>CM056203.1:46891772-49291772 GCA_029692085.1 Gymnothorax javanicus
CCTCACTCCTCTGAACAAAGCAAAAGCCTCAGCAGAGACCTGCACCTCACTCCTCTGAACAAAGCAAATGCCTCAGCAGAGACCTGCACCTCACTCCTCTGAACAAAGCAAACGCCTCAGCAGATACCTGCACCTCACTCCTCTGAACAAAGCAAACGCCTCAGCAGATACCTGCACCTCACTCCTCTGAACAAAACAAATGCCTCAGCAGAGACCAGCAACTCACTCCTCTGAACAAAGCAAACACCTCAGCAGATACCTGCACCTCACTCCTCTGAACAATCCAAACGCCTCAGCAGAGACCTGCACCTCACTCCTCTGAACAAAGCAAATGCTTCAGCAGAGACCTGCACCTCACTCCTCTGAATAAAGCAAACGCCTCAGCAGAGACCTGCACCTCACTCCTCTGAACAAACCAAACAACTCAGCAGATACCTGCACCTCACTCCTCTGAACAAAGCAAACGCCTCAGTAGAGACCTGCACCTCACTCCTCTGAACAAAGCAAATGCCTCAGCAGATACCTGCACCTCACTCCTCTGAACAAAGCAAACGCCTCAGCAGATACCTGCACCTCACTCCTCTGAACAAAGCAAACGCCTCAGCAGAGACCTGCACCTCACTCCTCTGAACAAAGCAAACGCCTCAGCAGAGACCTGCACCTCACTCCTCTGAACAAAGCAAATGCCTCAGCAGAGACCTGCACCTCACTCCTCTGAACAAAGCAAACGCTTCAGTAGAGACCTGCACCTCACTCCTCTGATGAAGGTCATGAGGTGACTTTTGGGAGGCCTTCCGCATTCCGTGCTGGGGTGTGTGTCATTCACACTGCAGTGCATCTGCAGCAAGCAGCATTCCACAGCTTATTTTACCTCAGACGGGCCATTTCACTCACACATACACACACACACACACACACACACACACAGATACACAAACATGAACATTGATACGTGTGCAGATGAGCACACAAGCTCGCGTACGCATGAACATACAACTGCACAGGTGAACACACCTTAGCACAAATGCACACATACACACAGGGACACCCACATGAATAGACATGCAAATGCACACACATGAACACAAACACATACTGTATACAGTATGAGCACATTTACAGATACATACTCAAACGCCCCCATGGGAGCAAATCCAGAAATAATTTCTGGATTATAATAAATGACCATTCATCACAAATAAATACACACATACAATCACACACAAGCAACCTTCTCTATACAAAGAGAAACCAAATACGCAATTAACTCCATTGGCTGGGATATCATCCAGTTGTATTAAACAGCCAGAGCCTCTAACCTGAGCAGAGCCGCTGACAGGGCAAGCGTTTTCTGAGTGCACTGTCCTTGCTTGCGCTGAGACAGTCATGAAATAATCAAGCTGCACTTGAACAGCTGGAGAACACTCAGGAAGTGCACCTATACACTACCAAACATTGTTTCCACTTTCGGCTTCAATTCGCCTTTTGTTTCATCCTCAAAACAATCCTTAATCTCGCCTTGACCTGAGCTGACTTTTTTCTCAGATGGTCATTGACAAACATGCCAACTCTACTGCTTTTTGCAGTAGACTACCGCTTTCGGGGCGTTTCATTCTGAAAAAAAAACGTCCCAAAAGCGGTAGTCTACCGCCAAAAGTGGTAGAGTTGGCATGTATGCATTGAACCTTCCTCAAGTGCTGTATTGGTGATCTTTTTGAAATGTGCATGAAGGGATTCCTGGAAGAAAAAGAGAAACATATACTAATTTTTAAACTAGAAAAATGCTGTCGGTGGATGACAGTAGGGTATATCCCCAAAATGACAGCATTCTACCCATAGGCAAAGTTCATAGTTAAGCCTCGTGGATGTGGAACAGGAAAGGTTTCGGGGCCAGAAAATCAACAGGACAAATAATATGGACTCTAGGAATGTATACGGCAAATTTTGTTCCCAGCATAACCAATATCAACAACAGCTCTTCTCCATGCGCCAGAAACAATCATAAAAATTGTGACATAATTCCAATCAAAACGGATTGAGTCATTGCTTTTGCAAATTTTAAATTTGACTGAGTCGTGGCACTACAGGAAACATTACAGGGCAACCGTACAGGGCCACCACAATCAATAAGTTCCTCCTCTATGCACCGAGAATGTTGAAAGCAGGTTTGACATGATTCCCATTAAAACCATTCGAGTTATTGGAATTTTAAAAACTTAATAGTTTGGCCTGGTGGTGGCGCTGCAGTAAAGGTCACAGGGCGATCAACATCAATGACAGCCATTTTCTATGCACCAGGAATGATCACAAGAAGTGTGACTTGACTCCTAGAAAAATTATTTGAGTTACTGCATTTGGTGATGTAAAGTTTGACCTGATGATGGCGCAGCAGGAAAGGCCATAGGGTCATACAATACAATAAGGTTTGTCCTGTATGCGCTAGCATGAACACAATAAGTTTAAAGTGAATCCCATAAAAACCAATAAGTTATTGCATTTGATAATATAACATTTGACCTGATAATGGCGCGACAAGAAAGGTTGTATGGTCACATAAAACAACAGGGTTTGTACTGCATGCCCTTAGAATGAACACAAGAAGTTTTATTCTATTCCCATAAAAACTCTCAAGTTACTGCAATTTTTAAAAAATTAAAAGTTTGGCCACGTGGTTGCGCTATAGCAAAGATCAAAGTGTGACCAAAATCAATAACATGCCCTCGCTCTACCCCAGAAACAATCGCAAGAAGTGTGACATGATTCCCATCAAGCTGTTTGAGTCATCGCATTTGAAAATATAGATTGACCGGGTGATGATACCACAAGAAAGGTTGTAGGATTACACAAAACAGTAGGATTTGTCCTCGATGCGGCAGGAATGAACACAAACATTTTTGAGTGATTCACATAATAACTTTTAGAGTTATCATGCTAACAAAAAGGATGTGCAGTAGCCAAGCCCAAAACATAATATTGCCAAGAACCTTGTTTCAGGGATATAATGAACAGAGTTACATACACAACTTACCACTGCTAAGGAAGTGGCAAGGGTTATGTTTTTGCCCTGTTTATCAGTCAGTCTGACTGTCATTTAGATATATCGTAACGTTCAGAATAGATTTGCATGAAACTTTGAAAAAAGGTTTGGCCTGCATAAAAGAACAGTAAATTAAATTTTCTCGAAAAGATACAAAATAATGTTAAATGCCTCCTCTGCATCCTCAGTGGAAGTCTGCAGTGTACTGAGCTTGCAGTTAAGCTTGTGTTTGTCGCAATGAACTACATATTCCAATGAGTCTAATATTCATATGGTTGCACAACATTGCTGAGCTAAGATCATGATCATTTTATTTAATGATGAAAAATCGGTGTGATACAACCCCTTAGAAACAGGTTTGGTATTGTACGTGTAATACAGCTTTCGCGCGTCGCAATCGGTCAGATTCCGTTCATTGGAAAACACGGTAACATTACTAATTCTCCCGCAGGCAACCGTTAACTATCGCTAACCTTAGTTTCTAGTGTGCAGTTTATTCAAGTCAATGGGATGAATAATTCACTAGCTAGCATGCTAGCCCTTTTTGCCATTAAAGTAAGTAGTTACATGAGTGAAAGTTTTTGAAGAAACTTGAATTCATCAATGGCGAAAAGCGTTAGCATGCCAGCTACCTAATGATTCATCCGACTGACTTTTTTAGACGACCAGCTAGAAGCTAACACTTTTCTTTACTTTTCCAAAAAATACGACGCTGACATTTGGGATAAACAGGATCTCAAATTTGTGAGCCCGCGATATCAAATTTATAAACGAAAAATACTTCTCTTGTTTCATAAATAAATTTGATATTTTGGGCTCACTCATTGGAGCTCCTCTATTTAATCAGAAAATTCCGTACAGAACAGAATGGGGCAAAAACAGATGGTTTGAGTTCTTTGAACACAGCCGTGGACCAGATACTGTAGGCACATTTATTTTAAGAGCCATATTAAAGGCAAATAAAAGAAAAACATCTTACATGAAAATATTTAAATTAATAGTAATTCAGAGACCGATAAAATAAAATTGCAAATATAAAGACACGGAGGATGCAAAAACAGTTTAAAAACAGAAATGTCTCATGTTGGAGGGAAGGGGCGACTGGGGACTCTTCCAAAAACTGGGTTTGACTCTGAAAGGTTGTTCATCAGTTGCGCTACACGCCTGCTATAGTCATTTCCCAACACCCACGCGCCGGTGCCAATCAAAGCGCACTTTGAAGAGTGCTGCATCACATCGGAGACTGGGAAAGCACTCCCCAAGAGGTCTGCCAGACCCAAAATCTTCCCTCAACATCCCCCATAAGCCTGCTCTGAGCCACATGCGGTTATTCTACAAGCGAACCCCGCTTCCCTCAAGTCCTCGATCACAGACCCAGATGGGCAGTGGGAGCATGATACAGACTCCTTGGTTATTTTCGTTAAATACAATTGCTATCATCATTTGCTACACAACGGTAGACTTCGCCATGTTAAATTACAGTAGGGTTGCTGTCTTTTCCAAGGTGCACAGGTGGAAATTTCAGGATGAGAAAGTAAAAATATCTCTTTCCAGAAACTCTGATTTGTGCATTTCTTGGCTGTCTGTTTGATCTTCTGAGCAAAGTCTGCTGGCTGGGGTTCATGGCATGAAGAAACGCATAGCAGGGCCTTTACTTTCTCATCCCAGAGTTTTCAGCAAATATGACTCAGAAAATCTCCTCTGTTTATTAAGTCTGAAGCCGGTGGTCTATAGACGCAATGGCATGTGTTTTGAAAAACACCATACTGTTTTCTGCCAGGGATCTACAGAGGTGAGGCCAGGATTGGTTGACCCATTTATTAACAGCAGCAGTTCCATTCAGAACTTTACTGGAAGGTCTAAAATACAGTGGCCACACAGAAGTGTTGGGTTTCTGTCGGCCGCAGGTGATCTCTGTATGAGCAAGGCCTTGGTGGCCTTTTAGAGGCCTGGGCTGGTGCCTATGTTTGACCGTCCATGACTGAGGTCTGCGTATGTACGGGTAGGATGAGAGTGGGGGGGTAGGGGGGGTGGCTTGCGTCTGGATTTTTTTGGACCTCAGGGGGTCTAAAATGGGAATGAGGGGACCCTGTGCGAATCAAGAATATCGCCTTTTAAAAATAAAATGTCTCCGTCTGCTCAGATGGATCCCCGACGGGGCCAACTGGAATATTAATAAGTGGCCGAAACAGGGGAGCAGCTGGCCTGTTGGTTTTGGCCCTGTGCCCTGAATTGCTAAAACCTTTGCTGGCTTCACTCTTACATCTGCAAGGTAGCATACGATAAACAGCTGCATTTGCTGCTCCAACTATGAACAGTAGCTCCTTCCAGAGAAAGAGAGATCTGTCTGCAGCTAGGGGCAGAGCTCTTCCTCTTCTGTGTCAACATCCACCCGTTTCCACGAACCGGGAGCCGGCTTCACCCTGGAGCAGAACATCACATCCACTTAATCCTGAATCGGCTAAAAGAGCCACTGTCTGCATCTGCCTGCACCTGGCCAGACTTCCGTTAGTAAACAGGTCTCATGGTATGTTGAGCGTCAAGGTCTATTCAAAGAAGGCCAACATTCAAAACAAGTGCAGATTTACACTTCAAGTACACACTACAAAGACGATCAGAAACCATATCATCACTTCTTTGCCTCACAGAACTATAGGCATTAATGTTGTGTAATGCTATGTTATATAGTCTGGTATTGCTGCCATATGACACATACTAACTGGGAACAAAGGGCTTTCTACAGTATGCTCAAAATCCGTCAATTCATCTACACCACTTATTCTGCCATCAGGGTCCACAGGGGGTGGGAGTCAGGCATAGCTCTATCCCTGCATTTAATGTGAAGGAGGCAAGAACACATTCTGGACAATCTGTCAATCTATTGCAAGGATCAAACACCATCACACACTCACACCTACAGCAGTGGCGGCTGGTGGAGTTTTCTCCAGGGGGGGCTATAACTCCAAAATAGACATATACCAAAAAAGCAAGCAAACATGTACTGAGGTATCACACCAGTGTATTTAAATAAATGAAAACAACAAAAGCAACATTATAATGCCGTGTGGTGTTCTACTTTTTGTACATAAATTTTGCCCCTCTTTCCTTGAGAGAAGCAAATTTCTCAATGACTCTATGGTTAAAGTCAGGGATGGTTTTGACAAGATTCTTCTCCATAGAGAGCATAGCTATGGCCGTCTACTTAAAATTATGTTTCCATGATGCAGAAAGAAAGCACCATAATCAACCTATATTAACAGCCGACAGCAAAGTGCGAATACATTTCATTAACACCACTTGCCAAACCTGCCGATATGTTTATAACGTTCAGTAGCGCGGCTAGATAAAAATAATCTGTCGGCCTACAGAGCATTCATATTTTCGAGAATAAACTGACGCAATCCCAGTTATTTCTACTTTATTTTCATTGGTTTTTGTTCGGTGTCACGAACTAGTTTATTGTTAATATACCAGATCAGTGTAGGATAAAAAAGCGGCGAGCTGGGTATTGCTAGACTACATTGATTGTAACCAGCTCATTTTACCAGCTTCACTATTTGAAAAAATACATTCATAACAATTAATTTATCTAAATGGCAGGCTAGACGAATGATTTGGCCAACAGTTATGCTGAGGGTGAGGCAGGCATGTACGATGTAACCGCAGTATTCTGGGCTTCAACTGTGCAGTCAGTGGTTCCGAAACCTTACCTCGGTGCAAGGCTCGTTTGGACAGAAAAATTTCACTGTCTCACGACACTTCCTTCAGTGGTCCGGAACAAGGTTGCTGATTGGCTATATGCAAATAAGTTTCTGTTGGTGTCCGCAACTCTAGTGGGGAAAAAAAATTCGCTGGCGGGAGGGTGGTGGTGTGTAAATTCAGCTGCATTCAGCTCTGGGCGCAGGTGAGGCGCGCCCCAACATGGCCCTATCGCTTGTATTGAAGAGGAGCTACTACGCACGTACAACTTTTAGCGAGAGTCTATGGGCAAAGATTTTTGCGCCCCAGGGCGGAAACTTGTCACCAAGCAGACAACACAGATGAACGAAACAACTTTACTCATCATTAACTATATAATATTAATCTTGCTCATCTAAAAATAGACATGTATACATAAAGAATACATATATTTCGAAATATTTTTATTTTATTTCATTTTTATTTCATTTTTTTTTGTGTGTCTTATTCAAGGTAATGTGGTGAGTGGTGAGTGTTGGGGCGGCGCCCTAGCGCCCTCTATTGGCCAGCCGCCACTGACCTACAGTCTACTTTCGGCCAATTAAGAGTTTCGAACCAGCCTGATCTGCATGGCTTCTGACTGCGGAGGGAAACTGGAGAAACCCATGTTAACACAAGGAGACCACACAAACCCCACACAGACTGGTCCATCAAATTATATATGTGGGTGAGAACCAGAGGCTACTATCTAGCATTTGGTGAAAAATGAGTTAAGTACATGTTTCATCCTCTGACTAAGCTTAACCCATAAATATATAACATCAGTTAACAAGTTAATTTAACCAGAAATATCATCAATCTGGCAAACATCTGAATTTACAGAAAGCAAATCTTTGAACCTGTTTCTCTCAGAACTTTCAATTTATGGGTTAGTAGACTCTGGTTCTCTCCCACTCATATCGAAAAACATTACCAAAGGCTGGCAAATCTCATAACGAAATCCTTGGCTGCAAACCCCACAGTATCAGGTTGTGGTGAGGACAGTTTGTCAGGCAGTCAGTCTGCCAATGCAGGAGCCAGTCTGTGTGTCTGTGCAAACAAGTTTTGTTTTCTCAGCATATAGAAAGACGCACAGCCCGACGGGACTGGTGTAATCCCGGGCTGAAACACTGGCGTCCCTCCCCTTCGAACCGTCATGAAAACTGGCCAGGTTTCAAAGGGATAGTTCTTTTAAGGAGAAGGGGGAGGAAGAGGATGAGGAAGAAGGTTTTAGGGACAGAAAAAAGGACAGCTGAGAATAGCAGGTCTCTCTGTCTGCGCAGGGGAAATGAAAACTGAGTGAGAAGGGAGGCCTTTGTTCGCTGACACAGAGCTTGTTATGTTTGACCCACGTGAGGGAGAACGGTCTGCAGAGATCCCATTCTCTAACGTTCAGATGGATCAGAGCAGACTTTCCCTGTTAAACTCTGAGGCCAAGCTGCTATGCTCCGCAGTTTGCCCTCGCACTACCGCAGACAGCCGTACCGCCCTCAGCACACAGCCAGACGACAGACAAGGGCTTTGGAGCAACATCACCCCGGTGAAGATTATTACATGACCTCCCACACCATTATTCCCCGAAATCCAAAAAGCCATTTTCCGGAAATACGACATGAGGCAACAGATGACTGCCCTTGCCCTCCCCTCCCCTCCCCCCGACCCCCTCGTTTTGTACAGCCTTTCGCCTTCCCCTTAACGGGGGAGGGACTTAAGTGAGAGAACGCGCCGAGCGAATGAGAGAGGCCAACAGCGAGACTGAGTCAGCAACTGCATTCCACAGGAGTCAACCTCTAACTTTACCATCCCCACTCCTCCGCTCACACACTCACTCGCTCATGGACATACTCAGGACACCATTTCCTCCTCTCTCTCAGTCCTTTCCATCTGCCAGGTTTCCCCCATCCAAACTCCCCTCGTCTCCTTTCATCAACTTCCTACCCTGAGGTCATGTTATTCATAGAATGACAGAGCATATTTGTGTACTGACTAATTTTAACTTTTATTTTATGGCAAAAGGAAACACATCTCAGTTTCTCATCCTTCCATTTGGTTTCTATCATGGTTGATAGTGTGCATGCTTTGTTTTTACTCAACATTGATATAAATTTCAGGTAAAAATGATTCTTCAACTTACTACAGTGATTAACTGTATTAGAAATTCAAATAAACAATGTAAGTGCATGACTGTATGAGAGGAACACCGATGGAGAACCACTGTTTTAACCTGAAGAAATGTCAAGCCTGGTACAACAAAAGCAAAATCACTTATGCAAAAGCTTCAGTCCCTACCCATAACAGGTTTATAAGCTCATGACATAATGCCATCATTCTTCCAAGGGTCTTACAAAGCCTCCAAACGCTCCCAAAATTTTTCTGGTTTACAAGAAGTCTGTTGACCGTAAGGCTGAAGTCACAAGGGACATTGCAGGAAGTGTCCAAGATGGTTATCTAGTTTTGTTAATTCAATTTCAAAATAATTGGGAGAATTCAAGCTCAGAACTCAAATTTTAGCAAATCTGAAAGTTCACCATCGTTGCATGATCGACACAGCATAGAGATGATTACAGTACTGATACTTACCCAATTATCCTTTTTCACATACAATCATAGCCATTAGTGGATGTCACCAGTATTTGCAGATAAATATGGTAAACACTGAAGATTTTCTTAACAGTGCTTTATACATTAACAATAAATTCCATAAAAGACTATTTGGGGAATGGTATCATAATAATATAACACAAACAAACTGGTATCCAGTGGTAACCCAGTGAAACAGTTGGAAGTGATAATTGCTGCTCGCTAACAGTAGACATTCACTGGTGGTTATTTTTGAATGGGTAAGACAATGGGCGCAGTCAATCTTAGCCCATCCATGTCAGGTCGTGACCGGATAGACCACACATGCACAGTGCAGTCCCAAGAGCACCACATTACTGCGTGCCATTTATGAATCTGAACCAGAAATACTTTCGACACACTGCAACAAACTCAGATATGACAAAGTCCAGTTTCCTCCCAGAGTTCGCAATGCACCCTCTCTGGACAAGCAGTATGTGAATATGTCAGTGTTGGGCACCAATTTTTATCTTTCTCTTTCCAAATTTAAAATGCTCAGTCTTCATGTTTTGTCATTCCTTTCAGGACAGTGCAGACAAGCCCACTAATCTTCGAAAGCACAAGTTGTCACCCGTAGCTACAACAGGATATGATACCTTGCAGGAAACTTGTTTTTTTTTCTATTTGGTACATTTTATTCAGGACACAGAGCGGTTTCTTGCAGCAATGCCAACATCCGTATTGCCAGGAAATGCAAGGAATACAATCGAAGAGAGCGGGGCGGATGGAGCACGCTCTTTTCAGTGGTGAAACTGAAACCACAAATCAGGAACAAATCAGCAATGCGGCTCGCAGCATGAGTCATGTCTAGTGCTTGGGAGGGTGAGGGGTGTTCATCCAAATTCTGACTAAACAGAGCGTGGGCACACGTATGCACACACACACACACACACACACACACACGCACGCACACGCGTGCACACGCACGCACACACACACACACACACACACACACACAAACACACACATTGTCTCACTCATGATGTGATACACAGCACCTGCAGTACACAATCTCTGGCATACACACACACACACGCTTTGTCTCACAACTGATGCATAGCCGTTGTAGCACACAATCTCATGAACACACACACACACACACACACTGTCTCACACATGATACCAGGCACCTGTAGCATACAATCCCTTGCACACACACACACACACACACACACACACACAGGAGGATCCCAGAAGTTTCCTGCACGATCCATTGCTTCTTAACCTCTTCCACTCCAGATTTGTCATCGGAGGGATATTGGCGTTGCTCTTACCTCACCTTAAAGCGCATTATACCTCCAAACTCGATCTCATTTCGGTTTCCTAATTACCAACTAAGCGTTAATTTGTTCAGTTGCGAGGATCACCGTATCCATTTCCCCTCAGCTTGCTTAATAGTACATTGCTATAATTATCTAGCATTTTCCTATCCGCATTTATGGTGACATAAAACTTCAATGGCTTACAAAGCTTCTGAAATCCTGCTGCTCACAAAACGGAATATATAGAGGACCTTACACGAGTGGGCTTGTCATATGAAAGTTAAGAAAGAGTTGAGTAAATTTTGCGTCTGTTGCGAGCTTTAGCAAGCAACAAATGCAAAATTTACTTGAGTTTCGTAACTTTCTCATGACACGATCAAGAGTATAAGATTCTGTTTATCACATAACTGAATTGCTTAATTTAGTGGAAAGCAAATGTCATTTCCTATAATGCCCATTGTATGTTAGCACTGCGCTAACTGCATCGCTCTGCTTAGTCAGTCACTGAGTCGCAGACATTCACGGCTAAACGAGCCGTAAATGTCTGCGACTCAGTGACTCAGTGACTCAACTGAGTAGCTGGCTGACATTTGCTCGCTAGCTAACAAACTAATGTAACATTATGGTTTTGAGAAAGTACTGCATGCACGCTACCTAGCTAAGGAATGTGAACTTAGTTATGTGAGCGGCACTTAACTAGCTTGCTACAGCACTGAGCCATACCGATTTAACCAATGTTACACTCAGTATTCAGTTTGGCTAAGTATAAACAACGTGACGTACAGGGGCTACAGAGCCAGTTGTCTTTCACTGAGACAGAGTGTTCTGCCACCTACGCCCAGTCCTCCGTAATGTACCAACACAGCCTTCAACAGATGAGTGAATGAACAGAAACTGGGAGAGATGAAAGGAAGAGTTTTCCTCTGACAGCTGTGTGTCACCATTACAAAGGCCACATCTTAATTTTATTCATATACCAAGAAATATATAACCAATATAACCAAGAAAGATTTATTTATCTTGGTAACAGTCCAGTCAACAGCAGCCAATCTGACTCAAGCCAACCTTCCATCCCTTGGGAGGGATGCTACGAGCTCATGTCCTTGACAGGCAAAGTTTCTCAGCAACAACGAATCACCTGCTTATCCAAACAGGAACCTCTCCAGCCCAAACAGGAAGCAGCCAAATCTCTGATGGCATGGACTATTCAATAAACAGCAAACATCATTAGCGCAAGCCAGCCGCTGAGGCTGGTGTCAGAATTCATTCGAATAAATTCCAGCCATTCGCCAGGGAACTATTGCTGCTGCAGTGTCTCACACCCATCAGGAACACGATGAGAGATGATAGCAGACAGATACAGAATGAGTGCATCAGGCTTGGCAGGTCAGTGAGTCATTTGAAGGTGTTTCGTAAGTCAGCACTGGCACACCTGCATGACCTGACAACTCCTGTCTTCTGGTTCAACTTCATCTGCCTGCTACACAACCTGATAAGAGTCATCCCCTCCAGGCCTACAGCTGGAACATATCACACACCTTCACACACACACACGCACGCACGCACACACGCACACACGCACCTGCACACACTTTGCATATGTACACGCACACACGCAAACCTGCACACACTTTACATGTACGCGCATAACCACAAAAAAACACACATGCACACGTGAATACAAACACACACACACAAACGCACACACCTGCACACACTTTACGCAAATACACATGCATGCGCGTGCACACATGCACACACACAGGCAAACACAGAACACCAGTGTACACACACAAAAACATGCACTTGCGCAAACACGCACACAAAGTGACAAAACACAAACATGCACATCCTTATGCAAAAAGGCACTCACATACACACCCAAACACATGCACACTCAGGTATGCACGCACACACACACACACACACACACATGCACACACACGCATGCACGCAGGCACACTCACAACACATAACCTCCTCAACTTATAATAAATGTTACAAGCACATACACATGCATTTTTTGGGGTCAGAAGGTAAAAATAATAAAGAAACAACAGTGAATATTCCATTGTAATGCAACGTACAAGAGGTGTGTTGTGTTCACTGACAGTTCTGTCTGTATCACACTGTAAGTCTGAGCTGCTTTTAGGAAGTCCACCAGCAGCAGCAACACCAGCTGCCACCTGCTGTAAATTCTGTAAAGTGGATATTCCAGTGTTGCCACCATTGGAATGTAAAAGGTAACATTGGTTTGTTTATTTAAAGCAAAGTGTTAAAGAGTGCAGTGGAGTCATTTTTCACCATCTTTTTCACCATCTGGATATGTGCAATTCTCCAGCTTTTTCATTACTAGAGGCGACTGGATCCCAGTATAACACTGACTGGACTTTTTCCATGAACAAACGTATAATAAATCCATTGTGTCACTGTGAAACCAGCTTATAATCCCTGTTCAGGTTTGTGTGTGTGTTTGTGTGTGTGCGTGTGTGTGCATGCATGCGTGTGTGTGTGTGTGTGTGTGTGTGTGCGTACCTGTGTATGATTTTTCCAAGAGTAGAATGCGTGAGAGCTATAAACACACCCTGGATAGTCCGCAAATCTATCGCAAGGATCACACACCAGTAAGTCACACCTGTGGGCAATCTAGATTCTCCAATTAACCTGAGAAGCACGTTCTTGACTGCAGGAGGATACCAGAGTACTTGGGGAAAACCCATACTAATATGGGGAGGACATTAAGATTCCACACAGAGGGACCTCCAGGTTGGAATTTGAGTCAACAATGCTACACAACACATTATCTACATACATTTATTTACTACATAACATTATATTTTGACATTATTTATTTTCACAAACAACTGTGCAAATATTGCAAACCCATCAAAATATTCTCAAAACTTTCCCCACAGTACAGTGTATTCCACTGGTATAAAATAAATAGCGGGAAAATCTTATCGTTATAATCAACTGATTCTTATCTGTTTCCCCACTCAACCCTTATTGAATTCAGTTATTTGAAAATTCTTTACCATTTCACATTGAAAAATGATAAGCATCAGCTAAAAAAGTCAGTGCTTCATCCACTCATTTCAGAGAGGCTGCTATAGATTTAAATAAAAAAACAACAGAAAACATGTTACTCAAATGCCAAGGAGCTTTGCAGTCTCAGGACATTAGGAGGTCTCCATAACATCTGACAATTTTGATGCAGTAGGACAATCGGGCAAAATACCTTTTATGTAAAATCTGGTTGAGCATCACTCAATTAATATTTTTCTAAAAATGAGTTAATGCCAGACCCTTTGGTACTGACTGCCTGTTCCATTAAAAAAAAATCAACCAAAGTTTGCCAGTGTTTATCTTATTAAAAAAGTTTAATTTTTGATGATCTCTTAGTGCTCAGAGATGTACAAATTTCAATGCCTTTTTTTTACTCACAACCTGTTCCTGTTGACTTAGCTTGATTAGCAATCAACAAATGATTCACTGAATAACTAAGAATAAAATGTGAAATACAGTAACTGGCAAATTTTATATGAGTATACCATTATTGTTCTGCATTGTAGTGTTGTAAAGCATTTTGATTTAAATTGTGAATGTGTTTTGAAGATTCTGAGCTTTACACGTACATGAAAAGGCATAGATCTGCATATGACTATGAGGAAAACCATTTCACACCAATGTGACAATCTTTTGAATGTTGTGCTTCATAGCTGCATGATATGCTTAAGGTAACGTTTCCTCTTTACGCCTGCCAATTTATGCTTAAAACTAAATTAAACTAAATCAACCTATCTTAGAATCTTGACTTTTTCTTTCTGATTATTCATAAAAATCATTGCCATGATTACAATGTCACATTTTAACCTGATAATCTCTTTGACATTCATCATTCCTTCATCATTAAAAGCTACACATTGGTCATGATTTTTGAGGAGATAAATTGTTTGACGATTTATCAGGCTAAGTACTAGGAAATGTTTTGAGAGAATTCCTGCCTTAAAAGGTGAAGTCAGTGCCCACCCAGGTGCCATGTCTGCGTTTGTGTTTCGTCCTCGGGCGGTTTCATTTCTCAGAAAAAATCAGATCATGATCTCTGCATCCGCCTTTACCTCTCTTCCTCTTCTTCTCTCCGCTCCTCTTCTTCCTTTATGTCTCTTTCCCTCCCTCCAAACTTCATTTATTCTCCTGTTCTCATCATACATTTTCTTTGTCTCTAAGCTCCCACTTTGGCCCACATTTCTACTCTTTGGCCAGGCCCATAAGTTGAAAAACCACAAACAATTTTAGATCCAGCCTGTTTATTCATTTATTTTTCATTTGCTCTGGCAAAAAGATGAAAAAACAAGGATTTAGCCCCATATTTTTGAAATGAAGGACGAACAAGGAGACTAAGAACAGATAACAAGGTCCTCACACTAAACTATGTTTCCTAGAAACCCATACCACCAACATTTTGTTTTTTAAAGCTTTTAATATAATACAGTTCATTTATAATACATTTCTATTTATTAGCTTGGCATACAGCAGCAACATAAAATCCTCTACAAGTTGATGAGCTGGTTGCCAAGAACTATGAATGACTGCCTTGTGAACTGCTGCAAGATGCTGTGGAACTACTGTTCTGATTAAATAAGAACTAACAAGTTTGCATTAAATCCAGGTAACAAAACTTATGAACTAATTCATGTCCCCTGTAACTAAACAGAGGACATAAAAATACTGCCGTAACAGACATTCAGGTAAACACAACTGATTTCTGTTGGGGATACTAATGCCGATTGGAATAGTTTAGGAGTCAGAATTTAGTAATCTGGGTTATTATTAGTTTCAAACGTGGTTGTCACTATCAAGCGGATGCGTGCATAGTTAGACACAAATGCATGTCTAAGGAGACATGTACAGACCAGCGCATTACCACATCCGTCTCTAAATTAACCAGCCAGAGCCTGTCTACAGTGTCAAGCAAGTGTGATTTGGAATATGATACAGCGCATCATGATCCATGACTCTAAAGGAGACCTGTTTGAGTATTTCCTGTGCATTATACTGACTCACGCACGCACACACACACACACACACACACGCACAGGAGCCAGGATGTGCCGCTAAAAACAGGCTTCTCGGCTTTCCTCCCAAACCACATTGACCATCCCACCTGCCTTAGATTAAAGCATGTTTTACATGAGTCAAAGGGAAAGAAGTCATCACGTAAATTACAAGCATTATTTATAATCGCCCCCTTACAAATTGAACAATGACTCAAGCAACGGTCATTTGAGGGGAAAGACACTGTATATTTTGCCAACTAACATTTTAACATCACCGAACCAATCAAAAGGGCAGCGATTTTGATGCAATTTACTCAATAAGAACATGATGACCCTCAATTCAAAGCTGACAGTCCAGTGTGTTCATATCTATATGGTATTTATATTACAGGAATTACGGTCTTTAAATTTATTGTAGCCGTCCAAATACTTACAGTCCTCACTGAGGCCAGTTGGCTCTGGGCATACCGAAATTAGACATTTTGCGGCTCAGTAGAAAAACAAATTATTCATGCGTTGCGAGGAAAAAAACTGTACCTCATCATGCATATATTCAGGCATCTATGGAAATATACAAGAGAACAAAACATCTAAAGCACCCCTAAAAAATTGCTTCAGCTTTGAATCATCTAAACCAAATAACAAAAGCAGCTATATAGGCAATTCTCATGAAGTTTATTGATAATGAGCCCATGCATTATCAGCATGTGCCTGATTAAGAGGTCTTACCAAATAAGCATTGCTAGGTAGGTCTATGAAGCTAACTGAGGATATTAATGGAGTTCCAAAGTTGGAAATAGTTGCTGCCAAAATTGCAGGTGCATTGGTCACTTTTTTTTTTTTTTTTTTTTTTCTACTGTTGCGAGGGAAGCAGGGCCAAAAATTATGATAAACACCTTTTGTGGCGATAAGTCAAAGCTCTCTGACAGGGACAGATGGACACTTGGTATGACAGTTGCTAATAACCACAAAGACTACAGGTCTAAAACCATCCCAGAACTTATTCAATTCATATCTGAACCAGTCTCCACAGTATTTTGTGAGCCTCACAATGTCTGACTTAAAAAAGCATTTCTCATGATTTGCGTTTCGCCGCAGTTAAAAGCATTAATGAGTTTAAAAGTATGCATTACTATGAGAAGGACACAGACGATGCAACATCACCAAAAGCGAAGCGCCAAAAGCCTTTCAAAGGAGAATAAGAAGGTTGATCATTCATGTTTTCAAAAGCAATTTTTTCACCCTCGGCGATTCTAGCTGATGGGGTATTGTCGTCCCCTCTGCCATCCATCCATCCATCCGTCTGACCGTCTGCCTTCCCATCACTTGTTACTGATCTAGCTGCGGAAATGTCGTAGGGAGTGCTGTTAAATTCAAACAGATTATGCATTTTGGGTGTCTCCTGAAGCCTATCTGGTGATAAGGTCACACATCTAATTTTGACCTCATTTTTTGTAAGTCAAAGATCAGCCACGCCCACCTGTAAGGCATGCTGAGTGCAATATAGCATATAGCACTTAGTGCAATCTAGTTATATAACACAAGCGTTACTTTATCTCCATGGAACATGAAAAAGTAAAAATGAAAGAATTACAATGACCCTAAAAACTGCAGCAACAGCTTCTCTTGGGTCCAATAATCCTATTTTTCCAAAATGTATCATAAAATAATTACTTTGGTGGCGTAACATTGCATTTCACATTGTCTTGCCTCCAGAGATTAGGCATATTCAGTCATACCCAGGATCTTGGCTGCAATTAAGACACTTGTTTCAAATGTCCTCCAAAACAACAACAACAAAAAATGTGCAAAAAGTCACCCAGGAAACAGACGCCTCACCTTGGCGTAAGACTTGATTACAGCATGCAGTCTTACATAAGACAGAGTAGGCATAAAATTCCACTGCGCATTACTGCCTGACTGCTCTTTCCGCACAGCCCCAGCACGGCTCCCCAGTGACAACGAGCCCTTATTTTCCTGACAGCAGCACTCGCTTCCAGAACATTCTTCCACAGCTCAGCAGAAATGCTACGGCTCGGAATTTATTGCAGCTCAATTCAAAATCAACGGCATTCAGCGCTTGTGCACACTGACCTGCATCAGACAGTGAGGTCTATAAGTATTTTATATGGAAATGCAATTTTGGAGGAGCTACTCCTATTCGGTTTGATCAATAGGGATTTGGTTTGAGCAATAGGCATTTGTATCCATATGGAGTAAGCCACAAAGGAATTGTGAGCCTTTAAATTTGTGTTACTTACGATACTCACTCTGCGTCATTATAATCACGACCAAAACTGTAAACAAAAAGGTGTTGAGATCCTTCAGGTAGGGATAGGTGCTCTCATGACACCAAAATACAAGTGATATGAGTAAAACAACCTCTGTTCAAGCATTTCAGCCATTAAGCAGACAAGCCTCATCCGCAAAAACTGAAAATTTGTTACTTGCTCAAATTCTTTTTACAGTTTTTTTTTTTGGGGGGGTGCGCAGGGAAGCCTAATAATAGGTTGCTTGACTGGTGACTGTAGAGTTGCTTGTTCAAACCCCTGGTGAGGTTTGGTATTATGACTTGATCTGGAGAGATGACGTTGGGAACAACTCTGCTGCTGGGTCCTTGAGAAAGGCCTGTAACCCCAAACTGCTCCAGAGGCTTTACCCCTGCTTCTCTCTATCCCTCCTCACTTGCAACTATTCAATTCAGCTTCTCTCCCAGGATGCCTTTGAAAAAGAAAAATATTTTCTTAATGGAATATCCCTGGTTAAGTAAAGGTTTTTTTTTTTTTAATTACCCCAATTCCAAAATAGTTGGGACAAAGTGTAAATTGTGGATAAAATCAAAACGCAATGACTTTCAAATCACACCAGCCAGTATTTTATTCACAATAGAACAGAGATAACATAGCAAAAGTTGAAACTGAGAAATTTTACAATTTTATCCACAAAATGAGCTCATTTCAAATTTGATGGCTGCTGCAGGTCTCAAAAAAGTTGGGACAGGGGCCTGCTTACCATGGTGTAGCATCCCCTCTTTTTAACACAGAGTGGAGGCGTCTGGGCATTGAGGAGACAAGTTTCTTGAGTTTAGCCATTGGAATTTGATCCCACTCTTGTTTAATACAGGTTTCCAGCTGCTGGAGAGTTTTGGGTCTCCTTTGACGGACTTTTCATTTAATTATGCGTCAAATGTTCTCAATCGGTGAAAGATCACGACTGCAGGCAGGCCAGTTCAGCACACGGACTCTTCTACTACGAAGCCATGCTGTTGTAATAGCTGCAGTATGTGGTTTTGCATTGCCCTGCTGAAATACACAAGGCCTTCCCTGGAATGGATGTAGTCTGGAGGGGAGCGTATATCGCTCTAAAACCTTTATATACCTTTCAGCATTCATGGTGCTTTTTAAAACATGCAAGTGTCCCACACCATATGCACTAATGCATCCCCATACCATCAGAGATGCTGGCTTTTGAACTGAACGCTGGTAACAGGATGGGTGGTCTTTCTCCTCTTTAGCCCGGAGGACACGACGACCCTGATTTCCAACAAGAATGTCAAATTTGGACTCGTCTGACCACAGGACACTTTGCCACTTTGCTACAGGCCATTTTAAATGAGCCTAGGCCCACAGAACACGGTGGCGCTTCAGGATCATGCTCAACAATGGCTTCCCTTTTGCATGATAGAGTTTTAGGTGGCATCTGTGGATGGAACGGCAGACTGTATTTACAGACAGTGGTTTCTTGAAGTATTCCTGGGCCCATTTAGTAATGTCAATGACAGAATCATGCCGGGGAGTGATGCAGTGGCGTCTGAGGGCCCGAAGATCATGGGCATCCAGTAAAGGTCTTCGGCCTTGTCCCTTACGCACAGAGATTTTTCCACTTTCTCTGAATAATGTCATGCACTGTTGCTGATGAGACCTTCAAAGCCTTTGCGATTTGACATTGAGGAACATGGTTTTTAAAGTATTCCACAATTTTTTTACGCAAGCCTTCACAGGTTGGAGAGCCTCTGGTCATCTTTACTTCTGAGAGACTCAGCCTCTCTAAGACATCCCTTTTATAGCCAATCATGTTACACACCTGATGCCAGTTAACTTAATTACTTGCTAAATGTTCTTTCAGCTGATTCTCTTATACAGTGCCTGGCAAAAGTCTTGTCACTTACCCAAGTTGTAGGAACAACAAATAATTACCTGACTTGTAGTTGATCAATTGGAATCAAAAATGGCTTATATGAAAGGCAAAGCCCTCTAGATTATGCGAAATATACCAAAATAGAGTTTTGTGTCATTGATTGAGTTTTATTATTTAATTTGTACAGAAAGGTCAGATTTTGCTTGGACAAAAGTCTTGTCGCATTGAAAAAAAATGTGGAAATTATACATACACTTTATTTTGAATACACAAATATGCCACTATAATATCAGAACATAAAGCCATGGTGCCTTGGAAAAAAAGAATTAATATTGCGTGATGACTCCATGAGCTTGGAGGACTGCATCCATACGTCTTGGCAATGACTGAGATAACTTGATGATGAAATCATCTGGAATGGCATAGAAAACAGTCTTGCAGGACTCCCAGGGTTCATCAAGATTCTATGGTTTCATCTTCCAAGCCTCCTCCTTCATCTTACCCCTGAAATGCTCAATAATGTTCATGTCAGGTGACTGGGTTGGCCAATCCTGGAGTACCTTCACCTTCTTCGCTTTCAGGAACTGTAACATGGAGGCAGAAGAATGAGAAGGAGCAGCAGTATAAGTAGGGCAGCAAGAACTTCTTGATATTTCAGGCTGTTGATGTTGCCATCCACTCTGCAGATCTTTCTCACACCCCCATGCTGGATGTAACAACAAACCATGATTTTTCCTCCACCAAACACGATTGTTTTCTGGGAGAATCTTGGGTCCATGAGGGTTCCAACAGATCTTGTACGGCGACTGGCATGCAGTTCAATGGATGATTCACCAGAAAAATAAACTTTCAGCCACTTTTCCAGTGTCAATCCTTTCTGCGAGCTGTGAGCCTTGGCAAATGCAATGCAGGTTTTTTGTTTTCTGTTTAATGCAGACTTCTGTGTACTAATTTGGCTATGAAAACCACTTTGAGAGAGAATTTGACAAACTCTTCTTGTAGATACTGGGATTTTTGGTGACATTTCCTCATGTAGCTTGGCTGTAGTTGAAGAAGGGCTAGACTTGTACAGTTGAAGCAACAAATGGTCCTTTCAAACAGTTGTCATACTGGGGTCTGTCTGACCTGCGCTTGCCATGAACGTCACCAGTTTCTTCAAATCTTTTTTTCTCATCCCTCCACTTGACATTTGGATACATTAAAGATGTCTGCCACCTCAGCAGCAGACTCAGTCTTCAGGCTCTTGATGATCAGCACTTTGGTCTGTGGTTGAATCTTTAGTATGTTGTCAGAGGTCTAGATGCACCTCATATGAAAGTCTGGTGTGCTGGGGTTATTTCTATACACATCTGGGAATGTGTTAATTACAGTATTTGTCATAGGTTAAACTCTAATCTGCGATTTGTTGCATCATCTGAAGAGACGACAAGACTTTTGTCCTAACAAAAACAGATGTTATGGGCTTAGCCAAGCTGTGAATATCAGAACACTTTTTGACGGTTTCATTTTGCACCAAATTATTAATGTGAAAGCCCTTGACATTAAAATGGACCATTTATTGTAACAATTGATTGGTTAGAAATAAAGTTATATGCTATTTTTAGTTACTATGTCCTTATGCGACAAGACTTTTGTCAGGCACTGTATATCAATCGCTTTTTCAGCCCTTTTTTGCCTGTGTCCCAACTTCTTTGAGACCTGTTGCAGCCAGAAAATTTGAAATAAGCTCATTTTGTGGATAAAAATGCAAAATGTCTCAGTTTCAACATTTGAAATGTTATCTATGTTCTATTGTTAATAACATACTGGCTCATGGGATCTGAAAGTCATTGCATTCTGATTTTATTCACAATTTACACTTTGTCCCAACTATTTCGGAATTGGGGTTGTACATACACAATGCATTTATACACAGGATGTTCGCTGAAGCCTGTCAGGTGGACTACGTGCTTCACTGAAACAATGGCAGTGCCCTGCCTGGTAATTGACTCAGCAACATTGTTGTGCAAGCATGGTCCTCAACCCATAATGCAGCACAGCTGCTGTAATGACTGACCAAGGGCATGGAAATAACCAGCCCCCTGTCATTAAATGCAAAATGAGCATTATTGTTTTATAATTGTTTACAATAAAATTCCAGTTTCAACATCAGATATGTTGTCTTTGAACTAATTTGCATTAAATGTAAAGTTAAAATTATTTTTAAAAAACCATTGCATTTTTTAAAATTTAAATTTTACACAGCATCCCAACTTTTTTGGAAATGGGGTTTTACATTAATAGCAGCAGCAGACAGTGCGTATTTAATGAAAATATCAAGATGGAAAGTATATTAATTCATTTTAAAAGGAACAAATGCTGATAGAAGTGAATGAAACAAATGCAGTCTTTGTAATATAGGTCAGCAGCAGGTTTTCACTCATTGGTTACAGGGCGTGAGCCTATAGGCTATGCCCTGAATCAGGACTGCCACACCAGAATTAGCTAAAGAGCATATCTCTGGACCTGGTCCAACTCTGAGGTGATGATATACAGTCCATTGATTTATATAATCAGCGTCCTCTCGCACAGGATGTCTTGTTCTCTGTATTTTTAATGAGAAACAATCAGTCATAAGATCAAACTGGTTACATATAAAAACCCATCTTCCAGACTGAAAGCTAGGAGGTAAGACTGCTGTGGAACATCAAATTTGAGATTCAAATTAAACACCACCACAGCCTTGAGTAAGTAAACAACGGCATACGAACAAACACACACGTGCTGTCCATCTTGCTTTTACACACACACAAAAGCATGCCACACATGCTCTCTCATTTTTTCTCACATACACACAAACACACATAATGCACATAGTTTCTCATTGTTTTGGTGGACTTTTGATTTGTCAGGAACTGACTTATGAATTGCTAACTTTTCCGAGCACTAAAGAAGTGAATTATCTGTCTGGATTCCATAGAACATCAAATGCTCTGGCTGCTGGATGTGTTCCTATGGAGACAAAAGAGGGGGAAATACCGGAATCTGGGTGTACCGGTCTCGGACTGGCTCTTCATTTCCTCTGCTTAGAAATATAATTGTTATAACCACTGTGTCACACTTGCTTGGCAAGCACACAAGTCCCATGAGGTTACTGGGCACACTTCTCAAAAAAGTTCTATTCTGTGTCGCATGCGCTTGTTACCTGTAATCCACCTGCCCCACCCAACAAAAGATAGCGCACTGAACCATAAAAAGGAAACCCATAAAACAAGGAAGCACCTGTGAAATTACGCCACGCTTTTAACAACACAAAAATGAGGGGTCATTAGGCGTTTTAAAACCTGGGAAAGCGATATCGACATCACGTTCGCATTCTGAGTGATATTTGCAACAAGCCACTCACTGCTGCCTCCCAGATGATCTCTGGGAAGTGTTTTTGCATTTGTTTATTCAGGCTGAGGATATTTCCATGAGGCCAATCTCCTTTATAGCAGCAGTTTTTGTGTTGTGATGGAATAGATCATTTGAAGTGGATGCTCATTTAGTATAGGGTCCCCAAATAATGTTCCAGGAGAACTACCATCCCTCCAAGCCTAGCAAAGCACAAGCTCATCGAACAGCTTGGGGTATCATTGAGTTGAGCTGGTGATTAGAAGAATGCTACAGGATGATAGACCTCCAGTAACAATGTTGGGCAGCCCTGATTTAGCTCTCTCCCACTGAATGCACAATGATACTGCTTTCACAAGGCAGGGGTTAATGAATGAGAATGACAGAGAGCCTCTCCCCAAGATCATTGGAAGTATAGACGCAATTAAAGTTTAATGCTTTCACAGAGGTCTGACAGGTTCCAAATGGGCACAAATATATGCAGTTGCACTGAGAAAAAAGCACACAAATTAACAAAAAATAACAACAAGAACTTTGGTCTTACATTTAGACTTTAAATATTACTTCTACTGATCCTGCACTAAATAAGACAGAAATATGACAGCGAGGCAAAAAAATTAACATGTCCAGTAAATAGTACCTGATAATAAGCGATACAGGGCAGAAGAAATATGACCTCAAGTCTCATTATAAGACTAAAACCCATGATAAAAGTTGTTCAGTGTTGAATAGAATTAACACAGAAAACCTCACTTTGTGGGCTCTCTTGCTTGATACATTGTGGAGAAGAACCAAGTTAGGAACACTGTGTACAGAACATGAGGCCGTGCTGCCCCATCACACTGTCAAGTATTGCTTCTTGACATAAAAATTTATTTCTACGGATCTTCTCATAAATAAGACAAAAAAAATTGCCAGTTGGTTTAGAGGCATTTCAAGACTTGCCTGTGGGATACAAAACTTTCACCTGTCAAACAAACAATTCCTACATACAAGGTAATATTTCCCTCTAAAGCAGAGAAAAATATGATTTTACATGAGCCTCAAAATGATGGAAAATTTCTAAGTATTTTTTAAAAAACCATACCAAAATGACTTCTCCAAAATCATTCATGTGATCACCATTGACAGTTTATGATGTTGTACTTATTTAAAATTGCTTATCACGTACAAAGTACGTTATCAAATGTTGTTTAGTTTTTAAATTTGGAACTTTTGATGAGTTCTGTTTATTTGCCACACATAGCTAGGTTTCCTTTCATGTTACTACCTTTCGGGTGGTCTAGTAATCAGAAGGTTCCTGGTTCGATCCCTGGCTCCTCCAGAGAACGTGTCGAAGTGTCCTTGAGCAAGACACTGAACCCCACACTGCTCCTGATGTGCAGGTTGGCGCCTTGCATGGCAGCCTCTGCCATCAGGGTGAATGAGAGGCATGAATGTAAAGCGCTTTGGGGTCTAGACTAGACAAGAAAAGCGCTATCTAAATGCAGTCCATTTACCATTTGCATCAGCTAGAATCATTGTGACGTAATGCATCTGATATTACAGTTGTAGTAAATATAGATAGATAGATAGCCTTTATTGTCCCATAAGGGAAATTTGTTTCCACCAACTGTCACAAACTCAACATATGAATCACCACCACTGAACAACATGAGAAAAACACCACCAGACACAGCAAAATATGGGTACACTCACAAGCACAAACACTATCAGACAACCAAACACTTGTGACACATTCAGGAGGGCTGAGTCCATACAGGGTTACTGGGGAAGGTTGTTGAGTGCAGAGATGGCAGACGGGACAAAGCTCTTGTTGAAGCGTGCCCGTCGCCATCTCAGAGTCCTGTATCTGCGGCCAGATGGCAGCAGTGTGAAGTGTGGGTGGAGAGGGTGGTCGGGGCCATCAGTTATTGCTCTTGCGAGGCGTGTGACTGCTCTGAGGTTGAGCTCAGTGAGGTTGGGTGTGGGATGGTTAATGATTTTAGATGCTGTGTGTGTGATTTTTGTCAGTTTGTTCCTGTTGGAGATGGACAGCATGTTATAGAAACAGGGTGAACAGTACAGTAGGATGGGTTGAATGATGCTGGTGTATAGAAGTGACAGAAGGTAGGGGGCAACAGAGAGGGCACGGAGTTTACGGATGACAAAGTCTCCGTTGAGACCTTTTGTGGATGTTAGTGATGTGTTGGTCAAATGTCAGTTTATTGTCTATAGTGAGTCCGAGGTACTTGAAGTGGCTGACCTGTTCAACTGTTTGGTTGTGGATGGAGGTAGGAACCAGTCCAGAAGGGAATGTACGTGAGGTGTGAATGACCATTTCCTTTGTTTTTGCTACATTAAGTTCTAAGAAGTTATCAGTACACCACTGAGTGAAATGAGAGATGGATAGTTGATAGGCTGTGATTGAGTTACTGTCGCTGAGCAGGCCTAGGATGGCGGTGTCATCGGAGTACTTGAAGTATGTGGTGATAGGTGTGGGGCTGATGCAGTCATTTGTGTAAAGGGTGTAGAGAAAAGGGCTGAGGACACAACCCTGCGGAGCTCCGGTGTTGGTGATGATGGTTGATGATGTGCATGTGCCTATCCTTACAGCCTGTGGTCTATCGGTGAGGAAATTGTGAATCCAGCGGATGAGGGGTGGAGGAATGTTGAGGTGACGGAGTTTCTTAATCATCTGGTGGCGTTGGATTGTATTGAAGGCCGAGCTGAAGTCAATGAAGAGGATGGATGCGAAGGTGCCAGGTGATTCCAGGTGTTGAAGGAGGGGGTGGAGGAGGCATGCTACAGCATCCTCCATCCCCCTGCTGGCCCTGTAGGCAAACTGATGTGGGTCCAACAGTGGGCGGACAGCTGGCAGGATGATGTGGAGGATGAGTTTTTCCAGACATTTCATGATAATGGAGGTGAGTGCAACTGGCCGGTAGTGATTTGGTTCAGAGGGGCGTGGGTTCTTAGGTACAGGGATGATGGTTGAGGTTTTCCAGATGGTGGGTATGGATGCTGACCTATATGAATCCCAGAAGATGGAGCGAAGAGGGGGGGCCAGTTCCATGGTGCAAAGCTTTAACACCTTGGCTGAGATGTTGTCAGGCCCGGGTGCCTTCTCCAGCTTTGCACCTGCTCAGCTGCTGCTGTACTTCCACTATGGTGAACGGAGGGTGTGCAGGTATGTCCAGGGGGAGGGCATTGAGCAGCTCCTCACATGCGGCAGAGTGGTTTTAGGTGTCGAACCGTGTGTAGAAGGAGTTCAAAGTGGCAGCAAAGGTGGTGGGAACTGTGATTGTCGAGTGAGCCTGACTGGGTAATTGACCGGTGAGAATCTTTTCTTTATGGAAGGCTTGTTTAGTGTTCATGGTGCTGAATTCCTGCTCTAGTTAGTCCTTGTATTTGTGCTTGGCCTTGATGATGTCCATTTTTGTTTGTCTATTGAGTGAGTTGACAGCAGACCAGTCCTTGCGTTGGAAAGCTTTGTGTTTTTCCCTCAAACTGTTTTTAATATGGTATGTGACCCAGGGTTTGGAGTTTGGATATCTTCTGACAGTTCTGATGGGAATGGTGCATGAAATGCAGAAGTTAATGAAGTCCGTGATCACTGTCACCCTGTGATCCAAATCACCCTGGAAAATATGTTTCCATCAGTCCCTGCATGAATGAATAAATAAATAAATATATACATTCATTTTACAGAAAATAGATTATAAGATTAAACCCCTTAGTTAGACTAACTTTTCCCCTGCACTATGGCATTGAATTAAGACTGAACATTTTTCTGTGTGGGCTCTCGTGATACACTACTGCACCGCGGGAAAACTGAGTACAGGACTCCAAGTTAAGCTTCCCCATCACCGGGTCACACACACCCAGTGCCACAGGCTCCCTGACTCACTCTACTCACCACCAAGTCATCACAATGTGTTATAATGCACACCCCCCTCTGGACCCTCGCTGGGAACAGACCACTTCCGTGCTCCACCAAACCCTCTTATTCTTTCCGCCAAATTTATCTCACAACACCCCAACACATGAAGCGTTCTGATACCCCATCAGGTAAACTAATAAACATTGAGCCCAGTCTAAGGTTGTCAATTATCCAGCCATTAATGAATTCTGGACCAGGTGGGATTGCGGATAGGAGATGGGGCGGATAGGAGATCGGGGCGGGTGTGGTGTTGGACTTGCTCTGTGATGGTGCCGAAGTTTGGTGGTGAGACTAAGGGTGGGGCTCACATCTCTTGTCGGAGTCCATGTGGCTCCCAAACCCCTGGGGTCCCAGGTGGTGGCTGTTTCTTGCTTCCTTCTTGGAGAGGGGAAGGGTGGGAGGGACATAGAAACGAGCAAGCGGGGATTGCGGGAATGTAGGAGGTATATATAGGCATAAGGACGAATAGGAAGGCGCATTGGGAGTGGCCCTGTTCATTAACCTACGTTATCGGGAACTCCCTTTAATGAATTCTGGACCACTCCCAAAGTAGAAGAGAATATTGCGTGGGATTGCAGATAGGAGATCGGGCGGATAGGATATCAGGGCGGGTGTGGTGTTGGACTTGGTCTGTGATTGTGCGGACATTGGGGGCCCCCCGGGTGGCGAGACTCAGGGTGGGGCTCGCATCTCTTGTCGGAGTCCGTGTGGCTCCCAAGCCCCAAAAAGTGTTAATGTATCAACGAGAGATGGACTCTACGTACGTCGTCAACGTTATTGCGAATATAGCTTGCATATGAGTTTGATGCAGCGGCCAAGGATTTTAATCAGGTGGTCCGGCACTCCTCGCTTGGATGCTGTGGTGGCGGTGCCGATGTGGAAAGAGTGCCCAGAGGAGTATTTGAGTGGAATGTCGGATCTAATTAAAACTTAGCGGAAATGGTAGAGGAACCAGTGGCGAGTTGCTATGGCCCTGGTGTCGATCGTGAATAACGGGTCTGGGGGAGAAGCGTGGTTATTGTATCTCGAGGTGAGGAAGTTTGATATTGGCTCGAACGGACTGAGGGCAGAGTCTGGGCGAATAGGTATATGGGCTGAAAAATGCCGAACTGATATGTTTACTACTCTTTATCTTAAACATGTGGCAGTCGGTGGAGTACAATGAGATGTCGTTTAGGCTGGCGTGATGAGAAGGATAATAATTAGCGGAGAACGGAGCGAACTCGGCACATCTCAAAAAACCAAAGAAGGGCCAAATAGAAACACTGTTTCTAGGGTGGAATCCGTGGAAGGAGAATTGTACCCTGAACACAGTGTCTGGATGCAGTGAGAGAGGAAGTCTGTCGTTAGGGATAAACGTTTAGTCGGAGCGGGAGGTTCTTGTTTACGTAAACCTTTCAGCAATGTTTACATGTGAGAGTGGGAAATTAATAACCAGTGGCTAATTTGACGAAGAAGTTGATGCCGCTTAGGAAGACTTGTGTTGGGGCTGGTCGAACGTGGTGTATGGAGTGAATGTACGAAATGAGGCTCGTAAGGGAAACGACGTCGAATGCTGGGAATGGCAGTCGGAGGGCTGAATGGAATTTCTTGAATTGCTTCCGTCCTGCAAGGTACAGGGAAAGTAAGCATGGAGCAAACCCGTTTAGAATGGTATCTTGAGATAAAGTGGCGAATGGCTCGGATTGTGGTGTCAGGGGTCGACGGTCGCTGAAAACGGAGGAACCGGAGCGGGGTGAATCTCCACGTGCGGTGCTGTGTCTGATTCTCTGCCAGGAGAAACAAGGAGGGGCGTCAGCGATGGCATTTTACGGTCTGGAATATGTGTGGCTTTGAGTATGGACTGGTGTTTTGCGGAAATTAGGGTTAGTTTCTGGAAGAATGGCATGAACAAGAGGGAGCGGGAACGGCCTTTGTTTACGATGTCTACTGTGGTCGGTTGTCATAATGTACAGTTATACATTTGGCGGCCCGTTCGCGACTCCAAATGAGGGATGAAGCGATGACGGGATACGGTGAGGCGAACAGCGAAGTATTAACGCTCCTTCCCGGAAACGCTGAAGGAACCCCCAAAAAGAGCATGGGTCGAGTAGTACGGCCCTAAGCTTTTGCTATATCGGCTTTAGCCAACCAGGCGCCGCGACCGGCGAGACGGATGAGAGTGGTGAGACGAAGGACAGTCAGTAAAGGATTAACTACTGTTGGGCAAGCGGCCGGTCGGATTGCATGGAACGATGTGCTTGAGCGTGGAGACGGCAGATGGACGGTGTGCAGGTGGGGCGGAATGATGGATTGCAGGACTGAAAGTTGACCGAGAGCGTGAACCATGCCACTGCGGTGTGAGGTGGAGACGCGTAGTTTTCGTGAATGTTTGCCGGCGAGGCGAAGTGCATCAACAACCAAAGCGCTAGCGAAGCGCTGCTATTGGCCGTGAGGAGGATATGCGTAGTATCCGTGAATGTTTGTCCGCGAGACAAAGTGCACCAATAACCAAAGCGCTAGCGAAGTGTTAGTGGGCTGCGCCACTGCCAGTGGCCGTGAGGAGGATACGCGCAGTATCCGTGAATGTTTGCCAGCAAGGCAAAGTGCACCAATAACCAAAGCGCTAGCAGGCTGCACCACTGCTCATGGCTGTAAGGTGGATACGCGTGCAGTATCCGTGGATGTTTGCCGACGAGGCAAAGTGCCCCAATAACTGAAGCGCTAGCGAAGTGCTAGTGGGCTGCGCCAATGCGAGTGGCCGTGAGGTGGATGCGCGTAGTATCCGTTAATATTTGCCGGCGAGGCAAAGAGCACCAATAACCGAAGCGCTATCCAGCTGCCCCACTGCTAGTGGCTGTAAGGTGGATAAGCGTGTAGTATCCATGAATGTTTGCTAGTGGTCGTGAGGTGGATACGCGTAGTATCCATGAATGTTTGCCGGCAAGGCAAAGAACATTAGCAATTGTAAGGATTTTACAATTTTGGAATAAACATTGCAATCATTCAACAGCACCATAAATGTGTGGCATTTAATTTGCGAAGAACACAACATTAATATATAGCAAGAGTTGCTCGGACTAATTGGTGGAACTGACGAAAGTCTAATTTATTTATTTATTATTTTATTTATTTATTTGTTTATTTTTTTTGAAAACCTTGTTATACGTTGCGCTACAAAATTATATGTCATTTTCTTCCGCACATCAATGACTATGAAAAATATGAATAAGTCTTTGTAATTTCTGTGCTCGTGTAGTTCGTGAAAACAATGCAGACTCGTGTAAATAAGTTTGCGAGGCTCATAGAGCAATAAGCCATGAAAATCCGTTCTACAGTCTGAAGTGGCAGCTAAGTGGCGTTGTTAGGTATGATGCACAGCTGAGTGATGGCGAATATATTTGCTGCGAAGTCAGCGAGAGTTTCGGATTTGCAGATTGTCATCCTAGCGGAGTCACATCAATTATATCAACGTAGCCTACAGTCAGTCGGTCACCGTGCAGCCAAAGCATAAAGCGAGATCGAGAACGAGTGTAAAGTAATCGTCCAGTTCTTGCCTCCGATGAGGAAAGGACTGGGGGATTGTGTCTCGGTAGAGTGGGACGGCGAATGGCGAGCTCGGTTCACGTGGGTTCCCCGGAACGAGCGCGGTTCGGGTGCCTGAGCTGTACAGGGTTGATGACAGCTAGGATTTTTTTTTTTTAATTATATACAACGAATATATGAATGTGGTAACAGGGGCAAAATGTACGTGGTATGGTAAATTCTTGCACTGCCGAAGCAAAAAGCGAGACCGAAAACTAGCGTAAGGTAATCATCCAGTTCTTGCCTCCAATGAGGCAAGGACTGATGGATTGTGTCGGTTGAGTGGAATCGGGAGTGGGGAACTCGGTTCGCATATACTTTCCGCAACAGGCGGGGGTCGGGTGTTTGAGCTGTGCGAGGTCAACGACGGTTTGGAATTTTTTTTTTCTTTGTCCCAACTAATAAATGAATGCGGAAATAGGATGGTTGAATGAGCATGGCCGGGTCGACGTGCATACCCGACAGAGTTGGGTTCAAGCACTTTCAAGTACTTTCAAGAATTGGATGCAAGTATTTTTTTTTTAAATACCAAAGTGCTTGCACTTGTATCAGAGTACTTCCTATTAATGCCGAAAGTACTTGTACTTGTATTCAAGTACTTTTCAAAGTTCTTGACCAATCTGTCTCCTAAGTGCTGACAGAGATTGGTCAAGTACTTTGAAAAGTACTTGAATACAAGTACATGTACTTATTATTAGGTATTATTAGGCATTAGGCCTAATAATATTATTAGGCCTAATGCCTAATATTAGGTATTATTAGGTAGTGCTCAGATACAAATACAAGCACTATGGTATGTAAAAAAAAATGCTGGCATACAATTCTCAAAAGTACTTGAAAGCACTTGGACCCAACTCTGATACCCGATAAAATCTGTTGTCTAAGTGTGGGGGTAATGGCGAAGGGTTTGGAATAGGCTACAAGGGGCGTGTAGGAGGTAAGGCGGTGGCTAGCGTGTGCTGAAACTGTGGTGAGGGGAAAACTGCGAGGAGCTGAAGTAGTTGATGGGAGGGACGGACCTGTAGGAGGCAGCACAGAATTAGTGACATGGGAAATGGGTAGGGGGAGGGGAGCGGGGAAAGATAGTGCGGGAGGGAAGAGATGAGCGGATGAGGCAACAGCGGGTGCTTCTTCGGGTGTAGGTGGGTTAACACCGGAACTGCTGGAGCCTTGGAGAATTCGGTTGTGGGCAGCAGGAGCGCAGAAGCCGGGTTTCGTCCGGCGGAAGTGATGGCGGGGATGGGGGGGCACGCATGTGCACAGGGCAAAGGTGCAGCCAGCGAACACAGGGACGAAATAGGGGATGAAAAGAGACCGAAGAGGTCATAAACAGAGGGAGCAGACACGGGTGGAGGGGGGACTGGGGACTAGCTGGTTTGCGGAAGGAGTGACTTCCGCCGAATCTGGAGCGGGGAGGACGTCGCCGACCGTGATGACGTTGGCGCTGGGGATGTTGACCGCGGAACCCGGAAGTGCTGTGTGGTCTGTGCACGTCTGGTCTGCACATGGGGAGGATCAGCTACATTGCTGAAAGAGTCAGTGTATAATTTTTTTAGTAGTCTGGCCTTGTCGGAGCAGTGGAAGGGGATTTTCTTCTGCTTGAATGCCCGATGGAGTCTGGCGACAGTCCAACGTGGAGCCTCGGATGAGCTTGGAGTGCGAGCCATGATAAGCCTTGCTGGGGAGCCTCAGGCTCTCGCTTCTGGGTGCCGTGGTTAATGAGGAGCCTAACTGGAATTTCTGCGGTGCGGAGCCCGAATCAGGGAAACGGCATCGATCGTCATCGCAGGGGAGTGTGGTCCGGTACATAGGCACCGTTGGGGCGAGCGGGTGATGCTCTCTGGTGGAGGTACGAAGATGGCGGAGCGCAAGTGGGTGCGCGGAGGAGAAACAGAGTTGCGGGAATGGATTGAGAAGATTCCTCTGGAGCATCGGAGCCTTGGAATTATTCTTCACTCAAGGGACTCGGTAGGATTTCGGATTTCGTGCTTCGGGTAAGCGAACTCTTGCTGTGCGCTGGCTGTCTGGTTAGCGAGTGAACGATGTAGAAACGACATGAGCGGAGATTATGGGAATGTAGGAGGAATATATAGGCATAAGGACGACTAGGAAGGCGCATTTGGAGTGGCCCTGTTCATTAACCTACGTTATCGGGAACTCCCTATAATGGGACGCTAAACGGTGGCTCACTTACGGGCGCATTTCAGCAGCGCCAAGACTTGACTCGCTGCCCAGGGAAAGTTTGGTGGCCAGACAACGCACTCCCTTCCAGTAATGTAATTGAAGTGTCACCACACACCAATAAAATAATATGCAAATGAGTTCTATTTTAGTCATAAATAATTTTGTGGTTATAAAGAGTCGCGTTGAACCTTTGACAGGATAGTCGTAGCCTAGCCCAAATGTTTACTTCGCAAAAATGAACATACTGTAATGTGCCTGAGCCATGCTGTGAGACAATGGAGTTCCAAAGCATGTGACTTTTTTCTTTTTCATTAACTCGTGGGTAGAAACCAGTTAATGCGCAGACTCTGATATGGAAATGAGTCACTCGCTCGCTTTATCTAAACAGTATTTTGCAAGCTACCGCGACTGAGTTTGAAGTCACTATGACGAGGGTATTCAGGTTTCGAGGGGAAAAATCCAGGGGTCAGAAATCCTGTCATGATTTTCTTCCTTCCATGAACTCATCCAGCTGATTTCTCTCATTAATTCCACCTCCTGGAGACAAATCCAGGTGAATGGAACAAAGTTCCGGGGTGGATTTTTACACTCTGTTCATTTTTGCTTTCATGTTTTCATGTTTTTTTCTTTTATTTCAAATTTAATGTGTTGAGGGGCAAAGTCAAAACGCAGCATCCTCTATGACCCATCCGAATAATTTGATCCTAGATCAGTCCTCTTATGCTGACAAGTGTTAGGAGTGGGGGGCCAAAAGATAACCCGATAAAAAAACCAAGTTCAGTCAGCTATCTCAAATATTGTTTTTTTTTTTTTTAACAAGTTTGCGGTCTGTATGCTGAAAATTTCTCAATATATGTGCCTCAGGCTTGATGCTTTTAAAGAAAATGTATTTTACGTCTGTGTACATATTTGAATGTATTACCATTTATATTAAACACTATTTTGCATCCATCCCATTATATGAGTCACAGGACATTAATACAAAACTGACACTCTTCTCAGGCAACAGTACAGGGGTATTTAAAAGATTACCTGATGATAGCAACAATTAATAGAATGGGTGTTTGATTCTCAAAAACAGTAGATACAGTGTATGCACAGTAGAATATTAATTTCTCATGGTCCTAGAAGCAGTTTTGAACGGCTGCCTTTGGAAAGAGTAAAAAACAAAGTCTGACATCATTTGTGATGACCTTTTGTTGGCACTCCAAATTAAAAACATGTTGTTTTTCTAATAATCTGCACAAATCTTCATCTGTCCGTCACTGGTCGCGGGTCAAGTAATTCTTTAATCCAGACCTACATGTGAAAAGCAAATGTTTTCAGCACAGCTCCCTCCTTCAGATAAGCTCTCCATACAAAGTTGCTTTTTTTTAGGCAACACGGATTATTTGTGTTCCATTTCAGCAGCCACCGGATCTTGGGGGGGAGGGGGGAGGTGTAGGCACGGAAGCATCCACCTCCAGGACTTAGTATTCCAGGGCCAGCCAGCCACCCTCAGCAGTGGGGTCGGTTAATAATTTGTCAGAAGCTGCAGGCGTACGTGACTGGGGTGCTGACAATAGACTCTGTGTTCCTCCATTGAGTGCTGGTGATTAGTGGGGGGCTGTTGGGGGGCCAAACCTGTCCTGGTCATTCCAGGGGCCAGGAAGAATGGTGAAAAGAAGCGAGGAATAAAAAAAAGACTAATCCTGTTTCCTGAAAGTGGGCCCAGGAAGAACTCAAAGTGTTCTGCCTGCCCTGCAGTTGGGGGAAATGCACAGTATCACCTTTTGTTCAGTAGTACCAGATGTGCGCATGCAAGCATATACACACAAACATGCACAAAAACATCCACACACATGCATACGCACAAACACATACAGTGCTGTGCAAAATTTTAAGGCACCCTCAATTTTCGGCTTTGAATTAATTTTTTTATTTTTATTTAACCTTTATTTAACCAGGTAAGAACCAGCTGAGATTAAAAATCTCTTTTACAATGGTGACCTGGTTTGGTTTAGGATATTTATTTTTTTGTTTTCCACATCAGTGTTGCTGAAGATAAAGTGCAAACCAAATATTAATTTAAAAAATAATTTAACAAATAGTGTTTGCATTTCATTAAAGAAGGCTGATATAGATAATATAGCTTTGACAGAGCCCTGATCTCAACCTGAATTACCTGGGGGGACAGAAGCCATTGAGACAATTATTCTACAGATGGACAGTCACAAGCTTTCCAATATGCTTAGAACATGCATAAAGTCAATCATGTTTGAGAACTAAAGAACAACACAATAGTGTACCTGATTTAGGTAAATGGTAGTCACACAAAATATTGATTGGATTTAAGTTTTAACAACATATGCCTCATTATAGAAAATTTTTCACTGTTAAGAAACCTCTAATTCCAAGATTTTTAGAAGCGCCTTTGCCTCACTAAATATTTGTAAATGTGCCCTGAAATTTTGGAGAGTACTGTATCTACAATCATCCACATGCAAACATATAGAATACTCATTCACATGCACAAAGACCCATACAAGTGGGCAGACACACACCGCTCATAAACACTCACATGCATGAACATACACACAAACACATTAATACATGTCCATGTAGACACACGTATGTAGAGATCGCACACATTACATCCACAAAAACACTCAAACTAATGCTCATAACCATGTGTATACACACAGACCCACATAAATACACTCACTCATGCAAACACACAAACCAACCTAGATTTCACGCCACGCACAAACACAATTACAAATCTGTTTCTGCAAAACTCTTGCATAGACTCTCAATAGCACAACACCCATAGAAACACATATGTGTGCACATTTGTTCTGTGCTTAAAAGGCCAAACACACAATCTTTTTTTTGTGCAATGCCAACATTTCCAGACAACCTGTTCAATGACCCCCCCTTATCACCTGTCCAAACCACTATTTGTACACAGACGAGCAGACGGACACCCACATGCAAACTTACACACGCACTCATCAACATGGACATGAAGACCCACACATGCAGACATCACTCAACGCACACACACACACACACACACACACACACGCAAAAACACTCACAATCATATATGCACATACACAAACATACAGTAGACACACATACATTTGCCCATACAGGTGCAAGCATGGAGAGGCCTCATACACACGTGCCACATACACTTGTTTACATGCTCTCACACAAGCACTCATACATGCCAAAATACGACAAACACACGCACATACACAAACACACAGACACATGCAAACACACACTCATGCAGAAAAACACATAATTTTCACAAAAACACACACACACACACATACAAGCAAACACAAACCCACACACACCCATGCGTGCATACACACTCCCACTAACTTGTTTTCACAAAACTTTACTCGGATTGCAACAACACGACACCCACAGAGGCAAACAAATCAGTGCAGCCCACAGTGTGTTCGCAGGTTTGTTCTGTGCGTAAAAGGCCAGACAAACATCCAGTAATGCCTACATTTCCCAGACAACCAGAACACTGACCCCTCTTATCACCTGTCCCAAACACAATTTGTACACAAACCCTGACCTTTTAACCCAGCTATCTCAGGGGAGTGACCTTCACCATTCTCCAATATCACCACCCCACCAACGTCCACAACTCAGAACTTTAACCTGACACAACCACCCCAGTTTCAGGTCTCTGTGGTCGTCATAACTCCTCCAAAGACTTCAGCAGTGATTCACTATACCAGGCTTTTTTTTTTTGTTTTTTCACGTCATGCATATTTTGTAATCACAGGAATTTCATGTGCAATTGCGCAAGAACCTGCATCCAGACGACCATTTACGTAACTGCATCTGCTGTCCAAACAGTGAAGGGTAGCAACTTTATTTGTATTTCGCTGCGACTGTGACAATATGGCAACATAGAAATTTTTATCCAAATCCCCTGCTTTCATAAATTGTACTGTCATGACCCATTGATAGACATGTTTATTGAAATAAAATGAAAAGAAATTATGATGAAATATAACAGTATACATATCATCAAAAAATGCAACTTTTTAGATATTTTAACATTTCAAGTATGCAAGAAGCACTGCACTTCATTTCATTATTCTACACTTATTTATTTTTCTTTTTCTGTATATATAAATATATCTACAACCCCGATTCGGAAATAGTTGGGACAAAGTGTAAATTGTGAATTAAATCAAAATGCAATGACTTTCAGATCATATGAGCCAATATGTTATTTACCATAGAACATAGAAAACATTTCAAATATCGAAACTGAGACATTTTAAATTTTTATCCACAAAATGAGCTTATTTCAAATTTTATGGCTGCAACAGGTCTCAAAAAAGTTGGGACACAGGCAAAAAAGGGATGAAAAAAGCAATTAATGTATAAGAAAATTGGCTGAAAGAACATTTAGCAAGTAATTAAGTTAACTGGCATCAGGTGTGTAACATGATTGGCTATAAAAGGGATGTCTTAGAGAGACTGAGTCTCTCAGAAGTAAAGATGGCCAGAGGCTCTCCAACCTGTGAAGGCTTGCATAAAAAAAATGTGGAATACTTTAAAAACAATGTTCCTTGACGTCAAATTGCAAAGGCTTTGAAGGTCTCATCATCGACAGTGCATAACATCATCAAAAGATTCAGAGAAAGTGGAAAAATCTCTGTGTGTAAGGGACAAGGCCAAAAACCTTTACTGGATGCCTGTGATCTTCAGGCCCTCAGACGCCAATGCATCACTCACCGGCATGATTCTGTCATTTACATTACTAAATGGGCCCAGGAATACTTCAAGAAACCACTGTCAGTAAATACAGTCCGCCGTGCCATCCACAGATGCCATCTAAAACTCTATCATGCAAAAAGGAAGCCATTGTTGAGCATGATCAAGAAGATCCGCCATGTTCTGCGGGCCAAGGCTCATTTAAAATGAACTGTAGCAAAGTGGCAATGTATCCTGTGGTCAGACGAGTCCAAATTTGACATTCTTGTTGGAAATCAGGGGCGTCGTGTCCTCGTGGCTAAAGAGGAGAAAGACCACCCCTCCTGTTATCAGCATTCAGTTCAAAAGCCAGCATCTCTGATGGTATGGGGATGCATTAGTGCATATGGTGTGGGACACTTGCATGTTTTAAAAAGCACCGTGAATGCTGAAAGGTATATAAAGGTTTTAGAGCAACATATGCTCCCCCTCAGATGACACCTATTCCAGGGAAGGCCTTGTGTATTTCAGCAGGGCAATGCAAAACACATACTGCAGCTATTACAACAGCATGGCTTTGAAGTAGAAGAGTCCGTGTGCTGAACTGGCCTGCCTGCAGTCCTGATCTTACACCGATTGAGAACATTTGGCGCATAATTACTTTGTAAACAAAAAGTCCATCAAAGGAGACCCAAAACTCTCCAGAAGCTGGAAACCTGTATTAAACAAGAGTGGGATCAATTCCAACGGCTAAACTCAAGAAACTTGTCTCCTCAATGTCCAGATGCCTCCACTCTGTGTTAAAAAGAAGAGGGGATGCTACACCATGGTAAACAGGCCCCTGTCCCAACTTTTTTGAGACCTGTAGCAGCCATCAAATTTGAAATGAGTTAATTTTGTGGATAAAATTGTAAAATTTATCAGGTTCAACATTTGCTATGTTTTCTCTGTTCTATTGTGAATAAAATTTACACTTCATCCCAACTATTTCGGAATTGGGGTTGTATTATATATATATATATATATATATATTTGTTTATTCATTAATTCATTTATCATTTTCTATTTTTGCTTCCATCATTTTGCAAAATGATTGTGCCAAGCAACTGACGAAGAACCACATTTCAAGAGAGCGTGGACATATTTTAACTTGTTTTTGAGAGTAACAGCACTTGTCTCGGTTAAAGAAAATTCTGGACCACCACTGAAGACAAAAAAAAAAAAAAACCTGGTTCTTTAAAAAATGTAGAAATATTATCTCACTGGTAAGGTAGAACTGTCCTTGGGTGAGGATGACGCAGAAAGTGAGATGACGTCGGGAGAGGTTAGTGTAAAGCCCGTGCCTGTAGATGAACAATGATTAGCCAGTGCAATCCCGCCTAGCCTACCGTCGCTAGATACTGTTTCGCAAGTAACTGCAAAAACAAAAACAGTAGCACTGTCAGGAGATGTGAAATGTTTCACACAGTTTGGAGAAATTAACAATGTCGGCACAAGTCCACAGACAAACTAACTGCATCCCTCGACTAGCATAATTTGGCCAACACAATTACAACACACAATAACCTAGCAACCTCTGTGAAGACTTGCACAACCATACAACTAACAGTCGTCCCTGCAAAAAATGTGCTATAGGAATCCTATAGGACAGTTCAATAGAATTCTATAAAACTTTAGTACCTCGAGTCGTATAGGAAACAGTTCCATAGAGAATCTCAATAGAACAGCTGTTGTAGAACTTCTTTTTTTTTTTCTAATTTGGCATCTTCAATCCCACACAAATCTGGAAGGTGACAAACAAAGCAACCATGTTATATTAATCGTTCCCGGCAAACCCTTCCCAAGTTGCATTCCTGTAGCGCAATGGCCAACTGTGTGCAACTCTGACCGGGGCTCGAACCCGGATACTTCTGCTCCGCAACACGGTGCTTTAACTGAGAGAGCTATCCAGCAACTGGGAAAATGCCAATGGTACTTGATCTTGATCTATTTGAATTGCATTTGAATTGAATTGAATTGAATTGAATTTGAAGGAACTGAGTGCCTTTGCTGAAAAGGAACGCTATGTTAGTAATCCTGTTAGGTGACCATGATACATGTATAAAGATGGTGGGAATAAGTCTTAGCAGACCACAAATTGTATTCAAATTAATTCTAAATCTGCATATAATCTGCAATCACATGCATGTAAATGGAAAGGAATAATTTGATTGAATTTTTTAAATTAAGGGAAATGTTCAAAAGCTCAAACTTTCAACATAATTCAGTCTTCGTAAGCAAAAGAGGAACACGAGTTTTCCATTATAGTATAATAAAGTTGTAATGCCTTACATTTATATTTTTGAATTGCTGCCGACAAAATGGAAAGAGGTCTTTATATACCGTAACTGAAATACTGGTAAGTTGTGCAGTCAGTCAGTCAATCAATTGTCTGATCAGGGAATCAATGAGTTGGTATGTGCCTGGTATCCCATGTGCTTATAAGCACACCTTAAAGTTAAAAGGGACTAGATTTCCTTGCGACTTCAGTATAGTGGATATCGCTGCATATTGCACATTTTCATACCATTAGTCCGGTCTCTCACTTCTAGAACCCGGGTACACATAAGGTAAATTGACCCTTCGACAGAGCATTGCAAGGAGTCATAAGATTTATTTTTATTTTTATTTAACCCTTCTTTAAGATGTCTTTCCCAGTAAGCTTTTGTTCCATTAGAAGGTCCTTAAGACCATCAAAGTCCTATAGAACAGGTTTTTCAACTAGGGTGTTCTGTAGAAGGTCTTATGGAACAGCAATAATCTTACAGGACTTTCTTTTCCATAGAGGTGCTCTATAGGTTTCCAGCAAATTCCTATAGAACACATGGAAAATCCTATAGAACATGTTGTTCTACTAAAATGTTCTATAGAGTTCCATTGATGTTCTATAGAGTTCTATAGAATTCCATAGAAGTCCTATGGAACATTTTTTGCAGGGGTGCAGCATTAGATCTGATAGAAAAAAAAGATGTCAGATTACTTAACCTAGCACTGACTAAACACCCTCTTGGTTCATCTTGCTAAACACTGCTGCCCCCTAAAGCATCATTGGGTGTTTGGGAAGGAAGCACAGACTGTGGGTTGAAAGCACTTTTACCCAGAATAAGCCCAGTAAATGTGCTCCCATCCCTTGGTTCCCAAACTAAGGTCCTTTAACCTCAAAAAAATCATGTAAAATAAACTAAATTTACCATGTAATAGTGCTCCCATGAGGACCAGTGTATTCTTGTAAGCATAGAGGTTTAAAATGGTAGAAAAGCAAACAGACTCTACCCTTGAAGAAAATGTCATTGCAGATAGGGGGCTAATGGTGCTGAAATTATGTCCCTATGTTGATTCTAAAATACGTTGCTTTTAACATTTTAAATGTCGACAGACTGAAAAAAAAAACTGAGACATCTGCAAGAATGAACACTCATGTGACTGAAGCTGAAACACAAGAAAAGCAGAAAGCTGAGAATGAGCCAGATATGGCCTTTTTGCACAGCAGGAATAGATTGCAAAAAGAAAAAAAAATAGTGCCACCGGCACTGAAGCTTACCTGGACATTCAACTTTATTGACTTGTTAACAGGACCCTTCAAGAACTGTGTGACATTAAGGATATGACTTGTCATGTACAATATTTATTTATTTTAATTTAACCTTTATTTAACCAGGTAAAAACCAGTTGAGATAAAAAGGCTGACAATAGACAAGTTTTGAGAACATTCATAAAAGTGTCACCATTGGTTGGAAAATGTCGACACAGTTTAAGCTTCCTTGGACAAGAGTTTCAAGAGAAGATTTTTAAAGCAATTGTTGAAATTTAGGAGTGTGGTAATGATGTCAGAGGTCAAGCCTAAGTCAAAATGCCCTGTACCGAAAAACCTAGGATATATGTTTTGAGTCATGCTGCTCAGTGTCTACATACAAAATTGCAGCTGAATCGCTGCAGAAATCATTGATAAATTTATCAAAATGGCATTTTTAAGATGGCTGCTGTGCCAGCCATATGTGAAAAACTGATTGCAATGATTTATGTCACAACCCTCGTGTGAATACCTTCTGTATCTCCTCCCCTCTGGCAATTTGCGTGTCTATTAGAAGCATTCTCTCCTTTGATTGGTTTGCATCTTGATGGCTTCCCTGATACCGGCTGTGTCTCATCTCATAGTTACCCTTCAACATGTGTGTGTGATGTATTTATACCCCTTCTACTCTTTGTCTTTTGAAAGTAAAGCGTAATCTTTAACGACAGTAATATACAGAAGTACTCTTCCTACTTCAGTTGATAGGAAAAAGCTACCAAGCCTGTCTAATGGTCTCCAGAATTGGGAAGATTTCCTCTAAATCCTTTCCCAGTCTGTTCCTCTGCCCAGTTTATTAGGAACAGCCTCCCAAGCCTTTTACGGTCATCAGTATTCGTACCGCATTCTGGCAAAACTTCTCCATCCTGCCATCTGACAGTTCAGCTCTGGCGAAGAGTGCACTCCATCCGGCAGCCATCCTGAAAAGCCACTGACTGAGCACTTGCTCGGCCGCTACAGCCTCGCCTGTAACAGCTGAACTGAACAGTGCTATCCTCCTCTGGGCTGCGTCCCACTGTCTGCTGTATCACTATCAATAAACCCTACAATTGAATTGTGCGTTGCCTCCGCACTCGATTCCTAGTCTGCATCATAACTAATTTATATGAATTTTGGGGTTCTCATTGGTTGGAGGATATCAGTGAAGTTTCAGCTTTATTGGCCAAATAATTTGGAGAGGATTTTTCAAGCCATTTATGGAATTTAGGGGTGTATATTGGTGGTCAAATCAAAGTGAAGAAGGCAATGTCCAGAAAAAAGATAACATGTTGAGTCATACTGCTTCATACCAGCATGCCAAATTTCAGCTGAATCACTGCAGAAATTATTGAAAATGGGTCAAATTGGCAGTTCCAATACAGCTGCTGTGATGGCCATAGTGGAAAGCGGTTTCTCAACAATTAATGAAAATTTTGATGGTCTCATTAGTTGAAAGATGTCAGTAAAGTTCCAGCTTCATTGGCCCAACAGTTTCTGAGAAGAGGATATTTATGGACAACAACAATCGACGACAAACAAAAATAAATAACAACACTGAGTTACAAAAAAAAAAAATTTTGTAAGTTGTCTCAGTTTTTTCAACTGATTTTGGACAATTTTGCACCACAGAATCCGAAAATGACATCCGTTTCTCTCGATCAGGTCAGGTTTTGTGCAAAGTCGATTATAAAAAAATCCGATCGTCTGACTAAATCGATTACATTTCTGTGACATTATCGGTTGATTTTTGTTATTATTTCTTATCCGAAATAGGTTTTTAAGAGGAAAAATATTTTTCTAACACAATGTATTCATTGGGAATTCCAAACTTCAGACAACTCTTCTTGCCCTCCACTGGCACAAATACTCGGTGCATGTCTTGCATACCATGTGTGGCGCCCAAGCTTCATCCTGGTCGCCAATTTTCATACCAAAATAAGCATGGTAAGCACGCTTTATGAAACTTTGACTGGATTCCTGTTAGGAACAACGGTGTATTCGCCGCAGATGTAGCAGAATACATCAGGCTTATTTTTGCAAGATCTTCTGCCCAAAGCCATTTCATTCACCTGAAAATAAATATACCTGTTAGTCATAAGTTGGCGCATGTGAACTCTTCAGAGTTCGTTTATTTCAAGGAATAAAAAAGAATGTTGCATCATATAAAGCGAAAATACCCGTAAATGTAAACAAAAACGTAAAAAAACGTGGTGATATTTCAAAAAGTTGACCTGATGGAGCAAAACCAATGTGATTTTTGGATTCAGCACATCAAAATTGTCCTAAAACAGCTAAAAAGACTTAGACAATAAATTTGGTGTTGACCAGTGCAATGAATGACGATAACAAATGACCGGCGACGGGCAACCAGGCTACAACATAATCCCACAGAAAAGTCAGTCCAAGAGAGCAAAAAACAATTTATAACAGGTAAGTAGCACCATAAAGTCTAATTTCTTTGAAAATAAGATGCAAAAATTGCCAAGGTACTGACCCACTCTAACCTAGAATATTGCTATTCAGAAATGGGGCAATAGATTTTCAGTTGTTAAACAAAAAGGATCTAAGCCAATATTTTTCTTCAGAGCAAACTGAACCCAGATGAAAGCAGCCCAAGTGAGGGAGATGAGAGCCAACAAAGTGGCCAACATCTGCAGAAAGAATGTAACTTTCCGTCTGTCTTAACACGACTAAAACATGCATGACAGGCTTATTTTTTGCAAGTACTGCGCCAGTCTATCTCTGTAGTAACGCATACTTGTGTATGTAGGAGTCATCCCCTGCTGAACAGTGTAAGCTCCAGGTGGGCGCCAGTCAGATTGATATCCCCACAGCGGGTTAGCCCTGGGAAGCTGACTTCCCTGCGGTCCTCAGCCAGTGAGGGGCTGAGCGCGTCTCGTGCCTGGTGGGAGAAATCGGAAACCCAGATAGAATCGGCCCGGTTATTGGAGGTGAGATGCTAATCAGTGTGTCTGCGCAATATCCTGAGCCTACGCACTTCAGACTCAAGGACAGCGGAGATTAGCGGCCAGTTCCCAAACTCATGGGTTCAAGTTTTACTTAAGTAAACGACCTTCTTCCAACACAGCAGGTCGCAGAATCTGATGGGGCACCAAACATGGTCTAACACTAGCAAGGCATTCTCTCTGATTTCACTTGCCGAGCATTGACACTCAATGCTGCTGAGAGGAGTAGATGCTTTTAAAGTCACAAAAAGCTCTATCACAAACAAACACACACACACACACACACACACACACACAGGCGCGTGCACACACAAACACACACACACGCACACACATGATCATACAAATGCAAAAGTAACCATACACATGCACAGGCGATAAAAAATAAATAAAAATTCAATAAAAACAAAGACCTAAAGCTAAAAAAATCATAACACGTACACTACACTACAAGCAGATTTAATGCACATCAGTCCATCATTCAACTGTCACAAGAAATAAACATATATCTAATACTTTCACACACATAAAAAAAACTGGTAGAGCAACTGTTAATGAGCGTAATAAATCTCATACAACACCCTTCGCACAAAACCGCGGAGTAAAGCAATGGTGGAGCAACTGTTAATGAGTGGAATAGATCTCATACAACACCCTTTGCACAAAACCGCAGAGCAAAGCAAAGGTTTTCGCAAAAAAAAGAGAGAGAGTTCTCTTTATGCATGGAATGTTATCTAGAGTATAAGATCATGAACATGAATCAGAAGTAAACACTTTGTATCTGAGCCAAAATGCATAAAGAGAGTTCTAACCAGACCTGTGGGCAGTCAGAATTTGGAACACACAGTGCATGCGTTTCGGCCTACCTACTTACGTCAAGATCTCTAAAGAGACAGTGAAAAGAATGGCTTCTTTATCACTTTCCGCATCTGGTCTTTCCATCCCTCTCTCTCTTTGTTCCCTCTCTCTCGCATCAGCACATAACGTGTGATCACCTGTTTCGTTGTAGCATATGTCTCAGTTTGTACACAATGAACAATTCCCCAAGCGATATCCCCTCTCCCGCACATGATAATAAAGGGCCAAAGGGTCAGTCCTTGTCCTAGAATATCCTTGTGCACGTTTTCTTCAAACTAAAATGCAATCCTTGACATATCAATAACTCGTATCTAATTTGAGGTTTTAAATGTAATCTTACTAATTAGGTTAGATTCAAAATTTAAATATCTAAATTTCAAAAATATAATCTATATCCACAGTGTTAATTAATGCCGGAAACAGATGTCTGAAGTTACTCAAACGAGGAATATTTTATATCACTTGAAGTCAGAATATCATTGTCTTGGTAATCAAACTGGTAAGATATGTCAAATTGCCAGTCGTTTGCAACCACATCCACATACACACAATAAACCCCAACTGCTGATATGGGACAGAACAAACACATTCTTTCACATTCTGCAACGTGTGTTGTAACTACTTTTTTCCACACTGCAGACTAAACCTAAACTTGGATCAGACAGAATCAGAGGATGGCTTTCCTACTTGCGACAATATGTTCTTTCCATGATGGCTTTCAATGAGAGATCATCCAGCTCAAGTTATATATCATTAATGTGCAGTTTGTTTTTTACCAATGTGCCTTAAAATATGATATGCAATGGAAGAGGTTACATTGTGTTTGGATGAGTTCATACATAGACACTGAAAATTAGGTGATGTGACTGAACCATGCGAGTAAAATAAGGATTTCAATGACAAACTGTTTAGTACTGCCGCTAACCAATATCATAAGTACAAAATAGCAAAAAGATAATGAGAAGACCATTGGGGAACAATCAAGGTTCATTCCAGTCCTCCCCAGTATTTTGTTCCAGTTACTGATATTCGCTAATTAGAAATACCCTTTAGCCAGGAGGCTGAACTAATTTGTATAGCCAACTGGCTGAGCTCATGGGTAGAAATGAAACAAAGCAGGACTTTAACGTTCTGACTCCTGGAATGTCCACCTCTGGTTAAGACGCTCTGACCCTTTGTCAAACTGCTCCCTCGCCACTAAGACTTCACTTCCGAATGTCACTCTGTGTGAGGTCTCCCTCACAGCTGAGGACGGCGGTCTTCACAAGGGGAGGGAACAAATGCATGTATGAACTTAATGCCCTTTCCCTCTATCCACCAGGAGACAGAAGGAGTCATCACCACAGTAACAGATATACGCGATGCATTGTATATAACGTCTTTCCAATTGTCCTGCTTCCGGTAAGGGAAAGTGAGACTCGAAAGTCAGGATTTTAATGCAGACTCACTGTCAGAGGGTTTTATACAATGGCTTTTCAAAAGAAAAAGTCACCGTTTGGATTTAAATAAGCAAATACCTAAGAGCCTGTGATTGAATCAGTACTGCAGTGATTGATATGTTTCAGCTGGCAACAATTCTTTGAACCCTGACAGATGCTGTGTGTAGCTTCTCCTTTCTTAAACAACCATGTTGGAGGAGATATTCCATGGTGGTGAAAAGATGTTCCTATGCTTGAAGAGAGGCAAATTATTGGCCTGCATCAAGCAAAGAAAACAACAATGGAGATAAATGAAATCACTGGTATTGGGTTAAGAACTGCCCAACGCTGTATTAAAACCTGGAAAGATAGTGGTGAAACATCAACATCATGGAAGGAAGTTTAATTTCTTCCTGAACAAAATCTTTTCCTCTGTAAAAAATAGCCAAAAGCATTAGGATTTTTATAAAGACAGTGCCCTGCATTGCTCAATAGCCCTGAAATGTAGGCCCGAATTGGCCTAAATTTCCCATTATCACAGTTTTCTGCAAACTGTTCAATGTTCAACTTTTTTCTAAAATGAAACATGGATGAAACTTAGATCTATGGATGCCATCTAGAATATGTATGATGATGGAGCGCCAGGAATCACTCGAAAAGCCTGAAATGTACATACATATAAATAAATTTTCAAAGTGGAGCTCTCAAAAAAGCTCTCGTCGTCATTTTGGTTGTACGAGGCAATGTTGTGCGCTCTCAGTTCTGGTGCATAATACGAAAGCGTAACAAGAGGAGTGGGTTAGGTGTGTATTATAGGAAGTCCCGAATGCGTCACCGTTGAGGTGTGGTTCTGCTCCATAACTCCACAAGATAGGGTCAAAGTAAGAGCATTTTCGTATGCACAATTAAACAAGAACTGGCAGGACTGAGACTAGACAGCCATGTGGCCATAAGAAAGCAACTTGTTAATGAGACTAGAACAGGAAAAACAACTTCAAAACTGGACTGTTGGGCAATAGAAAATTGTCATGTGATCTGATGAGTCCAGATCAGAGATCTCTCATCCTGTTCCTCGAGCAATGCCATCCTGATATTTTCCACTCCAAACAAAGAAAAGCGTGTCCAATTTCCCAGTTAGTTGAGCAAAAACCAACAGAAGCGTAGCTCTCCAGGAACTGGTTGGAGACCCCTGGCCCAGATTTATCCCATTCCAGAGCAATGCACAGGTCAGCGAAAGAGATTGAAAAAAAGCGCCCACAAAGCGATGCACCAGTCTTGCACAGCGTCCACTGTACAAGCCTCTGGAGGTAGTGTTATAATCTGGGGTTACTTAAATTTGTCTGATTTAGGCTCAGCAATGTTATAGTGATAAAATGAAGCCACCAGATGTACTGAATGGCTGGGTAATCCCATCTGTGGATTTTTAATCCCCAACAGCACAGGAATACTCCAGGATGACAATACCAAGGTTCTTTGGCTGAAATTGTGAAGGAGTAGTTCAGTGAGCATGAGGAATCACTTCCACACATGCATTGGCCACCACAGTCCCGAAGTTAACCATTTGAAAGTCTTTGGGATGTGCTGGAGAAGGTATTATGGAGTGGTTTGACTCTCTCCATCATCAATGCAATATCTCTGCCAAATATTTATGCAACTCTGGTTGAAAATAAATGTAGTAACATTGCATAAGATTGCCAAAACAATGCCAGAATAAATGTACGCCAGGATCAAAGAGTAAGGCAGACTGAATTAATCAATCCACAAGTATTGCGATGATTAAAAAGTTAAGGGCGATCCAACAAAATATATAAAAAACAAAACAAAAAATATCACTGTGCAAATTTTTTTTTTTTGGCCAGGAAGTGGGGCCAACTCCGACTCAGTGCTAATTGGATTGGAACATACTTCAAAATGGCGGTCCCTCCGTGTGTACGCGTAAACAGGGGGTGAGTGTGTGGGCTGAGGTGGTAGAGGGCCTTTAAGGATTGAGCCTGTTCCGTGCTGTGTTCTACCCCAATGACTAAATTTCTTTTCTATCATAACTTCACAGGTACTAAAAATCACGGCACTCAAGGCCGCATTCGAGCCATTTTCTCACAATATGTTTGACTGCTAACTTGGTTGTAGTTTGCGAACAACCATTTTCAGTGTCTGATGTTGCAATTCAAAATGTCCACAACAGATCTGGTACAATTTTGGCCCCTGCTGGTTAGTTTGAGTTGTTACAGCTTGTCCCTTCCAAAGTTAACATCTTTCAGTGTTGTCCAGAAAAGCTAGAATGGACTGTAACTGGCAAAATTCCTGGGAATATCACTGGTCAGATCAACTCAGTTCAACAGGAAAAAGCATTGCAGCCTATTCATAAATCTTGAATTCAAAAACAAGGAATTGTTCAAGGGAACAGGAGTGATTCTTAAAAAAAAAAAAAAAAGCAAAATAAATAAATAAATAAATAAATAAAATAAAACCTGCAGCTAAAAAAAAATAATTATCATACATGGGTTAATTATTTTAAAGTCAAAATACATCAAACCCTACAGTATTGCTCCGCTGATGTTTTCTTGAGGTGGCAAGGGTTCATTATTACAACATGCGTATATACATTATGTGCTCTAAGTCCTGGATTGTTGTAATTTCTGATTTTCATGGACCATAATTTAATCAATTTTCCCGTGATTATTTATGCAACCGATTTATTCCATAATTCATCTATTGACACTTCCCCAAAAGCATTAAGGACAGCAAACTTCGTTGGCCTTTTTAGGCTGCATTAAAAAACCTAACCCTGCAGCTGAAGCTTCTCTTGAGACATAGGGGAGACTGGGGTCCATGGGGACCAATAAGCCATATCACTATTTTGCGATCAATCCATGACAGAGCTGCTTAAAATAGGCAAAATATTTGACCATTGACTGATGAGTCGTGGGGATAAATGAGCAATATCACTATTTTGCCTATTTTAAACACCTTTGGCATCGATTGATCGCAAAATAGTGATATGGCTCATTGGTCCTCATGGCTCATCGGACCCCAGTCTCCCCTAATTTCTAATGAAAGGAACTGAGCACCATTTCCCCTGAAAGTTCAGTTTAATTATTGAATTTTCAATTAATAGCGCACATAAAACATAAAGATTTTGCGATACAAGTGCGCCTTATGATCTCGAGTAACACTTGAAATTTATCAGATCTTTAAAAATAAACGAATGAGCAGTAATATTTTACAATACACAGGTAATACATGTTATTTTATAAAGATATCTCACAGCGCGTAACCATAAAGCATAAATATACCCAATACTGCAACAGGAAACTTAAAGGAAATCCTAGTCAGGATTCCTCTCTCTCTCCCTCTCTCTCTCTCTCTCTCATAAAAAAAAAAAAAGTACCACTCGCGCTCATATGCCCCACTTTCTGCCCCTGGTGCACGTGATATGAGGAATACAAATCTGGTAAATTCCAGCATAATTTCCGACCTGACTTGTGTTTTTGGGAAAGATGGTAGTCATTTCCTTTGACAACAAATAAACTGTGAATGAAGTCATCCGATCTGATATGTGGTGACAAATGAAAAGGGCCAGACTGCTTCCCCGCCTGGGCCACATTGTTGCCGCACTTCTTTCCTGGAAACCGTTGCTAACAACATTCTGCAGCGAGGGAGTTTTCCAGCTAACTAATTGAAGAACCACAGCTCGGAGCAATAAAATATAAACTCACCAGAACGAATTCTTTCAACTTTTCCCCGCAGGTAATCATTGTAATCAGCTGTTTGTCATGCGCACGTTTGTCCTGTGCTGGATCTAACATACAACGGGGATTCTGTGTAGACCATGACGTCAGTTTGCATTCCATCCTAATGCAAATTTATCATATTTGTCGCTATTTTTCCTCGAAAATGCCGAATTTAGGCGCACATAGGCTACTTATTTACGGCGGCCTAAACTAGGTCAGGATATCAGCAGAGCACATTTTACAGCAGACTGGAAATTGACAGCTTATTTGTGAGCTGAGTCAACGTTTGCTTTCCAATGTCAATATTGTTACTTCGTATGTAACCAAGATGTGGCGTTATATTCACGTGGGGCAAGATAATATTTACGCTTATTTATGGCGATGATTTATGCCAACTGCAGAAGAGTGTGTAATTAGCAGCGATATCTCAGGATCGACGGTGTTACTCCTGAGTTTACAAGTCTATGATTTTTAACAAGATATGGTTTGGAGGTAAAAGAGAAGCACTTACAGTAATACAGGAGGATTGTTAGTCGTAGTTAATTGAAGCCCCTGATTTTTCAGAAGTGAAAATTGCGGCTGCAACGGGAATTGTCACGAACTGCATATTGAACACAGGCATAACGGCTATGACACTATAAGCCTACTACTAGTTTTTTTTCATACCATTGACTTCTCATTTCTGTGTTAATTTTAATGTAATGATGAGCTGCTCTCTTTCCATTTACAGTCAACGTTAACACAATGCCTCGTGGGAGGTCAGCTGTCAGTATCCTCTCCGACGGTAGTGAGATGGACATCGATGGGATTGGTATTCAATTTTTTTCCTTCGTGTCAGAAGAATGCGTGCGTATTCAATAATGCTAAATATCTGTAGATAAATAAAGCACTACTGATCATTTACACACTAACCGATCAATGTACGTCTGAGGACTGTTGTGCGGCTGGTTTTCAGTTAGACAGAATAGGCCTATTTGTGTGGTCAGCCATTATTTTTATGTGGACAATTCCACTGTAATGTCAACCTGATTGTAAAAAAGTAATGTTACGTGGTCACTCCTGAAATGCATGTTTGTAATGTACCGTAAGGTTGTTTATTTGGGAGTGCAAATATCATTGGACCATTGGATTAATGAAATTGCTTATTAACATTAAAGTGTTGGTAATGGTAATGAAGTAAAAAAAATAAAAATAAAGGTGGCATAAGGAAATGGCTTTGTATCTACAATGCTACTTTTTCATCATAAAGGTAAAAATCCAAATATATTTCAAATTGCCATTCTTATGTTCAGCCAGGCTTCAAATTTTCTCTCAGGTAATCATTGTAATAAGCTATTTCTAATGCGCACGTTTGTGCTGCGCTGGATCTGTCATATAGCTATCGTAGGCTGTAACTTGTTGAGGGCAAATGGATATCAGCTTTCCGTGTGCTGCAGCAGAGGCTGAGCTCGCCAAAATGCAGAGGCAGTTCCGTATCATGGAGGGTGATCGACAGGCCTACAGCATCGAGACCCAGAACCTGATTCGCAGACAGCTGTAAGCATGGCCTTTTGTACTTACCTAAAAGGTAGAAATCATTGAATTTATATTAAAGCATATGAATACTGATAGCACACACAATATTATGAAGTGTATTTTACAAACTGATGGTGTTTGTGGTGCTCAAAAATACTCCAAGGTCTTCATAAAATTGTGTGCAATCATCGTCTGATTTTTTGAGTAGTTTTTTTTTTTTTTTTTTAAGTGTACCCTCTCGCCTCATTCATTGATACAGTCAGACTTGTTTGCCTACTATGGATAAGCTCCTTTGTATTTTTTTATTTGATCCCGCTTGCTGCTGATCCTACCACCAATAATCAATTCTGCCTCCCTGATCAGTTTTCAGGGTTGGCTGATCTGGTTTGTTACTGCCGCCAAGGAGGATATGTTTCCATCCCTGTTTGTTTTTCTGTCTATCTGTCTGTCTGTCCATTGACTGGATAACTCAAAAAGTTATGAACGGTTTGGCACAAAATTTTGTAGGTGGTAGTCCAAGGATGAGTTGTTTCAATTTTGGAAGTGATCAGGAACATAATTCTGGATTCTGTACTCAGAAGAATTAAAATATGTCTGTCTAATGTCCGTGTGATATTTCTGACTGGATAAGTCAAGAAGTTACAGACGGTTTGTCACGAAATTTGGCAGGATGATAAGTGGTAGTCCAAGGAAGAGTTGGTTTAATTTTGGAAGTGATGCAGAACATATTCTGTCTTCTAAAGAACAGATATATGGCGTGGGGGAGGTATGCGCTCTACCGAATGCCCTCTAGTTTTCATATCAGATGTCGGCTACTTACCATCAGTTGACTGAGAATGTTTCCTGTACTTGTGTCATACAAAGAAATTCAAGAGAACTGTACTGCAACTTACAGGAAGGCTCTTCACCTCTAAAATATGTGCCAGACCACAGAATTTTGGGTGGTAGTAGCCATGACAATGAGCTTGGTGAAAAACTAATGAGGTAGGCCACCTTGTGGGATAGGACAATATAACATGATGTAACATAACATGAGCGGCGAGAACTGGCCATTCAGCCTGACTGGGCTTGCCAAGTTGCACACAGCAATATGTAAGGACACAAGCGCAATGGCGAGCAGCCAGGCTGGTGGATTGCAGAACATATTGCTGGAGAGACGCAGGACAGCATATGCTGCCATGAACTGCTGAGATTAAGTTTTGGAGATGGAATGGGAATACCTGCCAATCCCACAGCTGTTCCATCCCATAACCACAGTATATTCACTCGGCAAGGTGTTAGCTTTAAAAAATGAGCTTACAGTTTTGTTAACCGAGGATACTAATGCTGATGTAAAAATCGCTACTGACAGTGGAAAGAATGGATGTCTACGACCTACTTTTTAGGTGTTGGGCTACTGATTAATTGAATCAGGTTTGCCAAATTAGGGTTAGAATGAAACTTTGCTGGTCAGTAAATCTCCAGGAACATGGTTGATGACCACTGCTTCAAAGGTTTATGAATGTGAGGAATGAACAGAATGTAGAAGAAAAGAGGACCTAAAATGATTACATTTTAGGGCTTTGTCTGGGTTTATTGAACAGAATGCGGAATATAGAAGACTGTTAGAATGGGGAGTAAGGAAGAGGGAGAGACACGACAAATATCAGTGGTCGGCTTTGAATTACAGAGATTACGGCTCCCAAATATCGCATGGATAGCACTGCACAGAAGGGTTATTCTCATTAATATGGGAATGGCTGGCGTGGATGCAGGCTTTCATTCCAACCGAGCAGATAAACATCTTACTCTACCTATCACGGTTTTAAGCAAGGATTCTAGGGGTGGATTTGTTGAATCAGGTGTATAACTTCATGGCCGTTGTAATAGCCTGACCCCATGCCAGCCCTTTCTGGATAAGGTTGAATACCCCTGCTCTATGAACTGCGCCACCAAGACACCCCGAGACTGGGCAGTTCTGATGTGATGCTCCTCATTTTTGCGTGTTCCTGCATCCCCGAGCAGGCAGGAGATAGAGAGGCTTCAGAGGGAGCATGAGGAGCTGCAGTGCAGCCTGAGGGTGTCAGAGAGCAGCACCCGGCGGTGGCGCGACTTGGAGGCGACGCAGAGCCTGAGGTGCTCACTCGAGCGGCGGGACGGGGTGGAGGCACAGCTGGAGAGAGAGAAGCAGGCCATCGCTCAGCTAGACCAGGAGGTGCCTGACTTCCTTGAGCCCTGTTCCCCTAATTTCAGCCCTGGATCATGAGACCTGCCAGTTTTACACCCTTCCTGGTGTTTAGATAGTCTATTCAATCATACACATTAATTGTAGGGCTGAGTAATAAGGAATTGCGATAATTTTTTTTTTTACTGTTGTCACGAATAGGTGATCTTGCTCCATTTCTTTTTCTTGAACCATAATGCGATCCATGTCACATCAGAGGCCGTATGATGTGCTTCTGGGAAAAATAACATCTCTGATAGCAGAACCTAGCAGTAACATGCCAATTGGAGGTTTTATATAAGAGTTGACAGAATCCGTTTGACCCAAGATTGCTTTCAACCTGTTCCCATTTGCTTGGCATTATTAGATGCGAAACAATCTATTCACTCAATCTGTTAGACTAAGTGGTGCTCTGACCGATTTATATTTATATAGCACTGCTGTTCATTGCATTCTGAACTTTAAATTCTCATGGAACAACTAAGGTTGGGTGTGTGTTTTCCAGGTTTGGTACATTTGGCTATTTTGTGTGAATGTAAAAACAATTTGTATGTCACATTTAACGATGGTTCACTATGCTTACAGTCTACTACTAAGGTAGATTTTTATACACATATAACTAAAGCAAGTGCCATCTTAGAAAAACTCCATTAATCTTTCATAATCAGTGCTGAAAATAATGTAATAGCAGGAGTAGTAGAAAGGTAAGATTTTAAGATAAACTACTTCCAATGATTGCCATTCTTACAGTGACTCTGGTTTGACCTGTGTGGTTCTCATTATCACTTCTTTATCATTATAGTCTACATATTGGTTTTATTAGTCTGGAAATAAGTAGCTTGAATGTTTTTCTGGTAAAGTACATTGGAGCAAGTTGAGAGTAATCATGCTAAAAAGTGATGGATGCTGTACAGCCTTGCCAGCGATTAACTGAGTTCTCAAAACAGCTTTTTTTCTCAAGCATTTTGCATGGTCTCTCACATTTGTTGACTGTTTGTTTGAGAATTACTACCAAACATGGCCACCTCATGCAAAGCCAATCAATTACATCAGAGGTCTTAAATCTTTTTAGTCCCCAGCCTCCCGAAGTGCAGGTTGGGGTACTACTTGGCGGGACGCTTTTGCAATCTCTGACTGGTTTGTTACAAAATTAAAAGATGAGCTTAACCCCTTTGCGCAAATACAGACACCGGCGTCCGTAAATTCCAACATTTAATTTCTAAATAATTGTATCTCCCCAACGACGATAGTCGGGAGATACTATGGTTTAGTTCCGGGGCCGCCGCCGCAGAGATTTTCTGTTCCAGGCTCTGGAGGCTTCAAGGTTTATAGGATTTTCCTCTAAATTTGCACAGTCAAAGATGTTTATTTGGCAATGCTCAAGATCAATTCTTGGCAATTTCCAACATACAATATGGCCGGCGGCGGCCATTTTGTCGAAAAAATTTTTTTTGCAGATTGTAAGGGTTTCCTTGCAGTCCCTCCCCCTCCCGCTGTCTTCACCTCCACTTCAGCAAGCCACTCTGTTGCTCGTTGAAGTGGAGGTGAAGTTAGAGTATTTAAGATCTGCGATTGCCAATTGGCAATCGCAGCTGCATTCTGGGTTTTAGCCTTGCAATGTGGTGCTGCTGCTCCCCTGTCGTGTTTGTTGCGAGTATTGTTATTAAATGTTTTCTATTTTTATATCAGCCTGTGCGTTTGGGTCCTGCTTTTTGTTGTAGGCCCATGGTCCTAGCTCCTGCCGGATTGCTATATTCATCCGGCGGGAGCAAATCCATGACAGAATGCAGCTGCCAGTCGTAGACCCAGCCAGGCCGATTTTTCGGGGAGCTGCAGCAGTGTTTTTTGTGCAGGGGCCAGTGGGGAGCAGTGTTCCGGGTCCGGCGGCACCTTGTGTTCCGGGTCCGGCTGGTGCCATGCGTTCAGGGTCTGGCTGGTGCCATGCGTTCGGGGTCCGGTTGGTGCCATGCGTTTGGGGTCCGGCTGGTGCCATGCGTTCAGGGTCCGGCTGGTGCCATGTGTTCCGGGTCCGGCTGGTGCCATGCGTTCTGGGTCCGGCTGGTGCCATGTGTTCCGGGTCCGGCTGTGTGTTCCGGGTCCGGCTGGTGCCATGCGTTCGGGGTCCGGCTGGTGCCATGCGTTCGGGGTCCGGCTCGTGCCAGCGTTCGGGCTCCGGCTGATGCCATGTGTTCCGGGATCCGGCGGCGCCATGTGTTCCGGGGTCCGGCGGCGCCATGTGTTCCGGGTCCGGCTGCGCCATGTGTTCCGGGTCCGGCTTTGCCATGTGTTCCGGGTCCAGCTGTATCCTGGCTACGGGCGCCGGCTGTATCCTGGCTTCGGGCGCCGGCTGATTTCTGGCTTCGGGCGCCGGCTGATTCCTGGCTGCGGACTCTGGCTGATTCCTGGCTTCCGGCTGGTTCATGTGCCGGGTCCGGGGTCTCCAGTGTGCCGGGTCCGGGGGTTCCAGTGTGCCTTTTCTCGGCACGCCAGGAGGTGTGCCTTGGGGGGAGGGTACTGTAAGGGTTTCCTTGCAGTCCCTCCCCCTCCGGCTGTCTTTGCCTCCACTTCAGCGAGCCACACCTGTTGCTCGTTGAAGTGGAGGTGAAGTTAGAGTATTTAAGAGCTGCAATTGCCAATTGGCAATTGCAGCTGCATTCTGGGTTTTAGCCTTGCAATGAGGTGCTGCTGCTCCCCTGTCGTGTTTGTTGTGAGTATTGTTATTAAATGTTTTCTATTCTTATATCAGCCTTTGCGTTTGGGCCCTGCTTTTTGTTTTAGGCCCATGATCCTAGCTCGCACCGGATTGCTATATTCTTCCAGCGGGAGCAAATCCATGACAGCAGATTGTGTGTTTTCTGCTCATTTTGAGCCACATTTACATATATATACATGTGCAGGGGTGCATATTAATATCATAGCAAGAGTAAAAACAGTAACATTGCGGCTGTAAAAATTTGCAAGAGATCTCTCATGGGGATTGGGGAGATACACGACTCGGTCCCTGTGGCGACCGAGTTATCTAGTTCTGTCATTGAATTTTCAAATGTCTTGCTTCACTGGAATAATTTTCCACTGCGTCTGTGACACAAATACATACTTGTAAAGCCTAAATAGGCTCATGCACAACAGGAAAAATTGGCATTATTTGTATTCTCCACAAAGGGGATAAGGAAACCTACATGACTACTTAGTAATCCAGTTGGCCCAGGAATAGTAGACCTAACATGTCTTGTCGGTATGTGGGTATAAGATTTTTATCATGGAGAAGAAGCTGGCGGACCAGAGGCGCGGGAGAAGTGCAGGGAGCCTTAACCGGAAAGCCCAGGCCAGTCAAGCGGTACAGGCCATCCAGACCCTGGAGAACAAGCTGCACAGGGTGAGATGCACTCCCTGGCATATACGGCGAACACACAAGCGTTAGTTTTGACCACAGCAGCTGCACAACTCAGAGGAAACATCCTCAACAATTGCAGATAATAAAATTACCTCTTATCGTGATAAGAAGGGTCACTGGTGCCTTTGGTCTGGGATGGACACCTAACTATGCGGTTGCACACTCTATGGGGCTGTAATATTTCTATACAGTTCACACTAAGTGGATGTAGTCGCAAATATGCAGAAATTGAAGTGTAGCCTGGCTTTTTTGTGTCTATATGGAATGTATTATGTAGGAATTACAGCCCTTTAAAGCTTAATTACTGTCCTAATACTTGCTCGCGGTACTTGCAAGTCATCTCAGCAAAGTTGAAGGAGGGTTCGGTCACCAGAATCAGCGTCTTATTGCTTGCTAGCAACCCTCACTGGTCTGTTGGGTGCCTGCTGCCTGATAAACCTAAATATGGAGAATCTTCCGGCATCTTAAGTCTGTGTAAGACTGGCTGGTGAGCTCAGAGAAGAAGTGCAGGGTTAATCACAAGCTTGTCTAATCAATACATGTACAAGAGAGATCACATTGGTATTTGAAGGAATGTGTCCCCAGGCTCCGGAGCAATGAGGGGATTTAAGGTTTTTGCCGGAATGCTGCATTATTATTGATGCAAATATGACCATGCTGGTGCTCGAACTAGCATCTTTCCAGGTCCCTCTCTAGCACCTTAGCTAGGAGGAGATGGGCCTGATGTATCGTGTACTGTTTGGCACTTGAAATCTGTAAAAGTGGGGAAAAATAGTTTTTTTCCGATGTGCATCATCACTGCATCATCCACAGGCTTCGACCCGCTTTAATAAACAGCTGGCGAAGATTGGCGGTCTGAGGGAAGAGCTGGAGACTCTGCATGTAGAGAGGAACAGGTTTCAGCAGCTGTATCGCAGGCTGGTCAAGGTAGGCGGCCATCTTCTCATGCTCGATCAGTGAACAGGTGCCTCTTTAGACTGTGTCCTGCTTCACTAACACCCCTAAGGCACAAGCCTCACTTTTTTCCCGCTGTTTCAGGGCATAACACTTTGTGGTCTCGTGACAAGGCTCATTGTGGATCTTGTCATATTTATTCTGTCTTTTTTTTTTGTTTTTTGGTTGGCATCAATAGCTAGCATTTTTGTTCTAACTAAAGTGCTGGGCTTGGAATGTTGCTACCTAGTTCTGACTCTCTCTGCCAGTTTAACTTATGGTTTTCCCTACACTGTGAGTCATAAGGACTGATTGTGCCTCATTAACCCTTTGTTGCATGACTCTTTTCCTCTTCGCCTATTAAGAGTGGTGGAGGAGTTTGGTTACTTCAGTAATCACAGTGCAACAAAGGTAATGGTAATTGTAATGTACTGTGCTAGTGGGTTACTACACACTGATTACAGTCACAACTATTAAGATCTGAGCGAAAAGCCACTTTGTCTGATCTTACAGGAGCTGCAGGATATCCGCAGGGACATTGGGGATGCAATTGACCAGTCTACATCTGCCTATGATGCCAGGTGAACTACACTGTGGAATGCAATTTGTGCATTTGAGAAACTCTCTGACTGGGAGACTTTAGCCTGTAAATGGGTGGAACTGTTAGCAGCAGCTGTTGGACTCTTCTGTTTGAAGAGAATGGAGGAATGGTATCTTTTGATTGATAATTACTTGTCTGTGGTAGACTGTAGGATGCTACTCCACTCATTTTCATATAAAAGAACTTTCGGGTTTCCACATTTTATTTGTGCATAGTGGAACAGTGGGTGTTTTGGTATTTCTGCATGCAGTACGGTCAGAAAGTATTGTGACCGGGTATCCTCCGCCCTCGTTCTGAACTTGCGAAGATTCAACCAATGAGTGTATAAGAAGCGGTGGTTGATGGGCACGTGCTTCGGAGGAGAGCCGCGAACTGTCTACACTCTCCTGAATTGGCAACAAGGGGTAGCATGCGAGCAAGCCTTGTGCCTTGTACATAGTTCACCAATTGGGCATTCCAGATTCGAGTGGGACTGGAGATGCCAAATTTTTAAAAGGAAAAAAAAAAAAAAATATTGTGACTTGTCAAAGATTTCATTTGAAAGGATTTGAGATGTATGCTGTTCCACTGGCAGGATTTACTGTAAATACAATTGCATTGAAGCTGACTATCTGCCACATTGTTTGCATGCATATGGAGTGAACCCCTTATGTTTGTAGAAATATTACCAAAAGGAGGGAATCATGTAGGAATTACACACTTATAGACATTTGCCTCTCATTTGCCCAAAGTATACATTTTGTCAAATGTATTACTGCTCAGCTAAAGGCTAAATGTCTCCTAGCTGGGGGCAATTACATCATCTTGGATTGTTCAACCAGAGGTTGATATCTCTGTACACTGCTAAGGCCTTTGCTTCACTAATGTGTGGTGAGTTAGCCAAGCTAAATTCACCATATACATGCACTTACTCAGTGGGTGAGTGGTAGCGTGATTGTTCTTTCCACTAGGGTTGAGGCCCAATCCAAGTCAGCGACACTGAACGAGAAAGCGGTGAAGGACCTGGCACAGTATAATGTGGAGATGCAGGAGCTTGAGAGAATCATTGCCAATGAGCACCGGCTCAAGATGTTCATGAACACCAAGAACCAGGAGCGGGTCGACGAGGACTCCCAGGAAGTGAACCGCAAGCAAGGTCCTCCATTGTGGTTTTGCAGATGTCATTAAAATGAGTTCCCCGTGTCATTTTGATGTCAAAATGTAAAGGAAATATCGACAAAGGTTGGAAGTTACAGTTGCTGACAGTTTATTAAAAGTTTAAAACGCTCTGATGTAAAACCATAAGCTTTATTCAATTAGAATATAATAAGAATTCATCTGGCTGTAAAACCAGAATCTGTTGAATTTTTTAACAATTTCATAAAAAAATTTTCATCAAATTAAAGGGCATGTAAACCCTAGGACATGACCTACATTTTAAAAGGCTGGAACGTATCAGGGGAAACAAAAACACATTTTTTTCTGCTGAAATTGATCCCCAACCAAAGATAATCTATATTATTGACAGCTTGAAACAGGAACTGTCGACCACATCCCAACTCGTGCCAAGTAACCTATTACGTCAGCAGTGGAGTACATGGACATGTGCCAGTAAATCAAGTATGGCAAACAGTGGATTTCAGAGCAGGGATTGTGTTTCGATTTGGAAAAGTGGCGAGGTCGGATCGGATTATAGTCGCGGAAACAAAGACTTAGGTCTTAGAGGGGCAGAAGTGAAAATATAGCCTTAATGAAAACATTTCAGTAACGATGTTTACTCAGTATTTATTGCAATTCGCTGCATAGCCATACAATAAATACGATAAGCGCTCCAGGATCATAATAATCCACTAAACATGGTTTTCAAAAATCTTTAAGCCATTGAGCTTGAAGAAAAATTGTCGAATTTTCTATTGAATCCTCAGCTATTTGGACATAATTTTCTGAAGGTATAGGAGCCAGAAATGACGTCACAACCATTTTGTTGAGAGGCGGAGAGGAAAATACTTAAAATTGAAAGTGCTTCGACAAGAATGTGGCACTTTATCAATGAAATGTATATCACCAACATTACTTTGGAAGACCATTTAATTGATCCACGCGATGAAATCAAATTGTGAAACGGCATTTACGTTCCCTTTAAAAGTAATGCAATGCTCAACAATTTACGATACCGTTATTTCCAATTTGGCTGTTATCATTATCATACTATGCAGCAAGGAATCTCTGTCTGTGTATATGTATGTTTGTCCTTTGCATACCTCGACAACCGTTCGTCCAATCATCAAACGTGATGGATGTATCGCTGAGGACCCAAGAAAATGCATTGTCGAGTTAGAAATTATTTGGTTGTGCGATTCTCTGGAAATCAAGATGGCTGCTAGCACTAGTACAGCTCAAGCAGCAGTTGAATGGGCACTGCACTAGTTATTCACCTCAGCCAAGGAGGTGTATGTTTTTGCCGGCGTTGGTTGGTTAGTTTGTTTGTTTGTTTGTCTGTCTGTCAGACTGTTAGCAAGATATCTCAAAAACGGCTGCATAGATTTTAACCAAACTTTGCAGGATGTTAGAGTAGCACAAGAGGAACAAGTGATTAAATTTTGGCATATCTAGGCCAAAGTACAGCTGGGATAGGCCAAAGTTCAAATCCAGCTATGCTGGCAGAGATTTGAAGTCTGTCCAATGGGCCGGATTTCCAATTGGCGTTCTTTTGGGTCTTGCTGCCGCCTGGCGGTGGAATGCAACAATACCCTATATCAACCAATGAAAATAACTAATGCACCGAGTTGCCTTGACGTGGCGGAGGTGCTGCGCTCTCTGGGTGCTCTTGTTATTCATGCTGTCTCAGTGTAGGTTCTGTCTTCAGACAAGGTTCAATAGTGACATAGTCTCTGTTTTCACAGCCACAGAGGAGAAGGAGAAGAGAAAGACTGAGTTGGGAGAGGAAACCATTGCCTCCCTGGAGGGGGCCTTCCATCGGATTCAAGAGATCACCGGAGAGGAAGACCTGGACCTATTGGTCCTGAAGTTCATTGAGGGTTTGTCCAAACCTAAGGTCTTGTATCTATGTGGACCTTCAGACTTTTTGAAAGAGAAACTGAAATTTCTGCACTATATTGGAAAAAGCACAGCATCAGTTTGTATAGCGCTATAATCACCTTTTATGAAAATAGGCATCCCAATTTGATTGAAAGGACTTATAGCAGAAAAAGGTTAGACCAGAAATCCTCTGTAGAATGACACGCCCTGACTAACCCCCCTTCTTTGTATTAATGCAAATGCACCTCTGCGTCCGCAGTGGAAGACCGAAACTTTGCACTGTTCAACTTTGTTAACGAGCAGAACAATGAGGCCGAGACACTGAGGGACCAAGTCAGCCAGGTGAGCATCAGATAAAGAGATCATTAAAAAACTTCTTAAGTACTTTTATTGTCTTAATTTATTTTGGGGTGAATAATGCGTATAATTTGTGCTGACCTCAGGCGTTGAATATTCGAGAGACACGAATCCCGTGAACTCATCTGTTCGACTTGCAGTCAAGCTATGCCTCATCACTCTTTAAAAAAAAAAAAATCAGGGTTTTCTTTTTTTTTATACCGTGAGGATGTTTCACTGAATGAATTTGGGTATTAAGCTAAAACAGCAGCCAACCACAGAACTATGGCTCTAAGTTTAGTTCCCAGAAGCCAGAGCTGCCTACCCATGGAGATCTACTGTCTTGGAGCTCATTGAGATCTCAAGCTGTTTTATGGTCATTGAAGTAGGAAACTTGTTTGCTGCAAACTGTTATCAGTTAATATTTTAACTGATCATTTGTTTGTTTCACCAATGGCTTTTAAATAGAAATGGTAGCATTGGCTTCTGTGATATTAGTGGGATTCATTGGTAGTGGTCTATCCAACATGAAGAATATTAAAAAAACAGACAACTTTCATGGAGTGCAGTGAATTATACTGGCCCGATGTCAGTCAGATAAATTGATCTTTTTTGAAAACTACAGGCTAATGTCTCAGGCAAATAGAAAAAAGTGTGAATATGTTGGTGAACGTTTATGAGAGGCCGTTTGAGAGAGAATTCATACTTGCTTTCACATGTACTATCATACTGTCACACAAACACCATCATTCTCTCATACACACACCATCATTCTCTCACGCACATGCTATTATACTCTCACACACACCATCATTCTCACACACACACACCATCATTGTCACACACACACCATCATTCTCTCACGCACACACCATCAATCTCTCACGCACACGCACCATCATTCTCCCTCACACGCACCATCATTCTCTCACGCACGCACTATCATTCTCTCACGCACACACCATCAATCTCTCACACACACACACACACCATCATTCTCTCACGCACACTATCATTGTCTCACACACACACTATCACTCTCACATGCACACCATCATTCTCTCACGCACACACCATCATTCTCTCACGCACACACCATCATTCTCTCACGCACGCACTATCATTCTCTCACGCACACACCATCTCTCTCACACACACACACCATCATTCTCTCACACACACACCATCATTCTCTCACGCACACACTATCATTGTCTCACACACACACTATCATTCTCTCACATGCACACCATCATTCTCTCACGCACACACCATCATTCTCTCACGCACATACCATCATTCTCTCACGCACACACCATTATACTCTCACGCACACACTATCATTCTCTCACACACACACCATTATACTCTCACGCACGCACCATCATTCTCTCTCACATACACCATCATTCTCTCACGCGCATACCATCATTCTCTCACACACACACACACCATTATACTCTCACACAAACTTAAACTTGTTCAAGTGACAAAATGACAGTGAATGTAAAACAGAATGATAGTGTATGTGAATGAGAATAGGTGATTGTGTGAGAGAGTTTGATTGAAACGGAAGTTAGTTTGATGGAAACGGGTGTAGCATTAAATTCTCAGTTCCTGATTGGTTATAATTAAAATCTTTCAAAATTTAGTCAGAAGCGGGATTTTCACGGACATATCCCACCCTCCCGTTCGACAAGGAAGCATGGTGAAAAAAACTGCATGCTCGTCGCGGGAGCAGCACGTCTTTCCAAATCCATTTGAAACGTGAAGTGTTGCTCGTTATTCATCCCAATTCCATCCGGAAAGTGGAGTACTATAGCACCAAAGTAAAGTACATCACACTATAAAATTGAAGTATAGCTCGTTATTCTTTCCAATTGCATTCGAAAAGCAGAGTATAACACCAGAAGAGAAGTATACCTGATTGCACCAAAAGCGAAGTGTCGCTCGTCTATCATCCTAATTATTCAAAAAGTGAAATATAGCGCCAGAAGAGAAGCACAGAACATCATTCAGTGCAATTCCATTCCAAAAGTGAAGCATAGTTTTAATATTGCTACTAAATGGACTGGGGGGAAAACGGGTCTCATGTTTCAATTACTTGCGAAGGCAATATCCATTTCAGAGTTTAAATAATCTATGTAATTGCGTCGCGACGAAACATCCGCATGGCACGAAGGCTTATAGCCTACTAGCTATAACGAACGCAAATTGCACGAAGCTGGTTTACTCCACGACTTCGCTTTTCATGGATCTAAAGCCCCGTTATGTAGCCGAGTAAATAATAAAATTTAAATGGTTTGAGCGAATGTATTAGGCCACACTTATATTATATTATAGTAAAAGGAAAATTGAAACGAGGTTCCGTAAATTTATAAGTGCTGGAATCTCACAGCACTTCTATCAATGGTTTGGTTTAGCAATAGGAAATACGCGAAACGGGGCTTTAGGCTGTGCAAGCGTATAGCTTACGAGTAGTTACAAGGGACTATGGTATAGCATTATATACCGGCTGCTATCACCCAGCGGAAACAAGGAACAGATGGTTCCAGATTAATCGATATCAGTTAATTACAAAGCCTCTAATTAATTAGATTTTTTTTAATCGTGTCCCACCACTGTCCCGTCAGGTTCTCGGTTTCTATTACGGTCCAGCACATGCACCGGTCAGTTAAGACCTGGAGCGCTGCTATTGCATCAGTCAACTGGAACCATCTGTTCCTTGTTTCCGCTGGGTGATAGCAGCCGGTATATAATGCTATAGCTTTACCATAGTCCCTTGTAACTATTCGTAAGCTATGCGCTTGCACAGCCTAAAGCCCCGTTCCGCTTATTTTCTATTGCTAAACCAAACCATTGATAGAAGTGCTGTGAGATTCCAGCACTTATAAATTTACGGAACCTCGTTTCAATTTTCCTTTTACTATATTATAATATAAGTGTAGCCTAATACATTCGCTCAAACCATTTAAATTATTTACTCTGCTACATAACGGGCTTTTTTAGATCCATAAAAGTTTAAGTCGTGGAGTAAACCAGCTTCGGCAATCTGCGTCATATAGCTAGTAGGCTATGAGCCCACGGTCATGCGTAATGTTTTGCCGCGACGCAATTACATAGATTATTTAAACTCTGAAATGGATATTGCCTTCGCAAGTAACTGAAACATGAGACCCGTTTTTCCCTCAGTCCACTTAGTAGCAATATTAAAACTATTAGGATGATAGACGAGCGACACTTCGCTTTTGGTGCAATCAGGTATACTTCTCTTCTGGTGCTATACTCTGCAATGCAATTGGAAAGAATAACGAGCTATAATTTTATAGTGTGATCTCACTTTGGTTATAGTACTCCACTTTTCGGACGGAATTGGGATGAATAACGAGCAACACTTCACGTTTCAGATGGATTTGGAAAAACTATGGCGTTAAATTAGTTCAAACTATAAAAACTGAGCGCGCAAATTTAGGTGCTCACAGCTTCAAAATGCGCGCAATTTAATACTCAATTTGAACAACAGCGCTCTCAAAATATGCTCAAAAGTATACGCCGCTTGCCGATTTCTTTTTGAACATCAATGTCAAAATATGCTCGCAATATCGGTATACGCCGCTTGCCGATTTGACTTTAGAGACTTTGGAGGCGGACTTTCAATGCTAACCATGAGTTCTGATTGGATGTTTGATTTTATAACTGGTTTTCAACTGCCGTAAACTACAGAATATGAAATCAAAGACAACCATCATTATCATGTTGGAGCAAGAAAGTTTTTCACAAAACGAAATCTTTCATTGATCTCATTTTAATATTGTTTGAAGGTATTGGTTTCATTCACTGTGCGTAGCTACGATGATGTTGTATCATGGCTAGCTAAATATTTTATGTTAGAAAAGCTCGCTTACATCAGTACCAACATCAATTATTTTACTATGCTATTTTAGCGCCAAATTTCCGGTAGACGGACACTTAGCTCACTTAGGCCATTTACGTAGCAATATAATTTTCCTGAGTTGTTCTTAATCATCAAGTTCTTCAAGCAATATTCTTCTCTGACGTTGAAGACCCGGTAATCTGCCGATTTGTGCTACCCATCTATAGACAAATAGAGATGCTGCTTAGCGGTTCAGCGCATATACAGACCCAAAATCTCCGGCTGTTTCTTCACTGACATCATAAATATCTTTATAGCTATATCTTTAATTTTTTTTTTTTTCAGTGCGCCTTCCTACCTGTAAACATTTGGATACGTGCATGTACACACTAACGTTCCCTGAAAATGCAGAAATTAGACATGCAGCATTTTATCTTTGAACGAACGTATCCAGCTCATTAAAACATGAGCGAATGTTATAAGAAGTTAACAAAAATTATTTTGCAACTGTGGGCTGATTCATAGAGCAATACTAAGGCGAAAACAAAGACTGTCCGATCGTGGTGCGCTATGGTCGTATTTTTAGTTGAGGCAGCACAAATTGTCAGAACACCGGCCGAGAATAAAGTTTTCAGTTCGTACTTGAGCAGAAAACGAAGAAGTGGCGAATGACGAAGGAAGGGAAGGCAGTTTTCTTGACCAGACGAAGCTAAAGCCACGACATAGCCGCTTTTTAATATTTGCAATATTCTATTATGAGCTATTGGCACACTATGGTGTCGCCATTGTGCATTGCTTTGTTGGGATGATATGTGACAGTCCACAGGAAAAGGGTGTATAAGGGATATTTTGGTCAAATTGAGTTAAGTGCATCTGATGATCTCATACCATGTACAAAACATAGAAAAACAGTTTTTTCTAAAAACGTAAAAAAAATCCCTTTATAGGCCTACACCCTTTTCCTGTGGACTGTCACATTTGGTTCGGAAATATTCGCTATATTCAGGTTAATGCTTTCAACGTTTCTTAGCCTTTAATTACAACTCGAAGTCGTTTGAGCAAGTGGGTTATAGGTACTGCTGCTGTAGACTAATACAATGTAACAAATAAATTAAATAGGTCTAATTTAAATGTTTTAGGCGTAAATAGATGCCAGTTTGCGATGAGAGCAGTGGAAGTGTAAGGGGCCAAAGGCTATTTAAAATATATATAAATTTACTGAACAGTTAACATTGTAGTTGTGTACAGCAGCAGTAATCGCGCGTCTATTACTCATTTGCTCAAACGGCATCGAGTTGTAATTAAAGGCAGAGAAATGTTGAAAGCATTAGCCTGAATGTGGTGAATATTTCCGAACCATATCATCCTATCGAAACCTAGCGTGCCAATAGCTCATAATTAAATTCTTGCAAATATTAAAACGCTGCCACGGTATTAGGTTAAACTTGTCAAGAAACCTACCCTTAGTCCTTCACCATTTGCATTAAATCACTTTTACGTTTTCAGCACAAATAATGAACGAACTGAAGATCTTAACACTCGGCCGGGTCTTCAGCATCAGAAAAGAAATATTGTTTGAAGGAATTGATAATTAAGAACAACTCGGGAACGTAGCATTGCTATGTAAATGGTATAGCCATGGGTAAATTAATGCTAAAATAGGCTAGCTAAGTACAATAATTAACGTGGGGGCTGACGTTAGCCAGCTTGAACGTGAAATATTTAGCTAGCTATAATCTTAGCTACGTATAGCTAGTGAAACCAATACCTTCAAACAATATTAAAATGGAATCAATGAAAGATTTAATTTTGTGAAAACCTTCCTTGCTCCGACATGATGCTTGATCTCATTGATTTCTTTCTTATTCTGTAGTTTACGGCAGTTGAAAACCAGTTATAGAATCAAACATCCAATCAAAGCTCATGGTCAGCATTGTAAGTCCCGCCTCCAAAGTCTCAAAAGTGAAATCGGCAAGCGAGCGTTTACTGATATTGCGAGCATATTTTGACATTGAGAGCGCGTGTTGAAGTTGCAAGCGAGCGCGTTTTAATATTGAGAGCACATATTGAAATTGTGTGCGTGAGAGTGATGGTGTGTGTGTGAGAGATTGATGGTGTGTGCGTGAGAGAATGATGGTGTGTGTGTGTGTGACAATGATGGTGTGTGTGTGTGTGAGAATGATGGTGTGTGCGAGAGTATAATAGCATGTGCGTGAGAGAATGATGGTGTGTGTATGAGAGAATGATGGTGTTTGTGTGACAGTATGATAGTACATGTGAAAGCAAGTATGAATTCTCTCTCAAACGGCCTCTCATACACGTTAGTCAGCATTGGATACCTATTGCCTAGCCCTTTTGAACGCACAGTGGGTGTGTCCGTGTGTGTTCCGGCAGATCCAGCAGGAGATGGCGCAGTTCCGTGAGGAGGGCCAGCGTCAGGAAGAGGAGCGAGGAGCCCTGCTGAGGGAAATCGGTGAGCAGCAGGAGGAGACCGGAAAGCAGGCTCAGGCATACGAGCAGCGTGCCACTGTGCTGGCCAAGATCCTGGATCAGCTAAAAACTGGTATGCTATCAAGGGTGTAGAGCCGCTACATCACACTCTCTATGACACACACTCTCAAAACATCTCTTAAGTACGCACATACCCACACTCAGTCTCACTGCCTTCCTCTCTTGAATGCACACACACTCAGTCTCTGTCTCTAACGTACTCACAAAATTTATCACAAATGCACCTGCACACATGCACTTATTCACAAAGTCTCCCTCTTCAGTTCATGACCTCGACAGATTCCAAGCTAACACGCAGTGAACTGTGCTCTCTAGAGTGCACAAACACATTTAGCCTTCAAGAGGCCTGTGACATAGTCACTGCTCGCTTGCTCAGTCATTCACACACTCAAGCATTCACTCACTCACTTTAACCCACCCACTCACTCACACACACTTTATCAGTCACTCACTCACTCACTCTGCACCACAGGAGTGAGCAGTGTTTTTGAGAAGATCGGCTGCGACCGCTCGGTGATACAGGACAGGTTGGGCTCCTCCAGTGGTATGCGCGACAGTGACATGGTCAGCTACCTGAGCCAGGTGGAGCAGAAGACCCACGAGCTGCTGACGGTGCAGTCCTACCTCATGTCCAAGGTGCTGAGTTCTGCTTTATCCCTGCTAATCATCACCATGGCAACAACTACTCTTCCTGGGTATCCGCATACAAAAATTTACAGTATCTACTGTGCTTCAACCAGGACAGCAAGGCAAAAATGTCCTCATAATTCTCAAAATGCTCATTAAATCACGAGGCAGCTGACAAAAATATCGTGCTTGCTTTTTTAAAAAACATTTTGTACGAATTATCCCCAGGGTATTTGTCACATTATTGTATGAAGTCTGGGAACGGTCACATTGTTGATAAACAACATCTGTCTGCCTCTTAGCTACAATGCGCTCCATCCAAGTTTTGATTTTTACTCCTTTATTTTCTGCAAAGCAGGAAGATTTCCTAATTTGCTCCCCCCAAATGAAAAATGCACAAACAAAATTCATACCTTGATTAATACATGTACATCTGCACTTACAAGGCTTCCACATTCATACACACACCTGCAACACTGCTCAGAAGTCAGAATCAGTTGTGATTTTCACATATATTAAATTCAAGAAACTTTGTGTTAAACCAAACACTTCAGGGTCTTTCTGGAAAGTAAATTACTAAATATGCAGTTCAATATAGTGATTTAAACCCCACAGAGCTGTTATGGGATCTCCTCAATCATAAAGTTTGTGAAGTGTGCCCATCCTCACCTGTGGGAAATAATGCACTTCATGATGGAATCCATTGAGGAAGATGGAGAAATTAATATCCTGATTACATAAATTATGCAAAGCAGGGATGAATCTCATCGAGGGTTCTCTGGCAACAAATGATTAAAACTGGTAACAGTGTTATCATGTAAAACGTTTGCCCCTAAATATTTTAAGCACTAAATAAAACATCTTCATATACGTTCTGTGTTTCATATAATTTACTAATATCAAAACACTGTTATTGAATAGAATAAAATAACAAAAAATACTGACAGGCGATTCCAAACCTTTGGGCGGTAGTGTATATACACATACATTTCAATAAAAGGAGTTAAAAGAAAAAAATCCCTACAATTAAAGCAATATGACCATTACAAAAGAAATGTAAACCTACTCCATTAACAGGCTAATAAAAGAATCATGTCACAAGCTGTGGGACAGGAAGTAGATGAGTCAGTTAGCCTGCATACATTACACGTATAATGTAAATTCGGCTTTGAATGAGTGGTTAAGTGATATTGCATAGACACTGGCTGGTTTGGGAATGCTGCTGATCCTGTCTGACACTATTGATGGGAATACACCTCTGCCTCTCTTACTGTGTCACAGAGCGACTGCTCAATGAATGTAACACAAGGGGATATTATGCAATTTTTTATATTTGCCTTTTCATAAAGGACCTGGAGAATGACTATGACTCTGAAGATGTTGCCCGTGTTTTGCTGGGTCAGAGCCCACAACTCACCCGACAGAATTTATTGATCCTGCCTCCGGCCATTGGGTATGTTGGGCTATATGGCGAAGTCCGTAGGTATCTGGATGGTGATACTGAATAAAAAGGGCCACAATTCCTTCACAATTCACTGAACATGGAGGTAAATCTGTATCAAAGATAGTGGGCTGTCCTGCCTTTAGCCTCATATTCTTTGTTTCCAAATCAAATATGCTGGAGTACAGAGCCAAAAATGTGGCTGTCCAAATACTTCTGACCTTACTAATCTCTCACTAGCTCATTTTTTAAGTTTCTATGTCAGTATGTATGTGTTTATTTCTGTGTGTGTAAGCATGTGCATGGATGTATGAAAAGACGTTTACAAATATTTGGGGTTTTTGCGTCAGAGACACCATTGACCCCGAAGAGTCCTCACTCGCTGACGAGGAACGCCCCCTGACAAGGAACGAGCTCCAGGAAAGAGTCCTGAAGGGGGTGAGAACAGCCTTTTGGGATAGGTAGTGGGAGTGAGGAATTATGGGATAGTTAGTGGAAGGGAGGGTTTTTCACCTTCATTTTGCCTACATCATCATTCAATATTGACTCTCCTCTTCTTTTTTGTTAAATACTGATAAATTTTAGAGGTCACTGATGGGAACATTTGTTTTCCAAGTGTTTTTTGAAGCATCTTACCTTATATCTATAATAGCACGCAATAATGTATAGCACACACGCGCACACAGTCTCCCCGAATGATCAAATCCTCAGCTAATTACAAAAAATAATCGTACCACTGACACTTGTCACTTCATTACCTGTTGTAAAGACATGATTTACTGAAATCTTAGTTTTTGGAGCCTAATGCATTAAGAATTCTTAGAATTGTTAGAATATGAACTTCAGTGGTGCCCAGTTGAAACAAGGTAACCCTCAAATGCTCATCGATTGTCTCACAAGACAGGTTTCTGAGATGGGTGAAAAAATAGGTGGATTGTTTTTGCATAGCTCTTTATCCACATTGGAGGAAAAGGCTACAAAGTTCAACTTATGTTCTCAGTGTCCATGTTGTGTTCTTAATGGTAACCAATCTACCTTTTTTTGATATAATTTAATAGATATGACCAAAACAAACGGGAATAAATAAATGTTTTCTCTGAGAACGCTTGCAATCCCCCGAATATTGAATGTGAAAATAGTTTTTGCGACCCGCAAAAACTCCACGCACCATTTGAAATACCTCGTTAGTATTCATGAGTATGAAAAAATGATGTCACGCTAAAGCGGATGTGCGCGGTGGATGCAGAAATTAAGAGAACTTGGCCAACTGCAAAATGCTGCGGCTAAAGAAATATCTGACTGATTCGGCCCATAAAAGTGCTGGAAAAGGTCAGGAAGATGATCGACTGAAGGCCAGGAGAAATATAAAAGGCCTTAGTGATCGCTGGCAAACTTTTAAAGCCAGGTTTGGAGATATTTCCAATGAAGATGTGGCCAAACTTTTGCTGGATACGTAAGTAAACTTGATGCCTGGTGCAAAATGCCACATTTCCCTGTTTCCTAGCACTTTCAGATCGTTAATGTACTTGATATCGTCCCATATTTGTAACTAGACATATTTATAGTAATGAATTTCTAATGCATAAACGTAATTTATTTACTAGCAGTCGAATCTGATGACTGATCTGACGTGGCTTTTCGTGCAAATCGCTCTTGCATATGAAATAGTAGGCCCGTCTAAATGGCCGCAGTCCAGCAGCCACAATGGCTGATCGTAACGGTCAAATGATTGCTTTCCTTCAGAATTTATCCTTTTTTTGGGGTCCAGGATGACATTAAAACTTACACACAAATCTTTTTATTGGAGCAGCCTGGCAAATTATGCAAAAAAAAAAGTTGAGGATAAGGAACAAATCGGTTACCTTTAAATCACACTTAGTCAGGAATCCTTTTGAATACAATATTAAAAAGTCAAAGAATTGTTGTTGCTACTTTTATGGTCTGAATCACATTTACTGATGCACTGTCATCTTCTTTTACAACATCGGATTTGCGACCTCGAGTTTGATGTGATCAATAGGAACACAGCATAAGATTAGCAGGCCTCGCGAAGCATAATTGTTTCTCTCCAGTTCTTATTGGCTCCTCCTGTGTTCCACTCCAGGTAATGCGGAAGGAAAAGACCACCCACACGGAGCTGAAACCCTCCAAGCTCAATGCGGTGGCTGGTGATCGACAGCACTCCCCTGAGGTGTGAAGCGGAACAGCAACTCACCCATATTGCCAGCCCAAGGCCATGTGATTACTTTCAACAGTTCACTGGAAATATCATCAGATTATCATGGTTCTGATGATTTTGATGGTGAGCCTGGGCTTAATGACCTGTTCTTGCCACTCTGAAATGTTAAGGCTCATCTCCACTTGCCTGGCCGGGCAATCGCAATAGTTCTATTCCTGCAGGTTTTCTTATGTCAATTTCAAGACCAGAGTAGGTAATTAACAACAGATTTAATTTCCTGTGAGCCCTCAGAAATCTCCAAGTTCCATGATTGTTGCAGTCAGTGTGATACCAAGGCCTGTAGCTAAGGGACTATGAGCACTCAGAAGAATGGAGCAAAAATAATGAAATAATGAAGCTCCATAATGGATATTCAGCATGACTTCAAATTAGAGTGTGAATGTAATTTTAGTTATTTTAGAAACAACATTGGTCCTTCCAATGAGCCTTTGAGTCCTTCGAACCAGTTAAATAACTACTGGTCAGTGATAGACACTGCAAATGTCGAGCACGTGTGATAGCTCAGGTCAATCAGTTGACCCTGTTATTTGTACATACATTTCTCATCACTCATCTCAATTTTTCCAGCGAGCTAACCTTGCAGTGATGTAGCATCAGTAGCCATATAAATGTTAAAAGACCAGAATCTCACGTGATTAATTCCTGAATAAAAGTGAAGAATTGTTTAAATATGAAGCAAAATTATTCAACATTCATGCATTTCTTCGTTGACTAATACCAACACCAATGTGGATATCAGCGCAGTGTGGAGAATCTTGATGCTGAAAATGACAAATCAGAAGTATTACTTGCAGCAAAGGAAGAATCCAAGTTTGGGCTGGCGTCACCGATTCAGATTCAGCACCATGGGCTGAACCGGGGTTGCCAACTCCGATAAGACAAATAAGCGACCACAGCTTCAAAAACAAGCCCAAAACAAGCGCAATATAAATTAGACGATACTAAGACGATGTAGACCTGGGGTGGAATCTCTTTCGTTTTGTTGTGGGGGGGGATGATTATCTTTCATTTAGTTGAGGGAGGGCGGGTTCTCTCACATGACTCGTGAGGCTGTGAGCAGACAGAGTCAATCAATGAATCGGAGGGAAATAGCAACCATAAACGTAGAACAATTAGGTCGGTTGTTACACTTCCTTAACAAGCAACCATATTTTTAAAAACAAGCCAGAAAAAACCGCAACCCGCGACCCGTAATTTTTTCAAGCGACTTCAGGAAAAAAGAAGCCCAAAGTCGCGTATTATAAGTGGACTTGGCAACTCTGTGCTGAACATGTTTAAAATACTTTGCCACATTACAATTGTTATGATTCTACCTGAGCTTGGACCAATTTATATTTGTGATAATCATAGCATGATGAGTTCTGTGATTGAGAGAACACACTATTTGAGGCTCTTTCTTCATGGTGTGCTGTAAGCTTTCCCTCTCCACGATGTGGAAGATTATTTCCTTTTGGATAAGTGCACTATATTTAAATAACAGTAAGAGGTGCAGAACAAACTGAACTGTTAATTTTTATAATTTTTATTTGTAAAACTGGGTATTTCAACAGAAATTCAGATCTGATTTACAAAATGTTTATCTACGATTATCACAGCTTTTTAAGGATATAATTTCAAAGACCTGAATTTTGATGTCCACCGTAAAATTTTTGACATGACCTTTACAAACCAGCCATAAGTCATTTTAAAGGTGCAGTAGGTAACTTTTACAAAAATAACTTTTTTCATATTTGCTGACTCAATTCTGAGGGTAGTGCATGAGACAGGTTATCTGTAGTAAAAAATCAGGCCTCCCCCAGTGCTTCAAATGGCATCAGCAAGAATCGATTGCGCACAAGCAAAATTAACCAATCAGAGCCAAGAGGAGTTTCTAACGCAGTGTCAATCACTTCTCGTGTACACGCTGTTCATTCCTTCTCCACCACGCCATCTTCCATGGGCTAGACTCTAGATCAATATTGTCTGTGCCTGGTGCCTGGACGAGCTAAAAACTACAGTTGGTATCCTTTTTTGTGTCTTATTCGGTAAAAATGCCATAATACCTTTTCAGCAATCAGTAATTGAAGTGGTCTGAGAGTAAATTTAGATCTCTGTATGGTAGACCCGGACGGTGAAATTCCAGAAACTCGAAATCTCTCCATCTACACTTCCAGTTCCTCCATTGTCAATAACTGAATAACTGTCATAACAAAGCAAAGTTAGGGGTAGACAAAAATACCAAAGACACTAACAGAAGCGCAGTCAACCAAGAAGGAGGTGGAATTTGGTTGTAATAATTGCAACCTTCATAAACCGGGCATAAGACTGTGGAAGATCTGTTGGCATTGTGTTGGTAAGTAGCTTGTTAGCATGCTTTTATATGCCTGCTGTAATAATCTTAAAGCAATCTGTCTGTGACAGAATAGTCGACAACATGTAGCTAATGCTTAGAAATTGTGGGTAGCTGTTATAATCGGTGCCAATATGAGTTTGATAGCCTAGTATAACATTGCAGCTTTGCGTACCCTCGCCCAATGTGGCGGTGAAAATAATAGTCAATTTAGATACAGGACAGTTGCTAGCAAGCTTCGTACCTACCTGCTGGTAAGTGGATTTCACTCTGATGTACAGGGTGTGTAAGTTAGTTGGCACTGGAGAAATGGCTCTCATCCAGTATGGTTTAATAATGTAAGAAAGTTTCTATGTTAACAGTTATTCATTGCTTGGTAGCTTGTGTAATAAGCACTGCTAGTTACTTGGTTCTGCCGCTACTGCTAACGTTGTGCAAGCTAGGTAACTCTAGTTTGCTCACTTGCTTGGCTGGCGTACAGCCTCATAACTCTTAGTTCCGTAGCTAATGCTAACATCCTGTAGGTAACGTTAGTTCGCTCACTTGCTTGGCTGTTATTCAGCTTCCTTTCTCACTGTTTGGTAGCTCATGCTAATGCTGCGATGGAAATGTTAGTTCGCACACTTGTTTGGCTGATATACAGCCTCGCTTCTTAAGGTTCGGTAGCTAATGCTAATGTCGTGCAGGCAACGTAATTTTGCTTGTTTGGTTGGCTGATATAGGGCCTTGTTTCTCTAATCTTTTCGATTACCAATTACACTGACTTTGAGATGGTGTGGTATGTGCCTGTGAGTAACATGTAAATGCTTAACGCTAATTTCTTGTTATTACCAGTGTTTCTTTACTTCGCAATAAGACATACTGGAGCTCATGTGTTTCTGAAGGCCATATGGCTTTCGAACTGAACTTGTGAACAAGCTTGGTGAGAGGGACAGAAGACGAAGAGAAGGAGCAGAGAGGGAGGGGTGGTGGTCTTTATAATTAAAATATCTCTCTCTTGCTTGTTTCTCCAAAGTTACTGACTGCAGCTTTAAATATTATAAAAATCAAAAACATATCCACAAAAAAATCATTCAAACATATTTTGCTGAGGGGCATTTTAGCCCATAGGAACCCATGGTTACAGGTGTCACAAACCCTTTTCCGAAATGTGTTCCCTGTTGTCCTTTGATCTGTTTTATGTACCCCATACTTTTCATTTATGGAGAAATAGGTCTGGGCTCTTATCGGTTAATACAGAATTTGCAGTGCTTTAGTTCCCCATTATAACATCACTGAGAGACAGGAAGCGGTTACAAAGAGAATAATCATTTCTTCTTTGAGACTAAAAACTTCCAAAACAAAGCCTTCCAAAGTGCTATTAATTCAGTAGAGTGATCCAAAATGGATATTTGCTGGTGTATAAAAAGTTCCGTTTGTACAGGCATACTCAATTGCGAACATTAGTACTACTATTCCTTTCCTGTGAAAGACTAATATGCTGATGAATATCGGAAAATTGAAAGTATGTACTTCATTATACAATTTTAGTCTCATTGTGCTGCCTCAGAGCTCGAACTTTGTTCTAAACTTGACCATTGGACCGTAAATTTTGAAATTCATGCCTGTGTGAAATCAGAACATCGGGTCCCCCTGTCATGTCAGACTTTTCCCCCCCTCAAAGGTTTCAATAGAGAACGGCTCCCTCTAGAGGTGCAAAACGGAAAAGTGTTTGGTAACCATTTGAGGAACACCAGCAATATCCGATCTCTCAAAGCATTTTCTTACTTTTGATGCCTCAAAAGAAAAAATAAATTATCCGCTCTTTGATTTTATGAAAACTTCGCCTTAACACCTCTACGATAAAATTCCAGGGCCTTCTGCTGCTGTCAGCCAAAGATTTTTTTATTTTAACTTTATTTTAAATTTTAAGGATTTAATACTGATTTTGAATGTTAATAATGTTTTCAAGGATGTATTAATCATCTATATCAGTATTTTGAAAAATTTCAAAGAAAAATAATGCAAATTTGGAGCCATTTTGTATAGTCGCTCATTAACTCAAATCTTGTGCCTGAGTTTTGTGTGTCAGCTTGAGATTATGCCGAGGTCCAAAATGGACCTTTCCGACCTGTCAAGTGCAGAATAACTACCAATCAGATTGCCTTAGCTTACTAAGGTCCTGCCTACCCCAACAGCACCGCCATTTTGTCCCACATTCAATGCAGTCATGAGCTGTGTTTAATAGGCGAGGTGTTTGATTTTATCAAAAATGGTTCTTAGATGCACTTTGGGAACGTGTAATACTGACGAAAGATACCCTGCCCAGCAACAAGGAGCTCAATCAATCCTTTTTCCAAAGATAAAAACGCAGTTGGAAAAGAGTTTGCTGGTTTGAGGCATGTGGAAGGCCTCCCACACAACTCAATGAGCATGAGATAAACAAACACAAGGCGGCTGTTTGCTCGAAGGTCAAATGAAATTTTTTGCCATTTCGCCAGCACTAGTTCGTTACCAACGAACTTATGTTTTGCTGTGAAGACAGAATTACACCCACAGCATCATTGATGTATATGTTAACATAGTACTGTTTTTCCCCAATGGACTTCTGCACAAAATACCAGATGTAGCTACAAACCAGTAGCTATTCTGCTGACAACATGATTCATTCAGACACAGGCATTCGCAACACTAGATAATGTAAAACATTTAGCCAGATGGTGAAAGATTTTGTAATGGCATGATGTAATCTGCTTAGAAACTTTAACGTGAGAGAAGTTGGCTAGGTAGCTAGCCAGCAAACTAGCTACAATTGGATTCAGAATGTCAGTCGCTTAGCCGAAATGAGTACAGTTAACTTGTCATCGAAATTGGTTTGGAGGAAAACGCGGATATAACGAACGTTAGATTAATAACTTGATTCTGTCAATGTGGCTAGTTTCAGGGTTTGCTGCATTGCATAATACAATTTATTACAAAGTCTAGCTAGGGTATTGTCTGACTCATAGCCAACAGACGTTCAACAGCATACTGGATCCAGAATTATTTTTAGCTGAGTGATGACAACAAACGTATGAAAACTACTTACCCTGCTTTACACGTGCAGTGCGATTCCTCTATTTTGCCTGGTTTGATCTCAATGTGCAATTAAGGGTGTTTGGCTTTTCTGCATGGATTGCCAACACTTCGCGGTTACTCTTGTATCTCAACCCGTTCCGTTTAAAATTTTGATGTCATGGATATATCCCTCCATGAAATAGTTAACCACTTGTTTCCCATATATTTACATTACCGCAACTCACGCCTGCCCGATCTCTGATCAGTTGGCTTATCGAACTTGCCCGGGAACGTGTGTACTCGTATTACTGCCGACCGGCTCCAGTCCCGGAGCCGCGTCTTATCACGTTGCTCACTTTGCATCTAAACACGCAGAACTGTTATCATGAATGTTTTTTGCTTTGCATCTAAACACAGACAATGGTTTGAGTTCATGTGACATTATGATTGATCTTGGGTGATATAAGAAGTAGCGTGCATACATTCCATTACTTTCATTTTGTAAATTTTGTTTCGTTCATTTTTACCATGATCACATGGTGACAGCCAAACAAACTGATGCTGGTCCTGCTGTGGCAGGACAAAAAGCTAGTGAAGATGCTGTCAACCCGCGGGCCACATGTGCGAAACAGTGAAGAGGAATTGTCAGGGTGAACGAATGAAACCATGTTGTATTGCTGATAACAACTATGGTATGAGCGGTGTTGATCGCAGTGATCAACTGGCTAATTCGCACCCACTGACTGCGAAAAAGTTGAGTCTGTGCGAATCTTGTGTAGTTTGTGCCAAGAATGGTCTAAGGAAAGAGTCACGCTACATGTGCGTGAGTTATGAGATTCCATTATGTGTCGAACCGTGCTTCCAAACTTACCATACTGTCAAGAATTTTTTATGTAAGTTCTTTTTTCATGTCGCCGTCATTCTGTCACCTCGCAATCTGTTTCTTTGTAAAGAACACAGACAGAGACAGATCCGAGACTCAAGCCTGGCGATTGTTCGCGAGTAAACACGGCTCCGATCGCTAAGTGGTTAAGGCCTCTCTGGACGACTTTGCCGGACAAGTTGGACGCTTTCAGTAAGAAACAAACCGCAATATTTTCAGGAATACGCACGAGGGAGTGGTACTCCAACTTCTGCTGTGCTGTTGCCAATGTGGAACTTAGCTGCATTGCATGTGGGCCATAGCAACAGTAACTAAGGGGAGGCGGAGCTGGTCAGAGCGAGTCAGAAAGGTCATTTTCAAATTTTCCATCTTAAAAATTATGTTATAACAAAAGGAAAAATCATTGTTTGAAAAACACGTACTTAAAGGGGAACCCAGGTCAGACCTCAAATAAATTTGCCCAAAAAGAGCACACTTTGAACTTTAATTTCATATATCATTCACCAACGAAACTCTCCCCCATTTCCCAGAAGAGTTGTAGAGTTAGAACCCTAAGAGCACAAACAGAAGCATTGTCAGCTTCGTCCTCCGTATGGGAGCAGATATGTCACCTCTTCGAACACCAAATACCTTTTGCATGGCAAATATAAGCTCAAATGTGCTCTTTTTGGGCATATCTACTCGACCCTTGACCTGGGTTGCCCTCAAGTGAAAGTAAAATTAGGCAACTGATTTCCAATATTGAAGCGGAACTGTGCTGCTAAATAAATGTAATGTAATGCTGGCATTTTGTTCTGCTTGTTTCTCTTATGTTTCCAAATCAAAGTACAAATAAAAGCAGCCAAGTGTTTGATACAGATAGCAGCAATCCATGTAGATCACAGTCGCGTTTTAAGGGGAAACAACCGAGAGAATCTTCAGTTTTTCCGGACGTGTCGCTCACTGAGTGTTCCCGGCCCCTGAACGGGTCACTCAACCCCATTGGTCCACTGGTCCTGGCCACAGAAGACAACACGGTTCTCCCTTCGAGATCTCTCTGCTTCAAATACCAGCCTGTGACTGGATAGGGTCTCTTTCGGACCAGAGCGAATTAGAGAGGGGTCTCCATTCTGTAAAAACACACACAAGCACAAATATGCAATCATACATACACAGCCACATACACACACACGAGCACAAATATGCAATCATACATACACAGACACACAAACACACACACAAATGCAGGGAAATGTACGTACATACACATACACAAACAGACAAATAATCACAGTGACAGGCAAATGAATGCACGCTTACAAACAAATGTGGACTCACGCAGACATGCAGCATGTGCTCACATTCACGGGCACACACCAGACACAAATGAACACACACACATACACAGACAGAGAAAACTCAACAGCAAGCATAAGCTGTATAAGGCACTCTGGATAGACAATCTTTCCATCATAGATGAAGTCAGTATTTCACTGAAGTCACAAAAAGAAAGATTACGCAGAATCACTTAATTACTGAATCTCTCCATCAGCGTGCCTCCATGTGAGAAAGAATCAGAGACAATAAAATTTGTCTGAACGAACCTCATATGTCTATACGCATTTCAGGCAAGATTATCCACACTTCTAATACACTTATTCACACCTCTAATGCCCTCATACGCACCTCTAATGCCCTCATACACACCTCTAATGCCCTTAACACACCTCTAATGCCCTCATACGCACCTCTAATCTGCTCCTACACACTTCAGCTGCGTTCAGGAGTTCACTCACCAAGCATGTATTTAGTATCAAGATGAATAAGTTTAGCTTGTGCTTGTGTGCAGAAATGCTTCCTTTCAATTGTGCAGCAAGCATGTATTGTGTGTGTGTGTGTGTGTGTGTGTGTGTGTGTGTTTGTGTGTGTATGTGCACGCATCCCAGCAAGAGCGTAAACCACTTACAGCAACAGCGGAGACAAAAGTGTCTATGAGGTGGTAATCAGCAGCCCCGTGCCCCTGCATGTTGAAGTGGCCGGGGATAGCAGAGGATGCCTTGTGTTCGGAGGCTGTCTGTGTGAGGAAGTTGAACACTCGAACCACCCTTCCATCATAGTGTAGCTCCCCCTGCAGGAGCATACGGGTACTACATATTAACCTCAATACACTCAGGCAATTCAACGTGCTCCACATGTTAAACTGGGGCTAGCTCTGCCAGCAACATTGAGTCATTATATAGACAGTGTCACCACTAAGAGCAATGTCCACTGGCTAAATACCTTCAAATTAAACCTGATGGTCAGTACTCCTGCTTAAGTTGCATTCAGAGTGGACCATGCAGGAATTGAAGCCTTTTGAAATTGCACCCCTGTACAAATACTCACAGACCACACTGTATGTTCCTGATGAAGAACATGATAATACAATAGAGCTCACCTTACTACCATAGACAGTCGTCTTTCGTTTGCATATCTCCTCTGTGAAAGCCACCATAGAGAAAGCTGCAGTAATGCCCCCTTCAAACTCCATGTTCACCACCTGACAGAGACCAATGATATCAACCATTACATTTATAATGAGTTCAGCATTTGGAATGTAACACTAATTTAAGAGCCATGATTCCTGCACAGTTAGGTCCAAATGAATGGAAATGTCCTCAGTGCCCATGGCCAGCTTCAATCCAAGTGCATTCAAGAATTGTGAAGGATTTACAGCCAATTAAACTCTTACTATCCAAATATCAGCATACCTCACTGTAAGTATATACAGTGTACTGTACTTGACCACTCTACCAATTCATTTGTACTGGACAGGAAAATGACTGACTCAGAATCTGTTATCATCCATTACCTCAGCAAGCTCCCAGAAACATAGTGCACAAACCTACATTATCCACACTCCTCACACACAATCTATTCATACTGCTGAATGTTTTTGCAAAGCAGTTTAGGGGTGAATATGATCCTTGAGGGTAAAATTATTTGTTCTTCAACAGAGGATGCACTGAACCCAATGACAGAACTGTGACTGTCACACATTCTCACCCCTTACTGTTCCACTACTGAACTCAGAGGAGATATACCTGGTTCAGACAGTTAAGAGTGCAGTAGTTCTGACCACCAGGACTTGCAAAGTAGCACAATTATTCAGTCATGTGGTTGAATTAACAAGCCAGTCAGACACCGCAGAAGTCCCCCGCCAAAGGACGTATGTAAGGACAGACAGACGTACTAGTGGACAGATGGACAGACATGGCCTTAGGCCATTGCAAATAGCTTGGGAGATAATGGCTGCATCCAAATGTCCGCACTTCACTGCACTCTCAGACTCGCGGACTTTGCGGACGCGTTCACGGAAAGTCCGGGAGTGCTGAGGGCTGTCCAAATCCACAATTGATCCAGTCCACAAGGGGCCTCAAGTGAACTTTCTGCAGACTTCCAGAGAGTCCGCTAGGGGGTGCAGACTTCACTAGCGTAATTACCCACAATTCATTGCAATACGGACGTGACGTTTTAATTTTACCAAATTGCTGACAGAAAAAAAAGCACATTCACACACACACAAAATCACATAAACTTATTATAATTTATAATATTAAAACATTACTTGAATTAGGTAGGCCAGATATAAAATTCAACATCATGATACAGAAATACAGGCTACAGAGGTAATCAATGTGCATTTGCACGGAAACGAGCGAAACAGACTCGAAGCCTGTCTATCAGCTTTTTTTTATAATGCTGCAGACTCCCGCTCTTGCAGACTTTACGTGAAGACTGTGAAAACATTACATACGCCGGAAGTCCGTAAGGGCTCAGTCTGCAAGTCCAGAGGGTGGAGATTTGGATTCAGCCATTCTCCAGAAACAAAACTGAGGTCAAGGTCGCAAGTCAAAGGTCACATAAAATGTCCTGTGGTGGTCTTGGGTCCATTTTAATACTTGCATTGGTTTCCTTGACCAAAACCTAGTAGGTTTGACACGCTAAATTAACAGATTTTTTCAGAAAGCTGAAAATTGCAGAAAAAGGTCAAAGGTCACAGGTCAACAAAACACTCAAAAGGCACAACTAGAGGATACAGCCAACCTACGCAAGCAATTTCGAAAGGCCACTGTCATCAATGTCAGACGCATGTGCTGGCAATGGAAAACCGTGATGGGGGTCATTACTGAAAAGTCAAAGGTCAGAGGTCACAAAAAGATCACAGATATAACATTTTGGTAAAGTCAAAGGCTGCGTCCGAATAGTCTTTTTTGCTTAGGAAAGTTCCTATGTCCTAGAAAACGATCTGGAAGTATTTACGTGACAGCCATGATAAGTGTGTTCGGATTCTTTAAATGTAAAGGAAAGGTGCTACAATGCTTCCTAATTTATCACCTTTAGCATAGGTTACACTGAACCATCCTTTTTGAAAAGAGGAGGAAATGCTATCCCGCAATTCCGCGATGACCGTAATTAGACAATAGGACGTAATTTTTAAACTATTCGGACGCAGCCATAGAGTCAGTGTACAATAGTAGCCTACAGCATCAGGTGGTGGGGGACTAACAAGTGAAATCAGCTGTCTGTGTTAATAGGTGGAACAATGATCTAGCAGGAATTTCTGACCCCAGGACTTTACACCGCTGACAGTATAAGAATCCAAATTCAGAGTTTGCGAACTGGTCTCCAAACTCTGTCTTAGGGCCTCCCTGTGTATGCTAGTGCTGTCCTGGAGAAAAGAGCAAGGCCAGAATGTCAGGACCGAGACTGGAAACCGCAGAGTTTGCGGATGAAACAGAGCGCGGGACGTCTCCCGGGTGTTCCCCTCACCTGGTTGGTGCAGACGTCATTGTCGCACTCATACACACAGCGGCCGTATGGACCTGAACGCAGGGCTTCGGTTACTGACTCGATATCAGGAACAGCAGTGGGGCAAATCACCGACACAGGCCAGCCCACACACCCCTGCAGCAAAGACAACACAATTTTTAATAAAAAATGTGTGGCAACCCTCTGCATTCAACCCATTACATGCATGCAGGAGCAGTGGGCAGGTACAGTTCAGTTCTTAGAGCGAGTGCTTTGGCCTAGGTTAATGACAGGAGTATGACTAGACAGTCCGATCAGCTGCAACCGCAAGGGTGTTACCCCCGAAAGTCCGCTTCTCCCCTTTTTGTGCATCATTTGGCCAATACTGTCGCCATGGCAACCGAAATCGATAGGTGTTATAAGTGAAATATATCACATGTCCATACCAAATATGAACGTAATTGGGCCAAGGTTGCAGCCTGTACTGCGTCCACAAGGAAATCTCTATGTTTTGCCACTAATGTGCGTATTATGTAGCCAATACTGTCGCCATGGCAACCAAAATCGATAGGTGTCATGAGTGAAGTGTAACAAAAGTCCATACCAAATATGAAAATAATCAGTAAAAAATTGCAGCCTGTACTGCGTCCACAAGGAAATCTCTATGTTTTGCCACTAATTTGCATATTATTCAGCCAACGCTGTCACCATGGCACCTAAATTGATGGGTGTCATAAGTGAAGTGTAACACATGTCCATACCAAATATGAAAGTAATCGCTCGAAAATTGCAGCCTGTACTGCGTCCAAAAGGAAATCTCTATGTTTTGCCACTAATTTGCATATTATTCAGCCAATACAGTTGCCATGGTAACCTAAATTGATAGGTGTCATAAGTGAAGTGTAACACATGTCCATACCAAATATGAAAGTAATTGCTCGAAAATTGCAGCCTGTACTGCGTCCAAAAGGAAATCTCTATGTTTTGCCACTAATTTGCATATTATTCAGCCAATACTGTTGCCGTGGCAACCTAAATTGATAGGTGTCATAAGTGAAGTGTAGCACATGTCCGTGCCAAATATGAAAGAAATCTGTCAAAAAATTGCAGCCTGTAGAGCGTCCACAAGAAAGTGTCTACGGATGCAGACGCGGCGGCGGTGGAGACAACACATGTGAATCCATAGTAGTCGCCCGTCTTCGTCCGGGGGCTACAAACAGACTGACACACATCTTTCTATGGTAAGTGTATCTATGGACACATTTATAAGCATTATTTCACGCTGAAAGCAGCAGTATTCCTTTGAAGACGGAAGTTGTAACGTGGCAGAAACAGGTGAATGCTGCTCTGCGATTCTGAGATAACAGATGAGACGGAGAAAGATGGAAAACTGAAGGAAGAAGAGCAGGAGAGCACAGCGTAAGAAGGGAACTCGCTCTGGGAGAGCGCGAATCGCATGTTTCTCTGTGCTATTTGCACAGCCCGAGAGGCAGTGGTGTGGATAATGTGGAAGACGCATGGAGGAGTTACTCAACACAGCTGGCGGAGAGCACGGCGGGGTCCGGACGCCAGGGCCTCTTCATGGGCTCAGAAATGCCAAGAATGTGCCCTTTACAGCAGGCGTCCAGCGCGCCGGGGTTTCGCATGCATTCGCGCATTGTTCCGGAAATATTTCACCGGGGCAAATCCACAACTCCACACACTTCTCTCTTTCATTCGGTGTCCGCCCTTTCCGTTTTTTTCTCCCTTAGCCGCCCTTCATCCCTCGCTCTCTTTTCATTCATGCAACCCTTCGCCTCGTAGGAACATGATGACGAGAACAGCACCCTCGGCCAATTCTCCGTCATAATTCTTATGATAACGCGGAGCTAGTCTGTATTTCTCTGTGTTTATGACTGTTAGCACACTGCTTTTTTCTCCACTTCATCTTTCCAGTTCGCACAGATTTATTACTCTCCCTGTCAACCGCAGAACCACAATCTCAATTACAAGACAAATGCGAAGTAGAGTGCAGAAAATATCAGGAAAGATCTTCAAGTATTACAACAGTATAAAAAGAAAAAGATTTTATGGATCATATAGATTGACTACTTTCTGTATTTGTTTACTTCTATAATACTTGATTACGAGGCAAAACATATCATCAAAGCAATATTAATGTCAAGCTTGAAATAAAACACTGCACATGCGCGTTAAAACTGTAATGATATAACGGGCAAGAGCAGAGTTTAACCTCTTTCACTCGATCAAGGTAGATCTTGCATGCAGAGTACGGACAGGCTCCCTCTACTGGACAGTCCAAACATCGTGCGGCAGCTCCTTGAGGCTAAAGCAGAGGAACACAAAATTGTGCTGCAATCGATGACAAGCTAACAAACAAGTGTTTTTGTCCTACCTCAAACACTGAGTGTGTTCTTTTAGATACAGATTACCAAGTGAAAATCAAAACAGACTGACCAGCCAAAATAATCAGTTTGTTCATAATTGATTTAACAGGATTGGTCAGCCAAATGACCTTGTTTTCTTTGGTGAAGTGGCTCAAAGACCCGAACGACGACACCTTTAAGCACCTGTGAGTACAAAAGAAAACTGAAAATCAGAACAGGGTCAATAAATTTTGTAAAAGATCCTCCAATTCCTTCCATAAAGCCCTGAAGATGCTGAACACCATCTTGTGGTCAGTAATCCACCATTTTACATGCACAGTGATAATTATTATATCCCTGCCCAGTTAAAACTCAGATGACTGGAAGTCATGGTTCTTTCTTGTATTTCTTCCACTCCCGACTTAGCCAACTGGTTTAACTCATTATTTCTTCCTCCCTGCCGTAAAATTGCAAATCCACTTGGTTGGAACAAAATAATAAAAAATGATAGGTAGGACTCCCTGAGCCTGGGTTCTACGTTTCTTTTTGCATGGATAAATAGCAGGTGGTGCTAAATAGAGGAGGCAGCAGCTGGCCGTACCTGCGACCACCTGTCCAGTGATGAATGAGATCAATGTCATGGCAGGATTTGGCTAACAGAGCAAATGAGCTTGTTGCTTCATTCCTCCAATTCCCTCGAACAAACGAATGAGCAAAATGATAGAATCCTACCTGGAGGGTGACACAGAGAGGGAGGGAAATGGGGAGCAATCAACGCCACTATATGAGCTTGGCTTAAATATCTTTTCAAAGTCTCGTCGTGAGTGCAGGTATGCTAGCACAGGCACCGTAGCTTCATCAGGTAATGAACACATTTCTTGTTGTTGGGGACTGCGAATGCTCAGGAAATCTATGACAATGATCTCAATTGCTGTTGAGGCCATTGTGCTATAAGTGAACAGGAACACACTCATAAACTTAATATTGGCCACCAAGTAGAAATATAAAAAGCAAAACATTTATAACAGACAAATGCACAGTCTCGTAACCTTAAGGGCAAAGATAAACCCATTTCATTCACCTTTATCAAAAGTTCAATGTGGTGTTGTTTGACCACAGGCAATTTCACCTGTTTGTTTTCTGTAAATGAATCACGGTTAACTAAAGTTAATCTGTGCGCATCACTTTCGGTCAGCAACCTTTTTTTCCACTGCAATACACGCAGTATTGGATTTTGGTTGTAAATGTGTTACAAACATTTCTGCTACAGTAGTGCAAGTATCACACACTGAGGACAATGAGAACTGGGACAGTGACGCAATCTCAAAGCGCAGAAATTTTCCACACAGTCATATGGATGTGCATAATGTCAAATTAAAGCAGACAGTCTTCATCTGTCAGTCAAGTACAGTATTATGCATCCATATGATTGAACCATGCAGGAATTGCATGCTCTTCAAGGCTGTTTCGCGGTCCACACACTTACAGACCAGACCATAGTGTGTGTGAGTAATGGAGGTGTCAAACAGTGTTTTGCACTAACATCCTTCCGAAAACTATTTTTGAAGGGGGAGTCATACCGGTTCCAAATGCTGAATGTGGATCACATCTCCGACTGCTCCACCATCAATCAGCTCCTGCAGAAACACATGACTCTGAGCCATTGGTTCCCACACTTTAAATTTCTTTGCAAGCGCCCTTAAGTTTCGACAAGTTACGTATTCAGGCATGACAAAAGCTGCATTGCAGAGGCTGTGCAGTCAATACATGGACATGCCACATGCCAAAATAATAAAAAACCTTCAAATGACGGATATAAGCCCACATGCAAGGAGTATTTAATATGATTTAATAATGGCTGTATTTTTACAATGCTATAAATGAAATATTAGTTATACAGGGTATTTTTATATTTTATCATTTAAACCTGAGGCAAGCACCTGTCATGGTTTTGGAGGTTGGCATTTTTTTGGGAGCTTTCTTTGTTACTCTTGTCCGGGACAATATTGTTTTGCCCACAACGGATTCTTTGGCCAGCTGGCATTAATTGTGGGCGGCACCCGGACTCTATTTAAGCCCAAGTTCCGCCTCGCCACCTTTGCTAGAGTGTCAGTGTTACCTTTACACTGTAGCCCGTAGGTTCTCTAGCTCGAGAGTTTGTTAGGAATGAGTTGCAAAAAAGGAAAGTGTTAGTTAGTTTTCTAGGGAGTTTATTACTCTGATTCTCTCTCTCCCTTCCGTTTTTCGTGCACCGTTTGGGTGCTTAATTGTTTGATCTCGGTTTCCGAGATCTTTCCTTTGTTCGTTTGATCTAGCTCGCTTTGCTTCCTTATTTCTCTCGGACGAGATATAAGTCCTTTGGACGCGCGAGCCCATCTCTCCTGTTCTGTCTGGTTTCAGTGGACGTCTTATTGCTGTGCTTCCTTTCTTTCCGGCCACTGCATTTGGCGTCTCGAATAACCAGCCAGCACAGTACTCACTTATGAAAACTCTGCTTCCAGCAACACAATCTACACTACACTGGACACAAATGCACACAATGAGTTCTGCATTAACAGTAACCGCAGGAGAACTTGTTTAATTCTCCTATTATGTATGGGGTCAGTTTGACCCAATTCAAAATTCATTGTCTCTAAAAACATGGTTAACACGTTTTTCAGCTAGTTTTTTCCCCCTAACTTTACCGCTAAACATGAATTAACTTAAAACAAAAAAAGTTATGTCTTGTACACATTGTAAGCATTGGTGTTGTTTGGGTCATTGTGACCCGAGGATCTACTATTATATAAAACCATCATTTTTATCTTGTTTTTATAGTGTTGCCTGATGCTGAGGGCATGTGTAAATTAATTTCTCATTCATTTCACATTTGGTCCAATTCTGCTGGAATGATGCTGTAATCGTGTAAAATCAATGCTTGACGTATCAGGGGAGGATGGGGGAGTTATGTTTTCTTTACTTGGCTATTAAAATGGTCAGTAAAAAGGCATAAAGCAGCTGAGAGAAAATTGGTTAACACTTTCAGTAACAAACATCTTACGTAGTTTCACATAGAGGGGAACAAACTGACCACAAACCAAAAATGGTTTATTCATTTGAACATAACAGGAAGGTTAACCACACAATGGCAGGCTTGTGGTAGTGCCATAAAAGTCAGTGATGGACAGGAATGAGGCTGCTTTACTTTTATCATGTGGATTAGAGGGTCGTATCTGAGAACGTGGCAGACTGTGAGCATCACTTGGCTCTGAACGCAGGCCTCAACAATCTCTGTGCAGTCTTCAACAGTCCCCTGCAACAGGCGAACACAAACACATTATACGTACATGCCCAAACACACACACCACATTCAAACTGGTGGCGGCTGGTGAACTGGCAACAGGGGAGGCTCAAACCATCCCTTAAAAATGATGATTGGTCATGACCTGTTTTCAATCATTTAAATTACCATCACAGAAACTCTGAAAACTCTGAACATTATCAGGTGTGGCCAATTTTCATTAATAATGCATACCTGTCAACTCTCACGCATTCGGTGAGAGTTTTAGTGGCATATTTACATTACCCTGCTGTAGTCAGCAATTATTCAATCAACACGTATGTAAGGGATTCTCCTGCAGAATTGAAGTCCTTGTGCACAGAGGTTTATAAGTTTCATGTGGATTTCACCACTAGTGATTGGAAACTGAGCATGACTCCAGACTTCTCATGCTTTTGTTTACTCAGGGGTTGGAAGCAATGCATGTGTTTCATGATCGTTACAATTGTTCAAATGAAATAAGATCATTCGAAATGTCTTTATGCAATTCCATTGCATCCAATACTCACATATTGAGATGTGCCCCCCCATCGCCCACACAGTCACACACCCAACTGTACATCCAACACTCATTCCCCACACACAAAAATTGAAATGTGTCTTGATTGTCTGCACACACACACACACACACACACACACACACACAAACACACACGCACACAAACATCCATGAAACAGGAGACCCATACAACAAACGCAGCCATAAACGCATACAATATATACAGCCATGATTCAGTACAACACACAAGGCCAACGATCCACGCAAAACTCACGGCCATTGGTTTCTCCAGCAGGACATGATAGCCTCGCTTGGCTAGTGCCACTGCAGGGTCCTAAAACATAATAACAAAATATAGTTCAGGAACCACTCTAACAAGATGAAGTTTTTCAGAATCACTACCACCACCTCCTTTAGCATTCACCTTGTGTAGCCGGTCAGGGGTGCAGATGAGCGCTGCGTCTGCAAATTTCTGCCTCTCTGCGATGCAACGCCAATCTGGGGGGAGAAAAGGGGGCGGGATAAGGTGAATTTGAGTAATTCACCTGTACTGAAGGTGAAAATGCAGAATCATTCAACCGTGATGTGAATACCTTCAAACACGTTCTCCTCAGCAATGCTGTGTTCTGCCTGCAGCTTCTTACGCGCAAAGACCCTTGGGTCTGCCACCCCGACCACCTGGTGAGTCAAAACAGTCTTTAAAACTATTATAAAGGACGGACTTGTGGTTGAGCGGCCATGAGGGCAGCAGCCTAAAAGCAAAGCTCCCGGCCCTGATTTTAAAAACACCTTTTTTAAGAGGCCAAGACTGAATGACTGTAATGTAAAATTAATCAGGCCTTTATAATACATCCCGAGGGAAACAAAAGACCGAAGGGACTGGAAAGACTTTGACTTTATCAGCCAGCAAAGTTAAACCCATCGACGATAACGCTAACCATTTTAAGCCGGACGGGCAACAGCTCGTTAACATGGCTAATTTACAAACGATTCTCCAGGAGCTGAGCGATTTCCGCCGGGAAAGTGTAGATTCCCTCTGAGAAATTGAAGAGGACTTAAAGACAACAAAGTCAAACGGTAGAATAGACGAGGTAGAGAACCGGATTTTACGAGCTGAAGAACGAATGCAGGGGATGGAAGAAGCGATGCTGGAGATGGTGAAATTACAGGAGAGGCTACAGGCTAGGCTGACGGATCAAGAGGGGAGGTCAAGACGAGAGAAATACTAGTTACCTGGATGTAACTCCAGTTCTATGAGTACGTGCGGAGCCCCCTAACGGGCTTCGCTATTGGTTTACCCCTCCGAGGCCCCGCCTCGGTGCCTGAGAAAGAAAATTGAACTCACCTGCTCCGTAGAAGGGGTAGCCGCACTCACCTCCTATAAAGCCTCGGTGATGTCACTGCTCGTCTCCCCTTTGAAACTCAGCAACACACACTCGTGGCCAGCTGGGCAGGTTGTTAGAGGGCTCCGCACGTACTCATAGAACTGCAGTTACATCCAGGTAACTAGTATTTCTATGTTGTAAGTGCTCCGCCCTCTAACGGGCTTCGCTATTGGTCTACACCTAAGGTGAAGGCTGTTAGGGATGGATGTACTCCCAGCTGGACCCAGACTATGGAGTTCCATTCAGAAACCAAAGAGAAACCCCAACACACCAGGGCGAGCACTGCCAGACTGAGTGCCTCACCCCAGATTGTAGCATAATAAACAGAACATAAGTCGGTGTTGGAAGGGGACCCCACCTATAGGGTCCCCCAGAATGAATGGGAGAGCGTGCTAGCTGTCATCTCCCAACGAGAAGCCCCCACACCCCAAGGCGAGCACCGCCAGAGCGCATCGCCTCAGGTCGTAGTAAAATAACCAGAACACTAGTCAGTGTTGGAAGGGGACCCTGCCGACAGGGTTCCCAAAACCGAATGCGAGACCGTGTTGGCTGTCACATCCCTGAGATATGACCATGCAAAAGTCGATGTAGAAGACCAAGAGGCCGCCCTGCAAATCTCTTCTACCGATACGCCCTTAAAAAGCGCTTAAGAGGATGCAAGGCCCCGGGTAGAATGTGCGGTCAATCCTGCCGGGGCAACGAGACCCACTGCCGAGTAGTCTCTGCAAATAGCATCACAGACCCAGTGGGCGAGGCGTTGTGTTGACAGAGGGGCCCCCTGAGCCCGCCTGCCATGACAAACAAACAAATGATCCCCCCTGCAGAAATTTGCAGTGCACTCCAAGTAGAGACTGAGCGCGCGCCCTGGGCACGGCTTGTGCAGACATTCTTGCTCGCTGGTGGCATGAGGAGGTGGACAGAAGGCCTGCAGTCGAATGACAGATGACTTAAAGGCTGTGGTGATGACCTTCGGCCGAAAGGACGGGTTAGGACGGAGTTCCACTGAGCCCTGGTCCTCGCTGAGGGTCAAACACGACGGGTGCATGGAGAGTACGCCAAACTCAATCACCCTCCTCGCTGATGCTAAGGCCAAAGGAGGGCAGTTTTAATAGACAAAATGTGCAGGTCCGCCTGGTCCAGGGGTTCAAACAGTGGCCCTGCTAGACCATTCAACGCTGTCTGCAGATCCCACTGCAGGATTAAGCATTGCAGAGGGGGTCTCAGCCTGTGAACTCCCCTCAAAAAGCGCTTCACCAGGGGGTGGCTTCTGGCCGTGAAGCGGTCAAAACCGTCATATCCAGCCACGATAGCTGCAGCAAACACCCCCAGAGTGGATGCTGCACGACCCCCCTCAAACAGTCCCTGTAGGAAATCCAGCACCCCGTGTAGGGGGCACGAGCGCAGATCCAAGCTTCTTGTCTGACAACAGTCAGCAAAAACCCGCCAACGGGCCGCATAAGCCTTGGATGTGGCTGGGGCACGTGCACTCTGAATTGTAGACACCACCGCATCAGGCAGGCCCAATTCGCTCAATCTCACCCTTTCAATTTCCAGGCCATGAGTGGGCGGGAGAGAGTAGCGCCCGGCGCCAAAATCTTGAGGGAAGGTCCGGAATCCTCCAAGGGCCTGCCACCGCTAGCTGGATGAGATCCGGAAACCACCTGGTGCCCGGATTCACTGGTGCCACAATAATCATGGACAGGTGCTGTTCCCGCACCCTGTGGAGCAATGGCATCAGTAGCCGCCAGGGCGCGGATTGCATACAGCAGGCCGGGCAGCCAGACTGGATGGGCTAACGTATCCACCCCCAGAGGAGGATTGTTGGTAGGCCTCAAAGAGGAACCAAAGAAAACCAAAGAGGGCACAAAGCATTCTCCCTGCTCGCAAACAGATCCGCCACCAGTCGACCGAACAGCCTCCAAATCTGTTCGGCCATCACCGGGGAGAGGCTCCAATCCTCCTCGGGCAGGGCTCCCCTGGACAGCCCGTCGGCCCAAGTGTTGAGGAAGCCTGGAACGTGCCGGGCTCTCAGGGAGCAGAGATGGCGATCCGCCCAGGTTAGGATGGAAGCAGCCATATTGTGTAGGGCCACTGACCTGACCCCCCCCCTGCCTGTTGAGATAGGCCACCACCGTTGTGTTGTCCGGTCTCACAAGGACATGCCTCCCCTCCAGCTGTGGGGCAATTTGGTGCAACACATTCTGGACTGCCATGAGTTCCAGTAGGTTGATATGACGTCAGGGCCCCTGCCATGTACCTGCGACAGAAGCAGGGCCGCAAGTCCCACCCCATCCTGTGAGGGAGGCATCCAAAAATATGTGGGTGTAGTGAGACACACACCCCAGCTGAACCCCCTCACGGAGCCGGCTGGGTGAGGCCCAAAATGCCAATGCACTACGTGCTCGAATTTTGACGCGGAGCAAGCGCTGTTGGTCCCGTCTTGGGTCCAGACGAAGGCGTAGGAACCAACGCTGAAAATCTCTCATGTGTAGCAGCCCCAGGCAGATTACTGAATGGGCTGCAGCCATCATTCCCAGCAGTGACATGACTGCCATCGCTGGCACCGAGACTGCGTCCAGTATTCTTTGGGCCAGAGACAGGATCGCTTCTGTTCTGTTCACTGACAGACGTGCAGTCATGGATTGAGAGTCCAACAGCAGCCCTAGATACAGCACTGTCTGGCTGGGCTGCAGGGTACTCTTGTCGCTGTTGATAGCAAAGCCCAGTTGAGAAATGTGTTGCATCACAAGCACAGTATGGGCGGCTGCCAGCTGCCTGGAAGGGGCAAGGATCAGCCAATTGTCCAGATATATCAGGATCCGTATCTCTTTCCGCCGCAGTGGCACTAGCACTGTCTCCACACATTTGGAGAAGGTCCGAGGCACCATGGAATATTCAAATGGGAGGCAGCAAAACTGAAAACTCTGATCTTCCAGCGAAAATGAAGAGATTTCTGATGGCGCGGGAGAATTGGGACATGGAAATAGTAGATAAGTTGAATGTACATTCACTAATATTACATGTGTGTAAATACCCCGCCCCTTGCCTCCGTTGATGAGTGCCCTCTTCTCACGTTCCTTCAGGGAAGAGAGCCCCAGCCAGAGATGGCGGTGCCCCACCTGAGCGGCGCATATACTCCGCCCCCGATCTATGGCGAACGCCTGCAACAGCCAAAGCATCTCAGCCGCTGTCATCTGTATCTCCAGGATTTCGTCCGGGGATAGCTCTGCCTTCCGGTGCGTCAGTCGGTCCATGGAGCCGGCAAGGAAGGCCATGTTGCTAGCTAGAGCCGCCTGAGCCGCACTAGCATAGCAGCGGTGGAACAGGCTCGCTGTCATCCTGTCCCTCTTGGACGGGAGCAGTGGCCGACCGCCTGGCCACATGGAGGCAGTGGGGAGGAGATACACTCTCACCACATCTTCTATCGCCGGCACCCCCGTATCCCATCCCCAGCCTCCACGGTGGTGCAGGGCACATAGGAGATCGCCGGGGATCTGGCTGCCGTCGGGTTCATCCAATCCTGCTGGGCGTACCCAAAGATGGGCGACATCCTTGGACACACTACCCGGGGCCGCGATCTTGACTTCAGTTGGGCCAGCAGGCCGACAGTGAAGTCGTCCACTTGAGCACGGGAGAGAGGCTGCGGAGGCAGGGGCATCTCCATCTGCTCTGCCGCCGACTGGAATAACCCGGGTAGGTCATCAAGAGGGTAGCGGTGCTCGGGGGAGGGTCGTCGTCCCGGAAGAGGGCCGCTGGATCTTCCTCGTAAATACGACTGTCGTCTTCTTCGTCGTACTCATCCCAGGGCTTCGAACGGACCGCCGTCGCCAGCTCCCAGGCTGGCCCCAAGCCAGCCTGGAGGGTGCATCCAGCCCGCACAAACTGTAGCCGCCACTCATGCTCCTCCCGGGGGAGTGCTGCACAGGCGGCACAGGAAGCAGCCTCCGCCTGGTGCCACCAGCCCAGTCATCGTGCTGGTCTGAAGGCGCCATGGGGGAGGCACACTGGAGACAAACCTTATCCATAGCTTTCGAGACACCAGATAGTGACTGAGAATTCGCGAGAGTCCAAACTTTCATAAGGCTGAGTGAAAAAGGGGAGACGAGCAGTGACATCACCGAGGCTTTACAGGAGGTGAGTGTGGCTACCCCTCGTACGGAGCAGGTGAGTTCAATTTTTTTTCTCAGGCACCGAGGCGGGGCCTCGGAGGGGTAAACCAATAGCGAAGCCCGTTAGAGGGCGGAGCACGTACGACATAGAACATAAGACTTCACGGTATTGCCGCGGGTGCGGAGGGTGACTCTCCAACGTTGGCGGAGTTTGTGGAAAACTTATTAAGAACGCAATTAGCTCTTCCAGACTCAATCAAACTCAAAATTGACAGAGCACATAGGTCTCTCGGGCCGAGGCCCCCGCCTGACTCCTCTCCACAATCGATAGTGGTCAAATTATCTCGTTTCAAAACGAAACAAGAAGTTTTAAAATTAGCCTGGCAGAAGAAGGGCTTTGCATATCGGGAAAGAAAAGTGATATTGGACCACAATTATGCCCGAGATGTCCTCAAGAAGCGTAGGGAATACGCAGTGGCAAAAAGAGTGCTGAGGGAGAGTTAACTGCGTTTTCAGACACCTTTTCCGGCCAAACTGCGAGTCTTTTTCGAGGGCGAGACGTGTGTATACAACTCGGCAGCCGACGCTACCAAGGACATGGCGAGGAGAGGTTTCGTGGTAACTGTTTTCAAGCCCCCGGTAACCTGGTCCGATAGGGTCAAAGCTGGGATGTGGCATACAGCTCGAGGTTCGAAAGGAGGGGAGAGTCCGGTGGAGGCTCTACGACCTGGACACAAAGACAAATTGGAGGCTTTCAGGAGAGAGTGAACTTTTTGATATGCATTGCTTTCTGGTTGGACTCTCGTTTTGCAGAGGTAAAGCTTTTCTCTTTCTTTATGTAATTAAACCCCGAAAGGAGTAGAGACTTAAAATTAATGAAAAAGGGTGAAATAAATATCGAAGTTTTTAATGGTAAGGCATGCAGAGGCTTGTGAACTGTTTGGAATGGCAGAGCATTTGGACTTGAACAGAGGATTTTTTTTTTTTGTACGTGTCATTGAGACTGCTATTTCAGGCCTGGAGAGGGGGGGTGTCCCTTTATTATTAACAACTTAATGCGAAATGATGTACCCAATGTTTTTCCTCGCTGTTTCTGAGTTTCTGACCTGGGGTTGGAACGAAATTAAGTGGCTTGACTGATGAAAACTGTATGTTCTTTTGTTTTCGATTTTAATATTGCTTGAATATCGTTGAGCTGGCACCGAATAGTGCTATCTGCACGGAAAATGATGTGTCACCCAGTAGTTAATCGCCATATGTCTTTTGGTTGTTAAATTAAATCATTGGAAATATGTAAATTCCAACAGGGATCACCAATTTATTAGAATTTGCCGCTGGATCTGGGGTTGGGATAATATAAATTTTGACTTGTTCGGGCTAGGGGGCGAAATCAATAGTGTTGCTTTCCGTGCAGATAGGGGAGACTGCTCACTATGTGTCATCTATATCAATAAGGAAGGACATTACTTTAACCCAGGGGTGTCAAACTGACCTGTAAAAGGGTTAAGAGGCTGCAGGTTTTCACTTCAACAATGCAGAAGCACACCTAATACAACTAAACAGTTGTGCAGGCCTAGATCAGTTGATTAAATCAGTGGTTTCAGGTGTGCTTCTGCTAGGTAGGATTGAAAACCTGCAGCCTCTTGGCCCTTTTACGGGTCAGTTTGACAACCCTACTTTAACCAATACCAAATTTCTAACTCTGTTTGAATGGAATTTACGCAAATTAGTGTGTGGTCGCAGGGCGAGTCGCTGCTTTAAAACAAGCTATACACCGATATTTCCCTGGGGATTGAAAAGTAATATTTTAAATTGGGGGTCAAGTAACGGAGGCTCGAATGAGCTGTTTTAAACATCGACAGAATCGGAGCATTTAAAGAGGGTCCTCCACTACCAGAGCGGGGTGGAGAATATCCCTCTAAGCCATTATACCATCTCGGCTACCTAAAGGTCATGCACAAGACCTCATTGCAAGATGTTATGTACTTAACAAACTCGTTCATAGTTCACTGTTGTTTTCTGTTTATGTTATTTACAGGCTTGAGTGCCGAAAGGGGTAGACTACGGGGAAAGATTTTACTAACATTTCTGATTGTATGGAAAAACGAGCAGTACCATTCAGATCAGTTTCCTATAACGTAAAGGGTGTCCTCAACCCGATAAAAAGAAGTAAAATTTTAAGCAAAATGAGAAAAGACGGGGCAGGAATACTTTTTCTACAAGAAACCCAATGTAAATGAGCAAGAGCATATCAAACTCAGGAGACAGGGGTTTAATCAAGTTTTTCCATCCTCATACGGTACAGGCCGTAGGAGGGGTGTGGCAACACTAATATCTGCTAAAGTCGTATTTGAAAAACAGTTGGAATTAAAGGACGAGGAGGGTCGATATAATATGGTCATTGGAAGATTAGTGGGAGCTGAAGTCACCCTGTTAAATGTATATGCTCCTCCAGGCGCAAAGTTGGTATTTTACAGCATATATTTGACTTAATGATTAGAAAAGCTAAAGGAATAGTGATATGTGGGGCAATTTCAATTTAAGGTTAAATCCAAATTGGGATGCGTCAGGAATCACTTACAACCAGAACAATACTCTTAGCAAGAAAATGATAGGAATGCTTAAGGAAATGGGAATTAGTGATGTATGGAGAGAGTTTAATCCTACTACAAGAGACTATACATTTTTCTCTACACCTCACTCATCCTATTCAAGGACTGATTATTTCTTTGTGTACAATAAGGATATTAGCAGAGTAAGATCCTGCAAAATTGGGATGATGGACCTGTCTGACCATAGCACTGTATAAATGGATCTAGATATTCAGAACAAGACCAACACTTTCTCGTGGAGACTGAATTCAAATGTATTGACAGGTCCAATGAAACATGAATTGCGCAGGGAAATCCATACATACTCGGAAGAAAATGATAATGGTGAAGTTTCTCCTCTCATATTGTGGGACGCTTGTAAAGCAGTGATGAAAGGGAAAATTATAGCAAAATTAACACTTCAAAAGAAACTTAGACAAGAAAAATTATGCAGATTAGAATCAGATCCGAATAATTTGGAAAGGGAAAATAAAAACAATACAAATCTTGATACTGTCCAAAAGATTAAAGAAATTAAAAAACAAATTAATTACCTATACTCTTTAGATACCCAGAAGAAATTGTTATTTTTGAAACAAAGGTATTATGAAATAGGTGGTAAATCAGTCAAACTACTGGCTTCTAAATTGAGGAAACAGCAAACACAGAGAGTAGTTGTACAAAATTAAAGACCTAGCGACTAAACAAGTGATGTATAAACTTGAGGATGTACACAATTGTTTTGAGAAGTACTACAAAACTCTCTACTCTCAAAAATCCCACAAAGGAAGTTCAGCAACGGACACAATTCTGAATTTTCTCAACCTTCTTGAAGCCTCTGATAAACAGAATACATTATTAATGGCCAAAGTAACAACTGGAGAAGTGGACATGGCAATCACAAGACTCAAAAATAACAAATCCCCGGGGTTGGATGGATATACCGCTGAATAGTATAAAACTTTCAAAGAGTCTTTATCACCCCTCTTATTAAGAACTTTTAACTGGGTACTTGAAAATGGCGATATTCCCCCCTCTTGGCGAGAGGCGGTTATAGCGGTAATACCAAAAGAAGATAAAGATACAGCGCCCTCCATAATTATTGGCACCCCTGGTTAAGATGTGTTAAAAGCCTTAAAATAAATTCAATTTTTATTGCAGAAGCATACTCTCACACTGAAAATTGTAGAAAAATGTAACCTTCAACTCAAGTGAATTTTAAGGGAAAAAAAAATCCCTGACTAAGAAATAATTATTTTTCATAAAATCACCTGTTCCACAATTATTGGCACCCCTAACAATTCCGAGGAAATAAATTTAATTGAAGTATTTCTGTCATTTCTACAGTAGTTTACAAAGTTGATCAGAGTATCTAGGAACATTTAATTAGTAATTCATCACTTCCTGTTTCCCTGGGGTATAAATATGACGTGACACAGAGGCCATTTCTCTTGTCCACTCTTCAACATGGGAAAGACAAAGGAACACACCATTCAAGTAAGGCAGATGTGTGTCGACTTCACAAGTCAGGCAATGGCTACAAGAAAATAGCCACTCGCCTGCACCTGCCCATATTTACGGTCAGAGGAATCATTAAAAAGTTTAAAACAACTGGAACAGTGGTAAACAAGCCTGGACGAGGGACCAAAAGGTTATTTTGCCACCACGCACAGTGAGGAGGATGGTAAGAGAAATAAAAAGTTCTCCAAAGCTCACTGTTAAAGAATTGCAACAAATGGTAGCATCTTGGGGTCACAAAGTCTCCAAAACAACCATCAGGCGCTATCTACATGCCAACAAGCTGTTTGGGAGGCATGCACGGAAAAAACCTTTTCTCACTCACAATCATAAACGCAAAAGTCTGGAGTTCGCTAAGCGGTACTGGGACTTCAACTGGGATCGTGTGCTTTGGTCAGATGAGACCAAGATAGAGCTTTTTGGCAACAAACACTCTAAGTGGGTCTGGCGGAACACAAAAGATGAGTATGCAGAAAAGCACCTCATGCCCACTGTGAAGTTTGGGGGAGGATCGGCGATACTGTGGACCTGTTTCTCTTCCAGAGGCCCTGGGAACCTTGTTAGGGTGCATGGCATCATGAACGCTTTGAAATACCAGGACATTTTAAATCAAAATCTGGTGGCCTCTGCCCGAAAGCTGAAGATGGGTCGTCACTGGGTCTTTCAGCAAGATAATGACCCTACATGTGGCCAAATCTACACAGAAATGGTTCACCAGACACAGAATCAAGCTCCTCCCATGGCCGTCTCAGTCCCCAGACCTCAACCCCATTGAAAACCTGTGGAGTGAGCTGAAGAGGAGAGTGCAGAGGAGAGGACCCAGGTCGCTGGATGATTTAGAGAGATTGTGCAAAGAGGAATGGTCGAAGATCCCTCTTTCTGTATTCTCCCATCTTGTGAAACATTATAGGAGAAGATTAAGTGCTGTTTTTTTGGCAAAAGGGGGTTGTACAAAGTATAAACATCAGGGGTGCTAATAATTGTGGCACACATGATTTGATGTAAAAGAATTATTTCTTAATGTGGGATTTTTTTTTTCCCACTGAATAAATGCACTTGAATTAAAGGTTGGATTTTCCTCTTTTTTTCATTGTGGTCCTATATTATTTAGAAAAAAACTGAATTAATTAGAAGCTAAAGAACACATCTTAACCAGGGGTACCAATAATTATGGAGGGCAGTGTAGGCTGAATTGTTCCAATTATAGGCCAATTAGTGTACTGAACCAGCACTACAAATTATCCAACTCAATTATGGCTAGAAGACTAGAAAATATCCTCCCAAACATCAATTTGGACCAGACTGGTTTTATTAGAGAAAGGCAAACTCAGGACAACATTAGGCGTACCCTCCACATTATTAACCATATAAAACAAAATAATTTTGAAGAGGTCATTCTAGGGTTAGATGCCGAAAAGGCTTTTGACTCTGTGAACTGGTCTTTTCTTTACACAGGATTGTTCAGGTTTAATTTTCATGAAAAATTTGTGAAGACTGTAGAAGCATTGTACAACAAACCAACTGCAAAGATAAGGATTAATGGAGGACTATCAAGCTCTTTTGAATTAGAACTGGGGATGCCGAAAAGGCTGTCCCTTGTCCGTTCTCCTATTTGCCATCTTTATAGAGCCATTGAGTCAGTGGATAAGACAAAATGAGAAAATACACGGAATTAGGATGGCTCAAGGAGAAGAGAAAATAGCCCTATTTGCTGACGATATTTTAATATACTTGGGGTGTCCTAACACTTCCCTCCCAGTTTTAATCTCAACATTAACAGAATATGGTACATTGTCTGGTTATACAACCCCAATTCCAAAATAGTTGGGACAAAGTGTAAATTGTGAATAAAATCAAAATGCAATGACTTTCAGATCACATGAGCCAATATGTTATTTTCAATAGAACATAGATAACGTTTCAAATGTTGAAACGGAGACATTTTACATTTTTACCCACAAAATGAGCTTATTTCAAATTTTCTGGCTGCAACAGGTCTCAGAAAAGTTGGGATCCAGGCAAACAAAGGGCTGAAAAAGCAATTAATATATAAGAGAATCAGCTGAAAGAACATTTAGCAAGCAATTAAGTTAACTGGCATCAGGTGTGTAACATGATTGGCTACAAAAGGGATGTCTTAGAAAGGCTGAGTCTCTCAGAAGTAAAGATGGCCAGAGGCTCTCCAGCCTGTGAAGGCTTGCGTAAAAAAATTGTGGAATACTTTAAAAACAATGTTCCTCAGTGTCAAATTGCAAAGGCTTTGACGTTCTCATCATTACCAGTGCATAACATCATCAAAAGATTCAGAGAAACTGGAAAAATCTCTGTGCGTAAGGGACAAGGCCGAAGAGCTTTACTGGATGGCCGTGATCTTCGGGCCCTCAGACGCCACTGCATCACTCACCGGCATGATTCTGTTATTGACATTATTAAATGGGCGCAGGAATACTTTAAGAAACCACTGTCTGTAAACACAGTCCGCCATGCCATCCACAGATGCCACCTAAAACTCTATCATGCGAAAAGGAAGCCATTGTTGAGCATGACCCAGAAGCGCCGCTGTGTTCTGCGGGCCAAGGCTCATTTTAAATGGACTGTAGCAAAGTGACAAAGTGTCCTGTGGTCAGACGAGTCCAAATTTGACATTCCTGTTGGAAATCATGGGCGTCGTGTCCTCCAGGCTAAAGAGGAGAAAGACCACCCCTCCTGCTATCAGTGTTCAGTTCAAAAGCCAGCATCTCTGATGGTATGGGGATGCATTAGTGCATATGGTATGGGACACTTACATGTTTTAAAAAGCACCATGAATGATGAAAGGTATATAAAGGTTTTAGAGCAACATATGCTCCCCTTCAGACGACATCTATTCCAGGGAAGGCCTTGTGTATTTCAGCAGGACAATGCAAAACCACATACTGCAGCTACTACAACAGCATGGCTTCGTAGTAGAAGAGTCCGTGTGCTGAACTGGCCTGCCTGCAGTCCTGGTCTTTCACTGACTGAGAACATTTGACGCATAATAATACGAAAAGTCCATCAAAGGAGACCCAAAACTCTCCAACAGCTGGAAGCCTGTATTAAACAAGAGATAGATCAAATTCCAATGGCTAAACTCAAGAAACTTGTCTCCTCAATGCCCAGACGCCTCCACTCTGTGTTAAAAAGAAGAGGGGATGCTACACCATGGTAAGCAGGCCCCTGTCCCAACTTTTTTGAGACCTGCAGCAGCCATCAAATTTGAAATGAGCTCATTTTGTGGATAAAATTGTAAAATTTCTCAGTTTCAACATTTGCTATGTTATCTCTGTTCTATTGTGAATAAAATACTAGCTGGTGTGATTTGAAAGTCATTGCGTTTTGATTTTATTCACAATTTACACTTTGTTCCAACTATGTCGGAATTGGGGTTATAAATTAAACACACACAAATCTCAAATACTAACTTTTAACTGCAACCCCAGTCAATCTATTGGAGACATACTTAAAATGAAATGGGACTCAGACTCGATGAGTTACCTAGGAATAAACATCCCAAAAAATTTTGATAAAATTATACACATAAATTACATGCCCTTAATTTCAAAGATTAAATCGGATCTGTCTGGATGGAATCACATACCCTACTTAGGCATAGCACAAGGAATGGAAATAATTAAAATGAACACATTACCAAGATTTTTATATCTGTTCCAATCCATACCAGCCGAACTTCCAAACGACAAATTCCAAGAAATAGATAAAATTCTCTCTCGTTTTATTTGGCAGGGAAAGAAGCCTAGGATTCGGTACAAAACTCTACAGCTATCCAGAGCAAAAGGGGGTCTCGTTCTTCCAAATTTTAAAAATTACTACCGAGCAGCACAGATAAAAATTTAAATTTTTTACACATATGCAATCCATCGTATACTGCTAAATGGAAAGATATAGAATGCCAGATATCAAGTGATATTCCTCTGCAGGCTATAATAGGTGATGGCGCACTGTCCAAGTACTTAAAGGAGGCTAATCCATGGATAAAGATACCACTCAAAATTCGGTAGCAGGTGGTTAAAGAATACAAGACTAGGAACCATATCAATTGATAAGGTGGATAGCCTACGATTCTGATTTCACGCCAAACAAGACCAATACAGGATTCAAAAAATGCGTGGAAAACTGTTTGGTAAAATATTATGATCTCTATACAGAAGGAATATTTAGACATTTTCAGGAGCTTAAAAGAAAGTATGACTTAACAAAGCTAGAATTTTACAGATATCTGCAAGTTAGAAATTATACTGAAAAAAATGATAAAAAATGATGACTTGGGAAGGACAAATTTTGGCATGTTGAAAATTTTTTTAATGGGATACAAATCAGACCCGGGTAATAAAAATATTTCAAAGTTATATAATGCACTAAATGAACTAAGTGGCGAGGATACAGTTTATATAAAAGAAATCGGAAAAGGAGGGAAACTTCACATTACCATTGGAAGTTTGGGGAAAATTAAATGAACAACAATGAAAAAGCACTGTATCTGTCCTGTCATGGAGAGAATTTGGGTGGAAAAACTTAATAAGATTTTTCAAAACCCCTGAACAGAGTTTTTCATGTAAAAATGTATCATGCTGGAGGTTATGTGGGGGGAAAAAAGGCAAGTCATTATCATATATTCTGGAATTGCCCTCCGCTTCGGCAATGTTGGAAAACCATTAAATCTATCACGGAGAAGGTACCAAAAGTAGCAGTTCCATTCGCTTTTGAAACATTGTACTTGGGTTTGAGACTGGATTCCATCAGTGGTTTTGAAAATAAATATATGTTTAGTATTCTGTTGGTGGCAAGTAAGAAAGCTGTAATGAGAAAATGGATGGCAACTTAAAATCCCATGGTGGAGGACTGGATCAATGTGATTCATGATATCTATGTAATGGAGAAACTGACATTTGTTTTCAGACATTAACATGGGAAATTTGAAAGCTGTTGGAAACCATGGATTAAATATGCATCTACAATTAAATTAGATTTTAAATAATTTAAAGGGATTAAAATGACCCCCCTCCCCTTTTTTTGATCTCTAAACCACTCAAGTGTTTTGTTCAACTGTTCTCAAATTGCTGTTTTATAACTTAACCTAATTTGCAGAGTGTACGTGTATGCGGGTAGAATTAAGTTATCTTTTTCTTTTTGTTTTGTTTTAAAAAAAAAAGCAACTTAAATTGGCATATACATAATAGGCATGTATTGTACCCACCTCCCCTCCCCTTATTTTCATTTATTTATTTTTTATCTCTCCTTATTTCAAGAATGGGAACATGATGTGGATGGACTGTATTATGTACCATGTACCAACTCAGTTTCAATTACAAATTTAAATTAAAAAAAAAGACTATGACTCTGATTAACATGATCAAGACTAACCAACTACATAGGAACTCCAGCTGTTGAACTTAAGACTATGAACTGTGGAGGAAAAGTCATATAATCTGTATTGACAAGGAAAGGACCGCTGTGATAAAAAAAAAAAACAAACATATCAACATATGTGTTTGCGAATAACAGAACTTAGCTGAGGTTACTACATTTTAAGAGGAGAAAAGTCAGCTATATTTTGTGGCGATGTGACACACTAACTTACATTAGCCATCCTAAAGTCCATGATATAACTTGGCCTCCATTGCGGATGTCTTGTGTGCTTCGCTTCCCTCACATCTACGCACTCGAGCCAGGTTCTGAGTTTCGTGATGTAACAGCAATGTGAGAAGTCCTATTAGGTTTCCTTTGTCTAATATGAATAAACAAAAATGGCGGGTACAGAAACTCCTAAAACACTCGTTGATAATGACATTTTTTTGGAAGGAGGAGTGCAAGAATGATTGCACGCCTCCTCCTATGGGCTTAGTGACATATGATGTCGGCAGCCCCTTCTTGTTCATACAAAGCAACCAGACCTCAGCACAGAGGAGGTACTGCTTATTAGACTGGCAATCCTAATGAATTTGCAGGAGCTCTACAGAGACAGAATTGCCAGAGCCATGGAGAGTTACCCTATTCATTCCACATCTAAGCCAGTTTCATGCTGTCAAAGTCAAACTGTCCTTCATTCTCAGAATCGACATGCTATCTTAGGCAAAGTCGGTTATGACCCATAATCTACATAACAGCAAAGACATCTTGAAAGACGCATGAATTATTATTGACGGACTGATACCAAAGCGATGCTAGGTATGCAGAGGAGCAAGAACAATTGTGTCGCTTTAAACTTCAAATTCAGCCATAACGGAAAAGGCAGGCAGGGACAGCACTCTGGCCTCCATGCAATGAATATTCATAAATAAGTGAGCAAAGGAAAAAAACAGACAGGCTGGGTAGCTCTGCTTACCTTCATTCGATGAGGGTGGACAATGGCGAACTGGGCATACATTTCACCACGATTTCCAGCTCCCACCACAATGACTGTGACCGGTGATGGCATGATAGCAACCAATCAGGGCTGAAATGGGGTCCGCAAGGTAATGTCCAATGATATTGTAACCTGTTCAACCCATGTGAATCAATATAATGACCTTGCTATCACATATATCCAATTGATATTACACTTCATTGGTAGGAGAGGGGTGACTACTCTACGATAGCAGGGTCCCTCCAGAAATCCCCAATCCCCCCCACCACCACCACCACCGCTGATTTTACTCTCTAAAGGAAGTTGTTTATTTACAGCTATTTCTGGGGCTTGGGCCAGGTGTTTTGTCTCCGGCTAACTCTTCTTCTGCAAAGTGTCAGCAAAAAGTGCTGTGCAACTTGAATTGAAATTTAGGGTGATAATGGCAAGCCCTAACAAAGAGCCATTTCAGTGCTTTGGGGCATTGCCGGGAATAGAGAGATTCAGTCAGTACGTTTACATGCACAGCAAAGTCGAGCTACGTTAATAGCTCGATTAGGCCATGCAATCGGACTACTGTCCTTGTCCCAGTATACATGCGCAGGACATAATTCGGTTTATTGACCGAAGCATGCCCGTCTCCGCTACAATAGGTGGCGATATGACTCTCAGCTTGTTCGTGACCTATCTTTCTTTGATTGACCTATTACTTCATACTTCACAGACCAAACATTTGACAAACAAGTTAGCTGGCGACAAACTAGTAGCATGCCGAGTGCATTTACTATATAAAATCGAGTGACGAGAAAATGGACAACCTTACAGCTTTGTACGTTTAAGACAGGCTGTTCACTATTCTTTTTGTATAATTGAGATGCGCGCAATCACCGGTGGTTATCGCGTTAGCCGAAACTTGGCTGAAACGCCGCGAAGCTCTACTTTGTGCCCTTTCTACTACCCCGAAGTACGTTTCCCAGAAGCGTAGTTGCAAGCAAATGATAAATCAACAATGAACTTTCGTCCATAGACAGTCTGTGGTTCCAACTTTGTACGTTAGCATCTGTGCTTTCGGGAAACGCGCTCCTGGGCTTCCCGTGCATGTTGGATGCAGGTCAGGAGTAATGACTGGTGGGAGAGTGGAAGGAAATTTTTCGGAGGACGCGCAAGTCATTCGATAAATCATGCGGATTAATGGTAGAAGTAAAGGGACCCCAAGGCGTTACTGTTCAAGAACCAATACCCTTGCAGACGAGGATTGTTACTGTTCAGTGCAAACTTGCTAGTTAGTTAAAGCTCAGAGTTGCCGCTAAGTAGTTTGGTGTTTACATGTCCGCAAGACTGCCGGGTCAAATCCCTTTACGAAGAAAGCGGAGCATGCTCAGTGAACATAGTCCAGTTTGGTTCGATTCAAGTGTATACATGCAGGCATAATGCGACCATAGACTGTATAAAAAGATGTACGCAGCGCCCGGGTCTGAAAAGTGAGGCCGATGCGGAAATCTCTAAAATTTGCATTCTTTTTAATGGCCAGCAGATGGCGACGTCGGTGGGTGCAGAAAGAAGTTCAATGCAATAGAAGTCTATGAGAAAATGACCCTACTTTCCAACCTGATTTCCTATTTCAATAATGATTTTCCACCTTATTTTATAATATCTATCGCAAGTTTCAAGTTTCTTCAATGTATCATGATATTCATTTTTGTAAATTATGGTCCCAAATAGACAAGAATAAAGGATAAACCCAGAATATGCTTTAGGGTGTGGCTATCCTCTAGTCCTCGTCCGATACGGTCAGATCCACCCGTAGATACACCCCTCGCTCCTCCCTGGATCTTCAATTCACGCTCTCGTCCAATAGGAATCACATCCAGTTTCAAAATGACAAAATGGCGCTGTTCAAATTGCCAAAATCGAGGCTTCCTAAATCAGGGTGTCAAACTGACCCGTAAAAGGGCCAAGAGGTTGCAGGTTTTCACTCCAAAAATGCAGAGCCACACCTTATACAACTGATCAGTTGTGTAGGCCTAGGTCAGTTGATTAAATCAGTGGTTTCAGGTGTGCTTCTGCTGGGTAGGATTGAAAACCTGCAGCCTCTTGGCCCTTTTACGGGTCAGTTTGACATGGTACGCTGCAACCAATGGGTAACGTCACGGCTGCTTCGTCCATCTTTTTATACAGTCTATGAATGTGACTATTAACCGCATGATCTGGGTGTGTTAGTCGGACTATGAGAAATTCGATTTAGTGCGATTCCAGTCGGACTAACATGTTTACATGCGTTTTAGAAGTCCGGTGATAGTCAGAACACAATCATTCGATTTTCTCTAACGTCATGTAAACGCACTGAGTGACATCACATATGACACGCACTCTGTTCTGAAATGCATAAAACGAAAAGAAAAAAACTTACACTATATGCATTATTTAGGCAACTAAATTTTTTCGTAAAATTAAACAACCGAGTCCTGATAGCAATTCTTGTAGTTTTAAATTTTCAGCAGAGGGCGCTAAAAAATCATTTAGCCCTTAGACTGTATCCCACTTCCTTGAATGCAGATTGTGAGCGCAAACAAGCTTATCACTGAAAAAGATCGAATAGTGATAAAGGTCAGATAGTGGTTAAACCGTGAACATTTACGGGTTTACAGTTTTATAAAACGTCCACGATTCATTTATCTGACTCTTCGTTAATTTTGCATGACCAGGATAACTGTTACTTCTTGGCACAATATTACCTTCTAGCCGAAGTTAACACTGATAGCAAGCTTGCTAAAGTTATATAGTATGAATTAACGCAAACGACCACCTTTCAGCAACATAGAAGTAACGGAAATGCAGTCACATGAAGTCGATACACAACTTCGCTTACTTAACGTCTTTCTCACCTGACGAGGTGTCCTCTTCAGCTCCGTGGACCGCGCAAGTCAGCACTGTGCACTGGTATTGACGTGCATAGCTGTGTAAACGGCTGGCAACGCCGACTGTCACAAAGATTAAAGTGTCACTAGCCTCCTTGAGACCCACCAGGTATCGAAATAATAAAGTTTAATGTCTGCGAATTACATCTCTGAAGCAATACGTTTTCGGTGGGATATAATTATCGGTTATTTGCTCTATTTTAGTCCAATATTGCTTGTGTTATGAGGTCATTCGAATGACATTGTTCCTTATTGTTGTGATTTGGGGTTAGGTTTGGTATAACCCTGCTGAGTACATCGTGCAACGTTCTGACGCAACCTCAGATTTAATCCGTGTTTGGTTCAACCCCGCAGAAATGTATCTCAAGGGGAAAGGCTGTCAAACCCTACGATTTTGAGATTAGTTGTCCGAGCTTGTTGTATATTTCTGTTACACTCGTTTATACTCCCCCTAAAGACTCGCTACTGTAGAATAACCTTACCTCACTTAAACCTATTTGCGGTCCCATCTTCAGATACGGCTAGACTATACATTGCTTCAGACTGCGCACGATGTTCGGCACCGAGTTATTTTCATTTGATAGATAAGGGCATTTTAATAATACTTGGGGGAAAAAAACTATGCCAATACGCTATGGCTTACGCCACATACTAATAAATAAATTATGTTGTTATGTTCGAAGACGGCGATTCGTTCATGCTGTAGTCCGAGACGTTTCGGAGAACGAAACCGTTCCAATACACAATTGTCATTATATGTTTCAGCCGCTAAATGGCACTGTGGTAGTTCCAGAAATCCTACATGCCATGAAGAACAAAAATTCCATATCCCCATGGTGATATGTTTGAAAGAACTGCAAAAAAACACGGAGAAAAACTAACTGAACTTATCAAATTAAGTAATCAATAGATCCCTACTGGGGTGACACCGTGCGCATATGGTCGGGAAAACTAATGATTTATAAGGAATGCAAATGATAAGCGTCAAACCTGTTTCGCGCCATGTTTATGTCAAGTACAATTTGTTTGGGGAAAAAAACTGAACACCTGCGTTCAAATGCCAGATTTGGAGCTTACCGATCCTCTCGATCTTTGATTTGATCTTTTTAAAATGTTATTCCCTGAATTGTAATGTTCTGCGTTTATTTCTGGAAGAAACTAGATAGATTTTGCAAAGTAAAAATTCTGATGATATCCCAGATATATCGCATAAAATTCTGAGCAATTCTCGACTATAAAGCCTGCTTGTCAGGCCGTAAATTGCATGCTAGTTAAAAACAAAGGGGGAAAAATGAAGTAAAACATGGCTAATCTACATTCCAACTTTGCGAGGGTATATTCACTGTCAGGCGAGCTGTATGTCTTCATGAGCTGTACATACTTAACTATAATATCCCTGTGCTGAAACATGATGGATGCTGAATTGTTTATATTATGCGTCGCTAATAAACACAATTATATCCCATCAGAGCATTGTTTTTTTACGATAATCTGAATTAAGCTTCAAATGCCTTGATAAAACTGTACTCTTAAATTTACAGTGCTGTGAAAAAGCATTTGCCCCCTTCTGGATTTCTTCCACTTTTGCATATTTATCACACTTGAACATTTAAGATCATTAAACTTATTTTAATATTGGACAAAGGTAACCTGAGTAAACAAAAAATGCATTTTTTAAGTGATGATTTGATTTATTGAAGGAAAAAACGCTATTCAACCCTACGTGGCCTTATGTGGAAAATGTAATTGCCCCCTTAGTTACTAAATCAACCAATTCAGCAAATTCAAATAACAGCTGGGTTCAGTTTCTGTACATACACTCAGGCATGATTACCGCCAGCCCTGTTCAATCTAAATATAACTTAAATAGAACCTGTCTGGTGATGTGAAGTAGTCAGTAAGCAGCACATGATGTAAAGATATTTAACCTCTTCCACTCCGTAGTTGTCATAGGAGGGATACTGGCACTGCTTTCACCTCGCCTTAAAGCGCATTATATCTCCAAACTCGATCCCATTTAGGTTTCTTAATTACCGACTAAGTTAGGGGTAGGGAACCTTCTCCAGAAAGAGCCACTGTGGGTGCAGGCCTTCATACAACCAAGCTGCTACACACCTGATTCTACTCATCAACCACTGGAATGTTTGTTAAGGGCCTTGATTAGTAGAATCAGGAGTGTAGCAGCCTCGTTGGTATGAAAGTCTGCACCCACAGTGGCTCTTTCTGGAGAAGGTTCCCTAACCCTGGACTAAGTGTTAATTTGTTCAGTTGCAAAGATCAATCCATATCCATTTCCCCTCAGCTTGGGCTACAGTTCATTGCTATAATTATCGAGCATTTTCCTATCCACATTCAAGGTGACATAAAACGGCAGTGTCTCACGAAGCTTCTGAATTCCTGTAGCTCACAAAATGGAATATATTTACTTCTGCATCCCATCGGCTCAATACGCTTAAAGCCGGGCATTCACTGTAAGACTTTAAAAATCATGTTGTTCATTCCACCTCCCACTGTAAAAGTAAATCGTCTGCGTTGTGAAGCCAAGACTTGCGATTGAGGTGCTCACACTGTACAGTCCAACTGTCTGCCACGATCTGAGTGCTCACATTGCACGCCTAGTTGGTCCCGGTGGACTCTTCTGGCTATTGACATTTGCTAATAAAGTTTTGTTTTTATGGCACTGAGGCGCAAAAGAAGATGAAGAAGAAGAAGAAGAGCAGAAGAAGTATGTTGGTGGAATTGAGTCATAAATTCCTTATTATTGCTTATTGTGTTATTAATTGCTTATCCTTTGAGCAGCCTAGGTCAGGCATGACTGCTAAACTTATACAATCTAGCTTTTATAAGTAAGTAGAAAAGCCATTAACTGTGTTTAATGTGTATTCATTCTATCTGAAACCTTGAGGTCCAGCAGGACCAAGGAGTGTATTTTGAGTTTTGTGTGTTCCCAGGAGACAGTTCCTGCGAAGCTTGCAGAACCACGAGATAAGCAACAGGTGATTGGGGGAGAGAAAGACTCCTCTGTACTGCAGATATGGCTGTCAGGGTCAGCCCTACGTGGGATGCCAACTCCTGGCACGAGGAACGGCTGGAACCAACATGATGTTTTTCAGCCCCAAGGGAGGGATTCTGACTTTGTGCTTTTTTTACATATATCCAAAGCAAAGGAGAGATTCCTTTGTCTTTGTTCTTGCCTGTAACTTGGACCGTACATGCGCACGTAGTAAAGGATCCTATTTACTCTCATCTGTCTCAGTCTGATTTATTTCAGGAATGAAAATTAAAATTCCCACAACTAAGTACAACTAGAAGACGACGACGAGCAGAAGAAGACGACAATGCTGCTAACAAATGAGAAGCGAGCTGCATTGCTCATCTGTGCCATCAACAAAGTTGTCGATATATATCTGTCTGGAAAGGGTTACAAAGCCATTTCTAAGGCTCTGAGACTTCAGGGAACCTCGGTCAGGCCTATTGCCTACAAATGGAGAAAACTTGAAAAGCGGTTAACATTTTCAGGAGTGGCCAGCTCCTGACACATTTGCAAAACAAAAATCTTTTTGAACCCATAGACTTGGAATAATATCATGTGGACATCTGGTGTAAAACTAATTCAGCATTCCACAACAAGAACATCACACCAACAGTCAAACACAGTGGTGGTGGTGGTGGAGGTGCAATGGCCTGGGGCTGCCTTACTTGTCCAGGACTTGGGTGACCAGCCGTAATGGATGAAACCATGAATTCTGCTCTCTATCACAGCATCCTGAAGGAGAAAGTCAGGCTATCAGTTTGTGACCTAAAGCTCAAGCGCAGTAGGGTTATGTAGCAAGACATTGATCCTAAGCAGACAAGCAAGTGCACTTCTGAACGGCTAATAAATGAATAAATAAATACATACATAAAGGTTTTGGAGAGACCTAGTCAAAGTCCGGTCTTGAATCCAATTGAGATGCTGTGGCTTAACAGGCAGTTCATGCTCGAAAACCCCCCCAATGTGGCTGAATTAAAACAATTCTGCAAAGAAGAGTGGGCTAAAATTCCTTCATAGCGATGGAAAAGACTCATTGCCAATTATCACAAACATTTGATTGCAATTGTTGGCACCAAGGGTGGCACAACCAGTCATTAGGTTTAGGTGGGCAATTATTTTTTCACATGGGTGATATAGGTTTTGGATGACTCTTTATCTCGAATAAATAAAATGATCCTTTAAAAGCTGCATTTTTGTTTGCTCATATTGTCTTTGTTAGTTGAAGGATCTGAAACATTTAAATGCGCGAAACTAGAACTACTTGATGGGGCAAATATTTTTTTCACAGCACTGCTCAGCAATTTTTTGTTGCCATTATTAGCCTTGCTCCAAGTTTTGGAAGCAGCAGAATCATTTTGCTGAGTGGCTTGAAGTTCATGTTGTTTTCTATTGTATTATTTATAGACAGCAATATAATGACACTAACAGGAAAAAATCTATAAAGTGAAATGTCAACACTGGAAAAATGAATCACCCCTCCAACTCCCTAGCTGTTAGACCCATACAGGCCTGAAGCCGGGGCTCCACTATATATCTTTATTACTCGATCCAATTATAATTTTGATCCTTCTGATGAGGCTGGATTAGTTGTTTATGCAGAGGACCATTGATTTTTCTGTTGAATGCATATTAACTTACACATTTCAGAATTGTGTGGCTGAAAGAAGGATTATGAAATAACCAAATAATATTTCTTCCATTGGGCCAGTTTGAAAAAAAGATTAAGCCTTATCCAGGACTAAATTAAATTTTGAATGAAGATTCTCACAAAACTTAAGTTAGTCCGGGACGAGGCTTAATCTGTGCTTGTAAAAGGCCATAAATTATCTAGATATATATTTTTACACCAGTGATTGCTGATAGATTTATAGCCAAGTGTTTACTTCTCATGCGTGTTCTTGGCTTATGTTTTTTCATTGCATTGTTTTTTTTTTCCCAGGCACAAGCACATCCGCACTTTGCTAATTTAAGTAAAACTCAAGAAAAGAAGATAAATATCATCAATAACATCTTTCTCATTCAACTGGAGGGAGGAGTTTGTCGACAAAAGTGTTCTAGACATCATCAAGACAAGACACAAAATTTTTCTATACCTTTCTTGTAAACAGCCTTCAGTGATTTATAAACCAAAGATCAACAAACACTTAAAAAAAGAAACTGACTCACAGAACATTCTGGACCTTTCCAAGGTGGAGCAAGCCAGACATCATGAATGGTCTGGGTCAAGCTCTGTCTGGTGTCCAGTGGAATTGTGGGTTTCAGACAAGTCTAGCTCCATTTGGATTCAACCTTTTTTTTTCCTCTCTCTCTCCACTTCAAGCTAAATGATATTCTATGGGACAGTCCCCAAAAGTTACAACAGCTTTCAACTCTGCAAATATCACAGGTCACATTCCATAACAGAACATTTTTGAATGTCATATAAATGGGAGATAACAGAAAATCTTTCTAAATACGGCAACATATTCCAGGATATGCTAAAACTGTTTGAGTCTGTGCCTGATAATGAGATTATTTATGAGTCTAGACAGTGCTCAGACAGCTGAAATGTTGGCGGAACAAATAAATAAATTATTAAGATCAAGAGGACGGAAATTAAATCACAACCTCTGCTGCAACATGTCATCATCCTGGGCACCGTCCAAGCTCTGGGTGTGTGGATATGCGAGTGTGTGTCTGTCCATCCTGTCAGTAAACAAGGTGTCACTCAGAGGGCGTTATCTGATTTACAATCTCACAGACGGATCTCCCGTGATCCTTAGCTTGGACAGTGCTTGCCTGTCTTGACGTTTCTCAGATCAAGAGCATTGTTCTGCCCATCACTTCTCCAACCCTGCCCATACAGGAAGTGGCCTTGCAATCAGTCTAATGAGCTCATTGTTCCCAGGCAGCCACATCTCTTGGACGGACACTATGAACAGTGCCCTTAGTTCCGTGAGCATCGGTTCTTTGATTGCTTTAAAGGGAAAACCTGGAGCTTATGCAGGAGCCAGATGCTATAATATTCATTAATTCAGCTAAGTCAGAGGAGAAAATACTACTACTGAAAGTATTTGGTCAAAGACACAACAGTGCTGTGAAAAGGTATCCACCCCTTCCTTACTGCATCTATTTTTACTTATTTGTCTGATGTCAATCTTTCAGATCATCCAACTAATTTTAATACCAGACAAGGATAACATGAGTAAACACAAAAATGCAGGTTTATAATAATCATTTCATTCATTGATGGTAAAGATATATTTAAAAACTACATCACCTATGTGAAAAAAATAATTTCCCTTTTAAACCTAATACTATTAGTGTCATTCATGGCGGCAATACTGTAATCAAACATTTGCCGTAACTGGCAATGAGTTTTTTTCCATCGCTGTAGAACTTCAGCCCACTCCCCTCTGCAGAATTGTTTTAATTGTCACTCTGGGGGTTTTCAAGCATGAACTGCCTGTTTAAACTCATGCAACAGCATCTCAATTGGACTCAAACAAGACTGACTCGGCCTCTACAAAACTTTTCATTTTGTTTCTTTTGAGGCATTCAGAGGTGGACTTGCTTGTGTGCTTCAGGTCATTATCCTGCTGCATAAACTTAAGCCTCAGGTGACAAACTGATGGCAAGATACTCTCCTTCAGGATTTTCTGGTAGAAAGCAGAATTAATTATCATCAATTATGGCAAGTTGCCCAGGTCCTGAAACAGCAAAACAGCCCTCGACAATCACACTACCATGGCAGTGTTTAATTGTGGGTAAGAGGTTCTTATTGTGCAATGTGTTAGCTTTAACAGGATGTAACAAGACCCATGTCTTCCAAAAAATTCCACGTCTGACTCATCAGTCCACAAAATATTATCCCACAAGTCTTGGGGGTCATCAAGATTTTTTTTTTTTTGGCAAATGTAAGACGAGCCTGTGTGTGCTTTCTGGTCAGCAGTGAATTTTGCCTTGCAGCTCTCTCATGTATACCATTTTTTCCCGGTGTCTCTTCCCTATCGTGGAATCATGAATACTGACCTCAACTGAGGGAAGTGAGGCCTGCAGCTCTTTAAATGTTAGGCAGGGTTCTTTTCTGACCTCCTGGAGGAGTTGTTTCTTGGCTCTTGGAGAGAATTTGAAGGGCCGGCCACTCCTGGGAATGTCCTGTTCTACATTTTCTCTATTTGTAGATATTGACTCTCACTGTGGATCATGCGAGTCCCGATGCCTTAGAAATGGCTTTGTAAACCCATTCCAGATTGACAAATGTCAACAACTTTGTTTCTCACCTGTTATTGAATTTCTTTAGATCACAGCGCCATGTGCTGCTTTTTGCCTATTTCACATTGCCAGACAGTTTCTACAACCCCAATTCTGAAATAGTTGGGACGAAGTGTAAATTGTGAATAAAATCAAAATTCACTGACTTTCAGATCACATGAGCCAATATGTTATTTACAATAGAACTTGGATAACATTTAAAATGTTGAAACTGAGACATTTTACATTCTTATCCACAAAATGAGCTTATTTCAAATTTCTGGCTGCAGCAGGTCTCAAAAAAGTTGGGACCCAGGCAAAAAAAGGGCTGAAAAAGCAATAAATATATAAGTGAATCAGCTGAAAGAACATTTAGCAAGCAATTAAGTTAACTGGCATCAGGTGTGTAACATGATTGGCTATAAAAGGGATGTCTTAGAGAGGCTGAGTCTCTCAGACGTAAAGATGGCCACACTGTGAAGGCTTGCGTAAAAAAATTGTGGAAAACATTAAAAACAATGTTCCTCAAGGTCACATTGCAAAGGCTTTGAAGGTCTCATCATTGACAGTACATAACATTATCAAAAGATTCAGAGAAACTGGAAAAATCTCTGTGCGTAAGAGACAAGGCTGAAGACCTTTACTGGATGCCCATGATCTTCGGGCCCTCAGACAGCACCGCATCACTCACCGGCATGATTCTGTCATTGACATTACTAAATGGGCCCAGGAATACTTCAAGAAACCACTGTCTGTAAACACAGTCCGCTGTGCGCTGTGCCACCCACGGATGCCACCTAAAACTCTATCATGCAAAAAGGAAGCCATTTTTGAGCATGATCCAGAAGCGCCGACGTGTTCTGTGGGCCAAGGCTCATTGAAAATGGACTGTAGCAAAGTGGCAAAGTATCCTGTGGTCAGACGAGTCCAAATTTGACATTCTTGTTGGAAATCATGGACGTCGTGTCCTCCGGGCTAAAGAGGAGAAAGACCCCGTTATCAGCGTTCAGTTCAAAAGCCAGCATCTCTGATGGTATGGGGATGCATTAGTGCATATGGTGTGGGACACTTGCATGTTTTAAAAAGCACCAGGAATGCTGAAAGGTATATGAAGGTTTTAGAGCAACATATGCTCCCCTCCAGATGACATCTATTCCAGGGAAGGCCTTGTGTATTTCAGCAGGACAATGCAAAACCACATACTGCAGCTATTACAACTGCATGGCTTCATAGTGGAAGAGTCCGTGTGCTGAACTGGCCTGCCTGCAGTCCTGATCTTTCACTGATTGAGAACATTTGGCGCATAATTAAACGAAAAGTCCGTCAAAGGAGACCCAAAACTCTCCGACAGCTGGAAGCCTGTATTAAACAAGAGTGGGATCAAATTCCAATGGCTAAACTCAAGAAACTTGTCTCCTCAATGCCCAGACACCTCCACTCTGTGTTAAAAAGAAGAGGGGATGCAACACCATGGTGTACAGGCCCCTGTCCCAACATTTTTTGAGACATGTAGCAGCCATTAAATTTGCAATGAGCTCATTTCCTGAATAAAATTTCCTGTAATTTCCTGTAAAATTTCTCACTTTCAATATTTGCTATGTTATCACTGTTCTATCATGAATAAAATACTGGCTGGTGTGATTTGAAAGACATTGCGTTTTGATTTTATTCACAATTTACACTTTGTCCCAACTATTTCGGAATTGTGGTTGTATTTTATTAATGTCTAGATTCAACAGGGCTGCCAGTAATCACGCTTGTATAGTGGAAGTGAACCTAACTATCAAGTAAATTTGTTTAATTGAACGATTTAGTAACTAAAGGGCCAATTACTTGTTTTCTAGGACTAATGTTATGATTAGTTTGATGATCTGAAACATTTAAGCGCGACAAATATAGATGAAATTGGGAAGGGGGCAAATACTTATTCGCAGCACTGTATCTTTAAATGGCTCCAATTCCAAGACAGTTCACTCTCTAAATGCAGGCTCTCTACTTTAACATCCCTTAAATTTGTGTCGTTGTCTTAATACCTCCAAAACCCACTATTAAACCCATAATGCTCTCATGCCTATATTGGAATTAACCAAATTAAAAGAAAAATCAGAATTACATGTCAGTGTTAGGTGAAGTACTGTATCATAAACTGTGCTTTGATCATTATTCATATTATTCATATTTTCACTTCAAATCCAACACAACAACAAATGCTCACTTGCTGAAAATAGCTTGGTTGATTTGTCAGCTTTTGGTATAACAGACTGTTTCCACTCATTTTAAGCCTTTCAATCATACATTTTCTTTATACACATTCAAAGGTCCAAAAACAAACAAAAAAAAAATGAACCCCTGGTGACCCAAGGTTTGAAAAGCAGCTGATTGTATAAAACTGTGAGGTTGTGGGAAAACAGGATCCTCGGCCCCATTGTGCTGGGAGAAACTGCTGCCGGTTCTGTGGCCATCGGTGATACCTTTTCCATTTCCCTCCTGCATCTTTATTTAGCCCGTCTGGGATGTGCTGCTTTTGCGCACGTGTTCAAACATGTCAATGGGTTGCAAAATTAGGGGTCAGGGTGAACAGACTTTTGTTACGTGGGTCTTGTTAAACACTGGAGCCCCCAAAGCTGCCTAGGATGGTACTGCACTCTCAGGTGTACTGACTTTGTAAGAATAGTGTAATTTTCCTGGTCCTGGAAGTAAAATTCTATTTTAATGGCCATTAATTACCTTGGATTTACAGGGTAATTCGTCCATACCTATTAATTGTCAGATAATCTTATTTCTATATAAAACAAAGTCAGTAAGTACCATGAAACTAACTTGCTCAGAAAAATTAAAATACATTTTTCAGCCCATTTCACAGAACTTACCTTTGAAATATAAATAGTTAAGTAATTATTACATAAGGGGTGGCACAATGGCACAGTGCCATCTCACAGCAAGAAGGTTGTGGAATTGAAACTGGCCTGGGGCCTCTCTTTGTCAAGTGAGCATGCTCTCCCCGTGTTCGCATGTGATTCCTCCAACAGTCCAAAGATATGCATATTAGGCCAATAGGAGACACTAAATTGCTCTTCGGTATGAGTGTATGATTGAATGCTGAGTGAATAGTGCATGCGCCCTGCAGTGGAGCGAGCTGTCCAGTGTGTTGCTGCCTTTTGCCCACTGTCAAATGGGATAAGTTTCACGCCCCTAGTGAGGAGGAAGCAGTACACAAATGGATGAATGGATAATTATACATGCAGAATTAGAGGTCTGCAATATAAAGCGTTACCGCATATTTTTCCAAAAGAGCCATCGTTATTATTCACTGAATAATGTGGAGAATTCACAGCGTAATAATTTTTATGAATAAATTTTCATGCAACATGTATACAGAGGCTTTGCAAGGTCTTTTTGGTGACTTGCACCTCACTAGTCGAGTTAAGTACAGGATGCATGCATCACAGTCATGACAGCAAAATCTTGATAAAATTTTGCCCCCCACTGCAGGAAATTTAACTCTAAGGGCACAAATTAAGTTATTAAAAGACATAACAGGATGCACAAAAAAAACCTGCCATGGAAAGGTGCAGCATTGATTGCTTTGTACTAAATAAGCGTGATATGGACACACTGATCACACGGTCGATTGTGGCGCTTGCATAACGCAAAGACTAAATGATTGCCCAAACAAGCAAAGGACTGTCCAACAAATCAAGCTGCTTCATTGCAATCTGCCGGCTAATCAACAGTCAAAGAAACCGTTGTAAGGCTTTTAAATGTGTAGCATAGCACAAAAAATGCAATTAAGGCTGCATTAAGTGCTCCAAGTATACACTGATGAGTCAAAACATTGAACCCATTCACAGATGAAGCAAATGATATTGATTATTTGCATGCCAACTAGGGTCATTCTTTGTTGTTGGATGACCATTTTGAGAAAATTGGCTAGTAAATATTTCAGTAATAAGAGGAGACCCAGATTGGATCACAAGACCTTTTTCCGGGAAATGGCAGACTGTTTTTTGTTAATTCCAACAACTTGTGACCTGGCCATTCTGTTTTTGCAAACAACTAATGGCTTGCAACTGTGCACAACTAGACACAAGGCTTGATACTAGAACCTGTCCAATATCTGCATTAAATCAACAACTGAATTTAGTAGATTAATCTGAACCACCAGCCATTTATCCCAAATCTTACTGTCCCCTAAAAAGACAGCACTGTGTACAATGCAAAATTGCCGTCTGTAATCGTCGGCGCGGAGGCCAGGAAAACGTGGACTGGACTCAAGTGCAAAGGCGGATTTGGTTGTAGAGTTTATTGTTGTCTTCTGCACAAGCGGGAGACAAGCATATAAAAGACACAAACAAAAAGGAAACAAGGTTCCAAACAATTAGCGAACACTGCAGTAATACTATGGCTAAGAGAAAAGCACATTACGTATTAAACAGTAAGCAAAGGAAAAAGGAAACGAGGTTCCTTCTAAATAGGCTATTCTGTGCTAAAACAAAACGGCACAGAAGAGTTATAATTACGAGTATTAGAATGTTTCGCGAAACGAGTAGAAACAGCAAAACTATGCTTTTACGAGACTCAGCAATGAACAATGGTGCTGCTGCAGTTTAAGTAGCCACTGCAGTGCCTCTGTGGCAACGAGGCACAGGTGAATGCGGTGGCTTGATGAGTGCAGCAGCTGATCCGGGTCTTACTCAGGCGGCGTGCTGGCCCTGGCAAGGTGAGACCTTACACTGTCATTTCTTGTCCGCCTGGATCTTCTGATGGCAGAGCACCCTCCTGATCTGGACATTGGTGTCTTCCCAGACTTTCTCCGCCTCAGGGAACTAGGCGTCCATGGCCGGGACAGCCGTCTGGCTCTGGTCCCAGGGGCAAAGCGGGGGTTGCCGCCCGAGCACGCACTGGAAGGGACTGAGTCCCGTGGATGCACTCTGGGAGTTCTGGGCGGATTCAGCCCAGGGCAGGTGGGTGGACCAGTCCCCCTGGTGTTGGTGGCAGTAGGCTCGGAGGAACCTCCCCAGGTCCTGAATGGCTCTCTCCGCCTGCCCGTTGGATTGGGGGTGGTAGCCCAAGGAGAGGCTCACAGTGGCTCCCAGCTTCTGAAAGAAAGCCCTCCACACATGGGATGTGCACTGTGGCCCCCGATCCGAGATGATGGCCTCCGGAAGGCCAAAGTTGGGAAAACCTGGTCAAACAGGGTGTGTGCGACTTGGAGGGCAGTGGGTAGAGAGGGGTAAGGCACAAATTTGCAAAATTTGGAAAAGCGATCTATGACCACCAAGATACAGGTGTTACCTGCTGACTTGGGCAGATCGGTGACAAAGTCAACCGCCAGGTGAGACCAGGGTCGATGGGGAACTGGGAGTGGAGTCAGTTTCCCGCTGGCAGCTGGCCTGGGGACTTGGAGATGGCGCAAGTGGCGCATGAGTGCACAGCTGCTTGAACGTCTGAGGCCAGGTGGGGCCACCAGAAATTCTGGGTGATTATGGCAGAGGTGCATTTAATTCCGGGATGTCCTGCGGCCAGAGAAGTGTGGGCCTATTGGATGAATCTCTCCCAAAGCGGCGAAGGCACGAATGTTTTCCCCGGTGGCACAGGAGAAGTGGGCGGGTTCCGCGTCGCCTCTTTAGCTATTTCTCGGTCTAGCTGCCACTAGATGGGTCCGAGTATGTAGGAAGGCGGTAGGATGTTTTCATCGGGCACCACCTCCTTCTCCACATCGTGTCTTCGGGAGAGAGCATCAGCCTTCACATTCTTAGATCCTGGACGATAGGTAATTGAAAAGTTGAATATTGTAAAGAAGAGCGCCCACCTGGCCTGTCGCGGGTTTAGCCGCTGTGCCTTCCTCAGATACTTCCTCTAATGCCAGCTTGACCGCTAGTAGCTCCCCGTTTCCCACGTCGTAGTTCGCTTCAGCGGGAGAGAGCTTGCACAAAAAGTAGACACATGGGAATAGCTTCTGAGGTGCTATGTCTTTGTGTCAGGATAGCGCCCACCCCCGCATTTGAGGCATCCACTTCAACGACAAAGGGTTTGTCCGGGTCTGGTAGCTTTAAGACTGGAGCCATAGTGAACAGCGCTTTCAGTGTGTCAAAAGCGTGCTGCGCCTCAGAATCCAATTGCAAGGCCTTAGGTTTCCCTTTAAAGAGGCGTGTCAGGGGATTGGCCACAGCACTTAAGTTTTTTTATGAATCGGCAGTAGAAGCTCTTTTATGGTCCGTGGGATTAGCCAATCAGTTACTGCGTGCACCTTTTTGCCTTCCATAGCCACTCCCTCTGGTCCAATGACATAGCCCAGGAAGGAGATGGTGGGCTGTTGGAACGAGCACTTTTCGGCTTTGACGCACAGTTGGTGACTGAGAAGACGTTTCAGTACTCTTCTTACATGGGTCACATGTTCTTCGAGAGTGCGGGAGTAGATTAGGATGTCGTCGAGGTAGGCGATGACGTATCTGCCCAGCATGTCATGTAGCACGTCATTGATGAATGTCTGGAACACGGAGGGGGCGATAACCAAACCGTAAGGCATAACCTGGTACTCGTAGTCGCCGGAGGTGGTACTGAATGCCATCTTCCACTCATCTCCTTCTCTGATACGGATCAGGTTATAGGCGCTGTGGAGGTCTAGCTTCGTAAAGATGACTGCGCCACGTAGTTGCTCCACAGCGCTTGGGACCAGAGGGAGTGGGTATCGGTATTTTACCGTGACGTCATTCAAACCTCGGTAGTCAATGCAGGGGCGGAGACCTCCATCCTTCTTCTGGACAAAGAAGAAGCTGGCTGACGCGGGTGAGGTTGAGGGACGGATGAAGCCTTGTTGCAGGGCTTCTTGCACATACTGCTCCATGGCTTGTGTCTCCGTCACAGACAGGGGGAAGACGCGGTTCTTCGGTGGAGAGGTGCTAGGCAGTAACTCTATGGCACAATCCCAAGGACGGTGCGGGGGTAGCTGCTTAGCTCTCTCCTTGCTGAATGCCTCCTTTAGGTCGTGGTACTCCTGGGAAAGGTCAAGCTGGTCCCTGAGTTGGGACTCTCGACGGTGGTGGAGGCAACGGCTAGAGGGGGGACGGTGTTGTCGGCATGTCGGGGACCAGAACTGGAGTTTCCGGGTTTAACAGGCGACCGATGGATCATGGTGTAGGAGCCAGGGTAATCCAAGGATTATGGGATGGTTGGAGTAAGGTAGCGTCAGCAGGTGGATGGTCTCACGGTGGCACTGCTGGATCCGGAGAGAGATCGGTGCCGTCTGATGGGTCAAACTGCGGCTGCCCAGGGGTCTCCCATCGATGGCCATCACCATCAGAGGGGCGTGAGCGGTTGGAGGGGGACGCTGAGTCGTCGTGCCAAAGAGTGGGAGATTAAGTTTCCCGCCGCGTCGGAGTCGATCAGGGCCTCTGTGTGGAGGGTCAGAGTGTTAAATGACACCTCCACAGGGATCTGGAACCGCTGCCTTGTGACGGTTGCAGGTGACACCTTTACCTGGAAAGGCGTGGGTTCCTCCTTCTGACTCCAGGGGGCGGGGCTGCCCCTTTGCCATTGGTGGCGACTGGCAGGTCTTGCAGGCCCCACCTCCATAGGCTCCACCTCTCCTCTGACGGGGGCTTCTTCATCCCTGGGCAGGCTCCGCCATCTCTTGCAGCAGTTGGTCCAGGCTGATGGCGGCGCTGATGTAGGCGGAGAGGGACATTTCCACATCTTGGCAGGCCAGCTCAGTGCGTAGCTCTGGACCAAGCCCTCTCCGGAAGATGGACAGCAAGGCTGGTTCATTCCAGCCACTGGTTGCAGCCAAGGTGCAGAACTGGAGGGCGTACTCCGCAGCGGTCTTCTTCCCTTGGCTGAGCTTAAGCAGCTGGTCGCCAGCCTTCTTCCTGGGGTGATCAAAGACTGAGCGGAACTGCAGGAGGAAGTCAGCATAGGTGGGGTACACTGACTCCCCCCAAACAGCGGTCGCCCAGTCGAAGGCCTTCCCTGACAGGTGGGTCACCACTGCGGCAATATTCTCGGCGTCACTCAGGCTTGGGTGGTACGTGAAGTAGAGTCCGCACTGGAGAAGGAAGCCTCGACAGGCAGTGGGGTTGCCGTCATAGCGGTCAGGGAGGTGCACAGGGGAATCACCCCGGGGACTGGAGGGGGCAGGCTGTGGTACTGCAGCAGAGATGGGAGTGGGCGGTGGCGGTGGAGCACGGGAGCTCGCCAATTCTCGGACACCAAGAACGAGGTCGTTCAGCATGGTGCCGAGACTGTGGATTTCCCGCTGCTGCTCCTCCACCAACTGGTACAGCTCAGGGACGTGGACACCGAATTCTCCCTGATCTGTGGGCAGTGGAACCTTTGCTGAGTCCATGGGGACAGCTGAGTCTTCTGTAATCGTCGGCGCAGAGGCCAGGAAAACATGGACTGGACTCAAGTGCAAAGGTGGATTTGGTTATAGAGTTTATTGTTGTCTTCCGCGCAAGTGGGAGACAAGCATATAAAAGATACAAACAAAAAGGAAACGAGGTTCCAAACAATTAGCGAACACTGTAGTAATACTATGGCTACTATGTATTACAAACAGTAAGCAAAGGAAAAAGGAAATGAGGTTCCTTCTAAATAGGCTATTCTGTGCTAAAACAAAACAGCACAGAAGAGTTATAATTATGAGTTTTAGAATGTTTCGCGAAACGATTAGAAACAACAGCATAGGTATGCTTTTACGAGACTCAGCAATGAACAATGGTGCTGCTGCAGTTTAAGTAGCCACTGCAGTGCCTCTGTGGCAACGAGGCACAGGTGAATGTGGTGGCTTGATGAGTGCAGAAGCTGATCCGGGTCTTATTCAGGCAGCGTGCTGGCCCTGGCAAAGTGAGACCTTATACTGTCATTTCTACACTGAAACCAAAATGTAATTTAAAAAAACAAAAAAAAACATGCAATTAAAATGGTTTTTCATGCACATGTAATGAAAAATTATGTAGTACAGAATTAAGAAATATTTGTCCCAAGTATTATGGGGCCTAATCTTCTCAACAGTTGACTTTTAAACAGATATCCCTACCTCCAGGAGGGTGTTCACTGGTGTATTCTTTATTTCTAAGAATGTACCAAACAGTAGATGCTTCTGCAGTTTCTCTGATAGGTGTGTCTTGATTTTCCCCACTTAATGGCTTGCTTCACTGGCAGTAACAGCTCCTTTGACTTCATATACAAAGTTAATGGCAACAAATTCCAAATGCAAAAGCCAGACTTGAACATTGAACCTTTTATTTGCTTGGCTGTAAATGAAATAAAGACGGAGTAATGAACATCTACTAACTGCTAAGCAGTTGATTTTCCAATAACCTTTTGTCCCTTAACTCCATCTAGACCGGGGGGGGCTTTTTATGCCCGTGCCAATTTTCACGTTGTATAATTTCTGAACGGCTTGAGCTAGGACCACCAAACTTGGTGACTTTTCCTAAAATTTGTCTGGGAACAATTTTATACCAATAAGTCAAGTCACCATCTTCACCGTTTCCATGGCAACGGTTTTCTAACAGGTAAGTCTGACAAAAAATCACCAATTTGGTTTCACTTATTCCATTTTATTTACAATATCTTATGTAATTTAATGTCAGCTTTGTTAAGTAGAATTAATTTATGCTAATTTGATGACTTCGTTGAATTTAAAGGGCCAAAATCCAAGATGGCGGACTATATCTTTGAAGGCGAAAAACGGAGGTCCTTAAAGGGACTATGTCAGCCGGGGCGCATGCGCGCGACGAAGCGGAGCATCTTGAAAACGTTGGTACAACCCATTCAAGTTCATCAGAGATTTTGTGTAAGCGTTTTTCAATCTGTTTATATCACGTTCATCCTTGAGAAGTTTGATGAAATTTTTACCAAAAAACTATCTTTATTGATCGTGGAGCCTGTTCGTAGCATCAGTTTGTCATAGTTCGGGTTTTTGTAGCGTTATTATTGCTTTTAAGTTAGCCTGCGTTGATTGGATCTATGACAGCTGCATGTCAGACAAAACGTTGCGACAAACAAGTTCTGCAAACATTCCAGACAGTTGCTTGATAAAAAAATTCCCCAAACTTCTCAAGGATGCACGCGATGCAAACAGATTGAAACTCCACCACGAATTCACAAGTAAACCTCACCTCACACTTTCAATGTGTTTTCGCCAAAGGAAATATGGATGGTTAGTATAATTTATTCTCCGTGGGTTTCGGCAAAGATAAATGCGGTTACTCTAGCAACTCCGCGTTTGCAGGCCAGCTTCTGTATTTAAAACAGCGATGAGGGTACGCTTTACACACGTACTAATAAGCTTGGGGTTTGTATTTCTGCTCCCTTGATATCCCTCTGCATGTATGAAAGTGTTTATTGACTGGACTCTAGTACGCATGTGCCCCAGCTGACATAGTCCCTTTAAGCGTCTGAAAAAGAGCTTTTGCTCAAAACGTCACGCTAATAAATTATTTTTGCATTGGAGCTCTTTTTGGTGTGCGGACCTCCTTTTTTCACTTTTATGGCATATTCTTTTTTGGTCCAGCACCCATGCTTAATCTGCTTTCCCGTGATGTGCGTGTTGGCTTTTTTACCCGGACTATATATTTGACTCAGGTGCATTTTCTCTCAAATTTCATGGATTTCTTTTATTTTCCTATGATGAAAGCTTCTACTACCAACAAAGAGACGTTTTTTTTTTCCATTATTAAGGTGGTGCCATATCTATGACATCATTTTATGCTATGCTATTGCCATTGGCAGCATAAATCTTCGTAGACATTTAAGTGTTATAAGACATATTATGTGTAAAAATTGTGATGCATACCCTAAATTTGCAAGAAATTACAGTATTATGCCAGTTTCAGGCAGCAAAATCAAAATATGACGTCATAATGACGTCATAATAGGTCATAATAATACCAAAATAATTGTAGTGATTTAGTTTTACCTGTACATCATCCCCTGCAAATTTGGTGGTCATACGCCATGTCGCCCGGTCTGGATAGGGTTAAAAAGTGTGTGTGTGTGTGTGGGGGGGGCACACCTGTGAAATGTTCTTTAATCCATCAGAATTCATGCTGGTTTTGATGTAAATACCTCAGCTCAAAGCTGAAAGTGTGCACTTTTGAATCACTCATTCAATTTCAACTCCAGTATACTGCAGTAGACTGCTGAAATAATAATGACTGAGTAACTGTCCAAATATTTATGTGCATGACTGTATATTACATTTAGAGCAAGCAGGTGATTTTATTCAAATCAACACTTTATCATGCAATAATTTTTAACAACAAACCAAATAAATAGTACAATATTTGCTACAACAATTCCAGTTATGCGCCTTACTCAAGTTAACAGGGTCAAGGAGCAACCTGGGAGTTAAACCTTGAATAGTAACTATGGAGAAACAAGCGCAGTTTGCAAACCACCACTATTCCACATCACTTGGCCATCAATGATTTAAGGAATGCGTTAAAACCCTGGTTTTGTTTCATTTACCCTGAGCCAATGCAGGATTGCTCTGCTGTGGTTGGAGTGGAGTCAGTCTTGGGCATATTTCACATTTGCTGTCAGTGCAGTAATGGCTGCTAATAAAAAGGCAGCAGGTGGGCATCTGTCATTAATGAGGACTGAAGGCACATCACTGCTAATTAGCAGAAAATTGCAGTGACCTCAAAATAAATTGCGGCCAGCGCACTCTCTGATACTGCCAGTGTGCTTCCTGACTGGCAGAAGAAAGACGTGACAATCAGTCCCGGCTTGCTGCTGTCAAAATATTCCAGAGCGCACCCTTTTATGCAAACACATATAGAAAAGTATGGGCACATATACGTTGGAGATAGGCATAATGCATATGCAAAACACAACCACACATAAGCATAGACACGCATTCAAAAAGGCTAGTAAGGGAACGCTAGAAAATCATGCACACACACATAGACACACATCCATGTATACCAGTGGTGCCTAATAATGTGCCATGGAGGGTCCAGAGTATGCATGTTTTCATTCCAACCAATCGCTATACCTGCTAAGTTCATTGATAAGCACACCTTCAAGCAGAGAGGTGGGAACGAATAGGCAGTTGGAATGAAAACCTGCATACTCTCAGCTCTCCATGACACATGATTGGGAACCACGGGTGTGTACAAACAGATAAAATACACCCATATATACAAGTGCGTATACATGCACATGTAAAGATATAGGCAGGTTTCCTGGCTCCATCTAAGCACCTGCCTACAACACCTTACTTAACATGACTATATCACAGGCTGGTGTAAAAGAGCCATTCAAGCCGCAAAAAAGGTCACCATTTTCTTTATACTGAAATGTAGCCAACACTCAGGAAACTAAAGAATTTGATAGTATCCAGCACTGTATCAAAGTTGGTGCCAAAAACTCTCAGAGTTTCTGGTTCTACGTCACGACCCCGCACATGGTGAACCCTCTCCTTCTGAGAAAAATATTTCCCTTGCAGTCCTTCGCCTCCTCTTTGATGTTTTCTCACCAGACACAGGCCACTTAATCCTGGAGTTATATTTATTTAACAACACTTTCAGCATATTATTTTATGGCTTTATCTTGCCCTCCATTGGACTCGTCCAAGCACATGTAGGAATTGAATGCATACAATTCACTCAAATAATCATATCAATGGGAAATTTTGAGTCTCAAGGCAGCCAAACATGCATATCTTTGGATTGTGGAAGGAAACCAGGAGTGGGTTCCCCTGCAGTAAACCCACGTGAACACAGGGAGAACACACAAACTCCACACAGACCAGGCCCCAGGCTGGATTTGAACCTGCAACCTGTGAGGCAACAGCACTGCCCACTAGACCACTGTGCTGTGCCTGAAACACAATGTAGTGGGATGTCAATGATATGCCGAATCCCAAAATTGAATGTATAAATGGTACAGTTCAAAAATTTGTAATTTTCCAGAAATCTCTCTCTGAGAGAGATTGACAGTTTTATTCAGTAACGATGCATTAAATTGGCCAGAAAATGGCACCAGGTATTGTGCAAAGTAAACCAAGTAAACAAAGTCCAGTGGTACATTACGGAGCAGTTTCAAGAGTGGGGTAGAAGAGGACTCGAGAGCTATCTTGAGTGTGGTTGAGGTGAGAATGTACTATGCTTCTGTTACAGCCATCTGAGTACAAGAGACATCCCTCCCAACCCATGCCTCATGGTCCTCATGTTATTTGATCACCCATGTTACATGTTGTACCATACGTTTTAAGTACATGTGACCACCAGCAATGAAAGCAGTCAGAGACATACAAGCTATTTTTCCAAATGCCGCAGTATTCTAGGCGTTTGCATTTTGTTAACACCCAGGCACTCAGTGACTTTTTGTGAGAGGCATGCGCATTACGCATGGTCTCGAGCTTGAGAAGATATCACGTCCAAAAAGCTACATGTAATTATATAGCGCTTTATTTTAGACTTTATCATGAGGAAACGACACAGATAACAGTCAGTTCTCCACAAACAACGTGTTATAACATTAATTACAGAACACTTGACAACCTGCGGTAAAAAGCTTAAACTGCTTGAACAAAGTCATCTCACTTCAAATTTTAATTCACCAAGAGTAATACAAAACATACCATGGTAGCATTAATTATAACTTCATAATTATCACACTGCATAATGAAAAGATACACATTGCTTTATCAGTAAACAATCAATGGGCAGACCTCATTGCCAGTTTTCTGCGATACCAGTGATAAGAGCCACGTGCAGCGGAGAAAATAAAACACGCAGTCAAGCAGAAGAAAAATTACGTTAATCGAGTATTTTTTATTTATAAAGTTTATATTTAATTTACTTTGATTATTTTTATCGCTTCATAAAATTTTTGCGATTACTATCTTTTATAGCAACAAACATCAAAAAAGCACACGACATGCTGTTCGTACTCCAATTACAACGCGGCTCTGGTACCTCCTCCATCACAGAAAACAACAGAAAGCTTCCAGCCTGCCCACGGGAGATAAAGCGCTTCAGTTGTGATAGGATACTCGCATTCATCTCGCCTGTACAGTTTATCAAGAGTATAGGAGATAGACAAAGTCAGGATTTTAAAGGGCGCGTGGCCCTTGCATTACAAAACTTCATGCTGCAACACCACGATATATAATCACGCGTCTCGCACTGACCACGTGATTTTTTTGTGTCGTTGTTTGTTAACCTCATTCAGATAAAATTCCTCTGGTCTACCGTCAGAATTTCAATAACCATCCCTGTCTTTTCCTGATTGCCCGTCTTACAGTGTTCGGTGAGAAAGCAAAAACAGCCAATAGCCAATACTAGCTGGTATCTTTTTAAAAAAAAAATAAATTAGGCATCTCCAATCCCACCCGAATCTGGAATGCCCAATTGCTGAACTATGTACAAAGCTTGCTCGTATGCGACCCCTTGCTGCCACCTCAGGAGAGCGAAGACAGTTCACGGCTCTCCTCCGAAGCACGTGCCTGTCAGCCACTGCTTCTTATACACTCATTGGTTGAATCTTCGCAAGTTCAGAACGAGGGCGGAGGATACCCGGACGTGAACAGACTTAGAATCTTCCTGACGAGCGCCCGTCTGGCCAACAGGAGGCGCTTGAGCAACGAACAAAGCTATTTATTTATTTCCCTTTCCCGGCAGCGTAATTTCTTTTCCTACGCTAGTTGAGCGTATATCCACAAAAGTGGGCGTGACCTGCCTTATTTGGAATAAAGTGACCTGTATAATGTCCGGGAAGTGCACCGGAACGAATTCTAAACCCACCCAACTATACACCGAGAAACGTTTACCAAAACTACGGCTCTTTATCAGTTTATTTGTTATAGCTCCTCATATAAATCTTCAGCAGTTAACCCTGAGTTAGCCCAAGATCATCGGTAAATGCACTCGTTAATTTCTAGTGTTTCTTCGGCGTAGTAAATAATGCTAACGTTAGTTACGATTGAGTCACTTTTTTCTCCCAATCGGTATGTGTGAAATTTAGCTGGCGAGCCTACACGTTCAAGCTCGTGGGCTTCAAGTGTAACGTTATATTCAGTAAAAATAAAAAAAATTAAAGCTGTTCAGAACTTCAACTTCATATGGCTTAATGGTTCAGAATACCTGGAGTCACAAAATGATGTCATACTCGCGAGGAGAAGAGACTAATTAATTCAGTAGGGGTTGCAGCTGAAACTGGTCCAAGAAATATTCAGTTTTTGGAGCGGTACTTCACGCACATGCAAATTCACTCATGCACGAAAATATGCAGTTAAGAGTATGGGGATATGGTCTCTGCTGAAATACGGTGCCAACACGGATTTACGTATTGTGTGCACATGGTTCTGTAGTTGCATATGAAACGCCCCAGGTTCATTTCTGGCTGGCTAGCTATATCCGACAAATCATCTACATTATTCATGGACGCATGAAATGCAATGCACATTCGGTGGCTCCACGGAATTCCGTACTTTCTGCTGGTCATCGGCAATGTCACTAGTTCGCTCTCTGGCAGCATCTATACAGTGAGTGAGCAATGTCCGAGATATCTAGCATATTCCTTCACAAAACCCTGAAGGAATATGCTGAAGTAAAAAACGCAGTTCTCGGACATTGGTCACTCACTGTAAAGAACTCTTAACTGCATAGTTTCGTGCATGAGTGAATTTGCATGTGCCTGAAGTACCGCTCCAAAAACTGAATATTTCTTGGACCAGTTTCAGCTGCAACCCCTACAGAATTAATTGCAGTCTCTTCTCCTCGCGAGTATGACATCATTTTGTGACTCCAGGTATTCTGAACCATTAAGCCACATGAAGTTGAAGTTCTGAACAGCTTTAATTATTTTGATTTTGACTGAATATAACGTTACACTTGAAGCCCACGAGCTTAAACGTGTAGGCTCGCCAGCTAAATACATTCGCACACACCGATTGGGAGAAAAAGTGACTCAATCGTAACTAACGTTAGCATTATTTACTGCCGAAGAAACGCTAGAAAATAGCGAGTGCATTTACCGATGATCTTGGGCTAACTCAGGGTTAACTGCTGAAGATTAATATGATGAGCTATAACAAATAAACTGATAAAGAGCCGAAGTTTTGGTAAACGTTTCTCGGTGTACAGTTGGGTGGGTTTAGAATTCGTTCTGAGGTGCACATCCCGGACATTATACAGGTCCCCTTATTCCACATAAGGCAGGTCACGCCCACTTTTGTGGATATACGCTCAACTAACGTAGGAAAAGAAATTACGCTTCCCGGCCGTCCCTTCCCAATTTGACACCCTGTAGCGCGATGGCCAGTTGTGCGCTACTCTGAAAAAGCTGCCTCCCACCGCCGGTTGGTACGACCGGGGCTCGAACCCGCGTCGTGATAGTCACTTCTGCATTGCATGGCAGTGCCTTAACCGAGTGAGCTATTAGCGTGTGTCTTAACCAGAATTGTGACCAAGTCACTGGTCATTAGCTCAAACTCAAAGCAGACGAGGGAGAGCAATGATGAGTGAAAGGGGGCAGGGGAACAAATTGAGTTAACTAATTAACAAGCAGAGTGGGGAAAGCTGAGAGAGTTAAAAGCTTAGATAGATTTAGGATCAGAAAGGGGTCAATGTCAACACGAAATGCAGCTCATGGCTCTCTCAGCTTTCCCCACTCTGCTTGTTAATTAGTTGGCTCATTGTCTAATTTGTTCCCCTGCCCCCTTTCATTGCTCTCCCTCGTCTGCTTTGAGTTTGAGCTAATGACCAGTGACTTGATTTGACTTGGACATGACGACTTACACTCCGTTTACACGTGGCCGGCTATTTTCATAAACGAACATTTCACCGTCTCCGTTTTCAAAAATAATATCATGCACACGTATCAGTTTTCAGAAAAGTTCTCGTTTACACGTACCGGTGTATATGCCGTCAAGAGCAAATCAAACCTGTGGGTGGCAGTGTAACGATAAGCGCAAGCCCACGTTAGCCAATCAGAATCCCGAAAATAGCAACAACAGAAACGAATCACGATCATCCATGATTACCACCTGACGTCGGCTGCCTAAAACTCCGTTTTTCTCATTTTACATGCAAACTTGCAACCGAAGTTTTTCAAAATCTCCACTCTGGCCGGAGTTTTTAGAAAGAATCATTTTCAAAGGTGAATTCTCCGTTTGTGTGTAAATGAAGGGCACAAACGCAGGGAATGTCTCCGTTTGTCAAAATAACCAAGTATGTGTAAACGGGGCCTTGGTCACAAATCTGATCTGAACAACAAAAGCCATCATCAAGTAGAGCAGAAAATTAAAGCAAGTGTGGGTAAGTGACAGAAAAGCAGATACTGTAGCACGGGCGTAGTCCTTAGCTGAAGCCTACTGGAGATATCTGCTGGAGAAATAACAGTCTTGTCCCAAGGCCTCAAGCAAATAGTAGCACTCAGTAACCGCCTTTTTAACGACGTTAATATCACTTTTATTGACAAATGTTACCCTATATATTCACTGTGCAGTTCACTGCTTTCGTTCAAAATACCCACTTATTTGTTCATTTTATTTTCCTTATTTCTTTTCCCTACAGTACATTCTATTAAATCTAGGTTGTTTGGACGCGCTTTGAGCTGTCCAAATCAGTAGCCTAAGAATATGCCCTTCTTTGGCACAGCTAAAAGTGACTCTGAATAATTGAGTCTTGTAATGAGACTTAAGATCTCTTTAATTAGCGATTATTTTTTGAGTTGAACTCATTTTGTGCAATTATTTTCATGGCCGTGAATTTTCTTATCCCGTTAGCAGACTGACTTATTCATTGGTTTTCAGAGTGCTGACTATCCTTTTCAAATAGCCTTAAACATATATATGAATATTTTTTATAAATCTTTTATATTATGTTCACTATTCAAATATTCAGATAAAAATAACAGTATTTTAGAAGTGTTTGGCATTATAAATAACTGACATTATAAAACGGGTGCTTCCCATCCTTAAATGTGATTGGCTGAGCCGCGTTCCATGCCGGTATAAAATCAATGTAACCCACTGTATTCTGAGGCAGACCGCAGCTCAAAATATCCCTGTGCGCCTGGCCTAGCAACCAACTACTCTGCGCTCAACTGACTCGTTAGGTTACGTTTGTTTCAAGACTTTTAGCTCGCTATTTCAGTGTTAGTGAAGTTTAGCCTTTTAACCCGCTAACCAGTTGGCTATCTACCTAGCTAGCTATAGCATTATAGAGTTCGATATCACGGTAGCTTGCTAGCTACGTTGCTAACTAGCTCGCTATTTCAGTATTAGTGATAAATTGTTGATTTTTTTTTCTTGTGTGTTTATTTTATGGGCTATGTGTAGGGTAACCACATCCATTGTAGTGAACGCTAGCTAGTTGATAAGCTGGCTAGCGAACTAATGCACAAATCAACATATTTTCCTGGACACTGGCAAGTGTGGAGGACAAAAGTAAATCTTGTTCCCTACTCTCGCTGCTGGTTGTAATGATATGGCCGATCGGCGCGAGTTGAGAACAAGGAAACTCGAAAACCGAAACGAATGTAAAATTATTTAACGGGCCTTCGGGAGACCGAAGGAGACATTCCAAATAGCCTGCTTTCATAGTATATCTACATTAACGAGCCCAAATAGCCTGATGTGACATGATAATGGCGCTAGATGAAAAAGCAATCTTAGCGTCTGTGTTGCCATTCTGTCCACTCGATCTTGCTTGGTGGAAGAATGAATAGTTCTCAATTTTGTTGCATTATTACCAATAAAATGTTGATTTTTTTTTCTTGTGTGTTTATTTAATGGTCTATATGCAGGGTAACCGTTTTATAAAAGCAGGGTCATTCCATGCCAAATCACCTAATGGTCCCCAGGTGACCCTCTTAGATTTTGCTGAAACTCCATGAAAATGTTCATATATGCAAATAACGAACACACAGAAAATTTCAGGCCAAAAGTCCAAGCCGTTTTGAAATTACGGCCGTCCAAAGACCCCCTCTTTGCGTCATTGCAAGGCTAAGGTCATGATTTTTTTTTCATTTTCAAATGATCATATTTTTGGATTTGAAAAAGCTACAAAGCTGAAAATTGCTACCTGGGGTAATTTGCACACAAGCTTTCAGAATCTGCAATCAAAAACAGTGTATCTTGCTTCCTTTTGAAGATATGGGCACCTGAATATGAACGTTTTTTCTAGCGGAAATTATTTTTGCGATTTTTAGGCTTACCTGGTGCCCGAACCATTGATCTGAGGATACCCAAATTGCTGATACATAATCTCTACATACAGCTAAATAACTCCCTGCAAGTATAGACTTATAAAACAATCAGTAAAGGTATGGCTAGGGTCCAAAGTAGACTTTCACAAAAAAATCTCAAAAATCACCCCTTTTCGGGGGGTCGGTTGACCTTGTGAACAGTTACTCAGGGTAATGAAATTTTCACCACAGAATTATATGTATCTGACCTTTATATGTACTAAATTTCATTGATGTGACTTAACTCCTTCATAGTTAGGCAGTGTTTCAAAGAAACCCACTAATTCGATCAAATTACACCATTTTGCTGTACATTACAATGTCTTCGGTAGATGTCAAAGGGCAAAAAATGAGAATAAGTAATCTTTGATAACCTTTTTATATATAATAATTCTTAGAAAGTTGTAAAATTCATGACTTTGTACATCAGGAATAGTATCATATGGCTTGTTTTAAAACAAAGTTTTCCATAGTACCATACATTGTACATATTGTACATTGATGTTACTAATACAAAACTGCTTTTATTTAAGTGGATTCAACTTACTGATTTTCAGTGGGCTCTACTTACATTATTTGCATGAGGTCATAGCTGTTGGAAACTGTTTATTAAGATTCATCCTAGTCCAGGTGACCTCGTCTAATTAGGTGTTAAAACATTGTTTATCTAGGTTCATCCTAGTCTACTTAACTCCAAACCACAACTGTTTATTTAAAATAGCTGGATCAATTACCTCACTGTTGTGGCCATATTGTTTACAGAATAATTGAACAGTGTGTTCACTTTTCAGCTCACATCCACTCCTCACAATTCATTTCAACTGCAATGTTCAGCAGATGAAGTGTACATTTTGTGAGCTCTGTAAAAATCAAGATTTAAAACATGGAATTTGAAGCATCAAGATCGGGATGCAGTATTGGAATTGCACTGGAGGAGGAATGCCATAAGAAAATATATGGCAGAAATGTTGGCACACTTGTAGCCTCTGACTTGTCACAGGATGATAAGAAGCTATTGGAATGGAGAAGTGGGGTACTGCTACGTGATGACAGCACAGTGTGTTTTCACCATGAGAAGATGTACATCTCTCGATATGAATATACTCAGAAATATTGCAGTGATCCATTCAAAATGCACAAGAAACGTATTTCAAGTAGGTTTGCTTCAATTTGCTTTTACAAATTATTGTAATTGTCAATTTACCAGAGCTCGAGGATGTTGTTATATACCGTAAAGTAGCATAATTTGATCAAATTAGTGGGTTTCTTTGAAACACTGCCTAACTATGAAGGAGTTAAGTCACATCAATGAAATTTGGTACATATAAAGGTCAGATACACTTAATTCTGTGGTGAAAATTTCTTTACCCTGAGTAACTGTTCACAAGGTCAACCGACCCCGAAAAAAGGGGTGATTTTTGAGATTTTTTGTGAAAGTCGACTTTGGACCCTAGCCATACCTTTACTGATTGTTTTATAAGTCTATACTTGCAGGGAGTTATTTAGCTGTATGTAGAGATTATGTATCAGCAATTTGGGTATCCTCAGATCAATGGTTCGGGCACCAGGTAAGCCTAAAAATCGCAAAAATAATTTCCGCTAGAAAAACTTTCATTTTCAGGTGCCCATATCTTCAAAAAGGAAGCAAGATACACTGTTTTTGATTGCAGATTCTGAAAGCTTGTGTGCAAATTACCCCAGGTAGCAATTTTTCAGCTTTGTAGCTTTTTCAAATCCAAAAATATGATCATTTGAAAATGAAAAAAAATCCATGACTTAGCGACGGACGGCGAAAAAAGAGGGGGTCTTCGGACAGCCATAATTTCAAAACGGCTTGGACTTTTGGCCTGAAATTTTCTGTGTGTTCGTTATTTGCATATATGAACATTTTCATGGAGTTTCAGCAAAATCTAAGAGGGTCACCTGGGGACTTTCCTGAAAATTAGGTGATTTGGCATGGAATGACCCAGCAATAAGCCGAAGCAGAGGGTTACAGTGATTTTTATAACGGCGGAGGGGCACTAAGGCACGCCACACGCAGCGGAGTGCCTTAGTGCCCCTCCGCCGTTATAAAATCACTGTAACCCACTGCTTCTCGGGGCTTATTACTTTTATTAAATCAAGCTGAGCAAATATGAAAAATTGCATTTCATTGTGCAGTCAAAATGGGATTTACAAGTTAGGGGAAAAAATCTATAAATGACCAGTAAATAAACTATCTATAAATAAACTATCAACTTCAGAATAGGGGAAGCCGGGGCACAGTGAATCAAGGGGCGCAGTGAATCAGGGCATTTTTTTCAGAACTGACAAGGGGGAATACCAAAACGACATCATCACTTTTTGTGTTTGGGGACTCCCCATCCAACAAAGCTCACATGGTATCTTCAGGATCACTGCTTACAAAATAGCAAGGTAAAGTATGTTTTTAGGCATCAAAAGTAAATTTCTACCAATTCAGTTTGTAGGCCATATCCTGTAGACCACCCAGAAATATACTGTTGTAAATCAAAACATGATGCAGTAGCCTAGTTAGTGTGTTTATTTGTCATTATTACTGAATGGGTGTTTGCTTAGAACAAAAGCAGCATGGACCAGGAGAGGCAGTTTAGGTCAATGAGTGCACATGGGACACAGTGAATCACTGGAAAAGTGATTCACTCTGCCCCGACCATGTGATTCACTGTACCCCTGTGTGGTATTTGATCAGATACGAGGACCTGACTCCTTTTTAATGATAATTCCTTTTAGAAGTAAGAAGTTCAGTGTGCTCACCCAGACTCATTGCAGACGTCACACCCATACAGTAATTTTGTTCATCTATAATGAGAAAGCCTGTGCAGCACCTTTAACAAGGTTTAGTGTTTAAATAAATTTGGTAAAATTAAATGAATGGAATTCACTTCACTTTATTGAGAGTGATTCACTGTGCCCTGGAAATTGATCCACCCTACCCCGGCACCGGGGCACAGTGAATCACTTGGATCTTTTTAAAAAAATGTGTCCCACCAAAAATGTGACGGTAGCGGCCAGGATCTGATGCCTTTTGTATATATACAACACCCACCCCTTTATGCTCAATAAATAATGGTAAGCTTGCTTACAAACAGTATGAGAAAATCAACGAAATAATTTTTCCGATTCACTGTGCCCCGGCTTCCCCTACAGGCCTACCCCGAGTAACTCAAAATACATGAATCAATTTATTTTTTCTTGCTTCATAAGTAGCCAACCCTTTTTGTGAGAAGAATTTCTGCAAAGTAGCCTCCGGCCACACGGTAACTGCTGGCATTAAGTTGCAGAGTTGCATTTGCGAGCAATACACCTTTTTTTTCTACAACTGTCCTGATAGTATCGGGTACTGGTGATCACAGGAAAAATTAGTTTTCTGTCCTCTGTTTTGAGGGTTCAGAACTTATTGCAGTCCATCAGATCTTGCCCTGCCCTTAGGTTTGCAGTTAATCATGAGGCAGCAGGATCAAAGTACTACTTTTCTCCTTCCCTGTGGTGTTTACAATCATAATTGTACGGGAATATTTTTCGGTTCAGTGCAATTGTTAAAATTGGTAAGCCTACTTCTGTTACAGAACCAGGATTGAATTTGCTTACTGCAAAGACTGATTTAAAAAAATAATTTCAGTCTTAGTTCTTTCCCTTTTCCCCAAAGGATCAAAGGGCTTACTGACGAGCCGTCCTTCAGAGCTTGTAGCACTGCATGTTCAACTGTATAAAAATGCGACTGATTTTTTTCCCCTTCGGTGAAACAAGCTACACCCTTAATACAGTGCGTCTCTTGCCAGCCATCACTCATAAGAAGATAGCTTGCAGGAAGCTCGGCGTAAAACCGCCCAATTAAATTTAACAGTGTACGGGAGCACAAGAAGCGTGCATCATTGATAGCGTTTTACGAATACGCTTGACAAGGTCTGAGCAGTTATTAGGAAAATGCTACAAAGCGAGCCCTATGAGCGGCAGAGCAGTTTGTAAATATTTGACAGTAACTCCATTTGAAATGTCTAAATTCTCCGCACTGTTGGCTGCATATGAATGTGAACAAAATCAAATTGATGTTTGCTTTAATGTATGGGTATTGCCATCCACATTTACTGAACCATGTTGGAAACTACAGTCCATTTAAATTGTGTCGTAGTGAAAATCATTAATGGTTCACATACGTTCAGAATGGACTGTATGTATAGCAGACCAATGGTCTATTTGGAGGATAGCAAAGAAGATCCAAAGGAGCATCCAATGACGGGATTAAACTGAGGAAGGGTATTTGAGTGAATGTCCTAGAAGAGCAGGGACACCACTCCGTAAACACGGGCAACAGGATGTGGCTTCTGCTGTATTTTTACTAACTGCTGCCGTTATTTTTAACGGGTAATTTCCTTCCTAGAGAGGTAAAAAGTTGTCGCCAAACTGGAGAGGCCGGAAAAACGGCAAACTGTCCCTGCATGTCTTGCAAACGAGGCACGACTACCAACAAGCCCCCCTTTCCCACGGGATCCGATCCATTTGTCAGCAAGAATAGGCAAGACACTGACGTACAGGTGAAGAAGAAGTCACCTTTGCCAGGCACAGCCAGTGGATGTTGACTTATGGGTTTCCAAAATCAACACAGAGGACGGCAAACACCGAGCATTGGGCAGGAAACAAAAGGGGTTGGGAAGCTGTATTTTCTGAAAGGGGTGGGGGGTGCAGACAGCATTACTGTCAATCATAGAGCATTTACAGTTCAAGTTTTCTGTGCAGCGTGAGAGCCTCAGTCTTATTTTCTTTTCATATACAGCAAACAAACAGATCCTAGATTAACAGGTCGCTGTTTGTATGTTGGGCATGGTGGGAGGGTTGGTGCACGAGACAGATGAGTACACACCAAGCACAGAGGACCAGGGATTGACAGAAGCTCACAAAATTCAGTTACCATCAGAGTTAGTGTAGCTCATTAAGACTCTAGGGCCAAAAAGCAAAATTCCCTATTGGAAACTGTGACTTAGCAATAGCAAAATTATTCTGTTTTGGACCGCTCTTATGAATTCTAAAATCTTTTCACACTGAGTTAGGTACTCTTAAGTGACTGTATTTTAAAGTCATATAATGACATTAAAGTCATTTTTTAAGTTTAAAGACATGAAAAGTAAGATTTTTTTTCATTCTAACTCATCCATTTCCATTTAGGGACTCAATGCCAAATAAGGCCCCAGTCCCTTATGCTCTGATGCCAAAAGTTGAGTAGTCAAACATAGCCTCAGGGGGAAATGGCTTCTAAAAACACAGAAGAGCATCCATAGGAATCTGCGGAACCAGTTCACAGACGCTGTCTCAAGTGCTAACACACAGATATTTTGATGGCCTAATAGGATGGAACAGTGGACAGCTGCAAGGCTGGCAGTAACAGCCAAAACACAAGAAATTCCGCGCATTCACAGAGCAGAGTGTAAGTGCGCGGACAGCAGCACCAGGAGAAACGGTCCGCAATCCCAATGTTGTTCTCACATTACGGAAGCAGCTATTACCGGCCAACTAAAGCTGCCCAGTCTCTTAATTTCCTACATTTACTACTTTAAATTACAATGTGCTGTACAGCAACAATAAGCAGAGGTTGGGTCTCTGTCCAAATACCCACAAACATCACTTGTTTAAACACATACATAGGAATGCTGTTATAGCTTTACTATGCCACAATTTAAGTACTACCAGCATTCACAGATAATATATAAATAATTATAAACCCAATCAGAGTATTGTCTTCCTCATGAAAAGCTCAAATTCTCTGTATTTCTGCATTAATGTTGTACGGAGCACTTGCGCTGGTTAATGAACTGTGTCAAAATCCAAAAGGAAAAATCCTGCAAATGTATCAGCAGTGTTTTGCCTGACAGCTGGGTAGAGGGGCAGAGGTAGAGCAGAACATATACACTAAGCAGCCAATACAAACAAGCAGCAATGCAAAATCACACACACTATATAGCCCTGTAGGCATGAAAGCCATTGAACCTCACCAAAAACAAAGGTTATTTCCTGTGGACAATAACCAATAGATTCTACAGCAGCCTCTGGAAATACTTTTTCAACAAGCCCTTGGCAATGAGTCACAAACTGAGCTTACATAATACATAATAATATAAACAGACATAACAGGTGATCGTTTCAATTTACAAATACACATATGACCAGTAATAAAAATGGCTAGAGGAAAAAAGCTAAACAAGTTTGTTTTTCTCCATGATATAAGTCTTCAAACAGACATTGTAAACTTTCATGGGGAAAAAGATAATGACAGAACAGGGAAAATGGTATTAAAATGTCTCACATTTTCCCCGTAAGCGTGATTAACAGCATTAAAATTCAAGCCACACTCTAAAAATGGCATTTCAGCTAAATGAGTATTATAAATATATTACTTCTCATAGATTATATAATCTGACATAAATATTTGTTTGTGTAACAATATATAATCATTTATAACAGTACTATAGCTTCTTGGCATACTAATAAAAAGGCATTTTTATCATGACAGCATTTGATGCCATCCAGTATTTTATAATGTAAACTGTACATAAAACATATTGAATTAAAGCTAACTTTCAACAGTCTTATAGTCATGTGTCTTACTTGGATAGCAGTGCCTCCATTCCAGCAAGTACAAACAGCAAAACAAATCTCACAAAGTATTCTGCAACCTTCAGAAGTGCTGTTTAGTCTAATAAAAGTTATGTGGTTTCATTTTTTTTATTTGATCTGTTCCCAGGCAATAATCAAGCTATGTCAAAGTTAGTTTCTTGTTCAAACAAACAGAGGTTTGACAGAGGTAATTTAACTAGTAAGGTATTTATCAGGTGAACATAAAAAGACTTTTCAAGGTAAGTGAAGGGATTTGCTTGACAACAAACCTCCTTGGGGAAAAATTCAAGTGACAATTAAAGCCAGTGCTCCCAATAGAAAATTTAAAATTATAATTTGCTGTGTTCTTTGATCTTTGAGGAAAATATGCAAATATGATGGGATTTTTAAATTTTGAATTTCAAATTTTCAGTTTGCCTGTTTTGTTTGTTTGTTTTGCCACCAGCATACACCACAGGATTGGCCATCTCTTTATTTTGTGCCTGGGACACAAGATGGAGGCCAAGTCAAGCTCCAATCAGGAAGTGAACTCCAGTGTATAAATGCCCGTCCTCTTCAGTTACCACACCCGGCATTTTAACTTTGGGTTCATTACGGTACCTTCCTTGCAGTAAAATGCCTCTGAAAATTCATCAAAATTTTGGAGAGATCCCATAACCCTGAGAGAGGAATACAGCAGAGGAACACATTTTTCATGGGGGTTGGGTCATGGTTGATAAATAAGGCATTACATATATTGAAATCAATTTTTGCCGCAACCATTTTCATTATATGGCACCTTATCAGAAGTCTTAACACAGAGAGAGCCACAGGTATTCAGTCAAAATTACAAAAGCATAGTCTTAAGCCTTAAAGTGAAAGACAACTTTCATCTGAAGTGAACTGCAAATGAAGCAACTGCCCCTTTAGTGGTAAAAAATTTTTTGGGAAATTTTAAGACAACACTGAACAGAATAGTATGTACTTAAACATCCAGATCGAGCCGCTTACGGAATCCGCAATTTTCTCATTAATAACAATGTCAAATGTTCTATTGCTCTTTAACAGCAAGAAATAAAAATTCTCTCGCTGAAGACCCAACATTTCTGTTTTCCCGAGAGAATTCTGAAAAACAACAGCCGAACACAGGCAATTTAATAATCAGTGAAGAAATATATCCACCAGTGCAATAAATGCTGTGCTATATAAAAAAGACTATGTGCAACCTAGTATATGGCTGGGCCGCCAAGTGCTGTATGAGAATGTGGGCCCAAGGAAAGGGTGCTAAATGGGGCAAAGCTCAAGCAATTATATGAAGTGCAAGTTTAGTAATGAGCTGGAGCCGATAAATTATTTACAAAGTGGGTGGGGAGAGTGGGAGAGTGTGAGATTGAGAGTGTGAAAGAGTGATAATGCGAGTGAGTGTGAGAGTGAGATTGTGAGTGAGTGAGCGAGTGAGTGAGTGAGAGTGGGAGTGGGGGGCGGTCTTGAGTAAGGAAAACAAATCAAAAGCAAGTTATACATCTGAATAGACAAAGAGCTAGAGTAAGGGTAGCAGTTATTGATTTTGAGAACGTGAATTTGAGAGAGACAGCAGCAACAGATGTAGATAGCAGATAAAGTATGTTCCTGAATCGTAATGAAACAATAAAGTTATTGTTACAGTTGCGCTAACTGGGAACGTGATGTCACATTTGTGAACATGGCAGTTCCTATATAGTGAGGATGTAAGAACGAACTTCAAAGATTCCTTTTTTTTCCCCATGTTTCGTCTTAGGGCATGTTATGGACAAAGAAACCACAGTTTCGAGTAAAACCGCTTAATAAGCATGTTCGAGTGAAGGAGCTGCCATGTGTTTACATAAAGCGTTATTTGATATTGGTGATGAATGAATATAGTTAACTGTGTGACAAAAAAAAATTGAAATGCAATTAATTTTTATAAATTTAGGACCTATTGAAAGCTCTCAAAAAGGCCTTGTAGTTAACAGCAAGATCATGAGACTTGGCCGAGAAATAAGAAAGTTCATTTTATAATTTAATTTCATTTTGTTTGATTTGGCTGAGAAACTGATGTGATTTCCACTAGACCTTCATCAGAGGACTTACGGTCAGCAATTTTCCTCCAGAATTCCTCTCTGGCCTTATTAGCAATAGCAGTGCTGCTTTTTGCTGTTTTTTATATATTTACATTCTTCATGACTGTCTCCATAATCACGACCCACCCTCCTAGGAGATTTTCTTTCTTTTTTTTTTAAAGATTTTATTAATCACCCAGCAACCACTTACATTACATCCAACGAATAAGTGCATACATCAACCAACATGAATGCACTAACATAAATCTCAATTATAATTTCCCAAGTGTCCACCTAAGTATGCGCATGCATAATCATGCAGTCTTTCAAGTGTCCAACCAATGAGCGTAAAACTTCGTATGGGCCTCCCATTAAGCTGCTGGCGGCGCCCCCTGGTGGTGCGGGGGGAGATAACCCGCAGTGTTACTGATCCTGGATCAGGGATAGCTTCCTCGGAGAAACATACAGAATGCGATCGGTCATGTTATGAACGGAAATAGGGTCAATTGCTGCATGAAACGTTCTTTTGTTGAGAGTGCGTACAGTGTTGAAAGCACAAAAACGACATTAACAAAGAAAGATTACGCCCACCATTGTGGTACCAATTATCTGATTGCGAGTTCAGGGTTTGTTGAACCGGCTCACTGAAATATAGCCTCTCTATGTATGTCTCCCATTAAGCCGCTGGTGGCGCCCCCTAGGGCCGCGGGAGGAGATAACCCGCAGTGTTACTGATTCTGGATCAGGGATAATGTCCTCAGGGCACGTACAGCATTTCATTAGTCATTTTGTGAACGGAAATAAGATCAATTGAAGCATGAAACGCTTTTTTTGCTTTTTTTTTGAGAGCGCGTATAGTGTTGAAAGCACAAAAAGGAGATTAATAAAGAAAGATTACAACCACCGTTGTGGTACCAATTATCTCTGATTGCGAGTTCAGGGTTTGTTGAGCCGGCTCACTGAAATATAGCCTGTCTATGTTGAACTTGCTTCGTAGTATACCCCCCAGGAGATACCAGTGACAAATGCTCGGCCAGCCAGCCAGCTAATCGTCGGCCAACTAATCGTTGAAGTTCTTGCCCGCCGGCCGAGCAATCGCTGAAGGCAGTTGTCGGCCAACCAATCGTTGAAGTTCTTCCCCGCCGGCTGACCAATCGCTGAACTTCTTCCCCGCCAGCCAGCCAATCGTTGAACTTGATCACTCAGGCAGTCACTCACTCACTCACTCAGCCACATTCGCGCTTATAGGGGCCTGGCCGCTATTCGCGGCCCAGCCCAACAAACAAACATGACTGTAGTGTTTTTAAAACACCACAAAAACAACTGTGTTGATACAGCATAAGTCAACACAGGTGAAAGTGAAAATTAGCAATGCGAGAAAAAATGAACTTAAACGAATCTCCCGTTGCTAGACAACCACCACAGAAAGGGAGGGGAGCACTCGCTTGTGCTTTAAGCAATTTATGCAAACAAAACAGCTAAAAATGAGTAAAAATTTAGTAGAAAATTAGTTTAGCCAAGACAGAGCTCCTTAAGCTATGGTTAGTTGATGTGACTGTCACATGACTGCCAAAGTGTTCCTTGGCCACTTATTGGCCTAACCTTTTCGCAGGATGGAAAGATGCTTGTTATTTGAAGCATAGTACAACTTCACAAAAAAAAAATCTCAAAAAATCTAAATCGTAATATCTGGACTCCACATGGGTCATTCCTTTACATAAAGTTGGTTTTGCTTGAAATTTGTCTTACACTTTAAGGTCTTTAGTTCACATAAAGTGTCGCCATTTATTCTGTAATATTGCATTAAAGGTGCACTATGCAAGTTTGTTTACTTTCATTTCTGTTGACATTCGAACTCAAACAAAACAGAGAAGCCCGCCCCTCCCTCCCATAGTTCCCATGCTTCCATAACTGTCAACTCTTGTCGGTGATTGGCCGGGACGGTTTGTTATGTTATGGGGCACAGCCCATACCCCTTGTGTTTATTTGCAGTTTGTGATGCCTGCGCGGTCTCCAGAGCCCAGGTTTTTTTTTTTACAGTGAATTTAGGGGCAGGCAGCTAGCGGATCATGGAGAGATGTCGGCGAATTGAGACAAAAATATAATCGCGCAGAATGTAAACAAACTTGCATAGTGCAACTTTAAATTGCACATTATGTTGTCATTCCCTCCTCAAGCAATTCTGAAATCTGGTGTAATACCTCACCTGTACTCCAGGGGGCTATGCGAATCGGTCTTGATGGACTGGCTGGCATATTCAGGTCGATATGATCCACACCACACCTGAAAATGCAAGCGGTCCAGACAGACAAGTTGTGAGCACTTTATGTGGTTGGCTCAGTCCGTCAGCTCTGACTTTTGACTGCATAGATTCGAAGGCAAATTGCAGCAGATATCAAATGAACTAAGAGAAACCATAAAAAGTGCGATGCCAGCCCACTGAGGTCTAATGTGTCATATCCCTGTTTTGTACAACAAGTCTGACTGATAATCAGTCCAAGACAGCATGGGGTATTGAATATCACCTCAATTTGTGGAAAGCTTATGTTAGGCAATAATTAAATGCACTATGTATCAACCCCATTGTTTAATCATTGCACTTTTGTGTTTGCAGGCCAGACACCAGGAGATATTTGACATTTATGCCTGGGTCAGATGTCGGATCAGTATCTTACAGGGACTATTCTGTTGCAAAACCAAATCCTAAAAACACAGCATGGCAACAGAGCTCCCAATTAAGCAGAATTTGTTTCTAATATTGGGAGCAAAAAAATAAGAGCACATTTGTTTAAGAGCAAATTTGCTGAATGGGATGTACAACCCCAATTCCGAAATAGTTGGGACAAAGAGAAAATTGTGAATAAAATCAAAACACTCTGGCCCTCATTTATCAAACGTGCGTACACCAAAAACATGGGTGTACACCAAATCTCCCGCAAGGATCGGCATTTATCAATCTGAACGTGAGCGAATGGTCCGCAAAAATCTCACGCCAGGTCTGACCAGGCGTACGCAGATTTGAAACCAGCGAACAACATGCAGGAACGAGTGCAGCTGTCAAAATGAGTAATAAACCATATGCAGCGATGCAGGCGTCATGCTGTTGTTGCTCTTATTAGTACAAAATGAATAAATAGGCTAAATTAATAAATGAATGAATACCTAAATAAATAAATAAGACACCTGTGTTGAGAAATTAATTTAACTTATATTTTGAGACAACCTACTTGTCAGGCCAGATGGCTGACAATTACAATCAATTTGATTAAGCGCAATGCATGGCTTGGCAGATATGGAGTGTGGTATGTCAGATGCACATCCAGTCAGATATATACTGAACAATAAAAGAAATGCAATTAAAGGCAGACTGGAAAATAAGTCTGCGCGTAATTATTTTAGAAAATCAAATTTATTACTAGCGCGTGCACATGTACACTCGTTTCATCAAACTTTTCTTTATTTCACGGTCACTTTGAGTAACCATAAGAGTACATTAACTAAGCAGCTAACTTGCGTTTCTTTTGTTGCTCTGTATACATAGGCCTGCGGACACTTTGACTGTGATCACATTTTGACAATGGCAGATCTTCTATTGTTAGAGGAATAAACTTCTGTCTGATGTGAGAGGAACTTTCGGCACAGAGAAGATCTCCTCCGGGAAAGTGAAGAGTGGCTGCTCGTTTTGTGTGGCACCCAATAAAACGTCATGGAGTAATACTAATAAAAGTACAATGAAGAGTGATCCCTGCAGACTGTAATTTTACAATTACCCTCATGCAGCTCCGATCGAGGCGGTGGGGACTCATCCGTGTCCCCACCGCCTCGTATTCCCACAATGGGGTAGGAGCCCTGCTGCCACGCGCTCCTCGAACGGTGACAGCTGGAGGTTTGAGTCTGGGCCTTCTGGGCTCCCTTTACGCCACTCTTAAGGCTTCCAAATGAAATTATTTTGTTTTTCTCCACCTCGGACGTGATAATTTATATTTCCTCCTCAGTGAAGTTCTTTCTTCTTTGCCGTCTTTCGAGAGTCCATGTCGTAAAGTGGGCAGGACAATGCCTCCCGGAGCATGAATTTATAGGGGCGTGTCATGTAAATTACGATGTTTTCAGCCGCCAGATTTATCAGCGCCACACCAATTCTACATCGAAATCAGCGACGTACACACTTTTAGTAAATCAGACGTGACACCTGGTGAACGCTGATATTTACACCAGAATCTACACCAGATCCTACGCAAGTTTGATAAATGAGGGCCAATGACTTTCAAATCACACCACCCAGTATTTTATTCACAATAGAACAGAGATAACATAGCAAATGTTGAAACTGAGAAATGTTACAATTTTATTCACAAAATGAGCTCTTTTCAAATTTGATGGCTGCTACAGGTCTCAAAAAAGTTGGGACAGGGGCCTGTTTACCATGGTGTTGCATCCCCTCTTCTTTTTAACGCAGAGTAGAGGCGTTTGGGCATTGAAGAGACAAGTTTCTTGAGTTTAGCCATTGGAATTTGATCCCACTCTTGTTTAATACAGGCTTCCAGCTGCTGTAGAGTTTTGGGTCTCCTTTGACGGACTTTTCGTTTAATTATGCACCAAAAGTTCTCAATCAGTGAAAGATCAGGACTGCAGGCAGGCCAGTTCAGCACACGGACTCATCTACTACGAAGCCATGCTGTTGTAATAGCTGCAGTATGTGGTTTGGCATTGTCCTACCAAAATACACAAGGCCTTCCCTGGAATAGATGTCGTCTGGAGGGGAGCATATGTTGCTCTAAAACCTTTATATACCTCTCAGCATTCATGGTGCTTTTTAAAACATGCAAGTGTCCCACACCATGTGCACTAATGCATCCCCATACCATCAGAGATGCTGGCGTTTGAACTGAACGCTGATAACAGGAGGGGTGGTCTTTCTCCTCTTTAGCCCGGAGGACACGACGCCCATGATTTCCAACAAGAATGTCAAGTTTGGACTCGTCTGACCACACGACACTTTGCCACTTTGCTACTGTCCATTTTAAATGAGACTTGACCCTCAGAACACGGTGCCGCTTCTGGATCATGCTCAACAAAGGCTTCCTTTTTGCATGATAGAGTTTTAGGCGGCATCTGTGGATGGCATGGCGGACTGTGTTTACAGACAGTGGTTTTCTTGAAGTATTCCTGGGCCCATTTAGTAACGTCAATGACAGAATCATGCAGGTGAGTGATGCAGTGGCGTCTGAGGGCCCGAAGATCATGGGCATCCAGTAAAGGTCTTCGGCCTTGTCCCTTACGCACAGAGATTTTTCCAGTTTTTCTGAATCTTTTGATGATTTTATGCCCTGTCAATGATGAGACCTTCAAAGCCTTTGCAATTTGATATTGAGAAGCATTGTTTTTAAATTATTCCACAATTTTTTTATATTAATTGCTTTTTCAGCCCTTTTTTGCCTGTGTCCCAACTTTTTTGAGACCTGTTGCAGCCAGAAAATTTGAAATAAGCTCATTTTGTGGATAAAAATTTAAAATGTCTCAGTTTCAACATTTGAAATATTATCTATGTTCTATTGTAAATAACATATTGGCTCATGTGATCTGAAAGTCATTGCATTTTGATTTTATTCACAATTTACACTTCGTCCCAACTATTTCGGAATTGGGGTTGTATTAGTACAGGTGTTTGTACTAGTATTCCCCAAAAGTTTTTTTGGGGCACACGCAACCTTTAACACTAGCTTGGTGCCCTGCATGCGCACATTCACACACACTCACACGCAGATAGGCATGTGCTTGCGTGCACTTCACATCCTGCAATGCAGAAAGCCGCAGTGTTTTAAATTATGCATTGCATTGCCTGATACCCATCTGGCCAGGCATCACCAACATTGCCAGAGAAATGTTCAATTCCAACATCGTCCTCTGACTCTGACGTTTGACCTCTCACCTGAGCAAAGTTGAGGAAAAAAAGCTGCTTGTGGTTCAGGTCCAGTCCTGGTAGACGAAGCTCCTCCCCCTCTCTTTCTACCCACTTCAGGTATGCCTGTTCAACACACAAAGACACAAACACACACAAGCTTGAGTCTGTGGTCTGATGGCATTCATGCAGTTGGACTGTTCACTCTCACCTTTCCTCCAAAATCCATCTGTCCATTATCTAACCTGCTCACTCTAGGGCAGGGCCACAGCAGGGGCCTGTAGCCTATCCTAGTACGCTTTAGGTGAGAGGCATACATCCTGGACAGTTTGCTAATCCACACACGTGCATGTGCATGTGCATGCGCACACACACACACGCACGCACACAGACACACAGACACACACACACACACACACACACACACACACACACACACACACACACACACACACACATACACCATTCACTTGCACACTCAAAACTGTGGGCAATTTTGATTCTAAAATTAGCCCAACTTATCTGAAGGAAACCGAAACAATCTGAAAAATCAATGGTAGAGCAGTAGCGTATACTTAGCGGGGCAAATGGTTGCAATCAATAGTCATTCATACATCTGAAAATTCCTTTTTTTGTTAACATACGCACCTTGTACGCTTGTCGAACTCCTCCATTATCAGCAATGTTTTCCCCTAAAGTGCTGATGCCACTTACCTACAAATTACAGGTAAAAAATAAATACAAACACTTACACAAATACAACTTACCTATCATTCATACTGCCCTTTTTAAATTTTTTATGACAGAAATAAACCATTTGCCGAACAAAACGTAACACAAAAAGTACGCAAATAAAAAATATTTGGCTACACTTTACTTGAACTTTTCAACATAAGATAGAAGCCATGCCACAGCAGCATCCAGGTGACATAACAGATGATGTCAGCTTATGTCAACTGATATAAAACTGTCATAGCCTTGATAGTTTCATCTGACATCTTCATTTTAATAGACATCATCTGTTAAGTCATCTCGAGACTTGTGAATAACAGTGTTGTGTCAGCATGAGGTAAAAAAGACTTTTGTGAGTCTCTTACATTCTGCTCTCCCGCCAACTTCCAGGTGAAGTTTCCATACTGGTGGACCATGCACTGTGATTGGTCTTTAAAGTGCTCAGCAGAATAGGCACTCCACCAATTGTTCATGTTCCCATCTTTGTCAAAATTCCTCCCTTCAGTTGCAACACAAAAAACTTGTGAGTCAAATTTAAGTGGGTCAAAATCATTTGAGGTGTTTCACTGATAATGAATCCTTCATTCACAGCAAAAAAATTGGAGTAGGCTTCATCCAAGTCTGTGAACATCTTGAGTACAGAATACTTAAGTTACTGTTTGCTTGAGAAGATAAGGTTCCCTTACTTCTAATTGATACAACTGAAAATATCTGGCCTCCATTGATAAAGTTTTGTCATTTTAGGTAAGAGGTAATAGAGTTAGAATTCTAGGTAAAAATTACAGAGAGAGCGACTAGTTGAGACTGGCATTTTTTGCAGTGCTCTGATAAGTTGAACGGGAATTAATGTGTTTTCTTTAGGTGGACATCCTAGGGGTCAGAAAGTTAAAGTCCTGTTGTGTTTTAGCTCCACCAATGAGGTCAGCCAGCTAAGTGCTTCAACTGTCCAGGGGGATGAAACTAAATAATGAGAGGGACTCTCATTTCTTGAACCTGAATTGTCCTCCTCTGGTGTTATCAGTGATAGCAGGTACCACAGCAGCCTTTGTACCGTTATCATCAAAGCCATGGGTAATCTCATGCCCAATCACCATCCCAATGCCCCCGAAGTTAAGAGCCTGGAGCTGATGCTTGCTGAAGAAGGGAGGCTGCAAGATACCAGCAGGAAAGACTAGAGATAAACAGAAAGACACAAAAACAGACACATGGGACTTACTGACTGAATTTGAATTGAGGGAAAAGTCAGAGGAATAAACAATGTATTAGAAAACACACTCACTCACTCGCTCACTCAGAAACACACATACACAGCCTAATAGCCATGCCTGCGCACACAAATATAAAGGAGCGCACACACATTCACATAGAGATATATCCATCTGCACAGAAAACGTGCTCACATAAATGAAGATGTGTTTACATGTATGCAAATATATTTATAGACAAAGATTCATGTACATGCAAGCAATTACTCTCTCACACAGATACAGGCGTCTCAAACTTATAAGGAAAGGGATCATGTCAATTTGAAGGCGCACTGCTCATATATAGGAGAAATGTCCACTACTCGTATACCAGAAAAGCTCAATTCTCACCCATGAGAGATGTTTTGCATAACCCAAACCCTAACCCTGAGCAAGAACAAAAGGAACGGTTAAATCTATCACATGCTTTCAACAACAGTAGGAAAAAAATTTACAATGTATTCTTCATGAGTATTGTCAATTCATGCATACCAGAACTATAGAATTCCAGCAGACGAAGAAATGACGGTTTTATATTCAATCTGGTATGCAAGAAACGATCATCTCTCATATATATGTACGTGCAGTGCACCTTTAAATTGACTTGATCCAAGAAAAGTACCGCTCATTGATCCAATTATAACTGCACTCTAGTTACCAGTCACTAGTCCCAGGGACAGAAAGTAAAATTTTTCCTATGACAAACTTCCAGGGACAATTCCAGACAGTTGGGAAAACTACTGGGAAGGACTTTCAGTTTCTAAACCTGGATTTTACACCTCTGGGCATTATCATGTTGGCAATTGACACCTTCCTCACCGATCTGGTTCCTGTTGGGAGAATAGAAAGCATTGACGACTGCAGCCCCAATGATCCACCTGCAATAAAATAAATGCAAATAAACTGAATGGATGGTCTCATTTTACTCCTATTTACTGAATTATACAAGTTGATAACAAAGGTTCATTCAAACACTCAAAAGTCAAAAAACAACATTCAGTCAACAATCAGTGCATTCAGTCTTTATAGCCATGAACACTGTGGCAAATTCAAAGCAACTAAGGGATAATCAATGCACGGCTGTGAATCAAAATCCTAGGGGGCTTTCTTTCCTCTGAGGTAATTAAGTGTATTTAAAGAGCTTCTGATTGGCCAGACAGTATTTACACCTGACTCCCCTACAAAGGTTGAGAGCAAAACCAGAATATCACTGCCCTCACAGGCCACAAGTTGATGTTTCCTGCACTGCAAAAATAAAATCTTTCCAAGCATTTTAATCTTGTATTTAGAATTAAAATTCTTATTTCTTCTACATTTTTTCTAAGATAATTCTGACTAATTTTAGTAATGTCACTTACCCGAAGGACAAATCATGAGATGAGTCAAAAATTTTTTTTTTTCTTTAGAAAAAGATAATAGAAATAAGTGATTTAAGTCTAAATACAAGATTAACATGCTTGGAGAGATTTTCATTTTTGCAGAGAGAGATAAGACGTGCTGCTAAGTACATCAGTGGAAGCATGAGTGTCATAAAATGTTTTTCGCTAACAGGTCAGGGTCGACTCTCTCCCGGAGCTTCCGCAGACTCCTCTGGGCCCCAGCACGTAGGTTCTGCAGGATATTCTCAAAGTAGAGCTCCTCACTGAAGTTCAGCTGTTGGAGGCGAAGGAGAGACGTTATTAGGTGGCCACCCATGACAGGACGGACGGTCCGCCCAGTATTGAAGGACAGATTATAGACATATTGGGGCTGGGGGGCATAATAAGAATTTATTAGCCGTGAAAATTATTCACTTAACTTGCAGAATTTCTGCAACTAATAAAGAGTAAAATTAGTTTGTTAGTAGGATTTCACCCACATGGGCACAGCTTCCATTCTTCTCAGGCAGCCCATGATGACTGCCGCGGGGGAGGTAAGAAGATGCCGCACTCATATTACAGGGCAACAGAACCAGGGAATACTTACGCTGAAACAAGGTTTGAGTTTAATATAGTAACCGAAATTGCGGTAGTGAGTAACTAACATTTATTATCGTGCATTTACGGGAATCTTACTCAGAATATCTCCCATATTGAATGAAGAATGCCATTTGTATTCTTCATTAAATCCAACAGAAATGCAATATTATTGCCCATATAAAGTTAGATATTTAAACTTTTGATATGTCATATATTGCTTTCTGAAAAATATTTAAATTATGTCTTAAAACTTAGGCATTATGGGCTCTTGGTTTGGCTTGCTCGGTAACGGCGCCACTTGCGGTGCAGGGGTGACGACTGCGATCTCGGATCGAACCTGGCTGCACCTGTGCTGAGTGTGACCTGCAGCCTCACAAGGGCAGCACATTATTGGCTTTGAGCTGCTCAGAGATATGAGAAGGATACAGCTGGTTTAGGTGAGAATTATTTGTTGCTCAAGTGCGTCCAATTGGCCAGCTGGGCACCCATTAGTTGCTTTCTAAGCAACCACATTCAAGTAGAATTGGACATGCCAAATGTAATTTAAGAAACTTTGACATGAAAGAAAAATTGGTTTGCTTGACTTGACTTCAAGTAACAGGAAAACAAGAGTGGTGTATCTATTTTTTTTTTCTAAAACAGCACTCTGTCAGTGTTGTTTTTTTTTTTTGGCCGCTGTGTTTATGTGTTGTTAATGTCATGCATTTATTTGAGTATTTTTCATTGTTCTGTTGATTTCATTTAGTTTCCATTGTGTTTCTGTGTTCCCTCTTTCTCCCCCCCTCCCAGCTCTTTCTTCATTGTTTTTCATTTCCCCATTTGTAACCATGCCCTTTCCCTGCTCCCCTGCCTGCCAGCTCACCTGCCCCTTATTCCTTTGATTAGTTCCCTGTCTATCTAAGCCCTCAGTTTAAGCTTCCAAGTGCGAGTCTGTCTCTGTTATCTTGCAGTTACTTATGAGCCTCTTTCAGATAACTTGCTTCTTGTGTCTGATTTCTCTTCATTCCAGGTTTTTAAGTTTGGATTGTCCTTGGTGTTGTTTAGCCTTCTGGTTTTTGGATCCGCAACTTGTTCTGAGACCTTTTCTCTCAGTAGTTTTTTGTGTTTTAATTTTCCCTCGGGTTATGACTTGGACTGACTGACCCAGATTTTTTGAATAAAACTGTTTTTGCCATTTCACTACTGTCTACGCCTGAGTGTATTCACCGCTCTGTCACACTCCTGTTTCAGGGTAATCTATGTGATAGGGCTGCACAGACTACGTTTTCAGGCTCTTACGTGTGCATATTCCTGGTCCAGCTTCACATTGGTCTCTTCCAGGATGTGGTCAGGATAGCCAATCTGCTCCCGTATGGCCATAACCTGGTAGACATGGCACGCAGGTGAAATCCGGAATCAGTTAACAGTGAATTTGTATCATTCCCATTAGGAATCAATAGGCAAGGTTTATCATTGGTATTCAAAACAGAATTTGTCCTTGATTAAAGCCCAAGAGACCTAAAATCAAGAATTCTCTTTTATACTTCTTTTTTGAACCTTGGGGGTAAACAGTGCACACACACACAAGTTATAAGATGACTACTTCTCCCTAAATAGACTTTTAAATCTAAAGATTATCCTCTCCCAGTGGCTAGATTTAAATTGGGCGAGAACCTTTTCATCCCAAGATGATATCACGTAGTACTGGAGCAAGCCCTCCAATTTAATCGATTATGAGCTGACACAATTACTGAGTTAATGCAAGTCACCCCCTCCCCCTGAAAGATTCATTATGGCCATGCCCCAACAATCTGTAAGAGAGCTCTGGTGAGTCTATTCAGCCATTTTTGTAGCAATTTCATCATATGTATGTCAATTTCTTCCTTTCAAACTTTGGTGACTGCTTCAGAGCAAAATCAATTATCAAGTATGACATCAATTTTAAAGATTGATTCTGTGTACCCAGGGACTTTTAGCATCCTTTTTTAGCAGTTATTTAAGAAGGAAAGTCCCACTGAGAATACGCTTCTCTTGATCGAAGATGCCCAGGAGGCAATGCTAGAAAAAAGGGCTACAAATGAGGAATGTAACACAGAATAACATAGGTAAGGCCCCTGGAGTGGATTTGGGATTAAGGGACTTGCTCAAGGGCCCAAGGGCAGAGCTCTGTTCAGCTTTTTCTGTACAGGAGTGAGTCGGAATCCCCATGGTTCCCAAACCTCTCCTCGGGGCATACCGACCATATACCAATATTTGTTGTGCTAAAACTTTAGCATGCTTGATGCAAATAATCGAGCCCTTGATTAGCAGCATCAGGTGTACTTAAGATGGAACACAGCAAATACCTGGATCTGGCAGGAGTGCCTCAAGGACAGTTTTTGGAACCATGGCATTACAAAGTAACAGACGGATAAACACCATCACATCACAAGCAAAGCACTAAGAAGTTCTTAGTGGAAATTAGTCATCATTTCAGAGGGACAGATGTATAGCCTGAAAAAATATAAGCTAGATGATGGTCTCTCAGCGGAAGAGAGAGTCAATGAACAGGATTATCTGTGAGAAAGTACAAACCTTCTCCTTAGCTTTCTCCTTGGACTGGGCATCCATCCAGCTCAGTTCTTCTAAAGTCTCTACATACGCTTCCTGAATCTTACTTATTAGATCACTGACCTGTCAAAAGGGAAGAGCTATAATTACTACAGCAATGATACGACATCAGTGTAAATACAGGGAGGCCCTCTTAAATATTTGTCCCAGTTTTTGATCTTTAATTTTTAACTCCAGCACACTAGATTGGAATACAATGAATATTCAGTCAATGAATATGGTCAGCTTTAATTTGCATAGCATGATTGCATATTCCATATTGTGCGAACAATACTGTATATTATAGTGTCACTGTTGACATACTTATGCCCCCAACACAAAAAAGGGAAACATTGCATAATAAGTGCAGTAATTCCAATATAGACATTCCAATATGGATGCAGTCACCCTCGAATTAAGCTGAAAGCCTGTACATTAACCTCATGTTCACTATTTAATTTCAAAGTGAATGACCATGATGTCAGAGTAGAGCTCAGAACGAATATTGTGTCACTGTCAAATTAAAATGGTTTAAACTGAATATACATGACTACGTTTACATGGACTTGAATATCCCAGTTTTGATCAGGTTTTTAATATCTCATTTTTATGTTTGTGCATGTAAACATCATATCCCGATTTCAGAGTCCAGGATAAGCCCTTATTTCAGTTTTGATGAACTCGATTTTGCTACCTGGTGAACTCTGAAAGAAAACAGGATGCTTTGGCATATGTATATGCCTTATCCCGGTTTCTGACATCTGCCGACAACCTTTGCAGCCGCAGCCTCAGTCATGTGACATATCAGCAAAATACGAGCAATTTATACTGTATATTAAAGGTCCCCTATTATGACACCAGGTGCACAGCTAATTAGTTATTACAAGCCATTTCAAAATCTTTTCCTTCTTGACATCACATGGGGAAGTAACCAACCAGAGGCAACTGATCACCTTCAGCCAAGCAGTCAATCAGATTTCATTATTCTGAGTGGTCACTCCCCCTTGTGATGTCAGGTAGGGGAGACTTTGAACTGGCTCATAATGACTAATTTGATAATAATTTAAATTGCTGGCTGTTTGTGTTTTTTTGACTTTATTTGTGGCTTGTATTTGGACCACGTCTGTCTCTTTAACTATCAGATTCTCTTCCCAGCTGTTTTGTCAGGCGTGGGCGGCGCCTTCCTCTAAGGCTATATAAGCCGGACGTCCGCCATGCCTCCTTTGCTGGAGTGTCTGATTTAGTTATCACTACAGCCAGAAGATATCTCTAGTTAGGGATTTGTTGGCGAATTTCTTCGCTTTATTTTTGTGGTTTATTTCTTCAGGGATGTTTCCTTTTACTTTCCCTATTTGTTTGTTCCTCTCTCGCTCTGCTTCCCGGTTCGTATTGTTGGGCGTTCGTTTTGGAAGCGCGAGAGCCGGTTCTGTTTCTTCGTTTATATTTCTCTCTGTGGGGTATTTTACATCCTTGCTGGTCTTGCTTTCTCCTAGTCATTGCACCCGGCCTCCCTATTCGTTCGGGGAGACGCGGTAGCGCAGTGGTCAAGTAGGCTTGAGTTGAGATTGTAAGGTCCTGAGTTCAAGCCCCGGCCACGGCCTTCACGGTATGTTCTTGGGCAAAACGTTTCACTCCCACACTCCATGCCTCACTCCACCCAGGTGTATAAATGGGTACCAGCAAATAGTCAGGGAAACCTGACTAAGGCATCCCGTCCAGGAAGAGTAGTAATACTCCTAGTCGCTTCATGCCACAGCAATCGGGGTTAAGCACTGGGCCGATGGGCCACTGGCTCGAAACAGGCTTACTTCTTCTTCCTATTCGTTCGGCCATTACAATACATTAGCTGTGCATCTGGTGGCATAATAGGGGACCTTTAAGGGGAAATGCATCAGCAGCAGATCACTTGGTCTTCAAAACACATTATGTTCACAAACATGCCATTAAAAATGCCATTTTAGAACTTAAATAAAGTGTCTATTTACTGCAAACAAGCCAAATAGGCATGCTAAATTTTATCCGCTATGGCTTAAACAGTACCTCGACAGAAAACTATTTACCGTGCAAGTACGAAAGACTGCTGTCTATATGTTTGGTATCACTGCAAAAAAGAAAAAAAAAACTCTCAAAATAATACTAATTTTGTCATTCAATTTTCAATAGAATTCATGCATTTAGCGTCTGATCGGAAAGTGATCGCTACTCCTAAAGATACTGCATATACTGGGGCGCCAACTGATGTTTCCTCTGGTCTCACCAACCGTTCAGCTGCGTCTCACAGCCAGTGGAAGGATGCCCTATTCATCCAAAATTCTTTCTCCTCACAGAATCAATGAACTCCTTGACGACGAACATATCCTACCAATCACGGCCGCGTATCTTCGCCCATTGCACTCTTGTCCTACACAATGGCAGTGACACGCTGACACCAGTCAGAGCTGAGGACATGTTTAATATTTGCTGCCACTCTCTTCTCCTGTTGCTGGAAATGAGGTGGATAAACCATAACTGCAACATTATGTTGGCATTTAATCATGCTAAGCCTGCAATGAGCCACAGTGGTATAATTTTTCTCAGATTTCATAATTGCCATGGCTTGAGTTGTAAAGAATAAAAATCACTAGAGCCCACGCGAATAAGATGCTGCAATCAGAAACCGGGATACTAGAACCATGCACCATGTATGCAGGGATATGAATAACCATGTTTCTCTGTGTGCATGTATCGCAATATCCCAAATATGATCAAAACCGGCATTAGGCTCATAACCAGAATACTCAAGCCCATGTAAACGCAATCAATGCACACTTCCTCTTTCTATCCCCTGCCACAAAGTGGAAGGCGGATATAGGAACGAGTCTTGTCCTTCTGCGTGTTCCTCTGTCCATCAATCCTTCCATCCGTGTGTTCATTCATCACGCTTCTTTTCCCGGCCAAAGCCTCAAAACCGTTCAACAATTTTCCATGAAATCTAATACATAGATACATCTTATTGAGTAGATGTGTCTTTTCATACATCAGTCCATCTTCCAGTCCATCTGTCTATCCCTCTGTCGCATTTTGTTTCCGGACCAGAACCTCAAATCTGTGGTGGGGGATCTGAGTATTTCAAGCTTGTTGGGACTGTAAAACCTTAAATCACTTTGATTCTTCTTTGTGGGAGTCAGACCTAACAACAGACAAAAATTAATTCTGTTTGCTGTACCTGATGGCTGACCGTCCCGTGCTTCAAGGTGCTACTCACCATGCGCTTGCTCTCTCCAGCGAAGGTTTCCCTGACGTAAAGAGCTCCTACCGCGTTCTCCATACTGCTCTGTACGTAGCGGACACAGTCCCGCCACCGTGCCTCCTCCACGGTCGTCCCATACAGTGCCTGACCAAAAATACATCATTCATCTGGGGTCATGAACAGTTCTTGAGTTAGGAAACTGAAAGAACAAAAAGAAAATAAGTACTTTCAAATTATATTTCCAAAAAAGAAAACAAATGACGAAAATCAAGGATAGGAGGTTTGTGTGCGATGGTGACAAAGTATTATATTCTCAAGTGCAAGCTATAATACAAATCCTTGGATGCTGTGGATTCACTGAAGATTGATCCGTCTCACGCTGATTCATTTACCCATTAAGAGATGGAAAAGGCAGTTAAAGTAGTTGCAGATTAAGGCATCAGCAGGTCCAAATCAAGATTCATTCCAACAACCCTCTTGCTCCATGCCTATTTCCTAACCCTCTATTGCCATACAAAGCAACCTGCGAGCATTCAAGAAATAATTAACAATAGTGACATAAAAAGAAAGTTAGTAAAGATAAATTACGATGCTCAGACATTACAATGCATTTTTTTTTCCTCACACAGAGTGGTCAGTGTTGGGAATGGCTTGCCAGCAGATGCAGAAGATGAGGGTTGGGTGGTCGAATCCCAGTCATGTCATTACCGGCTATGTCCGGAGGTCCGCATAGGCAAGGCAACAATTGGCGCAGACTTGCCAGGAGTAATAGGGGCTAAACCGATCAAAATTCATCAGCTCATTGCTCTGTAGCGACTATTTCTGTTCTGCCAGGTGCATGTAGCTGTCTGAACAAAATTGTATGCTGACTACATGACTACATGGTGTTGCGATTACATAGTGTAAAGAAGCAAGGGCTAGTCATTACTCAAGTCAGAGGAATCACATGCTGTGGCATCTCCCTCCTGAGTCGATGGGAGCACGACCCTTTGCGGTGGGCTACACAGTTCAGCTGTGTTCAGAGTGGGGAACAAACAGGAAAAGATCCAAAAAATGCACTAATCCTCTCATCAGGCCATCACAATTTGGCCCTTGCCAAAGTTGCTCAGGTCCTATTTGCCCCACATCCAACACGTACATTACAGGCGCCGACTTTGCTAACCGTCAAAGGTCTGTCATTGTTTTGAGATAATTTGCTTCATCTGGGAGTGCTTTTGTTTTTGCTCATCGGCCCATATACACTGCCAGTCTTACCTTCTTGTAATGAGCTCTGGCCTCCTTGAAGCGACGACTAAGACTGCTGACCCGCTCCATGATCAGGTGCCAGATCACATAGTTCTGCACCGTCCTAGCAGAAAATGCAAAGGAAGTGATTACAGAGAATTTTTATTGAAAAAACTGCAGCAACATGCATACTAAATTTCACATTTTTGTGCTTTTTCAGATTGTTATGAAGCAGGAAATGACAGGCACAGCAAATTAAGATGCTTAGCTGGACCCTTTATGCACCTGGTTCTAAGTACACCAGAGGAACACCATTTTAAAGGCTTGTGTTATTTCTGGCCTTTCATGAAAAATATGTACTGTACACTGTGTACAAAGCATACCGAAATATTAAATGAAATACCGTCAAAGAAATATGGCGTGTGGTTTTAAATATATAAAATGAGGTGCATAAATTGGGGATATGATTATTGGCGACACCAGATTCATCAGCCTAGACAGTCATTATGTCACCATTGTAAAGAATGCTCAACTATCTTTGAAACATCTGACAATTTTCATTTAGGCAGCATATTTGATTGCTCTACGTGTACATGAGAGCTAACCAACAACATTGCTTACTGAGGATCTACATTTACGTTAATTGATCTAACCTGCTGCTGAACTTAGCGAGCACGTCACCTAGCCTCTGCAGATAGGGGGCGCCGTACACAACTACTTCTTCTTGCAGATGGACTTCAATCGCCACACTTGACAATACGCCTGTGAAAAACTGTGTCCAATTGAATCCCTGTCAATTTGAAAATGCAAATTAAAAAACTCCAAGAAAGTGGATTAGGGGGAACACACAGACACACAGACATGCACGCGCACACGCACATACACATTCACTTCCCTGCCATATGCACATAATGACAGAATTTTCTCAAATTAATTTTTGATTGCTGCTCTGTCTCACCGTTAGATATATATAGTAATGTCAATAAAAGTCAGTCACAGGCATGGCAGATGGGAGAGGTAGTAGGGTCACAGGTCAATTATTTATCATTTACACATTCTGAAAAAAAAAAGTTCCGCAGACAGTCTTGTCTTTTCAAGCCCGCAATAAGGGATAATATAAGGGAATAATGTGGGAAATTATAAAGGAAACCACTTATCTCCTCCACCCCTAGCTCATTAACCTTTTAAACCCCAGTGTCCACCTAGTGGTAGTGCTGGCGCTACAGGATTTTCAGTGATGTGCTGCCAGCCTCGTACCCTTCAGCACATAATTGCTTTCGACCTGTTCCTGTTTAAGACTGCCTGATTATAATCAAAAAATTAATGTACTGAATAATCAAGACCAATATATTAGCCTATAATGATTAAGAAAGAAAGGAAAAAGAGACAACAGATGGACAACATTAACAATGTACGAAATAGTGATATACATAAGGATGGCAATAATACTAATAATTAATAAATTAATAAATTATTTAATCAATAAATAAATTTATCTGAATTCTGTCTCCCATTTTAGCATTTTTTTCACAACAGTAGCCTAATTGTCTCCCGTCGCCTCAGGCGAAAGGGAGACATAGGAATATACCCCGTCTGCATGTGTGTGTCTGTCCGTCTGTCCGAAAAGTGGCGTTAACACGAGAACTCAAGAAGAAAATGGATTACAGACCCCATGTTCAGCATATAAGAAGATTAGATTATGAACCAGTTTCCTATTTAATATCAGTGATCTTCACCTATTACAACGTATTTGACCTTGCAATTAGCAGGTCAAATATTGGTACTTCATCTATTTTTTTCAAACTTGATTTACAAGCTAAAAATTGTTCACTGTGGTGTTTTTGTCTCTCATTGCCTCTGGCGAAAGGGAGACATAAGAATGCACCCCATCCATGCGTGTGTGCGTGTGTGTGTGTCCGTCCGTCTGTCCATCCGTCCGAAAAGTGGCGTGAACACAATAACTCAAGAAGAAAATGGATTACAGACCCCATGTTCTGCATATGAGAAGATTAGATTATCAGCCAGTTTACTTAATATCAGTGACCTTGACCTGTTATTTGACCTTACAATTAGCAGGTCAAATATTGGTACTTCACCTATTTTTTTCAAACTTGATTTACGAGCTCAAAATTGTTCACTGTGGTGTTTTGCAGCATTCTCTTTAACCTGATGGTCAAATTTAATGGATCCAGTTCCTTGCCATCTTTTACAAAATATCCACTTTCATATTGAACAGAATTGACCTCCTTTAAGGTCACAGGGTACATATTTACTTTGGTGATGGGAGACCGTGGGCCTTGCGGCCAGCTTGTTAATTTTAAGATTGCACTTCATCAAAATGTTTTCAGTGCTGAAAAGAATAGGCTACATTTGACGGAAACTGCAGTCACATACTCCTTGCCGCAACGCAATAAAAACGAATTTATTAAATTACCAACAATTTTTACGTTGAGGTATTGATAATTGAATAATTTAGTACAACCCCTGGAAAAAAGAATGGAATCACCACACATAGAGGATGCTCATCCAGCTTCATTTACTTCACAGCAAATAAACATAAACAAATTGCAGAAATGACGCAAAACATTTTTTGTCTGTTACCTTAACATTCAGGTTTCACAAAATACACCTCAAATAAATTAGATTTAATTATTTTAATGAATAGAATTTTTTTCATGATGAAGTAAAGGAAAAAATATGGAATCACCTAGCAATTGACATTTCTAAAATAAATACAAGCACAAATCTGAATATGCAAATTAGTCTGCAGTTAAAAGAGAGTGCTTGCAGACCTTAATGAGGTGTTGGACTTGGCTAATTGAGTGGAAGTGTTGTTCCAACAAGAGAGGAGGCAGTTGAAAGGATTATAAAACTGTTCCAAAAAGGAAATTCAACACGGAAAGTGGCGAACGATGTCGGTTGTTCCCAGTCAGCTGTGCCTGAAATTTGGTGCAAGTATAAACAAAATGGGAAGGTTATAAAAGGAAAACATATGGGTTGACCACGGAAGGTGTCAAAGCGTCAGTACGGACAACTCCAACCAATATGCCTTGAAAATAGAAAATGCGGAACAAAACAAATGAAAAACAAATGGGCGGAAACAGGAGTCAATGTTTGTGACAAATCTGTACGAAACTGGCTGAATGAAATGGATTTACAAATAGAAAAGCCGAACAAACACCAGCACTAACACTTAAACAGAAAAAAGCAAGGTTACAGTGAGCTAAAAAGAAGCAATCGTGGAGTGTGGACGATTGGATGAAAGTGAAATTCAGATATGAATCACAAATTTGCATTGGCCAAGGTGAGGATGGTGGAACTTTTGTCGATTGCTGTTCTAATGAAGCATATAAAGATGACAGCTCGAAGAAAAGTAAATTTCCCCATTCATTTATGATATGGGGTTGCATGTCAGGTAAAGGACCAGGGAAGATGGCAATCATTACCTCAACAGTCAATGCACAGGTGCATATCAAAATTTTGGACCATTTTTTGATTCAATCGATAGAAAAAAGGTTTGGTGATGATGAAGTCATTTTTTTCAGGATGACAATTCATTTTACCACAGATAAAAGAGAGTAAATGCTTTTCTTCGGGATAGGCATATCAACTCAGTGACACGGCCAGCAAACAGTCCAGATCTCAAGCCAATTGAAAATTTATGGAGGAAATTAAAAAATGGTCCATGACTAGGCTCCATCCTGGACAGGTGATCTGTCAACCACTTTTTGAGAAAGTCGGAACAAGCTTGTTGGAGATTATTGTTTTTGTCAATGAAGTCCATGCCTTAAAAAGGGGACCTATTTTGCTATTTTTCCAAGTTTATATTTTGGTCTTTGACTCCCCTAGAGTACTCCTGATCGCGCAAAGTAAAAAAAGGGTATTTATTTCGCTCATACTGCCATCCTCAAAAAACTGCATTTGTAGTACATTGTAGTCTCTGCCTGAAACGCCTCACTGGGGTGGCTCTTCCGCTATGGCCCCCACTCCCCGTGTACCCACTTTCTTCTGACTGGCCAGCTCTGTGGAGGGTGGAGTTGGGCGGGACGAGGCTGCAGAACGCAGTTTTCCGTGTCCGGCTCCCCAGAGTGAAACCAGAGACACGTCTGCAATCTGATAAGGAAGCGGCGGGCAAATTCCGCAATCTAACGTTATACTTGAATATAGATCTAATGACATGATCTTGTTCTAACAAACGCAGCGGCGAAAGTGGAGGACGCAGTGCGAATATCTGTCAGCCAAGCTCAAATTTGCTATCGACTACAGTTTGCTACGGCAACAATTGGTGAGTACCGTGGTTTTTCTACTCCTAGCTAGGATGCAGGGGAAGCTAGAATCCACCCCATGTAGACACATTTGTAGAACGGGTCGACATGCCCGAGTGTAGACCGGAGACCGTAGAAATCCGGTGGGTCTGAGTTTAGAGGGAAACATGGACAGTGAGGAGCAGCTAAAAGTGGACCAACAGCTTATGGACTGCTTCGGTGTGTATTAGGACCTGCTGGGTCGTGTGCATAGCTGTGGTGTGTTGTTAGCGTGGAGCAACGAACAGCTTCTGCGCTGGTATATGACGGGGGTCGAAAGCTCCAGGCTTAACGGCCTTTTAGGAAATTGCCCTTGGTAATGGTTTACTTATTGCTTCGGAATGGCAAGCGTTTCCTCGCGGAGAATGGGCGCGTTATGGATTGTGCGTGAGAGCAAGCTAGAGCTCCGGTTATGTTATGAGCATAATACAGGTTTTACAGACCGTAAGTTCCGTCTGCGTGAACCGTTGCTTATGTGGATCTAGCGAATCGATCACTTTTACAGGAAATAATTTAATATTCAGTCGCCGATTTAATATTCAATCGACAGCAATGCAGAGAAATCGTTTGTGATACCATACACGTTATAGCCTGTGCTTTTCCCTATTGCTTTCACCGGTAGCATCAGAGAGCTTGCCCAGACATTGGGGATGTATCAGGCTGACCCCGGTCATGGACAAATAAAGCGATCGTTTCACAAGCACCCAAAAACTCACCCCAAGCTTTGCAAAACCTACGTCTGGTCTAACTGCAGCCCAACAGCACCTCTCCGGTTAGCTTCAACTGTAGTGGCTACAATCAGGCAACGTTATGATGAAACTGTCACATTGATGCTTACCGAAGTAACACAAGCATACCGATCAGAATCGCTGCATATAAGTTAACCAGGAGCGTTTTTAATTAGCAGAGCAGGGGAACTAACATGCAGTAGCTGATAAGTGGTCATGACTTTGAATGTAATCTGTCGCGAAAAAAATTTGTTTTCGTCCGTGTGAAAGCGGCTTGACATGCCCGTATTCGCGTCTTTGCATTGACTTTGAATGTAATCTGTCGCGTGAAAAATTCGTTTCGTGTCCGATGTGAAAGCAGCTTTATGGATAGTAGGCGACAGCTAGAGAGCTCGGTTATGTTATGAACATAATACAGTCGAGCTCGGTTATGTTATGAACATAATACAGGTTTTGCAAACCGTACTTTCCGTTAGCGCGGACAAGTTGTTTATGTGGAGCTAGTGAATCGATCACTTCTACAGGAAAGAATTACCCATTTAATCTCCGCCTTTTTTGGCTTTTTATTAGCCACAACAGTTTCTAAAGGGGGATGAAATTATGTCAAGGTAGTGCAGAGAAATCATTTGTAAACCGGTAGAGCTTCTGCGTTTCGCATTGCTTTCATGGTAGCACCAGAGAGCTTTCTCAGACATTTATGAAGTATCCTGCTGATGCCGGTCATGGATAAGTGAAGCGATCACTAACTGTAGAGACTACAATCGGGCAACGTTATGATGAAACTGCCACATTGATGCTTACCGAAGTAACACAAGCATACTGATCAGAATTACTGCATATAAGTTAACCAGGAGCATTTTTAATTAGCACGACACGCAAACTAACATGCAGTAGCTGGTAACCGAGCGGTCATAACCACAGAGACAAACCCTTGCAATACAGGTTTTACAGACAGCAAGTTCTGTTACTGTGAATAGTTGTACCAAGCATCAAAATTACAAACAAGTATTAAAAGTTAGCTTCAAATGAGGTTTATGTTCACACACCTTCTGTAGAATTTCCCCTGATATCACTCTTGCATATTTAGGACACAAACATTAGCAACAGTAACTTGGCTACGTTAGCCGCTGTGCTACAGCCACAATCAACTGGCTATCACGTCAGGTTGGCTTATGCAGTAAAAGCAACTTACAGCTTCTGTGTCTGTGAGTCATGGACAGTCGCGACCGATACAGGCTTTATCTTCAGATATTTTACCAAGCCTGTGTTTGAGGCCAGTTGTTAGTGCTAACTATCGCTAGCGGTCCTGCTAGCCACCCGTAACACGTTAGCTTCACTTACATTATTTGCTGTTATGTCGTTACTTACAGCATGTGGCTCCGAGCGCTTGATCGATGCAACTGCTTCAGGTTTGAGAAGCAGCTGAAACGCTTATCCTGTGTCGAATTATCCTTTATTGATAAAGCTGTCTTTGGTAAAATGCTGAGCACAATCAGCTAACGTTCCCTTTGGCCGTGGCTTTTTGCTGCCAGCAAACAAAAAAAGCTACCCACTGATTTCTGGTGGCATCATCTTTTGGAAGAAAAATCGTTGTTTTTCTTCACGTCCAAAAGTAAACGGACAAGCAGCTTTGGGAGAGATACTGACAAAACTGCACCTCAAATGATCTGCGGTTCTCCTTTTGTATTTCCAAAAGTGAAGATGCTACTAAGGCATAGTATGATCTGCTGTTGTTGGTGCCTGCTAGAATGGTTTCCGGTGTGAGCAGGTCCAGCGCCATGATTGGCTCTGGCTAGGTCTGTACTAATTGGATGGCACAACCTGACGTCAGGTTTTACCCAGATCTCGTGAAGATCTCGGGAGGAGCTGTTCAGAGAGGAAATCACGCTCACGAAATCACATTCTAGGATTACGGCAAAACCCCTGTATCTTATGTTTAGAAACTTTTCAGAGGTTGAGCATGGACAACCAACATTATAACATTACTAATATGTATTAAAAGAAGGATCAGCATAATAGGTCCCCTTTAAAGAATTCAGGCTGTCATAAAAGCCCAAGGACCCACTAATTCTTTTTTTTTTTTTGACGATTCCATAATTTTTCTTCAAAATTGAGTGATTTTTTCCTCTTCTTGATCATGAAAAAATTTGCAATTAATGAAATTAATTTACTAATTTGTTTGAGATGTGTTTCATGAAGCCTGAATCTTAAGCTGATGAACAAAAATTGTTTTGTGTCATATCTGTGATTTGTTTATTTGCTATGAAGCGAAAAACCTGGATAAACATTCACCATAATTTTTTGCTAGGGTTTGTAAAATGGTCATGACCGCATAGTAGCTATGAGTGAGCAACTGCCCCTTTTCAAATTTGTAATTTTACCTGGTCAGGAAATCTCCGACTCTTATGTGTGTTCCTTCTCTCTTCTATCTTGCAAAAAAGAATACATTTAAAATGGGAAACATCCCCAACAGCTTATTATACCCTAGGCCTATGGAAAATTGGCGCAAACAGAATTCAGAATCTTCGAGAGGCATATTTCCGTTTTATGTCATCATTAATGTGGATAGGAAAATGCCTGATAACTAGCCTATGTGATGCAATGTACAATAATGTCCCTAAAAACAAACTGGCCATTAATTCTACCAATTAGTCTTTGCAAGTGAGCAAATTAATGTTTGGTTCATAATTAGGAAAAGTAAATGAGAACCGTTTTGGAGTAATCTGGTGTTATAGGGGGAGGTTACACAAGGGTTTTCATACCTCTGATGGAAAGTCATTGAAGTTCACGGGTATGGGAGGTTAAATGGATCTGAGTCTCCTTGATGATCATGAACACCAATCCATTCCAGAATTGGGTGCAAATAAGGAATTAAAAAGGTGAAAAATAAGCGATTGGGGTAAATTCTCTCTCCCTTTCTCTCTCCCCTCTCTCTCTCCTCCCAGGTCTGGTGCAATGCATGCCGGGCGATCACTCACATTGAGGAAGAAAGTGTCTTGCAGCTCACTCAGGGTCATCTTCCTGTAGAGTTCTGTCACATCCTGCCGCTCTTCAGCTGGTGATGTAGCCTGTTCACAGGGAGGAGGGAAATATATGACATATAGCATAACCTTTATTTAGCTCACACTTATATCCAAATGGAGTAACAGTTTATTAAACCAGGCAGGGGCCAATGCCTCCTGGAGCAATGTAGGGTTATGCCCTTCGAGGAATAACAAGCAGCCCTGATCCTATTTTGGCTACACTGGGCCTTGAATCACCAACCTTCAGACGACTCCTTTTACAATTAAGGCTGCCGCTGAACTGTCTGCATCAATCCCAAATTCAATTAACATTATTAGCATAATGCTTCTTACATAACCCTGTCATATAGATGCTATATATATCAATAAAGCCTAGCGCCTGATCTCCCAAATAGCAGCACACGAAAGGGCTGTTTAGATCATGAGAAAAAAAATTTTGACCAATAGAGGGAGGCTGATCTTCCATCTCAGCTGGCTGGCTCGGCGTCAAGGTAGAAGGGACCATAAATATAAGGGCCTGTGTCCACAGGGAGCGTTTTATGAGCTTGAAGCGCCCAGGACCTAATTTTCAGAGCGCTTCTCTCCAGTGCTTACTGTTGCTAAGTTACAAAAACTGTCTTCTTAGGTCTTCCGCAATCCATCATTGCAAATGTCAAGTCTGCGTAGTTCAACGTTACGTTAACGTGTTACCTCAGAAAAGTTTGCTAATTCGATGGAAATAAATCATGAATAGTCTTAGTTACTGAGCTACAGAATGTTCATTTCCCAAAAAGCATAACTGGAACTGTATACAGTCAGTGGTTTGAGCAACGTAACCCAGTTGCTAAAATAAGTCGTAACAATGCTTTGGGAAACGTAGCTTCAGCTACCCCGGTTAAGGGGAGGAGAAACCTTTTGGAAAAAAATTGTCATTTTTGGATAGAAATCATTCATACTTGGTGTATTGGCAGTATATGACCTGAAATACACAAAATATCAATTTGACCTAATTTGCATAATTAGATCATGTGATTCAAGATGGCCGCCACCCCGATTTCACCATTATTTCTTTGCCTTATGTCTCAGGACTGAAGCAAGACATTTGAATCAGGTTTTTTTCTATTAGATTTAGTTATGTTTACACCTTCTTCTGAACTAGAATAAAGCATTTACACATAATACTAAAGATTTAGTGGGGTAAAAGAGGATTTTGCCATTTTTCGCCCCCTCGATATGAAATATAAATCACCATAACTCACAGACCCAAAGTGCTAAACCAAAACTTTTAGTTCAGTAGACTTCCTGATATGTACACAAACTTCTGTCAAAATTTCATGAGAAAAGCTCCACAAATAAGTGAGATATAGTGCCTTAAATGATGGCAATCAGGGCAAAAATCAGGTTTTGAGAAAATCCAGGTTAAAGTCAAAGTACACCTACAAATCATTGTAACAGTCAACTTAGAACATTAAAATGCCCCTGAAGCATAAACTTCTCCCTCCTGCTCCCTCTGATTGATTGTCCTGTTCTTGAGCAGATTGAAGTGATTTTTGGGTTTCTCCTCCCCTTAAAATAACAGGGAACTTAAGTGATAACAGAGTACCTGGCGACAGCTGTTGGCCTCTACAGTTCTAATAAACATGAATACAAACTAATTTAGTTGTCACAAAGCTAGAGTCCCTAAACATATGGAACGCCATTTGTGTCAATATTAAATAAATAAATAAATAAATACATATGCCTATGAATTAAATAAAAATAGCTATGAAATAAATCCTGAAATAAATAAATGAGCCAATATATAAATAGATTTTTATTTCAAAAAGTCGTTTTTCAAAGGACTACTTTTATTTATTTCATGTGACTTTTATTTCATAATTCCGCAATTATTTATTTCAAAGGACTTGTATTTCCGAATGCCACATTTATTTCCCAGCTCTTTTTATTCCCATTTCTTATATTCAAATGAATGGGCGTGGTTATCCCACAGATTCAGACCAAAACAACATCGCCAGAACAGCGCTGTATCACGGGCGGCACGATGGCATAGTATGGCGAGTGGATAGTGCCACAGTTTACCTACCAAAGGCAACTGTCGTGTGACGTCTACGTGTGCGAAGGCCACCGTTGCAAAGTGCGTTATTTATCTTTATATTCGCTGACATGATGAAATTAGGTGAATTGATCTACGCTATTTCCATGAATTTGCCCTCTCCTTGCCGAATTTGTTCGCTTATTTCCTTACTGATCACCTGCGTACCGAACCTTTTTCATAAGAAAGCACTTTTTGCATCAATATTCAGCTCAAGTTGTGCAAAAGTTCAAGATGGTCACGACTCCATGAATAATCTTGCATTGTCCGTAACTTTATTGCTGAAATCGGGTTATTTAATACAACACCCAAAAACAGTAAAAAATAAATAAATAAATAAAAAAGGAGACAGCAGCGATACATACTATATCATACGATACATCAACACGTAACATAAATAAAGGATGAAACTATATCATTCGATATTTCCACACGTACGTTAAGGTGGCGAAGTACTTTGCAACGGTAGCCTTCGCACACGTAGACGTCACACGACAGTTGCCTTTGGTAGCTAATCCGTGGCACTATCCACCCGCCATAGGCATAGTGGGTAGCACTGTTGCCTCACAGCAAGTTAGTCGCGGGTCCGATTTCGGCCTGGGGCCTTTCTATGTGGAGTTTGCATGTTCTCCCCGTGTTCGCGTGGGTTTTCTCCGGGTACTCCGGTTTCCTCCCACAGTCCAAAGACATGCATGTTAGGTTAATTGGAGACACTAAATTCTACCATTCATTCCAGCGAATTCTGCATTTTGATTGGTTAACACCAGGTGTCACCGAGAAACACCTTGGCTTACGCTTCGTTACGGGCCGTTTCACGACGCATTAATGTCATTGTCACGAAAGATGAACGCCATTTACTTTAATTTGAGATAATATCACTTTTATTAGGGGTTTCATTTGCATTCATTTGGTGCTTGTAATGCAAAAGATGATCAGCGAATAGCCATTATTTCGTCAACAAACTCGGCTCGAGTTGAATTGCGAGTATTTAGCTTGATAACTGGCATTAATATGAATCAAATAGCTAATAGCATCGCTTAGGTTACAGTATTGCATTGAACAATCGCGGACAGGGGCGTGGTGCGTTATGGGGGTAGCTACTTGGTCTGTTAAGTGCGCATTGATGCTACAGATTAGCTCCTTCGCTAGCTAGCGAATTTTGCTATAAAAAAAACGGGCCATAAGTATTTTTGTTGGGGTGTTGACAAGACTCATGGTAGAATGGAAATAAATCTACCGTTTTTTTTTTTTTTCGAGCACTCGGTATTTACCCAGTATTTTCGTAGGGGTGTTGACAAGAGTCATGGGAGAATGGAGATAAACCTACAGTTTTTTTCGAGCACTCGGTATTTATCGTAGGCTAGATACCTGGAAATTTACATTTGAAACCTCGCAAAATTCCCAGGTATCTATCCTACGATAAATACCTCGTGTTCGAAAAAAACTGTAGGTTTATCTCCTAATTAACCATAGGTATGAGTGTGAGAGCGAATGGCGAGAAGACATTTGATTAGTGTCTTGTAATGAACTGTGGAGGATAGTATTACGCTGCACGGCTACAGCCTGCCGAAAATTCTAAAACAGCATCCGCTGATAAACCATATTGGTCAATTTGATCTGCCAAGGATAGCATGCCATCTCGGAGCCAACTGATGTCGTCCATTTTGTCCACACAACAGTTTACGTATCAGCAGATGTCGTGATTGATTCGAATGTAAACCTGCATACTCTCGGCCCTCCATGGCACATGATTGGGCACCCCTGATGTATAACTTCAGTGCTGTTCTGGTGATGGTGCTTTGGTCTAATCTGATATAACCACGCCCATTCATTTGAATATAAGAAATGGAAATAAAAAGAGCGGGGAAATGAATGTGGCATTCGGAAATAAAAGTCCTTTGAAATAAATAAATGCGGAATTATGAAATAAAAGTCACATGAAATAAACAAGAGCAATCCGAGATTTCTGATCTCCGCCAAGGGATGATGTTGATACAAATGCAAGATCTTTCTCTTTGGAAGATTTCAGGACCACCCATGTGACAAGTTTAAATGGGATTTTTGTATGTTTGAAGCATCCATTCTCCAAAGCCGTCATCAAAGTACAGAGCGATCACATGATCATCACGTGACCATGATGTCACGATTGATCGTGTGATTGCTTAATCGCATCGATGTGACTGCACAGGCCGTGATTGGACAATCACTGCCGGTGTATGATTGCAATCAGTGGTGTGATTGGATAATCACCGCCCGCTGGCGTGTGATTGGACAATGGCCGCCGGGTGTGATTGCGCAATCAGTGGCCTGACTGGACAATTACCCTCGGGTGTGATTGCGCAATCACTTTCCACCTTGATTTGATCAAAATCTGTTCATTAGTTTCGAGAAATGTCACTGAGATTGTAAATACAGATCCGGATCCAGAATCCAAATCCGGATCTGGATCATTATACAATTTTAATGGAGTCGTCCCTTGACCAAGATCTATCTCTGGTGAAAATTTCATGAAGATCCGTCAAGTAGTTTCCAAGATATGCCACTAAGATTGTAAATACAGATCCGGATCCAGAATCCAGATCCGGATCCGGATCATCACAAAATTTTAATGGAGTCGTCCCTGGCCCAAGATCTGCCTCTGGTGAAAATTTCATGAAGATCCGTCCAGTAGTTTCCGAGAAATCCTGTCCACAGACAGACAGAAGGACAGACGGACAAACAAATAAATAAATAAATAAACCGACTCAATCGCATTATCTCCTTGGCGGAGATAATAAAAGTAGTCCTTTGAAAAACGTCATTTTGAAATAAAAACCTATTTATTTATTAATTTAACTTTATTGACTAATTTATATATTTTTATTGACATTTATTTATATATTTATTGGCTCATTTAATTATTTCAGGATTCATTTCATAGCTGTTTTTATTTATTTCATAGGCATATGTATTTATGTATTTATTTATTTAATATTAACGAAAATGGCGTTCCATACATACTAAACAGAGACCAGTAAACGAACCTAAACTGAAGCTAATTGATTTGATGCATGACTGTCGCACCTGGCTCAGTTTTTCCTCTGACACTGCTATTGATATTGTAAGTCCCTCCCTCTTCTTGACTTTGATTGGTCGGTGAGAGAGATGTGACATTGACATTGAGTCCGGCACTGTACTAAAAAGTGCCGTGAGCAGAGCTGACAAAAAAGCTGAAAGTTCAGGGTATTTTTGCGTCAAGGACACTAAGCGCTGTCAACACTGAACTTCATAGAATTTGCATACAAAACAGATGCTTCCAGAGCAAAAAACGCTTCCTGTGGACACAGGCCCTAATAATTATTCTATTGCAGTAATTCAGACAGGCTGAACAGGTATAAATTAAGGCAACAAACTTTTACTGAATAAAGCCCCAATGTGGGGAACTGTAGAGAGTTTACATCATCATTATCAAGTTTTCTCTTGGTCCTGACTTCGCACACCATCTGTCATAACATCTTGAGTGTCTCCTCAGGCTTCTTTTTTTATGGGTTTTCGTAGGAAGTCCGCAGCAGATAACACTCACGTTGGCAATGTCGATTTCAAGCTGCATCACTTGTGTCACTTCCTCCCAAACACGGTCCTCGTCCCTCATCAGACCTCGATCCTCACGGGCCATCAGCACAATGGAGAACATGAACTGAAAGTATGCCTCTCGCACCTGTCAGAGAAAAACACATACACACATACTCAAACATGTACACACGGAAGCACATGTGCATGCACTCTCATACAACCACACAAACTCAAAGCCAGGACACAAGTTAACACACACACACACACACATGCACGCAAACACGCACACACACACACACACACACACACACACACATACAAACACACACTAAAACATGTTCACATAGACAGGGCCACACAGTGTTCATCTTCAGTAAGGAGTACATCATCAAACCTACAGAATCTACTGAATAACAGTGGGCACATTCATTATGATGTGTACTCAAGGATTAAGTACCTTCTTGTAGTTCCCATCATTGAAGTAGTAGTCCCTGGAAGGCATTCCCAACCCTGGTTGATCAATCTGTTTGCACAATAGAGATTCATAATGGCCCTGCTCGACAGTAAAATGCCAAACTATTTCACGGTATATTACATGCTATTTCCATTGACAGCACAGTACTTATCAAACATTAGGTGAAATAAAGAGGTAACTTTAAATTAACTTGATAATGTGGGTGAATTATGGAAGTTACTAAGTTCTTGAACACAGTTTTGTAGAACCAGTTACCACAACATTTACAAGTAAATTCAACATTCCATTTTTGAGTGCATATTCAAACAATCAAGAACTTTTTCTCTTGATATTTAAAAACAAATAATCAATGTATGGCAAGACACTGATGGCTTAACGCAATAAAATCCACGGACCATATATGGGTCCGCTGCATGCAGCTGCTGTATTCAAATCTGCAGTACTTCAGGCTGATTTAAATTCTGTAGAGATCCCGAATTTTCCAAAAATTTCCTGCTGAATTACAGGGAAATGTGTATAAAATGATATACAAGATGCAGATTTTTCTACTTGATGTAATGTTATGGGCATAAAACACAACATCTTGGGTTTCAAGATTTCTCTCAATATAAGTTTGATGTAAAAAGACTAAAAACAAGGATGATCCAGGCACTCAACGAAGAGTAGTGATTAAAAAAAGCCTTGATTTAGTACTGGCTAGTAATTGTCAACATGTTTCGGCCTTACAGCCATCGTCAGGACACACAAAACTAGTCACAGCGAATTACTAAAATAGATACAGGTATACCCAGAGCAATTAGTAAATTTACATATTAAATTAATTGATTAATAGCCAACAACAAGAAGGCAATTAAAAATAGCCTACACAGTAGGCAAAAAAATGCAGACCAAGTAGCAAACATAAAAATACAGACCAAGTAGCAAACATGAAAAGAAAAACACAACTTAAAGGAAACACATGAAATCACATGAAAACCTGTGTCTATTTTAGTAATTCACTGTGACTAGTTTTGTGTGTCCTGACGAAGGCTGTAAGGCCGAAACATGTTGACAATTACTAGCCAGTACTAAATAAAGGCTTTTTTTAATCACTACTCTTCCTTGAGTGCCTGGATCATCCTTGTTTTTAGTCTTTTGAGATTTTTTCCCTGTTGATCCAAGAGCACCGACTTTACTTCTGTTATATCTACCGTTGAGCAGCTGGTTGGATTCTTCATTTTTTACATAAGTTTGATGTAGCTTAAGCGCTGCAACAGAGACAGATATGCCTGTGAAATTGTCCGATAATATGAAAAAATGCTTCTCCTGACTTTGAACCTATTTAAGGGAAAACTTGCATGACAATGTAGAGTTCAAAGGATGAAAACAGGTTCTTCAATAAAATGCTGGCCAAATTGCAAATGGCTGGTGTCCTTACGTAGATGATGTGGTGACTGGAGTTGCGATCATCTGTCCAAACAAACATGTCCAGTAGAACTTTCTTGTGGAAATGTGCATGAAGGGTGGCCAGTGTATCCTCCAGACTCCATTCCTTCTCTGATAGGACAGAAAGACCCTGCAATAAGCACTCACACTTTTCAATCTGCCTATTCTAGAGTCTCATTTTGGCAACCCAGATGCAATGTGTCTGGAAAGAACAGTACAACTTTCTACTCTCGTTCCAGGTATGGATTCAATTTAAGCATGTCCTACTTGCGCACCAGCGTGAAAACAAACATTATTGACGATGGTTACCGATAATACTTTTCTGACGTACTGTATAACAACTAATATGTTGTGATGCCTGAGCCAACTTGTGCTGATTAGTGCTGTAATTGGCAGGATGAACTCACACCAGAACTTGATACGTGAAGTGCTTGATGTTCCCTAGGATACAGCCATCCATTAACAGAGCAAACAGAAGGCAGTAAAAGTGCCTTGCGTAACAGCATTAGACAAGCTAACACAAACTCAAGAAACTGCAACTTTGTTTGTGTTGAAATATCAGTACTTGCTAGAGGACATTGGCTACCAGCTGGAGGGACAGCAGTCTAGTCTGAAGTAGCTGTTCAGCCCTTGCTTAGGGTTCAGCACCCCTTGCCCAGAGAGCCCCAAGGATCAACTGGAATTTGTGTCCAGTTTAAGGTGAGCAATTTGTATTACAATTTATTGGGCAATGAAGTAAGGGCTTCCTCACAATCACTGGGCAATTTCTTCTTACAGAAATTTTTTCTCACCACTGTTCGAGGGTTTTTCTCCAGGAAGTTATTTTGGAAATTCAGGCAGTGGGGTTCTCTTCTGCATGGTCAAGCGCCTTAGTGACAGTCCATTTGTTAAAAGAAAATGGATATAAAATTCGAGGGATCTTAATTAAAGTTCCTAACTTTGCCGGCAGTGGTGCTAGAAATATTCTCGCCATAATTTTGTGTGTGATCGGCTGACGCGCTGGTCGCTGAAGGAGGTCAATTCTCCATGTCGGAATGCAAACTTCTGGTATACAAAGCAACTAATACTCCTCGCTAGAAGTGGAATGGCACAGATCCGGGCCTAGGCAGAGGCAGTCTAGGCATATGCTAGGGCTGCCGTCCGTCCGTAGTGGCGCCACAGGCACCCAAGGTGGGGGAAGAGCAAAATGAAGAAGAAGAAGAAAAAAAAACTGACTTTTTTTTTTTTTTTTTACACATACAGCGCTATTTTAATGCTATCATTAAGAAATATTACAAAAGAGGCCCACAACAACATAACTAACCCACATACCCCATTTCAAATAACCTCAGAATTCCGAGTTCCAGCAGCTCATAAAATGGTGCATATCCGTTAACTAGACATAAATGACGCAGTTTGCGCTAATTTGATCAAGGCCTAGAGTTCTATAAGCCTACGATGTTTCCCATTTTAAAAGAACTCTTTTTTACAAGATAGAAGAGAGAAATAATGTTCATTGGTGTTGGAGAGCTGCTTAGGCATAAAAAACAATGGAATTTAATAAATTACCATTGCATAGTGCCGAGGAATGTGTGACTGCCCACTGCACTAATGTGGCCAATTCTTTTGAACACTGCAAACAAGTGCAATCTAAATTAGGCCACACTGCTGAAAAAAATGCTGATACAGAAAATGGAATTCAGAGAAAGTTTTGGATTTATTTATTATGTATTTGAATTAGGCTATTGCCGTCCTTACAATGTCGCATGCAGGCCTGTTATGTTTCTTGCCAATTTAGCCTATCAGTGATCTCGTAGCCATTTCTTCTTAGTTTCTTCATCATCATTGGCTTATATATTGGTCTTCATTATTCACAAAATAAATTGTTTTATTATTAATCAGGCAATCTTGAACGGTAACAGGTTGAAAGCAATTATGCTTTTAAGGGTTAGAGGGAGACGGCACGCCACCATTGACTGTACATACTTCAATAAACCTCAGAGTGTCGAATTCCATAGCAAATAACATGGCTCATACTCGTTAGGTAGACTTTTAAATTTCACCGTTTTGTGCTAATTTTCTATAGGCCTTGAATCATATATGCTGAAGAAGATGTATCCCATTTAAAATGTGTTCTTTTTTTTACAAGATAGAGGAGAGAAAGACCACACACCACCGCTGGAGAGCTGCTGACCGAGGTAAAAATACAAATGCAAAAGGGCAGTCGCACACTCATTGCCACGATGCAATAAAAATGAATCTGTTCAATTATTAAATTAGCTACCAATGTTTCAATGCAAGAAATGTTGGAATTTAATAAATTATCATTGCGTCGTGTCAATGTATGTGCGACTGCCTACTTCATATTTGTAGTCTGTTTTGAACACTGAAAACATTCTGATGAAGTGCAATCTTTTTTTATTATAATTATTATTTATTTATTTATTTATTAATTTGGCATCTCCAATCCCACCCGAATCTGGAATGTCCAATTGGGGAACTATGTACAAGGCTTTCGCATATGCAGTCCCCTGTTACCAACTCAGGAAGAGTGAAGACAGCTCGCGGCTCTCCTCCAAAGCACGCGCCTGTCAGCCAGCACTTCTTATACACTCATTGGTTGAATCGTCGCAAGTTCAGAACGAGGGCAGAGGATACTCAAACATGAACAAGCTTAGAATCTTCCTGACGAGCGCCCGTCTGGCCAAAAGGAGGCGCCTAAGGAATGAACAAAGCAACTTATATTACCCTTCCCAGCAGACCCTTCCCAATTTGCATCCCTGTAGCGCATTGGCCAATTGCGCGCTACATCTGAAAAAGCTGCCGACCACTGCCGGATGGTACGACGGGGGCTCGAACTCGCGCCGTGGTAGTCATTTCTGCTTCGTAATGCGATGCTTTTAACCTAGTGAGCTAAGTTATGTGCCATCTTAACGTAAATTCTGCTACACTGCTGAAAAAGAGCTTATACGGGAAATGGAATTCAGAGAGAAGGTTTTGAATTTATTGATTATTTTTATCATTGCCATTCTTACAATATTGTGTTTATTAGGCTCGTTGCCATTGTAGCCTATTGGTGAAATGGAACTCAGAAAAAGTTTTGGATTTCTATACATGCCACTACAATCCCATAGCAACGACACTGCCCTTGATGTTGGGGTCTAAAAGGTGAAGAAAAAAGGCCCTATTTTCTTTGTTTCTAGGGATCAGGCGGGTCAGCTGAAGAGAGTAACACTGACCGTGAAACAATCTCAGGTGCACAGCCTAATTCAAATGTACATAGCGGATTATGTCGAAAAGACCTAAGTTGTCTGGAGCCCACAAACTAAAATACATTAGCAGTTCCGAAATGTTAATTCACTTGCTGTGCCTGTATCATGAACATGCAAAGGGAAAACCAGTTTAGTGCACTGAAATTATTGACTGTATACATTCCATGGCTGAAACCAGAAGTGTGTATCATGACGCAAATATTCTTGTGCCACCCTCGGCAAGGTTTGGACATTTAATTGCGATCCCTTGAACTGAATTTTGCTTAACAACCATTTCAGTTCCAACCTAAGTAATATCGTCAGCTGAGAATTAACTTGGTCTATCTGCATTTTTGTGAATATTTGAGATATTCTCTCATAATGATTTTTAACCCTTTCGCAGGCACAGCGACATTTTTGTCGTTTTAACCAACGTGTTTTATAAAGTCTTCTTTAAATTCCCCGATTGCGGGAATTCCCTTGTTAGTTACACTCATTACCATTGGCTGTCTCTCAGGTCACCCAGCACTGTATTTTTAGCCGTGAACGAGGCATGGGATTTCCTAAAAACGCTAAATACGAGACTACTTTCCGGTCAAATTGTGGGACATGTGAACATGGCATCGACGAGTACAAATAGCCGGCATTCTAGCCGTGTTTCTAAACGTAAATACAACGTGGATGAAGTTTTTGCTTTATTGAATGACTCTGACGATGAGTTTGAATATCCAGAGAGCGGGAGTGACTTGGATCCAAACGGTTTTAGCGATTCTGGAGAGGATTAAAACATAAAAACATCAGTTATGGGAAACTTATTATGAGATTTGGTGTTATTTTATTGTTATTTTGAATAACAATCATATTTTGGTAAAAACCCAAAATTAATCCGTCCGTGGGGGTATGCATCTGGGCCAAAATTTGCCTGCGAAAGGGTTAAGTTAACAAGGTCTATTTTAGGTTATGACCCTGCTTAGATATGCACTCAGTTTATGTCAAACGTCAATATTAGAAGGGTCTATTTGCAAATTTGCCGCTTCACCAAGTTTTAAGTAGGTCTATCTGCGATTAACCAATAATATTAGAGGGATCGCATCACGTGACCTCAGGCCTCAGAGACAAAATGGCTGCCTAGAAGAAATTTACTGAAGCAGAGTTGAGAGAAATTGCTGCATTTCCTCATTTAGGGGAGTGCTTCGAGAAGTCAGATTGAACAGAGTGTTATTTGCTGAAACTTAAATGATTTGCTGAAAAATTATGTTTTGTCAAGTTAATCATGTAAATTGAGTTCAAGGTTACCTTTTCTATGCAGATCAAAGTGAAGAATAATAACCCAAAGGCTTTGATCAACCAGAGAAATTGGCAGAGTCAAAAATTACATTGTTTATATACAACCCCAATTCCGAAATAGTTGAGACGAAGTGTAAATTGTGAATAAAATCAAAATTCAAAGACTTTCAGATCACATTAGCCAATATGTTATTTACAATAGACCATAGATAACATTTCAAATGTTGAAACAGACATTTTACATTTTTATTCACAAAATTAGCTTATTTCAAATTTTCTGGTTGCAAGAGGTCTCAAAAAAGTTGGGACACGGGCAAAAAAGGGCTGAAAAAGCAATTAATATATATAAGAATCAGCTGAAAGAACATTTAGCAAGTAATTAAGGGAGCTTGTCAATATACTGAACGCATTCAAAAATGAACAGGTCTCAGTTCGTGTTCAGCTAAAAAACGAACGGCAGAATGTTCAAAAATGAACAAGCATGCGTTCATTTTTGACCGAACAGCATCCAAAAACGAACGTAGCTACCCTCTCTCGCGTTACAAAATGAATCTTCTCTCCATTTCGCAAAATTTACACCAACATGCGTAAATATTCCCTTCTTACAAGAAAGAAATTCCCCGTCTCCCATCCTGCAGAATTTAGAAGTATATAGTAAGGCACGTGCCTATTAAACGACAGTTTTCACGTCGACTAAAAAATCCTACCAAATCTCCAGTTTCGAGATTATATCTTTACCGATTGTCAATCTTCCGCTATACGCTTACACTTTTCATCGAGTTCGATAAGATGCTTTAACACATTCCACACTCAAGACCGGAGATAAATTGTGATTCAATGGTACCGGGGTACGTTCAGTCAGCCAAAACATTCAAATATTGCTGTGTGAATACTTTACTGGAATGAACATCGCTTCTGTGTGGTGTCAGTATGCCACTTTTTCCTTCTTATATAAAAAAGCATTTTAGAATTCCAAATCATGATGTGACCGCTAGGCAATTTGTATGCAAAAGATTGTAAATAAATTAAATTAAATAGATTAAAATTATAGTTTACGCATTGTATCACATCATCTGCGCAACAGCCCAAGTTTAATTCTACTATTCTGTGAGTATAAGAACTAGGATAACTTAGTCCCGCTCATATCAAATTGCAAAATTATCCGCAATATTAATCCTTTCTTTTTAAACCTGTGAACGCGCAAGCCAAAAAAAAGTGCCACACTTTACTGCCCACTACATATAGGATAAGTTCAGATTTTGTTCCATTGATTGTCGCAGATTTTGTACCATTTGTCATATTAACTATATATTGTTCTAATTTATTGTACAGTATTTTTTTCAGATTGAAATCACAACACATAAAACCGAGAGCCGAGTGGCCTCTGTGTGCGTGTGTGTGTGTGTGTGCGTGCGTGCGTGTGTGTCTGGCCACTCAGAGCTAGATTCCACCAAGCGCGTATCTGCAGCATAGCGGGAGCGACGCTGTTTGGCTCCGCCTTGCAGGCGACTGTTTCCGGCCAACCAGTGCTAGACTCCGGCGGGCGCGTATCAGTGCTAGATTCCACCGGGAGCGTATCTGCAGCATAGCGGGAGCGAGGCTGTTTGGCTCCGTCTTGCAGGCGACTGTTTCCGGCCAACCAGTGCTAGACTCCGCCGGGCGCATATCTACAGCATAACATGTGCGACGCTATTATCTATAGACATACAGGGGGAATCCCTGGTATCAATCTCTCCTGGGGATTCCCCTTTTGAACCCAAGCCAATTCATCCACAGGAGTCGCGAATCCCAAAAAACAGATGCCAGGCCCAAGAGAAAGTAGCGCGTAATCTGCAGCATAACGTGAGCAACGCTATTACGCTCTGTCTTGCAGGCGACTTAGTGTTCCACTGAGCGCGGAATGTCAGCGCAGCGTATTCCCCTTGATGGTTACTTAGTTTTAGTTACTATAAAAACATCGGTTGCGTGACAGCCACCTTGGTGTTTATGGAAACGCCATAGCAACACCATAGCAACGTGATGACATCATAGAGGTGCATGTGATGACATCATAATGCTGCACGAAGTTACATAAAATAGAACCCGTGGATCCCCACGGGCAGAGTGCTAGTTATTAGTTAATAAACATTGGGGTTTCTTTAAAATGTGGTTTTAAGAGACTGCTAATTCATTTCCATATTTTTTAAAACCTGTAATCAGCAGATAGACCAAGGTAACCCTGGAATTTTATGAATTCTAAGTTACAATGGTCTATCTACGAAATTGGGTATCCAGAATTCAATGTTGCCAGACAAATAGGGGTATGTAAATTAGCCCAGTTTAGTCTCGTCGTATTCTAATTGTTTAGGGCAAAAAATCTGTTAATTCGGAAAAACCCGAATTAACCCAGGGTTTCAGAAAAACCTCGAAAACACAAAAATGGCAGATAGACCTAATTAATCCTCGGCCGACGATATGACGAAATGGGACGATTTAGTAATCAGTTGTTTTAAGAGCCATTCCGCGAGAAAATGGCACTTTTTGTAGAAGTTGAGGAGTTGACCCCCCTGGAACTGAATGAATCTTGGCACATAGGTCGATATGGTAGTCTCATGGAAAAAGCCAAACTTTCAGGTCTGTATCTCACTTAGCCTGCTGGTGGCGCCACCTGGAAGCCACTAAAGTGGCTCAGTTTTGCTTCTGACAACGCATTTTACATCAATTATTATGACTCAAGGGTACACAGTACCAAATGTATTATACTTTTATCATGACCTGTGACACTTCAAGTCTGGTTAGATATCAGCACCACATCAGCGCCAAGATGGGTTACTATGTTATTGAGCCAGAATTATTTGAGAAATCACAGTAAAAATAAAAAATGAGAAAGGGAATAAAATAATATAAATAAATATAAATAATATTTATCATGGTGATAAATGCCGTTTGTTGTGCTTTTGGAACTCTTTTTTCAGGAATATCAAGAATTTCTTTGGTAGTATCTACACTTACAAGCTAGACAGAGCCAAAGTTGGAAGAAAACTCAAAACGGACCATTTCATAGCAGATTGTACCTATGTTTAGGCGGTATTATTTTGTTTACCCAGCAAGATAGAAATCCTCTGGATACATAGTCCCTTTGGGGTACATTACAGCATTAGCAAAATGTCAATGGTAGTATTTTCAGTGCAGGTGATTTTAAACATCTAAAGTTGGAAAAAGTTGCATCCAGGGGGCACTGTAGGCTGGAAGTACTGGCCATCCCCAACAATGTACCAAAGAAATTTTTTTTGAACTGTGATACACAGTCACAGCTAGTTTTCTCAGAAAGTGAAGAGCTTGGTTTGGTACTATGCTGGGTAGATAGCTTTCTGACCAAAGGTGGTGCTCTAAAGAGCTAATGTTCTACCAACCTAATATTCAATATATGCACGTACTTTATATAATGTCAAAAGACAGAACTTTGGTATATGTCTGGGAATATGGAATATTAGGTCGGTAGAACATTAGCTCTTTAGAGCACCACCTTTGGTCAGATAGCTGTCCATCCAGAATAGTACCAAGCTAAACTCTCCATTTTCAGAGAAAACTAGCTGTATGCATCACAATTCAAAAACAATTTATTTGGTACATTGCTGGGGATACCCAGTACTTGCATCCAGCCTACAGCTCGCCTGGGGGCAAAATTTTCTGACGTTTGATGATGAATATCGTCTACACTGAAAATACTACCATTGAGATTTTACTAATGCTGTAATATGCCTCAAAGGGACTATGTATCCAGAGAATTTCAGATCTCTATCTTGCTGGGTAAACAAAATAATGCCACCTAAACATAGGCACAATCTGCTGTGAAATTATCCATTTTGACTTTTCCTCCAACTTTGGTTCCGTCTAGCTTGAAAGTGAAGATACTACCAAAGAAATGCAAGGTATTCCCGAAAATAGAGTTCCAAAAGCACAACGAACGGCATTTACCCTCACAGTACAAATCTGCTTTACTGAGAAAATATACTACAAACAAGCACCAAAAATGAATTTCGACCATCTTTCTGGCCGTCCATTGCACAAACACAGCAAGATACCAAAGTACTATTCAATGAAAATGATAGTCTTGTTGTGAGTAAACTCATAATAAAGCATTCTAGTTTGGTATATGTCTGGGATATTATCTTATTCCCATTTTCAATTTTTATTGTTATTTCTCAAATAATTCTGGCTTGATAACGTAGTTACCCAGCTTGGCGCTGATGTCAAACCGGACTTGAAGTGTCACAGGTAATGATAAGAGTATAACATACTCGGTACTGTGTACCCTTAAGCCATGATAGTTTATGTAAAATGTGGTGTCAACAGCAAAACTGAGGCACTTAAGTGGCTTCCAGGTGGCGTTATTGGCAGGCAAAGTGAGAAACAGACCAAAAAATTTGGCTTTTTCTGTGAGACACCCATATCTACCTATGTGCTAAGTTTCATTCAATTCCAAGCGGGTCTACTGCGCAACGAATGTCAATCTCTCATGGAATGGCTCTTAATTTATAAAATCAGAGCTGAGTATAAAAAGAAATCCGAACAACCCATTGCAGTGTCGCCCTAGTTCACACACAAAAGTAGACTCACTCTGTAGACAGTGGTCATTCAGCCTAGGAGCAACGCCTTTTAGCGTGGACAACTCAATGGACCTCTTGCAGTTACATTCAGTTGTAATTAGTGCCAAAAGCAAGTTACACTCACGCTACCTGTTATTAAAGCCCTCCTTCAAAAGGACAGGTCAGGATTTCCCCTACCTGCCGTGCCATTGCAGTCCTCTGAGGCCACAGGCCATCCTCCAATGGTGTCAATGAGTTCGATCAGGGGCTGAGAGTCGCGCAGTTCAATTAGACCTATAGAGAACAGTCATTATGCACTAGCAAGTAACTCATATGCAGTTCATCTTAGCATCGGAGACTTTAATCTCATCAACGTGCCATTGCTGTCGGTGACTTAATCACTCGCACTCTTTAATGGGTCTACCCTCAAGTGGCCTGTGTATATCGTAAGTGAGGCTGTTAATTGAAAATGTTTTATTGTGTCATTAAGAACTTTTTCCCATTTCCAGCCCAGCAATTTTCAAATGTAATTGCAGCAAGCACTCAGGTGAATGCCATTTAACTGATTGACTGGTACGTCTCCCGCCGCTCATCTCTTAGAGCAGCTAGTTGGACAGGCAACTTACTTTCGTTCATACATGAGCTGTACAGGATCTTGGCTTTGCAGAAGGCCTCCCTATCCTGCTCATTCTTGGCCTCCAGAACCCCTGACAATGAAAAAGAAATATTGAAACAAAATTAACAACTACGTAAAGGGATCAAAATATAATACAAAACCAATTTTTTGACTTCTAACCACCCTGCAATGCCATATGTGGGTTCATCAAACATAACTGCTTTATTCAAACCTGTGGAACTTGCTATATTCTCGTGGAGATGCTAAGGTTTCAAAAGATCCTAAATACGCTGTTTATCCTGCTGAATTACATAGAAATGTGAATAAATTATGAAATATGTTTTTTGTAACTTTGAACTAACTTGTGGGGAAATTCTAGCAAAAATCAGAGTTTTAGGAGTTAAACATACCCCTATTTCCTCCCCAGTTTTGAATGTATACATGTAAATGAGTTTGACATTCACAATGCTATATCACCCTAAAGTTAGCAAGGCACAGACAGCAGATCCCCATTCACAGTAAGATAATGGCAGTGCTTAAGTGAAAACCCGCAGGTACATAACCCATTCTCAGCTAGAGGGTAACAACTATGCCAATCAACTCAGAACCAGACCAAAATTAATTATAAATTACAGTATGTAATCACTTAGGATTTGAATACTCCTCTGAGCAAAAGTGCTCTTGCCAGGTGCAACTAAGCAACCGAATGGGCCAGAATACAGGAAATTCTCTCCTCTGACAAAGAATATTTGAGAGAATTTAGTAAGTTCTAACAATACCAGTCAAGGTCAGTAAAGTTTAGGGCAATAATTTTATTCTAAAACAGTTATGAAATTGATCAGGGTTAGCAGAGGAACCAAATTTTGTTCCTTCCTTAAGTGCCAGAGTTCCTCACCCTTCAGGATGATCTCCAGCTCGTCTCTCAGGATGTCAAACACACTGTAGTGGGAGCTGGTCTCTGGGATCACATGACGGCTGAGCCAGCCTCCACATGAGTACTGATAAAAGTTCTGGCACGGCTCGACCGTCGAGTCCATGCTCTGGAGCAGGCGGGCAGCTGTTAGGTAAGAGACACATGCCACTGTTGCTATTCGTGAAAAATTTCCTCCGGGACAGTCAGGCATACATAGCACAACGCAAAAGAAACAAAAGCAGACCATTCAAACCCAACTAAGCTCTCCGTACCTACTGTGCGTTCCCCCCCCTGTCAACACAAAAATTCCTCCAACCACTAGGGGGCAATCAATAGTTAGCCAATGACACATTTTAAAGGTCCCCTATCATGTCACCACGTGCACAGCTAAATAGCCAGCATAAGCTATTTAAAAATCGGTCTGCTTGTGACATCATATGGTGAAGTGACCACCAAAAGGCAAGAATGACTGATTAACTTCTGCCAACCAGTTAATCAGCTCCTTCATTATTCTCGGTTATCCCCCCCAAGCTGATGTCACAAAGGACAGATTTTGAAATGGCTTGTGATGGCTAATCAGCTGTGCACCTGGTGACATGATAGGGGACCTATAAGATACATTGACATGAATTTTCAGCACCACACACTTTGAAACAGGCCCAAAATTAATCAAATCTGCCTCTGAGCGGGGAATGAAGACTCTTTTTCCCTGTGTCAGTATCATACAACAAGGAAAGTAATCAAGAGGGGCAGTCGCAGAACTTATATTCAAAATTCTGAAAAAAAAATAAAGCAACCGGTAACCCTCACAATTCTGAAACAGATAACCAGTGTTCAGTTAATACTGCCACTACGCTTTCACTGGCAACATTGTCATCATGAACACTGACTAACCATTCTACTCATTTAAACATGCATCCATACCCAGCCAGATTCTACAAACCCCAATTCCAGTGAAGTTAGGACGTTGTGTAAAACGTGAATAAAAACAAAATGCAATGCATTTTGCAAATGCAAATCTCATAGACCTGCATTTCATTCACAATAGAACATAGACAACATATCTGATGTTGAAAGTGAGACATTTTGCCATTTCATGAAAAATATCAGCTCATTTTGAATTTGATGGCAGCAACACATTTCAAAAAAGTTGGGACAGGGGCAACAAAAGGCAGGAAAAGTAAAAGGTACTAATAAAAAAAACAGCTGGAGGAGCATTTTACAACTAATTAGGTTAATTGGCAACAGGTTAGTAACATGACTGGGTATAAAAAGAGCATTTTAGAGAGGCAGAGTCACTCAGAAGTAAAGATGGGCTGAGGCTCACCAAACTTTGAAAAACTGAGTCTAAAAATTGTGGAATAATTTCAGAAAGATGTTCCTCAATGTAAAATTGCAAAGATTTTGAATATCCCACCATCTACAGTACACAATATCACCAAAAGATTCAGAGAATCTGGAGAAATCTCTGTGCACAAGGGACAAGGCCAAAGGTCAATATTCAATGCTCGTTATCTTTGGGCCCTCAGGCAGCACTGCAATGAAATCAGGCATAATTCTGCACTGGAATTCACTGCAACGGCTCAGGAACACTTCCAGAAATCATTGTCTGTGAACACAGTTTTCTGTGCAATCCACAATAAATCTGTATCAAGCAAAGAAGAAGCCATATGTGAACACAATCCAGAAATGCCGTCGTCTTCTCTTCACCAAAGGTCATTTAAAATGGACTGAGGCAAAATGGAAAATTGTCCCGTGGTCAGATTAATCAAAATTTTAAATTCTTTTTGGAAAACACGGATGCCGTGTTGTGTGGGTGAAGAGGAGAGGGACAATCCAGCTTGTTATCAGCGCTCAGTTCAAAAGCTTGCACCTCTGATGGTATGGGGTTGCATACGTGCCTAAGGCATTGGCAGCTTACACATTTGGATAGGTATTATCAATGCTGAAAAGTATATAGAGATTTTCTAACAACGTCTCTTTCAGGGAAGGCCTTGCATATTTCAGCAAGACAATGCTAACCCACATTCTGCATCCATCAAAACAGAATGGCCTCGCTGTACACAGTCCGGGTGCTGAAATGGTCTGCCAGCAGTCCAGACCATTCACCAATAGAAAACATTTGGTGCATCATAAAATTAAAAATCTGGCTAATAAGACCCAGGACTACTGAGCAGCTAGAATCCTACATCAGAAAAGAGTGGGACCACATCCCTCTTCCAAAACTCCAGCAACTGGTCTCCTCACTTCCCAGACGTTTACAGACTGTTGTTAAAAGAAGAGGGGATGCTACATAATGGTAGACATGGCCCTGTCCCAACTTTTTTGAGATGTGTTGCTGCCATCAAATTCAAAATGAGCCAATATTTTTCATGAAATGGTAAAATGTCTCACTCTCAACATCTGACATGTTGTCTATGAATAAAATGTGGGTTTATGAGATTTGCAAATCATTGCATGCTGTTTTTATTCACGTTTTACACAACGTCCCAACTTCATTGGAATTGGGGTTTGTAGCTCCGATATGCATCAAGCCCCAGAGAGCCACGGTTATTTTTAGGCCTTGTAATTGGAAACCGATTATGACCTCGGACTTCTCATGCTTTTGTTTACTCAGGGGTTGGAAGCAATGCATGTGTTTCATGATCGTTTAAATGAAATAAGATCATTTGAAACATCTTTGTGCAATTCCATTGCTTCCAATGATCTTATTTCATTTAAACAATTTAAACAATCATAAAACACATGCATTGCTTCCAACCCTTGAGTAAACAAAAGCGTGAGAAGTCTGGAGTCATAGTCGGGTTCCAATTACTAGTGGTGAAATCCACCGTAAGCCACGTGAAACTGATAAACCTCCATGCACAAGGACTTCAATTTCGCGCGAGAATCTCTTACATACGTTTTGATTGAATAATTGCTGACTACGCAAGGGGAACGTAAATATGCCACTAAAACTCACAAATGCGTGAGAGTTGACAGGTATGCGTTATTAATGAAAACTGACCACACCTGATAAGGCTGAGAGTTTTCGCAGTTTCTGTGATGGTAATTCAAATGAATGATTGAAAACAGGTCATGACCAATCATTATTTTTAAGGTGTGGTTTGAGCTTCCCCTGTTGCCAGTTTACCAGCCGCCACTGGACTAATATAATCAAATTCATAATATATCAAATTCAAATATTCATTATATTCATCATATTCAAATATAATCAAATGTTTGCTCAATGCAAACATATCTTGACTTAATAAGACTGAAACAGTCGGTACCCAGTGTGACTGCAGGATGCATACCAGACAGGGCCAGGTAAACACTGAGTGGTTACTCACCTGCAGAGACACACCCAGGTGTAGTGCATACCGGGTCAGCGTTTGGCCGAAACACTGGGTCTAAAATGGGCAAGCACACAGAAAAAGGCATTTAATCACGTGCAGACACACACACACACACACACACACACACACGTGCACACCCATTCACACACACAAATAAAGGTATACAAATGGAAATAAACATGCTGTGAACACAGCAATTATACAACCTCTACAACTTTTATTCAAATTATGACAAATAAATTTATAACCAAATACCTAAAACATGCAACAAATGTAAGCACTGAGCAAAAATTATATAGCTAATGTGGTTCTGTTATATTGTTGCACTTCATATCTAACAAACATGAAATACTCAGATCCCCTCCCACGGGATAGCCAATCTCTGGCCTGGAATGAAAACGCGGTGGAGGGACGGACAGGAGGATGGAGGGAAGTTTGAAAAGGCACATGAACACAATAAGATGTATCCACACATAAAATTTTGTAAAATATGGACCAGTTAAGGAGTCCTGGCCCAAAAAAGAATGGGATGACTGATATTTGGCCTGGAAACAAAACGCTGTGGAGGGACGAACAGACGGAGGAGGAATGATGGAAGTATGAAAAGGCACATATGAAATTTCATTGAGAAATACTGAACGATTTGGGAGTTCTGACCCAAAAAAGAAGGATGACAGACAGAGAGATACTCCAAAGGACAACACTAATTTCTATATCCCCATCCAGGGATGTGGCAGGAGATGATAATACACTATTATGTAATTAAAACATATAACAAATGTAAATACTCAACAAAAAAAGCCCCGTAAATTACAAAGACAAAAGACTTCAATGTTGAAGAAATAAAACCTTTTCTTGATAGGAAAGTTCTAATGAACAGTAAAAATAATTTCAAGAACTTGAGATGATAATGGTTCATTCCAATTAGCCACATTATAGTCTTTTTTTTTTTAAACCAAGGAGTGCTTTAGTTTTTTTTTTTTTTTTTTCAAATTAATGTGATTCTGTTTCATTTGTTATTTGCATTGGTTGCAAAATAACATAGGTCATGGCACATGTTATAGATGTAAAAGGTATAATTCCTGACAGTAATTCCATTTTCAGACTTGTTTGTTTGTCAGGTTTGTATCACAAAGGTTTTACACTCCAAATCAAACTTGCAAACATCGTCTGTACAATTATTTTTCTTCACCAAATAAATGAAGAAGCATAGACCAAGGAGTGTTAAAGCCTTTATCCAAATCAAGCACAATTCCCAACCTATCATCTGTGTTTCAAGTTTAAACATTATGGCTTGGCACTGAGCCACCCAGTGGACAATTTACCAAGAACATGGGTGGGTGGTGCTGCCCAGAATGGCAATGACAAGAGCAGGGGCGACGGGCACCAATGAGGTGATGCATTTCTGGATACTGAGGCCTGATGGGAATTGATTACATCAGCTAAGCCATTGTTTCTGGTGCTGTAAATTCACTGCAGATGAGGCAGCTGATGAAATTTGTGCGGGGTTTGGAGGGAGATTTGGGTGTGGATGGCTGGGAGGGGAAGGTGAATTCCCCCTCGCCATCACCGCAAAGCCAGGAAACGGCCATCAGCAGTCACAGCTTGTAGAGGGCAGAGGGAGTGTGCTGTTTCGGGCACCGCTGTACAGTAATGAGATCAAACCTAACATCCAATTTCACCCCAGTTCCTAATTCCTGATCCCAACTACAGCTGTTCGTGTTCATTAATAAGAGCTTTGCGGATGCTACGCTAACAATGCAGAGCTGCTAACGGTGCAGTGCTCACTCTCGATGGCGCCAGCATTCCTCGAGGTTTCGGTTCTGCTGGATCGCTCTATGCAGGCAAGGGAAGGGGAAAAAAAACTGAATTCCCTTTGACTTCCTGTTTGCCCCGAGGGGTGTGTTTGCTAATCAATGTACACACGTTTAGAGGAGAAAAAAAAAATAGTGTTCTGCTGGACACTTATAGCATATTGCAACCGGTGGGCAGCTGCACTCAACCAGACTCCCTTTGAAGTGTTTGTTATCAACATGTTCCAGATTAGGTCTGTTGAAATCATTTAAGTGGAAGGCACTAACAGAGCCCTGAGCCTCCAACACAGACAGAAGCAATCGTTCAGCAGATGAATTATTCTCAAGCCTTAGTTAATCAAGAGAGCATAGGAGCATGGGTCACAGTAGCAACTCCTTATTATTAAATAATAATTCAACCATTCTATTATTTATGACTGTTCTACACTAATTTGATAGCTAATAAGACTGTCTGTATCAAGAGAAGCACATCATATGTTTCTTTGTTAAAAAAAATATTATTTGGAAATATAGAATTTAAAGAGATGATCCTTTGACATAAATTAGGCCTAACTGACATTTTGACTATTGACGTGTATTCATTTCAAGAAGTGCTATTAAAATCAAATCTTTAAATCACTTTATTTGTCTTGCTTTGTAGTCTTAATAGCATTGCTTTTGAATATGTCATATATACATTAAAACATCAAATTTTCTAATAAATCTACCTGAAGCCAATTTACATAAAATAAAAAACTTTATGATAAAATATTCACCATACCAATAGAGTTCGCTTCCTGCACCCATTAGGCCAAGATGATAAACAATTTTGTATATCAAAATTCAAAGGAACTCCGCTCAACGTGTAATAGAAACCACTCATGAGTTTTTACCACTTCGTCATCACCTCACAAAAGTCGGACAAAATTCATATTTAAGGTCCTCCCACTCAATTTCACATGAGGATTAGACTGCTTGCATTGTGGAAATAAATTGAAGGGTGACTGTAGTATAGAAAAGCACATTTTTTTTCAATGAAGTAAACATATTACACTCGTTCACATTTTCACATAGGCCCATCATAAATTCTAGATTACAGTATGGAAAGAATTTGCATATTATTACAAGTCAGTCTCCACGAAAGATCCTTGATATTGGTATTCTGAGTAATAAACCATTGAAAAAAATCGGGCAGAAACGTATTCACTGTGATTTCACCAACAACGACAAAACGATTCGGTTAAAATAAAATGTACAAATTAATAAATAAAACAAATTAATATAATAATAAGAATAATAATAATAATAAATCATGAAAAATGTTGCGTAACCAAAAGAATTTTATTACAATATTCCCAAAAAATAAAGCCTATAAAGTTAGCAAGTAAAAACTACTAAACTATGTTTTGATAAATGAGCCGGTCTGAAGCAACTTGTAACCACTGGATTTCTTCTCTTACCTTTGAGAGCCGACGTATAAAGCACAATGACTCCGGCTAATGCGCCGCTCACCAGCAGCAGAAGGACGGACAATCCTATCTCCGTCACACTCAATCGCCGCTTACCGGGCTTGGTTGATTTCTCTACAATGTCCATTTGACTTTCCGATTTACCCATGCTTGTCGCTCTGAAAAGTGGCATGAAGGGGAAAAGGACAACGTTAACGCTGCGTGGGGTTTGAGAGTTAAATGCAAGTTTCAATAGCTTACATCACTTAGCCTATATCTTCACCACCTATCGCCAACCTGTAGATCCATTGGATTGCAAAAAAAAAAAAAAAAAAAAAACCTGTTCAAAAAAAAACTAATTAAGAATAGCTTATTATAAATTTTTTAAAGCATGTCGAATGAATAAACACCATTTCAAAACAAAGCGCGATATGCACTAGTCCATTTGCAAACCAGGAGAAATTAAACGAGTGAGGTTAGTATTTCATCACATACCCGACTGTGATTGGAGAGACTGCGCGCGAGGAACACAGTAGCAATGCAGGGCTTCACTGTTGTGTTCCTGTCGCGTGGCTCTTCGTTGAGGAAACCCAAACTGTCAAAGTTTGATTTAAATAAAAAAAGTCAAAATCAGCAATGGCGTAAAAGAAGGGTGATCACTCAGAATTAGCCCGCTTTTCAATATTTTCCCAAAAGTAAGACATATATGGAACTGACCCCAAACATAAACTAGCCATGGTGCAATAATCCTGGTTTCTGCCAGGAATAAACAAGTTAAATGAGTTTATATAACCTTTTTAACCTCACTGAATTTGTGGTCAGGATTCCAGAATCCCTATAGGCCTAGTAATCATAATTCATTTTGTGTTAATGCATGGACATATATGTGCTAATTTTTACGTCCTTTTCTGCCTCATGGAGCAAAACTGAATGCAGAGCTAACAAAAAGTTTAAAACTGACACAGCCCCTGTTCCATGCAAAATTATGCTTAAAACATGGAACGCATTATTGAAGTGTCATTTTCCTTTGGGTTGTGAATGTGTATAGACATTTAGATTCCTCTTTTAAAAAGGTAAAATACCTTAATTTTAGAGCCCAATATTAGTAATGGGTGACAAACTATTTGCAAATTTAACATGTTCAAAAATTTTCAGATTAATGTTCAAAAATACAGTTTTATCAAATGTCCACTGTCGTACAGGTTCCTGCATTGCAGAAAGACTGAAGACTTGTAGCCTACAGGGAGTTAATTAATGGTCTGGGACAGAGAAAATTCAAGGGCTGTACTCATTCCTGTACATGGTGGCTTCGTCCTTTAACCCAGCTTTGTCTTATTCAGTATGAATATACGTACTATTTAAGGCCAGTGACAAATTGAGACTGAAGGACATTCGGTAGAGTGCTTAGCTCCAATAAAATAATATCATGATGTCACTGTATTACATCACTGATTATTCTCCATTTTTGATACCTTTGATACACACTGCCAATCCAAAAAAAAAAAAAAAAAAGTTGCATAGTCAAATATTTAGTCGGAACCCCTGTGGCTTTGATTACTGTGCAAATTTGTAATGTCATTGTTTTGATGACCATATGCAACGTCTAAACATTTATTTTGAATCAGAGTTGCCTTAATATTTGGCTTGAGATCTTGTCTTCACAACAAGATGGTTGAACCACTCTGTAGTCTTCTTGAGCGCGTCCTAATAACTTTGAATGTGGTTAAGGTCAGGACTTTGTGGTGGCCAATTTGTGTGTGAAAAAGATTCCTCATGCTTATTTTCCTCATTCATTGTTTTCTTTGCTTGATACAGGCCAATAACTTGCCCCTTCTGAAATACTATAACATCTTTTCCACCATCAAGGGCTAAGTTTTCCAACATGATTTTTTAAGAAATGAGAAGCTACGCACTTCATCTGTTAGGGTAAAAATAATTATTGCCAGCTGAAACACATTTAGCACTGCAATAATGATCCAATCATAGTATTTGTTTATTTATATCCAAACAGTGACTTTTTTTGGACAGGCAGTGTATTTCCGCTTGCTATGAAAATGTCCTCCCTCTTGTCTGACATCAAAGGGCTAATCTTTGATGATAAGCAATCTCAAAAACTATCAATATTTGGTGATAACATCATACTACAAAGTTTATTACCCTCACCAAGGAATTTATGTTTTCACCCCGTTTACCTCCGTCAAGGAGGTTACAGCTGGGAAAATAAGTATTGAACGCGTCAACATTTTTCTCAGTAAATATATTTCTAATGGGGCTATTGACATGAAATTTTTACCAGATGTCAGTAACAACCCAAGTAGCCCACACACAAATAAATCAAAACAAATATGTCCATAAATTAAGTTATGTGTAGTAAGTTACAATGACACAGGGAATAAGTATTGAACACATGAAGAAAATGAGGTGCAAAAAGACATGGAAAGCCAAGAAACCAGCTGAACAATGTCAGTATTTAGAAAGCAATTCTGCCACCTATCAGTGCAAATTAATATCAGCTGGTTTAGTGCTAATTGATGGCCTATAAAAAGGTTTCTCTTACCAAGGTGTCACACAAGAAGCATCTCATGATGGGTAAAAGCAAAGAGCTCTCTCAAGACCATTGCAACCCTATTGTTGCAAAACATACTGATGGCATTGGTTACAGACTTATTTCTAAACTTATGAATGTTCCAGTGAGCACCATTGGGGCCATAATCTGGAGGTCGAAAGAACATAATTTCACCATAAACCGGCCATGATCAGGTGCTCCTTGCAAGATTTTTGACAAAGGAATCAAAAGAATAATCAGAAGAGTTGTCTAAGAGCCGAGGACCACTCGCGGAGAGCTTCAGAAAGACCTGGAATTAGCAGGTAAAGTTGTTTCAAAGGAAACAATAAGTAATGCACTCAACCGCCATGGCCTCTGCATGCTCACCGCGCAAGACTCCATTGCTGAAAAAAAAAGCATGTTGAAGCTCATTGAAAGTTTGCTGCAACCCATTTGGACAAGCCTATAAAATACTGGGAGAATATAGTCTGGTCAGATGAGACCAAAATTGAACTCTTTTGATGTCATAGCACACATCGTGTTTGGAGGACAAATGGCACTGCACATCAACCCCAAAACACCACACCAACAGTGAAGTTTGGAGGTGGGATCATCATGGTGTGGGGCTGTTTTTCAGCATATAGTACTGGCAGACTTCTTATAATTGAAGGAAGGATGAATGGAGAAATGTACCGAGACATTCTTGATAAGAATCTGCGGCCATCTACCAGGATGCTGAAGATGAAACGAGGGTGGACATTTCAGCAAGACAATGATCCCAAAAACACAGCCAAGGCAACTCAAAATTGGTGTCAGAAAAAGAAAATAAAGCAGCTAACCCAGTCAATCACTCGACTTGACTCCTATTGAAAATCTAGGGAAAGAACTGAAGATCAGAGTTCATAGAAGAGGCCCCCGGAACCTTCAAGATTTGAAGACGGTTTGTATGGAAGAATGGGCCAAAATCACATCCGAGTAATGCATGCGACTATAGTTTCTCCATACAGGAGGCGTCTTGAAGCTGTCATTACCAAAAAAATCTTTTCTACTAAGTATTAAATAAGTGTGTTCAATACTTTGTCTCTGTGTCATTCCACTTTATTAAACAACTTAATTGATGGACTTATTTGTTTTGATTTCTTTGTATGTGTCGATTATTTGGGTTGTTACCAACATCTGGTGAAAATTTCATTTCAATAGCCCCATTAGAAATAAATTTACTGACAAAAATGTTGACGCGTTCAATACTTATTTTCCCCGCTGTAATCAGTAGTTCTGAGAATCACCCTCAAATTTAGCACACTTCCGGTCAATGAGTTCATAATCCAGAAAATCTATCGTTTTACCGCTGAGCTGTTTTTTGTTTCTCAGTATCTAATTGTAAAACAACACAATTGTTGAATTTTCATGAGGTTTGCTTATGTTCATGGCACTTTTTTGTTTCAAAAAGGAAATAAGTTATATTTCCAAATGATACAAATGTCTTGCTTCATTGAAATTATTTTAACAGGCTCTGTGACACTCAAATCTAGAGTTATAAAGCCTTAAATAGAGGTCACGCACTATAGGCAAGGATTGGATTGATTTGACATCTGCAGATATTAGAGAAAACTTTTTTACGTTATGTCATAACTTCCCTTAAATTTAATTACTTTCAGAACTTGATATTGCCTTATTACCTGTTAAGTGTGATCTATGTCAGCCAAGTAGTTTTTGAAATATTTTGTTTGGAGATAGACTGACAAACAGACTTGTGCTATCATATATGCCCAATCCGACTTCATTGGCAGGGCTAATAACACTGGCAGCCAGCAGTACGCAAGCAAATAAGTGGTCAATGAACAAGTCATATATCCACTTTGAAAAATATATAGTAATCTGTTTATATAGTAGTTCAAATTAGTTCTTTTTCCACCAAAGATTGGACATAAATCAATCCCTGTCAGCCAGTTGAACTCAAATGACTACAGAGATACAGGAGTATCAATCTTCGCTGTTTTCCACTGACCGTTAATGGCTCTCATTAAGCCCACCTGATGAATACACATGAACGCACATCTGGCAGCAGAGTGATAGATGCTAGTGTCCTGAAACGAGGTGGGGGGTGACGGGGGGGGGGTTAGTCTGCCACAGAGTCACACTTCTCCCACTCATTCCTCAATCCTACCAGCCTGTCTTCTGACACCTATTAAAACACCTTCCCACGTTCACTGAGAAAGCCCATACAGTCTTAAATCACGCAAAGATGCATACACACTCAGGGAAGGCAGAGAAATTAAGTGAGAGACCATTTGTCAACTTCAATATCCGCAATTCTGAAATATGGGATGATTTTAAATCTGTGTAAACTTAAACCACTTAACAGAGGAGAGTGTGTACAGAGGGCATAAGCACACATTTCCTGGTAGCTTGCATCGCTATGCCTCAAAGTTACTGTCAGACCTAAGCTCACAGAACAGGACGAGATAGTGTAGATGCCCATGGTGAAAATGAAACTAGTATTTTGATAAGGTTGCAGAAATTGGTTTCAGACTCTTTTTGTCCGGTCATGGATTAGTTGCAAATCCAGGGTCAGGCAGATGCTTCTGCACTGAACCAACACATCACAGTTAAGAGCAAATAAGATTACTTCACTGTGCCTCTGGTCAACAGATAGCTGACCGATCTTGTTTTATCAGCACCACCAATAAGACAGGAAAATAGATAGGCCATTGTGAGATAAAAAAAACCTTAAAGGAAAGATGTCCAATCATACACGTCAGAAAAAAATATTTCTAATCTTCACCTGCAGTCATAGACGCTTTGCCAGTTAATTCCCCAGAGATGATTAAAACTATCATTCACTCATTGCTGTGCCAAGTATCTTACAATGTAGTGGTTATGCATGATAGATATATCCTCATTCAGAAAGAGATGATCCTGAGAGAATATTTAAAGCCTATTTGCATGCAAAAAGATACGCTTGTGAATAATTACATAACTCATAATGCCAGGCAGATTCAAATTTGGCTTGCGAACAGCTGCAACACAGTCAAATGAAATGGGCTGGACAATTCTGTTGAATTTACCAGCCTGTAGGTTTCTAATCCAACCCTAATAAATACCTTACAGAACAGCTAAAGATCTCTTCAAGCTTCTACTAAGTAGAATCATTGCTGCCCAAGTAGGGTTGATATTAAAACCTACCGGATGGTGGATGTCCTGGAGTTGTGTTAGACAGCCCTGGAGTGGGGAATCCAATGAGAGGTCAGCTGATCCTCCGTTCGGACAGATTCGGTCCATCTCATTCAGGTGTTTAATTATGTTTGTGTGCTTTAAGTGTCTATCCGTAATGCTTCAGCTTCATTGGATTTAGCAACATTTGTCAGACATAGCCAAAAAGTTTGTTTTCACACAAAAAATACCTGAGTTCCACGTGAAAGGAAGATATTTAATAGGAGCACATCAAACTGCTTTACTTTTCTTTGTAGATCATCAAGCGGTAGCATATTTGGAGGAAGGATGCTACCTTGGGACAACAAAGAATGTTGAATAACTTTATAACATTGAGCGACCAATCAAACCTAATTTTAAAGACCTTTTCAATATTTCAGATGCCCACTTTTCTGCATTTGTCTCGCAACATTCTGTGCACGCGCCTGACCTCTAGCAGATCTCCAACTCTCTACCGCTTGATACACATCTTCAAATTTGAATATGAGACACCCAACAGGAGCCATTTAAAATGGCACGCATATGAGAAATTAACTGAACCATAGTGTATTTAAATGATGTTACTAAAAAAATGTAATTGTGAGATGGTACCAAATGATATTTTTTAAAACAAAAATTTACACTTACAATCATTAGAGCAGGAAAAGTCCTTACCTGTCTGCTGAACGGCAAACTCTCCACCAATCGCCCCACACGACAGGTGTGTTTCTTAAACCTCCCACAGGTGATCAGAACTTGCAGCCGCACACACCTCTGCTGCTCTCGTTACGAGTGCCCAGAGGGGACAGGCTCTGTCCGGTGTGCGCGTGCAAGCCGATGTGGGAGATGCTCTCGATGTGGAGAGAGGAATGAGGGACAGGGAGGAGGAGGAGGAGGAGGAGGAGGAGGAGGAGGGGAGGTGGAGACCGAGGGAGAGAGAGAGAGAGAGAGAGAGAGAGCAAGGGAGAGAAAGAGAGAGAGGCTAGAGGGGGACAGAATTATTTTTTCAATCTCTAAGCACCAGCACGATGGTGACAGTGATAAGGAGTCAGTAGAAGCCTCATGGAAGTATGGGGAAGGGCAACATGATCGACTGTGTGAACGTGGGGGTGTATGCAATGTGTAGTTACATAATATACTGTGGTGCACCCAAGCATGATTTTAAAGCCCTATAATTCCAACAGGGTGCACTCAATTAATGTAAATGCCTTCAAATTAGTGAGCAAACTATATATTGACATCAAGTTACCCTTGTAATGATAAGGGCAGTATAAATGCGTCCCTGTCCAAATATTTATGGACCTCCCTTGAGTGGACACTGTGAGGATCCTCACTGATAACAAAATGAGAAATGATAAAAAAATCAAGAATTGAGTGGGATGCAGATGATCAAGTAGACAGGGCACAGAATGGTTGATAGCTTGTCACTTCCTTGGTTCCAGACTGAACATTTGTTCCTCTGAGAAACCGTATTCAGCACGAAAGGTACCAAATTCAACCCCTTAAAACCTTCACTGGTGTCCTCTCCCCGGGCGCAGTGGAGCGTGTCTCGCGGGTAATTGGCGGCGTCCCGAGCTGGCAGGGGGGAGGCAGTAATCCCACTCAGGTGAGAGATTGAAATGGCAGGGCACGGGGGCTGGCTGCAGCCATGGTGACACAGATCATTAGTCCGTTTATTGGCCATGATAATTGTCTCCCATTAGAGTGCCAGGGAGCGCTTGAGGCCGACTGCTCGTTGACATGAGCAGCCATCTTTGGAGTGGGTGAAGGAGGGCTAGGACAGAGGACTCATTTCAGATCCTTATTTTTACACAGCCTTTCTACAACCCCAATTCCAAAAAAGTTGGGATGCTCTGTAAAATGTAAATAAAAACAGAATGCAATGATTTGCAAATGTCACAAGCCAACATTTTATTCACAATAGAACACAAACAACATATCAAATGTTGAAAGTGAGACATTTACCATTTCATGAAAACTATTAGCTCATTTTGAATTTGATGGGAGCAACATATTTCAAAAAAGTTGGGATAGGGCCACATTTACCATTGTTTAGTACCCTCTCTTCTTTTAACAACAGTCTGTAAATGTCTTAACCTGACACGCCAGACGGAAAGTTCCATATATCCGCCACGGAAATATTTCACAAGTCCATCTGGGAAAGAGCCGTTCAAAAAAGTTTTCAGAGGAGGAACCTTCAAAAAAATCTGCGGCTGCTGTTTGGACGATGGTTCTTTTCGTCACACTCATCACCGACCAATCGGGTCTTTCCCATCTTTTTCACGACCAGAGAAGCCAGCTGGTAGATCAAACTCTTACCGAAACCGGTCGGGAGAACAGCAAAAACGTCGTTTCAAGTCAGAAAAGCTTTTAGTGACATTCTTTGCTCCTCTTTTAATGAAGAAATTGAGTCTATTTCTGATAAAACTGCTGATATTGACCCATCCACAGGAACCGCCAAGACGCCGCCATTGTATTCAAACATAAAGTCGCTTCCTGGTGATGTCACGTCTGCAGCTCCGCCTCTCTTTCCCTGATTGGGCCGTAAAAAATTTAGCCGTGAAATTGTTGGACGACGGAAGTTGGCAAGACGGACCTGCAGGATTTCAGACAATGAATCAGGCAGGGCCGTCTGCTCTGCAAGGCTATAAATGTCTGGGAAGTGAGGAGGATCAATTGCTGAAGTTTTGGAAGAGGAATGTTGTCCTACTCTTGTCAGATGTAGGATTCTAGCTGCTGAACAGTCCTAGGTCATCTTTGCCGGATTTTTCGTTTTATGATGCGTCAAATGTTTTCTATTAGTGAATGGTCTGGACTGCAGGTAGGCCACTTCAGCACTCAGACTCTTCTACTGCTGTTGTGATGGATGCAGTATGTGGTTTGGCATCGTTTTGCTGAAATATGCAAGGCCTTCCCTGAAAGAAATGTTATCCGAATGGGAGCATATGTTGTTGTAAAACCTCTACATACTTTTCAGCATTGATAATGCCTTTCCAGATGTGTAAGCTCCCCATGCCATAGGCACTAATGCAACCCGATACCATCAGAGATGTAGGCTTTTGAACTGTGCGCTGATAACAAGCTGGATGGTCCCCTTCCTCTTTAGACCACACGACACGGCATTCGTGGTTTCTAAAAAGAATTTCAAATTTTGATTCATCTGACGACCGAACAGTCTTCCATATACAGTCAGCAACAACGGAAATGCCCACAAATGTTAGAGCCGAGGGGGAAAACAATCCTTCCCCCCCCGTCCGCTATACTGTAAAAACGCGGAATTTAAACTTGTTTTGCTAACGCTAACAAGTTGTCATGACAAACTTTGAGTCGCTATTGCCTGCTGACAAGGATCGATATATTAAAAAATTAAATATACTGAGGTTGGATTGTTGTCCAAACGTTTTAAAAGACTGGGCGAATGATCCGACTCAGTGGCCAGCAGACATACACGTTTTGGTGTTGCGTCTCATAATCTGCCAAACTCGTCCTCTCTTCTGATAACTTGAGGCCATTTTGTCCTCCTTTGTGGCTCCGTTTTATTATTTGGTAAAATGTAAAACTTTAATTGGTGATTTTTTTTGTTTATTTGCACTGCAAAAAGGCACACAGCAACTCTTCGGCATTATGGCTAATGACAGAGACCGGTTTGTTTTCCCCCTCGGCTCTAACCGGATGTGCCGTTTGTGGGCGTTCCCATTGTTGCTGACTGTATCTATTCTCCCTCAGTCCATTTTAAATGAACTTTGTCCCAGAGAAGACGGCGGCGTTTCTGGATCGTGTTCACATATGGCTTCTTCTTTGCATGATACAGCTTGAGCTTGCATTTGTAGATTGCACGGCGAACTGTGTTCACAGACAATGATTTCTGGAAGTTTTCCTGAGCCCATTCAGTGTATTCCAGTGCAGCACCATGTCTGTTTTTAATGCAGTGCTGCCTGAGGGCCAGAAGATCACAAGCACCCAATAATGACCTTTGGACTTGTCCCTTGGGCAGAGATTTCTCCAGATTCTCTAAATGTTTTGATGATATTATGTACTGTGATTCAAGTCTTTGCAATTTTACATTGAGGAACATTTTTTTGAAATTGTTCCACAATTTTTAGATGCAGCCTGTCTAAAATGCTCTTTTTATACTCATTCATGTTACTGACCCGTAGCCAATTAACCTAATTAGTTGCAAATGCTCCTCCAGCTGTTTTTTTTATTAATACCACTTACTTTTCCAGCCTTTTGTTGCCGCTCTCCCAACTTTTTTGAGATGTATTACTGCCATCAAATTCAAAATGAGCTATTTGTCATGAAATGATAAAATGTCTCACTTTCAACATCTCTCCCCTAATCTGGTAAAACCTAGTAACTCACTTTTTCATGAAACTGAGAAAACTAAAAACAACTTAAGTCCTTCAGGATAAACTAAAAAAAAAAGAGAAGGGGTATTCTCAATGATGACTGTAGGTACTTTATTTAGTGCTTAGTAACCTAGTAACTGCAAAAATGGGTCTAACTCAATTTCCACCAAAAAGTGAGTTGCTAGGTTTTACCAGATTAGGGGAGATCTGATATGCTGCCTGTGTTCTATTGTGAATAAAATGTGGGTTTATGAGATTTGCAAGTCATTGCATTCTGATTTATTTACAATTTACACAGCATCCCAACTTTTTTGGAATTGGGGTTGTAGTACCAACTCTTGCTTTGTGTCAACAAGGCATACAAGCAAAGGGAGGGAATATTTAATCAAAGAAACTTCAGTTAGCGAAATTGAACAACCTTGCTCCCTAAATGTGATTTCATTGTGCAACACTGGCAGACATGGAAGTGGTAGAAGTAGATTCACGAGTCAAACTTTTATACATCGCGCATTCTGAAAAAAACAAGAAATTTTAAAAAGGACGATCTTGACTTTCAACAACTGAAGTTACTTTGAGTAAACATCTATTCCTGTTCCCCAGCTCATTTAACAGAATTAGAATTTCTTTAATAGCGGCAGATAGTTGATTTCTGGATCTGATGTATCAAAGGAAGGAGAGAAAAGTTAGCAACTGGTTTGAGTCCAGAGATACCAATGCTGGCGCAGGGACGATGGGCACATACAAATAACATATTTCTCACCTCCCTCCTCTTCTTAGCTCATTTCAAGCTCCTCCCACTGGTGAGGGTAAGTGCAACAGAGGAATACCGACAGTTTTCAGTGATGTTCAGTGCTAACGTGGCAAATGGGGAAGACTGGATCCATAGATTGATCACTTTTAGACAACACACTGAAAAAGAACTGCAAAGGATTCATGTGTTTTCTGTTCCTCAGGATACCTTTGACAAATTCCGACCTGCCGTTTCCTAACTCATTGAAGGAGCTTTTCACATTCACGTCATAAAGATGGCGGACCATGATCCATTGGCTGGGTGAATAAAGAACAAGGTCAAAAACAGGCCTTTGGATGATCTCCAAGTTCTGTTTCAAACTTTTCTCTGTATGAAAACCACAGGCAGTTTTAGGTGTGAGGAAAAGTCATGGAGGGTTGCTAGCACAAAATATTATTGCCTGACAGGCAATTACTTAGTGATGCAATATTGTGAAAACCTGTTTTAGGGAAAAGCGTAGGATTCAGCCCAACCTAATCTCTTAATCTGCATGGCAATTAAACTCCTGGCACAAAATCCTGTTTGCTTCAACCATGTCATATCCTTTTTTCATGTTATGTTCAGTCCTGTGTCATTCACTTCCGAGATAGCTATGATCTGGGAAGACACAGAAGCTGAAATGACAACATCTAGCCCAAATGTCACAGCAGAGCTTATCAAATGAATGAACACTTGGATGTTTATGCAGTGGGAGAGAACCGCCTTCAGCAATATCCTCTTCTGCAGAAAGACGTTGATCATAATTCAGGTGCCTCTTCTAAAGCACTAATCACCCTGAGTGAGGGACCACGTCATTTGCAAGCCACATGTCAGGGCTGCATAGTGGTGCAGTGAGGAGCAGTGTTACTGGACACTAGAAGACTCAGGTCTAGAATTCGGCCTTGGTTCTTCTATGTGGAGTGTATATGTTCACCTTGTCGTTTGAATGGATTTTCTCTGTGTTCTCAAGTTTCTTTCCATAATATGAAGTCTTGCATTCCAGGCCAGTCAGGCACTCCAAATCGCCCTAAACTGTTATGAGTGTGCGAGATGTGTGCGAGCCGTTCGGGGTGTTTCCTGCTGCTGCATTGGAAGTCGAGATAGACTTCAGCTCACCCCGCAGACCCCACCCCACCCCACCCCCAACCAAACCTGGCCAGGAAACATGGATTATATAATGGATGGATGGGCAAGAGTACCGTTAAAGTACATTATTGCTCAGTGATGTCACATTTGTCAGATGAGACACATGGGAGACCAGTCCGCTACTGTGAATTTAAATATATTTAATACAGACAAGGACATTAAACTGTACATTCATAACAACCTCAGATGTAATTTATAAAATTAAGTTATAAATTAATGCATATTAATGCAAATCTTGTCATGACAGTGAAAGACAAAACATTCATTATTTACACATAAGTCATCTTCAAATCACACAACAGGAGAGTAATTAAAAGGGGTATGTTCACTGCATGTGAATTCAAAATGCAGTGGAGCCCTCATTTCAGTAGTGACATTGCAGTGACCAACATGTATATTTAAATTCCCACAAGCAGTTAAACAACACAGACACAATATCAAAAATGACAGACTAATGGATTTACAAAGGATAATCATATAAGCACGACAAATGATTACATAGAGAATTTTGAATCTTAAACCCCAGTTGTCAAGAGAAAATAGTCAAGACCCCAATTTCAAAGGACTGATAATAAAAAAAAAACAGTCTGAAGACTTCTTTTAGAGATTAAAGGAATTAACATAATTTTGAACATTAAGAAATCCATTTTAAACCTCACTCGATAAGGAAAACAACAGATGAACAGTTTCTTAAGAGTGATCACACATCTTACATACAAAGTATCCTGAGTTGGTTTTCTGTTCCCATATGCAAGCTAAAATATTAAATATCCCATGCTCATGTTTTAAACCATTATTACTGGCTGTTCTCTGCTGGCAGATTCTTATCGTTACATGAAGGATTTTACCATTATACATCTTGGAACAGGGGAGCGAGTCGCTTCCTGATAGACTGAAGTGTACTATACTGGGCACCTATACAAGCATTGGTGCTCACCAACATCTGCAAAAGTTTAATATTTATGTTGAGAGAAAAGAACAAACTTGATTAGTCTTTCATTACCAAAATGTCTGTGTAACCAATCTGTCAGATCAGACTGAAATAAGGGAGCTTGTCAATATTCTGAACAGTGAATGCGTTCAGTTTTGAACGGGCGCCTGTTCATTTTTGGATGCGTTCGAGGCTGCAAACCTGGTCACTGCGTTCGATGATGAACACCCTTCCATTCATTTTCTGATATGTTCATTTCCCGATGCGTTCATTCTCCGATGCCTGCCCAAGGCCTGACGCGTTCATCTATGTGTGAAGTGAGCTTTTAGATTATGGGCGCGGATATTCTTTTGTGAACGACGACTGAATATGGATGACAGATTATATAAACGCTTGTACAGGCCTATTTTAAATTCTCAGTTCCTTAAAGTGAAATAGTTCTCATTGTCATTGTTAGATTTTTTAAATTTTTTTCAAATAAATTGAAATTGTTCTCATTGTCATTGTTAGTTATTAATCGTGCACATCATCCAAAAGTCTTGTCACCGGTATAACAGTTTCAGATGACCCCCCAATTCAAGTTACCCCCCGGTAATCTGAAGTTATCTTGAAATTACAACCCCCCCCAGTTTCAAAGTGAAATTAATTAATGAATTAACTAATTAATGAACCAATGAATGAACTAACTTCAAATTAATTAGAAATTAACTCCAGATTACCCCCCCGGTACTTTGAAACCATCTTCAATGTACCAGGGGGTAATTTGAAGTTAACTTCAGATTACCGGGGGGTATGGTGAATAGGGGGGTAATCTGAAATTGAAACACCGGTATTCCAGCGTGTCGCATGAATTCAGGTCTCATTCCGTGATCTCGTATCCCTGAACCAGCTAATCCCCATGGCATCACAAGACTACTTAGTCGTTTATCTTGCAATCAAGCTTATTCATTAATTGTACTGATAACACCCTTATAATAAGAGTTATATTCATAATGGAGAAGGGGGGGGGGGAGAGATATTTATTAACATTCAGACATGCTGATTTTATAATAGCCAACTGTGCACACACGGAGGTTTTACTTTGCTCATCTGCTTATCTAGATCTGGACTTGTCGTCGGTAGCTCCCACAGAGCGGCGGTTTCATGTGTTGTGACTTCAATCTGAAAAAAATACTGTACAATAAATTAGAACAATACATAATATGACAAATGGTACAAAATCTGCGACAATCAATGGAACAAAATCTGAATATCATTGCAGAACTCATCGTGTACGTAGTGGGCTGTGAAGTGTGGCATTTTTTTTTTTTGGCTTGCGCGTTCACAGGTTTAAAAAGAACGCAGTGTCTATGTGTCTGAAAGTCGGACAGGGTTTTAATATAACTCCGTGTCCGACAGTCGGATGGTTTCAATATAACTTCGTGTCTGACAGTCGATTATTGTTTTTAATTTCTTCACATCAACTGAATCTTTTAGATATTAAACGTGAATGTTTTGATAGGAGGGCTCAGTTCTTCAAGATGAGTACCGAGAATTTCAGTCAATGATTCTGTTAAAGCTCTGCTCAATGAAGTGAGTCGACATTGGCGCGGGACTCACCAGAGATAAAATAGTGTTTGTAGTCAGTGAGCAAATCAATTCAATGACCATTGACATTGTGAATTAAATATCGCATGCACGATCAAGACTGTCGGACGCGAAATGCAAAATACTCAATGTCCGGCAGCCAGCAAAAAGTAAAAGTATTGATATGAGAACAGATTTACAACGAAATAAAGAATAAAAATATATCACCAACAAACAGAACATCCAAAAAAGATGGCCCGCAAATAAATAAATCGCAGTGTTCATTGGATGTTCTGTCTGTTGTTAAAATGTTTTTTAATTATTATTCTTTATTTCGTTATCAATCTGTTCTAATCGTCCACTTTTTTTTTTTTGGCTGTCGAACACGGAGTATTTTGCATTTAATGTCCGACAGGTATCGTACGGACTTCGTCGTATTCATAAAAATGGCCCAAATAAATTGATTGCAGTGCCCATTGGATGTTCAGATTGTTGGTGATATATTTTCATTCTTTATTTCGTTATAAATCTGCTCGCATACCAATACTTTTACTTTCTGCTGGCTTCCGGACATGGAACATTTCGCATTTCGCGTTCGACAGTCTTGATCGTGCATGCGATATTTAATTCACAATGTCAATGGTCATGGAATTGATTTAGACTACTCACTGACTTCAAGCGTGAATCTGTTCGATCCATCTGACTAATTTTCAAAAGAGAGACCGAATAAAGACTGTTGTCTATCTTCAAAGGAAGAAAACAGACGAATATAAAGACCAAGAAAAGTCGATAGCTATCAATTTGCATTTTGTGAAGGTTGAACACAAACATGGCCAAGTTTGTACGTCTAATAATTGCTGGATCACTCGAAAAATTAGAACTTTTATGACTTTCGGACACGGAGTATTTTAGGATCTCCGTCCGACAGTCGCTAAATTCGTCATAAATGCAAAAAGTCCCGGCCCAATGTCGACTCACTTTATTGAGCAGTGCTTAAACAGAACCATTGATTGAAATTCTCGGTACTCATCTTGAAGAACTGAGCCCTCTTATCAAAACATTCACGTTTAATATCTAAAAGATTCAGTAAATTTGAAGAAATTAAAAACAGTAATCGACTGTCGGACACGGAGTTATATTGAAACCATACGACTGTCGGACACGGAGTTATATTAAAACCCTGCCCGACTTTCGGACACGTAGACACTGCGTAAAACGCAAGGATTAATATCGCGCATTGGCGTAGCCAGAGGGTGGAAAAAGACACATCCCTTTGTGACAGCAATTAGTCCTAGCTAGTTCTCAATCATTTTCCTTTATTGACGCGCTTTCCAATTATCGTAATTGGCAACTGAAGACACGGTTTCTATATGCGATCTAACAACGATGAAATCATGGGCTTTCAGTACAGCAAAATAATTTACCTATTAATAGGCCAATGCTTCGCGTTGATTGAATTGGTCCGTGTTCCAATGAAACGCGGACTTTCACTCTCGGTATTGTGTGGGTTGATGAAAAAAAAAGTGGCACTCGGCAGTTCAATAGGCTATAAAAAGCGTGCGGCTCCAGCTATTTGCGAGAGAGTCGACAGGTATGCAATTTTGAATAACGTTGATTTAAATACAGCAAATACGCGTCCAGATGAATGATTGTCGTCTTACCTAATAGGGGAGAACAAGCAGCACCTGTTAAGTGTGGAGTGCTCTCGGAGTGAACCTTCTGTTATGAAAATAACTGAGAACAGGTCAGGACTAATAACTGTTTTAAACGGATGTTTTGTTCAACCCAATTCTCTGTTCTTGTTCCGCAACTGTAGTGAATTTTGCCCATGATTTAATAGCTGTTAGATCGCATATGGAGAGAAACCATGTCTTCAGTTGCAAATTACGATAATTGGAAAACGCATCAATAAAGGAAAATGATTGAGAACTAGCCAGGACTAATTATTGTCATAAAGTGACGTGTCTTTGCCCACCCTCTGGCTACGCCACTGATATCACGGATAATTTAGCAATTTGATATGAGCGGGACTAAGTTATCCTAGTCCTTATACTCACAGAATAGTAGAATTAAACTTCAGCTGTCGCGCAGATGATGTGATACAATGCGTAAACTATAATTTTAATGTATTTAATTTATTTACAATCTTTTGCATACAAATTGCCTAGTGGTCACATCATGATTTGGAATTCTACAATGCTTTTTTATATAAGAAGGAAAAAGTGGCATACTGACACCACACAGAAGCGATGTTCATTCCAGTAAAGTATTCATACAGCAACATTTGAATGTTTTGGCCGACTGAACGTACCCCGGTACCACTGAATCACAATTTATCTCCGGTCTTGAGTGTGGAATGTGTTACAGCATCTTATCGAACTCGATGAAAAGTGTAAGCGTATAGTGGAAGACTGACGATCGGTAAAGACATAATCTCGAAACTGGAGATTTGGAAGGATTTTTTAGTCGACATGAAAACTGTTGTTAAATAGGCATGTACCTTACAATATACTTCTAAATTCTGCAGGATGGGAGACGGGGAATTTTTTTCTCGTAAGAAGGAAATATTTACGCATGTTGGTGTAAATTTTGCAAAGTGGAGAGCAGATTCATTTTGTAACGCGAGAGAGGGTAGCTGCCTTTGTTTTTGGATGCCGTCCGGTCAAAAATGAACGCATGCTTGTTCAATTTTGAACGCAAAATGAACACATGCTCGTTTATTTTTGAACACTCTGCCATTCGTTTTTTAGCTGAACACGAACAGAGACTTGTTCATTTTTGAATGCCTGTTCAAATTTGAATGCGTTCAGTATATTGACAAGCTCCCTAATTAAGATTGAAAAAAAACCCCCCCCTCACTCCTCCAACTCATGCTCTAATTACTTTCAGTTTCTGGCTAGATAAATAACCAAAACACCAAGACAGCTGAATGGTCATTTTAATTACGAAAAATTACCATGGCCTCTTCTCCATCAAGAGTTTTCTATAGTTCTTATAACAAACCAAAGTACTCAGATATAACATAACATAACATGAATGGTGAGAACAGGCCGTTCAGCCCAACTAGGCTCGCCAGTTTCTTTGTACTATCGTGAATATATCACTTCAGATACTCAATGACTCAATGGTATCTAACTTTAAGTCAAGCCTGCTCTTGAAAACTCCCAAGGTCTCTGCCTCAACAATATGGTCAGGCAAGCTGTTCCACACCGAAATTACTCTCTGGGTGAAGAAATATTTCCGAATATCAGTACTAAATTAACCTTTGGTCAGCTTCCATTTGTGACCCCGAGTTCTACTAACAACACTTGGTTGAAGGAATCCTACATAATTCACTTTGTTAATCCCTTTAACATATTTAAAGACCTCAATCAGATCACCCCTTAGTCTCCTTTTCCTAAGGCTAAAGAGATTAAGGATCTTCAGCCTTTTCTCATAGCTTTCATCTTTAATACCTGGAATGAGCTTCGTGGCTCTTCTCTGAACTTTCTCCAAAGCCTCTATGTCTTTCTTAAAGTATGGTCCCCAGAACTGTACACAATACTCTAGATGTGGTCTGACGAATGTGTTATACAAAAGAAGCATCACCTCCTTGGATTTGAACTCAATACTTTTGGCAATGTATCCCAGCATCCAATTGGCTTTTTTAACTGCTACGGCACAATGGCTAGAGCCTGTGAGGGTTTGGTCAACAACCACTCCCAGATCTTTCTCTTGTGGAGCACATTCCAGTTTAAAACCTCCCATGAAGTAATCCTGTCTAATGTTTTTATTACCTACGTGCACTACTTTACATTTCGCTACATTAAATTTCATTTGCCACATTTCTGCCTAATTCTGGATTCTATCCAAATCATCCTGAATCACTTAAGTGGACTCTAAACTATTTGCCAAACCTCCCAATTTAGTATCATCTGCAAATTTCACTAATCTGCTCTCAATATTCCTATCAAGGTCATTAATATAGATGAGGAACAGCAGGGTTCCCAACACCGATCCCTGGGGGACGCCACTCCCCACCATACCTAGCTCAGATGAGATACCACTGACCACCACTCTTTGTGTTCTGTCCTGCAACCAGTTATGAATCCACTTCAGAATACCTCCTGTAACTCCAATGGAGCTCATTTTAAAAATTAGTCTCTTATGCGGTACTGTGTCAAATGCTTCCTGAAAATCCAAATATATGATGTCATAAGCCCTGCTCTGGTCATAAGTCTTGGTGGCCTCTTCAAAAAATTCCAGAAGGTTTGTCAGGCATGACCTTCCTTTACGGAAACCATGTTGGCTATCCCTCAAGATACTGTTACGTTCAAGAAATAAGTCCAGCTCATCTTTTATGATAGATTCCAATATTTTGCACGCAATGCAAGTTAAACTGACTGGCCTGTAATTACCTGGCTCAGTACGGTCCCCTTTCTTATATATTGGTATTATATTGCCCTGTTTCCAATCATTTGGTATTTCTCCAGTTTCTAAAGACCGTCTAAAGATGGCGGATAGCGGCTTAAAGATGATCTCACTAACTTCCCTGAGCACTCTAGGATATAAGCCATCAGGACCCGCCGCCTTATCTGCCTTTAGTTTATGCAACTTGTCTAATACTACGTTATCCCTAACCTCAATTTCCGCTAAATAATCTTGAGCATTGGACATGCCCTCTGGCCGAATAAAGACCCGCTCTAAGGTAAAATTCTCAACAAAGTAACCGTTTAAGGTGTCCGCAATATCCTTGTTATTATATAGCAGCGATCCATTTTTATTCTTTATGCACTTAATAGCAGCGATCCATTTTTATTCTTTATGCACTTAACCTGCTCTTTGACTTTCCTTTTATCGTTATATGGTTGACATATTGCATAATTAAGAGACGTCAAGATGAAATCTGAGATCAGGGCTCAAAATCAGTAGCAGCCACTGCCCCAATGCTGGTAAAATGTATTTAATGCCACTAAAAATGCACAGGTGAGGTATGTACTGCATTTGCTGCAAATTGAAGCATCAATCAGTTTTCATTGCTTTTCCAGTGAGATACAGGTGGAAAAAAAGAAAATAGTGCCATAGGCACTGTAGCTCACCTGGATTGTTTATACTTGTACAGGCTGTTAAATAACGCCATGAACAAACTATGGTGTCCTTATGGGTAGGAACATATGTGTCAAGTTTCAGCTTTACAAGTCCAGTGGTTTCGGAGAAGAAGATGTTTAAAGTAAACACCTTTGAAAGTGGGCGTGGTTGAAGTGCTGAGAATAAAATCAAGGCCAAATTTCAAAAGCCACAAAACCCGTAAAATATGTTTTAGGACTTGCTTCCATCTACCCATATGCCAAATATCAGCCTTATCGCTTCAAAAACTGCTTCACTATGGCTCCATATGGCATTTTCATTAGGACCGCCATGGCAGCCATATCTGAAATTGGATCGGAACGCCATGAACAAGCTTTGGTGTCCTCATGGGTAGGAACATATGTGCCAAGTTTCAGTGGTTTCGGATAAGATGATGTTTTGGGACAACGCCGAAGACGACGAACAGACAGCCCATGACATAAGCCCACTGGACCTTCTGTCCAGGTGTGCTAAAAATTGTGTGGAATTGTAATCCCAAAGCGCGCCACGTGGATGCGCCGAGCACTTCAGTAATAACAAACATTGAGTTGTTTTGATGTGCACAGTGATGCCTGACTTGTTCTTTTGGGTGTGTTCAAAAGCTTACATAAAGCCAAAAAAAAAAAAAAAAAATTCTACGACATCAAGAAAACGGCACGGCTTATGACAAAAGAAAGAACATAGGGAATTAGCGGCCCCAGAAGCTCCCGCCGTTAAGATAAAGCAAAATGTTGAAGTTTTTGTTGACGGACGCGCGCGCGAACGGAGCCCGATACCACAGCTCCTGCGCCGCTCAGGCGGCGGGAGCTAATAATAAGGAGCCTATAACTGAAATAGTTGATAAGATAAAGCAAAATGTCAAAGTTTTTGGTGATATTTTTAGGCCAGTGACCTTGAAAAAATAGACTAAGGTCACCTTTAGGCACGCCATTTGTAGGCCTTTATGAGATGCATGTCCAGTAAAAATTAGGAGCCTGTAACTGATATAGTTGATGAGATAAAGCAAAATGTCAAAGTTTTTGGCGATATTTTTAGGCCAGTGACCTTGAAACAAGACTAGGTGCAACCTAGTACATGGCTGGGCTGCCAAGTGCTGTATGAAAGTTTGGGCCCAAGAAAAGGGTGGTAAGTGAGGCAAAGCTCACGCAATTATATGAAGTGCAAGTTTAGTAATGAACTGGAGCTGAAACATTATTTACAAAGTGGGTGGGGAGAGTGCAAGAGTGTGGGAGTGTGAGAGTGACAGTGTGGGAGTGTGCAAGAGTGAGAGTGTGAATAATAGTATGTGAGTGAGTGTGTGAGGGAGTGGGAGGTGCGGGCGAGGGGGTCTTGAGTAAGGAAAACATATGAAAAGCATGCTATACATTTGAATAGTTTACTGGCGGTTTAAAAACCACTATAATTGACTATAATTAATAGTAGAATCACATAGTATCAATACCATGTCGAATTTTTGCTTCAGAAAACTGATTTTTCTTAACTACTAATTGGGATACCATTGGCTCACTGTAGCTGAAGTGGTTGCTGCAGAGGACAACGATTACTTCTGTTGCAAGAGAGAATTTTGTTTTAACTGCTGGATAGACACTATGGTCAAGTATATTGAGCAGTTTGCACATTAGGCTTGGCTGAGAAGTTTTATTCAGGTAACTCCTGAAAAACAGGGACTGGAGTAAACTCGTCCATATTCTAAACCGCGAGCTCGGTTTGCTTGTGAATACTCAATAAGTGATCCTGGTGTGCCATCTAGTGATAAAATATTGTAACTGCGTGCATAATTGTGCAGCTCCATGTCCGCTGGCGGACACATCTGCACAAAGATAACCTGCCAAGCACCGTTGTTCTTCTCAAACACGCCAAATCCAGATAATCCTTAAATGATGAATTACATTCATATTTTAATTTGTAACGAAGTGGCCAGTGTGAAAGTAACGGTGTGAAAGTAGACTTTTTATCTTTTAAATGTAGTACAGTAAAAGTAAAAGTCCCGGTAAAAAAAAATTCAAGTAAAGTACACATCCTCAAAAAAAAAAACTACTTAAGTGATGTAACGAAGTACATGTACACCTCTGTATGATAATGTATCCCAATTCCCTTCATTGTACCCGATTTCTCTCGAATAGGAAGATTAAGGAAATAATCCTGGTACCGGCTGCGAAATTCAAAAGGGAGATGGGGAATGTAACACATCGTACCAATCTATCGTGAAAGAATCTTAACAATGGTCGGAGCGTGTTTTTAATTTCCCTATTCAATCTCGCAACCGATACTGTCCTCTAAGCTTGTTAACTGTTGTATCGGTTGCGAGATTGAAAAGGGAAATTGAAAAACACATTCCGACCATTGTTATGATTCTCTCACGCTAGATAGGTACGATGTGTTACATTCCTCTATCTGTATGGAAATCGCAACCGGTACCAGAGAAAACAAGCATGGGGGACTGAAACAAACCGAACCAATCTAGCGTGAAAGAAGATTAGCCTAATAATGGTTGGATTGTGCTCGTAATGCAACAAAATCGTATGGAACTTTTTAAACGACCTGGATGCTAGCTAGGGAAAGGGCAGCATATGCATCTGCTATATTAATATCTAATCCACCTTTTGCTGTCCATTAGAGGAAAATACGCATTAATTTTTGTAAAATGGCGACCAATACCACCGAAAAACATTCACTGGCATCAAAAATTGCACATTGTGAACATTCTATTTGTACAAAAGTGTTTTAATTTAACAGTGCATTTGTCTGATTATTGCAGCCTGTTGCTAGACTGGATTCAAGTAGGCTGCTGGTCGTATTACATTGGCGTAGTACAACAACGTAGTGAAGAAGTAGCTACCTCAATGACGGGGTGTCGAATCGAGCTTGGCGCCATCTTTTACACTTAATATTTTCTTAAATGTATTGTTTTCATTGGTGTCGGTTACAGTCGCTGTTATATTGGCTACAATGAAAGTGGCCACCGCAACTGCTTCCGTTCAAGCAAACCAACTCATGAACGCGCAAGGGTGTAAGGTAATTTGGAAACCAGCTGGGGCATCACACCGGTATTCTTGGAAATACTGAAACATAATAGTGCCGGCGCCACTTTAGTGTACGTAAATAGTCCAGCTATAGTCACAGTAACAATATATATCAATTTTTTCTAACATCGTGTGAGTTAGTTCCCATGTTGGACTGAAGGATATTTAACGTAGGACGGGATAATCACAAGCATAAATGTGTGTGGCACGTTCAATTCCAAGACCAGCCAGCCAATCATTGAAGTTCTTCCCTGCCGGCCAACCAATCGCATGTTATTTGTAGGCTTTTATGAGATGCCTGTCCAGTGAAAATTACGAGCCTGTAACTGAAATAGTTGTTGAGATAAAGCGAAATGTCAAAGTTTTTCTTGACGGACGCACGCACGCGCACATGCACGGACGGAGCCCGATACCATAGCTCCCGCGCCGCTTGCCGGCGGGAGAATAATAATAATAATAATAAAGAGCCATTTGCACTGTCACTGGTCAACAATCAGTCGGCAGTCTGTCCGAGAACCGAAAACAGGCCCAAGTAACATTCAGCGTTGTCTACATGAGCAACACATGCGCGCAAACTTCCCCAACAGAAAACCCATTTTGTTACCTGTGCATTTTCATGGCGCTAACTATATGTTATTAACTTGTAGATTTCCTCTCTCCAGCCAAAAAAAAATAAATAAATAAATAAATAAATAATTGTAACCTATTGAGTGGATGATAAAATTTGAACATTCACAAGCCATTTGGCCAGTAAGCAAAAAAGTTAATTTTGTACCTTGTCTGAGATTGTCACATTCTGTGACCTTTGTATAAAGTGGCCAGTATGCCTTTGCTGTGCCAATAAGGAATGAATAATGATTATCATCGCAATCCTCTCACATTTTAAATAATAACCATCAACCATCTGCTCCACCATTGACTGAATCATTCATTCTTCTTTGACCTGCATCTAGGAAAATCACTTTGTGCACATTCATATATCCATACTACATAATCAATGTTGTGGGTATAATGATTATGCATCTGTATCATATGCACAATATGGCAACCATCTCGCCATTCTCCTGACCTGGTTGTCAATATTTTCAATATTATATCAACATTTTCTTGTATAAAAGCATACAAAAGCAGAATTTTCTGTAATTTCTTTGCATAATTGCATTCCTCTTCCACACAAGTAATTATTAAAATAACTGCTGCTGAATAAAATTCCTTTCATAACAACTGTAAATAACTATGATAGGCTGTTGACATGAGTAGTATTGAGCTCTTGTCAAACAGATAAATGAATCAAAGCACACTCAAGATTCCTCAACAATTGGGCACAAGTCTTGCTCAGTACTCAATGGGCGAAAATTCCTGGCCTGGGAGCCTTGAGAAGTTATACTGAACATAGACAGAGATATTTAACCCTTGATGAGAGCGTATGAGTCTTCCCTGCTTCCCTGTATTTGATCGAAATACCACCAAATGAGTGAAATCTTGAAGGGTGGAAAACAGACAAAGCAACACTCATACTTTCTGACCTCTCGACTTCCAACGTCATCAAATACTTGATCACAGCAAACTTTCAGCCCTGGGGATGGTTTTTTAAATTGCTTTAAAAAAAACATGAAATTCTCAGATTCCCAGCAATAAGATGGATGACATTTAGCCTACAAACAAAATGCGATCGAGGGACAGACAAACGGACATAAGGGCGGATGGAAGTATAAAAATGCACATCTAGTCAATAAGATGTATCCATATATAAAAGGTCATTGAGAAAGATTGAACGGTTTAGGAGTTCTGGTCTGGAAAAGAAGCGCTACAAATAGACAGACAGACAGACACGCAGAGGGACAACAGTCATTCCTATATCCCCATCCGTCTCGTTGGGGGGAATAAAAATGAATACACAGACAGATAGGACAGCTCTTTGAGGGATTAATGTAGTGAATATGCTAGTATAATGAGAGTACAGGGTCATTGCCATATCATAAATTTTGCCAAAAAATACAGGAGACAGAATTACCAGGCTGTTTTGGAGTAATGAATGTGTGATCATTTGTGGGGGCACTTCAAATTCATGCAGGAACAAAGACTGCTGAACATCACCATAAAGTTGCGTACAGGCTACCACACTGAAATCATCTTGGCTCCACTTTGTTCTCAGGCAGACTAATCAATGTTAATTTCTAAATACTGAAATATTCAATAATAGGTCCATAAACTGAGCTTTACATCTTGAAAAAACATAACGTTAAAAAAAAAAAAAAATAGGACCAAGGGTCCTGTAGCTTACCGGCAAGTAATCTTATCGTGATATGACAATTTCATGTGAAGTTTGACATTCCAATCATTAAAAGTCAATGCCAAGGTCACCAAATAAAAGTTCACAACATTTATAAGACCTAAATATAATCCTAAGCTCTGAATCATTTTTGGTGATACAAGTCATTGAAAATTTAATATGTCGATTGTGAACTTTAAAGGTCACAGAAGGTAAAGTATAGGTCAGTAAATGGACTTCATATACAACTTTCTAAATGTCTCTACACAAACCTTGGCTCAATCTGTGACCATTTTGGTGATAAAAGTCATTGTAATTTCACGGTCGAGTTTGAACCTCTAAGGTCACTGACAGTCAAGTTGAATGTCACCAAATGAAAGTTCATATGTGACTTCCTAGATGTCAATAACACAAACCTAGGCTCCATCTGTGACCATTTTAGTGATACAAGTCACTGAATCTTCCCTAGGTCACATTTGACCTTCGAAGGTCAATATGAAGGTCACCAAATGAAAGCACATATATGACTTCCTAAACATCTCTAATACAAACCTAAGCTCCATCTGTGACCGTTTTGGAAATACAAGTCATTGTAATTGTATTATGTCAAGTTTGACCTTCAAAGGTCACCAAGTCAAGTTGAATGTCACCAAATGGAAGTTCATGTGTGACTTCCTTTAAGTCTGTGATACAAGCTTAGGCTCTATCGGTGACCTTTTAAGTGATAGAAGTCATAGAATTTTCACTCGGTCAAGTCTGACCTTCAAAGGTCAATATGAAGGTCACTAAATGAAAGTACATATTTGACTTCCTATATGTCTCCAATACAAACCTACACTCTATCTGTAAAGATTTTGATGATATAAGTCATTGAAATTTCACTGAAAAGTTTGGCCGTTGAAGGTCACTGAAGGTCAAGTTCAAGGTCACCAAATGAAACTTCATACATGACTTCCTATACACCCACAATACAAAGCTCTATCTGTAATAGTTTTGGTGATAGAAGTCATTATAATTTTGCTATGTGAAGTTTGACCTTCCAAGGTCACCCAAGGTCAAGCTCAAGGCCACCAAAAGAAATTTCATATATGCCCCTATAAGTGTTTAATACACATATGTTCCCAATCTCCAATATTTTCAAGCCTAGAAGCCTTTGAAAATTGTAACATTTTGCTTTGACCTCAGGTTTGACCTTTCAAGGTCATCTGAGGTCAACTTTAACATAGCCAATGAATAGGTCATATATGACTTCCTAAATGTCGATTATACAAACTTAACCTCTATCTGCAACCATTTGGCCTCCACAGGCCATCTTGCTTATTCATAAAGTACAGCGCCCCCACTAGACCCACTTCTGTCAATTCAATCAAAGTAGCGCTTGCACTGTACATTGACGGTACCAAGGGAAGTTGATTGCCTGATTTATAAAAAAATTTATCTCGCCGTTTTTGAGAAATAATTTTTTGAAATGTCAAGTCCTATCTTTTAACATTGATAGTATTTTCCTTGACCTCAAGTTTGAGCTTTCAAAGTCATCGGAGTTCAACTTTAACATAGCCAATGTATAGGTCATATATGACTTCCTATATGTTGATAATACAAACTTCATCTCTATCTGCAACCATTTGGCCTCCACAGGCCATCTTGTTTATTCATAAAGTACAGCGCCCCCACTAGACCCACTTCCGTCGTTTCAATCAAAATGGAGCTCGCACTGTACATTAATGGTACCAAGGGAAGTTGATTGCCTGATTTAGAAAAAAATTTATCACGTGGTTTTAAAGAAATAATTTTTTTAAATTTCTCTATCCTATCTTTAACATTGGGGCCAAAATTTCAAGGGCCCATAAAACGGACAAAAATGATTCAATCAAAAATCCAGAAAAAAACATCTGAAGATATGGCCTAGTAGTATGTTATGGCAAATTTACACAAAAATTCATCAGGCCGAAAAAAAGATAAAAAATGTTCCGGACGACGGACGCCACACTACGACAATAGCTTAACGGCCCATAGGGCCGGTAAGCCAAAAAACTTTTCTTAAGCATATAAGGGCATATAAGGCAAATCAACGTAAAAATCCTGAAAAACAGAGGGTCGCGGAAAAGAATAAATCTGTAAGCAAACCTAAGTCAGGTGAAAGAGTGCAGTGTTTAAAAAGGCCAACGGCCTGATTGATGGCTGGATTTATATGCATGTCATGAATTATGCTCCCAAGGCAATAGACATGAAGCCTGGCTACAGCACTGTCAGTTAACAATGGGCCATTGCAATATGTTTGTGTATGACTGCATTAGAGCATGTTTCACAGTAAAAAAATGATGTCTTCATATCTAAGAAATGGATTCTCCCCCTCGGCAGTTTCAAGACTGTTCTCAGGAAAGAGAACCGTCTTTTGTCCCGTTTCCCTTGAGTTAGAAAGCAGACCAGTATGCTTTAAAACTGTGACATCTCGTTTTCCCATTATGAACCCCCGTTTGTTTCTCCGTTTCAAGGTTGTCAGGGAGAATAAATAACCCTGCTACATCCCTTCCCCCTTCAATCACGACACAGAGGGGACCTCAGCTGTCTGTTCCTGAAGGACGTCTCTGCAGTAGTTAAACACTGCTGCAAGGGCAACTAATTCAATAATTATAGATTCATTAAATGTTCAGAGTTTATTGCCGTGTGTATTCCTGCTTGTCTAGGCTGTGACTGCTGAACACTCAACTCACGAATGAGAAAAATAACCAACAACAGCATGAAAACACTAAAGTCACTAAAAGCTTTTTCATTAGACAATATCTCTGGGGAGGATGAGTTGGCCTGTTAAAAGCAAAGAAAGCTGAGATCATACGAAGTGTCGCCGTGTGACGTAAATGAGTATGCTGCTTTGTTAGCATTATTTGAGGTCTGGTTCCAACAGTCAGAACAGTTTATGAAAGAAAATTAAAGGGGTTTTCAAGAACTGGCATTGATAATTGACATGATAAAGGGACCAACTCGGAACAATGGAATTCCCAGGTAATTTTAACCTTCTTGTCAAGCATTGCAATCAGTATTGCAGATGAGCAGCCAATCTCAGATTGAAGTTTGTATATGCTAGATGTAGTCCCTGGCTCTGCTACATCCAACAGAAAGCGTGCATCGGGGAGCCTAACCCTTTTCAACCATCTTAACAGGCCCCTTCTCTGGGTCACTGCCTCATATAGTATGACATGGACCATGTAAATTAATTGAATAAAGCGTATCTGACTACCACTGGCACATTTACAGAATTATTATAATGTGCATTGGCCCAGTAAAAGAAACCAGTAATAAATTAAGTTAATACAATAACTTGAACAGATGTGTCAAGGTGCACTGTGCCTATGGACTTATTCTCCGATGCTCAGAGAAGATTCACAAAGTGGAAGGTCAGTTATTTTTGGCTGAGCCGTGAAGGACTCCTGTAATTAAACGTGTGTGTGTGTGTGTGTGTGTGTGTGTGTGTGTGTGGCGTGTGTGCGTGTGTCGGCGTGTGTGGATGTGTGTTTTTGTGTGCATGTGTGCTTAGGCATGGATGTGTGTGTGTGTGTGTGTGTGTTTTGTGTTTGTGTGTCAGCATGCATGTTTTTGAATGTCTGTGCATCAGCATGGATATATCTTTGTGTGTGAGCTGTTGCGTGAGCCTGTGTGAGTCTGCGTGTATACGTGTGTGGTCCTGAGTGTCTGTGTGTGTTTTTCTGTTTGTGTGCAAGCGTGGATGTGTGTTTGCCTGTGAGCGAGTGTGTGTGTGTGTGTGTATTTGCCAGTGCGTGAGGATATATGCCGCAGACCAGGTGCCGGCTGCACGCCTGTTCACAGGATGAAGGCTTTGGCAGAAGCCATCCGTCACGCGAGAGGCCACCCACAAACAGAGCAGAGGGTGGTGGAAGAGCTGTCACTCAGCAGATGTATGCCCCTCCCACCTGGTAAACTGTCACCCGTACTACACAGCTGAGATTCATCGGCATTATTTACAGCCTCTCACTCCAGTGTCTCAGCCAGGCTGTTCCTCCCTTCCCAGCCAGTGGGGGGCGCTAGTGCTCGTTACAGGAGGTACTGGAACGAGCATTATGCTGGCAGAGCCCCATGCCAAAATCTCTGCTGGGCTGCAGCTCCCTTAATCACCAGCAGCATTTGTGCTTGTTGTTGGAACCTCTGTACCAGGCTTTATTCATGAACTGGAGTTCTGACAGCCTATAATAATCATTGCAGTCAGGCTGCTCCTCGCTCAGTGACAGGCAGGTGGCGCTAATGTGGCGCTAGTGCACAATGCAGGAGCTGCTGCCCTCCCGTTTAATACGGGCTCGCAGCCGGCGCAGCTCCACGTGGCTGCCGTCCACGCTGAGCCCGCTCTCCACCAATCGCCAGGCTCGGTCCAGTCTCTGCTCGCCGTACTGGTGCAGAGCGCCACGCAGAAAACACTCGGCCAATCGCTGCCTCCCCAGCCCGGCGTCCACGCAACGGAGGCTCCGCCCCCGGTGCAGCTCCAGCGCCTGTGCAAAATCCTCCAGCCCCGCCTCCTCGCAGGAACTCAGCACCAAGCTCTGCCCCCGCTGGCACAGGTCCTCTGCGCGCTCGCCGGGCTCCGCCCCCTCGCCGTGACCTTGCACCACCCGGTCCAGGTCGGACACGGCCCGCTCGTGGTGGCCCAGCCGCGATAGGCACCCCGCCCGCCGTCGGTACTGCTGCACATCCCCCTCTACCGCCGACTGCACGGCCACTCCCAGCAGAGCCAGTGCCGTCTCCCATTGGCCGCGGTCAGAAACATGCTCCGCCTCCCGGGCCGCAGCCTGCCAGCAACAAGGAGTTTTGTGCAAAACTAGGGCCGAGTCCGAAACAGACAAATAGCTGACTCTTGCTCATGTAAAAGAGAGCACTGTTTGAAAATGTCATTCATATACATTACAATTATTAACTGCTGCTTTCAACCAATGAGACTTAGGCCTCGTCCACACGGAGACAGAGATTTACGAAAAAGGACCTTTTTTTTTGTCGTTTCTAAAAATATCTGCGTCCACACAGAGATGCCTAAAAATGACCAAAACGCTGTATTCCAGGCCTGGGTGTGGCGCTGTATGGCACTTTAGTGTTTCTTTGGAAATGGACCAAAAACAGAGAATAAGGCGGTGAGCATGCATACAAAGCTTGCGCTCTGTGTACAGACTAGAGTTTTTAGCTGTATGAGCTTATGGTTAGGTTGGGGGTTGGGGCTGTGATGGGGCTATCACGTCACCGTTTTCAAAAAAGCCCATTTCGGCTGTTCACACGAAAATGCTGGGGAGACGTTTTCAGATTTTCTCACTCTGCAACCCGTTTTCAAAAAAAAACGTTTTCGTGCTGGGTTTTCACTGTCTCCGCGTGAACACACGGCTGAAACGGTAACATATTTATGTGTTTTCAAAAAAAAAATCGTTCTCGTGTGGACGGGCCCTAAGTCGTGAAGACAAAGCAATGAGCACAGTGCAATGGAGCACTGAGAGGTTAAAAGGTGTTGTAAATCTTAAGAGTCTGAAGCGTTCTCCCAAATGCACAAACTGAACCATACAAACGTGAGCATTATCTGGAGATTTTCAGTAAAATTACAGGCTTACAAGCCGAAGGCTCTTGCAGCAGACACAAAATCATTGATTATAAAATACAACCCCAATTCCGAAATAGTTGGGACAAAGTGTAAATTGTGAATAAAATCAAAATGCTATGACTTTCAGATCACGAGCCAATATGTTATTTACAATTGAACATAGATAACATTTCAAATGTTAAAACTGAGACATTTTACATTTTTATCCACAGAATGAGCTTATTTCAAATTTTCTGGCTGCAACAGGTCTCAAAAAAGTTGGGACACAGGCAAGGAAGGGCTGAAAAAGCAATTAATATATAAGAGAATCAGCTGAAAGAACATTCAGCAAGTAATTAAGTTAACTTCCACCAGGTGTGTAACATGATTAGCTATAAAAGGGATGTCTTAGAGAGGCTGAGTCTCTCAGAAGTAAAGATGGCCAGAGGCTCCCCAACCTGTGAAGGCTTGTGTAAAAAAACTGTAGACTATTTTAAAAACAATGGGTCTCATTCATGAAACGTGTACAGAGCGAATTTGTGTGTAAACTGTTCGTAGACGAAAATTTACGTGAATCTCACATTCATCAACATTTTAGTAGCTCAGATCTGTTCGTAGCTACTAACAAAATCTACACATGCTTTCGACCGTGTGTAGCGCTTGTGTAAATTTACAAACACATATAAATAATGCTTGTCACTATTGTAAATTACAATTTTAATTCATAATGCGCTCTGTTACGTAAATAATAGGCAGATGCCTTTGAAACACGTGATATAGCCTCAACATGACAAACGATTAAAAATATAACACATTTAGTTAAATTAGTTGGCAATTGGCAGGTTTAAGATCCAGATTAGGTTCATGTTTGTGAATGATCTATGTGAATCGACTCAATAGATTACACGTTCTTTCTACATGTTGAATGATGATAATTAAAAAAAAAAAAAAAAAACTAAACGAAGAGGCCCTTTTGGCGGTTCAGCGAAAGATCAGAGAGCGGGCGGATTATAAAATGAAATCTCTTACTGGCCCAACTGCAAGGAAAGTAGCAGAAGTGCTTCTCTGATCCGTCCCACCGTGGTGCGAATAGCAGAACTGCTTCTCTTGTCGGCTCCTTTGTGGGGCAGATAGCCGATCTCTTTCCCCCAATTCAGCTGGCGCTCTGGGCTTAATAGCCACTTCCAAAAATAAAAGTGGAGGCATTTTGCTGTCTCCTTCAGGTATAATTCCTGACAGAGAGGTCTCCCCAATTATGTCAGCGATGCGCTCGTCGGCAGTTGATAGTTGTGACTGTGAGCCTCCTCAACCTGTGGCTGATGTGCGCTTATGCGTTTCTTTGCCTCTAGTTTCATGTCAAACCATTTACGCTTCACCTCGGACACAGTTCTTTGGACTACAGAGACAACATTAACGGCATCTCTCACCTCCCTCCAAGCCTTCGTTTTGCCTGTCACACCACTGCTAACAGATGAAAATAAAATGTTTTTTCTAAACTCCACTTCACCCAAAATAATTTCTATCTTCGCTTCGGAAAAATTCCTTTTTCTTTCTCTATCTTTCTTTGTTTGCGCCTTGACTGACAGGTCGACTGGATGCATCTACACCTCCTGTTATGGTGCTCATTGCCAATTCATGGGCGGAGATTTATGCAAATAGCTGATTACCGGGAGCGCGCTGTCAATTTACGATCGTTTGGCATTCATGATCTACACACGTGTTAACGATCAGATCTGAGTTTCCCGAACACAGTTTCACGTGTTCCTGAATTCGGAGTAGGTTTTTAATAGAGTAGGCTTTTATGTGTAAATCTGTTCGCAGATTTACGAACGTTTCATGAATGAGACCCAATGTTCCTCAACGTCAAATTGCAAAGGCTTTGAAGGTCTCATCATCGACAGTGCATAACATCATCAAAAGATTCAGAGAAACTGGAAAAATCTCTGTGCATAAGGGATAAGGCCGAAGACCTTTACTGGATGCCCGTGATCTTCGGGCCCTCAGACGCCGCAGCATCACTCACCAGCATAATTCTGTCATTGACATTACTAAATGGGCCAAGGAATATTTCAAGAAACCACTGTCTGTAAACACAGTCTGCTGTGCCATCCACATCTATGCCACCTAAAACTCTATCATGCAAAATGGAAGCCATTGTTGAGCATGATCCAGAAGTGCCGCCGTGTTCTGTGGGCCAAGGCTCATTTAAAATGGACTGTAGCAAAGTGGCAAAGTGTCGTGTGGTCAGTCGAGTCCAAATTTGACATTCTTGTTGGAAATCATGGGCGTCGTGTCCTCCGGGCCAAAGAGGAGAGAGACCACCCCTCCTGTTATCAGCGTTCAGTTCAAAAGCCAGCATCTCTGATGGTATGGGGATGCATTAGTGCATATGGTGTGGGACACTTGCATGTTTTAAAAAGCACCATGAATGCTGAAAGGTATATAAAGGTTTTAGAGCAACATATGCTCCCCTCCAGACGACATCTATTCCAGGGAAGGCCTTTTGTATTTCAGCAGGACAATGCAAAACCGCATACTGCAGCTATTACCACAGCATGGCTTCGTAGTAGAAGAGTCCGTGTGCTGAACTGGCCTGCCTGCAGTCCTGATCTTTCACCGATTGAGAACATTCGCGCATAATTAAACAAAAAGTTCATCAAAGGAAACCCAAAACTCTCCAGCAGCTGGAAGCCTGTATTAAACAAGAGTGGGATCAAATTCCAATGGCTAAACTCAAGAAACGTGTCTCCTCAATGCCCATACGCCTCCACTCTGTGTTAAAAAGAAGAGGGGATGCTACACCATGGTAAACAGGCCCAACTGTCCCAACTTTTTTGAGACCTGTAGCAGCCATCAAATTTGAAATTAGCTCATTTTATGGATAAAATTGTAAAATTTCTCAGTTTCAACATTTGCTATGTTATCTCTGTTCTATTGTGAATAAAATACTGGCTGGTGTGATTTGAAAGTCATTGCGTTTTGATTTTATTCACAATTTACACTTTTTCCCAACTATTTCGGAATTGGGGTTGTACATTACAGGCTGGTTTTACAAACGCATATTAAGCTCAGTCCTGGACCACACTCATTTCAATATGGAGATTATCCATTAAAAATGGAATTTAATACAGGCCTAAACCAGTGCAGTGCCAGTGAACCCAGCATGGTGGGTTATCATGCAATATACAAGGTTGATACAACTATGTTATGCAGCAATGGTCTGCTTCCTGTATTTTCTGCTTTGTCATGACAGGCTGGCTGCACAGAGGTGAACAGACGGACTGGGAGCCACAGCTGAAAGTGCCGAGGGAGTCTTCAAGCCCACAAAACCTGCAGACCCATATATGGGCTCATCAAACGCAGCCGCTGTATTCAAACCGGTGGAACCTCAGCCCCATTAGAAATTCTAGCAGAGATCCCCCCACCTCCAACGATCCCAAATATGTCCCGCTGAATTACACGATAATGAGTTTAAAATCAGGCACAAGGTCTAGATATTTTCCATTTGATGTTATGCTGTGGCCATAAAAACATGGAATCCTGGGTTTGATTATTTTTCTCAATATATGTGAGATGTAGCTTCAGCGAAGCCTTGCTACCAGCAGATACAGAATTTGTATGTGACATTGTCCTACAATATCAAAAAGCCTTTTCTGGCTTTGAACCTACTTAAGGACGAACTTTAGTTAAAAGCTTGAGTTTAAGGGGTTAAAATTCCGTCCACACAGCATTATCATCTGGAAGTCTGTCATCCTACAAACCATTTTGAAAAACAGCCTGAGCATCAATTTGCTGAAGGACAAAGCGGCTAACAGTTAAAAGCATAAAATTGCGCAGTGCACTCAAGTCAACAACATGACAAACAAAACCAAAATGAGAGGGTGCGAATTAGTAGAGGTTATTGTGTGCCGCACAATGCAACGCAGTAATTATGATTTATGCATTCATCATGGTTCCTCCCTCTTTTGCAAGCTAAGTGGTCCAGCAACATTTTTTTTTTTTTCAACTTCGCACAGTCCTTCAACCGTTATAGTAATTATAGTAATGATGAGCTGTTAAAATAGTGCTGACTGAAATTGCTGAAATAGAGGGTCAACGGGTTCCACAAACCTTAGAGGGTAGAACTGGAACTTCTGCCTTTAAGTCTTGGGTTAGACACTGTGCGTTTGTGTTCGACAGTCCGGGGCTGCCCTATATGGGGGTCAGCGACTGTGTGCGTGTGCATTTGAATAAGAGGGCACATGCATGTACATGAGCATGCAGAGCTGCCAACATTGGGCTTCATAAATCAGGGAGATTCTTATGAGCGAGCGAAGCGAGCGAGCCAAATCAGGTGGCCCCTAATGAGGTCCAGCAGTAATGCCCTGCCAGAGGAACAGGGGGCAGTGCTCCCGGTAGCTCCTGGGTTTTGGCCATTTTCCTCAGCTAATTTCAACACAATTTTTACCACTTCAACTGGATTTTTAAGGGGACCTATAGCTAAGCAAAATGCCAATTTTGGTTCAAAATTTTAGTTTTGAGGTAAGAACATGAAGTGGTCCTTCTAATAGTCCGTAATATTGAGTCGTGTTCCGAAGGCAACATTCGTCACGAACCCTGTCTTCAAGGCTGGAACAGCTATGAGTGTGTTGACTTTCAATGATGGCCAACGAGGAATTGCCGCCATTCTTATGAAACTTGGCATAAAGGCAGCGGCACACTCAATGAAAGGCTATCACGAAATGGACAGAAAACTTGTGAAACAGAGTGAAAGACACGTACTAGAACTTGAAAAAAGAAACGAATAGACGCTTGACAAGCACGTAAAACTAGGGAAGAAACACAGACTGAAGAAGAGGGAGTTACTTATGAGGCTGGTGCCTTTTAAGGAGGTAAAAAAATCCTAAAAACCACTAAAAACAAAATACTAAATGTATTCCTCCTGAGAACATTACTGTCAAGCTTCGATCGCATTATCACTGTCAAACTAAAATCACGTTTTTCTAAAAATACAGATTTTCAACAAGAAAATACAGATTCCTGAGCAACTGTACATCCAATTAACCTCATATTTGGCAGTTTTCTTCATTTTGTGATGATCTATGTCTGTACAGAGCTCGTTTTGCAATATGTACCTCTGAATATGATTAAATCAAAATATGCATATTTAATTAGCTGTTTCCCGCCGAAATTGATTGGTCAAAATCAATACTAGAACATAGAAACCTGGAAAAAAAGCTCTGTAGTGACATTAGAAATGTTTTTTCCTTCACATTACAGCTGAAATTATAACCAAACACTGTTTAGTTATCTCAGTAACTGTTTCTCTAAGTATCTATATATTCATTGAAACAGCTGTTGCCATGGCAACCACTGATATGATGCAACAGAAACTCAGTGTTTTAAGTTGCAATTTCTAATAGAATTAGTTTAAAAAGTGAATATCTTGGAAAAATGTTAGCTTAACTATAAGTCCCCTTAAGGCATCAACCTGCAAAAACTAGTGTTTCCATTGATAGGGAACAGTAATAAACTTTTGGACACCATACTAAACAAATATAATGCTTGTAATCATTGATTTTCTGTTTCATGAGTTTTATTATAGTTAATTGGTCACTGTGTAGTGCATTTTATTAAAAGACAGTATTAGAATCTTGGTTCCACACATTCTGTGGCGTTTTCAAGTGTAAAAACTTGGTGGGGCAAGAATGTATTTCAGGTCTGGGGGTGGAGGTGGGGGGTGGGGGGCACAGTGAACGAGGGGTAAGGGGTGATTTCTATACAACAATTTGTGATAAATTAGTTTGTCTGCTGCTGTTTTACCTTACAAGCTTTTAGTTAAAAGTCAACATTATCGCACACACGCACACACACGGAGGAGACGAGGGAGAGAGAGAGCGCACGCGAGTGAGTGAGTGAGTGAGTGAGTGAGAGACGCCTGCCATTCGCCAATATGAGGATCGACATTTGTTTAAAAGCCATCTGCCACCGTTGCTCCACAACGCTCAGAGCCTTCAAGGCCATAAACAAAGTAGAGCGCTCAACACCAGTAAGTGCCACAGCAAACCCCACACACAGACAACTTATTAGGAGCGATCCACTCGACAGCATTATGACAACAACCTTGTCCTTAAGCATATATGTGACACACTGTCGTCACCATTTAGCCTCGATCCAGCATAACAATATTATACATTAGTAACTTATACCGTTGTCTTACTGTCATAATGTTGCAACATATTGAAATATGTATAAAATACATATGAGAAATAGCTATGAATTGCAACATATTTTTTCCAAGTCTTTTAAATATCATTTAAAAATGATAGTAGATTTAAGCCTTTTTAATATTACAAAAATGATAGAGAAATTGTGAATAGAAAGAGCATTTCTTTGTATCCAAACAGTGTAAAATATCTGGGCCAACAACAATCTTGTAAACTTACGTAAACTTTGTACTAACGTTAGGATCTGACCTGGCAGCCTTAGTAACCAGCTTTGAAATGCAATCACATCCTCTTTGTTAGTCGTTCAGAAGAAAAGATAGGATTGTAATAAAATTGGGCGGTGTGGAGAAATACTCGGATAACTATACATTATAATTATGATTTATTTGTTATAAAGCCTCAGCTTCCATGACTAGGGCAATTCTAGCCTAGCAACGTTAGCATTTCGCTGGTGGACAAATAGTTACAGTAGCTCTCAACATAATGTTATAATACACAAATACATCCAAAATCTATCGTTAAATCTTACCAGAAAAAGGTAATTCCACAAGATCTGGTGTTAATATCTCGTTTAGCATCCATATGCTGCGCAAAAATCTGGCATCTTCGGTGTAGATTTAAGTTTAAGCGCTCGACTGTTGTGAATACGAAGCTGTATTTTGGTAGTAAAACCGGCATTTTAGAGTATCAGGGCATCCTGGATCATAGCTAAATGTGTTTTGCATATAACAAATCAAACCGCTTGGAAATAGGTCGAAAATTCAGCGAGTAATGATTTGTAGAAATTGTTCGATACGTCTTACCCCAATAGAAGTACATACAGTGATGCTTCAGTGATGCTGTGCCCCACCTGCCCCTAATGACCAGTCGCCACTGCACACATTTGATGCCTATTTAAAATTTCCTGGTTGATGAGGAGTGGGGTCCAACAAATGATGCAGATACAAAGCATTGCAAGCATCTGCAAGAAGTGTAAGTAGCCAGTTTGGTTGTTGTGAGGAATTTCTCTGAGAATTGCCTTTCATGGCATGAGATGCCAGCACTAGCAATTTTTTCTATCAATAAACACTGCAGTGTTCATGTTCATGGAGCCTGTGAAGTCAGTCATGCACGCTCTAGGGAGGCACTGACCCTTTTAAGATTGGTCACTTTAAATGCGATCTCACCCACATCATGTTACACAGCCATCTAGTTTACGTTGTCAGTTACTGCTAAGTCTCAGCAACAAGTTCAGAGTGGAAGACGAATTGAGGTTATACGCAAATTGATTATCAGGAGGACTAACTAAACGGCTAGCTTATTAATTATATTGTGGTAGTTAAACCGCTTTACACTGCCAAGTATATGAAATTGCGTATTACTGTACTCTTTACATTATATAGTGGTTTCGTTAGCTAGGTAGCTAACGCAAGCTAAGGAAAATCTTTGAAAATAATTGTTGTATTTGCACGACATGTTTTGTTTTTTGTCATAACTTCACTAGCTAACTCTAATTAGTATGAACTTCTCTGATATGTTTTGTTTTCGCTTGTTTGCTAGTTCATGGGCTATCGCCGTTACATAGCTAGTGAAATTGGGGCAAGAACCAAATAACATTGCTTAAATATGGCAACTACTTCCAATGATTTTTCATAACTAATGTTAGCCAGCTAGTTGGCTATATATTCTAAAGAGTCGCGTAATATGCAATCGCACACATAACAGTATGATGCGGCTATAACTACCAGTGAAATGACACGTCCCGTGCCAAAACTGTACTTGCAGCATTTGTAGAACAGAATCTGCTAATTATGGTTGAAGGAGGTTGTGTGGGTGTGATCACGTTGAAAGTGACGAATCATAAAAGGACCAGGGCCTCCCTACAGCGTGTGTGCCCTCCCTAGAAGCTGATTGGCTGGTATGCCTATGAGTACACCTGTTTATCTGGAATGTAGTTCTCTTTGAAATTCAGTGAACAGAAATTGATTAATTTCAGTTATACCGATACGGAAAATACGCATTTTGGACAACACTTACTGATAACTTCGAAATCCGGGAGATATTTTGCCCTAGTCGGGATGTCGGGATATAGGAGCATTTTCCGGGAGTCTCCCGCAGAATCCGGGAGAGTTGGCAGGTATGAGCATGCGTGCGTGAGTACAGTATGTGCCTGCGGGTGCATGTAGGTGTGTGTTTGCGTGTCTGTGTGTGTGTGTGCGTGCATGTGCGTGCACCAGCATGCGTATTCAGGTGTGTGTGAGTGTGTGTGTACATGCGTGTATGTGTGTGTGTGTGTGTACGTGCGTGTATACATGCATGTTATATGTGTGTGCCTGTGTGTGCGTGTACATATGTACATGTGCACGTGTGTGTGTACATGTGTGTATGTTTGCACGCGCGTGTGTGTGTACTTATGTGTATGCAAGCGCATGCGCGTGTGTGCGTGCGTGCGTGTATATGTGCATGTGCACGCATATCTACCGCAGGGCTGCTGCAGTCAGGTGTGTGTGCACCTCTGCTCTCTCGCTGTTACCTGTGCCAGCATGTGCCGCTGAGCTGGACTGATCAGATGCAGCAGAAACTCCAGAGTGGAGGGGTCCTTCTCCGCGATTCTGCTCAGCTGCCTCCCTGCAGCTCCAAAATTCTGCTGCCAGGACTCCACCACGCCCCACCTGGCCTGGGCCGCAGCCTCCCGGGGGTCCCGCCCAAACACCTTCCCCAGGTGGGCTGCAGCTGCCTTCAGCTCACCTGAGAGAAGAGGAGGGGGCTGGACAGACGCTCAGGGCAGCTGAGTATTACATCGCAACATCACTTTATAGGGACTGACAAACGCAGTAGCACTCAGCACCTACACCCACAGTATGAACAGGAGTGTCTTCACACTCAGAGCAGTCCTGCCATATCAGGGTCAGGCCCTAACTCTGGTCCAGCATTCTGCAGGAGTTTAAATGATGCAATGGCGTCCGTTGCTGCGACAACATTATCCCAAAGAATTCTGGAGCTACAGCATCTCTTTGCTTTCGTTGGCTGACACAACATAATGGCTATCATTCTCTCCATGCTAGAGGCCAAAAAATAAATTTTGCGTGCTCAGTTTTTCGACAAAACTAGTCATATATATTTTCAAATTAGTTAAGTGATTTAAAAGGGGGGGAAAATGGTGCATTATTGCACTCCCCTTACGTAACTCCCGACAGGGTTTTGCACTAGCGTTTCACATAATGTCACTGGAATGATCTGTTAAAACTACGACACTGCCACCACACCGCAGCAACATTGCGAGAATGTTTAGCAACAGCCGATATGTAATTTCTGTCTCACCTTTGGCAAGGAGAGTGTCAACATACAGAAGGTGCCATCGAGAGTCCCTGGAATCAGTCTTCAGCAGTGCCCCACCAATCAGGAAGGCCTCTCGTAAGTGTTCCTCCTTACAAGGAACCGGATTGGCTGTGATGACCTCTGAAAGACGGGCCCTGCAGTACTTCTGCAGCCAATCGCAAATGAGTTTTCTGCCCGTGTCCTTGAGAGACAGGATGTGCTGAGTGACTGCATTACAGTCCACCTGGAGTGCTGCCAGAATGTCCCTGGTGCATTCCTGGAAAATGACACAGAGTACATTTCTCATCACACATGAATCTACAGTGCATATCAAAAAGTCTTTGGTAAGTCTATGTGTGTGAAGTCATGGGTCTTATTCAAGAAGACGTGCTGTTTTTTTAATCACAAGAGTGGTTTCCACAAAGGATTAGAGGGGGAGTGCAGGCTGGCGCAAACAGGATGTTATATAGCCTCCCTTGCGGACGTCTTATGTGGTTTGCTTCCCTCACACAACAACGTGTGCGTACTCAAGCCAGGTTTTGTGTTCAATAAATCAGACAGAAGCACTGATATTTCTGAGGCTACAGGCACATACTATTGAGGGAGGTAAGTGAAACATCTAAGACGTCTGCAACAGAGGCTAACCAACACCAACATGTTGAAAATGTTCAAAACAAAGAATTTCTCCAGGTTTCTTCAGTGCCGAAGTTTTCCCGAACACAAATTCTTTAGCTGCAGAGCAGCACACTTCGGTTGGTGCTTCGGTAGTTAGACGTTTGACGCGGGGCCGGTCGCCATCATGGTAAAGTCACTTGATTTCCTTTATGTTCTCATCCAGTCGGTTTTTTATTCTTGAGAACTTTTCTAATAAACGGTAGCATCCTGAACGGCACACAAACGGTTTGCTTGAAGAATATACAGCAGTATTTATGGAAAGAACACAACTTATAATTGAGCCCTTAAGAACCATACTGGGCCAACCCATGTTGGGGAACTTTTGAGAAAATGGGACTTAAAGTTGCCAGCCTCCTGTGTCACCTAGAGTAACTGGGAACTAGAAACACTGCTTATGTTAAAAACTCATGATATGTTCAATTACGTAATGCACTTCTTTTGCAGGTTTTGGATGCCCTTCTGTTTCGTTTAAAGTGAAAGGTACCTCCTTCTGAAGCGGAATCATCATCTTCTGATTAATTTGGGACAAACTCTGGGTCTCCATTATCTTACACTTCACCATCATCATCAATCATAGCAAGCAGTTCCTCATCAGTGAGATACCTAGCCGCCATGTCTGCAATGAATTATGGGAAGGTTCTGGGATGGCCTATTATGGATAAGGCAGTGCAGTGCATATGTACAGGGGCAGAGAGGACGTTTGCTTGTATGAACAATCCATGTGGGTAGATTGGGTTGGCTCATTTAGGAAATGTAGATCTTAGTTTTCTGCACATGCTGACTACCTCAACTCTATTTCGCCAAAAGTGCGGGATGGCCCGGTATGGTTCTTAGGGGCTCAATTGAAGGAGCATCAAGTTGGCTTTTTCCATATACACACATTTTCTCTTTCTTCGATCCGATTCTTATTTTACATACAAATCAAATGTCATTATCAGCCAGTTTTTGAGGAGTTTCTGTATCTTCCATTTTTGTCTATTAATATTTGACAGTGGAAGCCCAAACGACTATCATTTAACAAGCATTCTGATATGCTTATTTCTCACAATGCCATTATGTCACAGAACTCAAAACATGGCTCGTGTGTGCAGATGTTGTTGTGTGAGGGAAGCGAACGACATAAGACGTCTGCAACGGAGGCTAGGTGTTATACAAGCTTTTACATTTCAGTTTTTTCAACCAATAAATTATTTGTTTTTGGACCTTTTGATTTTTGAAGACGATCACAAGAAGTTGTTAAATTTGCATTATTTCTGGCTTTAAAATGTACTAAACCACAAATTAAAACTAGAGGCACTCCGAGAGTGCAAACCTTGGCCAAAGCAGCACAGTCGAAATCTTGCTGAGTTAACATGGCTCATTAAAAATTTAAGGTATCTGCAACTTAGGATTTCAAGATGGTTGCTGTGGTGGCCATATTATTTGACCGATCGCGGTCAAAATCAATAGGGTCCATCACTGATGTAATAGCAACCCATACACAAAATTTCAGAGATATCCGTTCGGTACTTCTTGAGTTATATTGTACACAAACAGACAAACCAATGCAGGCAAGAAAATAACCTCCTTGGCGGAGGTGGTAAGGGTGTGTAGATTTTTAATACCCATGGCACACAATAACCCAGGTCTTGTGTATATATATCTGGATATCAACGCAAATATATACAGTGAGGTTTGCATACATATAGACCGCAAGACAATTTTAAAGGGTTGTGATCCAAACACAGTGCACAGTTTACTCTGTATGGATGCAAATACCTTCAAATGAAAGCTCTGTACAGACTGAACCGAAAGGCTCATAGCCCCTTAAAATTGCATCACTATCCAAATACAGTCAGACCGCACAGCCAACCTATATTCAGCCAACACCCGTGAAGCATTTTCAGAGGGAGGTTAATTGAAGGATCATATTATGAGTTTAGAAGATGAGACAGAACTCTCATTAGTACATCTCATAACACATCTCTGATTCTAAAATATAGTTACACTCATGTGGCCTTTTATAATCTATTAATCCAGCGTGACTCTACACACTTCAGCAACAGTGGGCTCTGTCTTACATAATCAAGGATAAAAATGATCTCAATGATAATCACCCTATGCCTATCAAATGATAAGAGACCAATAAGAAAACACTTTAAATGAACCATCAGAATATACCATATATGACCAAATAATCGCCCGCGTGCAAATACGCGCCTGTGTGCAAAAAGCCGCCTGGGGTCCGACCTCATTTTGCGTATTAAACGCCGGTTCAATTAAACGCCCGGGGTTCAATTAAACGTCCGGGCGATTATTTGCACTATTGTATAAAAACGTCTGTGTTACCCCGTGTTGCGCTAACACAGACGGTAAAACAAGCTTCGGCTTTTCTTTGTATGTATATCTGATGTCAATAAAGATGTGGGGGGGGGGAATAGCAGACGTCTTTGGCACAGAGATATAAAAAAAACTAGAGTGAACAACGTCATTGGCTGGACCTAAGCGCACACGGCAGAATACCTCTGCCATCTTGTGTATGCATAAATATCCAATGAGACGCATGTAAACAGTAAACATGGGTGTCGACAATGATTATTTTTTTTGGGTGGGGGACTTGTTTTCCGTGTTCTTTTTAATCCTTCGTACTTAGAAAAGGACACGAATAAGGAATGGTAAATCAACAATATTTATGCGCCATTATTTGGCAAAGCTAAAGAATAAGCTCTACGATTGCCTTACCCTTTAAATAATCGCGCAGTTACCTACGTTTTCGTTTTGTTCAAAGAAAAAGCGTTCGCGTTCAGCTGTGCCTGCGAGTCTGACTCAGGTCTATACCTGGAAGAAACTAGTCGTTATATGCATATATGAATCTATATGTATGCTTTGTGCATTAAGATCGGAACAATTTCATTCTGAATGAACAACCTACTTGTTGTCTTCATTTATCCGTCTTTGCCCTGACACGATGGATAACAGGATGATATTGCGTGTTGCCCCAACTGGGATCAATGTAGAAGTCTCAAAACTAAAGTATGTAAATGAAACCGCGCCAGTTTCAGTTTCCGTGAATACACTGTTAATAAACTGATTTTTTTTTGGCAGGTAATTTAACTGGTACCTTTTAGCCAGTCATTTTAACTGTAATTTTACAATATGTTTACCACGGAGTTCAGTGCATGTTCAGTGTAAACCACCGTTAAATGCGCGCAGGACTCCACTTACAGTTAAAATGACAAGGAGACAATGCGTTAATTTAACGGTTAAATGCAGTCAGTTCATAACTGTGTAGGAAAGCCGAACTGGCCTGGTGCAGGTCGGTGCAAAAATAAATAATGGCCTGTTGCAAATACCCGCCTGGTTCTTATAAACGCCAGAGGTCCAAGTCGATTTTGCGAAACAAACGCCCGGGCTACTAAATGGTCATATACGGTATGCATCTGTTTCAGTGCAGACAGTGGTTTCTTTTTTATGTATTTTCAGATGGCTGTCCCTGTAGTTGTTTTTGTCAGGAAGACTAAACGTAATAATTCGCCATCCTCACGGCCCCTCGCTCTTCCCCAAGCTGATCATGGCTCTGCCTGCAATTCTCTCAACCCTGTAATTACACTCCTTTTGTTAGTGGACGCAATCTGGAAAATCACTCAACGCTCAACAACAAACCTTCCTACCAGATGCACACACACAAACACACACGCACGAACCAAGCACATGCACACACACACACACACACACACGCACGCACGCACGCACACGCGCGCGCGCACACACACACACACTTAACTTTATTTTTGTTTTTTGCTCATGAATGTTTCTGTAGATAGAAAGCACAATTGAGACACCGAATGTCAATACAGAAAGATCTTTGACAAAAATCTTTGTATTTTACCAAAGACAGTGGGTACGGAGAACATAGCCCTCATAGAGCCCTGATCTCAACATCATCAAGGCTGCCTGGAATTACCAGTAGAGATAGACACAAGTGAGACTGTGAGTCTGCAGAAGAGCTATGGCAAGTTCCCCAATAGCCTTGGAACAGTCAAACAGTTAATTATCTTCCAAAACTAAAATGGCAGGACAATGTTCCTAATTTTCAGGCAAAGGGTACTCGCATCAGATACTGATTTGATTTAGTTTCTAACAGTTTATAGATCTTTATTGTACATTTTTCAATATTCAGAGACCTTTCTATATATGATTTTTGGAAGCATCTTTGCCCCATGGAATTGTTTTGCCTAAAACTTATGCACAGTACTCTACATAAACATACACACAGTGAAACAGACGCGCATATTAAAGCTGGCACACTAGCCATGAGGCTTTAAGCCAGGGCTATTCAACATTACCCAGAAAGGGCTGGCGTGGGTGCAGGCTTTCTTTCCAACCAAGCAGTTACACATCTGATTCTACTAATCAATCTTCTCAGCAACGAAGCTTGGTGTTGATTAGCAGAATCAGGTGTGTAACTGCTTGGTTGGAATGAAAGCCTGCGCCCACATCGGCCCTTTCTGGGTAATGTTGAATAGCCATCATTCTGCTATAAGCCATCACACTCTGCAGTCCACAGTAAGTATAAGTATTAAAAGCAAATGCGTATAGAGGGTGCTAAACATGCTCCTCCAAAGGGACATAGCTAAACAACATATCTAAGAGGAGTGGTGACTAGCAGGAAGTACTTCAAGAGGACACTCTAGTCCATGCATAAACAAACAGGCTAAGAACATAGCAACTGGATAAGTTTATAAATCAGTCCACAACTGTTCAGCAGTTTATAATGTTTAATAATTGTTCGATTACCACTTAAGCCAGATCTGTACTCCCTTCACTGCAGAAAAAAAAGTCTTAATTTTTTGTTCATATATAAAATTTCATTCTTGGTCTCTAGTAGAAAGTATTAGCTTTCCCTGCCAATTGCCTGAAATGGTTAAGGTTAAATTCCTAGAGATTTTAAATGCGCACTCAACTTTGCCAACTTCCACCACTGGGTAGTTTCAGCTGGTTTGACGTATTGTATTTAAAGTGTTTTCAAGCACTGGACCTTTCCTTGCAGCACAGCAAGCTAAAACAGACAAACAACTAATTTCCTGCAAAAGGAAATGTGAAGAAATGCAGTGGTCGAAGTACAATTTCTCAGTTTCATTCATTCGTCTTCAGTAGCTATATCTGGAGCCTTTTTAGCAGCCAGTTCATCGCAGGACGACAGGGATGGTCATCTTGCAACCCGAAATGGTTTCTGAAAAGTGATGTGTCAACCACCATCTCAAAATGAAACTTTCAATTGGAACAGGTACTTAGAAAAGGTTGCCCATCTTAGGATTTTGTAACAATTATGTCAGGTCATATTTGAGTCAGACAAAAATGCATCACAAGTTCACCATGGTTACGCACACAAACGTATTCACGCATACGAACATACTCACAGACACACACAAACTGAATCCACTCATACACATGCAAACCATCTTAATTACAATTCGCTTTTTGTTTTAATTATCAAAGAGCACTTCATTAGTGAGCATCTCTGCCATATTTTTGATCAAGAAAATCAACAGTCAGAAATACTGCTCATCTGCGCCACTGTCCATAGGAAGGAAATGCACCATAAACGCAAGTCACAGCTATCTTTAGAATGTCTCTGTCACAATCACTCTTTGTTTCTCCATTACCATCTCTGTGCCACCATTACCATCAAGCCATTTTTCTATTACCACCTCAGTTGTCAGTAACCATCACTCTCCATTTCTCCATCACCATCTCTCCATTTTTCGGTTACCATACTGCTGGTTCTCTGTTACCATCTCTCTCAGTTTCTCAGTTACTATCACTCAGTTATCTGTAATCATCTTACTTAGATCTCTGTCACCATTTCTCCCAGTTTCCACATTACCATCTCTATAAATTCTGTTACCATCTCTCTATGTCTCCATAACCATCTCACTCAGGCCATTTATTACCATCTCACTCAGTTCTCCGTCACCATCTCTCTTGGTTCTGTTACCATCTCTCTCAGTTTCTCGGGTCTCCGTTGACATCTCCCTGTTCCCCATTCCCATCTCGCTCAGTCTCCCACCATTTCTCCCGATCAACCATTTTCTTCCTCTGACCACCTCTCACTCCTTGTCCATCTCTCTGTCAAGTTAATGTCAAGTGCTGTTATGATTCTGCCTTGTGTGATTGTTTGTGCTTGTGCGTTTTTCCCCGTGTCCCTCTTGATTTGTGTTTCAGCTCCATTCCCGCGGCCTGTCCATCTATTCCCCCTCGCCCTGGTTCCTGTGATGTTGTGTGACAGCCTGCATGCCTGAGTCCCGTTGTCCAATCACATTTCCTCTTTCGGTTTCGGCTTTGGTATTTCATTCATTGCTTCCACCTGTGCTTAATTCTGGGTCTCGCAAAACTCTGAGTGAATGGGTCATAAACTCTGAGTGAATGCGTTCTTTGATAGGGCCATTACTAACCCATACTAACCTGCACTTATTTAAGGGTGTGTATATATTGTCACATAGTACTAACCTAATTAACCCATTAGCGAGTGCGAGTGTTTCTAGCTTTTGTAAATTCCTTCCTAAGCTTTCCCTGATTAACTGCTTTTAAAGCTATGCTTTCCTTTGCTGTTCTCGTGGTGCTTTTTACTTGTCACGTTTAGATTACCTCAATCTAAACTGTCCACTTTGATTGATCGTCTTAGCGTCTTGTGTCGAGTCATCATTGTCTACCCGGTCCTCGTGAATTTGTTTAATCCCATGTGTTTCTGTTTCCCCTTGAGATTACCTGCCTTATCCCCGCCTCCTCCCTAGTGTATTTATACTGGGAAGAGGGAAGAGATGTCAGACGGGACTTCGCGGTTTCACCTGAGTCTGTGCGGCACTGAAGATCTCTGTTCCTTCCGAGCATTTCCGTTGTATTTTTTAAGTCCAGTGTTTTCCCCTTGTCTAAGTCCCCGTGTTCCCACCAGCTTGTTTCAGTTTTATTCTAGCCACTCGTGGAGTGCGTATATTAGTTTCCCCCCTTCCCTACCTTTGGCAGAGTACCTTGGTTCTCCTGGTTCAGTGCATGTGCACGGTGTTTCTTTCTGGCCTGTGTGCCACTTTTCCTGTGTCTGGGTTCCAAATAAAACCTCCTGGATCCTGCGCCTGGTGTCCACCTGACCTCATTCCTGACAAGTGCATTACTGGTATGGCATAATTGGCTTTTGTACGAACAAATTATGGGTAGGAACACGGTAAATATTTATGCAACAAGAAACAGAACGATAGTTTAATATCATATAATGGGTAGCATTCATGTGCACTTGCATAAATATACACACATACATACATGAATAGCAGAAGGACTTACTCTGATGACACACTAAAAGCCAAGGAAAAGAGAGTTGATCTTTAGCATGTGCAAGTCTCTCTCACTCAGTCCCACTCTCTCTCTCACCCCACCTCTCGCTCTCTCCATTTTAAGTGCAACCTCACTGTCGCCGCTATCCTTAATCCCCCTTATCTTAATGGTATCCGCATGCTATCAGCGGCTCAGCAGGCACAATCAACACTCTCCAGCCTTTATCAGAAAAGCCATCCCCGCTCAATACCACAATGCTGCATGCCTGCCTGCCTACCATGGCCCTTACCACATCCAACCCCCCTGTCCATCAGTGCTCAAATGCCAAAACTGTAGGTCTAACACACGGCAAAGGTTATACCATTCACAAAAATACCTCATCATGGCTGAGTTTTCAAAAAAAAAAAAAAAAAACACTTATTTTGAAAACAAACAGCCCAGATAATCTGATGGAAACTGCATCAATAGGCAGGTCCAAGGTTGGCCCGAGTATTTGGACAGTAACGATGTGACTGATAGTGACCTCAGCGCACAAGTATTCACGCCAACTGCACCATGAGGAAAGAGGAGACCATGCATGTGAACGCACACTTTTTTTAATACATTACGAATGCACTGCCTCAGTTCGCAAAACACGTTTTATTCAACTGTTTACAATTCACCGCCTGGTCATGTCAGCTACATGCCTGCAGAAAGAATGGTTACTGTGGTGGTGACTACAATAGAATGTTAGTTTTGTTTAAAAGTATGAAAACCAAAATATTAAGTAACAAGGACTGAACACGAACTTGATTGGCATGTTATGGGCTAAAAAAGGCAATAAAGAAATTTTTGCATTGAACAATTGAGTTAACTCATTACAGATAAAGTTGACTCGCCGACTAACCTAGCACCATGCTACAGGGAAGCCAGCGAAATGGTCTACTAATAGACCATGACAGGACTTATGGGATTATGGGAGATGAAGTTTGTAGAACACCGCGGTTAGCCTATTTGATATGGATATTTTATCCAGCACCAGTTGCATACTGGAAGTAAACACACATATCTGTACACATGGCCTGAAGTTAACTTTTTCAGCCACCAGCCACTGTGGCAGATGGATTTTAAAATCCACTAGCCACACAGGCTTTTTACCAGCCAATTTTTTCTTTTTTCTGGCCTATAAATAAAAGTGAAAGGAAATACACAGGTGATACACAAGCATGGTTCTTGAACTTGTTTAGAATACACATTAAAGTGGCACCAACATGAATTTTAAACCCATAAAAGACAATACTTTTTATGTACAACATGAGGTGCATGGAGTGCTGCTGGGTGTAGAAAAAGTGTGCTTCTGGTGCTCTTCAGTGTGGGGATCAAAAAAGTGATAGAAAGAAAATTAAAAAAACCGAGGCACTCAGGAAGTAGAAAAATAAAAAGCCTTTATTAAATCATGGCTTTGTTCTGATTAAAAATGTCGACATGTTTCGGCCGTGTGGGCCTTCATCAAGACAAATAAAGAGACTCTCCTTCAGACAACCTCTTAACACTAGTAAACAGTCACATGATCAGCATGGCCAGGTGGAATCTCTTCACCAGATTGGGGTGAGCAAGCAGATCAATTAGGAGCAGCAGAGAGAAAAAACATCATAACATCAAAACATGTCCAATCCAGTCATGTTCATTTTGAGAAATCCATTCTTCATTCTTTGCCTTTAGAAGTGTTTCTGTCAGCTCAGTCTTAATTTGCTCAACGGGATTAGACAATAAGGGCTCACAGTACTCACGGAGGTCCAGCTGCCGCAGCGCCTCTGTAATGTACTGATCTCCTTAATGCTTACTTGGACAAGATTGTATGGTGGGGTAGATATATAGACGATATTCTTTTGATTATTCGGGGTCAGAGACAGAACTTTTTCAGTTCCACGCATATTTAAATAGCAGTAATAGCAATTTGAAACTTAGTTTAGACTATTCTTTGACTGAAATCCATTTTCTTGACCTAAAGATCTTTGAAGATGGTAATGGGGATTTACATACCTCAATATTTAGAAAACCAACAGACCGCTATACAATTCTTTAAGCGGATAGTTTCCACACACCTTGGCTGATAGATAATATACCTTTTGGTCAGTTTCAGCGACTTAAACGTATCTGTGACTCAGAAGATGATTTTGAAAGAAATGCTCATGAGTCGAGTCAAAGATTTAAGAAAAGAGGACATAAACACGAGACTATTAATACAGCATACAATAAAGTAAAAAGCGTCACTAGAGAACAGCTACTGGTTAAAAAACAGAGGCAACAACAGAGTTCTAATCAAGTGTATTTTGTGACACAGTATAGCAGTGAAGCAAATGGAATTAAACAAATTATTGAAAAAAACTGGGACATATTGAAATGTGACAGTTTACTCAGAGAGGCACTTCCAGATTCTCCAACCATTAGTTTCAGGAGAGCTCCAACACTTAACGATAAGCTTGTAAAGAGCTATCTCCCCCCTGCACAACAGAAAACCTGGTTGAGTACTAGATCAGGTAACCAAAAGTGTGGTAATTGCAATCACTGCAGTAATATGATCAAAACTAACTTTTTCACCGATGTTACATCAGGACGTAAATATAATGTCAAGTCATTTATTAATTGTAATACCTCTTTTGTAGTTTACAGACTCGAGTGTCCATGTGGTCATTTTTATGTTGGAAGAACTAAACGCAAATTGAAGGTAAGATTGGCTGAACACAAACAAGCTATAGGGGCTGGTAATCCATTGTACCCTATGGCTCTGCATTATAAAAAAGCTAACCATGGCAGCTGTGATTCTTTAAAGATTTCTGGCATTGACCACATTGCAAACTCTATAAGGGGTGGAGAGAGATTAAAAAGGCTCTTACAGAGAGAATCTTTTTGGATATATACATTGAAAGCGACCCAATATCCAGGTTTAAATGGAGAACTGGACTTTTCTCCCTTTTTGTAAAGTGTTTGGGCTGTTGTTATTTTTGCTATTATTGTGTATTTCTCTCTTGCTTGTGATGTTTTGATGTTATGATGTTTGTTCTCTCTGCTGCTCCTAATTGATCTGCTTGCTCACCCCAATCAGGTGAAGAGATTCCACCTGGCCATGCTGATCATGTGACTGTTTACTTGTGTTAAGAGGTTGGCTGAATCCAAATCTCCACCCTCTGGACTTGCAGACTGAGCCCTGACGGACTTCAGGCGTACGTAATGTCAGCGCTCCAGACTGCGACCAAAATGGTCGCATTTGCGACCAATATTTACGTTTTGCGACTTACATTCTCACATCGGTCGCGCACTGCGCGACCAACACTTCATGCACTGTGCGCCTATTCTGGGCAGCGATTCACTCCCTAATTGTCAGCCGCCGGCCGCTAATTTTTTTCTGCAGGTCGGTTGGTACCATTACGTACATCAGCCAATCACAGATCGGCTGGTGCCATCAGCCAATCACAGCTCGGCTGTACTCATGCATCGATGAAAATGGCAAAGCATTCGACCTTGTCACTGTCAGCTGAGTTGTACGCGCGGCAAAATTGTAAAACCTTGTTTGACAATAACGATGCAAATGCTCCACAATACGCGAAATTACAAGTACTCTAGCTGGTCTGCTGCAGAAGTCCAATAGTCTACGTAGTAGGCCTTGGCTTCGGTGACTAATACTACAGATCGGAGAGCAAATTTCATGATATCAGAAAGTGTTTTCATTACCAGTTTTTTATTTCGCTATTTAGATTTTGCGCATTTCTATGGGTAATGGAAACGCACCTGGAGAGTGAGAACGATGCCCGACGTTATTAGCCCGAAAACAGAGTCTGCTTCGTGACTGTAGACTGTTCGTGACACAGTTTTGAGTCTTGTTGATACCAGCTATGGGTGCTTGCGTCCAGTGGCGAATGGTTTTATTTAGTGTCTCAATATCAATCGCTAACCTTCTATCCTGATGGATTAGGTTGGATGCGCACTTCCACTCTGATCTGAAGTTCCGCATGTACATGATTATTCGTGCAGTATGTATGAAATCGGTGACTGGTTGGTCCGAGTGCAAGATTATTTATTTTCATTAGAGTACGATAAAGATGAGAAAAACTGCGGTTCTTATAGATTTATAGTCCGTTTTCTTTGGGGTTCCGATAATTGGCAGCTGTCAGAGGAATAGTATTTTGTCGATTGCAACAAATGTTCAAAACTGATTCAAAAACTAACTGGTGACGCCTGTCTAATGTACTCCAGCGACGACCATAGGCTTATCAGCGCAATGCCTCAAATATGAGTCTGCGTCACGAACAGTGCACGGTCACGAAGCAGACTGTTTTCTTGGGGCTAATAAAGTCGGACATCGTCCTCACTCTCTGTGCGTTTCCGTTACCCTTCGAAATGTGCAAAATCTACACAGCGAAATAAAAAAAAAAAAACTGGTTAATAATAATAATAATTAATATTATTATTATAAGCCGTCCTACTACATTGTTACCGGTGAAAGAACTTCTTGAAACTTTGTGCTAACGAACTTGGCATACTGCACCTACTTTTTACCAAATATTTAGGGTGGATCACTTTGGGAACTATATTAATTTTAATGTTAAACTTTCAATTTGTGATGAAAAAATGTAGCCAAATTATGCTTTTTACGGCTTCAATTCCTCCCGAGTCTCATATTTTCAAAGCAATTAAGCCATGTTTGGTGTCAAATTGTTCCTTGGGATGGCAGCAACAATCACAATTATAAATTTTAGAACTAGAACTGTGATAATTGGGAGTTATTCATTGATTTATCCCCATATGTTGGTTTTAGGGGGGTGCTCATCTAAATTTGGCCATCATTTTTCTATGAATGATTCAGTTTATGTACTGGGGAGGGTTTGATGAAAAGTTGTCCCTTGGAGAAATGGAGAGTTGTACATACATTTAGACTTGTATGATAACTCTCCAAAATGATAACTGCATTTATACATTTTTCAAACATTCTGGTGAACATCCATATCTACTTTCACAAAGTGCTTTCTGATAATGTTTCTTAAATAAATGCAGCAACAACTGATCAGGTATCTTTATTTGGGCTTGTAAATATTCAGAAAAGTATCATGGTACTTTGCGTGACCACAGTTTTGGCCTGCGCGCCCAACTTTTTCAGGTTGGGAGCGCATGCGCTCCTAGGTCCAAAAGTTAGTCTGGAGGCTTGAATGTGATGTCTTCACAGTCATCACGTAAAGTCTGCAAGAGCGGGAGTTTGCAGCAATATAAAAGGAGCTGATAAACAGATTTCTCGTTTCCGTGCAAAGGCATATTGATTACCTCTATAGCCTATATTTCTGTATCATGATGTTGAATTTTATATCTGGCCTACGTTACTTGAGTAACGTTTTAATATTATAAATTAATAAGTTTGTGGTTTTGCGTGTGTGTGAATGTGCTTTTCTTCTGTCAGCAATTTGGAAAAATTAAAACATTACGTCCGTATTGCAATGAATTGTGGGTAATTACACTAGTGAAGTCTGCTGAAGTCTGCGACCCAAGCGGACTCTCTGGAAGTCCGCTTGAGGCCCCTTGTGGACTGGATCAATTGTGGATTTGGACAGCCCTCAGCACTCCCAGACTTCCCGTGAACGCGCCCACAAAGTCCGCGAGTCTGCTAGTGCGGTGAAGTGCGAGCATTTGGATACAGCCATTGTCTGAAGGAGAGTCTCTTTATTTGTCTTGATGAAGGCCCACACGGCCGAAACATGTCGACATTTTTAATCAGAACAAAGCCATGATTTAATAAAGGCTTTTTATTTTACTTCCTGAGTGCCTCGGTTTTTTTAATTTTCTGTTAGGTAGCGATCTGGAACTAGACGCGAGAACCAGGAATTGCAGTAAAATAGGATTTTTATTGGGAAAGGGGGCAAACCCCCGCAGAGCAGGAGGCAACAGTACAAAGTCCACAATCCAAAAATCAAAAATCCACAGGGCGTAATCCGAGTCGTTAACAGGGTACCAATCACAGACTTCATAGTCAGGCAAAAAGGGTTCGATACACAGAAGCAACAAGCAATCCAATACAGAGCCAAAGTCGAAAATCAGGGATGGTCCAGTCAGAAGTGACTCACAAGAGAATACGAGGCGAAAACAAGCGTAGCACAGGCAAACCAAGAGAAACTTTCTGACGGGGAACTGCTGTGAGAAGACTGCTTAAATACACACAAGGCAAGTCACATGCTATGATTAGGGACAGGTGCATTGGATCAGACTAATTACGAAGGAGCAAACACGAGGGAGAACCTAATCACATGAAATTGGCAAAAGCCAAAACGCAGACAGGGATCATGAGACAGCCTATTGACAAAACATACAGCTCCGGTTAGGGAGTTCTAACGTGCCCAGATAATGAGAGGCAGAACAGAGTTGAGCAGGTGCGGAGGATCCGCTGAAACGCAGCAAAGTAGATTGAGTGAAGACAAGAGGCGAAGACTAGAACAGGGCGAGTGCTGAGAGCTTGTTAATCAATTAGTAAGGTGCAGCTATACAATCCCTAGTGCTCGTTAGTAAGTTAGTATTATATACAATGTTAGTCTAGGTTAGTAACTTTAACAAAAACAACAAACTGTTAGTATTGGTTAGTAATATAGAAAAGCAAGGTGAAGGAAGCAAACGAGATTAGAAGGAACTATTGAAAACCCAGAAACCATGAAATCACCTGAAAGCGTGGCACACAATACTACGGGAAATAAGCTGTCACATAACACAAGACCAGACAGGGGAGACAAAGTGCAATGCAAGGTGAAATACAAAACAATGACCGGAATCTAACTGGGGAATTGGACTATGGCAGGAAATGCATGAACAAACAGAAACAAAACATGGCATGGAACAAGGTAAATGCAAAACATGAACAGAACATGGGTAGAGCAGAACAGAATCATAACATTTTCTTTCTAATACTTTTTATGTTTCTGGACATTTTTCCAGTCATTTGACACCAAATACACAAAAAATCCATTCAGCGAGTTGATTATAATAAGCTTTTTCACCCTGTGTATTTTGCCTCCCCATGGTTCAGTTCCATATTGCCCAAGGCCAAGTTCCACTTTGTACTCGCTGGCATGCGTGACATCACATTAGTGTGACCATGCGTGTTTGTCCAGATTGTCAATCTAACTTTAACCTTCCTGTTTAAAATTAGTTGCCCTACGCCTATAATAGGATCCGCAAAGCCAGTTAGACTGTACGTAAATTGTGGAGTTCTTGGCCAATTAACACAATATCACAACATCAACAATTAACATTATTGCTAGAACGTAAGGGTAGTAGCATGCTGGCTAGCTACGGGTCATACTGTGATCTGTGGCTAGCTGGCTAGTCTCTGCTGCTTTCGCATGAACAAGGATAAAAGGATGTCTTGTAGAGTAAATCTCGTGAACATACTTTAATGCATTTGGTCTCTAGACATCACGTCTCTGAAGCTTATAATGAATCATTTAGTAAAAATCAGTAAGTTCAGGTCGGGGACGTCCAGTGGATAACGCATTTGTAGACGAATAGCTGCTTTGACCACAGCTAACAGTAACCTTTGTCACCCTATAATTGCTGCATGGTATAAGTAAGTCGGTGTTTTATTGACTTATTGCTTAAACTGACATGGTTGGAACCATTTATTGGTATTGTACATGGCTAATTGCTTTTGCTGCAAAATAATTGATTGTATTAGTAGGGTAGAACTCCGTGTCAAACTTCCACTTCTTCCGGCTTTTTTATTTGCCAGAACGATTTTAAAAGGAGCGCCAATATACATTGTATTTGGGGGGTTTTATCAGTGAGAAGGGGGTTTAGAATTTAATATTAATATTTAATATCTCCGACGCATATGCTGCGCACGCCCTTGCAACCCGGTGTGTCATCAGCATAGACTGTATAAAAAGATGGACGCAGCGATGTCCGAAGTTATTAGCCCCAAAAACACAGTCTGCTTCGTGACCATAGACTGTTCATGACAGGCTCCTATTTGAGGCATTGAGCTGATAAGCATATGCTCACTGGAATACATTATTTATTATTTATTTATTTGTTTTGTTTTTATTTCGGCATGATTGTATAGTCGTTTCATGACAATTTCAACACAACATGTATCATGACCGAAAGGGTCGCGGGAGAAGCGAGATCGCTTGTCAAAGTCCCGCCCCCAACTCCCAGAAAAACAGTTTGATTATGGTTAAGATATCATAAAGATTTATAAATCACAACAGAGCTGAGTGTCCATTTACACTACGATTTAAGCGTCACAACATAAGATCATAAAGATTTATGAACATCATGAAGAATTATAATCACAATGGAGAGGCGTTACCAGTTATGGATGCACGTGTCCAGTGGCAAATAGTTTTATTTAGCTAGCTCGTTTAAACATCAATCACCTTCTATCCTGATGGATTAGATAGGATGCGCTCTTCCACTCTAATCAGAAGTCCTGCATGTCCATGATTATTCGCGCAGCATATATGAAATCAGCGACTGGCTGGTTCGGATGCAAGATGATTTATTTCCATTAGAAATTTTTTTTTAGATTCTTTTTACCAGCCTTTTTTTTGGCCCAAAAATAAAGGTGAAAGACACAGGAAATGCGCGAGCATGGTTCTTGAACCTGTTCAGAATACACATTTAAGTGCTGTTAAGTTATTAACTAAATTAATGTCATTAATGACTATTTAAAAATTGTTCATCTATTTACTTATTGATTTCCGAACAAATAATACAATTTGACCTCATCTCTGTATTGAGGAGTGACCAAGGTCCTTGAAGGACTTCCAGGGAGCCCTCAGCAAAATAAGGTCTGCAATAGGATTTCACTTTCCATTTAAATCAAAAGAAATTGTTATGGTACAAAACATGTAGAGTTATTTATTTTAACATTATGTCAGTGTTCAAATACATTGAACAATTGAAATACTCTTCCCAAATCACAAGTTACTTAATTACATAATATGTTGTATTATTAACGAATGTTACAATCATTATATGCTAATGTATTAGCTCACTAGTGATCTAACTTAATTTACATTCGGAGGCCAGTCATACAATTAGCGGCTGTACAAATCAGACTTAGATGCTTGGCAAGGTTTCTGTGTAGCCCAACATTACACTTCGCTGCACGAGTTAGATAACAGTTTTAACACCAAGATTCTTTTTTGAAGAACCATTATTTGGTGTTCTCAGACCATCCCAACTTAATTGCATAAGGCGTAAAACTCAAAAATTTCTTTATTAAATGCATTCTTGGAGCCTAGTTCTTAAATCTCCAATTGAGTTTCCATTTGATCTTCATCAATATCTGGGTGCTTGCTAGGTTCTCACGCCCAGTTGCCGACTTTCTTGCGTTAGCGATATGTTCGCGCTGAAAACAATGCACCAGCTGCATGTAAAATAATGTCCCACGCCAAAGGACAAGTGTAGGTTATTTAGCTAGCTAACTACTCAGATCGCATCATGACTCACTATAGAAACGCCATTTGATTTTCCTCGGGCACTCAATAGCTGAGCATCGCACAAGGAGACAAAAATAGGAATTTATTTTAGGCAGTATTACCCTTTCCTCATCTTCCTCTCTACTTTCTTTTTTCTCCCATTTTTGTGTTCGTTCTTTGATGACCGGATTTTCAGCAAAGTCACTTTCATCGAAGGATATTTTCCATAATATAAACAGAAAATTCGCAGCAAATTCACTATCAATTTCAATAAAAAATTTAATTATCTAATGTAGGCCCCTTACTTATTGAACATAATTAACGTATTGAAATCTTAAAAATGTTACTTTCCACGAATGAGATTTATTATCCCCCGCCACACGAAGTGGCCGGGGGATATTGATTTGACCTCCGTCCGTGCGTGCGTGCGTGCGTGCGTCCGTCCGGGATAAAGGAGAACAACTTTTCACAAGAAATATTCGAGATAGGATAACCAAATTTGGCATATAGGTTCAGACCATGAAGGCCTTGATCGAGTTCGAAAATGAGACCAGCGCGATTATTTTTTCCAGAGTTATTGCCCTTGATTGGCATTTTTGAACTCTGACTACGGTGTCTATAAAGGAGAACAACTTTTCACAAGAAATATTCCAGATAGGATAACCAAATTTGGTGTGTAGCTTAAGACCATAAAGACCTTGATCGAGTTCGAAAATGAGACACGCGTGATTATTTCTCCCGGAGTTATTGCCCTTGATTCACTTTTTTCAACTCTGTTCACGGTATATGTAAAGGGGAACTGCTTTTCACGGGAAATATTCCAGATAGGATAACCAAATTTGGTGCGTAGCTTAAGACCATAAAGTCCCTGATGGAGTTCGAAAATAAGAAGCACACTATTATTTTTCCCACAGTTATTGCCCTTGTGGCACTTCTGGGAGCCTCTGTTCATAGTATCTTTAAAGAAGACATTTTGGCGGGGGATGTTGTTGACCATGTCTACTTGTTTGTCTTTGCTCGCGTTTATTAGGTTATTCTAAAACATCAAAAAAGATGATCTACAATCAGCGCGTTAAATCACTTGCGTGTATCCCTGTTGCTCGTTTACATTATGTGCGTATTGTCCTTTATCATTGCCTCAGCAATCATATGACCATAGAGTTTAAACGAAGCCCCATGACACGCGTGCTTGGCTGCAATCGTACACTCCGGTATTTCCGCCCCTCATCATCGTGTACTTGAATATCATCAACTGTTTAAATTTCTTTCACTTGCCACAACCTTCACTCACCATTAAAAACCATCTCAGCGCACACAGGAAACCCGCTCAGATTGAGTAGCCTGGACATTAAAACCAAGTGAGTGGATGTATCGCTACCTTAGCAAGCCAGTTCGCAATCCTGTCTATTAAGCATCTTAACAAGCGGTAATGTGACTGCTGCCGGGATAATCATTTCAAAATGGACCACTGACTATCAATGAATTGGAAAAAGCCGCAAACAGAGCATTATATCGGACTGGATCACGTTAGATTTAAAATCACGCGTTTCTTTCATTTCCCCCACTCAGCCATAGGTGTCGGGACATTTTTGCTTTGTCTGAAAGTCGGTCGAGAGTGACAAACAAACATGCTCAATGCTCACTGGCTACCCGCCAACGTGGTAGGTAGATTGTCAGTTTCACCCGCCAACTGCAAAATTTGCCCGCATTTGGTGTGTGGTCGGGTGTTAATTTCAGGCCCTGACTGTATGTACAGAAAAATTTCTTCATTTAAATATATACAAAACATTCACAATCTAATTGTTTTGTGATAAAACCTTTGCATTAGGTAGCATACAGTTTGAGTCATTTGTACATTACAAGCAATTTTTTCCTTCATCTGTGGAGAGGCTGACCAGCAGAAACACTGCAAGAAGCTTACGCAGGCGATTTTCAGCCAAGTGTGCAAGTAACATAAAAGACACTTTTGAAAAACCAAACCCATTTTTTTCCCCATAATTTGGCCTGATTTTGTTTTCTCAGTGGATTTCTAAGGATTCTACAAAGCTGCAAAGCAAGAACTATCTTTAATTACAAAAAAATGCATTTTTCAATTTTTCATGGTGTCTTTCTTGTTACCACAGTAACAAGACAGATATGTCTTTCTTCTTACCATGTTTTCTGTCAAAATACTATTAATATTTAAGTTTTAACTAAGTTTTTGAGGTAAAAATGGTTTCAGATGCACTTTACTTTGTTTCTAAAGTGTTTTACAAAAACATTTAAGGGAAAGGCTTAATATCTACAGAGTAACAAAAAAGACCTATACGGTAACAAAAAAGACAATGTGTAAAATGGCCAAAAATTGGTGGTTTCATATGACAATTTTATTTTATTTATTTATTTTTTTTAAGTGAGCAACATTGAAAGAGAGTTGGGGGGGTCACAATGCATAAAACTTGCTTTAAATAGTACAGCCCCCTCCATCCACCACAACACTAATGGAGGGTTCAAGCATTCTCTCCCATCGTTAGCATCATTTGTGTTAAAGTTTTGACCCTTTTGTTGATTGTGAACTTCCTTTCAACTGAGAAAATAAGCTGGTCCAATTGAATCCATTATATGCAAGTTTTAGTGTCTAACACTCTGTAGGCCTGGTAACATTGCGGTCCATCGGCAGTAACAAAAGCCTGAGGAAACCTCACGTTTCAATTCTTTATGACCTAAGTCTCTCACAGTTTACTTTTCCCAATTAGCTACAGTTGCTCACACTGCAGCAGTGAAATTTATTTGTGATTTGTTATACATTGCACCACAAAATTATGAAGCGTTTTTTTCTGCATATAAATGACGATGTAAAATATCAATGCTTATTCTGCGCTCATGTTGCTCGTGCAACGGCACAGATTTGTGTGAATTAGTTTTAGAGGCTCATGAAGCAGTAAGCCATGAGAATCCATTCTATATTCTGAATGTAGTCACACTACACTACAATGCAAATGAAAAGCAATCGCATAAAACAGGTGATTGATGATAAATACTGAATATAACAGTGTTTCAAATATAGTGTATATTTATATTATAGTGTAATATTGTATATTTAAAATGTGGTTCTCTCTATATTTGTAAACTTGGGGACAGACTTTTATTTTCAAATTTTGAATCAAAAGCTGCTAATTTCTGCAGTATTCAAAGGTGGTCTAATGGCTGACGTAGGTGACATCGTTCAGAGCGTTGGTGTGGTTTCAGTGCTGTGAAAGGGAGGTATGAACACAGCTCTTTTCTGCAGGTCAGTCTTCCTGCGTATCTCTGCTCTGTATGGCTGAGAGTGGAAAATAAGTGAACCTTCCTCATTGCCACAACAGAGCCATCTAAAATAGACAATTTTATTGAAAAAAAGAACCAATGGTGCAGTACATCAAATACCAGAAAGCAAGAGAGACCGCATCTAAGAATATATGACACAAAGACATTATACCCCAATCGTGTTCACCAGTGCAATATAAAAACTGTATTTTACAGAAGCAAGGGAATCAGTTCCATACGACTGAGTTTAGTAATTTCAAATGTGATTACTTAAGCTAGCCAGAAATCCCAGAATTTAATCACATAGAAGCTACTAAAAAGGAACAGTTTCACTTTTTCGAAATAACTACGCAATAAGTCCAGGTTCTTCTGAAATATTTTATGCCTTTTTTAGTCATTATGAGGAATGAGCTTATAATAATCTTGAGGCAAGCATCACATCAATCAAACAAAATGTCAAATATGTTCCCAAGCCATTTTGGGTTTGGCCGCTAGGAACTGGACGTAACTGGTGGTCTACTTAACCTAGCTAGTATACAATGGAATGCAAAAATTTGGGCACCCCTGGTTTAAATGTCTGTTACAATTAATCTCCAAGTGATGGGAAGCAAACCTGAACACTATGGGCCCTATCTTACGCCAGTGTCCCTAAACCCGTCATTTGGGGATTTCGCATTGCGTCAGAGGCGTTCCCCCACGAAAGTTGCTATCTTGCACACCTGCCTATATCCCTAAAACACCAGCGCTACCCGTTACATTATGCATAGGCGTGGTTTGGGCGTTACGCCAGTTAAACCAATCAGTGTGCCAGGCGCCACTGCTTTTCGGAGCAGGCTGCGCTATCCCAAATCCTCAAACCGAAACCCGTGATGGAGAGAGGAAGGTCGCCACGTTTCTCCGTTGACGAAGTTAAATTGCCCGTGCATGAGGTCAAATCCAGTCAGGGGAGGATCTGTTTTTGTTAAGTTAATCATGAATTGTATTATTATTATTATTATTATTATTATTTAACATTGACATATTGTTTAATGTTTGGTATGCAGTAAAAAAAAAAAAAAAAATCAAGCCTACCCTTTTGTGATGGAAACTTAAAAAAAAAAAAAAAAAAGAAAAAATGCGTTTCGCCATGCACTTCCAACTCCCTCTCCGTCTGAAATGAAGCATAGAACAAAATCCCATTTTAGAAAAATAAAATTAGGTATATGCACTGGCACTCAGCGACGTAACTTTTTTTTTTTTTTTTTCCCCAGCGAGAGCGGCATTTCAGAACTCTTCAGCGAATGAAGGTAGTTCTGGTGACATGTACGTGGTTTCGTCCGTTTACATTTTCCAATCGGACAGCTGTCAATCTTTTTACAGCAAGTTGCGTGACCGTGCTGCAAAAATAGGTGTACATACTTGTCGCCGAAATTACCTTCATTCGCAAGAGAGTTCTGAAATGCCGCTCTCGCTGGAAAAAAAAAAAAATTCCGTTGCTGAGTGCCAGTGCATAGAGTCTTGTGAAAGCCCAAATGCGGGTAGCGGGTGGTTTTAGGACCCGCTATACGCTTTCCCTAACGTATGTGGTCAAGATAGCAATTGTAGGGAAAGCGCATAAACACGCCCACGGGCACACCTCCAGGCGCAAATAAAGGATTCGGCATTATGCATAGCGGGTAGTGTGGCCGCAAGATATCGTTTAGGGATAGTGGAAGCTGCCAAATGCGTAATTCACGGGTTGCGGGTAGTGGCAACGGGTAAGGCAGTGTGAAAGATAGAGCCCTAAATGCTACAAAGTTAAACATGTTACTAAGTTAAACATGACACATTTCGACACATTTTAAATCACATTTAAATCAATAATTTTTATTGACTTTTTACAGTTTCAAAATAATGAAACCAGGAAAAAGGCCTTGTGCAAAAGTTTGGGAACCTTGCCAGCTAGTACTTTGTAACTCCTTTTCGGGCAGCTATAACAGCTTACAAATGCTTCTTGTAGCCAGCTGAGAGTCTTTCAATTCTTGTCATTGGAATTTTTCCCCATAGTTCCTGACAGAACACCTCTAGCTCAGAAATATTCTTCGGCCTTCTTGCATGCACGGCATTTTCAAAGTTCAAAGTCAAGGTTCAAAGTTCATTTTATTGTCATTCATGGTACAGGTACTAGAACAAAATTACATTTTGCACTGGCAAAAAATGACAGAAACATCGCCAAGAACTCGCCGACTAATTATATCATTCCATGTATTAAAAAGTTACATTAATAAATAACATCTAAAAAATAACAATATACAGTGTCTATATATGTATATGTATTTATATTGCACATATGCCTGTGTACTTCCAAAAGTGCATTTCTTCAAGAGTTTAAAAGCCTGACGGCTGTGGGATAAAAACTGTTCTTCAACCTAGCTGTTCTGCACCTCAGGCTCCAGTATCTCCTACCAGAGGGCAAGAGGGAGAACAAGTGGTGGCAGGGATGGGTGCAGTGCTTCAGGATTCTTTTTGCCCTGGCCAGGCACCGTTGTTTGGCCAAGGCATCCACAGGTGGCAGCGTAACCCCAATGATCCTCTCAGCTGCCCTCACCACCCTCCTCAGTGCCTTTCTGTCTGAGACACTCCTGCTCTTGTGCCACAGAGAGATGCTGCTGGTAAGCACACTCTCCATAGTGCCTCTGTAGAAGGTGATGAGGACAGCCGGGCTGAGGTGGGCTCTCTTTAGCCTGTGTAGAAAGTGCAGCCGCTGGTGAGCCTTCTTTGCAGTGGTGAAGATGTGCGAAGACCAGGACAGGTTATCAGCCACATGCACCCCCAGGAATTTCACTTCCTGCACAATCTCCACAGCAGTGCCGTTGATGAAGACAGGGGAGTGCATGGGCTGATTTCTTCTGAAATCGATCACCAGTTTTTGAGGTCTCTCCACAGATTTTCAATAATATTCAAGTCTGGGGACTGTGATGGCCAATCCAAAACCTCCATCCTTCTTTCCTGGAGGTACTCCATGGTGGATTTTGAGGTATTCTTCGGGTCATTGTCTTGCTGGAATACCCAACATCTCCTCAACTTCAATTTCTGGACTGAGCTTTGAACATTAGCCTCTGGAATGTCTTGATATTTGGTGGAATCCATTCTTCCTTCCACCTGCACAATATTGCCTGTGCCCCCGGCTGTTATACAACCCCAAAGCATAATGGATCCACCTCCATGCTTAACAGTTGGCAGCGTGTTCTTCTCTACAAATGCTTCACCCTTTTTTCTCCAAACATACCTTCTTTGGTTGTGGCCAAAAAGTTCAATTTTGATTTCGTCAGTCCAAAGCACATTGTTCCAACTTCCAATAGGCTTGAGGTTTCTCAAGGGTTTCTTTTGCATACTTCAGATGCTTAATTTTGTGTTGAGGTCGTAGGAAAAGCTTCTTTCTTCCAACTCTGCCATGTAGGTCTTTGTTGTTTAAGGTACGCTGTATTGTTGTCTTGTGAACAACTAGACCTGTGTCTGCTACTCTTTTTTGTAGCTCTTTTGCAGTGATGTGTGGGTTCTTCTGAGCATTTCTCACCAGATCTTGGGCCATTCTATCTGAAATTTTTCTTAGTCTTCAAGATCTTGCCTTGACTTCAATTGTTCCATTTATTTTCTATTTTCTTGAATGTTTCTGACAGTAGAAATGGGTAGTTTGAAACGTTGCAAGAGTTTTTTGTAGCCCTCTCCTTGTTGGTGGAAGTGAATTATCTTGATTTTGACGTGCTTGGACAACTGTTTAGAGGAACACATGGTTTTTAACATCAGACACAACAGCCACCACAGTTGGATACCTTAGAAGGCATGGAGTTACTTCAGAATATATAGTTCAACCCTGGTATTACACTCAAAACAAGAGCAACGCAAGATGTGGCATATGCCCCCGACTGAAACAGTTGAAGAACATGCACAGAAAGCGAGTGTTAGGCATCATCTGCTATGTATGACCATTCAGGTCATCAAAAAGCAAAAACCTCTGGCGAGCGCGCTAAAGGATTTCAAGATGGCTGCCTTGACAGCCGTATTGGTTGGCGGAGCGAGCTGAAAATCGATAGGCATCATTCCCTATGTACCATCATTTACCCCAACAAAAATCATAAACCTCTGTCGCGCGGTGTTCACGCTAGAGCGCGACAAAGGAAATGTTTACGACAGGACGGACAGACGGACGGACGGACGGACGGAAGGGTTGAAAACATAATGCCCCCGACCGACTCTTTCGAGGTCGGGGGCCTAAAAATGAAGTGTGAGATTTACTTAATAATGTCATGTCAACTGGTTCCACAAAATTAAGATAAGTACATTCCACTCAATGCAATAAATTAAACTGGCCAAAAATATTAGAAGTCAAATAAAGGTTACGCACAGCAATTGCATGGAACCAGTTGACATAACATTATTAAGTTAATGTAACACTTCATTTTTTTGAGTGTATATTCACCTGACTCACTGAAGCCCTAACGAGTAAATCACCTGGGTCTGGGCCTTAGTAATCATCTTCTTAAAAGGTAATAGAGAATCATCCAAAAGGGTTCCAAAACTTTTGCAAAGGGCACTTTTTCCTTTATCATTTAAAAACTCAGAAAAAATGAATAAGAAACCTTGCATTTAAATAAGCAGAAAGGTGTCATGTTTCACTCTGTTGCATTTAGTGTTCGGGTTTGCTTTCAATCACTTGGAGATTAATTGTAACACATTTAAACCAGGGGTGCCCAAATTTTTGCAACCTACTGTAGTAGGCCTAGGCCTTGTTTCGTCAAGATTTCATCAAAATTATATGTCTGTGAACTGGATTTTTTTTTTTTTTTTTTTTTTTTAAATTGTGACCTCATACCTGTCTTTTGTGTTACCAATTTGTCTTTTTTGTTACTCAATGATGGTAACAAAAAGGAGACAAATCTGTTTTAGAGACCTAAAATACAAAGAAACCTGTTAAATTCTGTAATTGATAAGATTTCTCAAGGGAAAAGAGAAAAAAAATCAACTTGAATGAAAGAGACCCCACTTGAGACGGGTAACAAAATGGACATTTGGACCATTGAAATCCTGCTATTTTTTGTCTTTTCCCCTCAATTGTGACCAAACAATTCTTTTAAACTAGAAAAAAGTGATCTCCAACACACTAAATTGCTTCCTGGGTGTTTACTTTGTATTAAATAGGTTAAATGCGATAAGACATTTTTTACCCCTAAATTGCACACATGGCTGAAAATCGCCCACATACATATATCAAGACATTTAGGATGTTTGCCCTATGCCCTCAATTTCTTTACTGCAAATAGTTTTTTTTTGTTTGTTTTTTTACAGCACAATTAAATATTGTTGACATTTTCACCCCAAATTTGCATCACCATCTGTTTCTGCCTGTAGTGCTGGTAAGAAGACTGACAAGTGAGGGTTGACCCCACATTAATGCACATACACTCAATATAAACGCAGCAGTCTGAACCTTCATTAAAGGCGACACACAGCCATATCAGGAGAACATTATCGCACTAACAGCCAGTCCTAACACTTATGCAGCTCAAGCTAGTTTTTTTTTTTTTTTTGCCAAAAAGGATATCAAATCCTGAACATACCTTCTGCTGATTTAACATTAGGTAGGTGAAGCCCCTCCCACACAGAGCCTGCACATGCTCAGTGTGCTCTTTCAGGATGGCGCTGAAGTCAAAGATGGCCGTCTTGCGCTGGCCCAAAAGCAAGTAGCATTGGGCCCTCGCTAACAAAGCCTCTGTTGCCTCCCCACCTGGATCACAATACAAAGAGCACAATATTGACTCATCTCAGGAGCATTAATTGCACATTTGCAGCAAAAAAAAAAAAACACCTTTTCCCAGAATGACGGTCGCTTTCAGTTTGCGAGCATGTTTGACTGCAACTCCGTTGGCTGGGACAGAGTGTTTATGCTGTTCTCACGAAATGTCTGTTATAAAGCGACACCATTGACTGTTTGTATTTTCCCAACACAATCTGCCCTGTTTCAGTGTTTACTCAAAAAGAAGCATCATGCCACACACATTTACCACCCAAGTGCTTACAGACTTGACTGCTTAGACTGTGTAATGTGAAAGATCCACCCTTGAGAACTGAACACATCTCCCCGATTGTGTGGCAACAAATAGCGCACCTGGTTAACCACTGACTTAACTACATGCCACTACCTCAGACTGAAGCCTGTAAATCCCCCAGCAGGCCAACAATACAGTAGCTACACAAATCAGCAAAACCTACAAACCAGTACTAATGTGGTTCGACCTTGCTTCTCTCAGGCACCTTGAGGTGTGAGCTACATGACTCAAACAAATATTATGCTCACAAACTCAAGTGCCTCACAAATGATCGCAGGTTTCCACCCAAAGACAAATTGAGTAAACACAAACAGAAACAAGCAGACACACACATACACGGGCAAACGCCCACACTGTCAAATGCACACAGTGTTCCTTCCCTAATGGTTCTGAGAACTGCTCCTTGCATAAGGTTACTAACACGCTCCCACAGAGTAGCAGCAAATCACTGACATTTCAGAGAAATGGGGCATTCAGAGTCATCCGGTCAGGGGACATTAAGAAGTGATTTAGCACTGGCCTTTCCTACAGAAAGCAGGAGGGACGCTAAATGCCCATGACACCATTATAAGGAAGAGTAAGTATTAGTTGACGCTTCCACTAACCAGACTGCAAACACTGGGGTGGGTTTTTACCAAATGGTTTAAAAAGCAGCAATAAATACAGACCAGAGTTTGCAGCACTGCCAGGGTTAGCTTTATTAAGCCCATCATGGGGTGTCACAAAAAATTAAATAGCTTTTTCTACGTGTATCTACACAGGGGAAATGGAAGAAAACAAAACAAGCCCAGAGGTCTTATTGAAAGATGGTCGCACAACAGATACTACTGTAGCCAATATTTACCAGCTCCCACTAAAACCTACATTTACATTGCAGTTATTCAGATCAGGCTTTTTTCTGGGGAAAACTACCAGTTTATTCTGCGCTGAGGCTAATCTCTCCTGGAGTGATGTGGTGTTCAGGGCCTTGCTCAAAGACCCAACAGCAGAGCACATCTGTGGCTAAAATGCAGCATAGACCTCGAACTCTGTAAGTCCCACTCAAGCACCATAGACACCAGGATGCCCCCAAAAACATCTATGAGGTTCATGATTTGTCACCTGCAGGCAAAGAAAATTAATGTACAAGATAACACAAGAATATTCCATAGGAATGCTCCTCCTTCCAGTATAAGTAGCCATTTCCTGCAACATTGCAGCAGTTTTTGGCCAGTACATTTTAGGGGAAGCACAACCATTGAAAGACCAGATATGGACGGTCCTCAGGTCAAAAAACAGATGTCCTCCCACAGATTTCTTCCATCCACTTTTTTGACTAACGGATTTCAGAAAATTGCTCCACCATCCGGCAAAAGAATCATGCCAATTGGTAAATCCAGACTTGAACAAATACTAGTGGTGCAACGGATCATCGTTGATCCGTAATCCGTATGGATCCCTCTTCACGGTTCGGTACGCACATGATCCGCGGATTGGTTGATAAAAAAAAAAGGTTGTGCTAAGGGTGTGACGTTATCGAATTGCGATGATCTTAAAGCGAAATGAGACAACTTGCCGCTATGGGGTGCGTGTACAAAATTGCGTCCCATTTCTTTTTGAAACAAATAAACGACAATCATTTGAAGTGCTTCCGGGAAGATAATTCAGATTAGAACTCCTCTAATTGTCGGCGAGGTTGGCTCAACTGGCCAACCCTAAATCTGCTCCTGTATAATATGCTCCAAATGAAAATCAAGCAATTTAGCCTGTTGCAAATAATGATTATGAAGTGATAGAGGAGAGCTGACAGACGTAACTGCGCTACAATGTTAAATTGAAAGAATGCTAATAATCTAAAGAATTACAAAAAAAATTTTGTCCAAACTCCATCTCTCATCGTAGCGTTTTAGCTGATTTTTAAACTCTTGCACCCTGAACTTGCCCACGGAGGATTACCTAGCCCTGCTTTCACCATACCTTCGCCAAACCTGTTCCCATTTACGTTTCCCAATTAGCAACTTGATGTTAATTCGCTTAGATGCGAGAATCAGTCGGTAGAATTACTGTCCTGCTCCCCTCATCTTGCATTGTTCATTGCAATTATCAAGCATCTCCCCATCCATGCTAATTGTGACATAAAACGGCAACGTCTTTAGAAGCTTCTGAATTCATGTACCTCACAAAATGGCATATATTTTTTTTCCTGTCTGTGTCCTGCTTGATATGCCAAAGAAAAATTTCTATTAAATGCGGTTTTGCCAACTGAGGTCCAAGTGTTAAATATGCTTTCGTAAAAATGAATCTGTCTACAGCCAGTGACATTACCATAATTTTATTTATTTATTTATTTTTATTTTTATTTATACCGAGATTCCGATTGAGAGCAAGCTCTCTTTTGCAACGGAGCCCAGTAGCAAAAAACAGAAAACACCAAGTACAATAAATAAAAACAATGACTACATTACACATGTACATTCCTGCTTTGTGGCAGCCAATAAAAGACATTTAAAACAATCAATTGAAATAAGACTTTCCAACTTTAAAAAGTGTTGAATCCTATTCCACTTCTGTGGAGCATAATACATAAAAGCAGTTTTACCCAGTTCAGTACGCACCCTTGGGACATCTAAAACCAAAAAGTCAAGAGTACGCAGACCGTATTCCCCCTTCCTCACGTTAAGCAAACTGGTCAGATATCCAGGCAGTTTACCCAACAATGCCCTGTATATAAAAAGGCAACAATGTTGCTCCCTTCTCACGGCCAGCGAAGACCAACCAGCGTTAAAATAAAGTGTACAGTGATGCGTTCGGAAGCCATCTCCAGTTATGAACCTTAATGCAGCGTGGTACACTGCGTCAAGTGACTTCAGCAAGGAGGGTGCAGCGTGCATATAAATTACATCACCATAATCCATTCTAGAGAGAATAGTTGCTTGAACAATCTGTCTTCTGCAACTCCTCGGAAAGCAGGCTTTATTCCTGTACAGCATAGCCAATTTGGCTTCAAATTCTTGACCAGCTCATCAGTATGCTTCTTAAAATTAAGATTGTCATCCACCCAAATGCCAAGGTATTTGTAGTAAGGAACTCTTTCGATTTGGATTCCATTTACTGTCGTGATGCTACCATTATGGAACCTAGCAGCTGGTTTATGAGAGAATAGCATGAATTTAGTTTTTTCAGAGTTTAAAATTAGTTTAAGGTCTAAAAGATCCTTCTGGAAGATTTGGAAATCTGACTGCAAATTTTTAAGAGCCAAATCAGCAGAAGGGGCAGCTGAGTAGATGACTGTATCATCTGCATAGAGGTGGATTTTACTATTAAGAAAATTAGCACCGAACTCATTAATAAAAAGTGCAAACAGCAAGGGCCCCAAAATTGAACCCTGTGGAACCCCCTTGCTAAGATAAATAAAGTTGGATTGATAGCCATCGGCCACAACAGCTTGACACCTACCAGACAGATAATCTTTAAACCAATTCAGAGATTTAATATCAAACCCAATTGCACTTAGCCGCTCTATGAGTTTAAAATGGTCAACTGTGTCAAACGCCTTTGATAGGTCAATAAAAAGGGCAGCGCAGTCTTGCTTATTGTCCAAGGCAGAAACTATATCATTTAATACCCTGGCTGCAGCTAATACAGTACTATGACCTGGTCTGAAGCCTGACTGAAATACATTCAAGATAGCATGGTCTGATAAAAATGCTCTAACTTGATTATTGACGAGTCTCTCTAAAACCTTAGCCAAGCACGGCAGCTTTGAAATTGGTCGATAGTTATTCAGAACATCTGAAGAACCACCTTTATGTAAGGGAAGAACAAAAGCCGTTTTCCACAAGACAGGAATCGAACCGGTCAACAGGGTTAAGTTAAAAATGTGAGTCAGGATAATAGCAATCAAAGGTGAAGCCAGCAATAAGAGGCTTGATTGCTTAGGGTCAATGCTAAAAAGTTCTTCAAGCACTTCCTCTTCAGAAAAAGGACGCAAGGAAAAACAACCGGAGTTATTCGGTACAGGTACAAAAGGCCTGCTATCACAGGTAGGAACAGCCGGCAATAACCCTAAATTTTCAAAGAGGTGGCCTGCATTAACAAAATTCTCATTGAAAATATTACAAAGTTCCCCTTTATCTGAAATAATGACAGAATCCTTTGTAATCCTACTAGGTAAAGCCGAGGAGGGGAGCTGAGACAAGGATTTAAAAGTTCTCCAAAATTTCGCAGAATTGCCGCCGGAGTCAGATAAGTGGGAGAGATAATAAGATGACTTGGCTTTCCGAATCGCTGTAAGGGTTCTGTTGCAAAGGTAACGAAAATCTTGCCAGTCAGAACGCAACCCAGAAACACAAGCTTTTTTCCAAGCGAAATCCCGAGCTTTTAACAGCTCCGAGATATCAGGGGAAAACCAGGGATTCGCCCTGTTCTTAACCCTCAACTTCTTAAAGGGGGCATGCTTATCCACTACAGTATTAAAAGACGTGATAAAATGGCTTAACGCTAAATGAGGGTCAGGAATAACAGCAGAGTAATGCATGTCACTCAGATACAAGTCATGTAAAAAGGCTTGTTCCGTGAAGTGTTTAAAATTTCTTTTGACTATGACCCTGGATTTTGATTTTGGGTTACTATTATTCCTGACACAAGCTACAGGACAATGGTCACTAAAATCCAAAGGGAAAACGCCATTAGCTTTAAAATTATGAGGCCTATTAGTTAAAATAAGATCCAAGAGCGTAGCTCTATTAGGATCCTTAGGGTCAGGCCGTGTAGGACGCGAGATCAGTTGAGTCATATTCAAATTAATACACACATCTTTCAAGCTATTTGAAGCATCCGAGAGCCAGTCGATATTCAAATCACCAAGTAAAATGATTTCAGAGTTTTCATGCGCAGACAACAAGTTAAGCTAAATTATCGACTCGCGCCGGATTGAGCTGATGGTGGACGATAAACCCCAACAACTGTCAGTCGGCTGCAGTTTACACCATTTCCTAAACAAACACTCAAAGCTAAAAACTCAAAGCACCTGAACAACGATACAGAGTTTAAAACAGAAACGGTAAAACATTCTTTCACACAAATGGCCACACCGCCGCCCCTTGAAGGTCTGAGTCTGTCAGACCTAAAGACATTATATCCCTCAAGGAAATCACATCATCATTAACCTTGTTGGACAGCCAAGACTCAGTAAACACAAAAATATCCGCAGCCGTTTGAAGAGCCCAAACCTTGATAAAGTCTAGCTTTGAGGGGAGACTACGAACATTCATATGAATAATCCGAAGCCTTTCTGCTTGATAAAATCATCCTGGGACTCCAAGCACAAGCTACGGGGCTTAGCAGTAGTTAAATTATCACAGAAAGGGCTAGATTCTTTAGCCTTGAGCTCACCAATAGCTGCATTATGCGAAGACAGAGACATATTAAAATCATAAGAAACAGGAGTAAAATAACGAGTAAAATAACGACATCTGTGATTGCAATGATTCCGCATCCGACTCACCGGTAGTCACTTATTTTGAGTGATGAGCGATTGCGTGGCTAATTCAATGTTGCATGATAAAAGACAAGAGCCAGCCCTGTTCAGATGACGGCCATCATGTCCGAAGAGATATTTCCTCTTCCAAAAGCTTGCAAAGTTATCAGCCAAGGGGATACTCAGCATGCTGCAATAACCTTTAAGCCAGGTATGCAGCTGCCGGATCCGGCTAAAGTTAACGTCCCCAAAACAAACAGACGGAATGGGACCGGAGACCACACACTGTTTGCCAGTTTCCATGCAAGTGTTGATCAGGTCTATAATGCAGGTTAACCCTCAACCTGTTTTTAATTTAGAATGGGACAGTTAGTTGAATTAAATAACTGAGCACGTAGGCTACTGATAAGATACTTTACCAATTACCATTGATGATTAAGACATAAAGCTTTGCGTCAGTGGAGGGCTACAATGAGATCGCATAAATGGCTATTAACAGAATTTTCTTGAAATTCTACATTCTACAGAGATGCCAAGTCTCACGCATTTGGTGTAGGTCTCACGCATTTTTAGGCTTATTCACTGTAGTCCGCAATTATTCAATGGACGCTTATTAATGAGATTCTCACGTGGAATTAAAATCCTTGTGCATTGAAGTTTCAGTTTCACTTGCCTTAAGGTAACCACAAGTAACATGGAGCGATTATGACTCCGGACTTCTCGTGCTTCTCTTTACTCAAGGATTGGAAACAATGCATATGTTTCACGATCGTTTAAATTGTGTAAATGAAATAAGACCATTTGAAACGTCTTTATGCAATTCCATTGCTTTCAATCCCGCAGTAAAGATAAGTGTGAGAATTCCCGAGTCATAATCGATTTCCGTGTCACTAGTGGGGGAAATCCACCGTAATGCACGTGAAACTGATTAACTTCATGCACAATGACTTAAATTCCGCGAGTGAATTTCCTCAGTGCGCGTGGATAGAATAATTGTTGACTACGGCACAGGAACGTGAATGCCACTAAGAGGCGAGACACCGAATGCGTGAGACTTGGAATCTCTAATTCTAGTAGAATATTAAGTAGCAAATGCTGTTGAAGATGTAGTATAGATAAGGTTTAGATTGTGTTTATGATTAACAGGATAATTGCTGTTCATACAATCTCATATAGTAGCCTCCGTACAACTTGCCCAGAAGCCGGACTATAAAGACCCCATAAATGATTTTGACAACATCAAAGTTTGATGCATAGCTTGCATTTGAATTGATTTTCAATGCATGCCGTGAAGTGAACTTCTACAATGCACTAATAAACAATTTACTAAATTATTCAATTACCAACGCTTTGCGTTAGTAATTTAAAAGCCTACATTATTATCCCTTTGCGGCATAGTATGCAGCTGCGCTTCCCTGCAAAAGTAGCCTATTCTTTTGGAAACATTGATGAAGTGCAATCTTAAAATAAATTAGGTTGCACTGCTGGAAAAAAAGGTTGAATCGAATTCATGCAAATATGTGCTGTTCAATGGCTATTTAAGTTTATAAATGCGGCATTCCAGTGGATAGTGATCCACTGACATGGTGGAAAAGCAATGAGTGTAAATACCCCCACATTGCCAAGATGGCAAGACGCTATCTCGCTGTGCCTGGCACTTCAGTGCCTAACGAGAGGGTATTCTCTACTGCAGGGGACGTAGTGACTGCAAAGAGGTCTACACTCTCCCCAGACAATGTAGACATCCTTATCTTTTTGAAAAAGAATTTAAAATTGTAAGCAGAGGTATGCTTTGCTTTTTTTCTTTTCTTCTTTTTTAACGATGTGGACATAGGCCAGTTTTTAAATCACTGTCCATGTTTAAAGAGAAGGTATCATGAAGTATCATGGCTTAGTGCACTTGAAGTTATTTTTCATTCATGGTCCATGTTTAAAAGGAGAAGGTACCATGCCTTAAATTGCACTCTAAGTTGTTTTTATATAATTTACAGTTTTTATTTAATGGGCAGAAGTGTTTTACAAAATAAATGGAGGACAAAGTTATATTTGTCTTGTCTTTTTTTGTTGTTGTTGTTGTTGTTGTTGATCCGAAAAATGATCCGATCCGTGACTCAAGTCTGTGACACGATCCGAACCATGAGTTTTTTGATCCGTTGCACCCCTAACAAATACTGGAGACCACTTACGATTTCTAAACCCAGATTAAACAACTATGTCTAAAGATGAATTAAGGCCCATCCCGTGTTCTGTTCAATCAAAGATTACGAATGAGATGACTGCAGACAGTGTGATCCATCCATCCAACCCTCTATTCATTACCAAATCATCCTATTCTTGGTTAGAGGGGGTGATGAGCGGTGATTTTGACTATGACAAATCCCAGCACCCTTTCGAGAGGTAAGCATACACCCCTAGACAGTACACCTGTCCATTATTTATTCAGACAAATACACTCATACATTACAGATAAACATTTGACACCAAGTAAGACAAGAAGAAATAGCCAAAACTGGCTTTTCAAGTGGTACCCCCATTAAATCCACAAATCATACAGTTATATTCACTGTAAAAATAAAGAAAAACATACAAGGCATGACTGGTCAGTTTACACGCAGGGGAAGGGGCCTGTTTACCGGAAGCCATGATGGCGATTGACAGGTAGGCCACAGCTTCACGGATGCTGGCCTCCTCCCGCTGGCCCTGCAGGATGCGGTTGGCGGCGGCATGGCAGTGCTTCTGCAGCAGGGCCCGGTCCTCCAGCGGAGCCACCTCCAGCAGGGGGCGCAAACAGCTGGTATCACCGCACTGGGTTAGCTTCTTCAAAAGCTGTAATAGGAAAACTTGCCCCATGAGACCTCTTGCCCACATTGTGAAGAGCATACAGTCCCTCTATAGAAGATGCATTTCACTATTCAGACTTATGACAAGTAATCAAAGGGTGGATGCGTTCTCTCAGTTCGTGAAACATAACTCCCGACCCAATAACAGAAGTGTTGCCTCTTCATCGCTTTCTCTTCTCCTCCATATGCCTGCTCTCACTTTACCAGTCCATTTCATTTTTGTCTGGACCAGCATGGTCCGTCCCTACATCCGCAGGGGTCTGTGGCTGAGTGAGTAAGAGAGTGAGTGAGTGAGTGAGTCAGCAGTCAGTCAGTAAGACACTGCGTGAGTGACTGAGTAAGTGAGCAAGATACTGAGTGAGTGAGCAAGTGAGTGATGAAGATACACCATTGGTTACCCAGCCTAGTGTTCCTTCCCTACTGGCCATCACTCATTGGCTGCAATTTCACACATAGACCAAAGACGGTCAGGCCACATCCTAGGTTTTTGCCTTGTCTTGTTAAAATAATCGGTGGTGTTTTAGAAGACACTCTTTCACGGGGAGACTTTAGCATGCTTCACACTTGGTGGTAACTACCCAGATTTCATGGGCTAAGAGGAGCCATCTGGCATTATTTATGAAGAATTCATGGCCGCAAAGAACAGCAAGGCCTCTACTGACTCGCAGCCAGATGGAGCCGGGAGGATTTTCCAAAGATCCTTGATCTTACATGGCAAAAGACAAAGTTTGTAACTGAAAACCAACCCTGTCAAGAACCAATGAGATTTCAGCTCCAGAGGAAAGCAAACTGAATGGGGGGAAAGTTGACTCGCTTCAACATGAACCATGATCATTTCTGAGCCCTCGCTACATCTTCTGCCCAAATCCAACTGTCTTGGTGTTCCAGCATTTGCAGGGATGCAGAAATAACAAATTGCATAACTTTACGATTAATGACGACCTTGGTGTTTAAATCAGACTTTGACTGTATTCATAACACAAGCCATTAAAATAAAGCTTGCCAGTACTGCTACGTGAGCCCACTGCCCTGTCTGCCAATGGTATGCAACATTGCCACAGCAAGGCAAAATTGCAAGAGCTGAGAGCAGCCAAGTTTTAAATAATTTGCTGTCTTATCTTATAAACCAATTCCAATTCAAATACAACAAATTTCTGGAAAAGTACTTAACTCAATTCACCAAACAATATACTGGAGCTAGAAGCCCACATCCCTAACCATGTCAATATGCCCAAGTGCAGCAATTCTCTCAGTGAATTCTGACCCAACCATACAGCTGGAGTCCCAGCATACTCAGCATTTGGCTCAAGCCAGTCAGAAAAAAATTAAAATACAGCCCAACATCGCCATCTGCTGGAAGACGGCTCGAGTGAAATTGGCTTCATGAAAAGGGGTCATTTTGCTGCATTTGACAGTTTATCAAGCCTGTCCCCTTTTGTTTTGACTCTACTTAGGTTTCCCCTTGGATCTTTAATGCACACCCTGATCAAATCCTAGCTGTTATCATGGTAAATATATCAATTACTCAGCGCACAATCAGTGGCGGGTCTAGAACCGGGAATTGGGGTGGCACAGACGCGACCCTTTATGACAACAATTAGTCCTGGCAAGTTCTCAATCATTTTCCTTTACTGACGCGTTTTCCAATTATCGTAATTGGCAACTGAAGACATGGTTTCTCTCCATATGCGATCGAACAGCGATGAAATCATGGGCGAAATTTAGTACAGAAAAATAATTTACTTATTAATAGGCCAATGCTTCGTGTTGATTGAACTGGTTCGCGTTCCAATGAAATATCGCCTTTCACTCTTGGTATTGCGTGGGTTGATAAAAAAACACGCGACACTGGGCAGTTAAATAGGCAGCGTGCGGCTCAAGATATTTGCGTGAGAGTCGACAGGTACGCAATTTTGAATAACGTTGATTTAAATAGGCTACTGCAAATACGCGTCCAGATGAATGATTGTCTTCTTACGTAATCGGGGAGAACAATCAGCACCTGTTAAGTGTGGAGTGGTCTCGAAACCTCTTGTTAATCATTAAAATGACTGAGAACAGGTCAGGACAAATAATTATTTTAAACGGATGTTTTTTTGCACCCCAATTCTCAGTTCTGGTTCCGCCACTGTGCTGAATTTAGCCCATGATTTCATCGCTGTTCAATCGCATATGGAGAGAAACCATGTCTTCAGTTGCCAATTACGATAATTGGAAAGCGCGTCAGTAAAGGGCAATGATAGAGAACTAGCCAGGACTAATTGTTGTCATAAAGGGACGTGTCTGTGCCACCCCAATTCCCGGTTCTAGACCCGCCACTACGCACAATGTCAATCCCACTGTTTTTCCAAACCAGTTTAGATGAAACCATGCCCCCACTTCCATATGACAAAAGCCTCAACAAAACAATGTAAGGGTCCTGAATAGAGTGAATCCCCATATTGTCAAAAAATTATCACCAGATTCTAAAACATCTCACTTTTGCAACAAATTAATGGTGTCAAACTTCATGGTTCAGGGAAAGGGAAGGGTTAGATGTTTCTTGCAGTAACCCTGCTGACAACAGTTGACAGCACAGTAGTAAAACCAAAAACAGCTTTCGTCATTCAGAAACAGGCGTGGTCCCCTCTTAGCTCTGTTACAGAAACGAAAGACGCTTCCCAGACACGTTTCCTTGGGTTGAATAGAGTTCATCTTCATTTCTTGCCTGGTTAGCGTCGTATAGAAAGCCGCGATGAAGCTGTAGCATGGCGAGCCGGGCGAGGACAGGTGAACGCGGGGCTGCGCTACCTCCAACAGCCAGCAGGAGGCGGTAAGCCTCCTCCACCCGGCCCATGCAGTACAGGGCGTCAGCTGCCAGGATCTGTGGTCCATCCGTGCCGGGATCCAGGTCGGTGAGGAGGACAGCCAAAGCGTGCACACCGATGGCTGTCCTACAACACAGCAATACACAGTCAGGCAGGGCAACTGAAAACTTACCTCCAGAGAGTATTGACCTCACAAAACAGAGGAAATGATTTTTTTAACTACGCAACCATAAACTGATGTCAAGTTTGTCCCTGAAGCAGACCAAAGCTGTACACTGCACTTACGTCTGTCTTAACAAGCTTTTTAGTCTTATTAGACTCAAAATCTTTTTAACCCCTTTGCACAGAATACAAATAATGCCAATTTTTCCTGTTATGCATGAGCTTATTTAGGCTTTATAACTCAGTATTTGTGTCACAGAGACAGTGGAAAATTAATCCAGTGAAGAAGGACATTTGGAAATTCAATTACAGAATAATTTAGTAATTAAACGTCAGACTTTACGGGCGCCGGCGTCAATATCTGCGCAAATAAATATCTTTTCAGTAAAGAGTATCAGCTTGTTCATCAGATAGCGTTTGTCTGAATTCCAGGAGAAAATTTTCTTACCTTATTGGCAAGTCTTAAAATGAGCCAGAATACCTCATGGCAATATTCTCACCATATTTAGCTAGAAGTGACAGACTGATTTTAAGAGTCAGTACACAATGAAAAAAAACCTTCGAGTGTAAATGTGTGTACTGGGAAGGATGGTAGTTACTCTTCTTTGTTGCTGGAGCAGCCCTCCCTACCGCCGGTGGGCTGGGGACGATTGCCAGGCTGGTGTCCCTGGTCAGGAGGGGAGTTAGGGGAGGGGGCCTGGCTATGTGGCCCTGCCTCCAGCATAGCCCTGCTCTGCTCCAGCAGCACAGTGCAAAGCAGCCCCCTCAGGTTCCAGGGCACCAGGCAGCGCACAGCGAGGGCTGTGTCCTGAGGCTGCAGCCGGCTGGCCGTAACGTAGTCCAGAGCTGTCAGGTAGGCCGACCCCGCCAGCATGCGCAAGAGCCCCCGCCCGCACAGGGCCCGCACGCAACTGGAGGGATGGGGTGCGCTGTGCTCGATCACTGCCTGAAAGTCCTCCGCCGCCCCCTCGTGGTCGTTGGAGAGGAGGCGCGCATAGCCGCGGAGCACATGCACGGTGTTCTGATAGCTTTGCCTGGCCGGGGGGGGCGCGGCAGAGGCCAGCTGGTTGCAGATGGAGAGTGCCTCCTTAAACTCCCTGCGGAGGAGCAGGCAGTCCGCCAGCCGAACTCGCAGCTCCCTGCTGCCCCCTGCTGGCTCCAGGTGGCACAGCACCCTCAGCTGTGCAATGGCCGGGTCCAGCAGCTCCGTGCCCTTGGAGGAGCGCAGGTCAGGGCGCGCCAGCACGGCCTCCCTGAACTCGGATATCGCCCTCTCGGCCTGCTGCCGCAGCCGAGTTCGGGCTGCCAGCCCGGTACCATTTTCGGAAAACAGCCGATGGAAGTGCAGCCTGGCAGTGGCAGGGTGGATACTGAAGGCCTCCCCCAGGTCCCGGCAGGCCTCACTTGCCCTTCCCCCTGCCATAAAGTGGGCAGAAGCCCTGCCGACCAAAAGGCCGGCTTTCCTCTCCAGTCCCAGTGAGTCGGGGACCGTCTTCTCCACCATCGGAGAAGAATCCGTCTCCGTCTGAGCCCCGCCATTCCGCAGGGCCAGGGAATAGGCATCGGCGCTCTCCTCAAACCTCCCAGCATCAAAAAGAGTCGCCGCACGCACCTCCTGCACATGCGGGTCCTCCGGGCACAGGGACACTAAGAACTGCACGCATTCAGAAGACGATATCGAGTTTGACGACGGCCCAGGATTCCACGCTCCTTCGTGAGACTCGGTCGCGCCGCTGGAGCCGGGCGTCTGTTGACCGAGGTGCCGCAGGAAAGCGTTCACTATCCTGGGCAGCTGCTGCGCCTGCCGGCTCTTCAACAGCCTCACCGTCTCTGCTCCATTCGCACGGAAGGCCCTGAGGTAGAGCAACAGGCCTGTGGGCTTGCAGGGCTGGGAGAGCAAGCAGGCTAGCGCCCTTGTGAGTTCCAGAGCCAGCCGAGTGGAACCTTCTACCGAGGGGACACCAATTCCCTCCAGCAGGTTAGAGCAGCGCGCAGCCACCTCCTCACAGCTTTGGGTACCGCCGGCACCACCTAGAAGGAGGGACTCCATCTTGTACAGGGAAGCAGAGAGGTTGTTGGGGCTGAGAGTCGAGAGGAACACAGCAGCCACGCCTTTGTTCACGCTCCCTCCTACACTGCAGTTAACGCCGCGTCCGTTCAGCCAGGCCTCAAGAGTTGAGACCACCCCCGCCAGCCCGGCCTCCCCCAGCCCCCTCATGTGAGACAGAGCTGACCCCGCATGCCTACCAAAGGCAGCAAGATAAAGAGCCGCGGCCCTCTCCGCCTCTCCTTTCCCCAGGAGCTGGTCTCCTTCCCTGCACAACTCCAAAACTCCAGCCCCCCTCTGCTGCGCCATGGAACCCAGCCTCGCCTCTCTTTTCTCCTCGTCCTCATCACATTACACCCCGGGGAGCCACAAGTCCTGCACACGGAACAAAGACAGGGTGGGGACTGGGGCTGCAGTTTTTCTCTGACTATGGCCTCATGAAATGTCCCAGATATAGATACAAAAATGTGAGCATGAAGTACAGCAAGTATGTTTTGGCAACATAGTTTTGAAGGGCTGCAGTTACATGAAGTTCACCCAATATGGATGCCAGGGACCCTCAAATTAAAGCAGGCCGTCCGCAATCTGGAACACAGGTACACTAAAGGGCGGAGAGAGGGGCTGACCCATATTAAGCCCTTTAAATTTGTCAGCCTAAACACTAATAAATCTCAACTTACTTCAGCCATGGGCATTCAGAAATTAAAGGCATGTTGGGTTGTCAAGTTTAAATGAATCCGAACACAACAGTGTAGCACTTATATTAGTACCAATACGGACACACAATTCACCTTTTCCAAGCCAGGGAAACTGACTGGATGCAGAAGGTTTATGTAAACACAGCTAGCTTCTACATGGCGATGCACGGAAATACACTCTCTTTCTCAATCAGACCCAGAATGGAAATATTGAACCATAAGACAAAGTATGCCTGTTACTGTGCAAGGCCAGCTCAATACCATATAGGCCGCTTCAAAACATTCTACTGTTTCCTTTCATTATATTAAGAGAAAGGTAAACAATGCAAAATGATATGCATTTCTAACTGGAGCATGACAGCTGGAGGATAATAAAATACCAAAACGAGTACCTACACCGCGATTACTGCTGCAATTCGTTCTAACAATGGTAAATGTACACAACACAAGGATCCTACAAAAAAACTTCTCAAGCTAATCTGAGTGGACACAAACGGACATGGGCCATTTTCACACAAAGGGACAAAATAACGGTAAAATGTGGTCGTCACTGTAATTGCCATTAAACCAAATTCCTTCGTTTCTGAAGTGGGTAAACAAAAAGAACAACTTTTCTCTTATGATGGGACATTAGGTTTGAGGTGCATAGCTGATTAATTAAGAAAATATTAATTATTATACACATAGATTGTCCACTCCGTTATCATTTTTCAGCATGCACATCAAGACATCATTAACAATAACTTTAAACATATAAACTGCACTTCTTTTTATCCCAATTTAGGATAATATTATTTGAGAGCACCAGGAGCTATTGAATTATTACACCGAAAAGGGTTCCCACACTTTTTTACCAGTGATTTTTCAGAACTTTTCCAAAACTTTTCCATAATATTTTACCTAATTTCCATGACTTAGTTTAAAATAGATAAGGCCTATAATAGTGAACACAGAGCGCCATAATGAGCTTCAACAGTGTGCTAAGCCCTAAGCAGCGTAGCAAAAATGTAGCATGGAGGATGGAAGGGAAGTTGTGTCTATCTACCACCTATCCTAGGGCATCACACAATGGCATAAGGGCCTGTGGCACCATTCTTGTATTTTCTCAATTATATTTAACAAACATACAAACAGCAATAAACAACCAAGTGCTACATTTAAATGCTCAAGAAGGCAAAAATATTGAAGAGGTAACAAACAGATGGCATTTAATATATCTGAGACAGATGTTGAACAATTACAAATTATTATTTAGAGTGTATTATCCTTGCTTGCGTGCATTGTTCGCAGAATCTGGGAGACGTCGTCGAGTTAGCGAAGTTTAAATGACACTGACATGACATGAAACCATTAAAGACTGTAACCGAGGAAAGGTTTCATAGAAAAGCAAATCGAGGAAAAGTTTCATAGAATAGCGGTCTTTTGAGAGATTTTCTTTTCGTATGAGCGATATGCAAAATTGTTAGTGCATTCGTCTAGGAGGCCTAGTGCTTATCGCATTACAGAAAAAAATATGTTTCTTACAAAGCTACAAACTAATTGTTCTCATTAGCGTGCACATACTTTTTTGAGAATATCTTCATTTTATAATAACAGCACATCATTCTTGTTCTGAAGGAAAAATACTTGAACTGCCCTCAGAAAGTTTCTACGAAGTGACAATACAGGATCCAGGTTTTGGCCCATGGCATAATGCACTTTTCTGGTCAGCATGGTGATATGGGAGCTTTCAGTGTACATGTAAAGAGAAAGTTAAGGTCGACGTCCACCTTTTGACACCACAGTAGCCGCTAAATTTGATATTATTATCGAAGTGACTATTCGCGCTTATTTAAGTGCGTCCAAGCACAAAAATTGATCGAAATTCGCGTTAGACGCACATATAAATAGATGCACATTGCTCCATTGCCCACACTTATTTTAAGTGTGTCCAAAGCTAATTTTTTTTTCTTGGCCAAACTTATTTTAAGCGGTACTTTTTCTAAAAACTGGAATGGTCATCAACTGGCGCACTTATAAGTGTGGACAAGAAAAAAATTAAGCATTGGCCACACGTAGAAGTGCGAATAACATCCGCCTGTTATTCAGTTGTGTGGGCCGAGTCCTATCAAATTAAGCTATCAGTCAATGACGTATGCCGTATTGCTACATGATATAAAAAGGAAATTTGAAAAAACGCAAATTGGTGGAGTTAATGAGGTTTTTTTCCCCCAAGATCATCAAAATCACTTTGTGCAAGTTTTCTCAAACGTAACAAATGCCACAGTCATGAACCAAAGTGTATATTGTTTAAGATATTGCGCATGTTCGTATAGAATTACCATTTTGAAATTTTGAGTGATTAGTGAAAAAATTAATGTGTTTTAAGCCAGAACTGGGGTCCTTTCCTTCACTTTTGGTCCCATTTTCTCAGAAAATCAAAAATCCGGCGTTTACACGAACATGCATCACAGTAATGTTGAAACAGACACGCTTTAAAAATACAGAAAATATGTTATTTGGAATGAGAAAACTTGCAGGAGAATTTCAAAGCAAATAGTGAAAGTATTTTTCAGTACACTCCGTTCGCCCTGTCGGGGAATCGGGTTTCTTTGCGGTCTAATCAATTTACTTGCATGACGTGTTCATCGACCTGAGAAAATCACTGAGTTTCACAAGCGAACTTGGGTAATCAAACAAAAAAAATGCCAGGATGGAAATGAAATATTTTTGAACAGTGTATAATGCAGGAAAACGACTTGGAGAGAAACCAATTGGGCCATAGGTAGACGTCGACCATAAATTTAAATAAAGTTGTGTGTTTATATTGAAATCTTATTTTATTCACTTTATTCATTAATTATTCTGATTGACATTGATGCTATTATTACACTAATTTGAAGCGAGGCAGTGGGAAAATTCAACTGGCGTGATTAGAAAAACGGTGCCCTTTAAATTTAAATACGCGAACAGCGTACCAAGTTACCACGTGCATGGAGGGTACAAGCCCACTTGCGTCAAAAGGTAAACAAAAGCATGTGTTCGATTCTTATTGGCTGTAAGCTAATGAGATAAAGTGGGTATTAAGAAGTCCGGTAGGAAAAAATTTCGCTGCCCGCCAACTGGCTGCATAATATAACCTATGTGTATCACGAAACGTCATGCTAGTTTCAACGGTGTCGCGTTCGATTTTAAATAACAGCTTGTAGTTTTGCGGTAAACTCGACATCTTTTGGGGATTTAGTGAACATATTATAAGCATTAGGCAAAACAGTGTATTTTTCCAAATCTTTCCAAAACCGTTAGTTAATTCCATAACTTTTCCAGACTGGAAAACAGGTTTTTCAAATTCCATAACTTTTCCAGGAATTTCATGACTGCGGGAACCCTGACCGAAATATTGTTGTTTAAGTAAGTTTTGAACGTATTTTGCGTGTGGCTAATCACACTCTTTGACTTGTCTTTACCGTTACCATGTTTCATATCGACTCAAGATTTCAGTTTGTTCCTCGTTTGTCCACACGATAGCACTTTTGCTAGAAGGTCAAAGGTCAGAACTGCCATTTTTTTTCCGTAGACAGGCTGCAGGCTGCTGAATTTCAGAAAGATCATCTGGTGAGTCAGCGTCTTGAAATGTCACTAATTGTTTGTCTTTACCGTTAGTCAAATAAATCATTCTAGACTCAGCAGAAACAATTTTATTAGTGTTTTTTACTTTTTACATGAGTAACTGTGAAGAAAAAAACATGCATGCCCTGCCCATGTACTGTGTGGGCATGACTGTGCATTGTTTAATGTCTTTACTGTTATCCATTATTGTTTTTACCGTTATTTTGGGTGCATAACGGTAAAGACAACTGTGTAACGGAATGGAATCTTGGGATGAAATCATGCCATCTTTCATTTTATTGGGACAGCACAGTCATTTAGGGTTCAGGAGGCCCTATACATGAACCTGGGCAGCAAGCCAACAATGATTATTGAACACATTGAAGGTTTTCGAAGTTTTGAATGTCGTTTATGAATTTAAAACCACTTTCTTGAACCTGCAGTATGGATGTGCAATACCGCATTTAATTTAATCGCTCTGAAGGAGCTGAAGTTTTTTTATCCCATTACAGAGGCTACTGACCCATATTTAACCCCTTTGCACAGAAGCCATATCTGGGTATTTAGGTGTTACCTTATTTAAGGCTTTATAATTCAAGATTGCAGCTTCACAGACAGGAAATGAATGGCTCAACTGAGTCTAGACACTTGAAGCATTTAGAATCCCATCATATTTCAGTTTATTTTCATGATTTTGGTAGAGAAAAGGGACTGCAAATACAACAAAAAATCTTCATGGAAATTCAACATTGAAATTGCAAAAAATAAATAAATAAACACTGAGAATTGAAAACCTGCTGGGGCTTAAAACTGTATATATCTGGGATCATAAACCCCTTGACCACAAGTATAATTCATCTTGAGCATTACTTTCTAGATTAACTGCTTGCTATGAACCAAATTAGACAGCTATCCAGGTGGCTCCTCAAAGTCTGAGATCCCTCAAAATGGTGCACTGTAATAAAATCATAAAATAATCATATATTTTTCACAAATAAACTTTTGAGGCATGAAATTCAATAGGAACTAATGATTTTCTGGTTGCGTTTAGCATTAATTTATCAATATCAGTGCAGTTGCACATCAGTGGTCACCAGTAACCTCTCCAAACACAAAATATGCCTTTTCTCCATAGAAAAGTTTAGAGTTTTGTCCATTTTTCTTCAAAGTCCTCCAAGCCAGCACACAGTCATTAAATGAACTGCTGATTAAACGGCCAGAACATTCACCCTGCAATGAAAAGCTAGCAGTTCCAACTTCTGAGCTCACAACCTTATTTCAACACTTTTTCACCTTATAAGGAACAAGTGTAACTCACTAACTCAGTAATATCTGAATTCCATTCCACTTTCAGGGAAAATCAAACAATATATGCCTCCCTAGATTCAACAAAATGGTGCAGTGAACATACTAGGGGGTCCACCGAAATGCATGACCAGTTAATGTTCTAAAGAGGAAAAAACCTCGGCATTCGATTTTGTTGAACACGGTATACATTCCAAAACAAAAAGCAAAAGTAGCAGCCTAACCTTGCTTCATTGAACAATGGCCAGACTCCTTAATTCACATACACATAGGCAAAAATGTACAACCCCAATTCCGAAATAGTTGGGACGAAGTGTAAATTCTGAATAAAAAAACAAAATGCTATGACTTTCAGATCACATGAGCCAATATGTTATTTACAATAGAACATAGATAACATATCAAGTGTTGAAACTGGAGACATTTTACGTTTTTATCCACAAAATGAGCTCATTTCAAATTTTACAGCCATCAAATTTGAAATGAGCTCATTTTGTGGATAAAATTGTAAAATTTCTCAGTTTCAACATTTGCTATGTTATCTCTGTTCTATTGTGAATAAAATACTAACTGGGGTGATTTGAAAGTTATTGTGTTTTGATTTTATTCACAATTTACACTTTGTCCCAACTATTTCAGAATTGGGGTCGTATTTTATGGCAAAATGATTATGTACATGTACATGTGTCTGCGAGCTGTGTGCTGACAACTTGCATTGCTCATTTATAATTATTTCTTAGTGGTCATGAAAATCGTGGTCCAAATGGCGACGACTTAGGCGGGGTTAACTGTACAAGGTGCCTTTGTCAATATGTGATAATAGTCGCACTTTCTAGATTTTTACAATCAAAAGCACTACTGCTAAGACTTTTAGAAAATTATTTTTTGAGGGTTCATAAAGTTTCATTTTCCTGATTTAAATAGTTATATTCTGGTTTGTTGTTCAATAAAATGCATTACTTGATTTTTCAAATTCTTGGCGTCTTTCTTTAATTGTTACCTGTACAGTGGTGTGAGTTTGTTTTGTTTGTCATGTAGTCAACTGGGGTGAAGGTTTTCCATCTCAGGTTCCAGCTCCCCGTATTTTATGTAACTAAATAAAATTGCTCAAGAGGACCCTCAACTAGCTTCTAAAATATGCCATAAATCAAATCCAAATGTATACACTCCGAATACATGTACATGTACATGTATGTTGTTTTTCCAGTAAATTAGCCCCAGATTTTCTCGGGCCAGCTGCAGCCCTGGACTCCCTATTGTTACATGCTCTGTCATTTGCCTGTTGTTCTCATCTATGACAAACCTGACGAGTTGTAATCCAATAACGGTAAAGACCTGGATAAATGTCTTTCCCGTAATTGGAATAACTAGGACTCTGCCATCTTCTATATAATCATCCGCCTTGAGACAAACTGTCCTCTACAATGTCACATCCCCAGGGTCTGCCCTTCATCATGTCACCTTTAGAACAAGGGCATCCATCTGTTATGTGCAAGTGTGAATATCTATCCAATAACGGTAAAAACGAGGTGCAAGTCTTTACCATTATTAGAGTAACGGTAAAGACAGTACCACTGAAATATATTTTTTAATATTTCTGTGAAAAATAATAATCTAGCATTGCAATTGCACAACTGCAATCATTATCATGTTTGCCAACTGTAAATATGCCAAAGTCCAGAAAAGCTTACAACTTTTTTTACCAAATGTCTTTTCCGCTATTTGTCTCTTTTTGTGAAAATGGCCCACATCGCGCAGAACAAGTGAGGAATATGGCAAAAACCGCATAAACCATGCACAGCAAGGGTGCCCACCTGAAGGCAAAGAGCTGTAAATTAGCGCACACTTTTCCTGACTCAAGCCAGTGTTTGTAGCAAAGACTGTATAAAAAGATGGACGGAGCTACCGTGACGTCACCCATTGGTTTCAGCATACCATAAAGGAAGCCTCGATTTTGGCAATTTGAATTGCGCCATGTTGTCATTTTGAAACCGGATGTGATTTCTATGGACGAGAGCGTGTATTGAAGATCCGGGGAGGACCTGGCTCTGGATCTGACCGTGTCGGACGAGGACCAGAGGATAGCCACGCCCCTAAAGCATATTCTGGCTTTATCCTTTATTCTAGCCTATATGGGACCATAATTTACAAAAATGAACATCATGATATATCGAAGGATACTTGAAACTTGCTATAGCTACCATAAAATAATGTGTAAAATCATTATTTAAATGAAAAATCAGGTGGGAAAGTAGGGTCTTTTCTCATAGACTTCTATAGCATTGAACTTCTTTCTGTAACCACCGACGTCGCCATCTGCTGGCCATTAAATGGAATGCCATTTTACGGTACTTCCGCATGGGCTTCATTTTTCAGACCAGGGTGCGTAATTTCTTTTCCTACGCTAGTTGAGCGTATATCCACAAAAGTGGGCGTGACCTGCCTTATTTGGAATAAAGTGACCTGTATAATGTCCGGGAAGTGCACCGGGCAATTCTAAACCCACCCAACTATACACCGAGAAACGTTTACCAAAACTACGGCTCTTTATCAGTTTATTTGTTATAGCTCCTCATATAAATCTTCAGCAGTTAACCCTGAGTTAGCCCAAGATCATCGGTAAATGCACTCGTTAATTTCTAGTGTTTCTCGGGCGTAGTAAATAATGCTAACGTTAGTTCTGATTGAGTCACTTTTTCTCCCAATCGGTATGTGTGAAATTTAGCTGGCGAGCCTACACGTTCAAGCTCGTGGGCTTCAAGTGTAACGTTATATTCAGTAAAAATAAAAAAAAAATTAAAGCTGTTCAGAACTTCAACTTCATATGGCTTAATGGTTCAGAATACCTGGAGTCACAAAATGATGTCATACTTTCAGAGGAGAAGAGACTAATTAATTCAGTAGGGGTTGCAGCTGAAACTGGTCCAAGAAATATTCAGTTTTTGGAGCGGTACTTCACGCGACATGCAAATTCACTCATGCACGAAAAAAATATGCAGTTAAGAGTATGGGGATATGGTCTCTGCTGAAATACGGTGCCAACACGGATTTACGTATTGTGTGCACATGGTTCTGTAGTTGCATATGAAACGCCCCAGGTTCATTTCTGGCTGGCTAGCTATATCCGACAAATCATCTACATTATTCATGGGCGATGAAATGCAATGCACATTCGGTGGCTCCACGGAATTCCGTACTTTCTGCTGGTCATCAGCAATGTCACTAGTTCGCTCTCTGGCAGCATCTATACAGTGAGTGAGCAATGTCCGAGATATCTAGCATATTCCTTCACAAAACCCTGAAGGAATATGCTGAAGTAAAAACGCAGTTCTCGGACATTGGTCACTCACTGTAAAGAACTCTTAACTGCATAGTTTTCGTGCATGAGTGAATTTGCATGTGCCTGAAGTACCGCTCCAAAAACTGAATATTTCTTGGACCAGTTTCAGCTGCAACCCCTACAGAATTAATTGCAGTCTCTTCTCCTCATGAGTATGACATCATTTTGTGACTCCAGGTATTCTGAACCATTAAGCCACATGAAGTTGAAGTTCTGAACAGCTTTAATTATTTTGATTTTGACTGAATATAACGTTACACTTGAAGCCTTTCCAGCTTAAACGTGTAGGCTCGCCAGCTAAATTTCGCACACACCGATTGGGAGAAAAAGTGACTCAATCGTAACTAACGTTAGCATTATTTACTGCCGAAGAAACGCTAGAAAATAGCGAGTGCATTTACCGATGATCTTGGGCTAACTCAGGGTTAACTGCTGAAGATTAATATGATGAGCTATAACAAATAAACTGATAAAGAGCCGAAGTTTTGGTAAACGTTTCTCGGTGTATAGTTGGGTGGGTTTAGAATTCGTTCTGAGGTGCACATCCCGGACATTATACAGGTCCCCTTATTCCAAATAAGGCAGGTCACGCCCACTTTTGTGGATATACGCTCAACTAACGTAGGAAAAGAAATTACGCGACCAGCGTGCTGCGTCCATCTTTTTATACAGTCTATGGTTTGTAGACGCATGATTCACGCCGTTCAACCGCCGGAGGCTGGACAGAGCGGTTATTTTGACGAGTGAGTTCAACCAGAGACAGAGGGCTTGCGCCATTTCGGACAGACATAATCTATCTGTAAAATGCCAGTAGTCCTTCTCAAAGAATAATTTATGGCAAAAAATATCTTTTCTTCAGAGTTTAATTACCAGCATTTTATTGACATAAATGCAAAACTGATTAACCCAAATAGGTCACTTGTATGCGTACAAAACGCAACTAATATCCCATAGCAATATCGCGAATTGGGTTTTTATCGTGACTGCAAACGTACATCCTTTAAAAGGTCATGAACCTGACAAGACATTTTGATGAAGGTTCAGGCCTGTTGTCGTGCATTATTATTCCATGTAGTTAAGCCAGACAGAAAATATGCAAACGTTAACTACCCAGTTTGTGGTAACTATATATCTGCCCAACAAAGGCTAAGTGAAGTAACTACGCAATAATTTAAACAGTAAAAAAATGGCTTCAGAGTTTGTTTGCTGTCCCAACAAATAAACAGTCAGCACTTCTATGATAGATTATGATTAACTGACTCACCATGGTATAATTTCTGTCCAAATAAATCCTGACCTCAATATACTTTCAGGCCCAAAACTGCGTAACTCACACTTTACCCAATATGTAGTTACTGCACTTGGGCTTTGTAGGGCAGATACGTTCTCTTGTGAAATTGAAGTATTAAATTACAGTGCTGTGTCTCAATTTTTACTTATTGTGCACAACCTACTGAACTCACAGTTGATATGGAATAAATGGTTAAATTGATGAAGCCCTGTGAAAGGTACACAGCTGCGGTGCAAACTTGCAGTAAGTTCCATGCAATTTATAGAATCGGGCGCAAAATGTGCACAATACCGAGCCTGCATTGACCTATTTTTTCCCGTGTATTCGCGTCTTTGCATTGACTTTGAATGTAATCTGTCGTGTGAAAAATTAGTTTCGCGTCCGGTGTGAAAGCAGCGTAAAGCGTAGCTTAAGAAATTCAGCCACTACAACTTCGCAAGGACCGATTATTTTTCGGCGAACGTCAGAGTGCAAAAAGAAGTTCGCCAAGTTAGCTCGCAAGCTAACTAGCTAACAAGTATGCGAAATAACTTTTGTTGGCCGGAAATTAAAATAACATCAACTGGAATTAATGCATCCCATAATCATTGTCCGCAACACATAGTAATGCGATACCACGGAGATCGCGAAAACGGTGTTCACCTGATCGCGACTGGAAATCAAAAATCAACTATTAAGTTCTCTGAAGTTAAGCCGCTTTCACGCTGGACGCGAAACGAATTTTTCGTGTATTCGCGTTTTAGGATTGACTTTGAATGTAATCTGTAGTGCGATAAATTCGTTTCGCGTCCGGTGTGAAAGCAGCTTTAGTTCAAGAACATAAGTCTAGCCCGAACATCTGATTTATCCGAAGCTATAAGGCTATGTACCAATACATTATCAATGATTGGTAAAACATTCCGAACATCACGCTGCCGAACCTGCCCGTTACGGTAGATTAAACTAGTTACCCAGCCTTCCTTTTCATGTCAGAGTGTAATTAATTTTCAGTGAATGTCTTTGCCTTTTGGGAACACAATACACAGATCCCATACTTGCTGGTTTGTAATTTAAGACAATAGCAAAGACATCAAACGAGCCAACAACTAGCAAGCCAACATGAGCTTACCTTTGCACATCCTAGCACGTATCACTAGATATTGGCACTCGTCACACAACCTTACAGTACGAAAATGTTCTCTAATCATTTCTCACTACGCTCACCACCGCAAGAAATAAAATAAGCTTGCTCATCGCATGCGGAAGATCAGATGTTCCAGCTAAAACTTTCCTCATTTCTGAGGAAAGGGTCGGAGCCTTGCACTCTAGAACACAAAGCATGTGTTCGGTTGCTATGGCAACGACATAGCTACACTTACCAGAACGCGCCGCGTGTGGATCAAGATTTGTACAGTCAGACAGCTGGAGACCAGCGTAGATTGTGTAGCCAAGAAGAAATAGCTAAATCCTATTCTATACGCTTTGAATCATTTTGCTTACAGAACCTTCACAGAATTTTGGAATCAATTAGAATGGTGTGAAGCAAAGCCTGAAGAATCGATGTAGGCCCAGAGGAATGAGGAATTTGCCCTACTGCCGTAACAGAAAATTTCCCCAGAGGCAGAAACACAAATTGTGTTCACACGCGGAGTTTTTCTTACTTTCACTTTTCTGAAAGATAGAAGAGATTAGAGCGGGAAATATTCATTACAGAATACGTTGAATGTAGCGCGTCGCAAGAGATTTATGGATAGGGGAGCTATGCCTTTTCTTGGGGCGTTTGGCCTGGCATGTTCGCCCAAGCTGCTTGAACTGGCAAAAGTACATTTTAAGAGGACTGAAGACCCCGACGTATGGAAGCCCATAGTGGACAATATTCAAATGAAAATGTAATCCCACTATTTCATTATAATTTTCCACTTATGAATGAGTTATTTGAGACAATATTAAATTGAAAATGCATTAATCCAATTATCACTTTCATTTTCACATACACATATGGGAAATCTATGACTATATTCAAATGATAATGAAATGCTGATTGACATTTAATTTTCAAAGTCATGCTCTGCAATACAGTGGACAATATTCAAATGCAATAAGCAAAACAGCACCCCCAGCTTATTGCATTTACATTTACATGTCATCACGCTCTTTCAGGGTCAACATGATAATGAAAATGCTGTTTTCTAATCACTTGGAAATAATAATGATATAATAATGATGACAACATTGGACATTTCATTTTCAAAGACTCATCCTGCAATACGTGGGACAATATTCAAACGCAGTAAGGGAAACAGCGCCTCCCAGTCCATTGCATTTTCAAATACATGTCACCACGCTCTTTTTGGGACACAATGAAAATTAAAATGCAATCTGTCAGCGTCTCATCAAGGCGGGTCTTCGCTAGGGCGTCACTCATTAGGGGTGCGGCGGAAACCATGTTCCTTATTTGCATACCAACCAATCAGCTTCTGGGTAGTGCTTGTAGCACGGAGGCTTACTGATAATGTCATGATGGCTAGGCTGCTATGTACTGTGTGCCATTGCGCAGTAGGGTATGTTGCGCTTTGGGTGTAGCCATCTTAGCGGCTAGTATGCTAGCTAATGTTAACTAAGGAAAATATTTGTAACTGATCATCACATTAAAGCGATATGACTTGATTTTTGCCCCAACTCTATTCACTGAGCTAGCTGTAATATGCATGAACTTATCCGAGGCTTCTGACAGTGTTGTGCAACTGCAAACCAAGTGTGCTTGCAGATTTCAGAGACGTTAGCTAGCTTGCTAGTGAGTCTAAAAGCAATCGCTTAGGTACAGCTAGCTAGCTATGATGCCTACTGGAGAAGCTCTCACAGCCCTGATTTGTCACTTTAAACGCCATCTCATTTACCCGACCTCTTTCACCATTGATAAGCAGCTTCTTTTACCTAAAGAACAAACTGACAGTTCAGCCCGAGACATGTTATTTCATAGCTAGTTAAAGCAGCATTATCCTTCCATGCGTGCTATAGCGTATTACATTACTCCAGATAAAACGCTATCCGTCTTCCCACCCTGCTGAAGCTAGTTGGGGGAAATGTTTGTTATCATTTTTATACTTAATCGCTGTGATTCGGTTTCTGCCCTAGCTTCACAAGCTAGCTAGCCGACAGCGATTGCTCTTGTGCTTTCAGATTGTTCTTGAGCTAGCCAGGTAATGAGCTATCCATTTAAATCTCCCAAAAATCTGATAGTACTCTTGGGACGTACAAAAGTCCTGCCAAACATATCAAAGAAGTTCATATTTCAGCAGGTTAAGTTAGCAAGTGAGGAACATTGTTTTCAGCCAGTCATCAAAACTTCTCCCATTGGCATGCGTGGCTTGGGAATCGCGATTAAACTAGGAACAGCGGCAGCCTGACTGCTGGCCGTTTATCGGACCGTTCTGCATGATGCATACATTGTGCATGTTTCAGGAGTGGCGAACTTGCAACTCGGCAAGCACAAGAGCAATCGTCAGCTAGCAAAAACCGAATCACATTGATTAAGTATAAAAATGATGACAAACATTTCTCCTAACTAGCGTCAGCAGGGTCGGAAGACGGTTAGCGTTTCGTCTGGAGTGATGTAATACGCTATAGCACGCATGGAAGGATAATGCTGCTTTAACTAGCTATGAAATAACATGTCTCAGGCTGAACTGTCAGTTTGTTCTTTAGGTAAAAGAAGCTGCTTATCAATGGTGAAAGAGGTCGTGTGTGCGAGATGGCGTTTAAAGTGACAAATCAGGGCTGTGAGAGCTTCTCCAGTAGGCGTCATAGCTAGCTAGCTGTACCTAAGCGATTGCTTTTAGACTCACTAGCAAGCTAGCTAACGTCTCTGAAATCTGCAAGCACACTTGGGTTGCAGTTGCACAACACTGCCGCGAAGCCTCGAATAAGTTCATGCATATTACAGCTAGCTCAGTGAATAGAGTTGGGGCAAAAATCAAGTCATATCGCTTCAATGTGATGATCAGCTACAAATATTTTCCTTAGTTAACGTTACCTAGCATACTAGCTGCCAAGATGGCTACATCCAAAGCGCAACATAGCCTAATGCGCAATGGCACACAGTACATAGCAGTCTAGCCATCATGACATTATCAGTAAGCCTCCGTGCGTACAAGCACTACCCAGAAGCTGATTGGTTGGTATGCAAATAAGGAACATGGTTTCCGCTCGCGCCCCTAATGAGTGACGTCCTAGCGGAAGACCCGCCTTGATGAGACGCTGACAGATTGCATTTTAATTTTCATTGTGTCCCAAAAAGAGCGTGGTGACATGTATTTGAAAATGCAATGGACTGGGAGGCGCTGTTTCCCTTACTGCGTTCGAATATTGTCCCATGTATTGCAGGATGAGTCTTTGAAAATGAATGTCAAATGTCTTCATCATTATTATATCATTATTATTTCCAAGTGATTAGAAAACAGCATTTTCATTATCATGTTGACCCTAAAGGAGCGTGATGACATGTAAATGTAAATGCAATAAGCTGGGGGTGCTGTTTTGCCTATTGCATTTGAATATTGTCCACTGTATTGCAGAGCATGACTTTGAAAATTAAATGTCAATCATCTTTTCATTATCATTTGAATATAGTCATAGATTTCCATATATGTATACGTGAAAATGAAAGTGATATTTGGATTAATGCATTTTCAATTTAATATTGTCTCAAATAACTCATTCATAAGTGGAAAATTATAATGCAATAGTGGGATTACATTTTCATTTGAATATTGTCCACTATGGGCTTCCATACTGACGAATTTGCAAGGTAACGCCACTGTACTGAAACCTTTTTTTTTTTTTAAAGAATATTTTTTGGGGATTTTTTCCCCTTTATTTGATAGATATACAGTGGAGAATGACAGGAGGGTTAAGGAGAAGAACGAGGGAAAGCATGCGGCAAATGACCCGAGCCGGAGTCGAACTCGGGTCGCCGCGGGAAGGACACAGGTTTTATGGGGGGGCGCACTTAGACCGATGAGTCACCGCGCCCCACTGTACTGCACCCTCTAGGGAAGTATGAGGATGAGGTGACGTCTTTGTGGGAGGGTGGGGCGAGCGCGAATCTGCAAGTATTTGTAGTATGGCCTCAGATTTGCTTCAGAAGTCACGAGCCGGAGAAAACATGCCCAGGGCGCGTCCATTCGGGGCGTCTGTAGGACTGAAGATTGGTGGGGCCCAGAGCTCCCCTTTAAAACAATTACTAACCCTGACTTGCACGCAATCATTCGCATAATTGACAAACAATCCTTCTAGGATTTTCCCGGCTTTTTTATTGTTTTATTGATTTTTTGTGGTAACTTTTTCAAAAAGTGGCAATGAAAGTTGCAATGTCTTGGCGATTTATTTTTTTGTCCGCGAGAAATTTGCGTGGATTGGTTGAATTTGCTTTAATATTGCAATGGCGACATGCAACTTCCTTGAGGGACTGAGCAATAAATTCATTCCGAGAACACGTACGGCGACGATCATTAATCTGGACGCGTAATTTCTTCCATTTAAATCAGCATTATTCAGAATTGCACACAGACGTTTCAAATGGTCTTTTATTTTATTTAAACAAAACGATCATGAAGCGCCAGTTAAATCACTTGATGTGTGGAAAAGGTAGCGCAGACGTTTGAGAGCAGTTTGTCTTTCATAAAGCGTTGAACAATTTTTGAGTGGCCTAAAAAATTTTTCTGATATGAATTTATCCCATTATTTAGTCGTCAATAGATCGCATGGAGAGAGAGACCGTAACTTCGATTGCCAGAGGATTATTGTCATAATTGGAAAACGTGTTAATAACGGAAAATAACTGAGTACAAGCCAGGAACAATCATTGACGCAAAGGCATGGTCCGGGCCCCACCAATTATCACTTCCAGAGACGCCACTGAGTCTACATTATAAAAAGTGCTGCATGTCTTTTCTGCGGTTGATTAGTAACACTCCTGTCGCTCACTCTAAACATCCTGAACAATTTTAACGGCAGTGGTGAACAAATTCCGCCACAAAGTCTAATGTTTTGTTTGATAGTTTTTGGGCTAGGCCGAGCAGCGGCCAGGCCCCAATAAATGCGAATGTCGCTGAGTGAGTGAGTGAGTGACTGGCTGATAGCTGCCTGAGTGATCAAGTTCAACGATTGGCTGGCCGGCAGGGAAGAAGTTCAGCGATTGGTCGGCCGGCGGGGAAGAACTTTAACGATTGATTGGCCGACGATTGGCTGGCCGGCTGTTCAGCGATTGGTCGGCTGGCGGGGAAGAACTTCAACGATTGGTTTGCTGATGATTGGCTGGCTGGCTAGCTGGGCGTTGACTTCACTCGTATTTACTGGTCTGTGTATTTGCTTTATAAATACATGGGTCTCGGAATTTCGGCTTTGAGACATTGCAACAGAAACTGAATACTTTGCTGTTGTTGGATCTTGGATTTGAGAGATTGCAGCAGAAACGGAAATTAAAAAGTGGAATTGAACGCGCCGCACTCATTTATGCATGTGATTATCCCATCCTTTCTTGTTTTGTCTTTCAGATCGTTTGGTAACGTTACGTTAAACATCCCTTTGTCCAACATACCCAGCTGGCATTTTAATGTTTTTTCACTGTTGAATCAACGCCATGGATCAAAGTTGAATCACCGTTGCATTATGTTTTGATTTAGAAAGATGAATCAACGTTGATTTCGCAACTTTTTCAACTTTTTTCAACGTTGTTTCAACTTTGAAACAAATCTTGTTCAAATTTCAGTGTTGATTTGAGATCATTTTGTTAACCTTTTTACAGCCATCAGAGTTAAACGTTGTTTCAATAGCGTTTCAACGTTGAAACGACAACTGACATACTTTCAACTAGTGTTGGACGGTATACCGATACTAGAAAGGTATCATGATACCCTGACGCAAAAAACAATACAATACGTTACTTTTTTAGAATCGATACTTCTCTTAAAACAACGTTCTGTATCTGTGCAGCGAGCCGCGCCGAGTCTGTCATTCTCTGGTCACACTCCTTGCACGCAGGGGCTAGTGGGCGTGCCTAACTTGCTTTCCTCCTCAGCTCGCGCACTCAGCTACACTACACGCAGCACCAGGTGAGCAGCGAGTGAGGGAGAGAGAGGGAGAGAGTAGAGATGGGGACAAGTTCGGAAGCTCCTGCCGAGTCGCGGCTTATAAACAAAAAAGACGGGAGAAGCGAAATCTGGAATTATTTCGCTTACCTCGCAGATAGTGAGGGCAAGCCAACAGACACACTGAAGCCGGTGTGTAAGACATGCTACGAAGGAGTGCAGACGAAGGGAGGGAACACGTCTAACATGGCAAAGCACCTCGCTGACAGACATCCCCTGCTTTACAAAGAATTCAAAGACCGACAGGTTAGCGAATGTGACAGAAATCACCATTAGCCCTACACGAACAGCCCCTTTCTTATCCAGTGTATGAAACAACCTTTTTTCCCCAACACTTGTCGAGGTAGCTCGCGACTGTAGGCTATTCATACCATAACGCCTATCATTCTCAACTGGTTGTTCACGCTAGTAATGTTTAGCATAACTTCAAACGCTATTTAATATTCAGTCAGTTCTGGTAATGTCATGGCATATATGCCGTTTTGTTAATAAGTATTTTTAGGTGTAATAGGCTACCTGAATGCACTCAGTAGAGCCCATAGCTTACCACCAGAATGTATAATGCGGCCACGTCGCGCAGGGGAGTTTTCTAAACTCAGAACTATTTACCCTGGCTCCATCAGATGGCCCTATTAGCCTATTTGACACGGACAGTAAAAATGACGAACATGACCCCAGAATTGACATGCACACTAGTAGGCCAGGCCTATTAAATTAAACACCTAGGCCTACTCTTTACACCTGGTGGAGGTTTGAGTCTTACTGAGCATATTCTTTTTTTTTTTTTTTTAGTCAAATGATTAATTACATTGCTTCACTATTTAATGAATAATGAAGAAAGAATATAACCTGAAAGTCAAACTCATACAATCAAACTCATGAAATATTGAAGTAGGCTAATTTGTCCACTCCCTTTACAGACACAGAAAGAGATGCCAGCCGAATCAGCAACCACACAATTGAGACAGAGTTCCCTTCCAACTGTGTTTGAAAGCTACAGGAAGTATGATAAAGACTCAAAAGATGCAAAGAGATTGAACAGAGCAGTAGCTGAGTTTATCTGTCTTGATCAAGTGCCAATATATACAGTGGACAAACCTAGATTTAGGAATCTTGTGCAGCAATTGGACAGGCGATATGATATGCCTGGTAGAAAGTTTTTCATGAATGTTGAAATCCCAAAACTGTACACTGAGACTGGTCAGGTTATTGACACCCTACTGAAATGTCAGCCCTTTTTTGCATGCACCACTGACCTGTGGACGAGCAGGGCCGTTGATTCATACATGGCGTTAACAGTGCAGTACATATCTGAAACCTGGGAAATGCACTCCTGGTGCTTAGGATGTTCACCTTTGTATTTAGAACATACTGCAGACTGTCTCAATGAGGCCCTCGAGGAGATTGTTGAGGTGAAATGGGGACTGGGCCTTTCAAAAATGGTTGGGATAAGTACTGACAATGCATCTAACAATAAGAAGGCATTTGCAAACTACAATTGGATACCATGTTTTGGCCATAACCTTCATCTGGCCGTAGGCAAGGCTTTAGGCCTGGACCGTGCGTCGAAATGCTTGTCCAGGATCCGAACAACAGTGTCTGCTTTTTCCAGGTCAAGCAAAATGCAAAAGAGCCTGAAAAAGAAGCAGGAGAGCTTAAGCTTACCTGAGCTAAAGCTCATCCATGACGAGCCTACTCGCTGGAACTCCACCTTTGAAATGGTGGAGAGATTCTGTGAACAGCAACAGGCTGTGTGTGCTGTTTTGGCAGAAAATAGGAGGAAGTGGCATCTGATGCGAAAAGACTGTGATATGGCCACATTAGAAATCATTCGAGAGGTCCTTGAGCCAGTAAGCAGCCTCACAGATGCACTGAGTGGAGAAAAGGTGCCCACATTGTCTTCTGTGCTGCCTCTAAAATGGAAATTACTTTCTTGTCTGGAAGAGAAGGATAGTGACAGTGTTCTTGCATGTGACATGAAACAGAAAATGAGATCTGACTTTGCGTCAAGATATGAATGCAGACTGCTGGACCTTGTCCTTAACACTGCAACATTCCTTGACCCAAGGTTTAAGGACACTTTTGTTACAATGGAGGAAGAGGTGAAGGCAGATCTTTTGCAGAAAGCTAGTGAGGCACCACAACCAATGAGGCCTGTTGAAACAACACTGCCACAGGAACAGGCAACAGGGGCAAAAAAAAGAAAAACTGACTTGAAAAGTCTACTGTCCACCATTACGTTTGAAAAGAGGGAGTCAAGAGAGGCAGGTATGGCTGAGGGAGGGGCTAGTTTTTCCCCCTCGCCCTCGGACCGTCTTTCAAGTGAATATCACTTGTACAAACAAATGAAAGAGATTAGTGCCACAGAAGACCCTCTCACCTGGTGGAAGAACCATGAAGCCACCTTGCCCATTCTTGCATATTTTGCCAGAAAGCACCTGTGCATTCCAGCCACAAGCTGTGCTTCAGAGCGAGTGTTTAGCACGTCAGGCATTATCTGCAGCCCCAAGCGCATTAGGCTGACCGAGGAACACATTGACATGCTTGTTTTCCTAGCCAAGAACCTTCAAGCAGCAAAAGAATTGTCAAGCAAATAAGTGAAATATCGCAGAAGTTCAGAGGGTGAGAGAGTGTATTTGGGATTTCATTGTTCATGAATATTCTTTTAAAGAATTAGCAGGAGGAAAGCAATAATTTTATTTTTGTTAAAGCATGTTCAGTTGCTATTTATTTTGCCAATTATATTTTTTGAGTTATTTATTCTGAGTGTAAAGGTTCAAAAATAAATACTTCACTGCAATTCTCTGACGTACGTTTGTCCACCATAGTGTAATGGCATGTACCATGTAGTGGCATGTTTTGTTTTGTTTATAATAAAGAGGAGAAAATAGTATTTTAAATGAGTAAGTCAGTCATTAATGTGTTCACTGTTCAAACGTTGATATTGGACAGAAAAGTAGCTTGTTAAGCAAAAGCTAATATGCTAACAGAAGAGACTGTGCTCATACTTGCTCTGTAGAATTAATTTATTAATGAAATTTGCTCAAACAGCAGGAAAGGAGCAAGCTGCTGAAAATTAAACCATAGTGAGACCGAGCTGGACCATTATTCATCTCTTTTCCAGATTTTTTAGATTTTCACCGTGGTATCGGTTCAGTATCGAGTCTGGTAGTCCATCGGTTTCGATGATGACATCTGTGCAGACCCTCAGGGGGGATGGATCCTCTGATGACTCCTTAGCCCAAAGGCTGAAGCACACAGCTTTCCACACCTCCTGCACTGGTGATCTGATGTGACTGGTTTGTCAGATGCTGCTTTATGTCGCCTGTCCCTTGCAGCTTCGAGACGACTCCTCCTCTCCTCCTCGAACACAGTTGTGGCTCTGGAGATGAGAGCCCACCAGGCTGGTCGATCAGCAGCAGCTGCTTCAAACTCAGATGGCTGGATACCACACCACTGAAGGTTGTTCTTCAGAAGGTCTTTGTACCTCAGTTTTGGTCTACCCCTCCGGCGGGAGCCCAGCTTCAACTCCCCGTACATCAGCTGTCTGGGGATACGGCTGTCATCCATCCTGCTGACATGGCCAGACCAACGTAGCTGAGCCTTCAATAGCAGTGCCTCAATGCTTGATGAGTGGGCTCTATCCAGTACTTCTTGGTTGGTGATTTTTTCTTGCCAGCGGATGTTCATAATTGTACGCAGTGATCTCACGTGGAATTTTTCAAGCTGCTTTATGTGCCGGCGATACAAGGTCCATGTTTCACAACCGTAGAGAAGCGTAGGAATTACTATGGCCTTGTAGATTTTGAGCTTTGTTGACAGTCTGACACCTCTGTGCTGAAGTACCTTTGCTCTCAATCTACCCAATGCCTGGCTGGCTTTCCGGATTCTGCATGTGATTTCCTTGTCCAGCGATCCGTCTGCTGAGACTGTGCTGCCCAGATATTTGAAGTGTTCCATATTTTGCAGTACAACTGAGTCGATGGTGATGTTAGGAGCAGGTAGAGTTGTGTTTGGTGCTGGTTGCACTAACACCACAGTTTTTCCAAGACTGATGGTTAAACCAAAGAGTTTTGACACTTCTGCGAAGCGGTCAGTGATGAGTTGCAGGTGATTTTCCGTGTGTGCCATGAGAGCGCAGTCATCTGCAAACAGAGCTTCAAGAATGAGTCTTTCCACAGTCTTTGTTCGGGCTTGCAGGCGGCGTAGGTCAAAGACTGATCCGTCTGAGCGGTATTTGATGTATATCCCAAGGTCAAGCTCTTTCACGGTGTGTAGGAGGACTTTTGTGAAGAACAGGTTAAATAACACGGGTGCGAGTACGCAGCCTTGTTTTACACCTGTGGAGATGTTGAATGGGTTTGAGAAATCCCCACTGACCAGAACCTGTGCAGTCATGTTGTCATGGAACAGCCTCACAAGTGTGGTAAACTTTTGTGGGCATCCCAGTTTGGTGAGAATAGTCCACAGTGCTTCTCTGTTGATGCTATCAAAAGCTTTGGTCAAGTCGATAAACACAGCATAGAGGTCCATTCTCTGCTCAATGCACTTCTCCTGCACTTGACGCAATGCAAACACCATGTCTGCGGTGCTACGACCCGGGCGAAACCCGCACTGTGCCTCGGGGAGGTTGCTCTCAGACTCATTGCTGATCAGTCTGTTTAGGAGAATGCGCGCTAGGATTTTTCCAGCAGTGGAGAGCAGAGATATTCCCCTATAGTTGCCACAGTCTGATTTTAGTCCTTTATTTTTATACAGTGCTACTATTGTGGCATCTCTGAAGTCTGGTGGCATGCATTCCTTTTCCCAGATGGTAAGGAGGATGTCGTAGAAAGCTTGAAAGGCTGTCGCACCCAACGACTTGTACAGTTCTGCTGGGATTCCATCCTTCCCAGGAGCTTTGCCATTGTTCATCTGCCTGATGGCAGTCTTCACTTCTTCCTCAGAGGGCGGTAGGTCAAGGTTTTCCTGGATGGTCCTCTGTGGAAGTTGCTGTAGTGTTGACTCGTCAACTGAGGAAGGTCGGTTTAGGAGTTTAGTAAAGTGTTCCTCCCACCTGGCCTTAATTCCCTCTTTATCCTTGATGACACTTTGACCATCGGCTGACATCAGGGGTGTACTTCTCCCACTACGAGGGCCATATATGGCTTTTATGGCAGTAAAGAACATTTTAGAGTTATTTGAGTCTGCGTAGTGCTGCACTTCGGCGGCTTTCTGTTCCCACCAGTTGTTTTGCATGACTCTGAGTTGTTTTTGTACTCTAGCCTTCACCAGTTTATACTTGTCATGGTGAGGAGTGCTTGGACAATTTTGCCATTCCATATAGGTTTTTTTCTTTTCGTTTAGGAGGGCTTGTATGCTTTCATCGTTTTCGTCAAACCAGTCTTGGTGATATCTTGTCTTTGGACCAAGTACTGCCTTGGCTGTCGCTGTCATGCATTCCTTAAAACAGTTCCATTTTTCCTCAGGCCCGCCCTTCAGAGTTCCCAACTCTCCTATCTTGTGGTCAAGTTTGGTTTGGAACTCCTGTAGGTATTCAGCTGACTGAAGTTTGTCAGTGTTGAAGGCCATTCTGTGTTGTTTTGGGCGCTTCTGATAGGTAGGAACAATGTGAATGCTGCATTTTGTCCTGACAAGTCTGTGGTCCGTCCAGCAGTCTGCACCCCGCATTACCCTTGTAAGGAGAATGTCCCTGGTGTCCCGCTGGCGGGTGATTACATAATCTATCAGATGCCATTGTTTTGATCGTGGGTGCATCCATGTTGTTTTGTACTTATCAGCCTGTCTGAACATGGTGTTAGTTATGACCAGGTTGTGTTCAGCACACTTGCTCAACAGTGAGAGTCCGTTGCTGTTCATTTTTCCTAGGCCGTGCTTTCCTATAACTCCCTTCCACTGTTCATGGTCTTTACCCACTCTAGCGTTAAAATCTCCTAATACTAGGAGCTTGTCATTTCCAGGTACAGTACGCAGCAGACTGTCTAGGTCAGCATAGAATTGCTCTCTGCTTTCCTCAGTGCTTGTCATGGTGGGGGCATACGCGCTTATGATGGTAATGAAACGCTTGTTGTTGATGGGGAGGCGGAATTTCATGAGTCTTTCATTGATGCCAAGAGGGACATTTGGTATCTGTTTTAACAGGCTAGACTTGATGGCAAAACCAACTCCATGTATCCTGTCCTCATGTTCAGCTTTGCCTTTCCAGAAAAATGTGTATCCACTACCTGGTTCTGACAAAGAACCCTCTTCGGCAAGTCTTGTTTCACTCAGTGCTGCAATGTCAATGTTGTATCTTGCCAATTCTTTGGCAACTAGTGCTGTTCTTCTCTGGGGTCTGGAGGTATCGTCTCGATCCACAAGGGTGCGAACATTCCATGCACCGATAAGTAGTTTCTTTCTTTGTCGACCGCTGGGTGGGTAAGTCCGCCGATCACGGTGAACCGGCCAGACAGGGTGGGCAAGCTGTCTTTGGGCCACCTTTTCTAGGCCCCTCCCTAATCTAGGGTGAGCAGCGCCGTCCTAAAAAGGCTGCTCAGTCGCCTGTGGATGCTGCCGGGGTTCCCTGCTGCCCGTACAGATGAACGACGACCACTGGTCCACAGGCCACCCACGTGCAGGTTTGTGACTGGGACCGCCAGTGGTTACCTCCACCTATCCCTTTCGCCACTCCCCCATCGCCGTGGGACTTTGTAGGTGGGTGTGTGCACAGACACCTGTGCGTGAAGTTGTTTTAGGTGGGATAGCTGTTGCACTGGGGCAATCCCACCCTCTCGGCATGAGGAACCTGAGTCCAGTGGCACGGAGACCGTTACACCTGGAGACTCCTCTGCTGCAGTGGATGGCCATGGCATCTTTCGTGTCCTGCCATGCCCTGGGCATTCCACAATACCTCGCTGTCCCTGTCTTTCCGACCGTTGGATCTCTTGGATCTCCTCCGCTCTGTCCGCCAGGTCTAGACTTCACATGCTGGGATGGACATCACCCTCACCGGTGGGTTTACGACCCAACCGGCTACCCTCACCTGGTTTAGCCCGCCTGCCAAAGCGGTTGCCCGGGGTGTGGCCGCTGCGCATGCTACAGCTTCTAGGAGCCACAGGTGAGAGTTGACAACAGGTGGGAGCCAAAGCAGGACGAGCTACCCTACGGGCTGATGTTATTACCCTACAGGGGATGGCAAGCCCCCCCATGCAGAGGTGCTCTCCCTCCCTGATGCCCCATACACCCCACAGTATCAGTATCGAGTATCGAGGCATTTATGGCAGGTATCGTATCGAAGTCAAAATTTTGGTATTGGAACAACACTACTTTCAACCATATTTAAACGTTGAAGGTCGGTCGTGTGCCGGCTGGGTAGGAACTTACACGATGTTAGGAAAAATTGATAAACACTGTTACTATGACTATAGCTGGACTATTTACGTACACGCCGGAAGTGGCACAGACACTATTATGTTTCAGTATTTTCAAGAATACCGGTATGATGCCCCGACTGGTTTCCAAATTAACTTATACCCTTGCGCGTTCATGAGTTGGTTCACTTGAACGGAAGCAGTTGTGGTTGATTGTGTCTATGAGAGCGACTTTAACCGACACCAATGAAAACAACAAATTTAAGAAAATATTAAGTTTAAAAGATCGTGCCAAGCTGGATTCGACACCCCATTGAGGTGACTACTTCTGTCTTTTCCACTACGTTGTTGTACCCACTATGCCAGTGCAACACGACCAGTATTTGAATCCAGTCTAGCAATGGACTGCAATAATCAGGCATTAATGTACTGTGAAATTAAAACACATTTTTTGGACATATAGAGCGTTCACTATGTCCAATTTTTGACACCAATGAATGTTTCTTGGCGATATTGGTCGCCATTTTACAAAAATTAATGCGTATTTTCTTCAAATGAACAGCAAAAGGTAGATTAAATATTAATATAGCGGATGCATATGCTGCGCTTGCCCTAGCTAGCATCCCGTTCTTTTAAAAAGTTCAATTTGATTTTGTTGCATTACGAGCACAATCCGACCATTATTAGGCTAATCTTCTTTCGCGCTGGATTGGTTCGGTTTCAGACCTCCATGCTTGTTTTCTTTGGTACCGGCTGCGAGACTCCATAGAGATAGAGGAATGTAACACATCATACCAATCTAGCGTGAAAGAATCAGAACAATGGTCAGAATGTGTTCTTAATTTCCCTATTCAATCTCGCAACCGATACGACACTTAACAAGAAAGGAGGACAGTATTTCGCAGCCGGTACCAGGATTATTTCCTTAATCTTCCTATTGAATCTCGCTACCGATATGAGAGAAAACAGGTACAATGAAGGGACTTTGGATACATTATCATATTAGCTATATGACAAAGTGCAATACCCGGTCAGGCTGTAACTGTTGCTTATGAAAATCGTTCATGCTTTCTTTCCTGAATTCTCATATTTTATTTCATTTTTTAAACATTGAATATATCCAGTGGCGTCTCTAGAACTGATCATTCGTGGGGCCCGGACCATCAATGATTATTCCTGATTATTGTAATCAGTTATTTTCCGTTATTAGCACATTTTCCAATTATGACAATAATCCTCTGGCAATCGAAGTTACGGTTTCTCTCTCCATGCGATCTGTTGATGACTAAATAATGGGCTAAATTCAGATCAGAAAAATTATTTAGGCTACTCAGAAAAAAGGCCAATGCTTTATGAAGGACAAACTGCTCTGAAACGTCTGTGCTACCTTTTCCACACATCAAGTGATTTAACTTGCGCTTCATGATCGTTTTGTTTAAATAAAATAAAAGACCATTTGAAACGTCTGTGTGCAATTCTGAATAACGCTGATTTAAATGCATGTTAATTACGCATCCAGATTAATGATTGCCGCCATACCGAAATGTAGCGTACCGTAACGGCGTGTTCTCGGAGTGAATTTATTGCTTAGTCCCTCAAGGAAGTTGCATGTCGCGATTGCAACTATTAACGAAAATTCAACCAATCCACTCAAATTTTTCACGGACAAAAACAGAAAATCACCAAGACATCGCAACTTTCATTGCCACTTTTTGAAAAAGCTACCGCGAAATCGGGCAAAAAATCAATAAAACAATAAAAAAGCCGGGAAAATCCTGGTAGGATTGTTTGTCAATTATGAGAATGATTGAGTGCAAGTCGGGGTCAATAATTATTTTTAAGGGAAGCTCTGGGACCCACCTGTAATGGCCGGTAGAATTCAGAGGCTAAGTGCAACGACCAGAGAGAAAGAGAGTAGCACGGACACAGTACAAACACAGAGAATAACACAGACCAAACGAAAGTACTCGCGCTTCCAAAGGATGTATAATAGTCCGAACCACGGAAGCAAAGCGACATAGAAAAAGGGAGAAGAAACTCCAATAATCAGAAGATAGAAAGTCATACAAAACCTGACTACAGATATCTTCGGCTATAGTGCAAAGCTAAAAATAGACACTCTAGCGACGGAGGCGTGCTGGACTTCCTGCTTATATAGAATCTGGGAAAGCGCCGCCCCAGCTCAATCAGCCAGCTGGGTAAAGAATTCGATAGCCCAGGAATTCAATGTCGTCCCGGGACGAGAGCCGCAAAGAAAAGTCCAAACGACACCACCAATCTTCAGTCCTGGAGACGCCCCTGATTATATCATTTTTTTTTGACTGTCTAACATATTTGAGGTGAAATTGACCTAAATTGCTCACTTCGCAACACACTCTTTTTTATCCGCAGCGACTGAAATAAATACCAAACAATTCGCTATATGGGGGCACTATAAAATTCCAAAACTTTCTTCTTTCTCAGCCAATTCTCATGGTCTTGGTGTCAACTACAAGGCCTTTTCGAGAGCTTTCAATAGGTCATAAATTCATTAAAATTCATTGCATTTCAATTTTTTTGTCACATAGTTAACCATGTTCAACCATCACCAATATTATCTAACGCTTTATGTAAACACATGGCAACTCCTTCACTCGAACATATTTATTAAGTGGTGTTACTCGAAACTGTGGATTCTTTGTCCTTATACCATGGTCAGGGTGAATACTCTTTTCTTTTTGGCTGACAGGTATGGATAAAAACCGGAACCGCACAGGTAGTTCGGCTACGGTAGTTTCACCGTTCAAATTTTATCCACTAGCCAACCTGTAACCTCAGCAACGTTAGAGCACTGGCATTGGGCTGTGTATAACAGAAACCTAGCCGCTCATTTATCTCCAGTAAATTTGGCGGCGTCATGTAAGTTGCGTCCTGCTGGGCGGTTAACAATAGGTACTCCAGCAATAATGACTGTGAATATTATAGCAGCAAAGTAATCAGGCTTTATTCATTAAACGATAGTAATTGTGTACGGTTACAAAGGAAGCTAACGTGTCCACTTCATGTATCTGCAGCTGCTGAAAGTTCGCTAGTGCTATGCCAACAGACTGATTTCAGCTCGCTGGCTCTAGGAAACTGTCAAAAATTCATTGTAATTGCGGGTAGCAAGTTAGTTACAGTCTGCATAATCGCGCATAATGTTGTGTTATGCATAATCTCCGTTTCGGCGGGAATCCGTTATCAAATCATCAGCTGGTAAACGGATGTAAGCGTGCGCAAAAAATTCTTTCTCCATGAACGTGAGATTAACTAAGATAGCTGGTTCAATTTAGCTTGGCCTATAGTATTGGGTATGAGAAGGCGCAGCGCCTGTTTAATGATTAACAGCTCGTTTTTTTATGTGCAAAACTTTCAAAAATTTCTGAATGCTGTGATTTGATATTGCTGGCAAATGACTATGGTATAAGTGGGATAATCAACTCGTAGGTGTGCAGTACACAGTTTAAGGGCACTTCACGGAGGCAACCACCCTCCGCTTCTCTACCGCGTTGTACCTTAAAACTGTGTAATGCACACCTACGAGTTGACTATCCCTTACACAACATGCCCAAAGACGAAACATGGGGGAAAAAGGAAACCTTGAAGTTCATTCTTACACCCTCACTATATAGGAACTGCATGTGTTCACGAAAGTGATGTCACATCCCCGATTAACACAACTGTAACGATAACTTTATTATTTCATTACGATTCATGAACATACATACTTTAGCTGCTATCTACATCTGCTGCTGCTGTCTCTCTCAAATTGACATTCACAAATTCAATAACTGCCACCCTTACTCTAGCTCTTTGTCTATTCAAATGTATAACTTGCTTTTGATATGTTTTCCTTACTCAAGACCCCCCCCACTTCCCACTCCCTCACACACTCTCACTCTCATTCACTCCCACTCCCTCACTCACACACTCGCACTCTCACACTCTCCCCACCCACTTTGTAAATAATTTATCAGCTCCAGCTCATTACTAAACTTGCACTTCATATAATTGCGAGAGCTTTCCCTCATTTAGCACCCTTTTCTTGGGCACACATTCTCATACAGCACTTGGCGGCCCAGGCATATACTAGGTTGCATCTAGTCTTGTTGAATAACAGGTAAGCAGTTGGTAATGGTTTTTGCTCTGAAGGAGAGTGAGAAATAAAAATAGTAGAATAATTGAGCAACTTTGTGAAATCATAGGTTATAGTGCCAAGACAGTGTTACTGGGCCAATAGCAGGAAGGCAGGATAAGGGATTAGCCCAGGATCAGCACGGATTAGTCTGATCAGAAGCCCCATTTTGGTTGCACAGAGCGTGTGGACTAAGACATGGCTCTAGTTACCATGGAAACAAAGACTGTGGAGCTAGCCAGCTCCAGAGCAGGCTCAGGAACAGACTAAGCTCCTGGCTCCAGCCAATTTCACCTCACCTCAGTCAGCAGCCACCCAAATTTAAAATCAGTCATTCTAAATTGCCCACTACACATTGCTACCTCAATTATAGTTGGCCCAGAGAAATTATCTTAAAAAAAATTATGACCATTGATGTCAGTAAAATAGCCAATATTCAGTGGTTATATTCAAGTTTCCATGTGACAGTCAAGATCACAGATCAGTCAATCCCCCTTCCATGTCACATTTTTAGAATCTGTCATTATCAGATTTGTCCTTATTCCCCAAGTTGAGACTGTCAGTTCTAGTTCAGTTTGGTTGTATTCAGAGAGAAAAAGGTATTGCTGAAGTTTTTCAGCGCGGTCTTAAATCGCAGTGGTAACCCCCTGCATACAGCACTGAATTGGTGAAACCGTCTTATTCAGACTGCAACGGGTAAGGTAGAGTTGTTGCCTTAGCGCCGGATACGTATGCAATGTCGCTCGCTTCGCGATACTGGAATCAAACATTTTCAGGAGGCTTCTTGACGTTATTTTCTGATGTTAACATTTTACTTTTTAAATTGAACATGCCTCCATCGAAAGTAATTAAAAGCAGAAAATAAAGTCAACTAGTCTGAAAACGTCTTCTAGATCGGACTATTATTTCAGAGTTTGTGCAGGACAAAAAAAGGGCTTGTAGCAAAATTGTGGTATATAGGAAAAGAATATGCTTGTAGAAATTTGTAAGCACTTGGGTTTGCTTGGCAGTTCACTTTTCACAATCACATCTGTCTGCTTTCTTGTCTCGATGTTATTTCTTAAATATGCCTAGCAACGACACCTTATCCCATTCACACAGGCGCCGAAGTGCATCAGTTACTCATTTTCGACGGCGCTGAAACACTTCCCGAGGTGTATCAGAAACGGCTCACTTTAATACTCATCTCAAACGCCTTGCATCATTCAGACAGAAACTGAAGGAGTAGCAGAGGCGTTTCAGAGATGGCGTCGTCCCTCTGTCTGAACCACGGACTGTATGGTCTGAATGCGGTCTTTGAGTGAAAGCTGGCACATGCATCTGCTGCATCTACTGAGTATCCGTGGTGATTATCAGCGATTCTGTGATCGATCTCAGGGTCTATTTGAAGTAGCCATGTGCGCGCACTCAGCAGGATCAACTGCAGCTGGCTTGACTGAGCCGATCCTTCTCCACCCACTGCTGGGTCAAGTAAGCCAGCGACGCGCTGTTTGAGATATGGTGATCCCCGCTTGGAAGTTGATCCTGGATCTCAGGATCCGACTTTGGTGCAATAGGCCCCTGGTAACAACTGATTTCACCATCATCTTTGTTTACAATGGAACCTAAAGTAAAATAAAGCTCCGCCCATACTTTCAAGTAATTGGACAGCAGGGAAAAAGTTGATAATGACGTGAGCACTTTTTATCGGGACACCTCAAAGGAGGAATGTTTTCCACGTGAAAGCGTATGTATAAACAGCAAGACTTTAACGCGAGGCGTCCATCGATTAAAGGCAGTGTTGAAACACTACTACTCATCGAAAATATTAAAAAGAAGGGGGCCCCACACCAATGAAGCGTGTTTGGTGTGAACGGCCCTTGGTTGGTATAGCTCATTAGTCTGCTAATGAATGATGTTTGTAATATGTTTGTAACAGTTTTGTTGCCAATACCTCCGCTTACTATACCAGAAACAGCACTCACTCATTTGTGCCACCTCGTAAAAGGTTTTGGTAAATTGTCATTTGTCTATACAGCCTCTAAGCTCTGGAACAGTCTCCCTGAACATATAAAACGCATTGAGTCCAAAGCCAGGTTCAAACAATCCGTCAAAGGCTTTTTGTTCAACAATAGCAGTGGCTAATTCTTACGGCAGCCGTAATGATACTCCGTTTGGCTATTCTTACGTCCTTCCATTTGCACTTGCGCAGAGCACCGAATTCAGGACTTAAATTTTGATCAAGCCGCCTGCAATTTTTTTTTCTTCTACCCGTTATATCCATTAGGCCCGATTTGGCGCCTCTGATTGGCTGCTTGCTTGCTAGGCTAGGTTGGTATGTAATGGTACCAACAGACCAGCAGAAAAAAAGCGCAGCGAGTTCAGGCAGTAGCGTAACTTGGGCTGTACAAAATGACGAATATTAAGAAGGGGGGCCGATGTGCTGAGATTATTCTGAAAAAAGTTGAAAATTGAGAAACAAACTACAACTTCATTTTAAATTGATCAAGTTATTACAAAAATTAAAATATAAAATTAAAGTGTCCATATGTTTTATTTACAAATGTTTATAATAACAGTATCCTCTGTGGGGCCCCTGTGAATGCTGGGCCCCTAGAATCGTCCATGGTTACCTGTACTGTTTTATTTTGTCAAATGAAATGAAATCAAATCTAAGTCAGGAGTTGGCCCCCAAGCAAGATGCCCAGCTTTGCTAACGGAGGTGTATGCTTGCCAGTCATATAACCGGCATCCACCAAAGTCACTAAATAATAGTGAAGTGTCAGAATTTGGGGTGATAATAATTTTTGAACAAAAGGTAACTGTGCGGGGGCGCCCCGGTGGCTCATCAGTCTAAGCGCGCGCACCATAAAGGCTGTGTCCTTCCCGCAGCGACCTGGGTTCAATTCCGGCTCAGGTCATTTGCTGCATGTCTTCCCCCATTCTTCTCCCCAACATTCCTGTCTCTCTACACTGTATAACTGTCAAATAAAGGAAAAATTCCCAAAAAAATAATCTTAAAAAAAAAAGGTAGCTGTGTGAAGTTGGAAAGCTATCGCGGCTTCCCAGCTAGCTAGCTACAGCATTTGGCCCACTGCAGCACAGTGCCAGAAGATTCTGTCCATCAGCTGCTTCCCCAGGGCATTGGATGGTGCTTCGATTTCTGATACGGTATAATTGTAATTATATACTGATCAAAACTTCCAACGCAACATTTGAAATTTCAAAATATTTTTGGTATGCCTAATTTTCTAACAAATTTCAGCCTGTATATCCAAACTGCACCTTAAAAGCTCATTAAGTATTGTTTAGTTTTTCGTCGGGGCAGTCCGTTCCACCGGAATGCACACAGCTGAGATGTTTGCCACACCACTCAGATTGAGCAGAACTCATTGACCAGTCCTTATGAAATGTGGCCAATAAATAGCCAGAGGAATGGGGAACTTAAATATTCCTTGGCATTCTTCTGGTGCAACTCTAGACTATGGGATGTCTTCAGCAAAATCAGCGAGAAGGAGCCATTGGCATGCTTGCTGGTGGAATGTCACAGAGACGTGTTGCAGTGGATCTGGGTGTCCATGTGTTGACCATTTCGTGACTCCGGAGGCGGTTCCATGACACAGGAAGCACAAACGACCGTCCGCGTGCTCCCAGGTCACGTGTAACCACCCCTCAACAGAACCGCCATATTCGTCTCCAGCACCTCCGTGATCGCTTCCGACCACCCACAGTTACTGCTGCTCAGACCAGAGGTTGTCACCAGAACAGGATCAGCGACCAAAACTGTATAAATCGCGTGAAGCTGGACTGAACAACCGGCGTCCACATCGTGGTCTGGTGCTGACTCCTGCTCATCGTCCTGCACGCCTGCAGTGGGCAAGGGCACATTTGGGCTGGAATGCACTCAGGTGGAGCAGGGTCTTGTTTTCAGACGAGTCCCGGTTCAAACTGGCGTGGGTGATGGCCGAGCACGTGTTTGGTGTAGGCGAGGGGAACGTTATGCTGACGCCAATGTCTTGGAGCGTGACCGCTGGGGTGGACCAAGTGTCATGGTGTGGGCTGGAATAAGTGCCAGTCACAAGACAGAGCTGGTTTTCATCGATGGAAACCTGAATGCGGCCCATTACCGCAACGACATTTTAGCCCCTGTGGCTGTTCCTCTTGTGACTCGCTACCGCTTGACGCTGTAACAGGACAACGCAAGACCACATGTCGCCAGGGCCTGTCAGGATTACCTGAGGCAGCACAATGTTCAGTGTCTTGATTGGCCTGCGTTTTGCCCAGATTTGAACACAATCGAGCACCTTTGGGACATTCTGGGTCGTCGGTTGAGAAGGCGTGATCCAGAACCCTCAACCCTCCAAAAGTTACGCCAGGCTCTCACTGAGGAATGGGACCGTATCACACAGGTGGAAATATAGAACCTGATTGACTCCATACACAGGAGAATTCAGTCTGTGTGTGACGCTAGAGGTGGGCACACCAGATACTGACTTCGGCGATCCGGAATACCTGTTCAAAGTGACTCAGCAAATTGGAACTGGGACTATGTTATTCCTCACTAATTGTTCTAAAACATGGCATTATACTGAAACTTGCAGGCACATTTGAGAATGTAACTTTCCTCATAATAAAATAGCTTGTATTAAAATAAACCTGAGCGTTGCGTTGGAAGTTTTTCTCAGTATACAAGCTGGCTCGCAAAATAGTTAAATCTATCCCAGGTTATATAGCCAGAAAGCTGTCATAAAATGTGTTTCTTCTTAAAGTCCATGTAAGTCTGGGCTGCTCTGAAGTTGTGCGAACAGCTGCAGACTACCCAATAAGAACAAAGTTTAATGAGATGGAATCTGTTATAGCTGAGCACCGTATTTCATCCACAAGCTAGCTAGCTACATAAACCTCTACAATTTTCTGACTGGCAACGGAAAACAATGTAGCTTGCTACATTAGACCATATCCCAAATACTATGAATTATAAAACCCGAAATAAATGCAGTGAGTTGCAGGGGGAGCTAGTGAATTCTAAGAGAGTGGAGTTTAGAGGTCTATAGCTATGGTTACTTGGCTTGCTTGGTTTAGCGTTCGAGCTGGAGGCACAGCTGTGCTGTCGATGCCAAAAGAAACATGCTACTCACTGAAGCTATTAAGAAAGGCATTCACTGAAGTCAGAATGTAATAGCTTGCTTGAGAAGTGTTCAAATTTAGGGGGCTAATACTTTTAACAAAATGTGCCTGTGTGAGGTAGGAAAATAAAGGTCCACCTCATCAGATAGCTAACATGTAATATTCATTGGCCTTATCCTTTAACTTGATTTTAATTCAGTCAGGTCCACTTTGTTAAATCCTAAATTATAATATCATTTGCAGAAAATTTATTTGCAATATTTGAATTTGGCTGCATTGCTTTTTTCTGGGGCCTCCTCGCTCTACCACACGCATGCATGAAAAGCCAGTAGGCAGGGAGAGCCGAAAACCTGCCCTTCCATGCATACGTGTGAAAGCCATTGGCAGAGAGAGCAGCAGCAAACCCCCAGGTGTAAAGAACTTATCATTGAATAAGTCAGATAAATATGTAAAGGAGGAACTGGGGACGGTGGTGGGTTGCAAATGAGCAGAGAAAGCAGCAATAGACAGGCAATGCATCTTTAAATATGGTGCCTTGTTTAAGATTTGCCAATTGAGTGCCTGGAGGGAATCAGCTGAGCTGTCAGCTGATGTGGGATTGGCTTGCGATCTGTACCATCACTAATGAAGGCAGGCTTGCAAGGTAGGCGTGTCTCCGTGGCCTGCCTGAACTAACGCTGTGCTCAATTTCTTGACTTGGCTAAGGTATGTTAAAATACTGAGCCATACACCACTTTATTCTTTCAGGGAAAAATATTGCAAAGTAAGTCAACTGCCAATGGTCCACCAATGCTCCACCTCTTTGCCTATTTTTAGTTTACCGGTTCTATGGACTTTGCATGTTGTCCCCGTGTTCGCATGGGTTTCCTCAGGGTACTTTGTTTCCTCCACCCACAAAAATATGCATCATAGGAACACTCCTACTGGTGCCCCTGACCAAGGAACTGGCTTTAGAACTGGAGTTGGTCCCTGGGCGCTGCTCTGTGTGGCTGCCCACTGCTCCTAACTATAGGATGGGTTAAATGCAGAGGACGAATTACCCCATGGGGTTCAATAAAGTATATCTTATCTTATTGGCCATTGGCTATTGTCGTGATGTGGCGTCCATCGTCCGTTGTCCGGAACATTTTTTTTTTTTTTTTGGCCTGTTGAATTTTTGTGTAAATTTGCCATGACATACTTCTAGAGCAGGGGTAGGTAACCTTCTCCAGAAAGAGCCACTGTGGGTGCAGGCTTTCATACCAACCAAGCTGCTACACACCTGCTTCTACTAATCAAGGCCCTGAACAAACATTTCAGAGGTTGATTAGTAGAATCAGGTGTGTAGCAGATTGCTTGGTATGAAAGCCTGCACCCGCAGTGGCTCTTTCTGGAGAAGGTTCCCTACGCCTGTTCTAGAGCATATCTCCAGACTTTTTTTTTTTTTTTTTCAGATTCTTGATTGAATCATTTTTGTCTGTTTTATGGGCCCTTGAAATTTTGGCCCCAATGTTAAAGATAGGACTGAGTAATTAAAAAAAAATTATTTCTCAAAAACTGCCTGATAAATTTTTTTCCAAATCAGGCAATCAACTTTCCTTGGCACCATCAATGTACAGTGCGAGCGCCATTTTGATTTAATTGACGGAAGTGGGTCTAGTGGGGGCGCTGTACTTTAACATTGGATCCTATAGAGAATATGCAATGGTTGTAGATAGAGATTAAGATTGTTGTTTTCGACATTTAGGAAGTCTTATATGACCTATATTTTGGCTGTGTTAAGGTTGACCTCAGATGACCTTGAAAGGTCAAACGTGAGGTCAAGCAAAATGTTACAATTTTCAAAGGCTTCTAGGCTTGAAAATATATTGGGAACATATATGTATTGAACACGTATGTATGTATTCATGTATTTGAAACGTCATTTGGTGGCCTTGAACTTGACCTTTGGTGACCTTCAAAGGTCAAACTTCACATGGTGAAATTTCAATGACTTCTATCACAAAAACTATTACAGATAGAGCTTAGGTCTCTATTGTGGGCATATAGGAAGTCATGTATTAAGTTTCATTTGGCGACCTTGAACTTGACTTTCAGTGACCTTCAACGGCCAAACTTTACAATTAAATTTCAATGACTTATATCAGCAAAATCATAACAGAGAGTGTAGGTTTGCATTGGAGACATATAGGAAGTCATATATGAACTTCCATTTGGTGACCTTCATACTGATCTTCGAAGGTCAAAATTGACCTAGCGAAAATTCAATGACTCTTATCACTAAAAAGGTCACAGATAGAGCCTCAGTTTGTATCACAGACTTAAAGGAAGTCACACATGAACTTTCATTTTGAGACATTGAACTTGACTGTTGGTGACCTTTGAAGATCAAACTTGACATAATACAATGACTTCTATTGCCAAAACGGTCACAGATGGAGCCTAGGTTTGTATTAGAGACTTATAGGAAGTCATATATGAAGTCCATTTGCTGACCTCAACATGACCTTCTGTGGCCTTTAAAGTTCACTATTGACATATTGAATTTTCAATGACATGTATCACCAAGACTGCTTCAGAGCTTAGGATTGTACAAAGTATTACAGGAGGTCTTATAAATGTATGTGAACTTCTATTTAGTAACCTTGACATTGACCAATAATTTGAGGGTCAAATTTCACATGAAATTTTCATAACTTGTATCATCACTATAAGATTGCTTGCCGGTAAGCTACAGGACCCTTGGTCCTATTTTTGGATTTGTCAGCAGTTAGGAGGAGTCAGCCACTGCCGAGATGCTGATGACTGGGAGCACTGTAGAGCACCAAAAGAGCTTCAAATAGTAAATTGTTTGTGAATCAGGTGATCACAAACAGGGGTGGGTTGTGATTCATCATATGTGAATGCTGAGCAGCAATTCCCATGACAGCAGCAGTACTAGGAGGTGGGGTTGAAGTGCATGAATGAAGAAACAAATGGGATGAAGCAACAAGCATGACAGCTTTTTAAATGACACATTATGATGTGGTTTACAGTCAGACATGTTTTTGTATTTTTGAGGTCCCCTTATCTTCAAATAATTGGAGAGAGGCAGAAGCTTCAAAAAATTATTGGACTTTATTCCAGCTCATGATGATACAATGACCTAAAGCCCGGTGTAGTCTCTGCATGCAAAGAATACTAAACACAAACATTCCAAACTGCCGTTTTCGTGAGGACCTCCTTCCAATTACATTACGCTGGTTACCTCTCATCTCTTTTCCTTCCCCTATTGGTTGGCATGTTCTCTTTGGAATTTTCTGGAAAATATTGGTGGCACACGGAGGTATTGTCCCCATCAAAAAGAAGGAAAAATAAATTTAAAATAGAGAAAAATACATTTAAAGATACAAATGGATATGTATCATGTTTCCAGTAATGAATATGATTCTACTGAACGGATATTAATCAAAGCTAAAATCAACTGAACAGATATTGATGAAATCAACTGAACAGATATTAACCAAAGCAGAAATCAACTTAACAGATATCATTTGAATCAACTGAACAGATATTAACCAAAGCAGAAATCAAATAAAGTTATTGATTGAATCAACTGAAGCAAAGCAGAAATCAACTAAACAGATATTGATTGAATCAACGAAACATCAACCGCTTGTGTGTGTGTGTGTGTGTGTGTGTGTGTGTGTGTGTGTGTGTTACTGCAGCTTACATAATATGGTTCCAGATTATGATTATTGATTTACTGATGAATGAGTAATACTGAAATATGATCCTCAACAATTATAGGCCTATATAGCAAAGCAACTTACTGGGATAAACTGTAGAAAAAAATATAGGACAACAGAACAACTATAATCTTTTTTTTTGTAACCAGTTATGATTTATAAGGCTAATATTCATTTATTTCAGTACTCGTTTGCACCCTTAGTTGCTATGATGCTGTTGCAAAGACCTTTGCCATTACCAAACAAACTGGAACAAGGAGAGAAAACTGGATGGGTTAGCTAGAATGTGGTCCCAGTCTTGGACCCTGTTTAAGACTGGAAGCTTGTTCTTGATAACTTGAGTTGAAGAACATGAATAGGCGTGAACAGAGTTAACTTGAACTGGGTCCCAATCCTGGATTCTGATTAGGGTAGGAAGCTTGTTCAAATCAACTGAATGATTAGGCTGACTTCTTGGGGAAAGGCTATCTCTAAGGCGGGGTACACACACAAGGATTTTTTAAATCTGAAGAGATTTTTTATCTGCTACAGACCCCACACATGAAGATAAAAAATCAGGCACTGAACAGTTTTGATCGTACTGTGTGTGGTGTGCTCCGATAATCTCAACACAGCACAGCACACCACACACATAACGATTCTGTTCCACCACCGATCTAGAATCTAGTCCTCCAAGACAGAAATCTCGCGTGATCAAACGTGATCTGACAAAAACAAAGAAGAAGAAACATGGTGTGACTGTTGAAGGGTCCTGTCACTAGAAATGTCTCTTCATAAGTACGCGCCCTTACTACCTTGCCAATGAGCCTGGCTCTTTGGCGATGTGGTCAGCGCGTTTGACTCTTACCCGGGAGTCTGGGGTTCAATTCCCCGCCCGGGCCCTCCTTCAGCCTGCCACATTCTGGTGTAATCGGCAGGATCTGGGGGATCCGAATGGATGGCAGCATGCGTAAAGCATGGAGTGTGAGGACACACTCCCGAAAGAGGGGGAGAGATATGACAGTTGAAGGGTCCTGTCACTAGAAATGTCTCTTCATAAGTATGCGCCCTGACTACCTTGCCAATGAGCCTGGCTCTTTGGCGATGTGGTCAGCATGTTTGACTCTTACCCAAGAGTCTGGGGTTCAATTCCCCGCCCGGTCCCTCCTTCAGCCTGCCACAATGGCAACAACAAACACAAGACACAACATGGAAGAGGACACACGAGAGGAGGGAATGATGGTGGTCGGCTCGCTTCTTGATTGGCTACATTCCGTTTCACGTCACAATTCACGGAGTCATGACGCGGGAGTCGTCGGCTTTCCCCACACACGTGAAGATTTTTGGTCGTAAATATTGAACAAGTTTAATATTTACGATCGTCGGGCCCGACCCATTTCGGACCCAATAATCGGGAGAAATTCACTCTTAACACACCTCAGATCACAGGAGAAACTTATCTTATCAGATAATCTTATAAGACATAAGATAATCTTCCTATTGTCGTTGTTGGTTGGGAGGGGGAAAATCGGGGCAAAATCAGCCAGATTATCTTTATGTGTGTACCCCGCTTAAATTACTAGTTGCATTAGATGGAGACGAAAGAGTTTTAGAACTAAATATTGAATAAAATAATTTGCATGAAAGCGAGTTTACAATCCAGCAACTTGCACATGAACTAGAAGGCTTAAATACTAGTTATGTCACCGTTAAGCGCAACTCTTTAAGTGATTCAGCAGAGAGGGTGAGATCCACAGGACATAAACCAATCACAGCACACGTCCACTTAATAGACACGCAAGCTGCTGAATTGCAACACACAAGGGATTCACTCAGGGGTTGTGACTCCTTCCTTGCGAGGAGATATCATCAAATCAAAGTATTCAGAGACTGGAGGATGCAGTCTTTTGTTTAGTTATTCCACCTTAAATTCCTCTAGCCTACTTTGTAATTCTCACACAACTTGCCTATTGGTGGACAAAAATTAATATCTAACAATAACCCATGATTTGCAGAGGGCAGCAAGACCATATATATATATATAGGTACTATCATATTTGACTCTAAATGAGGCTTTTAACGTCACAATTATCATCAGTGTGTGACAACAATACAAACCAATGTAAGGCTTCACTGGAAGGTACCCTCTTTGCTCGGCATACACTTAAACGATCTGGTATCAGACTTTATATTACTAGTGTCAGGATTCTGTCCATTTCATGTTTTATTTTCTGCATCTTATTTATTTCGATTTGCGTGTCTTTTGTCCATATACATTTGTTTTCCTGTCACATCCTTGTGTTTATTGGATCTTATTACTCAGTCAGTGTTCCTTGTGTCTCTTCTGGCCCCACCCACGGTCTGTCACCCGGTCTTGCCCAAGTTTCGTGCGTTTTGTAATCAAGTCCACACGTGTATATGTGCCTTGTTCTTTCTGCATCTGCGTGTTGGTTTTTTTCCATGTTTCCCCTGTTCTTCTTTCTTGCTTCTCTTTCCTAGTTTTTAACTTTACTTAGCTTTAATCTTGTGTTTAATTTTCACTAGTTTGTGTATGCAGTACAGCTTCATCCGCCTGAGTTGTGTGTTCTCAACAAACATCAGTTCTTCTCAAGTTTGTCGGCAATTGGGTCCTTCCTCTGCCCCAGCGTGACAGAACAAGCATGCCAGTATGGACAAAGCAGCCAAAACCTGAGACAAGGAGTTATGGGAACTGGGATGCACCCTATTCTGCCCCCCAGGCTGTGGCAAGAAGGCCATGGCCAAGAAGGAAGGGTAGGCAGTCGTGACCATGACTCACAGGGTGGTGGATGCTCAGCCTTAGCTGAGGTACTTCCTACGAAAATAGGTCAAGGATTTCCTCTACTTGGCAGACTCTTTGCTTCATCTAGGAGCCCCCAGACCATGGCTTAAACCAGCCTTCAGCCCAGCTTTGGCACCCCAACACACCCAGGCAATATCTCCCTCACCTCAAATGGTGAGTGTTGGGGTTTTGACCCTATCACCTGTACTTCTGGAGCCTACCCGCACCCTTAACTCATTTCTGGGCACCCGCCTGACCCAAAATGGAGCCTTAGAGTCCCAGCCGCCCAGAGCTCCCACTGCCCAGAGCCTCAGCTGCCCAGCCCAGCTTCCAGTTTCAGCCCCCAGTCTAATCTAGCCTCCAGCCTGAACAGAAGTCTGGACCCTAAGCGGCAGTTGCCTCAGGATCTACAGTCTGCGCTGCAGTCGCTCCAGAATCCGCACTGCTGTTGCTATGGGCTCCAACATCCACGCGGAATCACTCCAGGCTCCAAAATCCGCGCTTACCTGCTCTAGACTCTGATATCTGAGCTGCAGTTGCTCCAGGCTATGGGATGTGAGATGTGGTCATTCTAAGGTCCAATCTCTGCCCAGAGGTGCTCCCTGCTCCTGCACCTCACTCAGTGAGGCTTCCTGATCCCACTCACAGTCTCGAGGGGTCTCCAGATCCTGACTCTGACACGGAGGAGGCCCCAGATCCTGCTCATGACATAGAGGGGCCCCCTATTCGGGCCTCTGGCTTTCAGGGGCTTCCTGACTCTATGAGCAGCCCTCCACCGCTTCCTGAGCCAGATCCTCTGGGCAGTCCTCCGCCACCTCCCTAGCCAAACCTTGTTGGTGGTCCTGCACCGCCTCTCGAGCCAGACCCTGCGGGCGGTCATCTGCCTAAGACAGGGATTGCCAGCCCTCTGACTGAAGCAGGGGGCTGCCAGCCTTCTACCCGAGCCATACTGGCGTCCATGGCCTCCGCCCGAGCCTGACAGGTGTTTCCTCCTGTGTTGGCCACTCTAGCCCTGTCCTGCCCATTCCAGCACTGGCCGCTCCTGCTCTGCCCAGTCCCGTTGGATTGACAGGAGGAAAGGCCGGCTTCTTCTCCTGAACTGGATATGTTGATTATTGTTGTGTCATCAAGTGTACTTTTGAAGTCATTTGTGTGTCCACATTTCACTTTCTCCGCAGTTATCTAATAGCTTCCATTAATTGTAACCTTGGACTACGAGTCAGGGATAGTATGGATCAGCGATTGTTGTGCCTCCTCCGTCACCACATTCATAGAGATTTCTTGTGAGCGCTCTATTGGTCACATTTTTTTATTAATTCATTTCATATTTGACATGAACCTTGTGTGTAGTAAGGTCACAAAGCCTTTCAATTTTGGGAGTGATTGCTTCATTGCATGTCGAATAAGTCACCGTTTTCGGATATAGGGCGTCCAAGGATACTCGTCGACCTGTGCGTGACTGACGGTTTAGTTAATTATTTACTTCTTTAATTATCTTTGCACTGATAAATACTTTGTAATTAGTCCCTATATGTGTAATAAGTCACCATGCTTGCATCTCAAATGATTGCCAGCAAGGAATTGATGAGGATGTGTGCTCAGTTTTACAATTCAGATGGTTACATGCTCAAAATGAACCAAGGGCCTGATGTAATGTATGTTTTAATGATGTGGGAGATTACCTCTCTTTGGGCATTTCACGAGAGCTGCTGCCAGTTTCTGTCTTTACTTAGCCGATATTTTGTTACTTCTGTTTTAAAATAATTTTGGCCCTGCTATTCTTTGTCTATTTTGAAGTATTTTTTAGCTATTTCGCTTATTTCAATCTATATTATGTTTTGGTTCTTTTGTTTTCTGTTCTATTAAAGCTGGGCTCAGGTTTGCGAATAACAGGAAACCAGACCAGATCAGTCATTGTGCATAGAGGGATTTGATATCACTTCCAGTGTAGTCAACCTGACTCACTTTGGTGAAATAACATGCAACTGAAATGACTAGTTTGGTAAAAATGTCTCTTTCAACAGAATTCCAGCGGTGATAAAGAAATGGTGACCTTTTCAGCAGTGTAGTCAGATTATTCAAAAACTGTTCTTTATGTGTATTGTTAAAAATTTCATTAGGTCCAGAAAGTGTCATTTTCAGTATTCCATGTATTTCAGATATACTGTATTTTTTTCAAACGTTTTGCTAACTTGATTACAATGGGTTGTGAATGGGTGATGCAGCACATACATACATACATACATACATACATATATATATATATATATATATATATATATATATGCACTCAGCGCCATTAAAAATGCACCGGTGAGGTATGTACTGTATTTGCGGCAAATTGAAGAATCAATTGATTTTTATTGCTTTTCCAGTGAGGCACGATAGGAAATAAAGAAAAGTGCGTGGTATTTTATGCCTGACGCGCACCACATGTACACGCCAAGCACTTCAGTAACAAACATTGAGCCGTTCGTGATGTGTACAGTGATACTTGACTTGCTCTTTTTGGTGTGGTCTATAGCCTACATAAAGCCAACAAAAAAAATGAAAAATGCTACTGCATCAAGAAAATGGAACGGCTTGTAACACAGGAGAGAAAAAAAGAGCCATTGGCATGTTACGGGCAGATCTCAGCCGCCGAGAGGTGGTGCGTCATTTGCACTGTCACCGTTCAACAATCAGTTGGCTGTCTATCCGAGAATGGAACACAGGCACTGTCACTGACCGACCCCGCTTTGGGCAGCCACGAGTAACTATGGCAGCTCAAGAGCATCACATCTGGTTACAGCCTGTACGTGACAGATTCCGGACAGCAACCCAAACTGATCATGAGATGAGGGGTCCGAGATGATTGAGGGTGAGCGCAAGTTCCGTTTGACGCCGTCTACGTGAGCAAAACATGCGTGCACACGGCCCTTACAGAAAACCTATTTTTTGCCCATCAACAGGAGTAGGAACTCTTCACTTCTGACTGTGGGCACCTGCCTCTGTGTCATTTTTTGGCACTTTATTTCCCTGTTTCTGTCTGAGAATGGAAAACAGTGACTGCCGCTGGCCGACCACGGTAAGGGCAGCCATCCGTAAATGGGCAAAAAATGGGTTTTCTGTAGGGGCCGTGTGCACGCATGTTTTGCTCACGTAGACGGCGTCAAATAGTGCTTGTGCTCACCCTCAATCGCCTCGGACCCCTCATCTCATGATCAGTTCTGGATGTGGCGCTCTTGAGCTGCCATCGTCACTCGTGGCTGCCCTATGCGGGGTCAGTCAGTGACAGTGCCTGTGTTCCATTCTCGGATAGACAGCCGACTGATTGTTGAACGGTGACAGTGCAAATGACGCACCAGCTCTCAGTGGCTGAGATCTGCCCGTAACATGCCAAAGGCTCTTTTTCTCTCTCCTGTGCCACAAGCCGTTCCATTTTCTTGATGCAGTAGCATTTTTCGTTGGCTTTATGTAGGCTATTGACCACAACAAAAAGAACAAGTCAAGTGTCACTGTACACATCACAAACAGCTCAATGTTTGTTATTACTGAAGTGCTTGGCGTGGCACGCAGCGCGCCAGATTACAATACCACACGCTTTTTTTTTATTTCCTCTCGAGCCTCACTGGAAAAGCAATAAAAATCAATCGATTCTTCAATTTGCCTCAAATACGGTACATACCTCACCGGTGCGTTATTAGTGGCGCTGAGTATGTGTTTATATATATATATATATATATATATATATATACACACACACACACGCGCACACACACACACACACACACACACACACAGTGTATACACACGCACACACACACACCCTGAGCAGTCATATCATTATGACCACCTGCCAGTTGTGAGGTGGTGGGGTCTCCATGGGTTGTTTATCCAACACATCCTATCGATGCTCGATTGCATCAAGATCTTGGGAATTCGAAGGCCAAGTCAACACTTTGAACTGGTTGTGTGTTCCTCAAACCATTCCTGAACCATTTTTGCAGTGTAGCTGAAAGCATTATCTTGCTGAAAGAGGCCACTGCCATTAGGGAATATTGTTTCAATGAAGAGATGTACTTGGTCTGCAAAAATGTTTAAATAGGTGGTATGCGTCAAAGCAACATCCACATTAATGGCAGGACCTATGAAGGTTTCCCAGCACAACATTGTCCAAAGCATCACACTGCCTCCGCTGGCTTGCCTCCTTCCTGTAGTGCACCCTGGTACCATGTCTGCCCGAGATAAGCAACATACATGCACCTGGCCATTCACATGATACCTATTCATTCATTTGGAGTGGTGCATCAGAGCTGTGTTGGCTGCTTTTTGTCCTAATTACAATTGCAATTATAGGATTTTATCAGACTGCTACTTTGTCTTATGCGTAGGTGCATTTATGTTTAATTACTCATCCTCTTAAGCCACATTTTAAGCAGAAATATCCATGCATGTCCTGAAGAACAAAAATTTTGTATCCACATTGTGATATACTGGTAACAACTGCATAAAAAGAGGGAAAAAAATTACCAATCAAAGTAAGTGATCTGTAAGTTCCTAATTAGTGAAACTTCGGACACGTTCATGAAAATTGACAATTCATTTGGCGAGCAAATGGTATTCCCAATCCTGTTTTTGTTAATTTATGTTATTACTATTAATCAAATTTGGTTTGAAAAAGCTGTGTACCTGTGTTCAACAACTTACTGATTTTCCCTGTGTCTGGTTTGATCTGCATAAATTTTTGCTCCCAGAATTACTGAAAATAAAATGCAATGTGTTCAAGGGTTTAACATTCTTCATGGCACTCAAGGATATCTGTCTCAAAATGTTTCCGAAGGTGGTGAATAACTGCTTTAAACATTGAATGCGCCTAATTGGGAATAATTATCCACGGTTCTAACGCTTTCGGCAAATTCAAACATTTCTCTAAGAACGCAATCACATTGGGCTACGTTTGTGAACTAAAGTATAATGTATCATTTGTCTTAGTTTATAATTATCATAATGGCATTGTGAAAATAAACCACTGTAAATTGAGCAAAATTCAGTCAGTTTTTTAATAGCTGCTTCGAGCTGGTGTTTTGTCAAGCAAACACCGCCCCCATGAAAACTTTAGCCTGTCACTGATTCTTCACATTAGTCGTATTCTTGCTCTCTGCTCTGACTCTCTCCCTCTGGAGCGGCTGAAATGCAGAGAAAAGATTGATTCTTCGTCAGACTTCAATATTATACGCATAAATATAGCTTTATTTTGAAATATCTGCGCCGGAGGACCAGAGTTTAATTCATGACAATGGAATTTCTGTGCGGTAGGCGCTGCGCAATCAAATTCCTTTGCCTCTTTATTCTGGTGAGTTTTTAGCTTCAGCATGCGCTACTTATCGCACCGGGAGATTTAAATATTGTGAATGGGAAGAGCCTATTGCGTCTTTTTAATCAAGTAGCCTGAATGGTGTCATGTTATTGAATACCACTAGGCCTATATTTTCTTGCGATGGAGGTGATGTCAATGACGATGATATTAATATTAGGCTATTTGAGTTACACTGTTATAAACTTGCGCCCTTTTGCCATTTATTTTAACTATAATTTTACAATCCGTTTATAACAGAGGTTCCGTGTACGTTAACTGTAAACCACCGTTAAAATAACCAGGGGATAATGCGTTAATTTAATTGTTCAATTCAGTCAATTTATAACCGTGTGGAAGTATGGCAAATTGCGTAGTGTTGATGTTGGTATTGGGGTTAATTAATGATCATTTTACTTCGTAGCACCTCATGAGTTCTTGCTTGATATGTGTTGGTTATTTCTGAGGGCTGAAGACCAAAAGTGTTTTTTTTTTTTTTTTCTAATTTCGTTGAATATGCGTAAAGCTGATCGACTATGTAGGCTATGTGTCAAGCAAGCCAGTGAACTGAAATAGAGGCTTTCTGCTGACTGTCGATGGCAGTGAATAATGATTCTTTGGGGGATTTTTTTTTTTTTTGTGGGAAAGCTTCATATAACTCAGCGATGATTGATTTTCAGATGTAAGTTTGTGCTGCAAAAAAAAATGTGCTTTACGTTATGTTATCCTTCTCAAGCTTATATTGTTACAGGGAAGGTTTCGAATGTAGGCCGAAAACGTGCACAGCTGTTTGGATTTTTAAAACAGGCTTTTCACCTGGCCGCAGTTAATAGCTTAGAGCTGGCATAATTGGTGCTGAATAGTGAACGTGAATCAGAGAAATGGAGGTTTACCGGCATTTAGCCGGCGTGAGTCTGCATGTGAGCTTTCACATCCTGTCAGTGCCACGCATCAGAGGTCCGCCACTAAGACCGCGCCTGTGCTGGTCTCATCTCTGAAGCGACTTTTCTCATCCCCTCAGTTTCTGAGAGAGACCGTTTTCAGAGTGTTTCGTTTTTTTTGTTTTTTTGAGTAATGAGTAAAATGACCGACCGAAGTAAAAAGCAGACGAAGAAAAAAAAAAAACCAATGAAACAAAAAAAAAAACAGGTGTTTTTTTCTCAGAATTTTAACCCTCGGCTAGTGAATTTTTAGGGTTCTTTTGAAACTGTATGACCACATGTCAGGAAAACTATATTCATTTCAAGTTTCATTTTCAAGAATAAAAAACACTAGTACGAACCCCTTTTATTTATTTATTCAAATTACATCGCAGTGTGATGATGCACCAACATGACTGTTCTCATGAAAAACATGAATGGCAGGGTTAATAATTCGTTAACAATTTTAGGTGGAGGAATCTTTTTTTTTTTCTTTCATTGTTCAGTGCTGTACTGATGTGTTACAAGTGAAGTGCGAAATTGTCAGTAAACCGGAAAACAGGTTAGTGGAAACTTCTGATCAAACACTGCTGTGTCAGAGTTCAATTTGCTGACTGTTGCGAGCCTCTGATATGAGTTGCTGCCAAGCAAGGTATGAGTGTGCATTACCTGGCTCGAGCTGTTGCTGTCTGGCTCCCGCCCTTGGCTCTGTAAGAAGATTTACTGCTCGAAATAAAATGAGCTGGTGCACAGTAAAAACAGATTGGTTATTTTTCAACCAATCTAATTGGTTCCGGTTGGTATTGGTTGATTTAACCAATATCTTGGTTACAAATAACCAACAATGGTTATCCATTCAATCAGTCCTGCGTGGTTGGGAAGATCTGTGTCCAATCAATCAGGATTGATTGACAGAATAACCATTATATTGGCTATGTGTAAAAAGATATTGGTTAAATAAACCAATATCAGCCTGAACCAATTAGATTGTTTTTTTTTTTTTTTACCAATCTGTTCCTAGAATGTGGGAAGAGGGTTCAGAGAAAATCAGTGCAGGACCTTGCTCAGCTTCTGTCTGAAGAGATGAGCCCTCAGACTGCAATTGTGGCGCTTAGTTCGTTTGGGGTGCAAAGGTCACTTCTCTGGACAGGTTTACTAAGTCAGTGCCAATCCCATGATCAATCAAAATGAATCCAACTGTGTCACATAACCCCTAGAATATCTTTAAAACATTAAGTTAAACAATATTGCTGTTGGGTCCAGCCTTTAATTGGAACTGTTTTCTTCGGTGTTGCTTTCACTCTGCCAGGTACCGTCTAACACACATAAAGCAACTCAAATCACACTCATACACAGTTTCTATTTGAAACGCATCTTTAAAAATGCGTGAAGGGGAATGGTCTGAGCCACAAATAAACTTACCGGCAAATAACAAGAGCACCCGGGCAAGAGGCAGCAAACCACTCCTATGCCATTACTCATCATGATGAAGAAAATGGCTGCGACCTCATTGACCTCATCTTTATTCAGTGCTACAGCCTATTATCAATGAAAAAGCATAGATTTGAAACAAGCTTTTATGCAGATCGCTTCAGACTCATACATATGCATACAGTGCTGTGAAAAAGTGTTTGGGCCTTTTACAATTTCTTCTATTTTTTGCTTATTTTTTATATTTAAATATTTCAGATCATCCAAATAATTTTACCCCAAGACAAAGACATTATGAATAAACATGAAATAAAGCTTTTAAATGATCATCTCATTTATTGAAGGTAGAGAGTCATTCAAAGGCTAAACTGCCCATGTGAAAAAATGATCGCCTCCCTAAACCTAATGACTGGTTATGCTGCCCTTGGCGGCAACAACTGCAATCAATGATAAATGTTAGCTGCCATTTAGTCTTCTACATCAGTGTGGCGGAATTTGGCTCGCTGTTCTTTGCAGAATTGTTTTGATTCAGCCACATTGAAGGGTTTTTGAGCATGAACAGCCTGTTTAAGATCATGCACAGTGTCTTATTTGGATTCAAGTCAGGACTGTGACTAGGTTATTTTAAAAACCTTCATGTTGTGTTCTTCAAACTCCATCAGAGGTGGGCTTGTGTGCTTTGGATCATTGCCCTGCTTCAAAACCTAAATGCGCTTGAACTTAAGGTCATAAACTGATGGCTGGTATTTTCCTCCAGGATTTTCTGTTAGAGAGCGGAATTCATGCTTCCATCAATTATGGCAAGTTGCTCAGGTCCTGAGGCAGCAAAGCCACCCCAAACCATCACAATATCACTACCATGTGTGACTGTTAGTGCAAGTATTCTTACCGTGGAATGCTGTGTCACTTTTACGCCAGATGAAAAGGGACTCATAACTTCCACTTTTTACCCATCAGTTCACAGAATGTTATTCCAAAAGTCTGGGATAATCAAGAATCAATATATATATATGTTTTTTTTGGCAAATGTGAGACGAGCCTTAATGTGTTTTTTTTTTTTTTTTTTTTGTTCGTAGCAGTATTTGCCTTGCAGCTCTCCCATGGATGCCATTTTTGCTCAGTCTTTCTCTTTTTGCGAAATGTGAACACTGACCTAAACTGAGTCAAATGAAGCTTGCAGGTCTTTAGATGTTAGTCTGGGTTCTTTTGTGACCTCTTGGATGAGTCGGTGATTTGAAACATTAAAGTGTGACAGATATGAAAAACTGAAGAATTCAGAAAAATGGGAAAATGGGCATGTACGCGACTTTGACAAAGGCCAAATCGTAATGGCTTGACGAGTGGGTTGAGCATCTCTGAAACTGCTACTCTTGTGGGGTGTTCCCAGTCTGCAGTAGTCAGTGACTACCAAAAGTGGTCCAATGAAAGAAAACCGGTGAACCTATGACAGCTGGCAGCCATACCACTACATACCACTATTCGATCTGCACCTGCCACGTGGCTGAAGCTAAGCAGGTGTGGGCTTAGTTAGTACTTGGATTGGAGATCACCTGGGAAAACTAGCTTGCTGCTGGAAGAGGTGTTGCTGGGCCAGAAGGTTGCGATCTTCCCTCTGGTGTACTCCAGTGCAGTGATGGGGATATTGTACTGAAGGAGACGCCGTCTTTCGGATGAGACGTTAAGCCGAGGTCGTGACTCGCTGTGGTTATTAAAAATCCTAAAACACTCTTCGACAAAAGTAAGGGATTACCCGGTGTCATGGCTAAATTCCCAACCTGGCTCTTTCGACCTGCCACCTAATTATCCCTTGATCTAATTGGCAATGCAACTTGTCCTCTCCCTCTCCACCGCAACCCCCAGGGCTCCCTTGAAAAAGAGATCTCAATCTCAATGGGACTTCCCTGGTTAAATAAGGGTTAAATTAAAAATAAATAAATTAAAAAAGATTCATGGGCGGCCAAGGCTCTTGGGGAACGAAGGCTAGCCTATGTCATCTGATTCAACAGAGGAGCTACTGTTGCTCAAATATTCACCAAAATTCATGCTGGTTCTGATAGATTGGTTAGAACACACAGTGCAGTGCAGTTTATTGTGTATGGAGCTGTGCAGCTGCAGACTAGTCAGGGTGCCCATGCTGACCCCGTCCACTGCCAATAGCACTTACAGTGGGCTTGTGAGCATCAGAACTGGATTACAGAGCAATGGAAGAAGGTGGCCCAGTCTGATGGATCACATTTTCTTGTCCATCATGTTGATGGCCGGGTGCGTGCATATTGTTTACCTGGAGAAGACATGGCACCAGGATGCACTATGGGAAGAAGGCGAGCCAGCGGAGGCAGCGTGATGCTTTGGGCAATGTTCTGTTGGGAAACCTTGGGTCCTGCCATTCATTAACTTTGACATGTACCACCTATCTAAACATTGTTGCCGACTAAGTACACCTCTTCATGGAAATGGATTTCCCTAATGGCAGTGGCCTCTTTCAGCAAGATAATGCTTTCTGCTACACTGCAGAAAGGTTCAGTATTGGTTTGAGGAACACAACAATTAATTCAAGGTTTGACTTAGCCCCAAAGTCCCCAGATCTCAATGCGTTCGAGTGTGTGTGGAATGTGCTGGACAAACAAGGGAGATTGATGGAGGTCCCACTTTACAAATTACAGGACTTAAAGGATCTGCTGCCCGCTAACGTCTTAATGCCAGATTCCACAGCACACCTTCAGTGGTCTAGTGGAGTGTATGCCTCAACGGGTCAGGGTTATTTTGCCTGCAAAAGGGGGACCTACACAATATTAGGCAGGTGGTCATAATGTTACGATGTTATGGCTGATTGGTATGTGTGTGTGTGTGTGTGTGTGTGTTTTGGTTCTGTACTCCTGTACTCTAGCACTTAACACCTTGAAAGAATACATGCCTATGTGGTTGAAGAGCAGTCTATGAACTTTATTTTGAGCTTGTGTTCATTGTTATCGGACAAACCATTTAGAAAAGGCAGCACCTTTTTCATAGTCCTCCTGCTAAATTTTAGGCATCTAAAAATTATTGGGCTGTTTAACACCATGTAGAATGAAGTAATCATTTTTAATATTTGGTTGCGTGCAATGACTGCTTGAAGTCTTTGATGCATAGACGTCACCAGACACTGGTTATCTTCCCTGGTGATACTCTATCAGGCTTGTACTCAGACATCATTTTGCAAACTGATTGTAGTGTCGCAGGATGACGCAAGGGCTGTCAGGCAACTCGGTGTCTCATCATCAGATAATTAATGAAAAATTCCAGCCTGATGCTTTCTGCTGAATTTCTGAGTAGCAGATACAAGTTGTTCACACCCAGTCTTCTGTAGAATATCTTAAATATGAGTGATTGTCTGTCAAAAGTCATTCGTGAAAAAAGTTGCGAAGAGGCCATGAAGTACGTAATAGGTCAACAGTATGTGATTAGAATCTAAACTGAGCATTGGTGTGCTGCTGTTATCACTGCTAAAATCCAACACTGAAAAACACCAACTTCTCAAAGGACTTCTCTGCTTGAGTCATTTTAAATTTGGCATAGCGGCAACTGAAATCGCCAGTGTCGGCAGTGAACTTGCTTCTGAAGTTTCAGCCACTAACATGTCATAGACCAATCAAAAAAATTTATGGAAAGGAAAAATTAAGAAGTGTTGATTCATCTATACATTTTGTAAAATATATTTCAGTAATGATTTTATTGAAATGATGCATTCAGGTAAGGATTTGACGAGACTTCTTTTCGGATCTTTTATCAGTGAACTATCTGCGAAACTCTTCTGAGCCTTTGCTTGACATTACACTTGATGTTACACATTTTTGGCTGTGTGGGTGACTTGTTTCTGTCCACTTTAATGCTTTTTTCCTTGTTATTTTGGTGTAAAAAATTTTTTCTCCAAATATTGTTTTCATTTTCTCAGTGCTTGTAAATAGTGAGGCCGTCTTTCTGTTTTTCAGAGTTTTTCACTCTGTATAGAGTTTAAAGGACAAGTTGCCAGTTTCATTACAGCACATTTATTTGGCAGATGGATTCATCCCAAGGAATGTACAATAAATGAATTGAATTTGGCAGTGTAAATGGCCAAACAACAGACCGAACAAAATGCAATTCATATTGAGCATCAATCAACTCTGTTATGAATTAGAGGGAAAACTACACCGCAGTTTAAAAAAGGAAGTTGTACAGGCACCACAAATTTCACACGCTGAATGTGAGATTAGCACATGGTTCCTGGTCTCACTTTCTTCATTAGACAGGCATGTGAAAGTAATGCAGGTAAAACATGGAAATGTTAGCTACCATTGCATCATGCAATCTACCATCATGATATAATTATGTGTGGATACATCCCTCTGTCGAATCCTGCGCCAAATCCAGAAGTGGGCAACGAGGGCCACATCTGTACCTGGCTTTCATGCCAACTTCACCTTTTAATGTCCAAATTACCTCAATTAGCCAAATTATTTATGAAATCTTGCATTTTAGCTGCATTTTTATAAAAGCAGGGGTGTATGCGAGGGGGGTCATGGGGATATTTCCAGGATCCTGGCTCTCATCCGACATACATTTTCCCCAAGCTCCCTCCCCCTTCCACCTCCCATAAAAATGCTTCAACAAACTTCCTAAGTAGGAATTCTTTTTAGGAGATACCCAGTACTAGCTAGAATTTAGGAGACAATTTAGGAGACAACCAGCACTAGCTTTTATTTAGGAGACATTGGGCCTCATGCAAGAAGCGATATAAGAAAAATTTTTCTCTTATTTTCGTTCGTATCCCTGATTTTTTCTTATTTTGCTCTTACCCATAGATTTCTGGGATGCACCAATGTTTTCTTATTTTTGCTCTTCTCTTAGGTAAGAGAAAATTTTACGAGTGGTCGAGAAACTGACTGGCGTCTCAGAAAACTGTTATCTCTGTCCACAAATTGCTTGTCCAGTGCATGGAAACACAAGTTTTAAAACCTAAACATTGAAAATGCATAATTTAATCAAATTTTGATTATGTTTTTGAGGAATTATGATTTTATTAATTAATTCTTGGGCTAAAGAGTTCGGCCAACTAATCCTAATTACGAATAAGCTATAAAAACCCTTAGATACTTGCATGCGTTCTGCTTTTGAATGGCTTACCTATTGCTTTGGCCATCCAGGCCTTGCGCACAGAGCGCGTTTTCAGAGCGGATCTGTTTGCTGAGACAGATGAATGGTTACTCGTACCAAATGTGAAAGCAACCATACTTAAGCACAGAAGATTACTGATGTGTAACGGCTCTCTTAATCTAACAAATGCAATGGCAAAAAGATATCTCCATTCAAACAAAGAAATTCAATGCTTGCTCGAAATGTAGGTGGACGAAAACATACAATCACAACTGGATACTACACGCAAAAACTCAGAGATTAATGAAATAATTCATGAGTAGTTACATTCGCATAGTTATCACAGAATAGTAGATCGGAGGCATGACAAACTTAAGAAAATGCGGCGGCGATATTTCTAAGTGCGGGACGCAGTGCGAAAGGCAGCGCAAATTGTGAGATAGATAAATTTTTGTGGTATGAGGCAGTGGCCAGCATAATCAGCCAAAAAAGCAAGGGTGAAAGAATTCCGTATGCAACATCCATCTTTCAGCTTACCTTGATGTTTGGGTACCCAGAGAAAGATTTGGATGTGTAAAAACATCAAGCATTCAGTCAAGAAAATTTTGAATTTAATTTTTCATGCTGCTATACGTGGTAATCCACAATACAGATGACACACCGGGTAGCTAGGGCACGTGCAGCATATGCATTTGCAAGATTAATATTCAATATTAATATTCTAAACCCCCTTCTCAATAATAAAACCTATATTGACGCCTCCTTTTAAAATCATTCCCCATTTAAAACCACCTAGGTGCATACTGCAACGCGCTGTATCGGAATTTTGACATGTATGCAAGTGTACTCGGGTACAGTACGATATCACTAGTGTGAAAGCAGACCAGAAAGGGGAGGGGGGACAATCGTATTGGTGCACAGTACGGAACAATCGAACCTAGTGTGAAAGCGCCCTTGAGCAGCCAAGAGCAGTCTGCTCTTTGCACACAGCACGTCACCTGCCCTTATATGGTGTTTAGTGGGTGTCATATATGCTAATTTAAAACAACAGGGCACGCGCGTCCAATTTACGATCAAGTGGGATTCAACATTCAGCACACCTGAGTAAGAGCAGATTTGAACGGTAAGAGCGTTTAGTACATCCGGAGTTTATTTCTCTTATTTTTTTCTCTTAGCAAAAAAATTAGAGAAAATATAAGAGACATTTGCAGACATTTACTGGGTTCCATAGAGTTAATGAAATGATACTGGATATTGATTTGGCTCTGCTTGGATACCGATTTAGTCACCCTTTATACTTACACCCATTATTGTTTTACAGTAGGTAAAAATTCTGAGAAAGGGTTCAAAATGTGTGGTAACACACGTGATGCCAATTTGGACACAACTTCTCACCGCATCCAGTTTTTTTAAAAAGCTCTGTGAAGTGTGTTGGCCTTTTTAAATTTAGATGATATGGAGCCATACATGGGTGAATGACCTAGGAAATGTGACACTCAATGAAATAAAAAATGAAATGATTTTAAAAATTTTGGCAGTTTATTGTGGCAACACATGTGACATGTGAGGTAACACACGTGACATTCTCTGAAATTCAAACAAGTACAGAAAGAATTATCAATGCCATCAACTACAAAGAACATTTTTCTTTCAGAGAAGAGGATTTGGCCTTAGAATACTTAAATCAAGAGAACATTTGTGCAAAGATTCAGACGCGTCATAATGATGAGAGTGAAACCACAAACTTCAGGGACCATGTATTACCCTGCATCAACAACATGTTCATAATGAACTCCATGGTCATCAACTTTCCCAATCAACTTTCTTATAACCTGCCAATCCTCTACCCAGCTTCTGTCTTCCTGTAGGGGATAGGTAAAGACCTTACCACTGTACCTTGTCCTCCTTAGACATACAACCTCAGCTTCATTTCTTTCCCTATCATAAAGCCACCAGCTCAGTCACAAATCTTTTTTTGGCCTTCCTTGTCAGGAACCTGACCAAAAGAAAATCTCCTACAGACAAAGAGTGCAGGGGTACACCTGGTACAGTTGGGTTTATGCAGAAATGATGGAGCAACTAACCATAGGCACGTAGGAATGGGATAATAATTGCTCGAGGACAAGATAACGCTCTCTGTACCACCAACATAGGCAAGAGCATTGAGTATAGACATGATTCATCTGCTTTTGCTTTCATGTGCATCACTTTCATGCATCATTTGCAATTAAATCATCTTTAGTTTTCAAACAACTGTTTGTTGTTTACGTGAAATATAATTTTCTTGGGATTCTATGAACATTAATTAAACTAAGCAATCAAATGCTACTTACCAATGGCTCTGGAGATAAATGTGGATTGGCAATTGAATTTCAAAGTTCAATTGATGAAATCTTCATTTCAAAAGAAACTTCCAGAAAAGGAAATGACATCATGAAAAAAAGACGGCTGATGCTGCCATCTACAGGAAATTAGCAAAACTAAAAAGCTCTTTGTAAAACCAATGTCGTTTTAACATTAGTCTGCCACCACTTGGCCTTTGGTGTTCTCTGCAGGTCGTGTCGCATGCGTTACCATGTCACGTGTGTTACCCTTTTTCTCAGTGAAGGGGGTGATATTTCCAATTGTTATCCTTTTAACATTATAAGACATGGAACCCTATAAGAGAGTATGGATTAACTCAGAGATTAATTAAAAATTTCTTATAAAAACAAAACGTCTTAACATAAAAATAACACACGTGACATCTTCGGTTATGGACCAGAAGAAGGGCTTTAATGACCACAAAAATGTTAAACAACTTATAGCTTCATTCTATATATTAAAAGTATGACCCTTAATGAAGGCTAAAATGCAGAATTCTTTTCCCAACACTATCTGGTTCAGTGTTTTAGGCATATTTAAACTTCAGTGGCAAAAAGCAACTTTTTGTCCATTTAGACTCCATGACACTAAAAGGGTTATTATGATGGGGTAAAATATTTTAAAAGAAACTGCAGTTTCACAATCTTTAGACTATGCACTATCTGTTTATACACCAATATAAATCATAAAAAGCATTTTCAATTTTGACCCCAAGGTTGATATTTTCATGGAATTGCCCATATATAAGCTCAATCGAACGGCATACATATTATAAGGCAGGCTATTCAGACATCAAAATTTGTACTGGTAATGAGGAGAACATCATGAAGTCAGCTGAACTGTGGCCTATAGTATGCTATAGTAACTATGGGAAGAATATCAACATCAACGTGCAGAGGCGGAGCTTGTCAACAGGCAAGGCAGGCAGCTGCTTGGGGCCCCAGGCCACTAGGGGGCCCCCAAGGGCTGACAAACTTTATCCACAATAATGTCCTAAATGTCCTGTTTTTCATAAGAGCACAATTTTCAAGTTATGTAGTAATAATAATAATTTTTTTTTAAGTTTCAGTTTCTGACCTCTATTGTTGGTTTCAGATTATTTATAAATATGTTTAACGCTTGTCAGCAGGGCTGTAGTGGAGGCTAAACGCACGTAAACGCCGTTTACGCACCTCTGGAATTTTGGAAATAGCGTTTATGCACCTCCAAATAGCGTTAACGAACCTCTGAGTGTCGTCTACGCACCTGTAAATTAGTTTATCCACGTTTGCGTTTACATGCCTTTTACGTATTCCTAAATAAATTTGGTGTCATTTTAAAATTGGAAACATTTCATGTGTTGTACCTCCACAAACAATTTATCTTTATCATTTTGCGCTGCATTATGGTACGTGTCTGTGTGACCAATCACTGCCAGTGGCAGCTATCAGAAAGCGGCCGGCTGCCCTATTGATCAGTCGGGCTCGATACAAGTTGATGCGGTTCGTAGAAGTCCGTAGAAGTCAGGTTGTGCTGAAATGGATATTAGGCGATTTCTGAAGCGTCCCTGCAGTGTATGGAAGCCCATAGTGGACAATATTTAAATGAAAATGTAATCCCACTATTGCATTATAATTGTCCACTTATGAATGAGTTATTTGAGACAATATTAAATTGAAAATGCATTAATCCAATTATCACTTTCATTTTCACATACACATATGGGAAATCTATGACTATATTCAAATGATAATGAAATGCTGATTGACATTTCATTTTCAAAGTCATGCTCCACAATACAGTGGACAATATTCAAATGCAATAAGCAAAACAGCACCCCCAGCCTATTGCATTTACATTTACATGTCATCACGCTCTTTTAGAGTCAACATGATAATGAAAATGCTGTTTTCTAATCACTTGGAAATAATAATGATATAATAATGATGACGACATTTGACATTTCATTTTCAAAGACTTATCCTGCAATGCATGGGACAATATTCAAACGCAGTAAGGGAAACAGCGCCTCCCAGTCCATTGCATTTTCAAATACATGTCACCACGCTCTTTTTGGGACACAATGAAAATTAAAATGCAATCTGTCAGCGTCTCATCAAGGCGGGTCTTCCACTAGGAATTCACTCGTTAGGGGCGCGAGCGGAAACCATGTTCCTTATTTGCATACCAACCAATCAGCTTCTGGGTAGCGCTTGTACGCACGGAGGCTTACTGATAATGTCATGTTGGCTAGGCTGCTATGTGTTGCGTGCCATCGCGCATTAGGCTATGTTGCGCTTTGGATGTAGCCATCTTGGCAGCTAGTATGCTAGCTAACGTTAACTAAGGAAAATATTTGTAAATGATCATCACATTAAAGCGATATGATTTGATTTTTGCCCCAACTCTATTAAATGAGCTAGCTGTAATATGCATGAACTTATCCGAGGCTTCGTCGGCAGTGTTGTGCAACTGCAACCCAAGTGTGCTTGCAGATTTCAGAGACGTTAGCTAGCTTGCTAGTGAGTCTAAAAGCAATCGCTTAGGTACAGCAGGCTAGCTATGATGCCTACTGGAGAAGCTCTTACAGCCCTGATTTGTCACTTTAAACGCCATCTCATATTTTTACACGACCTCTTTCACCATTGATTAGCAGCTTCTTTTACCTAAAGAACAAACTGACAGTTCAGCCTGAGACATGTTATTTCATTGCTAGTTAAAGCAGCATTATCCTTCCATGCGTGCTATAGCATATTACATTGCTCCAGATAAAACGCTATCCGTCTTCCGTCACTGCTGACGCTAGTTCGGGGAAATGTTTGTCATCATTTTTATACTTAATCGCTGTGATTCGGTTTTTGCTAGCTGACGATTGCTCTTGTGCTTGCCGAGTTGCAATTTCGCCACTCCTGAAACATGCACAATGTATGCATCATGCAGAACAGTCCGATAAACGGCCAGCAGTCAGGCTACCGCTGTTCCTTTTAATCGCGATTCCCAAGCCACGTAGCAATGGGAGAAGTTTTGATGACTGGCTGAAAACAATGTTCCTCACTTGCTAACTTAACCTGCTGAAATATGAACTTCTTTGATATGATTGGCAGCACTTTTGTACATCCCAAGAGTACTATCAGATTTTTGGGAGATTTAAACGGATAGCTCATTACCTGGCTAGCTCAAGAACAATCGGCAAGCACAAGAGCAATCGCTGTCGGCTAGCTAGCTTGTGAAGCTAGGGGAAAAACCGAATCACAGCGATTAAGTATAAAAATGATGACAAACATTTCCCCTAACTAGCGTCAGCAGGGTGGGAAGACGAATAGCGTTTTATCTGGAGTAATGTAACACGCTATAGCACGCATGGAAGGATAATGCTGCTTTAACTAGCTATGAAATAACATGTCTCAGGCTGAACTGTCAGTTTGTTCTTTAGGTAAAAGAAGCTGCTAATCAATGGTGAAAGAGGTCGTGTGTGCGAGATGGCGTTTAAAGTGACAAATCAGGGCTGTAAGAGCTTCTCCAGTAGGCATCATAGCTAGCCTGCTGTACCTAAGCGATTGCTTTTAGACTCACTAGCAAGCTAGCTAACGTCTCTGAAATCTGCAAGCACACTTGGGTTGCAGTTGCACAACACTGCCGCGAAGCCTCGGATAAGTTCATGCATATTACAGCTAGCTCAGATAATAGAGTTGGGGCAAAAATCAAATCATATCGCTTTAATGTGATGATCATTTACAAATATTTTCCTTAGTTAATGTTAGCTAGCAAACTAGCTGCCAAGATGGCTACATCCAAAGCGCAACATAGCCTAATGCGTGATGGCACACAATACATAGCAGCCTAGCCATCATGACATTATCAATAAGCCTCCGTGCGTACAAGCGCTACCTTGCTGATTGGTTGGTATGCAAATGAGAAACATGGTTTCCGCTCACGCCCCTAATGAGTGACGTCATAGCGGAAGACCCGCCTTGATGAGACGCTGACAGATTGCATTTTAATTTTCATTGTGTCCCAAAAAGAGCGTGGTGACATGTATTTGAAAATGCAATGGACTGGGAGGCGCTGTTTCCCTTACTGCGTTTGAATATTGTCCCATGCATTGCAGGATAAGTCTTTGAAAATGAAATGTCAAATGTCGTCATCATTATTATATCATTATTTCCAAGTGATTAGAAAACAGCATTTTCATTATCATGTTGACTCTAAAAGAGCGTGATGACATGTAAATGTAAATGCAATAGGCTGGGGGTGCTGTTTTGCTTATTGCATTTGAATATTGTCCACTGTATTGTGGAGCATGACTTTGAAAATGAAATGTCAATCAGCTTTTCATTATCATTTGAATATAGTCATAGATTTCCCTTATGTGTATGTGAAAATGAAAGTGATAATTGGATTAATGCATTTTCAATTTAATATTGTCTCAAATAACTCATTCATAATTGAAAAATTATAATGCAATAGTGGGATTACATTTTCATTTGAATATTGTCCACTATGGGCTTCCATAGTAGTGTCTCACCTTCTTCTAATGCAAACACAAGGCCTCGATTACAAAGTAAGTCCAAAGAGCAATACTTCACGATTTTTTAAAGGTTGTTTTGGTTCGCATAAGATGTCGCATTCAGTCAGTGACGATAACATTACCACTATTGTACACAGCTCTTTGCTAGCGAGTAGCGAGTTATGTTTAATGCGTTGCTGTACAGCGCAGAACAGAGCTTATTTTTCTCGCGGGCGAAGGGGAGCTCCTTTAATAGCAGAAACGTGTGTGACCGTGGACCTGGGCTGTAGCACTTGATTAGACATTCAGACATGCTTTTGTAGGTGTTTTAGGAAGGGGTAGATTGCCCTCTGGGCATTGCTTTGAGTTACAGTGTAGTGGACATTGTGGGACTTGGTATTCATCATTAGGCCAACAGTTAAGCATTTTTCTGTAATGCAATTACATTTGTGGTTCCCAGAGAGGTGCCATTTATTTTGTTTGTTTTGTTTTTCTAAACAGACCCTGCTCTGACCTTTTTGTTTTCTGTATGAGGACACAGTTGGTTGATCTTTTTTTTTTTTTTTGTAGGCTTGCTGATATGTTTTGTGCCGTTTTATTTTGATTAAATAAACACTTAAACTACAATAGATTTATTAATTCTGGAATCTTCTTCAACATTACTTTTAATAATGGAATTGGATATAGTGACTGTGTGAAGGCATGAGAGAGCACTCAGTGATGTCCTTGGTACAGTCTAATGGTCACACATGTGCATAGGATGAAAACATTGGGTAACAGACTGCAGGTAGTATCCCATTTCTTTTCACAAAATGAACATTTAACAATAACCACAATATCATCATAACCATAACCAACAATTTTGACACTGATGACACCGGTCCAGTATGGTACAAAATATAGGCCTAGGCCACACGGCGGCCGCGCGGTCTGCCTTACTGGATCGTGGTCCATCTGATCGAGAATTCATAGTTTACCCACCTCTGATTTTACCACTACAGCCCTGCTTGTCAGAGGGGGTTCAGATTATTTATAAATATGTTTAACGCTTGTCAGAGGGGCCCCTTGGGAATTTTTGCTTGGGGCCCCAGCACACTCTAGAATCGCCACTGTCAACGTATGACTGTATGGAAACTTTGAACCATTATTAGACCATTAGGCCGAAAACTATTACATTACTCAAAACTCTAAAGCATGACTAGCAGGACTCAGAGTTTGATAAAAGTGATCATCATAGCAATGAGCAAAATACCAGTATTGTAAGACTTGTATTTTCGTAATTGAGCACACAAATACAATACACTACACCAATACCATCAGATGAATCATTACTGAAAACGTATACCAATAAGCAATACAGTCAGATTAATAATGTGGAAAAATATGTCATGACAAAAATGACTAAATCGATATGAAGGTCAGATAGTCTGAGTATAATCTTTTTACGTAATTCAAGATTAACAGGGAGCTATCGTGGTGGCGTATGAGGCAGATGCGAACTACCGCCATCTAGTGGTGCTTTTTTAATTACACGTCATATCAAATTACACTTTGGCATTTCAAAACCATGGTCGAAACTTCAGGGGTATTTCCGGGAAAAATGGAAACAATTGCGCGTACACTAGTGAAAAGCTCTATTTTCCCCGTTATGAAATATCTTACTTTTGTCTCATCGAGGACAGAACTAATGTTTGCTTGCAGAGCCAATTAGTTTATTCAGTCAAGATAAATGGTGGAAACAAAAACTTGCATAGATATCTGATTTAGGATTGGAATTACCCGTCCGCGTTCTAATCCCGTAACCTCCGCAAACTGTCTTATTCTAGTTTGAGGAATATTGCGCTGGCATAGATACAGTGGTGCACCATCTCCACAGAGCAAGACAGTTAAGGGGTCAAAGTTCGACCTGGGATTTTCTATTTGGAGTTTGTCTACTTTATGCCTGAGGGGCATGGTGGTGCAGTGGGTAGCACTGCTGCCTCATGGCAAGAAGGTTGCGGGTTTTAGCCTGGGACCCTTTTATATGGAGTTTTCCTGTGTACATGTTTTCCTGTGCTTGCATGGGTTTCCCTCCAAAAACCAAAGGCATGCATGTCAGGCTAATTAGAGACTGTAAATTGCCCATTAGAGTGAATGGTGTGTGTGCCATACAGTGGATTGGCAGGCTGCCTTGGGTGTGTCCCTGCCCGTAGATAACTGGGACAGGCTCAAGCTTATCCACGACCCAATGAGGAAGCAGTGGTATGGATTTTCCATAATCTTCCCACTGTCTAAATGCAAGCATGTTTGGATGCATGGAGATTCAAAACATGGCCAATTGGTATGATTGAGTAAAATGTGTGTGTGCATGCGTGCATGTGTGTGTGTGCACGCACGTGCATGTGCATGTCCGTTCATGTGCATGCGTGTGATGGATTGGCAAAGTGCTCTGGTCCCTTTCTGACCTCTCGCCCAATAGACACTAGGACCATGACCAAGACAATGATATTGAATTGATATATCAGATATTGGATAAATGGAAGTATGTGTTTTTGCATGCGAAGTATTGATAAAATATTCTGGCTGTTCATTCGTATTAATTATCTGAGCATGTTTTTCATTGTCCTTTATATATATTTACTAAACATTGGTTGGTTGTATGTACAATCAACGACAAGTGTGATAAGCTTCCCATTTTATGGGGTTTGCCTGCAAAATAAAACATGAATGTGGTGGTAAACATGCACTGGAAAATGCCAAATAAAATGAATGATTATATTATGCGGATAAACAGCAAGCTGTGCCCAGTGAATTTTTATTTCAGGTATCATTCCCTCTCTCTCTCTCTCTCTCTCTCAGAGTAATTTTGTGCGTTCCCAGACATGCTCAGATCCTCCAGAATGCAAGTGGGGTAAGGCCTTACTTTGCTCAGACCACTGTTGTAATAAACAGTTACAAATGTATGGATATGATGTATGCACTGGCATTTTATCTGCATCAGCTGGTGTTGAAGAAATTTTGAATGTTGTAGAAATTTTGAATTGTATTCCTGGTAATTCCTTCTCAAGAAGAACTCAGACGGAGGCAGAGAGAATAATATATCCAGTTTACTATTTTGCAGCAAAATAGGATCCCCGTTACAGGCGAGAACTCTCGTTACAGGCAAGAACAAGGATAAAGAAAGTTCTTTCTTGCTGGTGTATAAGTAAGAGTTCATCTTGACAACCTCCTACCCCCAAGCTGATTTACACATCATGGTATTAATTGGAATGTTCTTGCAGACGCACGCAGCCCACGTAAAGCTGACCCTGAGGTATGCGTAAACAGCTCAGAGAAGACAGATGGTTTCTTCTTATCACCTCCTGGGCTTATCTTTTAGGCGTCTCAGGCTCTCCTGGTACTCCTTCTTCTGAAAACACATAAACTAAGAGAGAAAAAGAACATCTTGCCCTGTTAGGCTCCGTCAGGACCGCTTGGTTCTAAATAAACCATATGCAATGACGCATTTGGCCAGATTATGGAAACTAAAGCTACAGCAAGGCCTAGGTTATTCAAAACAAGCAAGGATATACAACTAAGGCCTAAAATGAGCAAGAGCAAGCAAGGATAAACAATGAATAATAATGTAAACAAGTAAATCAATATTGAATTGATTTCACAGCTGGTAATGGCATAATGCAAAGCAATCAGCAGGTTAGTATTTTTGAGAGAAATAAGCAGAGTACCTCATCTTTAGTTGCGTCATTGTGACTGTATTATGAGTGTATTATGAACTTTTTTTTCTTGAAGGTGTAGGCTAATTCGTCCAGTTGAGGCTTTGTTCTAGAGCAGGGGTGACAAACTGGCCCGTAAAAAGGGCCACGGGGCTGCAGGTTTTCATTCTAACTGAGCAGAATCACACCTGATACAACTATTTAACAGTGCAGGCTGAGATCAGTTGATTAAATTAGTTGTATCAGGTGTGCTTCTGCTTGGTTGGATTGAAAACCTGCAGCCCCTTGGCCCTTTTACGGACTAGTTTGACACCCCTGTTCTAGACCATGAAGTGGGTCCCTGGTCTACTATTGAAACCGTAGACCTCCGGGGCAGGCACTGATCTCTTAATCCTTTAATTTCCTCCAGAGGATTTGAATAGTGCAGTGGTTCCCAACCAAGTCCTCCAGGACCCCTGGCCCGGCAGGTTTTTGTTGCAGCTTTACTTTTGCACACCTTATCCATTTAAGGCCCAATGCACCTTCATGCACACCCTGTTCAGGTAGATCTTTTTCAACCAATCAGCATGAAGCCTTTAAATGAATCAGGTGTGAATGAGTAGAAAGAGAGCAAAAACCTGCAGGGCAGGGGGTCCTTGAGGACTGGGTTGGGAACCACTGCAATGGTGTCTGTATGGCATGCATATTGCGCAAGGGCAGGCATCACTGGTCCTAGAGTCCTAGTCCGTATCTGGTTTTTGTTCCGTCCAAGCCTGACCTCTTGAGTTTGATGGATGATAAACAGCCTGAGGATGAATTGCTGAGTACTCGGAATGGTGTAACTCTGAGAGCTTTTCATCTCATGGTCAACTGCATACATGAGGACCAGATCAATTAAAATCAATTTAAATGTTTGTATTCGGCTATAAGTTTGGATGGAACAAAAACCAGCAACGGCTCAGGCACTCTAGGCCTAGGGTTGCCTCCTCTTTTTAAATAACATGGTCTTTACTTCCTTCTGATTCCGTAACAAGTTATAGCATCTTAATTTTTTTCTTATAAATAGAAGTTTCATGGGTGAAAAACTATTTGCAAATAAAATACTTTCAAAAATGTCTTGTATTTTATTGACATGTCTTTGAAGTATAGGTTTCAGCATTGCAGAATGTATGTTTTTTCTGAGAGATCAGGGACTTTTGTGTCGTACAAGGAGCTATATGTGTTGTTGGGATTTAAGGGTAAGCAATGGTAAAAAAAAAAACCATGAAAAGTGCTCCAAATCATGTCAGATGTCTCAAAATATACTCAAAGATTGAGGGGAAGCCAGTCGATCACATCCGTGTGACCATTTACATGATGCTTGCACTCAACATGTAGTGCACTCTCTGGGTGATTTGTAAACCAGTTTAGATATACTGTGAGAGTAATTAGGCTGAGATGTAGGCCAGGCCTCTCCATTTCCTAAAAGAAATGAAAGAAATGATGAACAGAGCCTTTATGAACAGGAAACAATGTGGTGATCAACATGGCAATGATTTTTCTGTCCTTCCTGCCTATAATTTTTTTTTCAAAAGCATATATCTTTGAAGTTTGCCTGCTTTTTTATGACTGATACAAATTTTTTGTTTTTTTTTTCTCATCAGGCACTATTCCTAAAGACTGCAAGTGCGTTCGCTGCCAGCCTGACAGATACATCCTTGAGAGGAGCGGCCATCAACGATGTGATTTCTGCACTCAGCCATGCAGAGGTAACAAGGGTCATCTGAATGCACTTCAATTTTTTTTTATATATATATATATATATATATGTAACCCCATTCCGAAATAGTTGGGACAAAGTGTAAATTGTGAATAAAATCAAAATGCAATGACTTTCAGATCACATGAGCCAATATGTTATTTACAATAGAACATAGATAACATTTCAAATGATGAAACTGAGACATTTTACATTTTTATCCACAAAATGAGCTTATTTCAAATTTTCTGGCTGCAACAGGCCTCAAAAAAGTTGGGACACAGGCAAAAAAGGGCTGAAAAAACAATTAATATATAAGATAATCATCTGAAAGAACATTTAGCAAGTACGTAATTAAGTTAACTGGCATCAGGTGTGTAACATGATTGGCTATGAAAAGGATGTCTTAGAGAGGCTGAGTCTCTCAGAAGATGGCCAGAGGCTCTCCAACCCGTGAAGGCTTGCATAAAAATATTCTATATATGTATATATATATATATATATCAAAAAATATATAAAATATAATAAAATATATTTAAAAATATTCAAAAATATTGTGGAATACTTTAAAAACAATGTTCCTCAACGTCAAATTGCAAAGGCTTTGAAGGTCTCATCATCAACAGTGCATCACATGATCAAAAGATTCAGAGAAACTGGAAAAATCCCTGTGCCTAAGGGACAAGGCCGAAGACCTTTACTGAATGCCCGTGATCTTTGGGCCCTAGACGCCACTGCATCACTCACCGGCATGATTCTATCATTGGCATTACCAAATGGACCCAGGAATACTTCAAGAAAACACCATTTGTAAACACAGTCTGCCGTGCCATCCACAGATGCCACCTAAAACTCTATCATGCAAAAAGGAAGCCATTGTTGAGCATGATCCAGAAGCACTGCCGTGTTCAGTGGGCCAAGGCTCATTTAAAATGGACTGTAGCAAAGTGGCAAAGTGTCTTGTGGTCAGACGAGTCCAAATTTGGCATTCTTGTTGGAAATCATGGGCGTCGTGTCCTCCGGGCTAAAAAGGAGAAAGACCACCCTTCCTGTTATCAGTGTTCAGTTCAAAAGCCAGCATCTCTGGTATGGGGATGCATTAGTGCATACGGTGTGGGACACTTGCATGTTTTAAAAAGCACCATGAATGCTCAGAGGTATATAAAGGTTTTAGAGCAACATATGCTCCCCTCCAGACGACATCTATTCCAGGGAAGGCCTTGTGTATTTCAGCAGGACAATGCAAAACCACATACTGCAGCTATTACAACAGCATGGCTTCAGAAAGTAGAAGAGTCCGTGTGCTGAACTGGCCTGCCTGCAGTCCTGATCTTTCACCGATTGAGAACATTTGGCGTATAATTAAAGGAAAAGTCCGTCAAAGGAGACCCAAAACTCTCCAGCAGCTGGAAGCCTGTATTAAACAAGAGTGGGATCAAATTCCAATGGCTAAACTCAAGAAACTTGTCTCTTCAATGCCCAGACGCCTCTACTCTGTGTTAAAAAGAAGAGGGGATGCTACACCATGGTAAACAGGCCCCTGTCCCAACTTTTTTGAGACCTGTAGCAGCCATCAAATTTAAAATGAGCTCATTGTGCGGATAAAATTGTAAAATTTCTCAGTTTCAACATTTGCTATGTTATCTCTGTTCTATTGTGAATAAAATACTGGCTGGTGTGATTTGAAAGTCATTGCGTTTTGATTTTATTCACAATTTACACTTTTTCCCAACTTTTTCGGAATTGGGGTTGTATGTATATATATATATATATATATATATATATATATATATATATATATATATCATTCTCCTGGTTGCAATGTTTAACATTTTTAACTGATGGATACACAAAGTGTAGAGACGAGTTATTGCGAGGACTGGAATAAGATATGCAAATGAGTCACTCGCTCTCTCTGCTGTTGGCAGATCAGTATCTAAACTAGTTTTGCTTGCTACTGCAACTGATTGAAGTCGCCACAACAAGAACTTTTGGGTTTTCAAGATATCTGCAAGTTGGCTGTTGGGGACCTTTGATTTTCTTTGTGGTGATGGCCTTTACATGTCAAACATCATCTTGGTGCAATGGGTAGCACTACTGTGTCTAGGCGAGAAGGTCATGGGCTTGAATCCGGCGTGGGGCCTTTTTGTCTGGAGCATGTGTGTTCTCCTTCTGTTCGCATGGGTTTTTCTGGGCACACTGGTTTCCTCCCACAGTCCAAAGACATGCATGTCGAGCTAAGTGGAGACTCTAAATTGCCCACGGGCATTGGTGTGTCAGTGAATGGCGTGTGCGCCCAACGATGGATTGGTGAGCTGTCCAGGGTGGGTCCCTGTCTTTTGGCCATAGTCAATAGGGATAGGCTCCAGCTCACCCGTGACCCTAGGAGGAAGCTGTATTGATAATGGATGGATGGATGGATGGATGGATGGATGGGTGTGTGTTCATTCCTGCCACTCAGGCCTGCAATGCTTTTCAATGAAAGTTGGGACAGGGGCAAGTTAGGACTAGTAGTAAGGTAAAAATGTGAATAATGTTGTGATTTGAAAGAGATGATTTCAGCAGATGATTTTAGTCATGATTTTGTATGAAAACAGCTTCCAGGAAAGGCCTAGTCCATCAGGAGCAAAGAGGGGCTGACGATTGCCAAAATGCCCGCAATTGTGCGAGAAAATCGTTGAAGCATTTAAAAATAGTATTTCTCAAAGAAAGATAGGAAGGGATTTGGATATTTCTCCCTACACAGTGCATAACATGATTAGAATATTTCAGGCATCTGGAGGAATTTTTGCGAGTAAAGGGCTAGGGCACAAGCTTAAGCTGAATACCTGTGATTTCTTATCACTCAGATGGCACTGCATCAAGAATCGACAATTATCTGTAACTGATATCCACATGAGCTGAGGGTTACTGTGGGTAATTTTTGTCAAACACAAAAGCGCATAGTTACATCCACTGTGCAAAAGGCAGTTGCTGTGCAAAAAGGGACCCTTATGTTAATACTATCCAGACACGCGAGCTGCTCGGCGTACATAACAAAAGTGAACGGTACAGGTACGTCGCTCCTTCAAAACTCATCAAATACACAATCCAACAGCTCCAAAATGCTCTCGTGGACAAGTTGTGACCTGTACATTCACCACGCTATGAAATAATAATGTATAATTATGTAACATTACGACACATGAAGCAAATACTCAGTAAACATACGCTTTTGAAATCACTCCGCCCAGCCGGTATGTCTGGAATGTAGTTCCGGTTATGCATCTGCCTCGAAAATAACTCTGTCTCATAATGATACTTTATTATTTTATAGCGTGGAGAATGTGCAGGTCACAACTTCTCCACGAGAGCGTTTTGGAGCCGTTGGATTGTGTATTTGATGAGTTTTGAAGGAGCGAGGGACCTGTACCGTTCACTTTCGTTATGTTCGGTGATGCAGCTCGCGTCTCCCTCCCCCGAATCTCAAAACAACAGGCACTGATAACAAAAGGTAATGTACCTACTCATATGACTATAGGGATTGTGGCAATAGGCCAATTTGCCAAAATGTTGAAATATCCCTTAAAGTGTTATGGAAAGGACTGTCAACATTACACAGTGGTAATACTTTACTGTCCCTACTTTTTTGAAATATGTTGAATTAATCTGATTTAAATGCTTTCATTTAAAAAATCAATAAAATGCATGAGGCGAAACTTCAAACAATGTGCTTCAAATTGTGAATCAAACTTTTTTGGATTTAGGGTTGTACATTCTTGCGAACATCTGAGTTATTTCTTCAAAACATTCAGCATGTTCAGATCATTTATGTTTCTTTGCAGAGAAAATACAGTAGAGTTTCCTACTGGTGCCAAAGGTTTTTTTTATCACTGAGTAAACAGCATAAGCTCTGTGATGTAGGTAGTTGGAATTTCTTACTTGGAATATCCTTATTTTGAGTTCTCTTGACTGCAGCTTCAGCAGTGAGTACCATTTGTCTTAGTCTTTCATAAAAGATATCCAGACAGAAATATGGTCTCATTTCATCCTGGCTACTGTCCCCTCTGTCTCTGTGCAGCTGACCGGCACTTGGTCTCGATTAAGAACTGTACCACCTATTCCAATCGTGAATGTCACTGTGACAGGGGCTACTTTTGCGAAAGTGCCGCCCAATACACCTGCCGTAGGTGCCTACCGTGCCCAGATGGGACCTTCATGGACACCACCTCACGACTGCCGTCCTGTAAACAGCATACTGAGTAAGTATGACACACTGCTAATGAAACAGGTAGCAAAACTGTTAAACACGTGGCAAAATTATATTCTGCGCTGTGAAATGATATAACGCATAGCAAAACAACTCATTGCAAAATGATATCTGAAAGAAAATGGGAAGACACATAACAAAATTAAATAACAGATAGAAAAACAATATAACATTGCAAAACAATAAAAAAAAAAATCAGTTATTTCCCTGAACTGACAGCTGGCATTTTCATGGCGTCTCATTGTCTCAACTGCTGCAGGAAGTGGCAGTGTGTGACAATAGGGGTCAGTCTCTCTGATTAAAACATAAAATCATGGCAGCAAAGGAAGAATGTGGCTGTCTTGCTGGAATACAACCCTATTGTGAAATAGGAGCTGTGTATCCCACTATATTTTTACGGGAATATCAGTACTTTCCCATAGCAAAACTTTAAATGGCATAAAACACGCATGAAATCACAGTGAAATACTACACCACTAGAGGGCTCTGCTGACCTGAGCAATTTTTATGATAATGTGCAAAAACATTTTGGGCCGGTTTCGCAGACACAGATTAAGCTTAATCCTAGACTAAATTCAATTTTCAATAGAAAATCTCTATACAAAACTCTGCTTAGTCCAGGACTACGCTTAAGCCATGTCAGTGAAACTGGCCCTCTAGTTAACAAAGTTTTTTCCAGAACAGTGATTGATGTTTAAAAAAAAGAAAGACATGAAGACCAGGCACTCATTGTTTTGTTGGTTTTGCATGTGCTTAAAGGTCTTGGTTGTGCTTGGGGTCTTAATAAATCTACAACTCCAATTCCAAAATAGTTAGGACAAAGTGTAAATTGTGAATGAAATCAAAATGCAATGACTTTCAGATCACATGAGCCAATATGTTATTTATAGTAGAACATAGATAACATTTCAAATGTTGAAACTGAGACATTTTACATTTTTATCCACAAAATGAGCTTATTTCAAATTTTCTGGCTGCAACAGCTCTCAAAAAAGTTGGGACACAGGCAAAAAAGTGCTGAAAAAGCAATTAATATATAAGAGAATCAGCTGAAAGAACATTTAGCAAGTAATTAAGTTAACTGGCATCAGGTGTGTAACATGATTGGCTATAAAAGGGATGTCTTAGAGAGGCTGAGTCTCTCAGAAGTAAAGATGGCCAGAGGCTCTCCAACCTGTGAAGGCTTGCGTAAAAATATTCTATATATGTATATATATATATATATATCAAAAAATATATAAAATATAATAAAATATATTTAAAAATATTCAAAAATATTGTGGAATACTTTAAAAACAGTGTTCCTCAACGTCAAATTGCAAAGGCCTTGAAGGTGTCATCATCGACAGTGCTTAGAATCATCAAAAGATTCAGAGCAACTGGAAAGATCTCTGTGCTTAAGGGGAAAGGCCGAAGAGCTTTACTGGATGCCCGTGATCTTCGGGCCCTCAAACACCACTGCATCACTCACCGGCATGATTCTTTTATTGACATTACTAAATGGGCCTAGGAATACTTCAAGAAACCACTGTCTGTAAACACAGTCCACCATGCGATCCACAGATGCCACCTAAAACTCTATCATGCAAAAAGGAAGCCATTGTTGAGCATGATCCTGAAGCGCCGCCGTGTTCTGTGGGCCAAGGCTCATTTAAAATGGACTGTGGCAAAGTGTCCTGTGGTCAGACGAGTCCAAATTTGACATTCTTGTTGGAAGTCATGGGCGTCGTGTCCTCCGGGCTAAAGAGGAGAAAGACCACCCCTCCTGTTGTCAGCGTTCAGTTCAAAAGCCAGCATCTCTGATGGTATGGGGATGCATTAGTGCATATGGTGTGGGACACTTGCATGTTTTAAAAAGCATCATGAATGCTGAAAGGTATATTAAGGTTTTAGAGAAACATATGCTCCCCTCCAGATGACATCTATTCCAGGGAAGGCCTTGTGTATTTCAGCAGGACAATGCAAAACCGCATACTGCAGCTATTACAACAGCATGGCTTCGTAGTAGAAGAGTCCGTGTGCTGAACTGGCCTGCCTGCAGTCCTGGTCTTTCAATGATTGAGAACATTTGGCGCATACGAAGTTGGTTATGTTTTCGCCCGTTTGTTTGTTTGTCTGTCCGTTTGTCTGTTTGTGAACAAGATAACTCAAAAAGTAATGCACGGATTTGTCTGAAATTTTGCGGATTGATTGCCATTACATCAAGGATGGATCCTATTGATTTTCACCGCGATCACTGAAACAATATGGCCGCCAGGGCAGCTATGTTGAAATCCTATCACACGCGATAACTCAAAAAGCAATGCACGGATTTGTCTGAAATTTTGTGGGTGGATTCCTATTACATCAAGGACAGACCCTATTGATTTTGACCGTGATCAGTGAAACAATATGGCCGCCACGGCAGCCATCTTGAAATCCTATCACACGTGATAACTCAACTTTGCTCCCACTCATGCACATTTGGATTGTGCTGCCTTTGCGGAGGTTTGCACTCTACGAGTGCCTCTAGTTAAACTTAAAGTCCGTCAAATGAGACCCAAAACTCTCCAGCAGCTGGAAGCCTATATTAAACAAGAGTAGGATCAAATTCCAATGGCTAAACTCAAGAAACTTGTCTCCTCAATGCCCAGACACCTCCTCTCTGTGTTAAAAAGGAGAGGGGATGCTACACCATGGTTAACAGGCCCCTGTCCCAACTTTTTTGAGACCTGTAGCAGCCATCAAATTTCAAATGAGCTCATTTTGTGGATAAAATTGTAAAATTTCTCAGTTTCAACATTTGCTATGTTATCTCTGTTCTATTGTGAATAAAATACTGGCTGGTGTGATTTGAAAGTCATTGCGTTTTGATTTTATTCACAATTAACACTTTGTCCCAACTATTTCTGAATTGGGGTTGTAGTTCTCAGGGTATGATAACCTTCAGTTATGATTGTCTGATTTTGTATTGCAGCTGTGAAAGTCTGGGCATGGAAATGATTTCGAGGGGTAACAGAACTCATGACAACGTTTGCGATTACATCTACACAAGCCTTGCATCCAGAATTCAAGCTGCCACCACATCCAGAGGTCAAGCTGCCACCACATCCAGAAGTCAAGCTGCCACGGGTGAAATCCAAAATGGGACCACAGAACGGAGTTCTGCTGTCACAGAATTGACTGTCCCTCCCTCCACAATGTCTGCTGATAGCTCTGCCCATGGAAGTGAGAGTGGCACTAGTAACAAGGGCCTCCAAACTGGGACACTTAAAAATTCTGAAAGAGCTCTCCAAGGTAAAAACCTAAAACCCCCTCCTCTACTTCTCCTGACAACATACCGTATATTCACCAGCCACGCCAGAGTAAAATTTATCAAAAGCAGCCATATCTGTATAAGCTTCACATTTAGTCTTATGTTTGATATGGTGCTCAGTGGTACCATGTTAGTCTAAAACATCATTGATTGCATTTTAGTTGACTTCTTTCCCCTAAGTACTTCATTCTCAAAGAATATAAAGCACTCAATGCGCTCTTGTAGCAGCTTGACCCAAGCAACTGCTACTTTTTTTTCAAGGGTCTAGCTCCACTTTGAATAGAATTTTGGGATTAGGAGTATGAAGATGAGCCACTGAGACTCCTGTCACCACAGATGTTGCCAAATCCACCGAAGTAGAAAAGATTTTAGGAACAATACTTCATGAGGCATTTGATTTTGAGACAAAATATGAATATTTGTTCAAAGTGTATATGATTGTTTCATTTCCTGGCGTATATTTGCTTATTTGTTTCAACATTTTATAGAAAACCTGGAAAGCCCAACAACCCCACCCAACACAAATGTCCCTCTTAGACTCCAGAATTCTGTTGCCAGGGATGCAACTATTCATCCTTCCACTGTATCCACAAAGACTTTCACCTTTGAAATTAAGATTGTCACCAATATGAAGGACATCCACACTCCAACCCTCCAGTACTTCAGAAGCGGTCCCACAGGTGCAGAACCTATGAATAGAAAAGGATAGAACTGCCTGATTCTGTCATTAGATAAGATGAGATACTTCATTGAACCCCGTGGAGCTAATTATTCTCAACATTAGTCTCATTCTAGTTACTTTGGAACAGTGGTCAATCATTTGTCAAAACCTGTAATTTGTGAGTTCTATTGTTTTTAAATGAAAATGCCATATTATGATACATTTTCACCTCAACTTCTTTTGCGGTGATATCCACTCGATGTGTTTGCATTCTGTATTTTTCAGTATTTTCTGTTTTCTTAATGTTGGTAACACCAGCTAATACTGATAATATTTGTACCGCTGGTTGCAACATTCCCACCAAATTATCAATACAGTGATATCCTCTCACCTCCTTTTTGTAGTTTTATGGAGTTACAGTTGGATGTAAATTGAGAACAGTTGAGTATTACTTTGTTGTTCAGTTTTACAGCTTTGAGCTAACGTTAGCTCCCTTACTTGTTGGGGTTGATGTCAGAACACAAAACAAAACACATCTCTGAACAATTTACCTGTTAATTGTGTTTGAGATACGTTCATTCATTTTCTTATCATTTAAGCTCTCCAAGTGCTATACTATCATCATGCAAACACGTTGCATTGTTTGGTACTGTTGCATTTTTTTCAAGTGGGAGTTAGTGTATAAATGTAAATGGATTCTTACCACCAGATGTCGCCAGATGTCCTAAAACTGAAATATAGGCTTGACACTCAAACGTTGGAAAGAACAATACAGTACAACATTGCTCCTGTTTCACTCCCTTGCTCACATAATCGCTTGTCTGTTTGTCTGCCTATTTTTATGTTTGTAGATTTTCAGTTATGGCCAATAGTCATGCTGTTCCTTGTGATCCTTGTCTTGCTGCTGGGCTTTGTGAAGTGTTACAAGAAATTGACTTCTCAGAGTAAAAGTAAGTTTGCATGATGATTGCTTTATTGTCCCATGTGTAGAAAGGATGACAATTTCCACGTTGTAAAGCAAAATTGTATGAAAATACCCTAAAATAGAAGTTAAAAGTCTGTCCTATTGGCCCATACTAACCAATTCATTCCAAATTCAATCAAATGTCAGATACGTAAAATTGAAAAATCTTTGCTTTCTATGCATTTGATTTGATTTTGATTTACGTATGTCAGTGAAATTTCATTAGTGTCAACACACTATTGGCTGTAAAGTGTATTTCTTATGGCTTTTGATGACATACTCCTCTCATTTTCCATAAAAACAGTACCTGTGTTTCTGAAATCATGGTCTTGGTGACTTGTCATCATATTTATACTTTTAAAAATGCAGATAAAATTAAGGGGAAAAACAAAGTAGGCTGGACAAACAGTCTTTGAGTATAGACAAGAGAAGGTTTTTAGCATTCATCACAATGGTGATCAACTGCGCAAGCGAAACTGAAACAAAGAGAGAGAGGATAAGGATGGTTATACACGCAGCTAAGGAGATTTTAGAGATAACTGACATCAAAGTGGAGGAAATTCTTGGAATTTCAGAGGAGGGGTTTGGTGGGAATTAAACATTAAGTTTTAAGTTATATAAGAATACACATTGCCATTGTAGATTGTGGATTAGGGTGAAGGGAAATAATTTTTTTTCTTCTTTTTAGTTCAGCCAATCTTCAGTGTCATATTTTTGTAGCGTAAATGCCGGTAGTGCACATAAGTTTTCCAATCACCAATAAAACTCAGAAGAAGAAGAAGAAGAAGAAGAAAGAAGAAGAAGAAGAAATTGTCAGCATAGTTGCTTTAGTCATATTTTTGCCAAATTGAGATATAGGCTGCCTGTTCTTTCATGTTGGTGAAAAAATGTGTTTTTGCTTTTTTTCTCCAAACCTTAATTTTTTTTTTTTAAAGTGTATTCTCTTAAATAATATAAATAAATAAATACACAGATAAATGATTTAAAAAAAAAAACCTTAAAAAATGAGATGTGCAATTATGATATGAGGCTAATGAAAGGCAAACAGGCATTGCTCAATGGAAACACGCACACAAATGTGTATAAAAGCCCAGCCAATGCGTTCATGCAATATTCTAAAATTTAAACAGTAACTTTTGAAAGTCAACTGCCATAGGTCATTGTGAAGTCTTCAAAGGTCTTTGATAATGTGCCCATTAAAACTTGCAAAATGATATACATGTCACACAAAAATAATGCACATACTACATTTCAACTGAACACACACACATAATGGTATCAACAACAATAACAATGATCAGGCAAGGAAATGGGCAGCTGGTTTATATTAAACACTTTGTAATTAACACTTTCTTGTGGTTGCTCTCAGGTCTGCAGCTCAGGAAAAATGTGAGTATCTCACCGCGCCATGTCTGATAAGTAAGAAGTAGGTCAAATCTACAGTATACTGTATATACAGCCTTTTTCTCATGTCCTAGTTTGTCCTTGACCCTTCTGCAGAGACATGACCTGGTAGCTGTTCTTGATAGTGGGGTTTGGGCTTCCGAACTGGCATAGTCTCAGCAAGTGTTGCTCCAGTTCTCATCAGTGTCATCACAGAATTTGCAGTTTATATGATTGATATTCATAATTTGTATTTATGCTCTGTACTTGCACTGTTTTTCTTCTCAGTGTTGTGTATACTGTTTTTAATTTTGTGATATAGACGTGTGTTGCTGCCTTTCTTGGCCAGGTTTCCCTTATGAAAGAGATCCTTGATCTCAATGGGCAAATTACGTGGTTAAATAATGATTAATAAAATAAAAATAAATGGAAAGATGTGGCACGTTCACATTGTGCACTTACAAATTCAGTGAATGGCATTCATCAGTATGCATTCACCATTAACTCTCTCAACGGCACTGCCTAATCCCGGTCAGATATGATGGACGCGAGAGGTGAATTTACTTTCCGCAATCACATTTCTTCCGTATTACAGATTACTTCATGTTATTCATCAAAAGAAAGCTTAGAATCTGATCTTTCCAATGATATCCAAATATGAAAATGTTCGATTATCGTTGAAATAGTTTGGCTCCTCAAAACATATGATGACATTTTCAAGAGAAATCCATTGCTTCCGATTGCTTGCACACGGCAAACATTGTGTATGCATCGTGACCCATTTAGTTTTCACAGCTCATCACTCGGAAAAACATTGATCAAAATGATGAAAAGTGACAGGGAAATGGACCTAAATAGTAGTCCAGAAGAGTTTTCTTGTGGAAATTTTTCAGAATGGAGTTATTTATCATCAAAAGATAAACAGCCTACGGCATCAAAAAATGAAATATTTTAATGATTTTTTTTTGTGGCAGTTTTTCCTCAGCCATTTTGTCCTCATGTAGGCCAGGTGGGAAAGAGTTAACTCTGGCACACTATTCAAAAAAAGAAATTGCAAACAAATCTTTCACAAGTTCACTAATCCCATCAAACATTTAGATGTCAGTTAGATATCTAATCAATGTTGGTCATGGCATTAGATGGCAGAATTGGGCCGAAACCGATAGCTGCACCAATACAGGCAGATGCATAACCCAGGATGTATTATGTTAAGAATCTGTCAGGCATTCAATGTTTCTTCTGAACCCAATTAATGATTGGAGGTGAGGCCTAGGGTTAGTTTCACTACTGGGGGTGTGGAATGAATTTGTGCTTGTTTGTATTTCATCCATGTTTCATCTGGCCGAACAAAAAACGGTGGCTATTGTACAAGGACCCAACCACTCTCGAGACTATGAAGAATCTTTTATCTGGTGGAAACCCCAGTCGAGCTGCCATCCACCCAGTGGTAAGTCAGAAAGGAGAGGGCCCTGGTGCTGATGTGGGAGAACTGGCCAGTGGGGGCCTTCAGCAGGTCACTGTGGACCATTCCAGAGGAAGAGAGAACGTTAGCAACACTGTGGGTGAGTGCAACACAGCTCGTTTGCACTGATACAGTGCTCAACCCTGAACAGTCACTTTACATTAAAATGAAGCATTTAGCAGCTGCTCTAATTCAGAGCAGTTGAATTCATTTCAATCAGGTGTGTTAGAGCAGAAAAACCTCTAAAACATGTTGGGCTATGGTTCCCTAACCCTGCTGTTCAGTGACCAGTAGAAACAAAACTTCATGAAAACTTTTCTGACTGGTAAAAGCCTAGCAACAATAAAAAGAGTAGACCTAAGTGAAAAAGCAGCTTTCAGAAGAACTTAACTTAACATAAACTCAAAGAGCTGAGTCTTCAGACTGTGAGAATAGTAGAGCAACAATCTTAAGGTTCCGTAACACTTTCATGAGGACTAATATTTGAATAAGGTTTTGGGTTGCATGAAGGATACTAAACACATTTCGCTTGGGTAACCATCTTCAAAATGTTGGAAATTTTTGGTAGGGGTCAAATTGGGTCAGCATGGCTCAAATTAGAAAATGTCCGAACTTTGTCCTTATTTAATAAATTAAAATTTCCTGGTGGCTTGGAGTAAGTGTGCAGGCGTCTCTTCCTTTGTTCATTGAGGGGTCAAAATTAGAATGTCCCAGTCTTGTTGAAATGCAAACCAAATTAGTAGTTTAGTCAGAATCTAAAATATGAATTTTGCCTTATTTGACCTTCCATTAAGTTACTATTACTGGAAATGTGGAATGGTCAACGCACTTTTGGTCAAAGGTCAAGTTTACCAGTAATGTTGAGATTGCCCAATTTCATGAACCAAAACAGTGTCTAAATATGTTTTCTGATGTGAAAAATTCAACTAAGCAACTTTTCAAAATCAAAATGCCAGTCTTAACTTCGAAATTGCAAATTGCAAAATGACTGCCAAAAATACCATCGTTGAACATAAAATCAGTGAACTCCACCGTTGGATCAAGTAGCTTGATTGTGTATAATACAGAAGTCACTTGGCACTGTTTCCATTCACAATTCATGGCTCTACTCATTGTCAGATTCATTAGAGTCAGACTGATCATCATAATAACTAAAATTTGAATCGGTGTCAGATTCTTGCGGGCCTGCTATTATTGTAATAGTCAAAGGTCTTAGTTAAACATAGGTTAGAGCATTGACACATCACGTTGGAACACAAGTTAACTCATATCCATAAATTTTATTTGATTATGAAATTTCAAGATTAAGAATGCAATTTTAGCTTTTAAAAGTTGCTTATTTGAATTTGTCATACAAGAGTACATGTAATCAGTCACCAAATTCATTCAAATTGGGCAATCTTAACATTTTTGGTCATTTGACCTTCGACCGAAAGTGCGTTGACCTTTCTGCATTTCTCAGTCATAGTCATTTAATGGAAGGTCAGACATAGGACAAACTATTTATTTTTGGACTCTGTATTCCTAATTGAGTAATTTGGCATACATTTCAAGAAGACTGGGACATTTTGTAATTTGACCCATATAGACCCCAACCAAAATTGCTGACGTTTTAAAGAGGGCCACCCAAGCCAAATTTGTTCAGTATCCTTCTGGCAACCCAAAACCACTTTCAAACCTTTGTCCTTATGAAAGGGTCACAGAAGTAGAAGGTCATCCAACCAAAAGGTGGCCCGCTGAGAACCCCATGTGTTGAGAGTGATGACAGAGCATATTTTAAGCTGTCGAATCCATGATTTGAAGAATTTATCATAAGGTTATGTGAACTCTAATAGCTGTTATCATCAGTTAATGATGTACACAGATTTGAATCAAGCATGATAATATGATCATTATTTATGCATTTGCAAAGCATAGGATGTGATTACTTGTTCATTAACAAATACATTGGCTGGTATTCATGCTGATGTTAATTGACATTAGCTAATGAAGTGGACAGCAAGAATTAATTATGTATTATCCAAGTTTTCAGTGGTTGGTAGTTAACAGCCACATGAGTTAATGCCACTTCACAGGGACCTTGTTGTAAAGTGTTACCACTGGTTCTGTATATTATTCTGTGCAGGCTCAGTGCAGTACATCCAGGTTGAAGCTTCTGCATGAGAAAGTGCTGCATCGGCAGTTCCTCTCAATCTTTGCTGCAGCTCTGTGCATTTTCAATCAGCTTAACAGCAACAGCAGGAAGTGGTTTCACTGAGTATCAGAACCTTTGTTATTTCAGAACGTTTCCTAATTTCCTGAGTAATGGGTAGGGTTTCCGTTTTTATGAATGTAGATAGTTCCCACTGGACCGTGCGTACATTCTTGCCGAGGTCAAGACACATTGTCTCTGCTGGTAATGAACAATGTCAGGAGTACATTTAGGCCGCTTGCATTGTCCTTTTATTTATTGCCATTTTGTTTTCTTGATGAAGAGACAATGCGGGGACAGCTAGCTGTCCTTCAATTAGCTATATAGTTATACTCCTCGTCTTCTGACCCAGAACAGCCTTGCATTCACCCGGATATTGCGCAGCCTTAAACATGCTCTGTGTGGCATTGTGTTGATCCCGACAAAGTGAGAAGTGAGAATTTTGGCTTGTTCTGATCTACAGTGAGATCTGTAAGCATTTGCTCACAGGGACAAAACTTTTGAAGGGCATCCTACACGCCTCTCTTAAAATCAGGTGCAGGTTGTTGGCTTTAAATTGAGGGTCTATACTTCCATTTTAAATTAACTGCATTGGTAAATTACAAGTCGGCAATAACTGTGCCATTTGTAGATACTTTCAGACCTCATGGTGCAGTAGATGTTCTTTTACTTTGCCTGCTAAGTGTGATGAATTTGACCTCAGGATCGATCTTCATCTACTCCCCGGGGACGGTGATTCTGGGCACCAGCGCGTCGGAGCAGAAGGGCGAGGACTCGGAAGAGGAAGTGAAAGACCTGGAAGATGGACAGGTCGTCACCGACGCTCCTCAGGAAGAGTCCCGCGAGGAAATTGGCTGCCCTTTCATTAGGAACAAAGGGCTGCACGGGGACCATCTCAGTGGATGCGTGGAGGAGGCAGACAAGAATGAGTTGTGCTATCCCATCCCAGCCACTGGAAAGTGAGAGAAGAAGAACCTCACGGACATAAGAGAAATGGATATACCTTGAGGTTTGTACCACATGCGGTCCACTTGATATGGATGTACATGTCCTGAAAATTATCAAAAGCGCCTACCATCGGCTTTAATTTCAGGGTATGTACATCCATGTCGAGTACATCGTATGGGAATTTCAGCCCTTTAAAATTGTATCACTGCCTGCATACTTTAGGACCTTGTGGCAGCAAAAAAAGAAAGCAAGAAGCCTGATGGAGAGGAGAGAAACTGATAGAGGTCAGGCTCATACTGTGACAAAGAACAGAATGTGAACTATAAGGAGCAGTTTGAGGACTCCATTGAAAGCTCCTGGCGTATGCAGTGAAATGCACAACCTTTTAGTCAAGTGTAACAGAGCACATTGGAGTCCAGTAGGGCAATTTTTCACTCTGTAAGAGCTGACTTTATCATTAACTTCTTACTGTGTATGGGGCTGAAGAATTTGGAGGCTTCATTGGAATGAACAAACTTCATGGACCCAGTGAGGCAGAGGAAGTTGACTGCACTGCTTTATGTCCTCCTCACTGAATGAGGTATCTCCTGTATGGAAGTATCATGGGATGCTATGGATCCGCAGTTGCTACGCCGCCACCACAGAGATTTCCTTGTTGTCGCCCGAGAGCCAACTTCATATTTTTCTAAAAGGCCAAAACTTGGCAGTTTTGGTTTAAAAAAAGGGCTTGATTATAAATAATATTAATATATAAATTATTGACGGATAAAGCCCTCTTTTTGGATTGGCCATGAATTTCAAAAAATTTCATAACATTTAGTTTTTACTTTTTCTTTGTTTTCCTCAGCAGAAAAATTTTAAGCGAATTAGAAAGTTCTGGGGCCTGAGCCCTACTCCAAGAGGGTGCAGCACATGGTTTCATTGAAAAAAAAGGAAGTGGCTCTCATTTTCTAGTCAATGAATCTTCAGTACACTTACTTGGTTGTTATTATCATGATTTTTGTTTACTGATATCAGTTCCATGAAAACGTACAGGCGTACGTGGATACTACTGTGGTTGCAGGTGACTGACTTTTCTAGTTTTTTCTCTACTTCCCAGTTTTGCTGGACAGTTCACAGTGTATTTTAGCACAGGACTGTAGTACTGTTTGAAATGTTTGCATCATAAATTGCAACCACTGCCTACAGCGGTTGAGAATTTGCAGACAAAGTATTTCATTCTGGCTGGTGGCTTGCATGGCATGCCATTGAGTCATATTCAATGTATTACATATTGTACTATGTGCTGCATATTGAACCTGATTTTGAAAGCAATTTTTATTGTTGTTTAGATGGTGTTTTTTAATTGAAATGCACTCATACACCATGTATGATACTTGGATATTTTAAAGTGCCAGTCAAAAGAGGAGAGGATTCAAGATTAAGATTATTTTTCTGATTCATTATTGAAGTTTCCAGTGTGCGAGATGGGCTGTACTTTACACAGCGCGTTTGTTACCACAGGATCTTGGCACCAGTATTTGAAAATAACAATTACCATACATTCTACATGAATAGATACAATATTAATAATACGTTCATTAGAATAGTTTAAATTTTGAAACAAAGTGTAAGGCATTTGATTGTGAAAAATTGCTTGTCTATTGCTTCTTGCATTTGTAGCAATCCACAGATGATTCACAAATAAAATGCTTTCACAGTTCTATCCCGTCTTTTGAGGAACAAGCAGCAAACATGAACCTGCCCCTGGTTGGTATCTCTGATTGATGTCAGGAAGCTATCAGAAAAGGAAAGTGATAGTCTTCCTGTAGAAATACTACATTACTAGAAATAGTCAGAGGTGTGGTTTTTTTCAAAAATTTTGGCATTCATGGTGGAAAAACAAAGACGTGTTCTTTGCACTGTAACCACGACTAGAATGTGGTTTCACAGGACATTGTCATGGTTAACATTAATTATTTAGCAAGATTTTATGTAAAGCAACAAAGGCTTTTTGCTAGCAGGGGCCAATTCCCCCTGGAGTAATGTGGGATTAAAGGCCTCTCACAAGGGCCTAACTGCTGCACTGATCTTATTTGTGGCTGTGCTGGAGTTTGATCCTCCTGTTGTGAGCCCCATTCAAATGCCTCAGGTGTAAGTTTCCCCCCTAAACCAACTGACGTACAGATAATGTGCTCCAGTTTGGAATGCCCAATCATACTTATGAAGCAATGACCACGACAGCCTTCACTGTTGATTCAGAAGAGCGTTGGCCTGCCCACGCCTTCTACTGAAGCATATGAAATTATCTGCAGCTGATCATCTCTCTTCATAAGTTGGCCTTACACAGACATGAGGCCGGAGGACACCATTTTATGAGCAGACCAATGCCAAGACTCTGGCTTCATCCCTATACCCTCACTCACAGTTTTGCGGTCTTGTGTGGACGTTCACAAGTCACCAAGTAAGAGAGGAAGACTTTCCCATCTCTGAAAATGCCCAGGTGCATTTAATCTACACTTTATAAACCCTTATGCTAATACTGCTTCAAAGAAGTATTAAGAGCTAAGCGTATCCCACGACACATCAGGATTTTGAACGCAGAAAGGAAGAAGTGGTTATTAGGATGACTGTCAAGATTTTCCATTGAAAAAAGTTATATCACGATACTGCAGCTTCTGTTATTTGGCAGTGTGTACAGTGTAAATTAAGAAACTGTGATTTAATTGATTACTTACTCATTAATGCCTTTATTGGCTAATTTATTGCTGTATTTCTTTATTATTTTGGGCGATGTTTCAATGTTCGTTGTTTTAATGCTGAGTTCGCTAGTTAGATCTTCGCGCACAAATTTATTTAGATTATGCATCCTCTTTATATCATTCTCAGTTCATAAATTCCTCAACCTGCTGCCTCATCCGGAAACATTTTCCTTTCAAGTGTGTCTCGACGCGAGATAACAAAACCTCACTTTACTTAAAGTCTTTATGCCTACATATATACTTTGGCCAGATCCCGCACATACATCACTTGAGTGGCCACATACCAAATGCTAAGACTGTAAATGTGGGTAAGCCTCAGATCCATGGCCTTCTTGCTGTGAAGTGACAGTACTCCCCACCTCTGGCCTGCACTGGTATATAACACAATTTCATACCTATCTCAGTGACAGTTTAAACATTTGTGGAGTTCAGCTGTTCTGCAAAATGCACACATAATCGGAAAATGTTTGTTATTTAATTAGTAATATAACAACACTATTTGATACACCAACCAATATTTTATACGTACTACTCTGGGGCACAAACAAGCATGCAAGTGTACATGAAGTAAAGTAAGTGACTAGCAGAAGATTTAGCAGATTAGCTCCATCATTTTGGCAGAAGAACAGTATTACGGTGTACTTGACCTTTCTTTTTTATGTGATGATTGAAACCAAGAGTTCCGAGCAAGATGTGCTCGTCCATTTGTGTGGGATGGGGAGGTTTTCGTACATCGCTGCCTTTACTGCCAAGCCAAAATGTCTTTCATGTTGGCCATGGTACAGACTAGGTGTTACAGCCTGTGTTTGATTTTTCAAAAGCATGACATGATGTAGATAAAGTATAAAAGTTTAACTCTGCAACAGGGTTGACAACTTTTCTTGGACTTACTTTCCTCTTTTTTCTTGTTTCTTTTTTTGTTCAGTTTCAATTTGTGTGGAATTGCTTGAGGGTGCTGGCAAAAGCGAATACAATTAGAAAAATGCATGTACTATTTGTACAGCCACTTACTGTATGCGTGGGATGACAGTAATTTAAAAGATCAAGAGATAAGAACTAATAAACACTTGAATACATTACAAGAACCAACCATTCTACTTGTTTAATTCAAATAGCCTTCAACCTTATTTATTTATTTATTTTTTATTAATTTTTTTTACTTGATTACATATGGTAAGATTCTGAATTAAAGCAAGCAAATACATCTGAGTTTGTTCCGCAGTGGTGACTTGTTTGTCAACAGGTGTCAGTCCAAGAAGGACTGGGGACAGCCCTAGTTTTGTTTCCGCTCAAGACTAAAATGTCGTGTGTGTGTGTGTGTGTGTGTGTGTGTGTGTAAGCATGCATGTGTGTGCATATGGCATGTGAGTGTGCATACATGAAATTGTGTGCATGCGCATGTGGTGGCACGCATGCACGTGTTTGTGAATGTGAGTACTTACACATCTGTGTATACAATTGAATTCTGAACTTGGGTGAATGCGAAACTATGTTCGTGACAGTTAGCCATATTTCATTACAGGAAATGTGCCGGTTAATCTGGTTCTCAGAATTGGTGGGGTCCTATAGTGGAGTAACAGGAAAGCAGGACAGGTTCTGAGTCTGACTGTGCGTGTTCTAATCAGTCACGTTCTCACATTTCCTCCAATTGAAACAACACTGATCCCTCCTGTGTTACCCAAAACCAGAGTGCCGATGAAGTTAAACTTGTGAAACACTGTGAGTCATTAGAATTGCACACACTAATAAAATTGGGTTTCACTACTGGCTTGATTTCTTTTTTAAATATCCTTAAAAGTTTTAAAAAATTTAAAGTTGTCTCATTAATCAATCAGCTCTGATAATGTAAGTCCTAAAAAATACATGTTTTATTTTGTTTTTAAATTAATATTATTGAAATGGTCAATATTACTTTATGTTTTTAATCAGTATTTTCTCAACTGTTTTGATGATAATCCATGCTTTAGAGCCAGGAAGCTCAAAGGAAACAAGAAGCACAAAGCTGCAATTTTGATGTTGCGATTGCGAAACAGGACGCCATTTATTCACAATGCCCCATCAGTACACTTGGACATGTTTCAGGAAGTCAAAGTTACTTCAGCTATAAAAAACATTGAGCTGTTTGTGATGTGTACAGTGACACTTGACTTGTTCTTTTGAGTGTGGTCAATAGCCTACATAAAGCCTACAAAAGAAAAAGAAAAATGCTACTGCATCAAGAAAATGGAACGGCTTGTGGCACATGAGAGAGACAAAGAGCCATTGGCATGTTACGGGCAGGTCTCAGCCGTTGAAAGGTGGTGCGTCATTTGCACTACACCGTTTAACAATCAGTCGGCTGTCTATCCGAGAATGGAACACAGGCACCGTCACTGACCGACCCCGCTTAGGGCAGCCATGAGTGACAATGGTAGCTCAAGAGCGCCACATCTGGTTACAGCCTGTATGTGACAGATTCCGGACAGCAACCCAAACTGATCATAAGACGAGGGGCCCGAGACGATTGAGGGTGAGCGCAAGTTCCGTTTGACACCATCTACGTGAGCAAAACATGCGTGCACACGGCCCCTATAGAAAACCCATTTTTTGGGTTTCTGTCTGAGAATGGAAAACAGGGACTGACGCTGACCAACCCCGCAGCCATGCGTAAATGGGCAAAAACTGGGTTTTCTGTGAGGGCCATGCACACGCATGTGTTGCTCACATCGACGGCGTCGAATGGAACTTGTGCTCACCCTCAGATGTCTCGGACCCCTCGTTTCATGATCAGTTTGGGTTGTAGTCCAGAATCTGTCACGTACAGGCTGTAACCAGATGTGGCGCTCTTGAGCTACCATTGTCACTCGTGGCTGCCCTAAGCGGGGTCGGTCAGTGACAGTGCCTGTGTTCCATTCTCGGATAGACAGCCGACTGACTGTTGAACGGTCACAGTGCAAATGACGCACCACCAGTCAGCGGCTGAGACCTGCCCGTAACATGCCAGTGACTCTTTTTCTCTCTCCTGTGCCACAAGCCATTTTCTTGACGCAGCAGCATTTTTCGGGGTTTTTTTTTGTTTTTTTTTGGCTTTATGTAGGCTATTGACCACACCCAAAAGAACAAGTCAAGTGTCATTGTACACATCACAAACAGCTCAATGTTTGTTATTACTGAAGTACTTGGCGCGTTCACGTCAGGATTACAATACCACTCGCTTTTCTTTATTTCCACTCGTGCCTCACTGGAAAAGCAATAAAAATCAATCGATTCTTCAATTTGCCGCAAATACAGTACATACCTCACAGTTGCGTTTTTAATGGGGCTAAGTATATTATGGAGTTTTATTTACGGAAATTCAAGGATTAAAAGTGCTATTTTAGCCCTTTAGCCGAAGGATGTGAAGATTGTAAGCTGGTTTGCCATTGCCTATGATCATAGACTGAGAAAAATACCTCCTCCTTCTATGATTATTGGAGGTTGGCAAACCAGTTAATATTCTCAATATCCTTTGGTTATAGCACAAAAATGGTGCCTTTAATCCTAAAAATTTTCGACGGAGCCATGGAAGTGCAATGACATGAAAAAAAATAATATTTTGTGCTCACGAGGTAAAAGTATTTCCCACAATTTAGTTAATCTGTGGTCACGAGTTGTAACTCGTTCCCTCAATTTAATTAACTCATTCCCACAATTTAACTAATATGTGGCCACGAAATACAACTCCTTCCCACGATTTAGTTAACTCATGGCCACAACATATAACTCGTTCCCTCAATTTTGTTAATTTAAATTGAGGTAACGACTCGTATTTGGTGGCCGCGAAATTGCTAAATCGTGGGAACGACTTGTATCTTGTGACCACAAAATAAGTAAGTTGTGGGAACTACTTATATTTTGTGGCCACAAAATAACTAAATTGTGGGAACGAGATAGCTAAATCGAGGGAACGACTTATATCTCGTGGCCGCGTCTTATATTTTTTTCATGTCATTGCACTTCCCGGGCTCCATATTTTCCATAGAAAACTCCTTTATAGAAAAAGTTTGACGCCTGAGTAACTAAATATATACATGCAATGCAAAATGAAGACAGATTAGCAAGAATAGAATCAGATTATAACTCGCAGTCAAGCAGATTCAGTGTAGTAGTTAGAACATTCTGAGCACGTGCAGAGCAGTCGTGATACAGCTCCTTTAAGGGGAGCTATAGCTAAGCAAATGCCAATTTTGGTTCAAAATTTTAGTTTTGAGGTAAGAACATGAAGTGGTCTTTCACATAGTCTACTTTCAGGACATATATTCACTTTCTGCCCAATTGGTCTTAAACTTGCTCTAAAATTGCTCTGAAATTACTCTTTTACAATAAAAAGCACTTTAAAACCTTGATAAAATTGATCGGAAAAAAAAAAAAAAAACAGATTTCTCAGCAACTGTACATCCAACTAACTTCATATTTGGCAGTTTTCTTCATGTTGTGGTGATCTGTCTGTACAGAGCTCTTTTTGCAATATGTGCCTCTGAATATGAGTAAATGAAAATATGCATATTTAATTAGCCCGCCAAAATTGATTTAGGGGGGTCAAAATCAATACTAGAACATAGAAACCTGGAAAAAAAAAGCTCTGTAGTGACATTAGGAATGTTTTTTCCTTCACATTACAGCTGAAATTATAACCAAACACTGTTTAGATATCTCAATAACCCTGTTTCTCTAAGTATCTATATATTAATTAAAACAGCCATTGCCATGGCAACCGCTGATGTGATGCTACAGAAACTCTGTGTTTTAAGTTGCAATTTCTAATAGAATTCTTTTGATAATAATTCTTAGTTTAAAAGGTGAATATCTTGGAAAAATGTTTGCTTAACTATAAGTCCCCTTAAACCAAAGTTCTAACTCACTGCGGTCATTATAGGTCCAATGACATTCTTCGACAAGGGTAGGGGGTTCCCTGGTGTCCTGGCTAAATTCCCAACCTGGCTCTTTCAACCTGCTACTAATCATCCCCTGATCTAATTGGACATGCACTTTGTCCTCTCCCTCTCCTCCTCAAGATGATGCGTGGTGAGCATTCTGGCGCAGAATGGCTGCTTGCGCATCATCCAGGACGGTGCTGCACATTGGAGATGGAGAGATGGGATTACCTCATATATCTGTGAAGTGCTTTGAGTGTCTATGAGGAGGTGCTATGTAAATGCAATATTCCCTCATTATGTGGCTCTGTGTCATTTATTTTGGCCGTGTTATAATGGATACCACATAAGCTACCATTACCAGTGGAAGGAGCCAGCCCGGTGGTGGACCACAGTCATACGTCTTCCGAGAGGCTATTTGCAACCTACTGCCATCCAACATTCCCAATCCCCAAACTGAATTAAACAGGGCCAAACTTCAATAGAAAATGCACTGCAACCTGCACGGTAGTCGTAGCTACTGTGCACTCAAATTTAGTGCTTTTGCTGAAATTATCCTATCGGCAAGAACCTATACGGAAGCAAGAAATGAGGGCGGGTGGAGTCCTTCGGCGAGCGTGGGAACTGTAGACTATGAACGAAGGTCAGTTAGCTGAAGTAACACGATATCGCTGAAAGTTCACTGTTGTCAAAAATTTACTCATGCTACTTAAAATTTATGTAATCTGATCGCCAATATTATTTGCACGGGAGTAGATTTATCTGGAGGAAAGCCTTTCGTGAGTTAAGAACATGTGGATCTTGCTGATTGCTGGCGTGATTCATCTTGCATTGAACAAGGTGAGGTATTTTGCATGTCACCATTTATTTCACATAAAAACTGTTATTTCCTTCTTTAACGTTAATTATGGTGTATCGGTTGTCTGTGATAAGTCGTAATAGACGATAATTCGCGCTTCCAATGCTTTTTCTTGGAATATTATTTCCGTTCTTTTCTGTTGTGAAGGCTAAGCATTACCCAAACTGGGTTTTAGTACGAAAAATATGCACTTCCCGAAATATTACCTGAATATCTGCAATTTACTTACCCTGTGTTAATATGGACGCTCAGAGTCCGGAGACCAGATCGTAGAACTATCAAAATTTCATTTCTCTTTGAATTGATGAATCATTGAATATGATGAATGTACATGAAAAATAAAAATTGATCAAATTTAATGAATTGGTTTGGCTGTCTCGCAAGGAGAAGAAAACACCTGCTGTGTCGACATTCCGCGATCCAGCAATACGGACTGTTTTGCAGGAATAAAATGCAACCAGTTGGCTACTGATCTTGTGCTAGTGCCGAACAACACAAATACTCAGAAAACAGTCTTTCTACGCATCACTAGTTCTACTTTGCTAGATTATATTACGAAAGATGGTTGTGGCATCCCTAACGTATAACTAAAAAACAAAACAATGAATGCAAAACAATGGTGCGACGGACATCAAACACAATTTATTAACAATTTCAGTGATTAGGAAAAGGCAGATTTGTTGGACGAAACCTCGGTACCCTGAATTAAGGTAATACATTATTCAGAAAGACTTCCACCCGTCCCCCATCCCCCCTCCTTTTTTCAGTCTATAAGGTCCAGTATACACTCTAAAAATGGCGATTCTATCCCTTATCCATTTGCCGACCCTATCCCTAACCCTAATCCTAACCCTAACATTACCCCAGTTTTCCCTAAAACGTGGGCTATGACCTGATGGTTTTCCATTCTCCCTGTACCTGAGAGTCAGGTGTAAAAAAAAAAAAAAAAAAATGTAGTCAAATAAAAACAATAATTGTTCAATATTTGCCAAGAGGGAAAGGATACCGGGGCTGGATTTAAATTTGAGGGCCATATTTGGGGAGCCCTTAACCCTGATTACTTAACAGAGGGGGGAAATGGGCAGAAGCTTTGCCAATTATTCGGTTTTTCTATCATGCAGTAGTTCATACAATTTTTGGGAGTCTACATTACCATGAAGTGACTGCATGTTGTCATGTAGAATCATGGACAGCTCTGTGAGTGTTGTGCCGTTCAAAACACTGGCACTCTTTCTACAACCTCGTTTCTAGAAAAGTTGGGACGTTGTGGAAAATGTAAATAAAAAGAGACTGCAATTATTGGCAAATCATTTAAACTCTAGTATAAATTGAAAATAGACCAAAATGAGAAATTTTATTGTTTTTGAAAAATATCTTTTAATTTTGAATTTGATGCTAGCAACACATTTAAAAAAATTTGGATGGGGCCATGTTTATCATTGTGTTAAATCATCTCTTTTCACAACACCCTCTAAGTGTTTTGGAACTGAGGAGACCAATTACTGTAGTTTTGAAAGCAAAAATGTTTTCTCATTGTTGCTTGATTTTAGATTTCAGCTTCTCAACACTTTTGCCGGCTCATTTGTCACATTTGTGCACCAAATTTTTCAATGGGTGACCCGTCTGGACTGCAGGCAGGTCAGTTTAGCACCTGGACTCTTTTAACATAACATAACATAACATAACATAACATGAATGGCGAGAACAGGCCGTTCAGCCCAACTAGGCTCGCCAGTTTCTTTGTACTATCGTGAATATATCACTTCAGATACTCAATGACTCAATGGTATCTAACTTTAAGTCAAGCCTGCTCTTGAAAACTCCCAAGGTCTCTGCCTCAACAATATGGTCAGACAAGCTGTTCCACACCGAAATTACTCTCTGGGTGAAGAAATATTTCCGAATATCAGTGCTAAATTTACCTTTGGTCAGCTTCCATTTGAGACCCGAGAAGTTCTATTAACAACACTTGGTTGAAGGAATCATACATAATTCACTTTGTTAATCCCTTTAACATATTTAAAGACCTCAATCAGATCACCCCTTAGTCTCCTTTTCCTAAGACTAAAGAGATTAAGGATCTGCAGCCTTTTCTGATAGCTTTCATCTTTAATACCCGGAATTAGCTTCGTGGCTCTTCTCTGAACTTTCTCTAAAGCCTCTATGTCTTTCTTAAAGTATGGTCCCCAGAACTGTACACAATACTCTAGATGTAGTCTGACGAATGTGTTGTGCAAAAGAAGCATCACCTCCTTGGATTTGAACTCAATACTTTTGGCAATGTATCCCAGCATCCGATTGGCTTTTTTAACTGCTACGGCACAATGGCTAGAGCCTGTGAGGGTTTGGTCAACAATCACTCCCAGATCTTTCTCTTGTGGAGCACATTCCATTTTAAACCTCCCATGAAGTAATCCTGTCTAATGTTTTTATTACCTACATGCACTACTTTACATTTCGCTACATTAAATTTCATTTGCCACATTTCTGCCCAATTCTGGATTCTATCCAAATCATCCTGAATCACTTTAGTGGACTCTAAACTATTTGCCAAACCTCCCAATTTAGTATCATCTGCAAATTTCACTAATCTGCTCTCAATATTCCTATCAAGGTCAATAATGTAGATGAGGAACAGCAGTGGTCCCAACACCGATCCCTGGGGGATGCCACTCCCCACCATACCTAGCTCAGATGAGATACCGCTGACCACCACTCTTTGTGTTCTGTCCTGCAACCAGTTTTGAATCCACTTCAGAATACCTCCTGTAACTCCAATGGAGCTCATTTTAAAAATTAGTCTCTTATGCGGTACTTTGTCAAATGCTTCCTGAAAATCCAAATATACTGTATGATGTCGTAAGCCCTGCTCTGGTCATAAGTCTTGGTGGCCTCTTCAAAAAATTCCAGAAGGTTTGTCAGGCATGACCTTCCTTTACGGAAACCATGTTGGCTATCCCTCAAGATATTGTTACATTCAAGAAATAAGTCCAGCTCATCTTTTATGATAGATTCCAATATTTTGCACGCAATGCAAGTTAAACTGACTGGCCTGTAATTACCTGGCTCAGTACGGTCCCCTTTCTTATATATTGGTATTATATTACCCTGTTTCCAATCATTTGGTATTTCTCCAGTTTCTAAAGACCGTCTAAAGATGGCAGATAGCGGCTTAAAGATGATCTCACTAACTTCCCTGAGCACTCTAGGATATAAGCCATCAGGACCCGCCGCCTTATCTGCCTTTAGTTTATGCAACTTATCTAAAACTATGTTATCCCTAACCTCAATTTCCGCTAAATAATCTTGAGCATTGGACATGCCCTCTGGCCGAATAAAGACCTGCTCTAAGGTAAAATTCTCAACAAAGTAACCGTTTAAGGTGTCCGCAATATCCTTGTTATTATATAGCAGCGATCCATTTTTATTCTTTATGCACTTAACCTGCTCTTTGACTTTCCTTTTTCCACTACAGTACTGAAAGAAGCGCTTAGGGTTAGTTTTTGCCCCCTCTGCAATTTGTCTTTCATACAGTCTTCTAGCATTCCTCAGCTTTTTTTTTGACCACAGCCCGCATTTTACAGTATTCGATTTATACAGTATTCGACTGTATTTATACAGTATTTTACTATGGATCCATGATATTATAACACGTGCACAATGTAATTTGGCATTCTCTTGCTGAAAGAAGCAAAGCCTTACCAGAAAAAGGTGTCTGGATGGCTTTATATGTTGCTCCAAAACCTGCATATATTGTTCAGCATTAATGCTGTCTTCACATACCCCTTTTCCACCGAGCTGGTTCCAGTGCTAGTTCGGAGCCAGAGCCTGACTAAGCGCCGGTTCTTTGCTTTCCCACAGCCTAAGCATCAGCTCCTGGCTCTCAAAACTGGTGGCAGAGCAAGCACCAACTCCTTGCTGGTCTAGAGCCAAGCAACGATTAAATCAGGGAGTGGGGGCGGAGTTTTAGTGACCAACAAGACCAGCGCAAACACTATACCGCCGTTTTCAAAACAACGACCGAGACGTTCGCGAATTACTGTTAATTGCCGTATTAGCGAGCCTGAATGGCATTTCATAACGAAACGACATTAGATCATTCAAACATATGAAGCTGGAATTAAATACGACAGTCGCTCATTTATTTCTTACTTGTCTGCATCCTTGGGAAAAGAAAATATGGATAATGTGTTCCTATTATTACACCCTATTGCTGCACAAGGTTTCGGTATTTTTAATATGCATGGACAACAACGCAAGATACGGTACACATTTAATGTTTGCGCCTTAATTTTCCGCTTTGTAAATATCAGATATTAACCCAGTGCGAGATCATAGCAATCTCGTAGGTGTTATTCCTTTCCCCCTCTAAAAACGATAAAAGTGACAATAATAGTATTACTGAGCATAGAAACACAAGCATTATTTCAGTTTTAAAGTTTTATTCATAGTTTCCTGCAGTCCATACTGTATTTCTGTATTGCCAGATGTACTGACGTTATAGGCTGACGTAATCGGCTCTGATTTGGCTCCTGAGCGATGGAAAAGCAAACAGGTTTTTAGGAGGTGCGTGGGTTGAACCAACTAAGCACTTGCACTAGCACCAGCGCGGCACTAGCACCAGGTTCTTTTTGATGGAAAAGGGGTAAGAGATGTGCAAGTTACCCATACCACTTGCACTAATGCACCCCCATACTATCATGGATGCAGGCTTTTGAACTGTGCACTGATAAAAAGCCAGATGTTCCCTCTCCTTCTTAGCCTAGAGGACGTGGCATCCTTGATTTCCAAAAAAAAAAAAAAAAAAAAAATTCAGATTTTGATTGATCAGACCACAGGATAGTCTTCCACTTTGTCTCAGGCCATCATAAATGAGCTTTGGCCCAGAGAAGGCGGTAGCGTTTCTGGATCTTGTTTATTTATCTTTTTTTTTTCTTTACATAGTAAAATTTTAACTTGCATTTGTGGATGCAGTCCTATATTGTGCTCATTGAGAATGGTTTTCAGAGGTGTTCCTGAGCCCACGCAATGATTTCCACAGCAGAATCCTGTTTGTTTTTAATGCAGTGCCACCTGAAGGCCTGAAGATGATAGCCATTCAATAGTGGTTTTTGGCCTCACCCCTTGCATGAAGAGATTTCTCTAGATTCTCTGAATAATTTTATGATAGTACATACAGTTGATGATTAAATCCCTAGTTTCCTACCAATGTCATTCTTAAACTGTTGAACAATTTTCCCATGCGGTCTGTCGCAGAGTGGTGAAGCCCTCACCATCTTCTGAAAGACTCAGCCTCTCTTGAGATGCTCTTTTCATACCCATTCATGTCACTTACCCATTGCCAGTTAATCTATTTACCTGTGAGATGTTGCTCTAGATGCATTCTTTTAGCATAATAAAATATTTCCAATCTTTTGTTGCCTCTATCCCCACCCCACTTTTTTGAAACATGATGCTGGCAAAATATTCAAAATGAGGAAATATTTCCTAAAAACAATACATTTCTCACTTTCAACATTTGATATAATGTCTTTGAACCATTTTTGATTAAATGTACGGTTTAAGTGATGTGCAAATCATTGCATTCTGTTTTTATTTACATTTTACACAGCGTCCCAACTTTTATGGAAATGGGTTTGAGTTTAAGCCTGCACAGTCACGCGTTTCGTGATGTGCTTCTTGATATTGGCGGTGATGCTGTGTGTTCTGCTGAAAGTGTCTGGACCAAAACCTGGAAATTGAGTTGCGCAACTGAATTTGAACTACTGATATTATGCAGTTCTGCTAAGCTTGTGATGCTGGGGTTTTTTCTGACTTTGGAAATAAAATGTATCTGATATCTGACACCCCATTGTCCTGCTTTGTCTTGTCTTTCCATAATATTTCCATAATACCATAATACAGTTTTATGACTGTTTTCCGAGCGTTGGTGGTTTTTGGGATGAGACTAAATTTTTGAACATTCATATTGGTGGAAAAAGTAATCTGAAGTACTGTTTTTGATTTTTTTGTTTTGTTTTTGATTATTGTGGAACAGAATGCATTTCCCCCACAAATGGACGACATGGTGAGGCTGAGGGTAGCACTGTCGCCCCATAGCAAGAAGAAAATCCTCAATGTTTCTGCATTCTCCCCATGCTTGGTTGCGTTTCCTCCTGGTACTCTGGTTTCCTCCCACCGTCCAAAGCCATAGGCTACATGTTAAAAAGCTGCAACCCAATTCCCAAAAATTTGGGTAGCAGTGTAAAATGTAAATAAAAAAACAACGCAATGATTTGAAAATCATTTAAACGCTGTAGATAGTATTAAGACAGCATATTAATGGTTAAACTGAGAAATTTTACTGATTTGTGAAAAATATCTGCTCATTTTGAATTTGTTGTCCGCAACATGTTTCAAAAAAAGTTGGGACAGGGGAAACAAAAAATTAGGAAGGTTGCATTATACATAGAAAATACACCTGGTGAAACATCTCGCAGCTACAGTAATTTGGTTTATTGGCTACAGGTCAGTAACATGATTGGGTATAGAAGGCTGAGTCTTTCAGAAGTAAAGATGGCAAGGGCTTCACCACTCCCCGAAAGAATACATGAGAAAATAGCTCAGCAGTTTAAAAATAACATTTCTCAGTGTAACATTGCAAAGAATTTGGGGATAATGTCATTTAAAGATGCATAAAATCCAGAGAAATTTTGGTCCACAAGGGACAAGGCCAAAAACAAATACTTAATGGCCATGATCTTCAGGCCTTCAAGTGGCACTGCATTAAAAACAACAGGATTTTGTTGTGGAAATCACTACATGGACTCAGGAACTCTGTTGAAAACCATTGTCAGTAAACACAGTTCCTCACTACATCCGCAAATGCAAGTTAAAACTTTGCCATGTAAAGATTAAACCTTACACAAAGAAGATCAAGAAATGCTGCCGCCTCCTCTGGGCCCGAGCCCATTTAAGATGGACAGAGGCAATGTGGAGAACTGTCTTGTGGTCTGACCAATCAGAAAGAAAGTGAATTTCATAGATGCCATGTCCTCTGGGCTGAGGATGAGAGGGACCACTCAGCTTGTTATCAGTGCACAGTTCAAAAGCTAGCATCCATGATGGTACTGGGGTACATTAATGCATGTGGCATGGGTGACTTTCATATCTGTGAGGGCACCATTGAAGCTGAATGATATAGATAGGTTTGCAAGCAACATATGCTGCCAGCCAGAAAATGTATTTTTCGGGGATGGCCTTGCTTATTTCAGTTAGACAGTTCCAAAACCGTTTGCAAGCATTGCAACAACATGGCTCCGTAGTAAAAGGATCTGGGTGTTAAACTGACCTGCCTGCAGTCCAGAACTGTCACCCGGTGAAAACATTTGGCACAGAATGAAATGAAAAACATGACAAAGTGTCGAGCACCTGAAATCCTCCATTAAGCAAGAATGGTAAAACATTTTGCTTTCAAAACTACTGTAATTTGTCTCCTCAGTTCCCAAACACTTACAGTGTTGCTAAAAGAAGATATGATGCAACACAGTGATAAATATACCCCATCAACTTTTTTTGAAAAGTGTTGCTACCATCAAATTTAATATCAGTATTTATTTAAAATAAAAAACCAATCAAATTTATCAGTTTCAACATCTGATATGTTGTCTTTGTTCTCTTTGCAATTAAATATAAACTGTAAATGATTTGCAAATCATTCCTTGCCATTTTTATTTACACTTTACCCAGCCTCCTAACTTTTTGTAGATGGGGATGTAACGGAAGACTGAATTGGCAATTGATGTGAATGAAGGATGTATTTGTCATTTGTCCTGTTACGGATTGGAAAATTGTCCTGTCAGTGGTGCATCTGTGCCTCTTGTCCACTGGATGCTGGAATAGGGTTCAGACTCAACCCCCATGACTCTGATGAGCAATAACCAGGCTAGATAATGGATGGATGGACAACGCATTACACCACAAACACTGTAAAAAAAAAAAATTAAAATCAGATGTTAACTACGCTTAAAGAAGTAAGGCAATCAAATGCATAGCAGTTTTGAGTTTGCTCAAATCCTATTCCCAGTTGTTGGGCAAACTCGCTCTTGAAAGAACTTGAAACTTGAAGTTGAGCAAACTCAAAAATGTTTTTATTGGTTTCCTTGCTTTTTGAGTCTGGTAAGTTTTTATGCCCCGGCCTTGAATGAGCAGGGGGCATTATGTCAACGCCCCTTCCATCCGCCTGTCCGGGCATCCGGCCGTAAACTTCTCGTTTCCACGCAATAACTAAAGAACGCCTTGTCCGATCCATCTCATTTCTAGGTGGTGTATGGGGGTGGGTAGAGGAAGGTTCCTTTCGAAAACCAGCACTGTGCGATATCCAACATGGCCGCTATGGCAGCCATCTTGATTTCAGTTTCCACGCAATAACTAAAGAACGCCTCGTCCGATCCATCTCATTTCTTGTTAGTGTATGGGGGGCGGGTAGAGGAAGGTTCCTTTCGAAAACCAGCGCCGTGCGATATCCAATATGGCTGCCACGGCAGCCATCTTCATTTCAGTTTCCACGCAATAACTAAAGAACTCCTCATCTTCATTCGAAAACCAGTGTTCTTTTAACATGTTTAACTTTCAGTATTATTCACTCTCACTATTCACCATGCTAAACTAGCAACCTATTCAATCTTAACCCCAATTAAACATACAGGCGGGGACATATGCCATGCTCCGCGTTGCTCTTGTTATTATTTACATTAAAGGTTCATGGGGAACTACTTCATTATCAAAACTGAGAGACCAATGGGCTTTTGTGTTGGTAATACATTGTTCCTGGTTGCCTCATCTTGGTCTCAATTGAAAAACATAAAAAACATTGTTTTAAAATGGCTCATTGGACAAAAGGCTGTGAAGAATGAAAGTCTTGGGCTGTTTCAGTTCTTGTGATCACCGCCAGGAGAAATGAGTTATTGACATTTACCAGGAATAGCGAACTAGAAAGGCCATAGGGACATGGGGTGGAACCATGAAGCTGGCTTTATTTTCCTGAACACCCCCGTCCAAATCCTCCTTGATGAGGAAGTGTGAAGGTCATTGGGTGTAATGGCTTCGTGGAAATCCCATCGCTGTTATCTGAGGGAGTCCCCATAATGCCATAGGTTTGCCCTTGGTTGTTTGCATTGTCTGGCTTTCTGTTGGTAAATGACATGACTCATGATCATGAGTGATGGATTCATGTGGAGTGATAAATCAGGTTTGGCATTTAGCTTTTCAGTCCAGTTATGAACTGGAAGGGGGGTGTTTAGTTGCCAGGAAGGTTACTGTCTAGGGCAGTGGTAATATTGTCAATTATCAATGAGATTGAATTGAGTGCTGATGAAGTCTATGGAATCAGAAATGCTCATATCTGCGTGAATACTTTGAATTACAGAGTCTGCAGAAGCTGGTGTGTGAGAGCTTTTTTGGAAGTTTTTTCGTTTGTAATTTCTTCTGCAGCTAATCTGGAATTTTAATGTTTCTGAGCACAGCCATGTCAAAACAAAGAGGTCTGTGTGAATAAATGACTAATGGGAATGATTGATTCAGTTACTTGTGAGACCACAGCACAAGGCCTTGATCTTAGATTGTTTTTGGTGAAATGGTGGTAATAAATATTTTTCAACATTTTCTTTACAGCTTCTGCTTTAAATATGCATCCTTATGTCCAAAGGAACTTTAAAGGGCATTAAAGTGTTTTTACTATGAGAATACCTGTGGTTGAGCGGGAAGAAAATGCAGAAACATTGCAACTTTCTGTATGTGACAAAATGAATAGTCTCCAAGGCTGGTTCTCTTTTGTCCCTTCCTGTTTGCGAAATTTTGTTACTTCCAGTCATGTGACGGCTGCGTGCTTCAAGACTTGTGACCATGTTGGAACTTGTGGACCAACAGACTCCGATGGGTCCATCGTAGTAGTGCTCACGTTTGTGGTGTAACTACTACAGGGGGAAACCGCTGTATGTTACTTCCCAATAATTTCCAAGATTTTTATCCTGAGCGGCATTCAATACCTTCATAAGGGAAGTCATTGAAACAGTTAAACAACATGAGTCAGGCAGAATGTACTACATGGCCAAAAGTCAGTGGACAGCTCTAGCAATTTAAGTTTAGGTGTTTCACTCACACCCATTGCCAACAGGTGCATTGAAATCCGGCATAGAGCCATGCAATCTCCATAGACGAACATCTTGGATTAAGAATAGGTCGTAAAGAGGTCAGTGATTTTAAACGTGGCACTGTCATTGGATGCTAACTTTGCCAAAAATCAGTTTGCGGAATTTCTGCCCTCCTAGATAAGCCCCAGTCAACTATATGTGATATTGTTGTGAAGTGCAAATGCCTTGGAGCATAGCAACTCAACCACAAAGTGGTTGACCTCGCAAGCTAACAGAGCAGGGCCAACAAGTGCTGTAGGGCATATAGCGTGGGCATCGCCCATCATCTGTTGCATGACTCACTACAGCGTTCCAAAGTGCCCAAGGAATCAACATCAGCACATGACCTTTGCGCTGAGATCTACACAAAATGAGTTTCCATCGCCAAGCAGCTGCAAACAAGCCTCACATCACCATGCACGATGGTAAACGTCAGCTGGAACGGTGCAAAGCACACTGCAACTGGACTCTGGAGCAGTGGAAGCGTGTTCTTTGGTGTGATGAATGGCGCTTCACTATCTGGCTGTCTGATGGATGAATCTGGGTTTGGCGGATACCTGGAAAATGTTACCTACTAGAATGCATACTATGAAATTTGGTGCAGATGGTATGATGGTCTGGGGTCAGGTTGTGAGTTAGGCCCCTTCGGTCCAGAGAAGAGTAATCTTAGTGCTACAGGATACGAAGATGTTAAAGGCAATTGAATGTTTCAAACTTTGTGGTGACCGTTTGGCAAAGGCCCTTTCTTGTTCTTGGTGACTCTGCCCAGGTGCACAAGGCGTGGTCAATAAAGACATGGTTTGACAAGTCTGGAGTGAAGGAACTCGATTGACAAGCACAGAGCCCTGACCTTAACCCCGTTGAACACCAGTTCTCTGAAATAGTGCGGCGTCACTTCCACTGGGGTCAACACTCACTTCCTTGATAGTGGTTCACGCTCACAGCATAATGTCACATTCACTCGTACACTTAACACACTGCACAGAATACACAATATTTGACGATCAAAATATACTGAGAAATGCTTTCTGTTCTCTTATAATGAGCATAGTTTGGGTTTAAGATCGCTTAAAATAAAGCATAATTCCATACATAGACACGAGGGCCATGGCAATAAACACTGCGAGTTGTTTAGTTCATTCGGCATGAGCCAGTTGCCATGGCTGCGGCAGGTTGACCTCGGAGTGACATCACGACTTCGGCAGCGAATTGTGAGACAGGACTCTTCACTCAGCATCCACTCCCGAGCTCACAAATGTTCCTTTGGCTTAATGGGCACAAATTCCCACAGTCACATGTTGTCAAAAGCTTTGCTAGAAGAGTGGCACCTGTTATTGCTGCACAGGGGGGTCTCACTCCATATTAAAGCTTACAGTTTTTGAATGAGATGTCTAATAAGCTTGAATAGATGTGATGGTCAGGTGTCTGCTGACTTTTGGCCATATAGTGTATAAAGGATCAGTCAACTCGATCATGAAAGTAATGTGACGACTGGTAGGTAGGTCTAAGCTGTGTCATCTACAAGCGAGTGATGCAATAAATGGCTAAACAAAGAAGCTAAGGTGGGGTGTCCATTAAAAGAAAGCACTTCAAAGCAAAAAAATCAGTAAAATAAGTGCCAAGATATCTCAGAGATGGAGATATCTATATGAGGAGTCGACTTGCAAAACCTGCTAAGTCAAGTTTTGAAAATAAATGAGTTATCTCCCTTAGCCTCTCTTTCAGGTATCTGCGCATGTCCCACTGATAGCTCCACTTTCAAAACCTACTAAATCATGTTATAAATTGTAACAGAAAATGCAAAACTGTCAAATCCGCCAAGTCAAGGAGGAAAACTGTCAAATTCTGCTAAGTCATCAGCCAATGTGGAAATGTCATTCCGTTTTCGTTCGCTAGAAGGAACCAATCACAGTCGAGCTTTTATATTCTGTTCAGCTTTTGCTTTCTCTAACTGGTTTGGGCAGTTCAGAAAAGTGTGATGATAATGATACCATAAATGGGGGATTTGAACCCATGGACTCATGTTGATGTTGTCATTGTCATAGCAACTATTCAGCCACTGTGCTGTCTGTAGCATTGGGTTGCATGTAGAGTGGGTCCTGAGCCAAATACCCTCACCTATTGAGCAACGGGGCTGGTTTAAACACTGTCAAAACCTGCTAAGTCATCACTCTGTGTTGCAAAATCAAAGTCATTCCTTTAAAAAAACATTTAATTGCCTCATGGATTATGTCTGCAAGGCTAATAGTTTCAGTATAGTGAAAATTGGTATCTATGGAAGATAATTTCTATGCCTACAAAAAAAATCAGATTTTTCCAAAAAAATGGACCAACTTCACTTACAAGGCTTTGCAAGTGGACTCCTCATATAATAGTGACTATATAACTATTTCATAAAGTTAGGAATAGGACATTTAAGTATAGAATAGAATAGCATGGAAAGTTTGTTATTTCATTGAGATTAGTGTTGGTGCCACCGTAACACTCAGTACAATTAATGTTAATGTTGCAGTCTTTAAAGCTTACAGTTATAGAAAAGTTTGTTGTACCATTGAACTGTTAGCTAAGTTACCATCTGTTTACAAGCAAGTCAACATAATACTTGTCGCGCACTGCTGTGACAACGGCCATAACGGTTATCGAGGTAGAGTTGTGCGGTGGATTTTGACAATTTTCAATTGATCACTTGATCAGCTGAAATGAAGTCCTGAACTATCCACTACTGGCCTTCAGCAGCATGGCTCACATAAGTATTGTACGACCTGTATTGTGTTTTGAAATGCAAAGTCAAACCCTCTGCTCTCAATTCATTTTAAAAGTTAGGAGAATGGAGAAAGTTAGGGGAACCAAAATATGCAACCAAAAACTAACATTATATTTCCATCAGAAAAACTTTCCTGGCTAACCACAGGACAACCAAACAAACTTTAGGGCAATTCCATGCTAGAAACTGAAAAAATGCTTAATTTGAGAAATGTTTTTAACTGACTGGTCTATTATGATTTGTAACCCTGAATACCCAAGTAAGTTACTTTTCTCACATGAATGCAGAATGGTGATTTGGGGTGGAATGAAAGGAAACATGAAATTTCATCAAATTTTCAATTTTGCACAGTTTTCAATCAATTGCCTTAATTTCCCACTAATTGATATCACTCAAGTTCTCAGTCTTCATAGGTCACCTATCCAGAGCAAAGTCTGTCCACTTGCAGAGTGACAGTCACATGACCCTTTGCTTGACAGAGAAAAATATGATAAATACCGGGCTGTTTATTGTCATGTCCCGTACAACAGATTGAAGGCAAAAAGTTCTTGCCATTTTTTAATTTTTTGAGCTGGAAACTTTTTATTACAAATCCCCTAATTTTAGACTAAAGGTACTAAAATGCTACTGTCTCCCCATAATTCCATTAATTAGTTTACACATAATTAGCCTGAAAAGTATCGTCCCGTACGACAGATCATTGGTACAGTCCTTTACAGAACTGCTTAAACCAAATCTCAATGCAGTTACTTCTCAGGGGGTTAGTTCAGCCTGAAAAAAACAGGCATCTCTTTAATTCCTCACCTCTAAGACAATAGGGGGCATTAGTGAATGGAAAATTCCACTGAGGGAAGGCAAGTGACTGTTTCAAGGGTATGCAAGTAGCTGTTCAGAGTTTCTTAATGGCATCAGTCGCCGATTCAGAGGTAAGTAAAACATTGAAAATGTTTTGAAAGTAAAGGAATTGTTAAATGAAGATATTTGTGAAAGTAACATCTGCCATGTCTGTATTTCATTTGTTTTTTTGCATTAAAAAGACAGAAAAGGCCTGACTGTCTCGTGTATGCACATGCACTGTGGTTGTGTACATTCTATGCACTGTCAGACTGGCTGAATAAAAACGTGTAAAATAAAGTACATGTAATGAACCCTTCAAATGAGAAAAGAGCATAATACTTTGTCAACACTTGGGTGAGGACATTTTTGCCCCTGAAAACTCCAAATGCCCTGAGCCTAAGGGCACTTTCACACTAGGAACGATTGTTCCATACCGTGCCGCAGTACGGCCACAGCTTTCACTCTAGCAATGTCGTACCGTGCCCAAGTATGGATTATTTCATCAAAATTCCAATTCAGAAGGTAGCAGTATGCACCTAGGTGGTTTTTAAATGGAAAAATATACACAAAGAAGAAGAAGAAGAAGCAGCCACGGAAATGGATCTTTTTCATCACTAAAACTGCTAGGCTTTCCCACCATGTTCTGCACTTTTAAGATACTGCAGCCGCACTTTCTTTAGTTTGTCATGGCACTGTTCTATTGTTCAGCGATAACCACGCAAATGTAAATACTTGCAAATTATTCCATAAATCTCTGCGTTCCTGTGTGTAGTATCCAGTTGTGATTCTATGTTTTTTTTGTCTGCCCAAATTTCGAGCAAGCATTTAATTTCGTCTGCCCAATTTCTTCGTTTGACCAGAGAGATCCTTTTGCCGCTATATGTGTCAGAACAAAACAGTGCAATAGTTAAGATGTCACGTAATACTCCACTTCCGTGCTCAAGTACGGTTCCTTTCACATTCAGTACGAGTACGGATAAACCGTGCCCAAGTCCACCTCTTCCAAGCGGACTCGCGTACCGTGCCCAAGCACAGTACGCTTGTGTTCACACTTACCAAATGAATCGGATTTTGGGGTCAAGTATACTCGGATCCGTGCCAGAGTCCCTAGTGTGAAAGCACCATGAGGCTACATGCAAGTTGGCAATGGAATGATGAACCAATAGTAATTTTTTAAGTTAAAAAATGTCATAATTACTGGTCGGCTTATTATAATGTACATAATAATAATAATAATAATAATAATAATAATAATAATGGGCAGTATATGTACTGTTTGTATGGTAGAATTTCAAATTGCGTTCTGGAAAAAAGAAGTTGGTAAATAATGAGGCAGGAAAAGTTGATAGGTTTTTACAGATAGTAATTGTCCCGTACGACAGATATTTTGTCCTGTACAACAGGTACAGAATTATTACAGGACCAGAACTAACTGAGGGGACATTAATTGTTGCAAATTTATCGGTTATTATTTATGTAGCTTTAGCTGTCCAAGTTTCAAGTGCAGTAACAGGTGGGGGCAGTGCTTCAGTAACAACCTGAGCTCAATTCAGAGGGACCTGTACGACAGATTTTTTTCAGTCCCGTACGACATATAGCCCCTTGAATTTTTAAACCCTGTTGAATTCATGTCTTCTTGATTTTTTTTTGAATAAAACTGCTTTAACACAATACAGCAGACTCTCACCAATATTTCTTGAAGATTTTTCTAAAGTTTTCAATAGCCAATTCACAGAGTTCTTGAAAAGACTTAGTTGGGAAAAAAATAGTGATTTCTCTGCTTCCCGTACGACAGATTACATTTTCCCTTATTTAACCCCCCCAAATGGAAATGAATCAGTTTGATCATTGAAGAATGTAGAAGTTGGTAACACAATTTAAAGGTCACACCATACTTTAAAGCCAGTCATTCTTTTATTTTCTGGATGTAAAATTCTTTCTAAATGTCCCGTACGACAGGCATGGACTCGCCCTTTAGGGAATGTTCCCATAACCAAAAAATAACGTTGCCCGGACATTCTGGGAACCGAAATATGTTGTGCTGATTGAGAGAGCGATGGAGTACTGAGGTAGGCCTGCTTACCTGTTTTAGGTTTCAAGTCTTTTTTTCCCCAAGTAAGTCATGCCCTATGCCAGAGGGCCTCACCATGAATCAGTGATTGTTTCTGTCTTCACAGAAGGATTTAGGGGAGCTTTAACCCTTAAACTCATACCTTTTCACTGAAGTTTTCCCTTTACTACGTTCAATATGAAGAAACTTTTTTAATATTGCTGGACAATGTCAAATACAAATTCTGAGTCTAGTTGCAGCGCTTCACTGAGGCTAAATCACACTTATATTGAGAGAAATATTCAGCTGACCGAGAGAATTCGTCGTCAGGAGCAGGCTATGCAGGCACAGGAAAGTCCTCTAATAAATCTCTCCGAGTGTATTAGAGCATTGTCTGCTCAGGTTTTACTAAATGTTTCACAAGCACAATCAGTACACCTTCCACAAGAGCCTACACTCAAGTTACCCCCCAAGATACGGAGGCGAGGCAGGAAAATGTAAAGATTTCATTGCTCAATGTGAAATATTTTTTTCAAGCGCAACCTTCACGGTTCTCGAAAGAAGAATCACGGGTGTCGTTTATTTTATCACTGTTGACCGGCACAGCCCTCACTTGGGTGGGGCCGCTCATTCGGGCTAAATCGCCGGTAGTGAATTAAGTGGAAACACTCGTGAGAGAAATGATTAATGTTTTCGATCAGGATGAATATGGTCAGGACGCAGCTACGCGTCTAATGAATTTGAAGCAGGGTTCTAATAACGTTGCTGATTTCTCCATCTCGTTTCGCGCCTTAGCCACTGAGACAGGGTGGCCAGAAGCACCTCTTATGACAGTGTTTGTTCACGCTTTGGCTGAGGAGGTGAAGGACGCTCTGGCTACATTAGAGCCTTGTGTTTCTTTGGATTCGTTGGTTCGTACTGCGGTGCGAGTCGATAATCGCATCCGCGAACGAAACAAGGAGCAACGTACTGCATTGGCTCTTGATAGCAACGATGTTCCGTGGAACAGGCACTCAGCCACAACTCCGCCCGTTGAAATTTCCAGTTCTAGTGAGCCCATGCAGGTTGATGGTTCATATGAGAGCCGGGCTCGTAAGCCTGTTCACAGACAAATAATTTGTCATAATTTTAGCGAAGCGGGATATATCCGTCCAAGTTGCCCCGAGCTTAAAGGGAGACGGGAATCCCCTCTGGCGGTAGAGGGGGGGGTGCACTAAAGGGACGGACCCCATCTCCCGTTCGTACTCTTATTTCAGTAAAGTTGACTATGGGGAAAAAGAAAATATGGGTTAAAGCCTTTTTGGATTCGGGGGCTGTTGATTGTTTTATGGATGCGGAGTGGGCTTGAAAACATTCCATTCCCATCCGCTCTCTCTCTCACATTCTTTTCGATCAAGGCTTTGGATGGTCGACCCGCTGGGAGATGGGCTTATAACCGAGGTCTCTGATTTTTTGACTATGTTTATCCCTTTTGGTGGTCATTCAGGGAAAATTTGTTTTTTCTTAATCGATTCCCCAGTTTGTCCTTTGGTTTTGGGTCATTCCTGGTTGCTCAAGCATAGGCCACAGATCTTTTGGGACAGTCAAAGTGACCCAATCGTCCAGTGGGGCTCTGACTGTAGGTCTCACTGTAGTGAGATTCTGGCAAGTCGCAAGCGGCAGCCACATGAGCCAATATGTTATTTACAATAGAACACAGATAACATTTCAAATGTTGAAACTGAGACATTTTACATTTTTATCCACAAAATGAGCTTATTTCAAATTTTCTGGCTGCAACAGGTCTCAAAAAAGTTGGGACACAGGCAAAAAAGGGCTGAAAAAGCAATTAATACATAAGAGAATCAGCTGAAAGAACATTTAGTAAGTAATTAAATTAAGGGTGCAGTCACAGTATTTGTGACATGAGTGTCAAAATTTTTTTGTCAGATAGTAATATTTTAATGTAGATGGGACGTAAAATGGTTGAACCTCTTGAATCTGAAAACTGTTTGTTCATATCTTGTTTCGTTCTCAAGATATAAGAGCATTAATTAAGAAATATTGGTTAATGAGATATGTAGATGGGACACATGATTTTATTGTTTTATAGCCAAGGCATAGTAGCTATGGCTTTCAAATTTTGCATATTGATTGGGCATCACATGAAACATTCTCTATCCAAAAATTGTTTACAATTCACTGGAAGGTGCTTAAACAAAAGACCTAAGCGGTTTATTAATGCTAATTTAGATTTTGAGATACAAAAGTTTCTCTCAGAGCCACAATTTGGTTTCAAATCAAACAATCTTTTTTTCCCTCTTGAGTATATAATGGATAGAATTGACATAGTTGACATTTTCAGAAAATAATTGTGTTTCAGTAAAACAATAGAGAAAATGTGTCCCATCTACAATATGTAAGCTTGTAGATGGGACATCTCTGTAGATGGGACAATTTTAAAATGCTAGATTCTCGGAGTGTTAAGATATTCATATCGTTATATTTCAGCTTTTAGTTGATCTGATGATATGTGCTACTAGAACACTGCTAATTAGTATAATTAGGGAATACTAATTAGGCTAAATACAATCACTAATAATTTTTTCACCGATATTCGTTTTTTTCATTGACGTAGTCAGTTTTTTAATAAGTTTGATGTGACTCTGAATAGATTATCAGACGAAATGTTGACCACTGATTGATCTATTGATTTGTGTACTATTGATGCTAACTCAAGATCAGATCAAAAGGGTCATTTTCATCAACTTTCACCTCGATATAAAAGAAACTCACTGAAGAGGAAAGTATGTGCACTGGATCAAATCATATCTTATGAATGGAGATGTGGCAAACATACTTATGCAGTGCAAACAAGTAATTAGTGCCACAGAGTTTAGTAACTTGCAAAATATGACATATAGAATCATGGTATATATGTACATTTATTAGTTAGGGCCTGAGCGACGACTGCAAGTCGTCCGCGGAGGACCCTATTGAAATCGTGCTGTTTATTAGGGCCCGAGCGACGACTGCGAGTCGTTCGCGGAGGACCCTATTGAAATCATGCTGTTTATTAGGGCCCGAGCGACGCGGAGGACCCTATTGAAATCGTGCTGTTTATTATTATTATTATTATTATTATTATTCCTCTGACATTTCAAGGGCCAATTTCGCCCCTTTCTCAAACTTGAAAACGCTTGAAACTTTCCACATTCGTCCGGCCGCATCCGAAATTCGATATTTTTGGGCACCCGTTCATGTTCGACGCAAAATGCCAAAATAGCGCCCCCTAAACACGTTTCAAAATTCCCATAGGAAATTTGATTACTTTCTCGTAGACAGACAAAATTCGGTAAATATGTGTATCATACCCAGACATACAAAAAATTTCATTGCAGCCACGCCCTAAACCCAACAGGAAGGCGGCCATTTTGATTTGTATTTTTGAATTTTAAAACGAACTCCTCCTAGGGATTTCGCCCGATCGACTTCAAATTTGGTACAGATCATCGAAACACCAAGCTGACCAAAGTTGTGCTCTGCATGTCTGTAGGTCAAAGGGCGTGGCTGTTAGGGCGTGACAAAATTTGGCGATTCGATGAAAAAATTTCACAATGCTCTCACGCCCATATACTTGATCTTAGCAGCTTCAAACTTGCAGGACATGATGAGGTCTCTGCCCTGAACGTACCCATATCATAACTTTTCACTTTATTAATAACGCCCCCCGGTGGTAACAGGAAGTGACCAGTTATTACTTTGAAAATGAAATCCTCCTAGGGATTTTGCCCGATCGACTTCAAATTTGGTACAGATCATCTAGAGAGCAAGCTGATCAAAAGTTGTGCTCTACATGTCTGTAGGTCAAAGGGCGTGGCTGATAGGGCGTGACAAATTTTGGTTACTCGCCAAAAAAATTTCAAAATGCTCTCACGCCAACATACTTGATCGTAGCAGCTTCAAACTTGCTGAACATGATGATGGCTCCGCCCTGAACATCAAGATATAATTACTTCCCACTTTACTAATAGCGCCCCCTGGTGGTAACAGGAAGTGACCAGTTCGGTTACTTTGTCGTAGGCAGACGAAATTCGATAGACATATGTATCATACCGAGACATACAAAAAACGAATTGGAGCCGTGCCCTAAACCCAAGAGGAAGTCGGCCATTTTGATTTGAATTTTTGAATTTTAAAACAAACTCCTCCTAGGGTTTCGGACCGATTGACTTCAAATTTGGTACAAATCATCGAGAGACCAAGATGATCAAAAGTTGTGCTCTGCATGTCTGTAGGTCAAAGTGCGTGGCTGCAAGGGCGTGACAAAAATTGGCGACTCGCCAAAAAAATTTCAAAATGCTCTCATGCCAACATACTTGATTGTAGAAGCTTCAAACTTGCTGGAAATGATGATGGCCCCGCCCTGAACGTCACGATATAATAACTTCCCACTTTACTAATAGCGCTCGCTGGTGGTAACAGGAAGTGACCAATTCGCTTAGTTCGTCTTAGGCAGACGAAATTCGATACACATGTGTATCATAAACAGACATACAAAAAACTCATTGGAGCCACGCCCTAAACCCAACAGGAAGGCGGCCATTTTGATTTGAATTTTTGAATTTTAAAACGAACTCCTCCTAGGGTTTTCGACCGATTGACTTCAAATTTGGTACAGATCATCTAGAGACCAACCTGATCAAAAGTTATGCTCTGCTTTTCTGTAGGTCAAAGGGCGTGGCTGCTAGGGCGTGACAAATTTTGGCGACTCGCCAAGAAAATTTCAAAATGCTCTCACACCAACATACTTGACAACAGAAGCTTCATACTTGCTGCAGATGATGATGGCTCCGCCCTGAACATCAAGATATAATAACTTCCTACTTTACTAATAGCGCCCCCTGGTGGTAACAGGAAGTGACCATTTTTTACTTTAACATGTACTGATGACACATAGTTGAACCCATCAACTTCATTACACTTCTAAAAAATGCAGAACAAGTTGCTGAAGCTACATTATGAATGCTGTGAAGTTACAAGTAATGGTGTTCGTGTGGCAACGCGGTGAAGATGGATCCCTTGCCATGAAAATACGATTGTGTTTTTGATGTCTTTACTGAACTCGTATCATCATAAAAATTGATACACAGGCCAAGAATGGCAAGCTGTTAGATCTGATAGGGGCCTCGCCCATAGGGGGAGCAAAATGTCTCTATAGCGCCCCCTTGTGGAAACAGGAAATGCCATATTTTACATTGACATTGGCCGATCTGCTCAAAACTTCGCATTTGTGCTGACGGTCTGCCCCTGAATGCACCTGCCCACATTTGATTACGTTCAGAGCGCCCCCTGGTGGATGAACTATTAACTTTTCATAACTCCTTCCTGCTTTGTCCGATTCGCTCAAAACTTTATCGCAGGTTGGTGCCTGTACTTGACCTGTCCACTGCTCGTGAGTGCACACCTGCACCCGTCAGGATCTCACCACTACCCCCAACTTGCACAAGGGTGCGAGGGCCCGTTCAACGCTGCTTGCAGCTTTAATTGTTATTAGGGCCCGAGCCGACTGCAAGTCGTCCGAGGACCCTATTGAAATCGTACTGTTTATTATTATTAGGGCCCGAGCCGACTGCAAGTCGTCCGAGGACCCTATTGAAATCATACTGTTTATTTTTATTATTATTATTATTATTATTAGGGCCCGAGCCGACTGCAAGTCGTCTGCGGAGGGCCCTATTGAAATCGCGCTGTTTATTATTATTATTATTATTATTATTAGGGCCCCAGCGACGACTGCAAGTCGTCCGCGGAGGACCCTATTGAAATCGTGCTGTTTATTATTATTATTATTATTATTATTATTATTATTCCTCCGACATTTCAAGGGCCAATTTCGCCCCTTTCTCAAACTTGAAAACGCTTGTAACTTTCCACATTCGTCCGGCCACATCCCAAATTCGATATTTTTGGGCACCCATTCATGGTCGACGCAAAATGCCAAAATAGCGCCCCCTAAACACGTTTCAAAATTCCCATAGGGAAATTTGGTTACTTTCTCGTAGGCAGACGAAATTCGGTACACAAATGTATCATACCTAGACATACAAAAAATTTCATTGCAGCCACGCCCTAAACCCAACAGGAAGTCAGCCATTTTGATTTGAATTTTTGAATTTTAAAACAAACTCCTCCTAGGGATTTTGCCTGATCGACTTCAAATTTGGTACAGAGCATCTAGAGACCAAGCTGATCAAAAGTTGTGCTCTGCATGTCTGTCGGTCAAAGGGCGTGGCTGCTAGGGCGTGACAAAATTTGGCGACTTGATGAAAAAATTTCACAATGCTCTCACGCCCATATACTTGATCTTAGCAGCTTCAAACTTGCTGGACATGATGATGTCTCTGCCCGGAACGTCCCCATATCATAACTTTTCACTTTATCAATCGCACCCCCCAGTGGTAACAGGAAGTGACCAGTTTTTACTTTAAAAACGAACTCCTCCTAGAAATTTTGCCCGATCGACTTCAAATTTGGTACAGACCATCTAGAGAGCAAGCTGATCAAAAATTGTGCTCTGCATGTCTGTAGGTCAAAGGGCGTGGCTGCTAGGGCGGGACAAATTTTGGCTACTCGCCAAAAAAATTTCAAAATGCTCTCAATCCAATATACTTCATCGTAGCAGCTTCAAACTTGCTGGAAATGATGATGGCTCCGCCCTGAACGTCACTATATAATAACTTCCCACTTTACTAATAGCGCCCCCCTGTGGTAACAGGAAGTATCCAATTTGGTTACTTTGTCGTAAGCATACGAAATTTGATACATATGTGTACCATACCCAGACATACAAAAAACTCAATGGAGCCACGCCCTAAACCCAACAGGAAGTCGGCCATTTTGATTTGAATTTTTCAATTTTTAAAAAAACTCCTCCTCGGGTTTTCGACCGATTGACTTCAAATTTGGTACAGATCATCTAGGGACCAAGCTGATCAAAAATTGTGCTCTGCATGTCTGTAGGTCAAAGGGCGTGGCTGCTAGGGCGTGACATGGTTTGGCGACTCGCCAAAAAAATTTCAAAATGCTCTCACGCCAACATACTTGATCGTAGAAGCTTCAAACTTGCTGGACATGATGAAGTCTCCGCCCTGAACGTCACGATATAATAACTTCCCACTTTACTAATAGCGCCTCCTGGTGGTAACAGGAAGTGACCAGTTTGGTTACTTTGTCGTAGGCAGACGAAATTCGATACACATGTGTATCATACCCAGACATACAAAAAATCTCATTGAAGCCACGCCCTAAACCCAACAGGAAGTCGGCCATTTTTATTTGAATTTATCCATTTCAAAATGAACTCCTCCTAGGGTTTTCGACCGATTGACTTCAAATTTGGTACAGATCATCTAGAGACCAAGCTGATGAAAAGTTGTGCTCTGTGTGTCTGTAGATCAAAGGGCGTGGCTGCTAGGGCGTGAAAAAGTTTGGCGACTCACCAAAAAAATTTCAAAATGCTGTCACGCCAACATACTTAACCGTAGAAGCTTCAATCTTGCTGGACATGATGAGTGCTCCGCCCTGAACGTCAGGATATAATAACTTCCCACTTCACTAATAGCGCCCCCTGGTGGTAACAGGAAGTGTCCATTTTTTACTTTAACATGTACTGATGACACATAGTTGAACCCATCAACTTCATTCCACTTCTAAAACATGCAGAACAAGTTGGTGAAGCTACTTTATGAATGCTGTGAAGCTACTAGTAATGGCGTTCCTGTGGCAATGCGGCGAAGATGAATCCCTTGCCATGAAAATACGTTTGTGTTTTTGATGTCTTTACTGAACTCGTATCATCATAAAAATTGATACACAGGTCAAGGATGGCAAGCCCTTAAATCTGATAGGGGCCTCGCCCATGGGGGGAGCCAAATGTCTCTGTAGCGCCCCATTGTGGAAACAGGAAATGGCACATTTTACATTGACATTAGCCGATTTGCTCGAAACTTTGCATTTGTGCTGACGGTCTGCCCCTGAATGCACCTGCCCACATTTGGTTACACTCAGACCGCCCGCTGGTGGATGAACTATCAACTTTTCATAACTCCTTCCTGCTTTGTCCGATTCGCTCGAAACTTTATCACAGGTTGGTGCCTGTACTTGACCTGTCCACTGGTCGTGAGTGCACACCTGCACCGTCAGGATCTCACCACTACCCCCACGCGTGCACAAGGGTGCGGGCCCGTTCAACGCTGCTTGCAGCTTTAATTATTATTATTATTATTCTTCCGACATTTCAAAGGCCAATTTAAGCTGCCCCTTTCTCAATGGTGAAAACGCTTGTCACTTTCCACATTCGTCCAACCGGATCCGAAATTCGATATTTTTGTGCGCTCACATGTGGTCGACGCAAAATGCGAAATTGCGCCCCCTAAACATGTTTCAAAATTCCTATAGGGAAATTTGGTTACTTTCTCCTCGGCCGACGAAATTCAGTACACACATGTATCATATTCAGACATACAAAAAATTTAATTGGAGCCACGCCCTAAACCCAACAGGAAGTCGGCCACTTTGATTTGAATTTTTTAATTTTAAAACGAACTCCTCCTGGGGATTTTGCCCGATCAACTTCATATTTCGTAACGTTCATCTACAGACCAAACTGATCAAAAGTTGTGCTCTGCATGTCTGTAGGTCAAAGGGCATGGCTGCTAGGGTGTGACAAAGTGTGGCAACTCGCCAAAAAAATTTCAAAATGCTCTCACGGCTACATACTTGATCATAGCAGCTTCAAACTTGCTGGACATGATGAAGGCTCCGCCCTGAACGTCCAGATATATTAAATTCCCACTTTACTAATAGCGCCCCCCTGTGGTAACAGGAAATGACCAGTTTTTACTTTCATTGGTACTGATGACACATAGCTGAACCCATTAACTTCATTCCACTTCTAAAACATGCAGAACAAGTTGGTGAAGCTAAATTATGAATGCTGTGAAGCTACAAGTCATGGCGTCCGTGTGGCGACGCGGCGACTATGGATCCCTCGCCATGAAAATACGTTTCGGTTTCACAATGCTCTCACGCCCACATACTTCATTGTAACAGCTTCAAACTTGCTGGACATGATGAATGCTCAGCCCTGAACATCCAGATATATTAATTTCCCACTTTACTAATAGCGCCCCCCTGTGGTAACAGGAAGTGACCAGTTTTTACTTTCACTTGTACTGATGACACATAGTTGAACCTATCAACTTCATTCCACTTCTAAAACATGCAGAACAAGTTGCTGAAGCTACATTATGAATGCTGTGAAGCTACGATTAATGGCGTCTGTGTGGCGACGCGGCGACTATGGATCCCTCGCCATGAAAATACTTTTGGGTTTTTGATATCTTTAATAAATTCATATCATCATAAAAATTAATAGACAGGTCAAGTGTGGCGAGCTCTTACATGTGATAGGGGCGTCGACCATGGGGGGAACAAAATGCCTCTATAGCGCCCCCTTGAAATATTCAAAAACCCCTCCCCATAGGGGTTTTTTTGGAGTAGGAAGATGAAAATTGGTACACAAGTGTATGTTGCCAAGATGTACAAAAAAGTCTCTAGCACCATCGGTCTACTCCAAACAGGAAGTCGGCCATTTTGATTTTAACGTTTCATTTTGGCCTGATTTCCACACGTTGTATTTTAACGAACTCCTCCTAGAGATTTCGTCCAATCAACCTCAGGTTTATTACAGATCATCAAGAGACAATGCTGATCAAAAGTTGTGCTCTGCATGTCTGTAGGTCAGTGGTCGTGGCCGTTAACAGGAAGTGACTGATTTTTACTTTCACTTGTACTGATGACACACACTTGAACCCATCAACTTCATTCTACTTCTATAACATGCAGAATAAGTTGGTGAGGCTACATTATGAATGTTGTGAAGCTTCAAGTAATGGCGTCCTTGTGGCAACGCGGCGACTATTGATCCCTCGCCATGAAAATACGTTGGGGTTTTTCTTGTCTTTATTGAAATCGTTTCATCATGAAAATTGATAGCCAGGTCAAGGGTGGCGAGCACTTACATCTGATTGGGGCGTTGCCCATGGAGGGAGCAAAATGCCTCAATAGCGCCCCGTTGAAATTTTCAAAAACACCTCCCCGTAGTGGTTTTTTTGGGGTTGGAAGATGAAAATTGGTACACATGTGTATGTTGCCAAGACGCACAAAAATAGTGTCTGGCACCATTGGTCCACTTCAAACAGGAAGTCGGCCATTTTGATTTTTATGTGTCACTTTAGCCTGATTTCAACACGTTGTATTTTAACGAACTCCTCCTAGAGATTTTGTCCAATCAAGTTCAAATTTATTCCAGATTATCAAGAGACCATGCTGATCGAAAATTTTGCTCTGCATGTCTGTAGCTCAATGGGCGTGGCTGCTATGAGGTCCCCATTTCTGATGCTTTGGCATGCGTATTCGAGCAGCTCTCTCTCCCTCATATTTCATCCAAACGGCTTCAAAATTCCTGTAAATGATAAGATCCCTGCCCTGAACGCCTCTATATGCTCTTAGGCAATCTCGCTCATGGCGCCCCCTTGTGGAAACAGGAAATGCCATATTTTACATTGACATTGGCCGATTTGAATGGAAACTTCACATTTGTGCTGACGGTCTGCCCCTGAATGCACCTGCCCATGTTTGCTTACCCTCCGAGCGCCCCCTGGTGGATGGACTATCAACTTGTCATAACTCCTTTGTGCTTTGTCCGATTCGCTCGACACTTTATCACAGGTTTGGGCCTGCACTTGACTTGTCAAATGGTTGTAAGTGCACACCTGCACCCGTCAGGATCTCACCACTACCCCCAACGTGCACAAGGGTGCGAGGGCCCGTTCAATGCTGCTTGCAGCTTTAATTATTATTATTATTCCTGCAACATTTCAAGCGCAAGTTTCGCCCCTTTCTCAAACTTGAAAATGCTTGTAACTTTCCACATTCGTCCGGCCACATCCAAAATTCAATATTTTTGGGCTTTCGTTCATGATCGACGCAAAATGCCAAAATAGAGCCCCCTAAACACGTTTCAAAATTCCCATAGGGAAATTCGGTTACTTTCTCGTAGGCAGACAAAATTCGGTAAACATGTGTATCATACCCAGACATACAAAAAATTTCATTGCAGCCATGGCCTAAACCCAACAGGAAGTCGGCCATTTTGATTTGAATTTTTGAATTTTAAAACAAACTCCTCCTAGGGATTTCGCCCGATCGACTTCAAATTTGGTAAAGATCATCTAGAGACCAAGCTGATCAAAAGTTGTGCTCTGCATGTCTGTAGATCAAAGGGCGTGGCTGTTAGGGCGTGACAAAGTTTGGCGACTCGATGAAAAGATTTCACAATGCTCTCACGCCCACATACTTGATTGTAGCAGCTTCAAACTTGCTGGACATGATAATGTCTCCACCCTGAACGTCCCCATATCATAACTTATCACTTAACTAATAGCGCCCCCCGGTGGTAACAGGAAGTGACCAGTTTTTACTTTGAAAACAAACTCCCCCTAGGGATTTTGCTCGATCGACTTCAAATTCAGTACAGATCATCTGGAGACCAAGCTGATCAAAAGTTGTGCTCTGCATGCCTGTTGTTCAAAGGGCGTGGCTGCTAGGGCATGACAAAGTTTGGTGACTCGACAAAAAAATTTCAAAATGCTCTCACGCCCACATACTTCATTGTAGCAGCTTCAAACTTGCTGGACATGATGATGGCTCTGCCCTGAATGTCCCCATATCATAACTTTTCACTTAACTAATAGCGCCCCCCAGTGGTAATAGGAAGTGACCAGTTTGGTTACTTTAACATGTACTGATGACACATAGTTGAACCCATCAACTTCATTCCACTTCTAAAACATGCAGAACCAGTCAATGAAGCCACTTTATGAATGCTGTAAAGCTACGAGTAATGGTGTCCGTGTGGCGACGCGACGACTACAGATCCCTCGCCATGAAAATACGTTTGGGTTTTTGATGTCTTTAATGAACTCTTATCATCATGAAAATTAATGAAAAGGTCAAGAGTGGTGAGCTCTTACATCTGATGGGGGCATCGCCCATGGCGGGAGCAAAATGCCTCTGTAGCGCCCCCTTGAAATTTTCAAAAACTCCTCCACATAGGGGTTTTTTTGGAGTAGGAAGATGAAAATTGGTACACATGTGTATGTTGCCAAGTTGCACAAAAAAGTCTCTTGCACCATTGGTCTACTCCAAACAGGAAGTCGGCCATTTTGATTTTAACGTGTCATTTTGGCCTGATTTCCACACGTTGTATTTTAACGAACTCCTCCTAGAGATTTTGTCCAATCAACCTCAGATTTATTACAGATCATCAAGAGACCATGCTGATCAAAAATTGTGCTCTGCATGTCTGTAGGTCAATGGGCGTGGCCGCTAACAGGAAGTGACTGATTTTTACTTTCACTTGTACTGATGACACATAGTTGAACCCATTAACTTCATTCCACTTATTAAACATGCAGAACAAGTTGGTGAAGCTACATTCTGAATGTTGTGAAGCTATAATTAATGGCAACCGTGTGGCGATGCGGCGACTATCGATCCCTCGCCATGAAAATACGTTTGGGTTTTTGATGTCTTTATTGAACTCGTATCCTCATGAAAAATGATACACTGGTCAAGGCTGGTGAGCTCTTACATCTGATAGGGGCAGCCCCCATGGGGGGAGCAAAGTGCCTCTATAGCGCCCCCTTAAAATTTTCAAAAACCCTTCCCCATAGGAGTTTTTTTTTGAAATGGGAAGATGAAAATTGGTACACGTGTATGTTGCCAAGACGCACAAAAAAGTCTGTAGCACCATCGGTCTAATCCAAAAAGGAAGTCGGCCATTTTGATTTTTACGTGTCATTTGGCCTGATTTCCATACGTTGTATTTTAACAAACTCCTCCTAGAGATTTCGTCCAACCAACCTCAGATTTATTACAGGTCATCAAAAGACCACGCTGATCAACAGTTGTGCTCTGCATGTCTGTAGCTCAATGGGCGTGGCTGCTATGAGGTCCCCATTTCTGATGCTTTGCCATGCATATTCGAGCTGCTCTCTCTCCCTCATACTTCATCCAAATGGCTTCAAAATTCTTGTAAATGATAAGAACCCCGCCCTGAACACCGACATATGCTCTTAGGCAATCTCACTCATGGCGCCCCCTTGTGGAAACGGGAAATGTCATATTTTACATTGACATTGGCCGATTTGCTCAAAAATTCACATTTGTGCAGAGGGTCTCCCCCTGAATGCACCTGCCCACATTTGGTTACGCTCTAAGTGCCCCCTGGTGGATGAGCTATCAACTTGTCATAACTCCTTTGTGCTTTGTCCGATTCGCTCGAAACTTTATCATAGGTTGGGGCCTGTTCTTGACCTGTCCAATTTTTCGTGAGTGCACAACTGCACCCGTCACGATCTCACCAGTACCCCCAATGTGCACAAGGGTGCAAGGGCCTGTTCAACGCTGCTTGCAGCTTTAATTTATATTGTATTGTGAGCAAGTTAGGTGTCATCAAGAAGAAAATTACTTGTATTTTTTATTTTCTAATTAAGCCTGATTAGTTGTTGTAATTAGTTGATTGTTCTACAATAAATTGCTTTTTGGACTCTTAAGTTGATGTTGTTCTTGTTATCATCTTGTTTGCACTAACCTGAGTGCTTTATACTCCTATCAACTCCCATTAACTCGTAGAATTGCCTATGTCCCATATCTGTGCCATCTACAAACTTTCGGGGTGTCCCATCTACAAATCTCATTATTTGGTCTCATTATCTTAACTCTCTCATGCATGAATTATGATAAACTCAGTCAGGATTTTTTTACTAAGTGGTTTTATACATCCTTAGGGATGTAAAACAAGGTTTGAAAAAACAATTTTTTTCTATCTTTATTCTATAAATGACTACTTTTTCCCATTGCATTGACCTGCCAATGGGATTTTTTGTATGGGGTGATGCAATAGCTTCCACTAGAGTGGACTATATGCAGCAGTGCCCAAAATTGCCAGCATATATAGAGAAAAAACACTTTTAAACAGCTGTGCACTGTAGTGACCTCCATGCGTGAAAGGGTTAATATTGATGATTTAACAAAATTTTTTGCTCCATGTTGTAGGGCAGTTACTTTACTTCATAGATCAATTGAACTAGTTCCTTGAAAATATTTAACAGATCAGGGATTTTGATTTTCCATGAAGGGTCTAAAAATAATGTCACAAGCTGTCCCATCTACAATAAAGCTTCCTTAAGACAAAAGAGTCATTTACACAAAAGTGATATCATTTTTCTTCAGCACAATTGTAGTTCATAGTAATGTCTTCCAAATAAATGCAAAACATTTCACAGAACTGTAGTAGGGACGTGTGCAGAAGACGATGAGTTTTGTTTTTGTCCCATCTACAAGAAAACAAATACCATGACCTTACCATTAACTAGCATCAGGTGTGTAACATGATTGGCTATAAAAGGGATGTCTTAGAGATGCTGAGTGTCTCAGAAGTAAAGATGGCCAGAGGCTCTCTAACCTGTGAAGGCTTGCGTAAAAAAATTGTGGAATACTTTAAAAACAATGTTCCTCAACGTCAAATTGCAAAGGCTTTGAAGGTCTCATCATCAACAGTGCATAACATCATCAAAAGATTCAGAGAAACTGGAAAAATCTCTGTGTGTAAGGGACAAGGCCGAAGGCCTTTACTGGATGCCCATGATCTGCGGGCCCTCAGACGCCACTGCATCACTCACTGGCATGATTCTGTCATTGACATTACTGAATGGACCCAGGAATACTTCAAGAAACCACTGCCTGTAAACACAGTCTGCCGTTCCATCCACAGATGCCACTTAAACTCCATCATGCAAAAAGGAAGCCATTGTTGAGCATGATCCAGAAGCACCGCCATGTTCTGTGGGACAAGGGTCATTTAAAATGGACTGTAGCAAAGTGGCAAAGTGTCTTGTGGTCAGACGAGTCCAAATTTGACATTCTTGTTGGAAATCATGGGCGTCATGTCCTCAGGGCTAAAGAGGAGAAAGATCACCCCTCCTGTTATCAGCGTTCAGTTCAAAAGCCAGCATCTCTGATGGTATGGGGATGCATTAGTGCACATGGTATGGGACACTTGCATGTTTTAAAAAGCACCATGAATTCTGAAAGGTATATAAAGGTTTTAGAGCAACAAATGCTCCCCTCCAGACAACATCTATTCCAGGGAGGGCCTTGTGTATTTCAGCAGGACAATGCAAAACCACATACTGCAGCTATTACAACAGCATGGCTTCGTAGTAGAGGAGTCTGTGCGCTGAACTGGCCTGCCTGCAGTCCTGATCTTTCACCTATTGAGAACATTTGGCGCATAATTAAACGAAAAGTCCATCAAAGGTGACCCAAAACTGTTAAGCAGCTGGAAGCCTGTATTAAACATGAGTAGGATCAATATAAAGTAAAAAGAACGCCGGTGCTGCTTAATTCTAACTTTTTTTTAATAAAGGTGCATAACGATAAGTGATTAACGTTTCGATGTAAAACTACATCTTCATCAGAGTCCTTGGAAAGAATGGGTGAAGGAGCCCTTGATAAGTTGTAATGAGATCCTAAACAGGTGTACTTAAGGAGAGGACTTTCCAAGGACTTTCCAAGGACTCTGATGAAGATGTAGTTTTACATCGAAACGTTATTCACTTATTGTTATGCACCTTTATTAATAAAAAGTTAGAATTAAGCAGACATCTGTGCTGCACCAGCGTTCTTTTAACTTTATATTGCCCTGGTCCTGTCCTGGTTGCACCGGATTGTCTGGATTGATTTAATTGGCAGAAGCGCGGAGAACGCTCTCTTTTCTATGAGTAGGATCAAATTCCAATGGCTAATATCAAGAAACTTGTCTCCTCAATGCCCAGACGCCTCCACTCTGTGTTGAAAAGAAGAGGGGATGCTACACCATGGTAAACAGGCCCCTGTCCCAACTTTTTTGAGACCTGAAACAGCCATCAAATTTGAAATGAGCTCATTTTGTGGATAAAATTGTAAAATTTCTCAGTTTCAACATTTGCCATGTTATCTCTGTTCTATTGTGAATAAAATACTGGCTGGTGTGATTTTAAAGTCAATGCGTTTTGATTTTATTCACAATTTACACTTTGTCCCAACTATTTCGGAATTGGGTTGTGAACCATTATTAATCAGTGAAATGCATGTCATTTAAAATAAAGTATTACTGTATGAGAATGAAATGCAAAGAAAATATAAATCCTCATTTCTGAAAGTAATGTTGCATGAGCCAATTAGCTTCATAAAAATTTGATGCTTTCTGATTTTGTTTCAGTCAGTTTTAAGTTGATATACTACAATTAACTTCTATATACATTTCATTTGGGAAGAGGTTTTATTTTAACATTTCATTTTAAAAGCATTTGGTTTTAGATTGGACAGCTGCCTCTGACTGTTAATCATACACCACGTCTAATTTGAAGGCATTAGCAAGCAGCCATCTTGATAATGGCCTCTTGTCAGGCCATAAAGATTATTGTCCTGAAGGGACTGTTGTACTGTTGCTTATCCTGGCAGCCTTCTCCGGCAAGTTTTTTTAATATAATATCGGTATTGGTTGCCTTTCTGTTTTCTCTGCTGTTTTTTCGTATTTCTGACTGTGGGCAGGGTTTCCACTTTTAGAAATCTTGAACAAACAGACTTTATAGGGTGGAAGTGAAACTGCTGCGAGGTGGGATGTGTGGGCAGAGAGGCAGTCGAGCTTCATCGCTTAGAGGCATCACTGCTATATTTCACAGACGCCAACACAATCCTGCACATCCGCAGGTGTGTCTGAACGATGTATTATAGTCAGCATATATTTTCAGAAGTGGTGGCTTTTTTGTGATCCCGTTTTTAGCTTTGCTAAGTGATTCTCATCAACCTTGTTTGTATTCTGTCTGGCATGACAACCATTTCCAAATTATGGGCCAGTTTCACAGACACAGTCTTAGCTCAGTTCTGGAGGAAGTTGTTTTGTATGGGAGATTGTCTGTCCAAAATTGAATTGAGTGTAGGCCTATGGTTAATTTGTATGTTTGTGATACTGGTCTTAAATGCACAATTTGACTGTGTCTTGACTCAGAGTAAAACAGAATAAGCATACTGTCACAACCCTCATGTGTCCTTAATTGGTTTCTCCTCTGTTCCAGCTGTGCATGTTTTTGCAGTTTTGTCTCTTTTAATTAATTTTTGTATTGTCTCCTCCCTCGCGCCAAAGTGTTATCATTTGTATGCCTCGCGCCTTCTGTGAATGTCCTGTCTATGTAAGTTCATGTGCTTTAAATGTAGTTGCTGGATTGTCAAAGTTCATACCGTACTAAACCTTCCAACCAGTTTTTTATTCTAGCATTTGGTTAAGCTCTTCTTCTGCGTGTTTTGTTAAATTAATGACAGAGAAAAATGTAATTACTCTTTGAACTCTAATGAATAGGAACAGGCCCCAAGCCTTTATAGCGGTCTCCAGGATTGGGACCATGGTCTAGTTAATCCATTGTTCTTGTCTGTTCCTCTGAGTCAGTTTATTAGGAACACATCCCAAGCCTTCATAGGTCTCCATGATTGGTACTGTGTTCCTGCCAAACCCTTTGGTTCTAACTGTCAAGCAGTCCTGCTTTCGCGAAGAGGATTCACCACCTGGCTTTTGCTCTGGGATGGCCACTGGCCTGGGTGCAGACAGGCCCCATTACCAACTTGACAGTTCTGGGCTGTGGCCTTTCTCTCTTCTATCAACATATTCCTGTCAATAAATAATATGTTGTGGATTGTACCCCTGAGTCTGCATTTGGTTCCTTGTCTGGATCATAACAAATACAAACGAATACACAAGCATTAATGAAGCACATGTGCCTGTTCAGTCACAATGGAAATATTTTATAATTGAAAGGCCTTCCTCTTACATGCTTACATTTTCACTCTTACATGCTGACTACAGACAGACAGTGAATAGAAAAAAAAGGTCATGACTGGATTGAAGAGCACCAGTCAGGGGAATGAGGTTTTGCGTCTGGCTTTTCGGGCAGTCTTCTGTAAACTGGGAAGTAGAAAATGAGGAAAATTGTGATTGCCCAAGCCCCACACCGTTGCTCCTGGATGTGACCAATCAGCATGTTGTGACGTGTAGTAGTTTGGCAATGATGAGGAGCGTGCTTGACGAGTCATCTCTAACTCTGCGTTGGTGGACTTCTGAAGCTCAGAACTGCGTTCGGAGCAGTGGTTTGGACGGTGTTCACAACTTGCTCTAAATGTGCAATGTAAATATTAACCCGTTTAACTGTAACTTTTGACGTAAGTTTTCCCTTGAGTAGGTTCAAAGTGAAAAAAAATAATTATAATTTTATCCATAGTTTAAGACAATTTCACATACATATTCTCTATCTTCTGGTTGGAGTGTTTTCCTGAAGCTACGTCACACTTATATTGAAAGAAATATTCAAACCCAGGACGCCATGTTTTTGTGGCCACTGCATTACATTCAATGGAAAACAACTGGATATTGCACATCATTTTATACACATTTCCTTGAAATTCAGCAGGACATACTTGGCATCACAGGAAACCTTGGGATCACTGGAATTTAAAATAGGCCTGACGTTCCACAGATTTGGAATTGATAGACCCCTATATGGGTCCATAGGTTTAATGGGGTTAAGTGAATGTTCAATGCTGGGGTGATGAACTGCAACAATAAATTTCAAGTATTTCATTGAATTGTTTTTATCTTTTCTTTGTCACATATCTTTTTTAAGGAGTATTGTGAGACTATATCAGGAGCACTAAATTTTATATTTATTTCCATCCCAATTTTTCATGGTCAGGAATGAACAGAAAATATGAACATCCAGTTAACTTATGTACTGTCAGCACGAAGATTTCTACAAAGAAGGAATAGCGAGTTAACATGAAAGATCTGGGTTCCGCAACCTATGAACCCTTTCAGTAGAACCTCCAAAAATTAGTTCATTTTTTTCCCAAGTAAAGAAGGGATATTAGGTCTTTCAGTCATTCGGATTTTGGAGTTGCAGGCATGGAGTCCCTCCAGTGAAGAAATGTACTGCTCGTCAGAAAGGAATTAATCATGCCATTTCAGTATTAATTACTCCTTCTCTTTTAGTGAGGCAAATGAAATGTTCGTGGACACTGAAAATAGATATTAGAGGACTGGGATCCAAAGGCTAGGAACCGTATTCACAAAAACTCTGATTGAAGAAGTTCTATTCTAGGATCAACTTTCTCTGCTTCTTAACTTGCCTCATTTATTGTCCTCAGAAAGGCAGAGCTGATCCTAGAGCAGTGCTCTTATTTTGAAACGTTTTATGAATATGAGTCCTGGTGCCATATCTTTAACCTTCACTGTATGATGAAGCATAGTCTGTAATCAGCCTCTAGATATGCTTGATTTCATATTTGTCTAAGTTTTTGATTTCATTATTATTTTGTCCGTCAAATTTCATTGTCCAAGCAAGTGTATAGTCGCCATCGTTCATTTAGCAGTTGATCATTTGTAGTGCTATGTTAAAAAACTAAAGTTCTGTTACATGATGTATTTTCCAGGTTCCTTGCCAAAGGGACTTTGCACTGCTGGGATGAACAATGAATTTTATTATACACAAATTGTTCTTCATGATTGTCTGAGGAACATACAAAAAATCTGTTTAACCCTTGTGTTTTGTTCTATTCAAGAATGACCCACTTTTAATGTGTGCTTTACTGATTTATTTTCACAGATACAGTACAGTAAAGCAGGCTTCTTGGTCTGGGCTTATTTAATGAAACGCATTTCAACTGAGTGTGCATTTTGCGGCACCCCCTACACCATTATGTCTGAAATGTGAGCAGATGTCACGGGTTAATTTAAGCTTGGTTTTTGCGAATTGCACTTAGTGTCGTGTGTTCTCACGACCATGTCCTTTACAGGTGATTTCGCTGCCCCACGCTGCAGACCCTAGCAGACGCTGCTCGGACCAGGGCGAGTACTATGACCGGAAGTTGGATCTTTGCTGCAGCTCTTGTGCACCAGGTATGGCACTGTTCCTGATGCCTGAATTTTTTCTGATGAAAGATTAATTATGTTTCTGCTGATATTTCAGTATAAGTCACCCTTTTTTCCTTTTCTGAGCTCCCATTTCCCCCTTTGGCATGATAAAGATCAATTTAACCCTCTATGTTTAGCACTTTTCACAATTGAGATTGACCCAAAAGCACTTAACTGAGGACAGGGTCTGAGCCCCCAAGTCTACCCCATGTAAAGGTTTGTAAACATACGTGTGGTCATTTATCTATTCTTGAGTCTGTTCTCTTGTTACATATGGTTGCTTTTTTAAATTGCATTCACTCCTTAGCTCTAGTTTACTTAGCCTACATTTGCTGTCTGACCTGCTCGTTATGATTGGGGTTTAGGTTAGAACAGAGATGGGCGGGACTAAATTCATTAGAATGTTCCAAATACCTTTAACTGGTGTCCAAATGGGCCTGAAACTGGCTTCTATGATGTCAGTATTGTTTATCATATTATTATTGCACCGACATCCATTTTTAACATAATGCACTCTGTGTTAATGTTTTGTAATGCGGGGCCCTGTTGTAAAGGAGTCTTGAGTCTTAACCAGGCCCTGCACATAAATACATTTTTAATAAATCAATAATAGGTTAAAAATGCAATCAAAATTACCAATAAATTGACACATATGAATAGTTCCTTATCTGGTCAGTGTTGTGCAGCTACTCCATTGACCTTCTTTGTGGACTATATTGGTATACATCTCAGATGTACTATTGGAGGCATAATAGGGACAACATTCCACAATTTAGTGCATGATTACTCTCATCCTTTTTGTCTCTAAATACAGCGACCTCTGTGATACCTGATTTTGGGAGTTAGCATTGCTGTCCACACTGGGTACATACATTAGTTTTTAAAAAAGGAAAATTTAATAAAAGCTTTTTTGGTTACGCTGACACTTTGCACCTTTCTGTGGTCTTTTTTTCCTGGCTTGAATTCTTCTACCATACCCTGCCATGAGCAGAGCGTGCGCTTGAAATGAAAACGTGAGTGTGCTTGTGTGGTGGGCGTGCCATGAGCATGTTTTTCCGTAAAGTGCTCTCTCATGACTGTAAAGAGCACTGCTTGGCTCTGCTGCTGAGGTCAGAGTTGAGGGAAGCGTAGAGAAAGTGGCATCCACCTCACTTCCTGGCTACCGGCTAGTCGCCGAGCTCAAATGCGAGGTCGGGGCATTCCACACAGGAAGTGATTCACAAGCTTGCACGCTCATTGTCGAGCCGAGCTGAGCCCGGGCCTCTCTACAGTAATGCTGAGGATTCTGAGCAGGCCTTGCAGTCCTGTGAAGCCACACTCACAATAAGAGTGATGTGCCTGCAATGCATTCAGCGATCACCTGTCTCTAATGATCTCAACTGTTTTGAGTTGATTTGAATGATTCATTTTGGTCCTTATTTACATTTTTTCAATTAAATAAACAATTTTCCAAAATTCAAATAAACACTAAGCCTTTGAAACAGAAAGGAAAAAAATTAAAATAATCACCGAAAAGGTCTAGGCCGAAGCTAATGCTCACCTCCGACTGTAAACGGCCTGAACTGAAGAGCGTCTTTGTTTACGTTAGATTAGTGATTGTATTTTGGTTTAATAAAACTAGTCATTTTTGTCACTGTTGTTACTCAAGCAACTGAAGAACAATGGTGCTGAAACAGAGCGCGCGAAGGACCATTGCCCCTCCTATTTTACTATTGGGCCCCCAAATTAGTAATCTCCACACAGTGAGTTTGCCTCTTTTTCTTGGTCTTGGTTTGACAAGGTTTGAAGACGCGCTAACTTTGTGAAGCAGAATGAATTGAAGTATTTGTTGTTTGTCCGTGTTGCTATTGTTTGCTGTATGGGAAGTCATGCATGTGCAAATGTTTCTGTCAAGTGTGCTTGGCCGGGGGGGGGGGGATGTTTATTGCATGCTTGTCAGAGCAGTTGCTATGGCACCCATATAATTGATGAGAAATTTGATGCTTCTGTGCACCAAGTTTGCTGCAGCGGTGAGAATGTAGTCGCGAATTAGGTCAAAGATCTGGTGTAGATGTAACCTGTTTGGTATTGCTGTTCTGGATCTGTAAATATTTTCTGCCAAGTCAGTAAACTTGTTGTTTATACCTACCTGCAGAAAGAGAAAAAAATGTAACATAGAGCCCCAATTCCGACCGCCCCTTCAACGATCACAAATCCAAATCATAAATCTAGCCTGGCATAGGCAACGACATTGCCAGACATTGGCAATATAACAGGTAGTTGGAATTTGGGCATGGGCAAGATTAGGGTATTTTATGTTTATACAGTGCATAAATGCACTTCAAAAAGGAAGCATCCCCCCTCCTGTAACTATTTTTTGCATTCACTGTGTCACTGATCTGGGATCAGCAGCACACGTCAGCTGGCTTTGGACCATAAGACTTCCGCCCATTTCCCAGCTGAAGTTCAATCAGTGTCAAAGTGATAGCTTATTAAGCAGTCTGTTAGAGCACCTTCTCTAAGCCGCAGGCAACAGCACTTATACAAACTGAAAAGGGGGCATTTTATCCACGTTTAAAGACAAAGAGCTTATTGGTGTTATGCATGTCACCTCTAGTCCAGAAGTTATGAAACACATTAGTTATGCGTGCACACCTTCGTTGCCTCCTAGTTTGTTTGCACAGTATGAGAATTACGGCAAGACTGAGTCACCAAGCAACGTTTTCTGGAAAATATGCACTGCAGTTGCCAGCAGGGTAACTAACGCAGCAGTATGTTGGGGGGCAGTGCATCATTGGTTAGGTAGGCATGACCTGCTAGATGAGTGGCAGTACAGCACAATATTGTTCTTCCTGTGAGGTTCAGTTACTTGCATTTAACTGAGTGCCCCCTGGAAAGATTTTCAACAGCCAAATAGCTGGCCTGCAAGGCTTGTCTGGAGGAAGGAGTTGTTTATCGTAGACTTGGGTGGGACCCAGTAACTGCTTGCTTAATTGTTCTATTCTCCTGGCAAAGTGAAACCATTTTCCTACAAGGTCAATTTGGTAAGGATTTGCTAACTCTCAGCTTTAATATGAGATTATATACAGTACATCTACAGTATATGCATTGAATTCTGTCAGAGTAATAACATTTTTATCTCTGTCCAACTGCTAATCAATCAATCAATCAATCAATAACCTTTATTGCAGGGAAGTCCCACTGAGACCGAGGTCTCTTTTGCAGGGGAGCCCTGATTACAATGAAACAATTACAACGGTAGGTTAAAGACAAACAGCACAGATAAAAATACTCAAAATTCACAAACAACAATTCCAGATTAAAGGAATAACACATTTTAAAATGGAATAAAAAATAATAAAAATGAGTAAAAAAAATGTATATATATAAACACAGGACAGAGAAAAACAATGTGCAAATCCTACCGAAAAGCAGTACATCTGGCCTCCAAAAGTAATATATCCAACACTAATTTCTTGAAGGACAGAAGGGGATAAGGTAATCTAGCTTCAAAGTATCGTGGACATTATTCCACATACAAGGTGCGAATGCACTAAAAGAGGTACTGCCCAAATTTGTTCTAGTCCTGGGAGCCTCTAACAAAATCCACTCTAGTGATCTGGTATGCTGACTTCTGATTTTGATGGATAAGAGCTTAGTGAGATATGAGGGAAGTTTGCCTGGCAAAGCTTTGTAAATAAATAAAATACAATGTAGCTTCCCTCTTAAATGAAATAAAATAACTTATGCTGCTCTTTGTGTGTAAACATTGAAGAAAAACAGAATTGAGCATGCCATTGCTGTATTTGCCAGTTGTGAATGTGGCAAATTGGGCTTAAGTGAGTCTGTATAGAGCAGTGCTGCCCAATCATGTGCCATGGAGGGCCAAGAGCATGCATATTTTCAGTCACTTCCTTAGTGTTTCCTTACTTGTTTTTCCCCGCAATCTAGTTGTCCTCATTAGCTTTGGTTTTGTTTAGTTTATTTATCCTCATTTATTAATTATTGTCTTGTTCCGTTCTCCTCCCTCCTTGTGCTTTCACAAGCATTTTGTTCTTTGTTGATTGTTGTCTTGTGTATTTAAGTTTCTGGCCTCCATCGTCCCTTTGCTGGATTGTTTTCTTGTGTTCTCCGGCTTTGCTGTTTATACCTCTGAAGACCAAGAACCTATTTACTTGGTAAAACTCTTCAAGTTCCGCAGTCCTGGCGAGAGGCTTCTAACAGTTCTTCCTTCTCTGCAGTTCGAGGGTGTGCACATGCCCAGTGCACCCTGGTTCATTTGGTTTGCCAGCCCGGTAACTGACCTCAGACCAGTCTTTTTGACTATACCTTGCCTTGCCTGTCTGTTCATGTCCCAAATTGCTCTCTCTTGACCACGGACTGACTCTAAATACATTCAGCTCTGAAAGCCTTTTGAGTGTCCTTCAGTAGTGTTCATGATGGCAAATTTTGGCAATTACCAGTGATTTTCGCTTGGTTATGCTCTGAAATTCGTGACACATTTCATTACAGCCAATCACTGCACCTGCTGATTTCACTAATTAGAACACCTTCAAGCAGAGAGGAGGGAACTAATTGATGTAATCAGCAATTGTAATGACAATGGTTGGAATGAAAACCTGCATACTCTTGGCCTTCCATGGCGCATCACTGTGCGCCACTGGTGTACACGACAGAATGGCTGACTATGAATCCATCTAAGAATAAATATAAAGAAGAAAAGTGTGTTTTCACTAAAGAGCCACAATCAGACTGTGTGCTCAAATGAAAAATAATACTCTAATGAAGGCAAGCAACGACACGTTAGTGTTAAATTAAAAGTGAGCAAAGGCCTCTTTAAGTTTCATTATTTTTGTGCGCTGTTCTCCCTTGTTGGATTTTTTTTATAAGAATATTCAGCCCCCCATCCTTACTTGCAATTTTGAGTTTGACTGTAAACTATGCCTGTTTCTGTTCAGTGATCCAGTCTCTCTCGGTAACTGCCTGTCGTTTCTGTCGGAAAAAACTGTAGTGAAAAGGCAAAGTAAATAGATTGTCTGCTATTTTGTTGCTCTGTACTGTCCAAAGAGTTTTAAATGTATAAAGTGTTCTTGTAGAAAGCGAAGCTGTGATGATGGGATCATGTTTACACAGGGTTTCATGTCAAGAATGCCTGCACTGTTTCCTCGGACACCATCTGCGAAAGGTGCAACGTGGGAACCTACATGGAGACTTTGAATCATGCCAAAAACTGCTTCAAGTGCAAGCAGTGCCGAGAGGGTAGGTGCTGTGCACGTGTGCGCGCGCGCGAGAGCGTGTGTGTGTGTGTGTGTGTGTGTGTGTGCGTGCCTGTGTGTGTATGTGCAAGTATTTGTGTGTGGGTGTGTGCATGTTTGATAATGGTGTATTTTCCCCGGCAGATAGAGGCTTCATATACATTCAGACCTGCAGCACCTCCTCTGATGCTGTGTGCGCTTGCAAGCCAGGGACCTACTGTTCTCTGAGAGAGCGTGAGCAGTGTTTGGAATGCTTGGAATTCTCCACCTGCCCTCCAGGACAGGGGGTCTCCGAACAGGGTATGCTCCTGCACAAGGCTCAGAAAGCAGTGCAAACCAACCCTATGGTAACCAGTAGGCTTCCACACACACCCTGGAAAAGCAGGACTTTTTCTACAACTAGAGATTTTATTGAGCTGCTAATAGGTGGAGTCTGGTGTGCCAGTTGAGGGTTGAAATGAAAACCCTCAGCAAGGCGGATTTCCAGGAACCGGGTTGGTTACCACTGCTTTAAGAGATGAAGAAAAAAGGAGTGACCCATTTCAGGATTTTGAGTCAGCAGCTCAGGCCGTAATTTATTTAATGATGTAGTGCAGGAGTGCGTTGATATGAAATTTGTATAAACGCCAGCTTCCACCCTAGGCTTGTAGAGAGCCAAAGATTGTGCAGAAGTGAACCAGTGTGGATGATAGTGGGGTGAGACAAGTAAAATTAAAATGTTGTTTGGTGCAAGAATTTGTCCCCATGTTAGGACTCAAATCGAGCAGTGTGTACTATCATGGGGAACCAAAATCAGGGACCTTGGTTATGTATGCTGCAAAAAAGACTTCTGGGGTAAATAGTATTTACCGGAGTTAAGTTACAGTATGCTTCACATGCCATATTTGATTATTCCTTTGGCAAACATACATTTTTAAACAGTCTCATCCCATTTACTATATCTCTGCCTCAAAATACTGGTTGAGGCTGACTTATGTTTTGGATTTTCAGTGTTTGTAGATGCCATCCAAAGTGACTGTGTGACTCTTGAGTTATGGTGAGAGAGGGTCAGGGTCTTGCAGTCCATGGTTTGTGATGTTATTCCTGGATTACAGAAACAGTGAGCTGAAATGTAGCGTGTGTCTGATATGTTTTTTGCAGGTTTATTATGCTGTAGAGATATCTTGATGAAGTGGAGTGATTCTGTATATTATATTACAGGCACTGATGACTCTGATATAAGTTGTGCACCCTGCCCCGGAGGAACGTTCTCTGACAACACGTCCTACACTGAGTCATGTCGACAGCACACTGAGTGAGTGTCCGCAGTCGTTTACACCAAAGCAAACTTAGGATGACACTGCCATTTTAACGTTTTTGTAACCCTGGAGTTTTCAAGCAGTTAGAGAGGAAAGAAGAATTGCGTAATGTTAGCCTCATAGCATAATTGCCTAAGTCATATTTTTGCCAAATTGTGATATCGACTACCTATTTTTTTGTGCTAGCAGAAAAATGCTATTTTTTTTCCTTTTTTCTCAAAACCTTAAAAACATAAAATCCACTCCCTTAAAAAATTTAAACAAATAAAAATAAAAAGACCCTTAAAAAATGAGATGGGCAACTATGCTATGAGGCTAATGATATGTTGCTGAGTCCAAGGTGAGATTTGAACCCCGCCTACCGCTTGTATCAAATTATCTATCAGCTTAATGCTTCGCTGGTTAGCTGAAGGTGAAATTGCCCCTAACCAAGTGCAGAGGCATTAATTTTACAGTCGTGTGCATTGGAGCATGTCCCTGCCATGGCCTTTGCTCCACATTTCCCCCTGCTTTTTACTCGCGAATTATCCATGCTAACTCCGCTGCAGAAAAACCTTAGATCTTAGATTTATCCAAATAGCCACCCAGCTTTTGCTTGTGTAAACGCAGTGCAGATTCAGTGACTTTTGTCTCCAAAAACAGTTGTATAGTTCTGAAGTCTTGTTTGACCCAAAATAGGTTGATTATACTTCCCATTTTGAAAATTGAAAATAATTGGTTACCCTATTCACTTTGTTAAATATGGCTTTTTTAATTCACTCCAAAATTTATGTCACCATCCTGCGAAGTATTTGATACTTTTTGACTCACATCTGACGTTGTGTTATTTTTGGTTATTTGCGTAAGTTAAAACTGCTAGTGTTTCATGAACAAACTAGAAGGGCACTCAGAAGTGTGCATTGCTCCATCTGCACCATTGTTTTTGACCTTTTCTGAAATGTTCACTTTGACCTTGCTTTGTGAGAATCTAAGCACCTTTTATATAGCTAACCTTCCACCTAAGATTCATCCCAAATGTTTCAGAACTCTTTCCACAATCCTGCTTACAGACAGACAGACAAGCAGGCAGACAGACATTTTGGGGCAACAACATAATCTCCCTCCTACTCGCTGGCGGAGGTAAAAATAGACATGCCCAAAGCATGAGCAAAATGTATAAAAACTTTTTACCGACAGTGTATATGTGGGTGCAGACAAGTCTGGTTAAGGAATTGATTTGTAAGTTGAAAGCTGTGGGTTTAACTCCTCGAGCTGAGGTATGGTCAATGTACTCTTGGGCATAGCTAAAATGTCTTTACTTCAACAGAAATGTCACTTACCATCAGTTACAAGTAGCAAACAGAATACAGCACCCTGGATCCAGACTACAGGGCTTATACTTTTTTAGAGTATTTCAAATCGGTTACATTAGACAGTTTGTTAGTAGATTTACAGTGACAATATAAAATGGGCTGAAATTCCTAATACCCCCTTTATCAAATGAACATGACAATCTTAGCTTTAACCTCATGCCCGTTGTTTTAAAATTTAATGTACTAATGTACTGGACAAAAAAGCAAAAAATGAGACACCATCTAGAAGTTTACAGATTGCACTGTATGTACCTGACCCAGGCATACTTATTAACCTGAAATTGTATGTCCACACAGTATCATATTACACATTGCACACTTGGACTCAATGGATGATACTGATCCACTCAATTTTTTCCCTGGTAGTTGTGAATCCCAGGGAAGGACAAGTCTTACCCCTGGCAGTGCCACGTCTGACAGCATTTGTGGCCCGATGGTGAAGATCCCGACCACCACCATGCCAACGACCACCACCAGAACCATAACAACCACCAGAACCCCAGCCACCCCTGGCCCATGCACAACAAAAACTCAAACTGCTTACAGGACTTTTGCTACCACTGACACAAGTGCAGGCCCTTCAAGCTTAGGGTCCAAAAAACCTGAGCAAGGGGACATTGTTGCCACCATAATTTGTAAGTATATAGTGATGTAAGTGATTGGCCTAATTGACCTTAACTCTTAAACCCAACGTCCCCCTAGCGGTAGCGCCAGTGCTACGGGATTTTCAGCAGTGTGTTCTCAACCTCTGACCCTCTGACGCATAATTGCTTTCAGGCTGTTCCTGTTTAAGATCACCTGATGATAATCAAAAAATGTTTGGTTTTGACTTAAAATCTTGTCTCTTATACTTTTTTTGCTAATTGAGACATACTGTAATCACTGCCATAATTACTGCCATTAAAACATAAGTATTGACTCAATATTTATATCCCTGGGATCTAATGGATTCACTTTATCTTGGATGCTGCTGCCACCAATCTTTGGTGTTAGAGCAATAACTAGAAAGGTTTTTTTATGGGAATTGCATGAAACTTCTTGTGTCCATTCCTGGTGCATAGAGCATTGTTTTTTTGTGACCCTGTGACCTTTCCTGTAGTGCAGCACCACATAGTCAAACTTTACATTTCCAAACGTCATAACTCCAACAGTTTTGATGGGAATCGTGACAGTTTGTGTGATTGTTTACTCAGCTTTGAGAAGAACTGTTATTGATGTAGGTCACCCTATGACCTTTTTTTCCAACACCACAAGCTATTTACTTTAATTCAATTCAATTTTATTTGTATAGCTCTTTTAACAAAAGAATTAATCACAAAGTTTGAGTTTTTGACACACGCTCTTTCTGTTTCCCCTTTATCTTCTGCAGGGGTTATGGTCCCTGTTTCTTTGCTGTTGGTTCTGACTGGAATATTGCCTGTCATTATTTACAGGAAGAGGAAAGGTGAGGATGTGAAAATTAAAGTCCTTGTTTCAAAACCTTGACACTTTAGCACTCACTTAGACACATTAATGAGGCACCTTATTTGTATTTCGTTGCAGCAGTGTCACTCCCGACACCTGCTCGCATTTTAAGCAAGAAAAAAAAACCCTGTTTGGAAATATTTTAGTCAACTTTGTGAAGACGCATTCACACAGTACCGTTGTCTCATTTAATGAACGCATTTCAAACACCATTGTCACTGCTTCAGCCTTCACTGATTCTGTCTGTAAAAACTATTTTAAATGGCTATCCATAGTTTATCCGTGTAATCATACTTTGTTTATATGAGAGTCAATATTTTTTTGCCTACTTTTGACAGGTGACACAAACAATAATAATAAGAAGGAAGCCAACAAGGTGAGTTTTGAGCTTCATCGACTGCAGGCATTTTATCATTTATTTATTTATTTATTTAAATAATTTGGCATCTCCAATCCCACCCGAATCTGGAATGCCCAATTGGTGAACTATGTACAAGGCTTGCTCGTATGCGACCCCTTACTGCCAATTCAGGAGAGTGAAAACAGTTCACGGCTCTCCTCCGAAGGCATTTTATCATTTAGACACACACTGCTCAGTTGGGCAGTCAACATTGTAGGCTGAACCAGAAGGCCCTGGTCTGACAAAGATCCGTTAACACCCCCTGGTTTTTGTTCTCAGCCGTCTGCAGTGCTCTGTCATCAGGACTCCTTCCGCCCCCGCCCTCCTGAGCGGCAGAGCCTGCTTGGAGAGAAGGACTCCAGCAACTCTTCGATCTCGTCCTCATCCTTCAGCTGCGCTGATCCCAGATCCCTGGCAGATCCTGAGCTGGCGACTCAAAGCTTCAGTCCAGTTATTCAAAGCTCTCAAGAAAGAAATTTGTGCCATGGTAAGTAAGCTGCAGTAGACTTGCTTACATCTTTCTTCACAACCTTCTCATTGCAGAATATCTAGAACTACTTTCATTGCCCTTCTTTGTCCTTTCCCCGCCCTGATTTCCTAACTCTTTGTTACAGTGTGGTACCCAGAACATACAGTGAGGTCTGTAACTATCAGTACAGTGGTACTGTAGTCAAGGGCTGCAATTCCTGTTCTTGGTATGGACATTCATTGCCAGTCATTGATTTTTGTCCATGATTTTCTTGCATTTAGAGGTAAAAATGAAGAGAATAAATCCCCTGGTATTTTTGAACCAGCTGGCTAGATTGGTGGGTCACTGATCGTTTATCTCTTGCTCAGTTTGTACCCAACTAGCTTGATTTTACTTCTTGAATTGTTGGAAAAGGGGAAGAATTGTTTGCCTGGTAATTCTGCCATTATGCTGTGTCAATAACATCAAAACTTTATGATACAATTCTGAAAATATTAGTTTTTATATCTGACTATAGTCATTTTGCCTCCTGCCATATACTGAAGTAAACAGCTTAAATGTGACTGAAATAGTGCATAAAACATGAGTAGTGTGTACACAGACTTTTAACTGGTACTGTAAACACTCCTAGCTAGTTTAAACACTCCTAGATTAATTTGAGCGTGTATTGACCAATACGGAGTGAAGCATGTACAAAACCCAAAACCAGTGAAGTTGGCACGTTGTGTAAATCGTAAATAAAAACTGAATACAATGATTTGCAAATCCTTTTCAACCTATATTCAATTGAATACACTGCAAAGACAAGTTACTTAATGTTTGAACAGGTAAACTTTGTAATTTTTTGCAAATATTAGCTCATTTGGAATTTGATGCCTGCAACATGTTTCAAAAAGCTGGCACAAGTGGCAAAAAAAAGACTGAGAGAGTTGAGGAATGCTCATCAAACACTTATTTGGAACATCCCACAGGTGAACGGGCTAATTGGGAACAGGTGGGTGCCATGATTGGGTATAAAAGCAGCTTCCTGAAATGCTCAGTCATTCACAAACAAGGATGGGGCGAGGGTCACCACTTAGTGAACAAATGCGTGAGCTGATTGTCGAACAGTTTAAAAACAACATTCCTCAACGAGCTATTGCAAGAAATTTAGGGATTTCATCATCTACGGTCCGTAATATCGTCAAAAGGTTCAGAGAATCTGGAGAAATCACTGCACGTAAGCGACAAGGCGAAAACCAACATTGAATGCCCGTGACCTTCGATCCCTCAGGCGGTACTGCATCAAAAACCGACATCAGTGTGTAAAGGACATCACCACATGGGCTCAGGAACACTTCAGAAAACCACTGTCAGTAACTACAGTTCGTCGCTACATCTGCAAGTGCAAGTTAAAACTCTACAATGCAAAGCGAAAGCCATTTATCAACAGCACCCAGAAACGCCGCCGGCTTCGCTGGGCCCAAGCTCATCTAAGATGGACTGATGCAAAGTGGAAAAGTGTTCTGTGGTCTGACGAGTCCACATTTCAAATTGTTTTTGGAAACTGTGGGACGTCATGTCCTCCGGACCAAAGAGGAAAAGAACCATCCGGACTGCTATAGGCGCAAAGTTCAAAAGCCAGCATCTGTGATGGTATGGGGTGTATTAGTGCCCAAGGCATGGGCAACTTACACATATGTGAAGGCACCATTAATGCTGAAAGGTACATACAGGTTTTGGAGCAACATATGTTGCCATCCAAGCAACGTCTTTTTCATGGACGCCCCTGCTTATTTCAGCAAGACAATGCCAAGCCACATTCTGCACGTGTTACAACAGCATGGCTCCGTAGTAAAAGAGTGCGGGTACTAGACTGGCCTGCCTGTAGTCCAGACCTGTCTCCCATTGAAAATGTGTGGCGCATTATGAAGCGTAAAATACGACAACGGAGACCCCGGACTGTTGAACAACTTAAGCTGTACATCAAGCAAGAATGGGGAAAGAGTTCCACCTGAAAAGCTTCAAAAATCGGTCTCCTCAGTTCCCAAACGTTTTTACTGAGTGTCGTTAAAAGGAAAGGTGATGTAACACAGTGGTAAAAAGGCCCCTGTGCCAACTTTTTTTCAATGTGTTGCTGCCTTTAAATTCTAAGTTAATGATTATTTGCAAAAAAAAAATAAAGTTTCTCAGTTTGAACATTAAACATCTTGTCTTTGCAGTGTATTCAATTGAATATAAGTTGAAAAGGATTTGCAAATCATTGTATTCTGTTTTTATCTACGATTTACATAACGTGCCAACTTCACTGGTTTTGGGTTTTGTGTGAATTACTGCCCTTTTAAAAACTACGCTACTGTCTGAATGCTTCCAGACTTCTCCGTTTACATAAGTGAACTGCGCATTTGCTGCTTGGCATGGGTGGGTAACAGTCATGTCTGACACACTGTATTCCTCCCTCACAGAGAGTCTACAGGCGAGTAATCCTGGCGTCACCCTCAAAATCAGTGCTACCATCAGCTGCCACCTCCCACCTGGCACCCAGCTCTGCTCCACTCCTACCAGCCCCGTCACAGACAGTAACTGTAACCCCTCCCCAAACCAGGATCTCCCCCTCTCCAAAGAGGAGGAACAGCCAGACCCCACTAAGGAGGCGCATGCTGCGGTACAGGAGAGTGGAAAAGTGGTGTGCTGAGGGGGGGGGGGCGAGGACACAAGGAGAGCAGGAGGGGAGCTGAATGGTGACTCTACAGGCCCTGGTTGGGAAGTCAAGGGGACTGCGGTGGGGATTCAAGGGTCTCTGTTTAGGGAATCAAGAAGCCCCGTGTGTGGAATCAAGGGGCCATGGATGGGGAACCAGGGATCCTCAGAGGAAATTAAGGGGCCCTGCATGTGGAATTGAGGGGCCTTGGCTGGGGAATGACGGGGCGGTTTTCAGTTAACAGCTATGAATGTTTTTCATTCATGTTTACAAAATACCCCATTTCTGGATTTGCACACCTTACCATCCTTCATTTCTCAGCATTTTTTAATTTAGTGTATATGGTTGCCATGGCGCCAAGATTTTGGGGACTGAATGAACTTGTAGAAGCTGCCAATCCAGACCCCAGTTATCTTGCACCCCATCAGATGAAGCCCCCCCAGTTCCTGGGCTTCTTGGGCTCCCACGATTAGATGGCCTATGGACCCTGTGGAGCAGGGTGGGGTTTGGAGGTTGCTCAAGGGCATAACGGCTGCACAGAGGTTACTGTGCTTACTCTTTAACTTTAACCAACAACCTTCCTGAGCCTTAGCTGTCAAGCCGCAGCTGATCCCTCGGACTGTCCGTTTCCTGTTGGCATACTTTCACTACCTGATGCATCTCCATGTTGAAGCTGTTCTGTGGTCTAGCCAATGCAGTGCCAAGGCTAACTATGGCCATCCTGCGCAAAAAAGGCTGAGTTAGTCCCAGAGCAAAGGTTATACTAAACCTCTGAGGCCTGCACTTTCTGTTTGAGTAAAGCCACTCCTTTTGTTGGCAGAAGAGCTAGAAGTTTCTAACAATGTTGTACTCGACTACACTTAGTGAGATTGTAAGTCTCAGCCATTTTTGTACATTTGAAACTTAATTTTCTATGATAGAGCTGGGCTGTACTGTAACTACATTCAGGTCATGTTATTCATGTCCTCCTACTGATGTGGTGCATTATTTTGCAAAGAGTTTCAACTGATACTCCTGATATTGTATGTTTCTTTATTTTTGTGTTTGAATGTCAGGTTTTGACATTTTTCTGAAATTGTCTCTGTGAGCATATGTGAAGGAAATAGAAAATAGATACTGGCAGTATTACTGAAGTATCCTAACTTTAGCAGACTTATCTTACTCTAAAGTTCATTTTCTTATTTTAAATAATCTAAGTGCTACTGAATGTGTGATGACAACTGATGCAGTTCCACGAGTCCCTCTGTATGGTAGATCCTGAGCTTAATGCACCTTATTTGACCAGGGGTGTGTTTCCCAAAAGCACAGATGCTAACTTACATAGTTGGAACCATTGACTGTGAATGGACAAACTATGTAAGTTGCTGACTTTGTTAGCAACTATGCTTTTGGGAAACGCACCCCAGGTTTGTTTTGAAAGCCAGATTGCAGATGAATAGCTTTTAAAAATGTACTGTAAATCCCAAGACTACTGAAATAATTATAAAAAATATATATATATACTGTGGTCTTCCAAATTCTCAGTTACATTGACCAAGAAGTAATTCCCCTGAAAAGCTTCAAATACTCTTTGAAAGATCAGCCAAATCTTTACTGTGATGGGCGCTTGTTCGCTTGAGTGTTGACTGTGACAGTTAATGCATAAACTGGACTGTTAATGTACAAATCCTGAAATTTTCACCCTTATTAATACAGTGAAAAATTGTATCATTGTAATTATAACCTGTTATTTGAAAGCGCACTGTAGGGTTCATACTTAAAGCGCATCTGAAAGATGTGATCAGCGAGACCCTTGGGGTTTAGTGCCATCTAGTGGTCATAATGCGAAAGTCACAGAACTATTCTCATATTATTACTGTAACTAGTCATTTAATTTTATAAACTGAAGCAGGTTTTCATTTTTTTATTATTATTATTTTCAAGTTGTATCTACTCATTTTTAAGTTTCCTTTCAATTTTAATTTCTCTTAGTACAGGTGTTATTATTCTCATTCACCAGTGGTTGTAATCCTTCCTTATTACTTAATTGTAACTGCATCTTTTACTGTATATTTGGAAGCTGTATTGTAATAAACAGAATCACTCAATTTGTAAAAAGGTGTAGCCTTTCATTATTTAAAAATGTGTTTATTAGGCATATCAATTTATACCAACAGTATTGTTAGTTTTGTGATATGGTAGCAAATCAATCACTCAAAACTAAGAAACAAACACTTTTTTTCTATTTGTAAAGAAAATACTCAAGCACCGGTTGCTGAAATGGTTGACTGCAGTATAGTAAGCAAGGACATACTCCAAACCCTCCTGGAATCTGAGAACTCTAATTCCAAGAGAACATTCCTTCAGTAAGTGCACTATAAATTGTGCCAATTATGCACATTTCCTTGATTATCACATGGAAATGATAAATTCACCCTATGCATGAAAAGTTTGGGAACAGTGACTGGCAAATGGAAGGGAAGATGCCCTACATTTGTTGATATGCCCCAATGAGCCAAAATATTATGACCACTCACAGATGATGCAAATAACATTGATTATCTCGTTACAGTGGTGCATGTCCGTAAACAGACCTTAGACATTAAGCAAACTGTCAGTTCCACTAGTCGATGAGTTGGATTTGGGAAAAATGGGACCAGACTGAGCAACTATGACAAGGGCCAAATTGTTACTTTGCATCTCCAAAGTGGCAGGGCTTGTGGATTGCTCATGGTGAGTACCACTATTTTCTCACCCAACAGCAGCCAATATGGGACAAAGCCATGACCGATGATATGGCGTTGAGCATTCAAGGCTCATTGACATGTAATGTCAAGGCTATCCCGTCTGGTTAAAACTGACAGGAGTGATTGCGGCACAAGCCGCAGAAAATTTTAAAGATGGTTACAGGAGGAATATATTGCCACACACAGTGCATCACAACCTAAGGCACGAGGGGCTTTGTAGTCACAGACCAGTCAGCGTACCCATTTTGCCCCCTTACAACCCTCGAAAACACAATGGGCACTTGAGCATTGGGCATGGACTTCAGACTCAAAGGCATTGAGCAATGGAAGCAGGTCGCCTGGTCTGAAAAGTCCCATTTTCTTTTGAATCCAGTACATTAGCCAGGTGTGTCTGAGCACTAATTACCTGGGGAAGCGATGACATCAGGGTGCACTGTGGGAAAATGACAAGCTAGTGGAGGGGGTGCGATGCTCTGAAAAATTATCTGCTTGGAGACCCCGAGTCCGGGCATTCACGTGGACGTCAGTTTGACGGAGTTGTTTTGGCAACACACGGGGAACCAACAGCATATTACAAAACCCAAAACCAGTGAAGTTGGCACGTTGTGTAAATCGTAAATAAAAACTGAATACAATGATTTGCAAACCCTTTTCAACCTATATTCAATTGAATACACTGCAAAGACAAGTTACTTAATGTTTGAACAGGTAAACTTTGTAATTTTTTGCAAATATTAGCTCATTTGGAATTTGATGCCTGCAACATGTTTCAAAAAAGCTGGCACAAGTGGCAAAAAAGACTGAGAGAGTTGAGGAATGCTCATCAAACACTTATTTGGAACATCCCACAGGTGAACGGGCTAATTGGGGAACAGGTGGGTGCCATGATTGGGTATAAAAGCAGCTTCCTGAAATGCTCAGTCATTCACAAACAAGGATGGGGCGAGGGTCACCACTTAGTGAACAAATGTGAGCTGATTGTCGAACAGTTTAAAAACAACATTCCTCAACGAGCTATTGCAAGAAATTTAGGGATTTCATCATCTACGGTCCGTAATATCGTCAAAAGGTTCAGAGAATCTGGAGAAATCACTGCACGAAGCGACAAGGCCGAAAACCAACATTGAATGCCCGTGACCTTCGATCCCTCAGGCGGTACTGCATCAAAAACCGATATCAGTGTGTAAAGGACATCACCACATGGGCTCAGGAACACTTCAGAAAACCACTGCCAGTAACTAAAGTTCGTCGCTACATCTGCAAGTGCAAGTTAAAACTCTACAATGCAAAGCGAAAGCCATTTATCAACAGCACCCAGAAACGCCACCGGCTTCGCTGGGCCCAAGCTCATCTAAGATGGACTGATGCAAAGTGGAAAAGTGTTCTGTGGTCTGACGAGTCCACATTTCAAATTGTTTTTGGAAACTGTGGACGTCGTGTCCTCCGGACCAAAGAGGAAAAGAACCATCCGGACTGTTATAGGCGCAAAGTTCAAAAGCCAGCATCTGTGATGGTATGGGGGTGTATTAGTGCCCAAGGCATGGGCAACTTACACCTATGTGAAGGCACCATTAATGCTGAAAGGTACATACAGGTTTTGGAGCAACATATGTTGCCATCCAAGCAACGTCTTTTTTCATGGACGCCCTGCTTATTTCAGCAAGACAATGCCAAGCCACATTCTGCACGTGTTACAACAGCATGGCTCCGTAGTAAAAAGAGTGCGGGTACTAGACTGGCCTGCCTGTAGTCCAGACCTGTCTCCCATTGAAAATGTGTGGCGCATTATGAAGCGTAAAATACGACAACAGAGACCCCGGACTGTTGAACAACTTAAGCTGTACATCAAGCAAGAATGGGAAAGAGTTCCACCTGAAAAGCTTCAAAAATCGGTCTCCTCAGTTCCCAAACGTTTACTGAGTGTCGTTAAAAGGAAAGGTGATGTTACACAGTGGTAAAAAGGCCCCTGTGCCAACTTTTTTGCAATGTGTTGCTGCCTTTAAATTCTAAGTTAATGATTATTTGCAAAAAAAAAATAAAGTTTCTCATTTTGAAAATTAAACATCTTGTCTTTGCAGTGTATTCAATTGAATATAAGTTGAAAAGGATTTGCAAATCATTGCGATTTACATAACGTGCCAACTTCACTGGTTTTGGGTTTTGTAGGTTGGTAATTATAATATTTTGGCTCATAGGTGGATATTAATCACAAACTTAGGCTGTCGTTAACCAAAAGGGATGCACAGACAAATAAAATATACAGGGCTAGTTTCAGACAAAGACTAAGCTTTGTCATAGAGTGTTTGACGTAGATGTGCCACGTAAAAAAAATAATGAAAAAAATTAGACTAAATCTGCATCTGAGGAACTGGCAGATACATTGTCTATACATGTCCAGTTTCCTTTGTTTCCCAAAAATTGCAGTTGGGGCTAGTAAATCCTGCGGCCAATATGGACGCAAATTATGCCCTACATTAATGGGTGCATATAAGCTGATGTATACATGCATACATGCTGAGGGTCTGCAATGCAGCCTCAAGCACATTTCTCATCCACTTTGCTGGAGTACTGATCTGGACTTGTTAGGCAGTGCATATTGAAGAAAAATGTTTCAAAAACATGACGACTTGACAAAAAAAGTCTACATATTCCTGTGGTTCACAGTGACATTTTGGACTCAGTAATTACATTTTACTGCATAAAAATGTGCATGTCCACACAATTGTAAACTTTGACATACAGAAATTGTTGAAGAAAAAAGTCACACCATTTCTAAAGTACCAAATTCTATGAAACCAGTTGAACAAGGAGAGCAGTTCCAGGAAGCGTCTGGGGCAGGCAGTCTTTCAAGCATCCTGTCATGTTTGGCAGTCATCACTTTGCCTGGCCTTTCTTATCTCTGCTTGCTAATCGGAAATGTGCTCCATTCATAGCTGAGCATGTAAGAGGCTGGCGTTTGCCTGCACTTAGCTTATCTGTATGACAAGCTAAAGTCAGAGCCTGCCTCTCAGTCAGCAGTTTAGCAGAAGCTCACAGAAAATGCCTCTGTGTGGAAACTCAGCTAGTATATTTTTACGCACCCAAGTTGGCTTTCAAAGTACTATTGCCGCCCCACTCTTTGGTTGATTTGGCAGTGGCCTCCATTGGTTTCTGAGTTAGTCCAATTCCTCCAAACGTGATCTTTGAGAACAGTCCGGCTAATCAGTAGCACTAAAAGTCTTTGTAATTATCTGGGACGAATGAAAACCATGAATGGATGGGTATATATAAAAGATAAAATGCACCTGATAGACTGGAGGCACTACTTTAGAGCACTGCTGTGGAAAGAACACTGCCAAATGGTGATGCACGGAGATCACACTGTTGCAGCCAGAGCCTCCATACCCTCTCGTTTACTGCATAACCCCTCCCTCCCTAATATGAGAATGGGACTCATTCTGTATGCAAACCAGGAGTGCTAGAAAGGGACAACAGTCTTGAGTTTGATGAAGTTGTCATCCTGGTTAAGAGGGGTGATCTAGATTTCTGCTGGCTGAATCAGACAAATTTGACATTCAGTAACTGATTTGGCCATTTTACGATCTGCTGGGTTATGCAGCAACCCGCCCCCCAAACACTCCACCCCTGCCCCCCTTCCAGGCTCGCACTTCACCCCCCTCCTCCTTTCCTTGTGCGTTGTGTTCAAGCAGCCAGTGGTTGAGAATACTGAAATATTTAAATATTTAAGAACATTGTTTTTTTTTTTTTTTTGTACAAAGAAAAGATAACTTCCTTCTCAGTCAGGTCCTCTAAGAACTGTCCTTTGGTACCTGCTCATTGACTCTTGACTGTAGAGGCCAATTCATGGAAGCGCCAATGTTTGATTATGATATTTGGTGCCACACAATGGACGCTGGGGAGCTTTACTAGGTACCAGAGCATGTGCACTGAGTACCTGAATGGGATAGGAATGAATGTGAATGAAAAAAAAAAATCTAGAATCTGTGGGTGCATCTGAACAGGCAGCCTATTTATCGTCCACTCCACTTTTCCTAGACCCTGAATGAAAATGTCATACAGGTCAAGAGAAAGCAGCAGCAAGATTTTTTTGAGTTACCTTGGGACACATTTGAGAAAAAATTGATGTCCTTTCCTACAATTCTTCATGCACTTGACGGCGTTTGGTAATGACATAGCTGACCCAACTGGAAAGCGATGGCGAATGACCTATCCAGTTGGTACAGTAGCAAAGGATTGTAGTCCATAATCCATGATTCCTTTATTGCAAGTTTGGTTCTGTGTTTCCCTGCTGGAAGGAAGCAATAAAGGTGCAAATTGCCTTCTTTCCTTGGTGAAAGATGGTACATCTTAATTTTATTATCTGTTTTTTTCTCACTCCTCGATCCTCACTTGATTTGGGTATCATTCCCGATCCACCATCTTGCTGGTCATCTCAAAGCTCTTATTTCTGCTGTGAGGAGAGAGCTCTAAGGAGCCATGAGTGAGGATACACAGAAGCAGCCATCCCATAACACTTTCAGCTCAAAGCTAAGACGTCAATCAGTAACAACAGACGCTGGCGACAAATCCAGCTGTGTGCCGTCATCAGAAACAGACGTCACTTCACGTGACGCTTCAGAGGAAAGGACGTCTCATTTCTCTGAAAACATTTCCTTGTTTCTTTTCTCCTCGCATGGTGTTCTTGAGTCTCTCCATGTATCCTCAGTGGGAGGGAATAAGAGTCAAGGAAAAGATGCAAGTGAGGGAAGCTTGGAAGCAATTTAAGGGGACTGAGATGCATCCATCGACAACTTGGATGCTCCCTGTTATGGCAACCAGCCAAATATTCTCAGTTCATGGCCGCTGTCAGGGAAGTTTCCTTGCTCATAACAGAATTTGGATGCACCCATTTCTTGGAAGTTCAGAGGATAAAAAACAATCGGAAAAAATTTGTTCGGCGCGACCAATTTTTAAGATTTATAAATCCGGTTCAAAATAGCATGAATCCATCCCGTTGAAGTCTTCGTTTGAATTAATAGACTTCACTGGGAAATTTTCCTTTCTACACAACTCAGGCTGAACAAGCTGCAATACCGCCAGTAACCACTAGAGGTTGAGCGCCTTTCATTGTCCCCACGCAGGATATTCAGGCCACTTGCTGCTGCTGCCCTTTTAGCTTCTCCTGCAGTGCCTCCGCGCAGCCTGCTAAGTTCATGCTGCGCAGGGCAGAGTAAACGGCTTCCAGAGTCACGCCTCCTCTCTGACTCCACAGCCGCAGCATCTGGTACTGCTGCTCCAGGTAGCAGAGTCCCGCTTCCATCTCCACTCGCTCCATCTGGATATCCGGCACGGACAGAAGTCGCAGGAACTCTTTCCAGCGTCGTGCCGGAACTTCCTGGATGATGGCGTAGAGCACCGGCGCTGGTAAGGTATCAGCCGCGTGCAGGTCCTCTCGCAGTGCTATGGGGAAATGGCAAACAAACAAACAAAAACTGCTCATCTCACTCCAGTAACACTCTATTTAATCTGATAAAAACTGCCGGCGCATTGTCTAATAGAGACGGAATTAACCTCAGTGTTTGGCTGGAGGAAACAAATGAACAAAACATAATACTCCGCTACTGGTGACCATGGCAACAAAATATCGAGGGCTGACTGCAATAAACAGTTATGTCCAGATGTTATATATTGGACATAACTGTTTATTGCAGTCAGCCCTCGATATAAGCCTAGATTGATTGATCGATGGCCTTACTCTCAACAGATTGTGATGGAATGGTGACTATTGTTGTTATGTAACATACAGAGGAGAACTTAAGAGCATTCAATAACGAGGAAAGTTGGGCTTTACATGACGACACTTGATTTTTTTAAAAACTAGTTTACCGTAGAAACTTGAATACTGGACAATACTTGGATGAATGAATCTCATTTAGTAATGAAGTTTTGTTCACATGAATAAAACAAGATTCAACAACCGTACACTGATCAGCCAGGTATTTTTTGTGCAAGACCTGTCCCTTCGTGATTGTATTCTTCCAAATAACCAGCAGAGGGCCCTCAGTGGGTGAGGGGTTTTCTAAAATGTAAATGTCAAAAGAGTAGTCGAAATATGGTCGTGGTTGAGAGGAATATTCGCAGGCTCCGCCCTGTCCAAGGCGCGACGCCAAAACCACTTTTTAAAATATGACGTGAGCAACGAGGGAAATTTCCTCTGACAGACAGAAGAGTTTTTTTGGGTAAGGTTTTAAAAATCATGGACGGTAAGCGTAGGTTATGGTAAAATTTTAAGTCTGACATTTCCAAATCCCTGTTTTGGCATTCCTGTATTTCTTTAAAAAAAAAAAAAAAAAAAAAAAAGAAAGGCCCTCCAGGTTAAACTTGTGAACTACTGGAAGAATAGTGTATATATCCTTCAACATGAGCTTAATTACAAAAACATTGAATCCTTGGGCCGGAGCAATCAGGACATGTCCAAATTAGTTCTGTCATTAGTTGTGTGCTGTATTTAACCTTTACATCATATAACACTCACTTGCTTATTTCTCTAAAAAAAAAAACAAACAACAAAAAAAAACAAGTTAACTACCATACGATGAATTGATGAATACTACTATTACCGGTTAGGGTAAGTGGGATGATAGTCCGGGAATGGAAAGCAAAATACTAGAAGTGCCCTCTAAAGGTCAGGGCTGGCCCAAGTTTTTGCTCATGTCCATTATTTCAATCCCAATGCGGCGGGCTGAGCTGAGAACACTGCAACGCACACAGTGTGGGAGAAGCGAACACGCCTGCTCTTTAATATCAGATTGAACACTTCCTCTTAAGATCACACTTTCAGATTACGCCCACACATATACATGCTTGTGACAGGCAGGCAGCCAGATAAAAGGTATGACTAACAAAAAAAAAAGAGAAAAGATACACAGATGGTACTGAGGCCTGGGAGTTTTTGTGGCTTAAGCGCAAACGCATCATCCAGACCACTAACAGAAAGCCCTCACAGTTTCTTATCACAAGCACTCCCCAGTGGAGTACATCAGAGGAAAACTACAGCCTTGCGCAGTTTGAGACAATTTACCTTCTAGGTAAAAAGCACTCATTTCTAAGCACATTGTAAACTTGAAGTGAAAAACATTTGGTAAGGCTTCAGGGTAAGTAAAAAGAGAAGACGAGCCGTAATACATAAATAAAGCTATGCTTATTAGCTCTGCCTTATAATGCATGGGAAGCCAATGCGGACTACAGCATAAAATTGCCACATTGCAGCATTCATGTTAGCCTATTTGGCTGTCTGTTCACGTCATGGCCAATGAATCAAGCAAAAAGAAGTTATACCAATCTTTGAAGTGGAAAGATTGTTTCTGTATAAGACCTAACCAGATAACACATGCCATCAGAGAGATTCAACAGACTTAAAGCTCTCAGACTTTGAACTACTGCTCAACTGAGTGAATCACTGAAAAAAGACTGATGCGATCTCTAATAGCCATGGTTGTTTCTGCTGATTGTGAATAGATATGAACCATTTTCCTACACATGGCTCTCACAATTTGAGCCCTGATTTCATTAATAAACTGACAGAGATGAAAAATACAAAAGTAAACAAGTTTTCGGCAAATAAAGAACAGATGACTATCATTGAAGAAGAAACAAAATCAATCAAAATGACGGCCGTGTGCCTGAACAGGTTCATGGTGTTTTTCTCTACAAGGACAGTCATACTGGTCTGAAGGTTAAAGGTACTGTGTGTAATGTATTTGGCTTTTTATTAGCCAAAATCAAATATTGCTTTCATAAATACGTATTTACCGAAGTCTAATCACAATCGCATACAAATGAAAGATTTCTCGTAGCTTAGAATGAGTTGTTTACAAATACATAGGTGGCGGTGCACCCACCTGAGGCTGCCATGTTGCATCGCCATCTTTGAATGCGGTAGCCGAAAGGGGACAAACTTGGTTCGCCTTTCGCGTTTTACCTTTAAATCCCCGTGTGTTGTTGGGGGCGGGGAGGAGAAGCAAGCAAAGACGACTGAGTGGGTGAAAGTGCCCTGCGGTTCATATACTTGCCCTTTCCCTTGAAATGGAGGACCGTGGATACTCTTTGCCCCATGAGAGGGAAGGAAAACCACCCAAGAAAAGAAAGAAAACATGACCGGGATAAAACGAGAGTCTACATCGGCGTAGCTTTTCCCAGGTGGAGACAACTCATGAGCGAGAAGGGCTTGAAAACGGACACGTAGGTTGCAACCTTTCTGCTAGACAGGTAATTAAATCTAACAGTGAAGTTTATTTTGGTGTAATGTTAGAACCAGGGCAGTGTAGTCCAGCAACTACTTTATCCTCCCGTTTAAGTCGGACAATTTGCTGTTACTTGCAATATAAAACGGCAGAGACGGCTAGTTTGTTAGTGAGCTTACTTTGGAAAAGCTCCGTTGCAACAATTTTCACTTGCGGTTACTCTGCGCATAAGTCATAGTAGTAGGCGACCATGCATGGTGTAACTCTTTCAACCAAGTTTTTCTCGTCTTTCATACCAATTTATTTCAGCTGATTTGCCAAGAGGGGGAGGGGGGTTGATGTCCTCCCTCTAGTCAGACAGAATAGACCAAAGTGGTACCAGTTTAGTGACTAAGTGAATTAATCACTAGAACCGCAAGCATTCTAATGCTAAAAGTATCTCCAGGTAATAATTATTTAGAATCGCCACATCTGCCCCCACCAACCCACCCACCCACCCAGAAAAGTTTGTTTTAAACAGAAAGTAAGGGAAACGGCGAATGTAAACAGTGGATTAATATGCTCCCGTCAATTATTCTACAGCTGGTCTTCCAGGCGAACGCGGTAATGATTGCTTAAATTTCCTGTTTTCGTGTAATGTTGTACTTGGTTGTATAACGCAAAGAAACACGCATTTTAATTGCCGATTTTGAGCTGTGCGATTGAAACCGTTTTGTTTGTCTTATAGTTTTCTAGATGCTCCATGTAACTCACTTGGAAGAATAAATGTAAACGTGGACATCAGTAAGAAGCGTGGACTCTGCTGTGACCAGTGTAGTTATAGGCATATTGACACATTCTTGACTCTTCACGGCTTCCGTAGTGGTAATGACGCACTTAGAGGGGGAGGTGTCAGAGAGTACTACTCGGTTGTTTGCATTCTATTAGCGCACCACTAGATGGGAGTAATTCTCACACACTGTGGCTTGAACACTATCACAGTTGCAAAGGTTCCATCAGATGGAGTCCTAAAATCAATCTTAACCCTTTCAGCGCCGTGGGCAACGATGTAAGATATCAAAATCAACACAACATAACAGCTCAGGATAACTACATTTTTAATTCCTTGAAAATTTATTCAGCGCTCAAAGGGTTAATGCTAATTTGAATATAGGGCTTAAATGCAGTTATTAACGTGGACAAGACATAGTGCAATTGACTCACTGAAATTCCATGCCTCTATGATGAAGAGGAGGTATTAGAAATTTACCTCCCCATTCACTGGCACTGAAAAACCTACAGACTCGCATAAATATAAACAATGTATTTCAAATCTGAAGTTTCCAACATACTATGATATTTAAACACTTATTGGGAAAATGGTCTGTTTTTGTTTGTCATTTCTATACTTGGTCTTTGTGTAATTATAATTTTTAAACCGTTTCAAACACAAGTTGGTCTGGTCCTTTGGATAGGAAGTCATTTGACCTCAATCGTGACCTCAATGCACCACTAGACATTTGCCACTGGTCCGGCCTCCTAGTGGGGGCGGGTCTGTTCTGGAGTAAACCCAGTGGTTCTGGGCTGAGATTATGTCGCTTCAGTTTGTTACCACAATTTTGAGCTGCACCACAAAATAAAAATGGGACAAAACTAATTAAACATTTTTTGGTAAAAATTAAGAGCCCCATTTCAAGGTTATAAAATCATATAATAAACACCTAGTATTGGATAGATTCTTTGAACTATACAAATGGTATATTCCGTAATATTCATAGCCTCAATGCAAGTGAACGGGGAGGCAAATTTCAAACGCCTCCTCTTTGTCACAGAGGCATGGAATCTTGGTGAGTCAATTACAAAATGTATTGTACACATTGATTACTGCATATTATGCCCTATATCCAAAATTGTGAAAATATTTCCTGAAGTACAATTTTTCCTGAGGTGGATCAATTTTAATTCTACTGCTAGAAAATGGAAATAATTGGTCCACCAGTTTATTTAGCCAAATACTGCTTTTTATATCAACTCCATGATTTAAACTACATTAACCCCTTTGCGCAGAAGCCCAATCTGGCTATTTATGTGTTACCTTATTTAAGGCTTAATAATTCAAGATTGCAGCTTCACAGAAAGGAAGGGTATGGCTCAACTGAGTCAAGACACTTGTAACATCTAAAATTCCACCTTATTTCAATTTATTTCATGATTTTGGTAAAGAAAAGGGCTGCAAACATAAAAAATCTTCATGAAAATTCAGCATTGAAATTGTAAAAAAAATAACATTGAGAATTGAAAAATGTCTGGGGGGTTAAAACTATACATTTCGGGGATCATTTAACTCCTTGACCACAAGTATAATTAATCTTGTTATGTATGAGTATTTTATGTACAGCATTGTATATCATTCGTAAATGGACATTTGTTACATGCTGTTTTTGCTGCCTTGCTGGTCAGCTATTTATTTTGTTCATAAGCACCCTCTGGTGGGGTGTCTGTAGCAAAACATGATCTGATGCAATACCACTTCTTTGTAATGAAATAGGCTAGTGCTTTCTAGAAGCTTCTGGCATCTTCTTGCCTGGAGGGGGCGGGATCACCCAGGAATTCTGTAGATCTTTCCAGAATGTTGCTAGTCTATATAAATGCTGTGATTTTGGTCACCAGTGGCAGAGTTTTTGTTTTGGCAACAGAGTTACATAGTGGCATTAGAGTGTTATTATAAGATTAAACAGTGGATTATTTGTAGAAGTTTTTTTTTTTTTTTTTTTATCAGTGAAGAATAAATTTGTTTAAGTTGTCATTGCTGGTTTTCTTTGTTGTGATTTTCAAGTCATATCAATATCTGCATCAAATTCTAAATGACCACCTCTCTAGGAGCCAAATAAGACGCTCTCCAGCTGGCTTCTCAAACTCTAACATCCCCCAAAATGGTGCACTGTCAAATCATAAAATAATCAAATATTTAACACAAATCAACTTTTGACGCATGAAATTCAATATGAAGTAATGATTTTCTCATTGAATTTAGCATGAATTTATCAATATAGGTGCAGTTGTACGTTGTACATCAATGGTCACCAGTAACCTCTCCAAACACAAAACATGCCTTTTCTGCATGATGAAGTTTAGAATTTTGTCGATTTTTCTTCAGAGTCCCACAAGCCAGCACACATACTCATTAAAGGAACAACTTATTTAACGGTAAGAACATTCACCCTGAATGAAAAGCTAGCAGTTCCCACTTCCAAGCTCGCGACTTATATAAACACTTACCACACCTCACAAGGAACGAGTATACTCACTAACTCAGTAATATCTTAAATATACCTCATTTTAACATAACAAACATTCCATTATCACTAATAATCAGGCAATTTTCTACCCCAAATTGAACAGAATGGTGCAATGAACGTACCAGGTGGTCTAACAAAGTGCGTGAGCTGCTTGCATTTTGAAGAAACGAAAACCTCGGCATTCGATTTTGTTGAACACGGTATAAATTCGAAAACAAAAAGCCACATTGAGCAAAATGCAAACAGAGTAGCAGTATAACCTTTCTTCATTGAATCCCTCCTCCAGAGACTGATGTGTGGGGTAGGAGGAACCCTGAAGTCCTGTTTCATTCGGAATAATTCCCATTGACCGTGTCCGTACCTCATTTAAATCCCGTAAATGTAACTGAACACTTCAGGCCAGTTTTGGATGTCTTTTTTTCTTTGAAATGAGTCATTTTCAGCTGCGCAACCATGCCCAATATTAGGAGAATACAACCTACCTTACTTTTACGCACAGGTTTTTATACTATTCTTATTGTATACACATCTGCACAAAGGGGTTAATGAGGCATGACTTTCTTTTTGACCTCTCATATATTATTTTTACCATTTGTGGTAAGTAACGCAAGTTAAACCTGTGCATATTTAGCAAAAAATGAGTGAATATGTGAGTTGAGCTTACAAAAACTAGCTAATGAGTCAGCTAAGTCATAGATGGAAATTGAATTATTAAATTGCAGTGTATTTTAAAAAAAGGATCATGAGCCACCTTAAAGTTGAGAAAGAGATAAAAATCTTATCTTCTTTACTCCTTCTGTATCCGACAGGTAATGCTAATTCAAGCATGAGCTTATGACCTCTGCTTATTCCTGGTCTACAGGAGGCTAAGTATTTAGATCAGTTTACATGTCACATTTTGTCTGAAACCAGTTATAATGAATGTCCAATAAATGGGCATTTTTACATCCAGGCGCCTGTTCACCAAGCGGGGACAGTACTCAATATATAATATCTTCTTAGCATTTTTGTGCTGTGTGTTCTTCATTGTTATTTAGTCCAATATTTCAGAACTTTCATGTGTAATTTATTTAAATTGGTTCAGATTCTCCCTACTGCTATTCTATCGTGTAAAAATTGTTTATGCGGTAAATTGTAATTTGAAAATAAAGTATATAGCGGGATGATAGAAAAGAAAAATTTAGCAATGTGATATTTACTTTGGGGCTCAGCATCTGTTAGCAGGGTCATAGCTGCACTGCAACTGCCTGTGTTCACTTGCATTTCTGAGGAGACATCAAGGGGTCGGCCCAGGTCTGGAATCTGTGGACAAGTCTTTGACATCTGCAACACAAAAATGATTTACGGTAAGTCAAAACAAACAACCAAACTTGTGCCAAACAAACGTGCATGAAAGTACGCGTTAAGATGCATTGGCACATTTTTAAATGATGAAAACATTTATTGAATAGGTTATTTATCATGAAAATATCAATTATTTGCAAACTTATAAAACAGAATACATACCATTTTAATAGGGTCTTTGTTGTCCTGAAAACATTGATCTGTGCAAATCAAACAAACAGCAGTTTTGTAGATATCTGAGATTCTTATTTAGCCGATCAATTTGAACATTACAGCAGTATTCAGTAACAATGACTAGAGTCTCTCAAGAGTGCAGTGGCAACTCAAGAATAGCAGCCATTTTGTTTCCATGGCACAAAACCCAGTTTTCGTTCTTTTTTAGAAGGGTAAACATATTAATTTTAGGGGAAAAACAATAAACCAGCTGGCAATGGCTTTTACAAGCATACTAGGGGGAAATGTTCGGCCATGAGAAAAAGGAAAACGGGGGGAAAAATATTATTTCACTTTCAAACAGTGCCCGATAACACAATGAAAACAAAATGACTCCATGACCAGATTTTCTTGAATCCTCATGTTCAAACTCTGTCTCAGAACTCTAACATTGAGGGCCTTTTAGCCACTGGGTGTCAGTTGTGATACAGTATATTTCTTTTTCTGAAATATTTAATCAATTTAACTTCATTACAGAGCCCAGTACAAAAACACTGAAGTCACATTTTCACACACCGTGAGGTAAGGATGGTAGAACATCTTTTATAGTTACCCAAGCTGATTGTCTCAAAATGGACATTTTGTGACTTGGGTACTTTTAGCACTTGGTTCTCCATTTTTAGCCTTGGCTAGACAAATAGACCACATTTTTATGCTGAATTTGCATCATCCAAAATGTGACATAAGTATTTTTAGCACCCAGATCTTCAATACAAATGCAACGGAATGCTTTCCAGGACATCAAAATTATCAGCATCTCCCTACTCTCTTAACTGACTCTCAGACACCAGAATAATAATAATTTGTTCATTTATAAGGCGCAAGTTCGATATGAATATATTCAAATGTGCCACAGCAAAAATTTTCAACAAACAAACAAAAGAAATCAAGACCAACAATACAAATGACAAAATTACAGTCAGAATAAATCCGATCACAATATGTTTCATAAAATCTCTTATACGAAAATACCCCTTACTAATGCAAATATAAATACAAATATAAGTTAGAAATTTTAAGATGCTCTTTTAAAGAGAAAAGTCTTCAACTAGACTTAAAATTATCAACTGAGCTACATTCTCTAATACATTTGGGCATCTCATTTAAACTCATTTAAATCCATGAACTAAGGCAAAGAAACTGGGATTGCTTCTGATAGCACAAGTCAGTACATCAGCATCTTAAATGGGCAATAGCTGTATTAGAAGTAAGCGGGATATTGAAATGTTGTAACAGGATATAGGCATTGTTGTGTGTATTTATCACTGGAAGAATTAGTGAATAAATGCTAAGTTCAAAAGCTTCACCTGAGCAATCAGCTCTTGTCAGCCCAATTGCGCAGGTACCTGTGGGGGGAAAAGTGCAGCTTAATAGTGAGCCATCCTGTGATACAGTCACATGCCAGCTTGCAACCATTTCTTTAGCTACCATCAACATGGTTTCTTACTAGAGAGCTTACAATCTCAAACTGTCAAACAGTAGGCCCTGATGACCTGCAGGCATGTGATAGGCAGTACTGTGTACACTGGGCATTCTTTCCACATGAATGTGAACACTTTTATGTTTTCAGCCAAATTGAGTGTGAGCAAGGTTCAGGTTCTTATAATGGTATCATCACTGTCCAAATATTTCACTGGACACACTACAGTATATTCATTTTGCTATATTATTGTTTTATCTTTCAGATATAGTGAAAGTAGACGATCTTATATTTACCTGATATATTGGCATCTACCTTGACTTGTGGCGTGTCACTGACCGGGTGAAATTGATAAGACTGCTTGGCGGCTTCTATCTGGCCAAAGCGCGCAGTCACCCTCTCAAAGCATTCTCTGCGCTTGAGAAGGTAGCACAATAAACTGCCCAAAATGAGCATCAGCACCGTGCAGATCATAAACACCAGCGCCTGGGAGTCAGTGGAGGGAGGACCTGAAAATGGCCAATCACAAGAGACTTTTAAATGTAACCTTTATTTGCACAGGGTGGGTTGATTGAGCATATTAAAGGCACAATGCCCTGTTCTCTCCCCAATATGTAACCTGATCTGCATGCCCTAGCCTGCTTTTTATACTTCTATTTAACCAGGCACGTGACTTACCAATAAATTCTTATTTATAAGGATGGTCTGGGAGAAATTTTGGGGAGGACAGCAGCTAGTAGGAAGGGCTGGAGAGAGGAACAGGGATAAAGCCCCTAATGCAGTTTTGGGAGTTAAAAGCCTTAGTCATGCGCCTAGTGGTAGAGATAACAGATATGCCAGTCAAGCAACTTTTCACTAGACTACCCAGCCCGCCTCATGTGTGGTACTTTGTAGTATATTGGGGTGTCTACCAGAAAACCTGCACAGACTCAGACTGAACATGCTGACGTGCTAACCACTTCATCATCACGCCACCAAGTTAGCACATTAGCATGTTCACTAGGCTGCCCAGCCCACCTCTCATGGGGAACTTCGTAGTATATTGGGTTATTTAGAAGAAAACCCATACAGAGTCAGATAGAACGTACTAACTTGCTTGCCACTAGACCATCATGCTACCGAGGCCAGCCAGCCTGCTGCAAAGAAGCAGATGCCTGTGTAGAACATTTCTCAGACTCTCTCTCTCTCCTTGGGGTCCTATAATAATATAGATGCAACATCTAACAAATATGGATGTTAAATAGTTTATTAACACTGACACAAAGGCCAAATCAATAATGTCAATAATCTACTCAGATTTTATTCCGCTCTGGAGAATGTCAGAGGTTGATATTTAGAAGATCGCAAACTTAAAAGAAAGTGTTTTTGCCACCTGTTGATGGTTAACATCAAAGCTGCCTTTGAAATGTGAAGATTTGCGCTTTCAATATTTCTGGATGCTTATCTGGGGTATTTATGTATGAGAAACACTCCCTGTCAGAACAGGATATTGGTTGAGATCATGCCACAAACTACTGATAAAGTGAGAAATGCATGAATTTTTAAAATAAGCATACTATTGAGTGCACTCATCTATTTGTCAGGGAAAACGCAGTGCATGCATGTATTTTTTGCATACATTTTGCTTACGGCATGCAATACAGTATATTCATTTTCCATATATACAAATATGCCTAATTGACAGTTCGTTGATAAAAGGGGAATGTTATGGGCAAATATTATGCCCCTGACTAAATACCAACTGATTGCACGATAAATATTTTCTAGACAGTTAGAAGAAATAAAAATAGCATGGAACAGAACAGAATCTTACACATTTGTAAAAAAAAAAATAAATAAAAAAAAATAATTAAAAAATGGGACCAATAGCCCTGTAGCTCACTGGCCCAATAACTATGCCAATTGTTCAGCATTTCTCAGAAAAGCTTTTCAGAGATTCAATGGTGCTTGAATAGACTGTACTAAAATTTATGAAAAGAATTGGGCCACCAGTTTCATAGGACATGATTGTGAAAGATTTTCCCATTATAAGTAAATGGGGAAAATTTAATTAGAAAAGATTAGTTAACAATCAAAAAATAAAAAATTTTCAAAACTGAACAGTCTTGGTAGACAGTCTCCCAAGGAGACTCCCCACCAAATTTGAAGTAAATCCAGCCAGTAATTTTGGAGAAGAACATTTTTAAAGATTTTTTCTGATGGATGACGATCACGATCACGACTATGATGCCGGAGGCCGGCTGATCACAATAGCTGACAGCCTGATGGCCGGTGAGCTAAAAAAAAAAAAAAAAAAAAAAAAAGGTCTCACTAGCTTCTAGTCAAAAAATTAAGTTCTTTGAAAAGTGCAAATTAGACAAAGACAAAAAGACAATGCCTCGTTAATGTGAATACTCAATACTCAAGACACTACTTTTTTAAGCATTACAACACAGAGGATGATTTAGCGCACAGTAATGCCATTATTTGGCACACATACCTGGGCTGGGATGCAAAGGATTAAATAAGGTTTGCGGTCTGGTCGTGGTGTGTACTGGCTGACTTGTTTTTGCTGATGTCACTGCTGATGATTGCGTCATGTCTTCTGTGGTGAACAGAAATGTCTCATCTGCTCTGATCCAATTAAATGCGTAAGAACTCCCAGGAGAGCAAGTAACCTTGCGGTCTGTATTATAATACCCATGTTCTAATAAAAGACATTGTTGTTTTTTTCACATCCTTTTTCACATTAGCTAGTATTCCATTGTGTTTTTGCCCATCGGTTTTTTTTCCCCCACTTTCCACTGTGCACTTGGTGCACATTCAGTTTAAAGTATTTTTTCTTTTTTCTCTGCATGAGTGGCTGTTTATCTCTCCTTTGATTCAGCTACAGCACTGGAGGAGGTTTTTAGGGCCAAAAATTAGCATGTTCTCGACAAGCCTAGTTTATCATACATCCTGAATCTGGTTACTATGCATCTCGCTGGCTGAAAGGACTGAAGGCTAAACACTCCAGGGATAAACTGTAACAGAAGACTACTGTGGTTAAAGCCTGACAGGGCATCACCAGGGACTATGGGCACTTTCTAGTGAGGTGATGACTGTTAGTAAAAGATCTTGTGCATTGAGTGCAGAGCAGATAATTAATGCCTCCACAAAATGGGTGACTATATATAACGAGAATCATCAAAAGATGACATATCCCCCCAGCCCCCACAATCTAATCTCAGAAATCCCAAAATATCAAGAGGCACCAGTGTAAGACCTGATTACTATGCATAGCAAGTTTTGTTAAAAAAATATTCAACGGTATTCAAGATCTGCTCTGGAAACAAAATGATTGCATGCGGACAGACGGATGGATGTACAGATGACTATAAAAAGGGCTACGATTCTATCAATTGTCGTTTTGGATGGAAATACCGTGAAAGTTTAGCCCGCCGTCTGCCTTGATATTCATTGTTTTATTGACAGATTTTCAAATATCACGAGGCGGGTTAACTTAAAGAGCCAAAACAACACAAGTTGTGTCGCTGTCCAAATAATTATGTACCCAAAATCATCAGTTAACATTTTGCAGAACATTAAAGATATAAAGATCAGTGGGCACTGTGAGATGTCCTGCATGACAAGGACTGTTCTGCTAAAATATCTTATGGCCATTTTTAATTAAAATAATTCACATAGCACTGGTGAAAACCTTTGCCTTCTATAGATGAAAACTAAATACTGACATCCTCTGTTTGTTAATTGTACATTCAGTACATGATGCCATACACTGCATTGCTGTTAAATCGTACCTGTCGATCGAAGTATTTTCCTTGGGGGGCTGGAAGTCATAATTGATTGATGTTCACAGCCTGGTTTGTTAGCGTCGTATCTAGAAGTGTCAAAAGAAGTCCCAAGAAATTTAATTCAGACCAAGACAACTTTAGGGTAAACGGTAAAATTCTGCAATATTAATTTGAGTTTAATTATCGTGACTCTGCTGAAATGGAATTGGTTGGCTAAACCTAGTTTTCAAGATGCATAGTGTACACAGTACCATGTACAGTGTTATAATCCAGACCAGGAATCAAATGCGGAGGCAGAGTACAATCCTGTGGTGGGGTTTATTGATAGTAATAAGGTAATATTGGGACGTAGCCCAGATGAGAATAGCACAGTTCACTTCAGATATTATGGGTGAAGCAGTGTACGTGTTGCCAGGCTCCAACCAGTGGCTTCCCAGGATGACTGCCAGATGGAGTGTACACTTTGCCAGAGCTGAACTGTCTGAAGGCAGGATGGTTTTGCTTAAGAGGGATGCGGTTCCAATCCTGATGACCATACAAGGATTGGTAACTTTTTCCTTATAAACTGGACAAGGGAAGAGACTGGGACGGGATTAACAGGAATGCGGTCCCAATCCTGGAGACCATGAGAGAGGCTTGGGAGCCTATGCCTATTAATTAGATAAGAAAGGAAACTTCTGTAAATTATTGTCATTTATGATTACGTTTTACAGCTGAGAGGCATGGCTTTGGACTAAAACCTTGCCTTTGACGTCTTCCGGATGAACAGACAATTGGATGGAGTGTCTGGTGGACATGGACAGGATGGCAATGCCTCTTGACCCCACTCTCCACTTGTCGCTTATAGACAGACAGGAGACAGCTATCCAGGAAGATGAAATCTTGTGGATCCTCAGACACCAAAGGATACAGACAAGACGGGGAGTCAGGCTTAGTATTTTTAGTACTGGGTCAGTATGTTAAGATGAAGTTGAATCTTGTGAAGAAGAGGGACTAACAAGCTTGTCTGGGATGCAGCCTCTTAACCATAGAAAGGTACTCCAGGTTGCAATGGTCCATCCATTTATGAGGTTCTGGAGCACAGCACGGGCATTACCGAGGCCAAACAGCATCACCAGGTATTCGTTGTAGCCCAAGGCAGTATTAAATTTTGTCCTCCACTCATCTTTTTCCCACATGCGCACCAAATGGAAAGTGTTCTGTAAGTTTAGCTTGGTAAAAAAGCTGCAGCCTTGGAGATTGGAAAATGCCAAGCCCATCAAGAGTAAAGGATAACTATTCTTTATGGTCATTCCATCAGGTCCCCGATAGTCGATGTTGGGATGTAGAGATCCATGTTTCTTGGCTACGATGAAAAAACCAGCTCTGGGTGGCAAAGAAGCAGCCCAAATTGTTCTGGAAGGCAGGGACTGATTTATGTATCCCTCCATAGCTTGGGACTCCTAGTTGGTTAGGGAATGCAGCTGGCACCTGAGGGGCCATGTTCCGAGCAGTAAGTCCATGGCACAATCATGGTGTCTGCATGGAGTGAGTAACGTCATTCGGACCTTGCTAAACGCAATGTGGAGGTTTAGACTGATGGGGGGAATGTCCTTCAGGTCCAGCCTCTCATGGTGGTCAGAGGATGGTGGTGCGATAAGGCTCGAAGCAACAAGGAGACAGGACTTTCAGCATGAATAACTCTACTCCAGAATAGATCCCAAAGGCCAGTCCTTGTTCAAGTCAGGGCCTTCATAACATCACCAGGGCATGCGGTGACACCATGAAGAGAAACGCCAACTCTTTGGTGTGTTTACCTGGGGTTAGCATGGGCTCTGGCCAAATTACCACTGTAACGTCAGGAATGGTAATCCCTGTGAGATCCTGGGACCGGAAGGATACTGGCATCGGTACGTTTGGGAACCTCACCGCCTGAGTCGACTCCCAGGTGGTCATGGAGCAACCCTGCCAGCAATGGAATGAGCAGAACAGGCATAGATTCAGCCTTATCCTGTGCAGCCCTTCTTCAGGGTGCAGCTTGTGAAGTCGAGCTCGGTCAACAGCCTTGGATACTGCAGGAGCCAGGTGGGGATAAACTTGAGTAATGAGGGGCTGAGTATTCTGGGAATCAGGCAAGGAAGGTGCCCATAACCTTGGTCGCCAGTCCAACTGCTGTTCTTGCAGAAGGACGTCAATTCTGAGCATCAAATTGATGAAATGGTCCTGATCTGGGAGAAGGACACAGGTGGTTAACTCATCCTGGACCTGTTCTGTCAACCCAAACAAGTAGGTGTCGTAAAAGCTCAGTGCACAGAGGCAGCCAGGATATGGAAGATCATGGAATACTATGGCACTGACAGGTTGTCTTGATGCAGCTTGAATAGCTTGTGGGCAGTGACGTGGCTGGGTCAAACACCTTTCTCATCTCTTAATTAAAGGCAGCAAACGAAGATATTGCAGGATCCCCTGCCTCCCAATAGGTGGCAGCCCAGTATATGGCACGTCCAGTGAGGTGAGTGTTGACCAATGCAAATAAGGAACATTCAGTGGGGAATAAACATTTAGTTTCAAGACCTCTGTGCACTGAGCCAGGAAACAGTGACAAGTGGTAGGTCACCATAGTAAGAGTTTAGAACTGTAAGGTTTGCCTCCCGATGCGCTCACGCTTGAGGGAGGGTCTGCTGCAGAATGGCGCCAGCTGCTTGAGTGAAGCAAAATCCTGTGAAGCATCCTTTGTAGCCACTGGTTGACTGGAGAGAGCACCAATGGACTGGCAAAGCTGACGGAGTTCCTCCTCCTGCTAATCAATCTGCACACTCTAGGCACTCAGGGTGTCAACCAACCTTGGCATCTCCCCTGATTCCATTCCTCAGGCTGGCTTGTACTGTTATGATCCAGACCAGGAATCAAGTGCAGAGGCACCATAAAATCCAATGATGGGATTTATTAACCCTTTACTGCCTGATACCGCCTACAGTCGTGATAATTTAGGTCGCTGTGCAGGCGAGTCCCGACTACAGGCGTGATAAACACATCGCTTCTGCCAGCGAATCCCGACTACAGTCGTGGTATTTTAGTAGCCATATTGTCTTAGGGCACCAGGGGTCAGTGGCTGCTAGGGCAGCAGTCTAAGATAGCTACTAGGGTATAAAGAGTTAATAGTAAAATGGTAACAGTGGGACGAAGCCAAGAAGAGAATAACACAGTTCAGTTGAGATGTTATGGGTGAAGACATGTAGGTGTAGCCAATCTCTGGCCAGTGACTTTTCAGGATGACATCCAGATGAAGTGCATGCTTTGCTAGAGCTGAACTGTCTGTCTGATGACCGTAGAAGGATTTGGAGCTTGATCCTAATACATTGGACAGAGGAACAGACTGGGACAGGATTAACAGGAATGGCTCAGGAGGTAGAGCGGCTAGGCTAGGAATCAGAAGGTTCCTGGTTCGATCCCTACCTCTTCCATTAAACGTATCGAAGTGTCCTTGAGCAAGACACTGAACTCCATACTGCTCCTGGTGTGCAGGCTGGCGCCTTGCACGGCAGCCTCCGCCATCAGGGTGAATGAGAGGCATAATTGTAAAGCGCTTTGTGCCATCTGACTAGAAAGGCGCTATATAAATGCAGACCATTTACCATTAATGACAAGATAGGGAAGGAAACTTCTGTAAATTACCATCATTAAAGATTACTTTTTACTGTCAAAAGACAGAGTTTTACTAGGAAACACTGACTGGTTCTAAGTACATGTAGCACATTTCAGTCCACTTACTTGCTACTCAAGAGAGGGGGTATAAATACATCACACACACAAGAGGTCGGGTAACTATGAAACAAGACAGTCGAGGATTAAGGGAGGACACGAGAAGCAAACCAACTGAAGGAGACATTACTTCTAATAGACACACGAGTTGTTGAATGCGAGGAGACACAGAAGGCATGCACACAAGGATTGTGATGGTACAGTACACGTTTGGCATGTTTAGGGAGCTAGAATATGAATAACAAAATAAAAAATTCAATAATATACTGTAAAAACTAAATTACACAGTCCCCTCCAGAAGTGTTGTAACAGCGAGGTCAAGTTCCTTGTTTTGCTATGCAATCTAGACAATTAAGTTTGAGATCAAAATATGTAGTTTAGAGGACAGATCTGAATCCCAGCCGTTATTTTTATTTTCATCTAGATTTTCTCCACAACTTGGACTAAAAGTGATATTTTCTCAGATCACCCAAATTTTAGGTGAGCACAAATATTGGAATGTGACTGACAGGTGTTTCTTGTTGCCCAGATGTGTCCTGGTTTAACTGATTAAAGAGGGCTAAGTCAAAACCTGGTATATGGCTGTACCGTGAGGATGTATTTGAGGACTGCACCTGGGCTGTCAATTCTAACTTAAAATTGGAACTATGGTTCAAACTTGCTCAACAATTCTAGATTCAAACTACTAATTATATGTCCACATTTAAAATGTGGGCTTGCGGGTTGGAAAAGGCACAGCTTTACAGTGCAGAGTTACAACCATGGCAACACTCAACTGACCAATGGGGTAACTTAATCACTCACTTATCACTCACTCAGTCAGGGACTTCTGGATTTCTTGAGCTGGTCCGTGCTTTGCTGCGGTCCAGTCAACGATAAATAGTTCTGAATGTCTACTCTTGGTTTTCGCCTTTGCTTTTGCTTGTGAAGACTGCATTTGTATTTGTATTTGCATATTGCAAAAACAAAGGAAGTGGCCTAGCTGTTCTAATATTTTTGAATTGGACAGAATTACATTCAGGTCATTGCTCAATTTTGACCTCATTGCAAAGTTACAATTTCATGAATATCCACATTTGTTTGTATAGTACACTTCACAAAAAAACTGTCACAGTACACTTCACAGAGCACCATGGCAAAACTTGCCAAAAGCCTGGAGAAAGGGACAGGGGCTGCTAGGGTTAACTCCATGGTGATACTCTGGAAAATTGACTCGAAATGTTGCAAGTTGCATTAGCTTACATTGTACAGGGCTGACATCGATTCCGTCGATCTTCATAAAAGCCAAAATTACAAGACCCACAGCGGGCATTACTTTCCTGTGAACCTGAGGGAGGAAAAAAACAGAGGAAACAAAAATTAGACCTAGTAAACCACTAGCCCTGCCAGCATCAGTCTCCCAAGGCAAGAATCACAGATGCAAAAAGAGGGAGAATAGAGGGAGGCAACAGTGGACAGAGGGATATGACAGAGCTCAGGAGTCATGGTCAAGTCCTGGAGGGCCATAGTTTTGGAACATTTTTTCTCTTTTTTTGTGGTACCATTCTGACTGGTAGCCTTAAGTCCGTTAGGGAAGGAAGAATGGTGAAATTAGCCAAAATCTGACTAGACAATTATAATAGCTCTATATTTGGTCACAACTGGCCTGTTTAGTGTGGTACATTGAAATTATCACCTTGAAAATATGTTCATAAAATGTAACATGGCAAAATTGTTTAATTTTGATTGTTTTCTATAATTTTCGGCACAGTTTAATTTGACATTATCAAAATATAGGGAAGCTTTAGAAAATACTTAGAAAATACTAGATAACCCACAATGAACAAAATGTAAAAATTCTTGTGCCACTTTTTTTGTTATCTACAACCTTGTTTCCAAAGACCTTGGGACTTCGAGTAAAATGTAAATAAAAATAGAATGGAATGATTTACAAATCATTTAAACTCTACACGTATTTAATTAAAAATGGTACAAAGACAACATGTGAAATGTTGAAACTGATAAATTCTGTAGTTCCTTGAAAAATATACACTCATTTAGAATTTGATGCCAGCAACACATTTCAAGAAAGTTGCAGCAGGGGCACGTTTACCACTGTTTTCCATCTCCTCTTCTTTCAACAATACTCTGCAAATGTTTGGGAATTGAGGGGATCAACTGCCGTAGTTTTCAATGTAAAATGTTTCCCCATTCTTGCTTGATGTTGGATTTCAGCAACTTAATACTTTGTGGCTTCCTTTGTCTATTTTTTGTTTCCAAGCGCCAAATATTTACAGTGGTAGACAGGTCTGGACTGTTGTAATGGATCAGTTAAGGGAGCTTATGGATCAATCTCGCTGCCTCCATGAGGTTCTGCTAACCATAGTGTGCTCCTTCTCCCTACTTACAAAACTGTTTTGAAGAGGGAAAAAGTCCAGACCAAGGAGGTTAAAATCTGGTCAGGGGAAGCTACCACTTGTCTCCAGGGATGCTTTGACTGTACCAACTGGGAGATGTTCAAAGACTCTTGTAAAGATGTTGATGAACTCACTGAAGTGACTCGTTCTTCTGATACTTTTTGTGAGAGAATGGTCATTCCTATCAAAAAGATCAAGGTTTATCCTGATAATAAACCTTGGATGTCTGAGGCAGTTAAATCTTCTCTAATGAAGAAGAAGCTTTCCTTTAGCCAGGTAGGACCTTCTGTAATAGATGAAAAGAGAGGTGAAAGTAGAAATCATAAAGGCTAAACAAAAGTATAAATCTAACGCAGAGAGCAATTGGCAGAGAGGAACCCTTCCTCAGCTTGGTCTGGCATGAAAGGAATTGCAGGTATACACCAAAATGGGAGCGCCAGCATCACAGTGGGTGGCTTCAGGTCAAACTGTGAATTTGCAAATGCTCTCAATAATTTCTACTTGAGATATGACCGGTTTGACTTCAGAGAGGAAGCTGAGGGCCTGAGGAGTAAACTGAAAGACAACCAGCACCATAGACGTTGGAACTATATTCTGAGAGGGGGGGCGGGATTTTTGATGGGGGTTTGTGCTCATATATGTACGCACAGTGTTTTCTGAGCAAAGATTTGATTTTAAGCAGGAAACTTTGATTACCACACAGTTATTAAAGGCTGTATCGGCAATATGACGTCACTATTGTTGACAGTTGAAATGTTCTCAAAACACAACAGAGCCGCTCGCCCCTCTCTTTCAGAAGCTTGGAACATGAACGCGCTTTTCTTAAAGTGAAACTTCTGAGTAAAGCTGCTTTCACACCGGACGCGAAACGAATTTTTCGCGCGGCAGATTACATTCAAAGTCAATGCAAGGCGCGTCTTTGCAATGACTTTGAATGAAATCTGTCGTGGGAAAAATTCGCTTCGCGTCCGGTGTGAAAGCAGCTTAAGATTGGCTCACTCAGCTGGGTAAATGGCCGTGTACAGCTCGTTGTGATAAACGCCCAGTATCATTCCAAGCTGATACAAATGACTTATTTCAGAATAATTCCACAGACTTTAATTTTCACATTTTAAAACATTAGTTGTTAAATCTTGAGGTCTTTTAACTTGGAATGAATTGAACATACGAACTGCTGATCATTCATTACAGCAAATTAGCAGACTTTTCAACATGTATTGTGAAAAATTAAAAACTCTCCAGAGAGTTATTCATTATTTTGTAGCCTACTTTGAAGAGCCCACTCGTGGTGGAAACTGACTGTGCCTTTAATGAATGAAGTCGTGGTTGTTTCTTTCCGTAATAAAACAAAACGATAATGAAAACTACCGTTTGCAAAAAAAATAAATAAATAAAAAAATGAAGAGCTACACAGTTTGTGCTGAACTGAGAGAATGCCCTGGGTGTGTCACACGAGCAATATGCGGGCTGAACATTTTGTTGAAATAAATTACATATTCCACCGAGAAACTGAACGCTCAAACAAAAATTCGTCCGAAAACGACAAAACATCCAAACGTGGTCGGATAACTCTCCTAACGGAGAATTCTTCTCAGTATTTGCGCTTCAATGCCCTCTGTCTCTTCAAGGAAAGGACACGCAACCGCAGTCTGCAGTTTCAGGAGGAGAAGAAACTCTGAGTTATTTGAAAACCTGCCAGCGAGCAGGTTAGCTTCACGGAGTATGTTGCCGCGGTAACTGACTCAGAGTAGGACTGAACTCGCATTGTGAACCGGAAAACTCAGAGTTTCCTGCAACTCTGAGCTAACAAACTCAGAGTTACCACTAACCCCGCTTTCTGAAACGGGGCCCAGCTCCGTAGAAACAAGGCGACCTGGGCGTCAGAATTAAAACCATTCAACTCCCGGAATTCTCTCCAACGTTGGTATGCTTTCCCTATGTTTATTCGGGACTTCGCATAGCTGCGATCGCGTTCTTTTTTTCCCTCGACATGCACTCGTTCGAGCGTCTCTTTTTCGGTTTAGCTTCTCTTAGACGCTTAGCAGACTCAGTGTGAGCTTCGGAAAAGAAATGCGAAATCCGCTTCTGTTACATTGTCTTGATCATTGCTTGAATTTACCGCCTTTGCTAGCTAACAGGAAATAAACAATGCGCGCGCTTACGTATCAAAACAAAGGAGACGTTTTCCAAATTGCACTGTCTCTATAGGCTACATCTGGTACATGTTATTAGGCTGCATACAAGATATAGAAAGCATATATTTTTTATGATATGAAAGACATAGGCCTAAATTTAAGTCTGACACATTTGAATTCAGATTCTTTATATATATATATATATATATATATATAAAAAAAAAAAAAAGACTTGGGGCAGTATGGGGCTGATGGAGGGGAGAGGGGGGGAGACGCTCCCCCCGCCCCCCTGTTCCAACGTCTATGACCAGCACTCTGCCATAGAGCAGAGAGAAGTGGAAAAGTCCTTTCTCTCCCTTAAATCAAATAAGAGCCTTGGCCTTGACAAAATTAATGGCATTTTACTGAAGTCCTGTGCCAGGCAGTTGATTTCTATTTTTTATTATCTTTTTAATGTCTTTGAGCCAACAAACTGTACTCAATCTGTGGAAGTAGGCTGTGATTATCCCCATTCCTAAAGAGTGCAAACCTATAGATTCTAACGATTTTCGGCTAGTTTCCCTCACTTCTCTATTAATGGAAACATTTGAAAAACTTGTGAAGTCTGAGCGGGTAAGGGAAACAGAGCATGCACTCAACTCTATGCAATTTGCCTATAGAGCATGTAGCGGAGTTGAAGATGTCATAATCACTGTGCTAAACTCTTCTACTCCAGAGTTGTCATTGGAGGGATATTGGCATTGCTCTCACCTCCCCTTAAAGCGCATTTATTTCCAAACTCAACCACATTTCGGTTCCCCATTTGCCAACTAAGTGTTAATTTGTTCAGTTGCGAGGATCAATCCATATCCATTTCCCCTCAGCTTGCTTTATAGTTTATTGCTTTAATTATCGAGCATTTTCCGATCCACATTTATGGTGACATAAAACGTCAATGTCTTACGAAGCTTCTGAATTCCAGCAGCTTACAAAACGGAATATATTTATTTCTGCATCTGCGTATTGGCTTAATACGCCGAAGAAAACATTTCTTATAAAGTGACACTATTGTTAACTCCTGGATAAGCTGTTAGTAAATCTTACCGCCCGTGGTCGTGCTAACGGCAAATTGATTGATCCATTGATTGATTGATTAGTGTCGAGTCTCGTCACAACACTCCTTCCTAAGCTTCGCTTATCCAGGATTAAAATTGCAGTTTTGCCGACTCAGGTGCGCATGTTAAAGCTGCTCATGTAAAAATAAAACTCTGTCTCCAACCAGGGACATTATCAAAATACAGGGTGACACTCAACCTATTTCTGAGTAAGAATCGGATAATATACTAAATTAATTTACTGAGCAAATTGGCTTCCAATAAGCAGCATTGCCATTGACGATCACGACATACAGCTTTGCGTCAACAAGGAAGGCTACAATATGAGATTGTATGGATGGTAATTAAATGAAATTTCTCGAAATTCCATCCTAAAGTAGAGTGTTACCTAGTAAATGCTGCTGAAGATTGTATTTAGATAAGGTTTAGATTTTGTTTAATTAAATAATTGACGTTCAAACAATCTCATATTATCGCCTTCCTACAACTCCCAGAAGCCTAACTGTACAGACCTAATGAATGACTTTACTACCTTGAAAATTCTACGCTTGGCATGCATACAAAATTATTTTAAATGCATGCCATTCGTCGAACTTTCACGATGCACTAATATCCAATTTACTCTGCCCGTGGGGATCCACGGGTTCTATTTTATGTAACTTCGTGAAGCATTATGATGTCATCACATGCACCTCTATGATGTCATCACGTTGCTATGGTGTTTCCATAAACACCAAGGTGGCTGTCACGCGACCGATGTTTTTATAGTAACTAAAACTAAGTAACTATCAAGGAGAATACGCTGCGCTGACATTCTGTGCTCAGTGGAACACGAAGTCGCCTGCAAGATGGAGCATAATAGCGTCGCTCACGTTATGCTGCAGATCACGCGCTACTTTCTCTTGCGGCCTGGCATCTGTTTTTTAGTATTCGGGACCCCTGTGGATGAATTGGCTTGGGTTCAAAAGGGGCTATCCCCAGGAGAGGGGGATACCGGGGGATTCCCCCTGTATGTCGATATTATTATAGCGTCGCTCACATTATGCTGTAGATACGCGCCTGGCGGAGTCTAGCACTGATTAGCCATACACAGTCGCCTGCAAGACGGAGCCAAACAGCGTCGCTCCCGCTACGCTGCAGATACGCGCCCGGTGGAATATAGCACTGATATGCGCCCAGCGGAGTCTAGCACTGATTGGCCGGACACAGTCGCCTGCAAGACGGAGCTAAACAGCGTCGCTCCCGCTATGCTGCAGATACGCGCCTGGTGGAATATAGCACTGATATGCGCCCGGCGGGGTCTAGCACTGATTGGCCGGACACAGTTGCCTGCAAGACAGGGCCAAACAGCGTCGTTCCCGCTATGCTGCGGATACGCGCCTGGTGGAATCTAGCACTGAGTGGCCGGACACATACACACACACACGCACGCATGCACACAGAGGCCACTCGGCTACGCGCCCGGTGGAATATAGCACTGATACGCGCCCGGCGGAGTCTAGCACTGATTGGCCGGACACAGTCGCCTACAAGACGGGGCCAAACAGCGTCGTTCCCGCTATGCTGCGGATATGCGCCTGGTGGAATCTAGCAATGAGTGGCCGGACACACACACACACACACACGCACGCACGCACTCACACAGAGGCCACTCGGCTATTATAATATAGATTACATACCCAGCCATGCAGGTGCAGTTCGCGGTCAGGATGCAGTTTTTGATCTTGTTCACAATGACCCAGACTTAATACGTATTTATATTATTTCCGAAATCTTTTGCGAATGAAGGTAATTTCGGCGACAAGTACCTACACTTGTTCTTGCAGCACGGTCATGCAACTTGCTGTAAAAAATAGACAGCTGTCTGACTGGAAAATGTAAACAGACGAAACCACGTACTTGTCACCAGAATTACCTTCATTCGCTGAAGAGTTCTGAAATGCCGCTCTCGCTGGCAAAAAATTACCGTCGCTGAGTGCCAGTGCATAGACCTAATTATAATTAAATTATTTTTCTGTACTGAATGTAGCCCATTATTTGCAGTTAGACCGCATGGGGGAGAGAAGCCGTGTCTTCAACTGCCACTTGATTATCCTTGAATTGGAAAACGTGTTAATATTGGAAAACCATCTAGAATTAGCCAGGACTAATTGTTGTCAATAAAGAGATGGATAATTGCCCCCGAATTTTCAGGTCTAGCGCTGGCCCTGACCCGCCATTACGAGTTATCTCGTAGTTGGCAGTCAACGTGTTAAGACGTATCCCATTCACTAATGTTAATTTAGCAGCATAACTTGTTTTATCACTCGGTGATAAACTGTTGTAGTACGCTGACAACATCGCTAGCTAGCCAACATCGCAACTGCAAGATAACCATGACAACCTGTCTAACAGTTTAAAGGGGCTGCTCTTTCTGCAGTCAAGTTGTGCGTGCATCTGCCGTGTTGATAAACAAATAATCCCTCTATAGTGAGCGCTTTGCTCTCTGACCCTTGGCCTTCACAGCTTGGTCCCTGTGTGACCTGTCCCGTTCTGAGACCCCTGCTTCAAGTGACCCCTGCTCTCTGTGTCCCTCCCTCCTCAGGTAAGGCGGTGTTTCTGGCCCAGGATAAGAATCATCTGTCCGATCTGAGCCACTTAATCAGGCACGACGCACCCTACCTGTTCCAGGAGTACGTGAAGGAGGCGCAGAACCAGAGCAAAGTGGACCGCAAGCGGCATCACTGTGAACTGGAGGGGCTGCGCAGGAAGGTGGGTGTGATAGTTTAAGTAGACATGTATTGATTTGAAACTTTATTTAAAAATTGTCGTATTTGGTGTCATCCGAAAGGGCATCCAATACTCTCTCAAACTAACAAGATTTGTCACCCGGAGACGATGGTGTAATAGAATAATAATGGATGTAAAACGGGATGTTAACAACCCCCAATAATGCCCTTGAACAGCACTGTGAATCGGGCCAAGAGCTGCGACGTCGCTCGTCATATTTGTATTTTACATTGCAAGTAAGATGTAGAAATCCACTAGAAATGTCAGAGTTTTTGCTTGACTTGGACATCGAAGTTGAAGAGGATGATTCAAGTGCAAGTTCTTCAACTAGCGACAATGATGTCGACGATGGAGAGGTAGGAGAGATGAAAAATGAGGAAGAAATCAGTGACGATACAGATACTGCTGAACGCCAACGGCTACCACAAGCGTACCAGCATGAACCGGAGCCTCGGGCGCCGGCGAGTGAGCGGGAAGCAAGCTCTAGGGTGCGTATCCCAAAAACATAGTCGCTAACTTACTTGGATGGAATCATTAAGTGTATATGGTCGATCTAGCTGTTAGTTGCTAACAGTTAGCGACTAGCTTGTAAGAAAGCTACCCCTGAGCAAGGGCGGAGGGAAACCGAAACAGGTAAAAGCTTAGATTTTTACTGACGAGTGCCCGGCTGGCTGATGGGAGGCCCTTAAACAGGGTCAGCTTGAAAGCAATTATGCGTTTAAGGGTCAGAGACTCACAGCACATCATGTGAAAATCCTGTATGGCAGCGTTACTGCCAGGGGGACGTTGAGGTTTGGGGAGTCAAACATTTAGAGGGGATCAAAACCCACGCTAGGCTGTCTTTTATTGATCTGTGATGATTGGCCCAGTGATTGTTGAATTTTGTCCATTTATGTGCTAAGCCACGCCCCTGCTTAAGTTCATTGGTCAATATCTTGGAAACGAAATGAGATTTCAACAAGCTTTATGCAATCTTTGATAAGCTTGGTCCAATGATGATCCACAGCAAATTTCAAAGAAATCGGACGACGGCCTAGGAGGGAATGTCAAAAATGTGTTTTTCAAAAAATTCAAAATTCCGGAGAAGCCGGAAGCCCTACGGGCTTGAACCCCTAATAAGAGAATGAGCTGAAAGAACATTTAGCAAGTAATTAAGTTAACTGGCTTCAGGTGTGTAACATGATTGGCTATAAAAGGGTTGTCTTAGACAGGCTGAGTCTCTCAGAAGTAAAGATGGCCAGAGGCTCTACAACCTGTGAAGGCTTGCGTAAAAAAAATTGTGGAATACTTTAAAAACAATGTTCCTCAACGTCAAATTGCAAAGGCTTTGAAGGTCTCATCATTGACAGTGCATAACATCATCAAAAGATTCAAAGAAACTGGAAAAATCTCTGTGAGTGAGGGACAAGGCCGAAGACCTTTACTGGATGCCCGTGATCTTCAGGCCCTCAGATGCCACTACATCACTCACTGGCATGAATCTGTCATTGACATTACTAAACGGGCCCAGGAATACTTCAAGAAACCACTGTCTGTAAACACAGTTTGCCGTGCCATCCACAGATGCCACCTAAAACTCTATCATGCAAAAAGGAAGCCATTGTTGAGCATGATCCTGAAGCGCCGCTGTGTTCTGTGGGCCAAGGCTCATTTAAAATGGACTGTAGCAAAGTAGCAAAGTGTCCTGTGGTCAGATGAGTCCAAATTTGACATTCTTGTTGGAAATCATGGGCGTCGTGTCCTCAGGGCTAAAGAGGAGAAAGACCACCCCTCCTGTCATCAGTGTTCAGTTCCAAAGCCAGCATCTCTGATGGTATGGGGATGCATTAGTGCATATGGTGTGGGACACTTGCATGTTTTAAAAAGCACCATGAATTCTGAAAGGTATACAAAGGTTTTAGAGCAACATATGCTCCCCTCCAGACAACATCTATTCCAAGGAAGGCTTTCTGTATTTCAGCAGGACAATGCAAAACCACATACTGCAGCTATTACAACAGCATGGCTTCGTAGTAGAAGAGTCCGTGTGCTGAACTGGCCTGCCTGCAGTCCTGATCTTTCACCAATTGAGAACATTTGGCGCATAATTAAACGAAAAGTCCGTCAAAGGAGACCCAAAACTCTCCAGCAGCTGGAAGCCTGTATTAAACAAGAGTGGGATCAAATTCCAATGGCTAAACTCAAGAAACTTGTCTCCTCAATGCCCAGACGCCTCCACTCTGTGTTAAAAAAAGAAGGGGATGCTACACCATGGTAAACAGGCCCCTGTCCCAACTTTTTTGAGACCTACAGCAGCCATCAAATTTGAAATGAGCTCATTTTGTGGATAAAATTGTAAAATTTCTCAGTTTCAACATTTACTATATTATCTCTGTTCTATTGTGAATAAAATACTGGCTGGTGTGATTTGAAAGTCATTGCGTTTTGATTTTATTCACAATTTACACTTTGTCCCAACTATTTTGAAATTGGGGTTGAAAATGGAGTTTTATTTGAACCATCGTGTTCATCAACTTGCTCACCCCAAGGCTGTGTTCTCTCACTCTTACTTTTTATCCTTTACACAAACGTGTCAAAGTAAGCATGAGAACAGGCATATTTTGAAATTTGCGGATGATACAGTTATTTTGAGTTTGTTACACAATAATGAGACCAGCCATGGCCCAGTCATTAATGATTTTATCGGCTGGTGTGATGATTCTTTCTTGGAGCTTGACATATCCAATACAAAGGATGTGGTTATTGATTTTAGAACGCATGCTCCAACCCATGATCCCATTACCATTAAAGGCCAGCCTGTGGACTGTGTCTAAATTGACCTTCACTAAGAACTGTGAAGCAGTGTGTACAAAGGGACATCAGCGCCTGGTGTGTCTCAGGAGATTGTCCCATTTTCATGTTGATAAAACCATGCTGACACTCTTATCAAGCCTTTATTGAATCTCTTGTCTTTCTCTCTTGTGTCATGATTTGGTCACCTGTGACTGCAAGACAAAAACTCCCTTAACCATATCATTAAGTAGGCTGGTAGACTTATAATGGAATCTCAATCCAGCTTGTTAGTCCTCTGTGCCACACAGCTGCGGCATAAGGCCAAGTCTATTCTTGAGGGCTGTGCTCACCCTTTACCGAGTGAATTTCAGCTCGTTCGCTCCGGCCGTCGGTTTGTGGCCACTAAGGGTAGAACAACGCGCTACCGGAACAGTTTTCTACCGGCAGCGATTGCACTATTGAATTAAATAAGCAAACGGTAGCATCTATAGCCCATTTGAAGCACTTTTAAGCACTAAAGCTCTTTAATTGAGCAGTGAAGTGATGACGTCACAGCTACTTAGCTTCTGGTGTTGGAAGTAAAATCTCTATGGAAATTTATAATAGGTTTAGGACACTTTCTGGCATTGCTTGAAATCGTATTAATTTTTTGAGCCAGCTCGCTCCAAGATTAGCCTAGGGGGGATAAGGATGCAAATGATCACATCAAATTCATTGTTTATTGCCAAAAATGATATACTTATGCACTTGTAGTCCAGTTTGTAGTCCACTTTTGCGAATTACATATCGTGTGCACAAACAGGTGAGTACCCTGTGGTTTGTTCCCGGCCAATGGGGTACCAAAGTTTCAGCAAACGCTCACAACGTAACTCAACGAAAGTCGAGCAGTGACCCAAATTGCCGTTGGCTGTCATGTGTAACTGTTATTACACAGCGAGCCACTACCAGCTAGCTAGCTACGTGCCGAGAAACGAGTGGATAACAGTGAATAGCTATTATTTCACCATTTAGCTAGCTAGCAAAGCATTTACGTGCAATATGACTAGCTACACCAGCAAACGAGATATATATATATGTATATATACAGTGCCGTGAAAAAGTATTTGCCCTCTTCCTGATTTCTTACTTTTTTGCATGTTTTTCACACTTAAATGTTTCAGATCATCTAACAAATTTTAATATTCGACAAAGATTACCTGAGTAAATACAAAATGCAGTTTTTAAATGATGATTTCATTGATTAAAGGGGACGTATTATGCTGATCCTTCTTCTAATACATATTAGTAATGTTATAATGTTGGTTGTCCATACTCAAGCTCTGTAAAGTTTCTAAACATAAGATACAGAGGTTTTGCCGTAATTCAAGAACGTGATTTCGTGAACGTGATTTCCTCTCTGAACAACTCCTCCCGAGATCTTCGCGAGATCTGGGCAAAACCTGACGTCAGGTTGTGCCGTCCAATTAGTACAGACTTCGCCAAAGCCAATCACAGCGCTGGACCTGCCCACACCGGAAACTATTCAAGCAGACATGAACAACCGCGGATCATACTATGCCTTAGTAGCATCTACACTTCCAGAAATACAAAAGAAGAACTGCAGATCATTTGAGGTGCAGTTTTGTCAGTATCTCTCCCAAAGCTGCTCGTCCGTTTACTTTTGGACGCAAAGAAAAGCACCTATTTCTCTTCCAAAAGACGATGCCTCCAGAAATCAGTGGGTTGCTTTTTTGTTTGCTTGCAGCGAACAGCCACGGCCAAAGGGAACGTTAGCTGTTTGTGCTCAGCATTTCACCAAAGACAGCTTTGTCAATAAAGGATAATTCGACACAGGATAAGCGGTTCAGCTGCTTCTCAAACCTGAAGCAGTTGCATCGATCAAGCGCTCGGAGCCACAAGCTGTAAGTAATGATATAACAGCAAATAATGTAAGTGAAGCTAACGTGTTACGGGAGGCTAGCAGGACCGCTAACGATAGTTAGCACTAACAACTGGCCTCAAACACAGGCTTTGTAAAATATCTGAAGATAAAGCCTGAATCGGTCGCGACTGTCCGCGACTCACAAGCTATGTTTCCATCCACTTGTCACTCGAATTATCTGAAGTTCGCCAAAAATATTCATGCGAATAAAGCTGGTGAAAATACGTTTCCATCTAACAGCATTAAAGCGAATAAAAAGTAGTGCGTAATGCTGTGATGGGATCAAATTGGTGTATCGAATACATTTCTGACATTTTAAGCTGTTTCCATTCATTTTCGCACTGAATCACGGAACCTTCAAGTGAACAAAAGTAGTTTGTTAGCCAACTAATTTAGCTGGTTGGCCAAAATGGATTTCGTTTACCAACAAATGACGATAATTGCACAAGTTGTGATAGAGCTTAGGTGCCAGCTATTAGCAGCATAGCAGACAATTATCAGAAGGAAACGACGGCATCAAAACACCGTCAAGATGCAGTAGCAGATTTATTCGGCGAATAACGTTTGCATCAGCATTTATCGCATAAGCCTTTTACCGATCAAGAGAAAATCCGATGAGATGGACCATACAAACTATGAGTCGATAGTCTTGAAATCAAGTCTAATTTCACCGTCTCCGTAAGGCATTTTTAATTCGATATTACTTAATTCGTATAAGAACGTGTAGATGGAAACATGGCTACAGATATGGAAGCAGTTGCTTCACTGCATAAGCCTACCCAACTGATGGCCTGTTGAATGTGGCTGTAGCACTGCGGCTAACGTAGCCAAGTTACTGTTGCTAATGTTTGTGTCCTAAATATATAAGAGTAATATCAGGGGAAATTCAACAGAAGGTGTGTGAACATAAACCTCATTTGAAGGGAACTTTTTATACTTGTTTGTAATTTGGTTGATTGGTACCACTGCCCCCCCGGTAACAGAATTTGTTGTCTGTAAAACCTGTATTGCAGGGTAACGTTTGTCTCTGTAGTTGTTATGGCTGCTCGGTTATCAGCTACTGCATGTTAGTTCGCGTGCTGTGCAAATTAAAATGCTTCTGGTAACTTATAGACAGTAATTATGATCGGTATGCTTGTGTTACTTCGGTAAGCATCAATGTGGCAGTTTCATCATAGGCAGTCATAACATTGCCTGATTGTAGCCACTACAGCTGAAGCTAACCGGGGAGGTGCTGTATGTGTCTGCCGAGTTGGGCTGTGAAGGCTGCAGTTAGACCAGACGTAGGTTTTGCAGAGCTTGGGGCGGGTTTTTGGGTGCTTGTGAAACGATCGCTTTACTTATCCATGCTCTTACTTATCTGGGGCCTGCCTGATACTTCTCCAATATCTGGGCAAGCTCTCTGATGCTACTGGTGAAAGCAATAGGGAAATGCACAGGCTATAACGTGTCTGGTATAACAAACGATTTCTCTGCACTCCCGTCGATTGAATATTAAATCGGCGATTGAATATTAAATTCTTTCCTGTAAAAGTGATCGATTCGCTAGCTCCACGTAAGCAGCGGTTCACGCAAACGGAACTTACGGTCTGTAAAACCTGTATTATGCTCATAACATAACCGGAGCTCTATCTAGCTCTCACGCACTATCCATAACGCGCCCATTCTCCATGAGGAAACGCTGGTCATTCCGACGCAATGAGTAAACCATTACCACGGGCAATTTCCGAAAAGGCCGTTTAGCCTGGAGCTTTCGCCCCTCCGTCATATACCAGTGCAGAAGCTTTCGTTTCTCCACGCTAACAACACACCACAGTTATGCACACGAACCAGCAGGTCCTTATAATACACACCGAAGCAGTCAATAAGCTGTTGGTCCACTTTTAGCTGCTCCTCACTGTCTATGTTTCCCTCTATGTTACATACAAATGTGTCTGTATGTAGTGGATTCTAGCTTTCCCTGCATCCTAGCTATAGAGTAGAAAAACCGCTGTACTCACCACTGTTGCTGTAGCAAACTGTAGCCGATAGCAAATTTGAGCTTGAGCTGCCAGACTTTCGCACTGCGTCCTCCACTTTCGCCGCTGCGTTTATTAGAACAAGTTCATTTCATTAGATATATATTCAAGTATCGCGTTAGATTGCGGAATTAGATGGCAGACGTGTCTCACGTTTCACTCTGGGGAGGCGGACATGGAAAATCATGTTCTGCAGCCTCGTCTCCGCCTAACTCCCCCTCCACAGAGCTGGCCAGTCAGAAGAAAGTGGGCACACGGGGAGTGGGGGCCATAGCGGAAGAGCCACCCCAAAGAGGCGTTTCAGGCAGAGACTACAATGGACTACAAATGGGGTTTTTTGAGGATGGTAGTATGAGCTAAATAAGGACCGTGTTTTGGAATTTGAACGATCTGGAGTACTCTAGGGGAGTCCAAGATCAAAGTATAACCTTGGAAATATCGCAAAATAGGTCCCCTTTAAGGGGAAAAAGCTATCCAAACCTACCTGGCCCTATGTGAAAAAGTAATTGCCCCCCCTTCTTATATCATGAATTAACTGATTAATTTTATGACCCTGGGGACCGTGCGTTATCCATACGAAGTGCTGTTCTCCCTCTCCTCCCTTGGAGTGTCTGTGTGTGTCTTTTGGGTGTGTGCATGGGTGTATCTTCTGTTTTCCCTCCAGTCCAAGTGGTGGTTCCAGATTGGCTGGACTGGACCTAATTGAGCAGCAGGCATTGGTGAAGCTGAGTGGGAAGACTCTTCCTGATTGGAGGAGCCCGGACCAAACAAGATTTAAACCACCAACTTACAGCACCCCGGGCCCTCCCTTTCACTCTGCTTCTCCCAAAAAGGAGCCAGTAATTGTAAATTTGTCATCCGTGATGTGCCTGTGAGAATTCTGTGTTTTTGTAAGTTTAGAAATTGTGTGTGTCTATACTGCGCAATATGGCTTTCTGTTTTTGTTTAGGCACCTGTACATATTGAGCACCCATTTTGGAAGGTGGGAGTAGCCTCTTTTGTTTTTGTGGTTTTTTCTTGTTTAAGTTAGGAGTTTAGGTTAGCCCACTGTATTTTCATTTGTCACGTTTTTGTTTTTGGGTACAGGTTATTTTTTGTTAGGGCTCAGAGCTTGTTTTGTTTATTTTTTTTTAAAGGTCACTCCACACTGAAAAAATAAACTGCATAAAGTTACAGTTTTCTGTGCTGCTGGCCCTTCTTGGGAGTGGGAGAGCGGGAGGGTCACCTCAATGTTGTGTCTTTGTACACCCCTAGACCAGCGACATAACATTAACCACATTTTTTGAGTCCAATTTCGCTAGCCACACCCAGGCCTGACTGCTGCCAGACCTGTTGAATCAAGAAATCACTTTAATAGAGCCTGTCTGACAAAGTGAAGTAGGCTAAAAGATCTCAAAAAGCAACATGTCACGCCGCGAACTAAAGAAATTCAAGAACAGATGAGAAACAAAGAAATTGACATCTATCAGTCTGGAAAGGGTTGCAAAACCATATCTAAGGCTTTGGGACTCCGGCGAATCACGGGGAGAGCCATTACCCATAAATGGAGAAAACTTGGAACAGTGGTGAACCTTCCCAGGAGTGGCTTGCCTCCCAAAATTACTCCAAGAGCGCATCGACGACTCATCCAGGAGGTCACAAAAGAACCCAGAACAAATCTACAGAACTGCAGGTCTCACTTGCCTCAGTTAAAGTCAGTGTTCATGATTCAACAATAAGGAAGAGACAGGACAAAAATGGCATCCATGGGAGAGTACCAAGGCGAAAACCACTGCTGATCAAAAAGAACACAAAGGCTCATCTCACATTTGCCAAAAAACATCTTGATGATCCCCAAGACTTTTGGGGGAAAATATTCTGTGGACTGAGGAGACAAAAGTTGAACTTTCTGGAAGGTAAAAGCGCCCCTGTTACATCAGGCGTAAAACTAACACAGCATTTCATAAAAAGAAAATCATACCAAAAGTCAAACATGGTGGTGATAGTGTGATGGTTTGGGGCTGCTTTGCTGCTTCAGGACCTGGATGACTTGTCGTAATTGATGGAACTATGAATTCTGCTCTCTACCAGAAAATTCTGAAGGAGAATGTCCAACCATCAGTTTGTGACCTAAAGCTCAAGCGCAAATGGGTTATGCAGCAGGACAATGATCCGAAACACACCAGTAAGTCCACCTCTGAATGGCTTAATAAAAACAAAATGAAGATTTTGGAGAGGCGTAGTCAAAGTCCGGACTAAAATCTGCTTGAGATGCTGTGGCATGACCTTAAACAAGCCATTCATGCTCAAAAACCCTCCAATGTGGTTGAATTAAAACAATTCTGCAAAGATGAGTGGGCTAAAATTCTTCTACAGCAATGTGAAAGACTCATTGCCAGTTATCGCAAACGTTTGATTGCAGTTCGCCGAGGGTGGCACAACCTGTTATTAGGATGTAGGGGTGTTGTAGGAATTTTGATTTTATATTCCTGGTGTTACCTTCTCAAGAAAAGAACTCAGACAAGGGCAGAGGCAGCAATAATCCAATTTACTACTTTGTAAAGTAGGATCCTCATTTCAGGCAAGAACTCTCGTTGCAGGCAAGAACAAGGATAAAGAAAATTCTTTCTTGCTGGTGTATAAGTAAGAGTACATTTTGACATTCTCCTCCCCCCGAACTGATTTACACATCATAATGTTAACTGGAATGTTCTTGCAGACGCACGCAGCCCATGTCAAGCCGCCCCTGAGGTATGCGCATACATCTCAGAGAAGACAAGTGGTTCCTCCTTATCATCTCCTGGGCTTATGTTTTCAGTGTCCCAGGCTCTCCCTGTACTCCTTCTTCTGAAAACACATAAACTAAGAGAGAAAAAGAACATCTTGCCCTTGTTAGGGCCCATCGGGACCGCACGATCCTAGATAAGTTATATGCAATGACGCATTGGTCAGATTTATGGAAACTACAGCACGCAAGGCCTAGTTTAATAAGAAACAGGCAAGAATGTACAACTAAGGCCTAAGAGAAAATGAGCAAGAGCAAGCAAGGATAAACAATTAATAATAAAGCAAATAAATCAATATTAAAATGATTCCACAGGGGGCAATTACTATTTCACATAGAGCCAGGTAGGTTTGGATAGCTTTTTTCCCTTAATAAATGAAATCATCATTTAAAAACTGCATTTTGTATTTAGTCGGGTTGTCTTTGTCTAATATTAAAATTTGTTTGATCTGAAACATTTAAGTGCGACAAATATGCAAAAAAATAAGAAATCAGGAAGGGGGCAGATACTTTTTCACGGCACTGTATATATATATATATATAGCTCGTTGACACCAGCGAACTACCAAGCTAGCCAGCTAGTTAGCTAATTACATCTTTTGCACATAGCTAAATAGATAGAAAACAGAAAATGGTTTTTATATAGTCACTTACTGTTATTTCGCAAGCTAGCTAGCATGATTATTTACTAAATATAACTAGCTAAGATAGCGAGCTATCTAAGTCAAACAGTGAATAACCTTTATTTGGCCACTTAGCTAGCGTTGTGTTGCGAGCATTTTATAAGCTGGCATTGAACTAAATGCACCAAATATGAAGTTCACCAACTACTGAAGTCAATGAACTAGCTCGTTGGCTAAGTTAGCTTGCTAACAGCTAGTTAGCTGTCAGTTATGTGTTTACAAAGCTGATTAGCTCGTTCGCTAGCTACAGAGTTTTTAAGCAAACAAATGTTGGCCAAAGATGCCTGGCTGTTAAAGTAAATTGGCGCTAATTGCAAAACTTGATATCTCCCAAGTAAAGCATAACTAGAACATTATAGTAGAACATAGAGTACCTAACTTATTAAGCAAACAAATGGCTTTCGCAAGGTGCTGTAAATTTCTTATGCGTTATATGAACTCGTTCAGCACGGGAATAAGGAGGATCATGCGACGTGTAGTTTTTAGACTACAATGAGGATTAGCATGGTGGCGAAAAATTAAAATTATTTGAATTATACTGCCCTACAAAGCCTAAGTGCAGTAACTACACATTGGATAAAATGTGAGTTGTGCAGTTTTGGGCCTGAAAGTATATGGAGGTCAGGATTTATTTGGATAGAAATTATACCATGGCAAATCAATTAACCATTATCTATCACAGATGTGCCAACTACTCCTTTGTTGGGACAGCAAACAAACTCTGAAGCCATTTTTTACATCTTAATTGTTTTGTAGTTACTGCACTTAGCCTTTGTAGGGCAGTATAGCTGACTCCAGTCAAGAAAAATTATATTTGATGTTAGTCGGAAATATGAGGCAAATTCTCGAAAAAGATGGAGGCTTGAAAACAACAGGAAGTGATTCAAAAGTGAATATTTTTATGTGTCTGTGTAAAATGAATGGGAACTTTTACTTCAGACACCAGTGTGACATCATCACTTCGCTACTCTTTTGATGTATGCTTGTGAGTGTTCAGTATTGTTGTCTTGTGAAGTTGTATTGTTATTGTTGTGATGCTCTGTTTTTACTTTTTTCTTTTTAATTTTTTTTGACTCTTAAAGGGGACCTATTTTGCTATTTTTCCAAGTTTATATTTTGGTCTTTGACTCCCCTAGAGTACTCCTGATCGCCAAAAGTAAAAAAAAAAGGGTATTTATTTCGCTCATACTGCCATCCTCAAAAACTGCATTTGTAGTACATTGTAGTCTCTGCCTGAAACGCCTCACTGGGGTGGCTCTTCCGCTATGGCCCCCCACTCCCCGTGTGCCCACTTTCTTCTGACTGGCCAGCTCTGTGGAGGGCGGAGTTGGGTGGGACGAGGCTGCAGAACGCAGTTTTCCGTGTCCGGCTCCCCAGAGTGAAACCTGAGGCAGGTTTGCAATCTGATAAGGAAGCGGCGGGCAAATTCCGCAATCTAACGTTATACTTGAATATAGATCTAATGACATGATCTTGTTCTAACAAAACGAGCGGCGAAAGTGGAGGACGAGTGCGAATATCTCTCAGCGCAAGCTCAAATTTGCTATCTGCTACAGTTTGCTACGGCAACAGTTGGTGAGTACCGCCATTTTTCTAGTCCTAGCTAGGATGCAGGGGAAGCTAGAATCCACCCCATATAGACACATTTGTAGAACGGGTCGACATGCCCAAGTGTAGACCGGAGACCGTAGAAACCGGTGGGTCTGAGTTTAGAGGAAACATGGACAGTGAGGAGCAGCTAAAAGTGGACCAACAGCTTATGGACTGCTTCGGTGTGTATTAGGACCTGCTGGGTCGTGTGCATAGCTGTGGTGTGTTGTTAGCGTGGAGCAACGAACAGCTTCTGCGCTGGTATATGACGGAGGGGCGAAAGCTCCAGGCTAAACAGCCTTTTCGGAAATTGCCCATGGTAATGGTTTACTTACTGCGCCGGAATGACAAAAGCGTTTCCTCATGGAGAATGGGGCGTTATGGATTGTGCGCGAGAGCAAGCTAGAGCTCCGGTATTGTTATGAGCATAATACAGGTTTTACAGACCGTAAGTTCCGTCTGCGTGAACCGTTGCTTATGTGGAGCTAGCGAATCGATCACTTTTACAGGAAATAATTTAATATTCAGTCGCCGATTTAATATTCAATCGACAGCAATGCAGAGAAATCGTTTGTGATAACCATACACGTTATAGCCTGTGCTTTTCCCTATTGCTTTCACCGGTAGCATCAGAGAGCTTGCTCAGACATTGGGGATGTATCAGGCTGACCCCGGTCATGGATAAGTAAAGCGATCGTTTCACAAGCACCCAAAAACTCACCCCAAGTTTTGCAAAACCTACGTCTGGTTTAACTGCAGCCCAACTCGACAGACACATACAGCACCTCTCCGGTAAGCTTCAACTGTAGTGGCTACAATCAGGCAACGTTATGATGAAACTGCCACATTGATGTTTACCGAAGTAACACAAGCATACTGATCAGAATCGCGGCATATAAGTGAACCAGGAGCAGTTTTTAATTAGCAGAGCAGGGGAACTAACATGCACTAGCTGATAAGTGGCCATGACTTTGAATGTAATCTGTCACGCGAAAAATTAGATTTCAAGCGTCCGAGGAAAGCGGCTTGACATGCCCAGATTCGTCTTTGCATTGACTTTGAATGTAATCTGTCGCGCGAAAAAATTCGTTTCATGTCCGATGTGAAAGCAGCTTTATGGATAGTACGCGACAGCTAGAGAGAGCTCGGTTATGTTAGGAACATAATACAGGTTTTGCAAACCGTACGTTCCGTTAGGGTGGACAAGTTGCTTATGTGGAGCTAGCGAATCGATCACTTCTACAGGAAAGAATTACCTATTTAATCTCCGCCTTTTTCGCTTTTTTTTTATTAGCCACAACAATTTCTAAAGGGGATGAAATTATGTCAAGGTAGTGCAGAGAATTCATTTGTAAACCGGTAGAGCTTCTGCGTTTGCATTGCTTTCATGGTAGCACCAGAGAGCTTGCTCAGACATTTGTGAAGTATCCTGCTGATCCCGGTCATGGATAAGTGAAGCGATCACTAACTGTAGAGCCTACAATCGGGCAACGTTATGATGAAACTGCCACATTGATGCTTACCGGTAACACAAGCATACCGATCTGAATTACTGCATATAAGTTAACCAGGAGCATTTTTAATTAGCACGGCACACAAACTAACATGCAGTAGCTGGTAACCGAGCGGTCATAACCACAGAGACAAACCCTTGCAATACAGGTTTTACAGACAGCAAGTTCTGTTACTGTGAACAGTTGTACCAAGCATCCAATTTACAAACAAGTATTAAAAGTTAGCTTCAAATGAGGTTTATGTTCACACACCTTCTGTAGAATTTCCCGATATCACTCTTGCATATTTAGGACACAAGCATTAGCAACAGTAACTTGGCTACGTTAGCCGCTGTGCTACAGCCACAATCAACTGGCTGTCACGTCAGGTTGGCTTATGCAGTAAAAGCAACTTACAGCTTCTGTGTCTGTGAGTCATGGACAGTCGCTGACCGATACAGGCTTTATCTTCAGATATATTACTTAAGCCTGCCTTTGAGGCCAGTTGTTAGTGCTAACTATCGCTAGCGGTCCTGCTAGCCACCCGTAACACGTTAGCTTCACTTACATTATTTGCTGTTATTTGGTTACTTACAGCTTGTGGCTCCGAGCGCTTGATCGATGCAGCTGCTTCAGGTTTGAGAAGCAGCTGAAACGCTTATACTGTGTTGAATTATCCTTTATTGGCAAAGCTGTCTTTGGTGAAATGCTGAGCACAAACAGCTAACGCTCCATTTGGCCGCGGCTGTTTGCTGCCAGCAAACAAAAAAAAAGCCACCCACTGATTTCTGGTGGCATCGTCTTTTCAAGAGAAATATTTGTTTTTTTCGCGGCCCAAAAGTAAACGGACAAGTAGCTTTGGGAGAGATACTAACAAAATTGCAGCTCAAATGATCTGCGGTTCTTCTTTTGTATTTCCAAAAGTGTCAACGCTACTGAGGCATAGTATGATCTGCCGTTGTTAGTGCCTGCTAGAATAGTTTCCGGTGTGGGCAGGTCCAGCGCCATGATTGGCTCTGGCTAGGTCTGTACTAATTGGATGGCACAACCTGACGTCAGGTTTTACCCAGATCTCGTGAAGATCTCGGGAGGAGCTGTTCAGAGAGGAAATCACGCCACTTAAATCACGTTCTTGGATTACGGCAAAAACCCCTGTATCTTATGTTTAGAAACTTTTCAGAGGTTGAGCATGGACAACCAACATTATAACATTACTAATATGTATAAAAGAAGGATCAGCATAATAGGTCCCCTTTAATGTAATTTTGGGTTGCCAAATCTCCAGACTGCACTACAAATTTTACACTTGGGTACTAAGAAGGAAACCTTGAACCTTGAGTCTTTTTACTACGGAGCCATGTTATTGTCATATGAGCGGAATGTGGTGGTTGGCATTGTCTTGCTGAAATCAGCAAGGCCTTCCCTGAAAAAGAGGCTGGATTGCAGTATATGTTGCTCCAAAACCTGTACATATTGTTTAACATTAAAGGTGTTTTCACAAATGTGCACGCTACCCATGCCATGTGCAGTAATGCATTCCCATACTGTTATGAACGCCGCTTTTGAACTGTGTGTTCTTTTGCCTAGAGGGCACAGCATTTGTGATTTCCAAAAATAACTTCACATTTTGATGGATCAGCTTGGGCCCAGAGAAGGCAGCACCATTTCTGGATCTTGTTTATGTATGGTCTTGTCTTTACATGGTTGAGTTTTAACATGCAGTTTGCAGTGATTACCACTACTGAATCCTGTCTGTTTTTAATGCAGTGCCACCTTAGGGCCTGAAGATCATGACCATTCAATATTGTTTTTGGCCTTGTCCCTTGCAAACAGAGATTTCTTCGAATTCTCTAAATCTTTTGTAAAACCCCACAAAACAATACCAACGACGGAAATTGCAAGGGGAGAAGGCTCAACGTGTTCTTTGGGCTAGTGTTAACACGCGCGACCTCCTGGCTGGTGCGAATCACAATAAAATGGATATATTTTCTCCGTTCGAAGAATCGAAGAATGGGGCACAAAAGCACAACGGTTACAATTAATCTGACTCCATAGTAAATTTAGAAAACCAAATTTGGTTATACTCTCGTTAAATATCTGACTCCAAATTAGAATTAGAATTCATAATTTAGGGAAAACCTGCGTGGATCTCGGGTTGATTATACCTCGAACTCTTACGAGACAACAGCCGTCACTCAATTGATGCTCCCGGGTATTAGCATCATTGCCGGATCCTAGGTTCGTTGATGATATTAGAGGATGGAAGTCAACCATCACCGCAACAGCATCTTTTGACATGAATATGGCGAACCCAGATCTATGCACGCCCATGGGTTCCTTCAGGGAATTTTAACAGATAACCGACTTTTCGTCCATGGGTTTCCTTAAGGTTAAAATCCCAGAACCGGCAATACATAAACCCTTTATGTAAGTAGATCATGATTGTCTCTCCAACTTAATAAAACCAATTCCCATACCAGGTCAGTCATTCCTCGGTTGGGATTAAACCCCTAGGTATCCGCCGCAACGTGGCTAGAAAGAATGTACAAGTGTTAAGCGTCACTGAGACCACGCAAGTTTCAAGGAATAACAATAATTTATTCACCAGGTAGGCAAGAGCTTAAATCAAACAAATCAAACCAATTACAAGTTACAAACAATTTAGGAAATGAGAGTGAAGTCATACCTGGCGAAAAAGGCTACACACGGAGCAAGCGTGCGGGAAGTTCGAATTACGAAGCTTCACTCAGCTAGAAATAACGCATGGACCCACGTGTGGGAAGTCGTCTGCGATCTTCCATAATTACAGGGGCTACTCACGCACTGATGTGCACGGGGAGAGATCGGATACAACCTTCCCTGACTACATTGATTGGCTACACACGGCATAGAGATGCACGCGTGGGAAGTCGACTACGATCTTCCATAATTAAAGGGGCTACACACGGCATAGAAGTGCACGTGTGGGAAGTTCGAATTACGATATTCCATAATTAAAGGGCTACTCACGCACTAAAGTGCGCGGGGAGAGATCGGATACGATCTTCCCAGAATGGATTGTTTCTCTTTGCTTTAAGCCAAATCAGGTCTTTGATCCAGGCGGCATGGCCATAAACGACCTGGAAGGGAGGTCGAATCTGGTTTTTGGGGTTTCCACCATTTGGAGGATGTAATAAAACAATTTAGCAGAGAGAAAAGAACAGGATGATTACCCGAGAGAATTCTGACCAATTTTCAGGAGTTTCCAAAAGGAATGAACCATAATTTCAATAAGAATGAAACATACTCCACTCAACTCCTTAGATTCCCCCGAGAATAACAAGACCAAACATGATATGAATATGTACTAATATGATGCAGTTGTTATGAAAAGCTCTTAAACTGGATTATGGTATAAGCCAATTTTGGTTATGAGCCCATAAGTATTGCATAATAGTATATGGAATATATGAGAAGGGTTTGTCATTACTACAGTGTCAGAAAATGTAAGCAGATGAGTTTAAACCCCAGTTTCATGAAACACATGGTCAGGGCCGGGGGTGAGGTTAAGGGGGGACTGTGATAGTTACCCCCCTCACGTCGCCAGAGTTCTGCTGATTGTCCTGGGCCGTCATAAAGCCCCCACAGTCTTCCACAGACACAGTCACAGCTGGATTTCCCGTATTACACTTTTAATGGTATTATGTACCGTAGTAGTGAAATCCCCAAATTCTTTGCAATTTTATGGTGAGAAACGTTATTCTTAAATTGTTGAACCATGTGCCCATGCAGTTTTTCAGAAAGAGGTGAAGCCCTTGCCATCTTTAAGTTTGAAAGACTCAGCCTCTCTGTGACACTCCTTTTTCACCAAATCATGTCACTGACCTGTTGTCAACTAACTTATTTAGCTGAGAGATACCCCAAAAGATGTATCATTGTAGCTTCATACAACTTTTCCAGTCATTTGTTGCCCCCATCCCAACTTTTCTGAAATGTGCCGCTGAGATCAAATTCAAAATGAGCAGATATTTTTTCATAAAAAACGTAAGCCCTCTGCCTCCCATTTAGGCCTAGTTTTGCCAGTTATAAACTAAAATCAATGCCGCAGAAGCAGCTTAAATATTAACCAACAGTATGGCTGTCTAACAGCTCCATGGTGATGAAGTATGGCATTTCAGCAGGCGGGACAATTTAATGCCAATATCAACCACAGCCAGTGCAGCAAGACCTTTCCTCATACCTTCTTGTCTTCTTTGTGGAAAAAAAAAGAGATATGTTAATTTCATATCTTGCGCTGTATTCCTCAGGCAACATTGCCTGTGGATGGAGGAATTTCTTTTAGTTTTTTTTCTAAGACAGTTGGCTTCAGTTGGTTGGTTTGTGACTGAAGTGACTTAACTTGCCAAACTGTGTTTGTGAAAACAAAAAATTCTGCTTATAATTAGGGTTAAATTTATTATGGACCAATGATGACTTGATCCAGCTGCCCTTTCCTCAATGTACCAAACTTTTAGCAAAGCATCACGTATATGGCACTTACAAGCAGAGTGCACGCTTCGATTGAGGCATTCCCTGCACTTCCAGCATTCAAAGGTGGTTTGGCTCCGGTCGTACACGTAGTATCCTTCCTTGCAGCCGCACTGAGTGTCGTGGTCTTGCGTGCACAGCTTCAACTCTTTGGCATTAACTGCAGTGCAAAGTAAATATCTGGAATCTCCTCATTCCACCCACACTTACACACATACTTACACAAATTCATATTCAAACAAATAGTATACTATACATGAAATGTCTTCTAGCTCCACAATTCTCCCCTACCTCAGCAGATCACAGCCTGGAATTTCCAAGCAGAATATTAAAGCCAGGCAATACCCTGAAGGACCCCCCCCAAGTTATTATTTTTGCTTCGGGATGGCTGTGTACCCCTCACCTGTTACCCTCTTTAGTCCATTCAGTACCCCAACACTGTTCATATCTAGAATGTTAACCCTAGATTTGCAAAGGTATTTTGAGATCTGTATTTTGTTCTATCACGGTAGAACATTGCCATTGTGCCATAAGAAGCGTCAAGTCCATTCACCAAATCGCTAACCAGTTAGCTGACCATTTATTGTACAATGACATTTGAGTATTGCAATTAATGTTAAACACATTTACATCAGCAACCGCTACGCAGAGAATCACATAATTGTGATATTTTCCTAAGTCTTTGAGACCCAAAGAGCTCTGTGCGCCAACCACTGTATAGCAGTCAAGTGTGCATGTGCAAGGCTTTTGCAAGTCTGGGATCACCATCAAGACGTACCCTAGACTGACAGATGCCAATAAACTTACGTGCTTTGTCACAGTAACTGCACCGCATGCACTCATCCCTTCGGTTCTCCCTCTCGGTGAAGGTTCCGTTGGTACAGGGCAAACATTTTGCCCCTTCGCCAGATTGGTCTCTGCACATGGACGCCTTGTTGCGATGATACCCTACCATGAAGGGCAAAAGGAAAAAGAAAAACTTTTATGCTGTACAACACTACCAAAACAAAATCTTACTGAACATTTTAATCTTGTATTTAGACTTAAACACTGTTTCTTTTTCCTTTTTTCTGAGAAAAATAAATTCTATCGCTGATTTGAAATAATTTTGACTAATTTCCAGATTTGTTCATGGGGTAAGGTAATTTCACTGACCCCATGAACAAATCTAGAAATGAGTCACAATTACTTCAAATCAAAGGCAGAATTTATTTTTCTTAAAAAAGTAACAAATACTTGATTAAATCTAAATACAAGATCACAATGCTTGGTAAGATTTTGTTTAGCTGTGAACAAGGTGAATTCTAGGTTGCAGAATGGTACCTTGACAGGTGATGACAGGTGAAACATAGGTCCTAAGTCACCATGGTAATTTTTAATATAAGTGGTGGTATAATGTCGTATAGTGATTCGCTCTGTACCAAAAATCAGGAGCTCAAGGGAAAGGCTCAATCTTACTTTTCATCCTCCTTGAACTCAGAAGTGATATGCAATGATGTCTGAAGTCTGGCTGCTGTATGTGCAAAATATACTGTAAATTACGTGAAATCACAGTACAGTTATTTTGCTGATGCAATCATGCAAAAGTCACCAACTGAAAGGACAAAGCAAAAGCCAGCAGAAACTGCAGCCCTCTGTGACTGGCCCAGATGTTGGCATGCCAATACCAACTTAAACTCCAGCTCCCAAACACCACTGCAGTCTCAGACAGAGCTTAAAGCTCATGTCAACTACATACATCCAAGATAAAGCCATGTCCACCCACCTGGAGGACACTTCAGACAGCACTTATCTGGATCTGCTTTCAGATCCTCCACCTTGCAGACTGCTGGCCTGTCGTGGAGTGCTCTTCTGCTCTTAATCGGTTCAGTCCACCTGGGATACCTTCTCAGGATATCCCACGGTGGGTGAGTGGAGTCAGGAGGGACATTTCCAAGAGAGACCGTTACCACAGGCATAATCTGTAAAGTATGGAGAAAACACGAGGGTCTCATTCACACTTTTAATAAATGGTGAGCAGAAATGAGGTGGGATGGAAAAATTCTTCTTAAACTGTCGATTGGCCTCAGCCAGTCATCAGTGATCATCCATTCAAGATCTAATTCACAAAATACTCACTACCATCAGGAGCAGCTTGCTCCCTGAAATTGTATCATTTAGCAAGTAATGGAATATTTATTGGCATTGTATAATTGCATACATGTCATCAGTATTATTAGTGGATACATATTGGGGTCATTCCAGATCAACTCAGATGGAGGTTATTGTCTATATTTTAGATTTTGATCAAACTTTATGTATCCTATCTGACACCAAAAAAGTTCATTCTGTAAAATATTTCGGATGAATTTCCCAAATTGCAATTTTTTTTGCCACAGAAAATGCTGTCATTTTCCCCCAATATAAAACCTCTTGGGCTGAAAGCCATTTTGAGGATTCAATAGCTTTAGATGTTTAAATCCCAGAGCCTTAGAATTTGGTAGGGACACAGAAAAAATAGACTGCAACAGATCTAAATAATTGAAAGGCACATGTAGATGTCATTTGTCATTACTGACCCTTGCAAATGAAAATAAGGGCAAAAGGAGTCTTTTTGGGGCCCCAGGCAGTCTCTCAAAGTACCCAAAAATGGAAACAAATTGCATCCTTACCATATCTTGGATTATGATGATGTTCGAGCCCTTGGAATTGGCATAATATTGATCAAATACAGTGTTTTCTGCACAAAGTATAGAAACGTCCATATTTACATACTGTACTTTGGTGAATTGCCTGGGCCCCAAAACCTCCCATTTTGCACTTTTTCCCTTTTTCAAGGGCCAGTACTGAAAAAAAATGACATCTGCTTGTGCCTTTCAGTCATTTTGATTGCTTGTACACCATTTCGTCGGTGGCCCTTCCAAATTTTATCAATTTGTGTTCAACTTGAATTTCATTGGATAATTCATTCTCCATTAAATCGACAAAGAACAAAAACCAAATTCTAGATGGCTGCTATGACAGCCATGTTGAAAATTGCAGCATAATTTACAAAGTCTTGGACTAGTAGCATTTACGAGGCTGATACTGGAAAGAGGCATGACTCTCAAAATAAATGTCTCAGTTCTCAAAAATGCTCTTGTGTTCCTTCAGCCATATACAATCATGCAACTTAATTTCAGGGACGATCAACAAAAATCTGCTGAACAAGTTGCATTTACAAAAGACTTCACGGATGGACAGACAGATGGATGGACGGCACCAAACCATACTACACCCATTATTGATGATTGGCGTGTAAAAATTGAGCAATTCTTAAAATGCAGCCAAAATGTTTCCTTTTCTTCAAAATGGAGCTCTTTTTTGTCTTTTTTGGTATCAAATAGCATATGCAAAATGTTTGAAGAGAAACTCAAATGCAAGCAAGAATCATTAACTGATTTACCATGAAATGACCCATTGCTGCTCCTCTTTTTCTGTACTTATGCCTGGCGAATAGCAAAGCCATACAATGCACAGTTTTTAAATAATCTTGATGCTAAAATTATAGCAAATACTGCTGCCATCTTGTAAAGTGTATTTGGAGATAAAACAGATTTTTTCTAAATTGAAGTGGCATATGCATGATCTCCTCAACAACATGTATATATACTTGTGAATTAATTCCTAAAAATTTCTAACATGCTTGTCAGTCATACTGTAAAGCAAGGAATGTGTGTGTGTGTGTGTGTGTGTGTGTGTGCGCGCGCGTGTGTTTGTTTGTATGTATGTATTGTTATGAGTCCTTTGCGCATCTCAAGAGCCATTTATCTGAACATCATCAAACTTGGCGGGTGTATTGCTGAGGACCAAAGGAAGCGCAGTGCCAGGCTTGAAATTGTTTGGTTGAGCAGGTCTCCAGAAGTCAAGAAAGCTGCATGCACCAGTAGCACTAAAGCAGCAAATAGACGGGCACTCCAACAGGCAAGGAAAATGAGTGAAACCAATACAAGACCAATTTAAGGGTTGAGAACCAGAGTGGTCTAACCCCAAAAAGTGAAAATTAGAGTTTGGACCATTTTGTGGCAGATGTTGATGAGATTCATGACACAAAATTAGTGTATTATACCTGTGAACAACATTGTGAGTAATATATATATTTTTATATTTTAAAAACTTTTGATATCTATTATTTCAAAAACAATGTTCTGTGAGTTAGACCGCTCTAATTCTGAGCCCTTCAATTATGAGTTTTAAGGAAAATTTCCGTCCCAGTGAATTTTCAGCTCACCGACTGCCACTTGCCACTTCAGTTTGACAGCCTTTTGCCTGCCGTGAGCAAACGGAAGTTTAAAAAAAAAAACAAAAAGCAAACAGATGCCTTACCAGCACATCTTTCCTGTATTTGAGCTGTCCTGTCTGCATCCAATAACACCACTTACTACTCTTTGTTTCTCCATAATCTGAGACTCAATCTGAATTTAAAAAAACATATTTCTCATTTCTGTGAGATGGGTAAACTTGTCTTATCTGCCAGCACATATGAGAGATCATGACACGAGGACACCTACATTTTGACCAAAAACATTGTAAAGGGTGAGGGTGGGGGGTTCAGACCTGGCGAAAGTTTAGAATAGGCCCGTTAACTGTAGCAGGTTAACATCTAACAGCTGGACTCTTTAATTCCCTATTAAACAAGTTTTTTTTTTTTTGTTTCTGTCATGTCAGGACTTCAGTTTATTACCTGAATATTATTGGTGGCGGTTAATCAGTCAATAATTGCGATTGCAATCAGTGAGAGGTCCCAGAGTGATTACATTAAAGAATGAACGCAGAATCGTTAATTAAGAGCAAGGTGATCATGGACCATTCATTTTACAGAGACTCCTGAATTAAAGCAGTTTCTCTGAATTTTCCCAATAAAATGAGAAAATGATAAGAAGTCAACATTTAATAAATTAAAATGAAAAATATTCTTCCTTTTCACTCAAAACTTTTCAATGAAAGCATGTATTTTAGCCCTAAATGCATTGAATTTCCATGAAAAAATTATTTGTTGACAGTAACCAGACGTGTCATACACCCTGAACCAAAACATGCCTGATTCATACCCTAAACAGCCCACTAAAATACAGAAGGGGCCTCCATGACAGATAATGAGTCATAAGCATGTGGACTGCCCAGTTTTTTTTTGTGGTAGAAGTATCTGAATGAATGACCTTTAATATTGATTGGACTGATTAAGTTTTCCATGGTGGTTCCTGTTCATTAGTTTATTTTCCTAATGCAGAGAAGCAGAACTTTGCTGTGTTTTTAATGGGTGACTATACCAACACATTGGATTATGAGCATCTGTACTTTTGGCAACCATTCTGACATCTAAGCGGATTCCTCTGCTATCCTCCTTGCTTGAGATTTTGTGATAATGATGAGAGTAATCATGGATGGCATTTACAGTTTTATGTAACATCTTTAAAGCTGGTTTCACAGAGTGAAACCAAATGCCAAGATTTCTCATATGGGCAGGCAGATGAGACAAGTTCCCCCATCTCACAGAAATGATAAATGTTGATTTAAGGTGCACATCACGCCCAAGAGAGCATCTGAGACTAGACTGTATGGAAAACCAGCAGTGTTGCACTATTGCTGACTGAAAATTATAGAATGTCAATAAAATAGCCCAAAGTTCAACTAGAACTACCTGTGGAGTAGTAGTCTAGTATTGCCCATGATGTAGTAGTCCACGTTTATCACCCAGAATGCTGTCAGAACAGTGACCGAAACATCAGATGCATTCTGTTTCAAGGTACAGCATGAAAGTGGCATATTAGCAGTCAGAAGTGGCACCACAAGAGAGAGATTAAGTTATGTTTTCATTCATACACAATCAGCGCTATCAGATTAGCTGTGACCAGCATCTCTATAGTGTGCTCTGTTGGTCAGTTGGTTAGCCCACAAAAATGCCTCCACCCCTTCTTAGCCACAGTCTTCGCCCTAGGAGGCTGAAGTTTGGCATGCATGTCAATTGTGTGTGTGTCGAGGATAAGGTTTGTGCTTGTGTTCATGCCAGTTGGCAACAGGGGGCTGTGCAAATGGGACTGGCTTATCTCAAAACCACACATAACTTCCAAATGGATGTACAGACTTGCACTAAATTTTGTGGAAAGGTTAGTCCTCAGTCAATGGAATGCCTATTAACTGTTTGTGCCAATTGGCAAAAAGGGCGTGTGACAGTGAAGGTGGCCAGTAACAAAAAGGCAAATAATTCCAAAGATTTACGTGACGTTACCAAACTTTGTGGAAAGACACACACACGCGCGCACACACGGGTAGACAGACATACATATACGGACACACACGCACACGCACATACGTACACACCGTTTTACCACTTCACCTTTCACAACTCATGAACTGGTTGTGGTGGGCACTTGTGGAGGCCATCATTGGACCAATCGGAGTTCCTTTTTCATTGGTGGTGAGCCCCAAATCTACACTTTTACCACGCCCTCTTCCGTAACTCGGGAACCTTTTGTCATAGGCTCTTGTGGGAGGCATCATTGAGCACTGAACAGAAAAGGGTCATTCCATGCCAAGTGAGAACGCTTGGGGTACAATTTGGGCCATCATGGTCTTAGATTTTCCTGTAGCTTTGCTCATTTATTTATTTTGGCCCAAATATCAACTCTGCCAAATTTCTCGGAAATCGGACCATCGGTATGGGTTTTACGGCACTTTGAAAAACGGCACTGTACAGAGATTGTGTAAAATGCCCCTCAGAAAGATCCCTGTTACATGAAAACTGCAATAGATTCATGCCTGTACATAAGCATGATGAAGGACAAGGCCCATGTCTTGGGAACTGAAAAGAGAAATTCCTGAAAAAGTCTTTGGTTGCTGTTCAGTGGGTCCTCAAAGTTGCCAAAAATTTGGACGTGGCCAAATTTTTTTCACTTTTGAGACCCTTGTAATTGAATCATGATGGAACATAATATAGAAAAACTAATGACATAAATCTTTGATTTCATGTAGAATCTCTTTATTAAATGTAAAAAACCTCTTATTATATCATTAGTTTTTCAGATTAACCCTTTCAAAGTCAGATGCAGCAGAAAGAGTCCCTTTTTGGGGGGCCCGGTAAGACCCCGGAGCCAACTCCAAACTCCTCAATTTTAGATATGTAACAGTCTAAGACCTATATTTTGTGGTAAAGGTGAGAGAAAGTTATATATTTGCCTATTTCAGGATGAAATATTGCCATCAAATGTTCAATTTTCAGGGAATATAAATATAATGTAATGTACAGCGAATGTACACAACTGTACAAGGAAGTACAGGAAAAGCACCCCACATACTTTTTAAATATGTTTAAATGCTAGCTAGTGAATGATTCATCCCATTGGCTTGAATAAACTGCAAACTAGAAATAAATGCTAGCGATGGTTAATGGCTATCAGCTGGAGGATTGGTAACGTTACCGTGTTTGCCAATGAATAGAATCTGACCAGTCACAATGCAAGGAAATTTTATTACATGTGTGTGATACCAAACCTGTATCTCTTGGGTTGTATCACATCGATTTTTAATCATTTATGGGATATTTATATATAGTCCCTAACCAATTTATTAGACCACCTGTCATAAAAAAATGAGAAAACACTAATATTTAAGAAACTTATCAAAAACTTGTTTAAAACTAAAAATTATTTTGTCATTTCTTTGGCAAATAATGAACTGAAACCACTAAATAGTCCTTATTCACACATAAAAACAACAAAAAAAAAACTATATTTTGCATGGCCTCCTCTGGCCTTGATAACAGCTTGCATTCTTGAATTCAACCACTAAAACTAATTTTTATGTTCAGGAATGCAAGAAAATAACTGTTATTTGGCATCTTAATAAAAAAAAAAAATAATGTGCTTAACTGTTTTTTTCTGCTTTTTTGTAATATGGTAAAATTTGATGAATTCATGAATAAAAAAAATAATTATATTTTAGCATTAAAAATATCATTTCAGTTAAAGAGCTTGTGCATACTGGTGGATTAACCATTACAGAAACATAGAAATTATTTTGGTAATTACGCTATTAATTTAGGGCATATTATACAGTATATAGTGTGTGTGTGTGTGTGTGTGTGTGTGTGTGTGTATATATACAGTGCCATGAAAAAGTATTTTATTTTTTGCATATTTTTCACACTTAACTGTTTCAGATCAAACAAATTTTAATCCCTTATTAGTCAACTCAAGTCAACTCAATGCGTCCCCTGTTTGTATGTATGTCATCAACTGACCGGCTGCTCTGCTCAAAATTGCCAACAGAGGGTACATTGAGCTGACCAATGACCTGACCAATAAGGGACTCGCACGCTCACCCCACACATGCTCTGCATGCTGCTAGTATTAGACAAAGACAACCCGAGCAAATACAAAATGCAATTTTTAAATGATGATTTCATTTATTAAGGGGAAAAAGCTATCCAAACCTACCTGGCCCTATGTGAAAAAGTAATTGCCCCCTAAATCCTAATAACTGGTTGTGCCACCCTCGGCGACAACAACTTCAATCAAACGTTTGCGATAACTGGCAATGAGTCTTTCAAATCGCTGTGGAAGAATTTTTGCCCACTCTTCTTTGCAGAATTGTTTTAGCCATATTGGAGGGTTTTTGAGCATGAACAGCCTTTTAACGGTCATGCCACTGCATCTCAACCAGATTTAAGTCCGGACTTTGACCAGGCCACTCCAAAATCTTCATTTAGTTTTTTTTTAAGCCATTCAGAGGTGGACTTGCTAGTGTGTTTCGGATCATTGTCCTGCTGCATAACCCAAGTGCGCTTGAGCTCACAAACTGATGGTTGGACATTCTCCTTCAGGATTTTCTGGTAGAGAGCAGAATTCATAGTTCCATCAATTACGACAAGTCATCCAGGTCCTGAAGCAGCAAAGCAGCCCCAAACCATCACACTAACACCACCATGTTTGACTTTTGGCATGATGTTCTTCTTATGAAATGTTGTGTTAATTTTACGCCTGATGTAACGGGATGTACACCTTCCAAAAAGTTCAACTTTTGTCTTGTCACTCCACAGAGTAGTTTCCAAGAAGTCTTGGGGATCATCAAGATGTATTTTGGCAAATGTGAGATGAGCTTTAAAGTTCTTCTTGGTCAGCAGTGGTTTTCGCCTTGGAACTCTCCCATGGATGCCATTTTTGCCCAGTCTCTTTCTTATTATTGAATCATGAACACTGACTTCAACTGAGGCAAGTGAGGCCTGCAGTTCTTCAGATGTTGTTCTGGGTTCTTTTGTGACCTCCTGGATGAGTCATCGATGCGCTCTTGGAGTAATTTTGGTAGGCCGGCCACTCCTGGGAAGGTTTACCACTGTTCCAAGTTTTCTCCATTAGTGGGTAATGGCTCTCACCGTGATTCGCCAGAGTCTCAAAGCCGTAGAAATGGCTTTGTAACCCTTTCCAGACTGATAGATGTCAATTTCTTTGTTTCTCATTTGTTCTTGAATTTCTTTAGTTCGTGGCATCACGTTGCTTTTTGAGATCTTTTAGCCTACTTCATTTTGTCAAACAGGTTCTATTTAAGTGATTTATTGATTCAACAGGTCTGGCAGTAATCAGGCCTGGGTGTGGCTAGTGAAATTGGACTCAAAAAATGTGGTTAATCACAGTTAATTCATGATTTAAGAAGGGGGGGAATTACTTTTTTCACATAATTTCATCTAGTATTTTTAGCTCATTTAGTATCTTGATGTTGGAATTGTGTTTTTTTTTTTTTTGGTAAAAATGGTCATCATGAGCTTTCAGCTGAGTTTCCTCCAGTTAAGTGGATATATAACATGACTTTCTTGCTTCACACAATGCATTCCTCTGGATACTGGGGGTGTTCAGGTTAAAAAGGTTAAATACTGGCTATAGGCTTGCCCCCCTCAGACTAGACAAGAAATCACCGCTCATGCAACTATGACCCCTCCTCTTCTATTTGTAATGTCATAAAACAGAAAACAGGAGAAGAGCAGAAGCACAAGAAACTTGAATCACACAAGAAAGAATGGTTATGCAGACATCAGTTTTCCCTCTTCACTTTCGCAGCCCACAATCGCTGTCTTTCCTAGTTTCAATGCATATTTATACCTTGTCCAGGACGGACCGCGCAACCCACAGCAACACGCAACACCATGACAGCAGGGACTGTGGTCTGAAAAGCCGAGAAAAAGCAGATTTGCTGTATAATTTCGACTTTGCCGCCCACAGAACTGTATTCAATTTCCACAACGTAGAAGACGTGGGTAATAACTTACTCCTGCTATACCATGTGATGGATCTGTGCTAATAAGCATACAAAGTGGCTATTTAAAAGTATGTCCAGACTCTGTTTATAGATGGCTCTGATTGCACACATTTTATTGAGAGTGGTTCAAAGAATAACATGTGTGACACTTACGAAGCTCTGATGTATTTACCAACCATTGGGGGAATAGCTATTTCGTAATCTATGAACCGTTTATTACAGATTGTTGAGGGAAGCATTACTTGTCAATGAAATTGTTCCGTTCTCCCCTATTTTTGCCATGGTGATCAAGTGTTGGTGAGGGTGTGTGTGTGTGTGTGTGTGTGTGTGTGGAAGTGGGGTGGGGGGGGTTGTGGCCTATTGGGGAACTTCCCTGGTATAAACACTGACCTTTTGTTTTTTTAGCTAATCTCTAAGAATTCATAATTTCTTCATTTTCTTTTCTAGTTATTTTGCTTTGCTGTTTTCCTTAGGTTGGGAGTTTTATCATTTGAACAATTGAGCAATGCTGCCAAAGGCCAAATAGGGAAAGCCAAAAAGATATAAAAACATTGCCGAAGTTTGGTTAAGAGAGTCTGTGTTCTCTCCATAGAGAGAAAAGTAGGACCTTGTTTGACACAGGAGCAATACGAACGGTAAATTTGCAGAGTTTCTCCTTCACAGTGCAAACGCCGCATCCACTCCACATTCAACGTCTGGAGGCGATATTATTGGCCTGAGAAGATAAAGATTTATAGCTAGTGGCAAGCAAGTAATGCCCTCCTTCAGATTTTTATCGATTAGGTTTTAGTATGTGTAACACCACACCTCCAGTGCTCCACAGACCGCCATTTGAATAGGCTCCAGCCTGAGCTTCAAACCGACAAGCTTGACATTCCGGTCAGTGGGCACGTATCATAATAAACAGAGAGCGATGTATCATGGCAAGTGATTATGGGTCTGTAAAGTTTCGGAGTTGCGTGCGAATGAGGATAGCTTAATGGTAGGGTGAGGCATGATTTGGTTATGGTAAGGGGTAGGGTTACGCTGTCTATAAAGAATAGAAGTTAATGCACTGACCTTAAAGCTGCAGTCGGTAACTTTGAGGAGAGAGAGGACTTCGCATAAAAATTTGAAAAAAATGCAACTTTCAGATCCCTCCCCCTCCCTCTCCACTGCATTCCTAAGACCCTCCCCCAGAAGGCTGCCGTGCACGCGAAGGCACGCGAGCTGTTATGCATGCAACTGCAGAGAGATTTTGCACGTTCACATTATGAAAGCGGCCAAGTTGCCAAGGCTAGACGTTACTGCTGTGAACAGTCAACACCGCTGGCCAACAAACAGGCGCGTCGTTAGACCTGAAAATTCTGGGGCTATTATCCCTCCTTTTATTGAAAATAATTAGTCCTGGCTAATTCTAGATGGTTTTCCTTCATTCACACGTTTTCCAATTCAAGAATAATCAAGTGGCAGTTGAAGACACGGCTTCTCTCCCCCATGCGATCTAAAAGCGACAAAATAATGGGCTTCATTCACTACCGAAAAATAATTTGATTATAATTAGGTCTATGCACCGTCACTCGGCGACAGCATTTCAGAACTCTTCAGCGAATGAAGGTAATTTCGGCGACAAGTACATATACCTGTTTTTGCAGCACGGTCACTCAATTCGCAGTAAAAAAAAAAATAGACAGCTGTCCGATTGGAAAATGTAAACGGACGAAACCACTAATGCTACCCACACACCAGAAGACTGAAAAGACTTAGAAAAGACTCTAAAAGACTATCAGCTCACATCTAAAGACTAGTGTTTAGAGTTTTTAGTCCCAGACTAGTCTCAGACAAAAGATTTTACAAAGACTGTGAATCTTGTAGGGTCACTATTTACAAGACTACAACTAGATTTTTTTAGCTTTTTTTTCCCATCATGCAATTTTTTTGTTTGTTATTGACTGTCTGGTTTCCTGTTTCCGCTTTTGTCAGTGCTCATCTATTGGTTGTTGATTGTGTTAGGTCACTGTGACTTGCGATAATATTGAACACGTTTGATATGATCCGCAAGCCCAAGACTAGGGAAAGACTGGTATGAAACGCGGTCGCAGACTGCATATTACCACCTTAAACTTAACGATCGAGATGACGGGAGCGCGCCGAGACTCCAGTCAGACTCCTAAAGACTGTCAGTTTTTAGTCTGGGACTGTGAAAATCGTTTGGTGTAAGCCCAGCATTACTAGTCTGAAATGCCGTCGCCGAGTGACGGTGCATAGACCTAATTATAATTAAATCATTTTTCTGTACTGAATGCAACCCATTATTTTGTCGCTTTTAGATCGAATGAGGGAGAGAAGCCGTCTCTTCGATTGCCACTTGATTATTCTTGAATTGGAAAACGTGTTAATAAAGGAAACCCATCTAGAATTAGCCAGGACTAATTATTTTCAATAAAGGGAGGGATATTAGCCCCGGATTTTTCAGGTCTAACGACGCGCCTGCCAACAAACGAGCAGAAATAAATCATGTCAACATGAAAAGTAATCTACAGCAGTATGTATTCATTAAAAACCCAGCACACGCTTATTTCTGTAAGTTACCCGTTTTTTTAGTGCAGAAACTGTCGTGAATCCACCTGAATGGCCAGTAAACCATGTATGTCAGAATTTAGCTGTGAGAGCACAGAAACGTTACACATATTTATAAGGACAACAACACAACCGATAAGACTGCCAGGTCACTTCATAAAGATATTTTCTGCTACTTTCTAATAAAACGACGCCAGTAACGTTAGCACTAGCATCTGAAACAAGCTAACGTTAGCTCGACTGCAACATCACAGTAACATCACGTGCACTGCGGAGTACTGTAACAATTACAAGACGCTGGCTAATCGAACAGCGACTGTGCTTGTAAGCGACGTTCACTCGCTTATTTGCAGAGCGAAAATGAATTGATGCTGGTTTGGGCTGGGGCTAGTTAGCTGTGCATGTCAGCGACGCCAACTCGCCTATTTGCAGAGCAAAAATGAACCAACGAATAAAGCAGGGGTTTACCTGTCAAGGAGAGAAGTCGCAAACTGCGTCAGTTTTTAATCCTTCCAGATCACGGAGTTCCTTCCACCTCTAAAAAGCCACACCGATGTTCACTCTGGTTTTATCAAATTCTTTCTTTTGTGCTTTTTTTCTTCTGGCTTCCTTTTTTTACTGGTCTTAGCCGTGTGTGCTGTTGCCGGTAACGGAGGTATCGGTATTTTTCTCCTCGCTTATGGCTCTAAGCTCTTGAACCCTCTCTCGGAGATTTGAGCTTGACTAAGCACTGGCGTGAACTGAGCAGGAAGGGGGAGGAGGCTGTCCGCAGCGCGTGCATGTGCTCTGTTTGACGGCTGTCAGACACCATCCTGGCTCTAATTGGTTCTTTTTGGTCGGTCCGAACGATTCTTTTAAATTGCAGTAGGAGCATTAGGTGGGTTTAAAGGAGCCTTTTTTATTTACAGAGTACTAGTTTTATGTAATACTGTCTATACACAGTAACAGTTATAGCAACAATGACAAAAAGTTACTTTTCTAAAACTTACCAACTGCAGCTTTAAGGATAGTTGGGAAACTTGCGTGTGTGTGTATGCACGTGTGGATGTATGTGCGTACGAGGTTGCAGCGATTGCAAACTCGCGCTCATTTAAAATGAAACTCCCGCCTCCAAAGTCTCTAAAGTCAAATCGGCAAGCGAGCGTATACTGATATTGCGAGCATATTTTGACATTGCGAGCGTGGTGAGATTGCGAGCATTTATTGAGATTGCGAGCATTTCTTGACATTGTGAGCGCGGTGAGATTGCGAGCATTTATTGACATTGCGAGCGTGGTGAGATTGCTAGCATTTTTTGACATTGTGAGCGCGTGTTGAAATTACGAGCGTGGTGAGACTGCGAGCATTTACTGACATTGCGAGCATTGAGATTGCGAGCATTTTTTGACATTGTGAGCGCGTGTTGAAATCACGCGTGTGGTGAGATTGCAGGCATTTATTGATATTGCGAGCATTTTTTGATATTGTAAGAGCATGTTGAAATTGCGAGCGCCGTGAGATTGCGAGCATTTATTGATATTGTGAGCGCATTTTGAAGTTGAGAGCGGACACTGAGGGTCGTACACCCACGGTTTTCACGCGCTCTCTCGGTTTTCATGCGCTCGAGTTTTGAGACTAATTTAACGCCATATGTGACACTTCTCCAATGCCCACAAGGGGCCGCATCCGCGAGAAAAGCTTTAATACTTGTACATGTAGTTCCCTAATTGGATATTCCACATTTGGGGGGGATTGGAGGTGCCAAATTAAAGAAAAAGAAAAACATGGAGGTGATAACCATCTGAAAGTCTTTTTTTTTTTTTTTGGGGGGTAAATCTTACCTTATCTGAATAAGTAATGGTTACTAACTGATATTAATTAACTTTTATTAGTAATTATCAGGTATTACCTATTAGCAATTAAGAGATAATTTTACCCAATTTTGTTGAGTAAGTAGCTGTAGAATATATACATAAATGTGAAGTAAATTTAACCCAATTTATTTAAGTATTTCATAGCTTTTTATTTCAGTTATTTTATACTCAATACATGGAATTAAATCTACCCAAAAAAAGTTAATGCAAATTGTTGCCTCAGATTTATTGGGTAAATTCTATAGGTTACTTATTACAGTGTACCGTCTTATTATTTAGTTTAGAAGAAGTATACTAATAGTACACTTGAATAAACTTCTTTTTCGTAAGGGCTATTTTAGGGTTCAGTACGGAAAGCCAGGACCAGGAATAATTTTGTAATGCTGTTCGCATACAGTTGGTGGTGCACAGCGCACATGCCTGCCTTGTCCTCCCTCACACGATTTAAATCACCTAGCATTTTCTTCCGTTAGTTTGGTACACAACAAGGGGGAAGGTTTCTCTCATTCCCCAATGAAAAGACGACTAAAATCTAACTTATTTCAGGGAATCTCATGAAAGGTGATGAGGTATACGATGTACGGTTTAAGATCAAAACATTATACAGAGATAATGCTGGAAATATGTCGTAATTTCGTATTTTCAGTTTTACGAACCGAACGATGTAGTAGGCCACTGTTTGAATGTGATTGTTCGTTTTAAACTTGCAATTTTACCTTCTCAATTCAGCGAGTCACCGCCGCTGTCACAAACGGAGTAGTCCACAGCCCTTGTCCATATTTGCGCGTCCATGCCAAGTAAAGAACCTCTCGATGTCAAGTCTCGAGTTAATTCAAATGCAATAAAGCTCAAGAACCACACTTAGATGACTCCGCAAGAATCGATTTCACGCAGCACATACTTTTCTTTTACAAAGTCAAATTGATGATAATCATAATTCGCATCTCAGAGTTAGAGCTCGTATTTCGCTGAACAGCTTGCCAGGAAACATGCGACTCGTTCACCTGCGCATAAAGGAACCAGCTACTTGCTTTGCTCCACTGTGCCTGAAGGCTAGCCTATAATAGGGAGCTTCCTCATCCACATTATTTACTTTTACAAACTTTAGTGGACGTTATGAATAGCTCATTACACAACATTCGTTTTCAAGTTCACAGATCTAGAAAGTTTATCTCTTGTCTGTATCGATTGTGTCCTGAAAACTGCAATCAATCATGAAACTAACAAACGAAAACAACTCATTTATGCATAGCATTCTCCGGTAATGAACAAGTGTCGCTACTTTTAGTGGGAAATACTAATAACAATGACAATAATAAGAAGAAGAAGAATAGTTGTTAGATCAAAGAAGAGGAATACCTACCCATAAGAATATCCATCTTGTCAACTTCATTTTGAATTCTGATGTTTGTAAAATTTAGGGGGAAACAGCGCTCCACTAAACAAATGCTTAGTAAATTAATAGCATGATAAACTGCGACGATTAAATACGTCAAGTGATTCTATGCTTTATATTCCCGTTGTTCAGCCGGAGACATGTTGTCGCGAAATGCTCTTTTCCGAAACTGACTGTGGTGGCCACGCAATAAATAACATGACTACAGGCTGGAGGAAGTCGGCCTACGTTTCTAGAAAAAAAGAGAGAAATACAATAAAAGTTGTTTTACCTTTAAGGAACTAGGTTGGATCCTGATCGACGTATCGCATCATTACTCACAACACACAACTCTGACTTCTTTCCACTGGTGGTTAGACTGCTGCCTATGATTACCCTCACAAAAAAAAAAAGAAGTAAATTTGAGTATACTACTAGTATACTTCTTTTAAAATAAAGATGGGGAAGTATACTTAGAGTTTACTTTTTATGAACTACTCAAAGATATAGCCTACTAAACAAAATTGAAGACCTGGGTGCAAGAAGTACTTAAGTCACATTTTCCAAAAAATGAGCTGACACTACTACCATAAAGTAGAGTGTCATGTGCATCATTTAAAGCAAAAAAATTCCAAATGTAAGTACTCAAGTCCTCAATACTAATATGCGGCCTTCCCTGAATCTACTGAATTTTTGTGCAAGAAATACTCAAGTCTTTGCAGAAGTACTCAAGTCCTTGATGTCATCAGGAACAAGTGCCTAAGTCCATGACTGTCCAATCAGCTGCTAGTATGTGTCATGTGACAAGCGTAGCAAAAGTGACTGTTTGGCGATCAGAAAATGATTGAAACAGCATTTGTGTGGTAAAAGTGCCAAAGTCCATGCATTTTATGGCAGTAAGTACCAAAGTCCAGGCATTTTATGGTAAGAAGTACCAAAGTCCGAAACTGATTTTCTTGTTTTTTTCGTAAAAAAGCATTATTTTTCCACAAAAACGTGTCTGTCTACTTCGTATAACCCCTGGGACTAGCAGCAGGCGCCACTGAATGTTATCTTTTGAAAAAAGTATTTGCAGCATGTTTTCAAAACTTTGACCCTTAATATCTCAAAAGTGTTATTTTGTGACTAAAGTACTTCTTGCACCCAGGTCTTCAATTATTCTTGGCATAAACTGAAAAGTACATAGCTACCCTTACAAAAAAATAAGTATACTTCCAGTTCAAGCAAAGTAAACTTAAAGTGCACATCTAATTAGTGGGCAAGCTGGAAGCTTGCACACTTATGTTCTTCCCACTCTTTCTTTCTTACTTTCTTTATTCTCTGATTTTTGTGCTGACTAACTACTCCTACATACTTTCACCGAGAAACTTCATTCAAACTTCAAAAAATTTGGCTTGTTCTGAATTATGCTCGTATTCATCTTTCATACTTTTTGCGTTATTAATTTTTATTTCAATATTTTTGTCCCATAGGAAACAATGAAACAGATTTTTTAAAATGTAGCTATTTTCAGCTATTTTTTACTCTGTCATACTTTTAGCTAGAAACGTCCTTCAAACTGGAAAATGTTATGCTAAGCTTGGATAATTTCTTTACTGTCCGAAGTTTTTGTAACTTCTATAATTTTTTAATTATAATTTAAAAAAAAATTTTTTTACAATAAATTCTGGAAACTTAAGAGTGTGGTGGCATCACCGTTAAGAGTGGCGAACAGCTGCAAAACCGTCAAGAAGTCTTCTCTTAAACTTGCTCTAACTCCCACAGTTTTCTCTCCACATAAATATTTTTATATCCAAGTTGTAGCAAAAGTTGTGCTGGTCACGAAAATGTAACGATGGAAGCACTTGGACAAACGGTTTTCGCTGTATGAGCTGAAAAGCGACGGGACCGCTCACCGAAACTCCATTAACTCCAATGTTAAATGAGACAAGAAAATGCCGGTTGCGAAGGCGAAACACGCAGTTTTCTAACTTGCTCGTGTTCCCACATTTTTTTGACAGTACACACTGTCGCCTCACAGCAAGAATTCTGACATATTTTACTCAGCAGACATTCGGGTTTTCTCCGGTATGGTCCCACAGTCCAAAGACATCCATTTAGGTTAGATTGGACACTACCATCTTTGAGTTAGAAGTCACAATATGTGAATGGAAACGCCCTCGATGGATTAGCTGTTCAGGGTGGGTTCTCTGTTGCCCGTAGTTAGCTGGGATAGGCTCCAGTGAACAGCCAGGAATAAGCGGGTATAGAAAATGAATGAATGATGAATGAATTTTACTCAGCAGACATTCCTCTTTCGTATGGTACCTCCATTTTGTAGATTGGACTTACCATCTTTGAGTTAGAAGTCACAATATGTAAGAAACGCATTAGCTAAAATCTCTGTTGGAGTAAATGATGCAGCCATGAACTCAAATGGCTGTGCGTGACTCAGTGGAATTGTAGCATAGCAGTAGGGCGCATAATAGATATGGATCATTCGCGGTTCGATTCTGCCCTCTGCTTGCCTTTTTCCAGGCCTCAACATTATCATTGTTCGTATAAAGATTGGTACGACCGGGGGCGTCTCTAGGACTGAGGATTGGGGGGGCCCAGAGCTTCCCTTTAAAACCATTATTAACCCTGACTTGCACTCACTTATTCTCATAATTGACAAACAAACCTTCCAAGATTTTCCCGGCTTTTTTATTGTTTTAGCGATCTTTTTCCCGATTTTGCAGTAGCTTTTTCAAAAAGTGGCAATGAAAGTTGCAATGTCTTGGCGATTTAATCTTTTGTCCGAGAAAAATTTGCGTGGATTGGTTGTATTTGCATTAATAGTTGCAATCGCGACATGCAACTTCCTTGAGCGACTGAGCAATAGATTCACTCCGAGAACACGCTGGTACGGTATGGTACGGCGACAAAATAATTAATCTGGATGCGTAATTTCGTGCATTTAAATCAGCGTCATTCAGAATTGCTCACAGACATTTCAAATGGTCTTTTATTTTATTTAAATAAAACGATCATGAAGCGCAAGTTAAATCACTTGATGTGTGGAAAAGGTAGCGCAGATGTTTCAGAGCAGTTTGTCTTTCATAAAGCATTGGCCTATTTTTGAGTAGCCTAAATAATTTTTCTGATCTGAATTTAGCCCATTATTGAGTTGTCATTAACATAACATAACATGAATGGCGAGAACAGGCCGTCCAGCCCAACTAGGCTTGCCAGTTTCTTTATTCTATTGTTAATACAGTATATCACTTCAGATACTCAATGACTCAATGGTATCTAGCTTTACGTCAAGACTGCTCTTGAAAACTCCCAAGGTCTCTGCCTCAACAATATGGACAGGCAAGCTATTTCACACCAAAATTACTCTTTGGGTGAAGAAATATTTCCGAATATCAGTGCTAAATTTTCCCTTGGTCAACTTCCATTTGTGACCCCGAGTTCTACTAACAACACTTGGTCGAAGGAATCCTACATAATTCACTTTGTTAATCCCTTTAACATATTTAAAGACCTCAATCAGATCACCCCTAAGTCTCCTTTTCCTGAGACTAAAGAGATTAAGGATCTTCAGCCTCTTCTCATAGCTTTCATAGTTTATACCCAGAATTAGCTTAGTGGCTCTTCTCTGAACTTTTTCTAGAGCCTCTATCTTTCTTAAAGTATGGTCCACAGAACTGTACACAATACTCCAGATGTGGTCTGGCGAATGTGTTGTACAAAAGAAGCATCACCTCCTTGGATTTGTACTCAATACTTTTGGCAATGTATCCCAGCATCCGATTGGCTTTTTTAACTGCTACGGCACAATGGCTAGAACCTGTGAGGGTTTGGTCAACAATCACTCCCAGATCTTTTTCGTGTGGAGCACATTCCAGTTTTAAACCTCCCATGAAGTAATCCTGTCTAATGTTTTTATTACCTACATGTACAACTTCACATTTCGCTACATTAAATTTCATTTGCCACATTTCTGCCCAATTCTGGATTCTATCCAAATCATCCTGAATCACTTTAGTGGACTCTAAACTATTTGCCAAACCTCCCAATTTAGTATCATCTGCAAATTTAACTAATTTGCTCTCAATATTCCTATCAAGGTCATTAATGTAGATGAGGAACAGCAGGGGTCCCAACACCGATCCCTGGGGGACACCACTCCCCACCATACCTAGCTCAGATGAGATACCACTGACCACCACTCTTTGTGTTCTGTCATGTAACCAGTTTTGAATCCACTCAAGAATACCTCCTGTAACTCCAATGGAGCTCGTTTCAAAAATTAGTCTCTTATGCGGTACTATATCAAATGCTTTCTGAAAATCCAAGTATATGATGTCATAAGCCCTGCTCTGGTCATAAGTCTTGGTGGCCTCTTCAAAAAATTCCAGAAGGTTTGTCAGGCATGACCTTCCCTTATGGAAACCATGTTGGCAATCCCTCAAGATATTATTACGTTCAAGAAATAAGTCCAGCTCATCTTTTATGATAGATTCCAGTATTTTACATGCAATGCAACTTAAACTGACTGGCCTGTAATTTCCTGGCTCAGTACGGTCCCCTTTCTTAGATATTGGAATTATATTGCCCTGCTTCCAATTATTTGGTATTTCTCCAGTTTCTAAAGACCGTCTGAAGATGGTGGATAGCAGCTTAAAGATGATCTCACTAACTTCCCCGAGCACTCTACGATATAAGCCATCAGGACCCGCCACCTTATCCGCCTTTAGTATTGCAACTTGTCTAATACTTCGTTATCCCTAACCTCAATTTCCGCTAAATAATCTTGAGCATTGGACATGCCCTCTGGCCGAATAAAAATCCGCCCTGAGGTAAAATTCTCAACAAAGTAACTGTTTAAGGTATCCGCAATATCCTTGTTATCATAGAGCAGCGACCCATATTTATTCTTTATGCACTTAACCTCCTTTTTGACTTTCCTTTTTCTGCTACAGTACTGAAAGAAGTGCTTAGGGTTAGTTTTTGCCCCTTCTGCAATTTGTCTTTCATACAGTCTTCGAGCATTCCTCAGCTCTTTTTTGACCACAGCCCACATTTTACAGTGTTCAGCCTTAGTGTTCTCAATGTTATCCTTTATGTACATCTTATAAAGATTCCTTTTTTCCCTCAAACTCCTACAAATAGCTGTGGTCATTCACTGAGGATTCTGCTTTCTCAGCTTACTTTTGGACACCTTTGGAATGAATTTGCATTGTGAATCAAGTAAAACCCCCTTAAATCTTTCCCACATCTCATTTACAGACTCTCAGTCCAGGAGTGTCTCCCATTTTATTTTGCTTAGATATGAGCGCATCCCGTCATGAAAATTTTTGTTTTTGAAGACACCTTTTTAACTTCCCATGAAACATCAAAATTAACAGTAGAGTGATCACTTGTCCCAAGTGGCTTCAGTACCTCAACATTGCTAATTTTATCTGGGTCATCACAAAGCACCAAGTCTATAATTGCCTTCTCTCTTGTAGGTTTCTTAACATACTGCACCAAAAAATGATCATTTATAAAATCTAGAAATTCTTCCTCCCCCTACCCTGTCCTTTCACCATTTCCCAATTGATACCAGGATAATTTAAGTCTCCCATAATAATAGTCCCTCCTCCTCTACAAGCTTGCGTAATCCTCTTAAAGAGCATTTCATTGACAATATTGTCCAAAGCTGGTGGTCGATAGCATACTCCTATGTTTAAACCAGTCTCGTGTTTGCCACTGAGCCTGACCCAGATATCTTCACATGGCAAGGAATGTTCAATTTCAGGAATTTCCTGCACATTTATGTTTTTGTTCACATAGAGTGCTACACCCCCTCCTCGCCTATTGCATCTATCCTTCCTAAAGAGCTTATAACCTTCTATATTATATTCATCTCCATCCTCTTCACTAAGCCATGTCTCTGTAATCCCAACTATGTCATAGCCCTCACTAATCATAACGGCCTCAAGTTCTGGAAATTTATTTTTTAAGCTTCTTGCATTTAGATAAAAACATTTCAGGTTATCAAGAATGCTCTTCCCCCTCGATTTCCCATGCGCCTGCTGCTCCAAGTCCCTCACTACACTTTGTTGCTTTAAAAATATATCATCAGTAGTGCATGTAACGCTGTCAGCTTCCATCAGGACAGTCTGAATTTCCCTCTGTATAACACTCTCTAACCTCCCTGCACCGCAAGTCCCTAGTTTAAATAACTCTGTGCTACCCTCACCATACGCTGACCCAATGCAAAGGTACCCCTCCGGTTCAGATGTAGCCCGTCCGGCTTGAACAGGTCACCCCTGTCCCAGAAGTAGTTCCAGTAAAATAACAAGGAGACAGTGCATTAATTTAACTGATAAACGCAGTCCATTGATAACAGCGCAGTAGCACCTCGTACTTCGGCTTTCCATAAATGCATCAATGTTGTCATATAACGTTACTTGCTCAATTTTTATTATTGCTACTATTATTTTTATTATTAGGTCTACTTTTTACATTATCACTTGTCTCTTGCTGGAACACGAGATCAATCACTTTACGGATGTTTATATTGGTAAATAATGACACCCCAATTTACTGTGCTGCTCGTTGTTCTGGTCATCTTGCCTATCTTGGCTATAACGCTATCTGAAATAAATTAATTTAATCAATTATATGCCAGTTAATGACATTGGTCAAAATATTTATTGGGCTTGATGATTCTGTAGCTATAAACCTTTATTCAATTTAAAATGTGCTTTTGATTTTAAAAATAATTCTGCTTTTTATTGAATGGAAAATAAATGATCTCATTGGAAAAGTTCAACAAGTATAGCCTTTTATTTAGCGTGTTTTTTTTTTTAACCCTTTAGGAAGAGGCTATTAGCCCCGCAGCGCTTCCGCGCGAAACTTCAAAGAGCGGGGCGGATTATAAAATGAAATCTCTTATTGGCCCAGCTGCTGGGCAAATAGCAGAAGTGCTTCTGTTATCTGTCATGCTGTGGTGCGAATAGCAGAACTGCTTCTCTTATCAGCCCCGCTGCAGGGTAGATAGCTGATGTATTCCCGTCAACTCACCGCGCTGTGGGGCGAATAGCCACTTCCTTTTTGGAAAGGTCGCGCATAGTTTTTCTTAAGTCGCCCGCATATTTTTATGGCAATTTTTCAGTCGGCAATGTCATCAATTTATCTCAAATAAATATATGAAGTAGGTTGATGTGTGCTAACACTGCATCTTGCTTAATAAGTGCTTTCACCCAACTTCATGTCAAAAAATGCGAACTATTCCTTTAAACGATACAATATCCCACTGTCATGAATAATTTTAATTTTCAGAGGCTGTAAACTCATCTCCAGCAGCTTTAACCCCACATTGTCAGCAATTCGAACTTCACATTATCGGCAGCTTCCAGCTTGCCCATGCACTTTCCCCTGGAACTGCACTTGTCTAGTTCACATATAACCTATATTTTGTATGGCCTCCTTTGGCCTTGATAACAGCTTGCATTCTTGCATTCAACCACTAAAACAAATTTTTATGTTCAGGAATGCAAGAAAATAACTGATATTTGGTAATTTAATAAAAAAATTAATAATGTGCTCAACTACTTTTTTCTGCTTTTTTGCAAAACGGTAAATTCGAAAATTCATGGATAACAACAATAATTATATTTTAGCATTAAAAATATCATTTTAGTTAAAGAGCTTGCGCATACTGGTGTATTAACCATTACAGAAACATAAAAATTATTTTGGTAATTACCAAGACTGTTAATTTAGGGCAGATGTGACATAAACCTTACATTGGGTGGTAGTCTAATAAATTGGTTAAGCACTGTACCTCTAGTAAATTTTTCAGTTCATGAAAGTATACTGTGAAGTATACTGCAAGTAAACTATTAGTTCACTAGTTATATACTTCTAGCACAATTTCTGGTTTATAAAAGTATACTTTGAAGCATACTGAAAGTAAATTCAGATAAACTACAATGTTACTAGTTATATACTTCAAGCCAACTTCTTAGTTTATGAAAGTATACTTAGAAGTATACTGCAAGTAAACTTATAGGTATACTAGTCAACTATTTCTATACAAGCCTTCATAGTTAAAATTTAGTTTTAAACTTTCAGGGAGCTAAAAGTTTTTAGTATTTAAACTGCAAGTATACTTCAAAGTCTTCTTTAAGTTAACTGAACATCATACTCACAGCTTATGATTATTGCACTCTAAAATATATAACTGTTGCTATTCAGACATTATTTAACATAAGTAGACGAGAGGTTAACTCATGCACTCTACTCGTAGACAATACTTCAGTGCATTCTGCTTTAATTTACAGATAAAGGTACTTATAAGAATTCACAATGAAATACATACTCAGGATTGAGAACAAAATTGATTCCTTCATAAATTCAATTTTCAAACACAATATTGTATTGGATGCCAAAGTATAAGAACACAGCAATGACAACTCTTATCGAAATCCCATTTCAAAACAAAAAACTGCCTCTTTCTCTCATATGGAACCAGAAATATGCATAACATGAATTAGCAATGCCTTCAGCCTGACAAGTAGGCTGGAGAACTCGAGCAAAGCCTGATGAAATATTCCAAATGAGTACACAGATGAGCCATTTTTTTGTTAATGGAGTTCTGTATCACAGTCAAAAATGTGACCGACTTAAGAAAAGATGCAACTGTGCTGTATACTTGAAAGATGGTACATTTTGTTTAATAAATAATTTAATCATTTTCAAACAAGAGTGTGGACATGAAAGCCCTGCATGTTGTACCTGTGCCAAACACTGCTGTATTTTAGTTGAGATACTACAGTAGTTAAATCTAGCAGGCCATTATGTGCAGATTCACAGATAAATGTACACAGTACATACAGACTGGAAACTTCAGTGCTATCTGGCCTGATATAATGACAATGAAATGTGTATACTAGTTTTATAACTGGCAGCCATACCAGCACTTGATATGCACCAGTTGTGTGGCTGAAGCTAAGCAGGTGTGGGCTTGGTTAGTGTTTAGATGGGAGACCACCTAGGAAAATAAGTTGCTGCTGGAAGAGGTGTTGGTAGCCCAGTAGATAGTGATCTTCCCTCTGGCAGAATAATGTTCAATAACCCAGTGTAGTGATGGGGATGCTGCTCTTCAGATGAGATGTTAAACTGAAGTCCTGACTCACTGTGGTCATTAAAGATGCTATGACACTCTTTAGGTTTACTAGCAGTATACTTTCATGAACTGAAAAGTTTACTAGAAGTATACAACTAATAAACCAGCGTTTATCTGTAAGTTTACTTGCCGTATACTTAAAAGTATACTTTCATAAACTGAATACAACTAGTTCAATCACAGTATACTTAAAAGTTCACTTGTCGAGTACCTGCACTACAAAATAAAACTTAGATGTAAACTAGATCTGTACTTTAAGTTTACTTTGCTTAAACTTTAAATATACTTAAAAGTATACTTTTATAAACTTAAAGTGGGTCAATTTAGTCCCAAGAAGTATTTAATTAGACCACTTAAAAGTATATTACTAGTATATTGACACTAGTACATTTGCTATATAAAGTATACTTGGAAAATATACTTGACATTAACTTAACTCATTCCCTATGGCAAGCCGCTGCCAACGGTGCGGCGAATTCTACCATTCCCTATGGTAAGCCGGTGCCAGCGGCGTGGATGACCATTCACAGTCCGATGAAAACACGAAATCATTTGACGATCGCGGTGATGGGCCACCTGTACTTCAATACTTTATACTGCGCAATTTTCAGGGAAAGTATTCTGTACAAACACGACAACTTTATATAAAAGTTTTCCGTAGGGAATGAGTTAAGTTTACTTGAAAAAATTGAACTTCAAGTATACTTCTTTTTTTGTAAGGGTAACGACACTCATTCTTTTTTCATGAAATACATTCAGTGAATGAGATGTGGTGAAAGGAATGGTTCAGTAGTGGTGGCTTCAACAAATTGAAGAGGTGGATGGTACAAAGGTTTGCTTTTTTGCCGACATCATCTTAGCAGTGTGTCTTTGCCGTCACAGTTCTTTTAGATGTTGCCAAAATCAACTTGTGTGAGACCATTTAATACTGAGGTTGTGTACAATTTGAGTCAGGAAGCGATGACAGCGGTATAATTGATCCCCGGTATGCATTAGGCGATAATAATTTACTGTGTATAGGTAAATGAAAATTATTGTCCCATAGCAAAAGTGATTTTTAATGGAGTAAGACAATACATATTTTGCTTTTTATTTGCTTTGTGAAGCTATAACTGAGTCCAGCTCACGGGTAAATACGAAAAATGTTCAGACCCTATCACTTTTGTGTACACAGAGGAGTGATCAGGATGTCATCTTTGGGTGGGCATTTGGACTAATTTCATTGGCAACAACAATGATGTTGCTGTCCCCTGTTCCTAAATAGGAAATGTAAATAAAGGCGAAGTGAGATTTTTTGTGGGAGGACGGGGTAAGGGAATACAGTTACAGCATCCACAAATTATTGGGGGTCAGGGGACATTAGCCAGTGCAAAAGAAAAAAAATGAAACAGTACAAGTTAGATTTTATTACGTGCATTTGTATAATGAACTAGTGGTAAAAAAACTTGTGAGCTAATTTTGATTTGGGCCTTCAGTGGGCCACAATAATGTGCACAAATACACCTGTACATGTGAGTGTATATACTGTGTATATGTGTGTGTATATACAGTGGGTCCAGAATTACTGGCACCCCTGACTGGCAATGCCAAAACAATATAAAAAAAAAATTATTACTCTGTTCGTTTGTTCGTGGGTCTGTTACTTGCCGGAATCTCGGATTCCGCAAGTATATTACTCTGTTCGTTTGTTTGTGGGTTTGTTACTTGCCGGAATGGTGTTCTGGGTGGTTGCTAGGGCATTGCTAGGCGGTTGCTATGGTGTTCTGGGTGGTTGCTAGGGCATTGCTAGGCGGTTGCTATGGTGTTCTGGGTGGTTGCTATGGCGTTGCTAGGCGGTTGCTATGGTGTTCTGGGTGGTTGTTAGGGCGTTGCTAGGTGGTTGCTATGGTGTTCTGGGTGGTTGCTAAGGCGTTGCTAGGCAGTTGCTATTGTGTTCTGGGTGGTTGCTAGGGTATTGCTGGGCAGTTGCTATTGTGTTCTGGGTGGTTGCTAGGGCGTTGCTAGGCGGTTGCTATGGTGTTCTGGGTGGTTGCTAGGGCATTGCTAGGCGGTTGCTATGGTGTTCTGGGTGGTTGCTAGGGCGTTGCTAGGCGGTTGCTATGGTGTTCTGGGTGGTTGCTAGGGCGTTGCTAGGCGTGTTGCTATGGTGTTCTGGGTGGTTGTTAGGCGTTGCTAGGTGGTTGCTATGGTGTTCTGGGTGGTTGCTAGGGCATTGCTAGGCGGTTGCTATGGTGTTCTGGGTGGTTGCTAGGGCATTGCTAGGCGGTTGCTATGGTGTTCTGGGTGGTTGCTAGGGCGTTGCTAGGCGGTTGCTATTGTGTTCTGGGTGGTTGCTAGGGCATTGCTAGGCAGTTGCTATGGTGTTCTGGGTGGTTGCTAGGGCGTTGCTAGGCGGTTGCTATGGTGTTCTCGGTGGTTGCTAGGGCGTTGCTAGGCGGTTGCTATGGTGTTCTGAGTGGTTGCTAGGGCGTTGCTAGGCAGTTGCTATGGTGTTCTGGGTGGTTGCTAGGGCTTTGATTGGTGGTTGCCATGGTGCTCTGGGTGGTTTCTATGACGTTTCTAGGCCGTTGCTATGGTGTTCTGGGTGGTTGCTAGGGCGTTCTGGGTGGTTGCTATGGTGTTTTGGGTGGTTGCTAGGTCGTTGCTAGGCGGTTCCTATGCTGTTCCTAACGGTTGCTTGGGCGTTGCTTGTCAATGTTTGGAAGTTGGAACAGAGTTTCTACGTGAATATATGAGTTCACGGTGAGAGGGTGAAGATGAGTGAGTTTTCTCATTGACTTCCATTATAACAAGGTTTTAGAAGTCCATGTTTTTCAGGAATTGTGGGAAATCCGTAAGTCGGATTGCTTAGAAAAGTCATAGCACACTCCTCACAAGGGAGCCGCACGTTTTCATGTGTCGTGTGGGGATCGGGTGAAAACTGTGGTAGGGTAGCTAACCGTAGCAAACGGAAGAATATGGAATAATAATAATAAAGAAGTATGCAGGAAGAATATGGAATAATAATAATAAAGAAGTATGCAGGATTATAATATGTGTCTGCATTGCTGCAGGCACATAATAATAAAGAAGTATGCAGGATTATAATATGTGTCTGCATTGCTGCAGGCACATAATGAATGATTGAAAACAGGTCATGACCAATCATTATTTTCAAGGGATGGGTTTGAGCCTTCTCTATCGCTAGTTCACCAGCCGCCACTATATGTATATAATATGTGTGTGTGCGCGCGCGCGTATATATAATGTGTTTTTTTTTTTTTTTTATTCACAACACTGCTAATTTGGAAACAAAAATTAACCTCCAACTTCATTTTAAATTAATTTAATTTTTTTTAAAAATTGGATGCCGAGTCTGGATGCGAACGATGTAGGATGTGTTTCTCGGTCGGTCCTCAGGAATGTGATTATAATATACGAGGGTCATTCAAAAAGTTCTAAGCCTCGCCTAGAAAGAGTCACAGGAGAAAGACAGTTTTTTCATTATTTTTTAATATAGTCTCCTTTAACTTCAATGCACTTGGTCCAACGATGCTCAAGCATTACTATCCCATCACGGAAGAAAGTAGCGTCCTGGTCCTCCAAAACCTCCTCCACAGCATGTATGACTTCATCATTGCTTCCAAAATGGTGACCATGCAGGTGGAATTTGAGTTTAAGGAACAGGTAGAAGTCAGATGGAGCCCAGTCCGGTCAGTAAGGGGCCTGAGGCAACAATTCGAAGCCGCAGTTGGCTGCTTCGGCCACTGCCACTTGTGCAGTGTGAATGGGCGCATTGTCCTGGAGCAAGAGCACACCCACCCGCAGCTTTCCTCTGCATTTCACCTTGATTGCCTCTTCAGTTCTTGCAATTCTGATGGATAAAACTGTCCTTTAATAGTTTCACCTTTCTCCAAGTTGTTTTTCATAAGAATGCCTTCAGAATACCAGAAAACAGAGGCCATCACCTTGCCGACAGACGCTGTTTGCTTGAATTTTCTTGGGGCTGGAGAACCATGGTGTTTCCACTATTTGCTTTGAAGCTTTGATTCAGGTTCAAAGTGGTGAGCCCATGTTTCATCTTGGGTCACTAGTCTTCAGTGGAAATTCTCTCGGTCAGCCTGGAAGTGAGTCAGAAGTGTCCTGGAAATGTCCACTCTCTTCTGGCATCAGCATTCTTGGTACCCATCTTGCAGACAGCTTGTTCATCCCCAAGATCACAGTTAAAACAGTGTGCACTGAGCCAGCACTGATGCCTGTGGCCTCAGCTATCTGTTGGACAGTCAAACATCTGTCATCCAACACCATGCGGTGAATGGCATCAACTTGTTCATCAGTGGTTGATGTTTTTGGGCGTCCTGACCCAGGGTCATTTTCTGTGCTGTCCCTGCCCCGCTTGAATTCAGCAGCCCACTTTTTAACAGTGGAATAGGAAGAGGAGTCCTCATTTAGTGTGTTTACCATGTCCTCATGGATTTTCTTGGGCGTCATATTTTTCTTTTGTGGATACTTTTTCACTGCTTAGACTTCTTTTTTGTCCATTTTCACATTTACCTTACACTTGACAACTTTAAAAAGGTCTAACTTGCACTGTAATGAGGACAAAATTCAGATTACTTGTTTCTAGTCTTGTGTGAAGTTGTAGAATGTTACCACAACAAAAGGTTCAGCTATTGCTCTTCCTTCTGGGCGAGGCTTAGAACTTTTTGAATGACCCTCGTAGTTTTGCTAATATTTTAAGTTTGTCCACTGTCTGCTACTGCAAGGTGATCGAATGTTTTTTTAGGAACTCTGCAATTTTGAGAGTCATAACTGGATCAATGTCGAGTTCACAGACGAAAAACGAGGCTGCCAAGCCTGGACGGAGTGGGCCGCAACACCGGCTCTCGGGGCCCGAGTCACCTGTGAGTTTGGATGCTAATGAGGAGATGCTACGCAGCATTAAAGAAATGATGGATGTACAACGATCTGAGATTGTCGCAAAATTTGAGTCAGTAATCTCAGAGCTGGTTAAGAAGGAAGTGGCGACCGCTCTGAAACCACTGGAAGAAAAAGTCTCCTTGCAAAGTGGAGCTATTAGTGATTTGGAGCACTCGGCTAATGAACATGGGGACCAACTAACTAGCATGCAGGTAAACATAGCCAAGCTCTCTGCTACGGTGGAGTCGCTGGGCAAGAAATGCGAAGGGTTGGAGGCACGCTCTAGATGGCATAATATTTGATTAGTGGGTCTGCCTGAGGGATCCGAGGTCCCCGACCTACAGAGTTTATGGCTGAACTTTTAATGGACTTGTCGGGACTCAATGAGAAACCTGGGCTTGATAGGGCCCACTGCACTATGCATGCTAAACCAAAGATGGGAGAACCACCACGTCCAATGGTCATCAGGGTGACACAATTTCAAGTAAGGAATGCTAGTCTATGTTGCGCTGGACAGCTCCCCTTACTACACAACGGGAAAAGGGTATTCATTTTCCCGGACTTTACACCCACTGTGGCCAAGCGGAGGGCGGCTTTCGCCCAGGTGAAGAGGGAGCTCCATACCTGTGCTAACGTTAAATTTGGCCTTCGGTACCCAGCTACTCTACACATCACCGCGTCGAGTGGCCAGACCTACAGATTTGAAGACCCGGACCAGGTCCTGAAGTTCATCAACAAGAGGCTCGGGAAGAATCCAGCTCCAGAGGGTGATTAACTCTGGATTCCACCGGTGCTCCCCTGCAAAAAAAATGTTCAAATGTAAGAATCCTATTGGACAGTTCAATAGAATTTCTATGGAACTTTAGTACCTCAAGTCCTATAGAAAAAAGTTTTATAGAACATTTCTGTAGGAAATAGTTCCATAGAAAATCTCCATAGAACTTTTTTTTTTTTCCCCGGCAGACCCTTCGCAATTTGCATCCCTGTAGCGCAATGGCCGACTGTGCGCTACTCTGAAAAAGCTGCCATCCACTGCCGGCTGGTACGACCGGGACTCGAATTCACACTGTGATAGACACTTTTGTTCTGCAATGCGGTGCTTTAACCGAGTGAGCTATCCAGCAGCTTGAACAGTCATTGTTAGAAATAACCTTTAGATCGGGTTCTATAGGAAATTTCTATGGAAAAATGCCGATTATACTTGATCCTGATCTATTTGAATTGCTTTGCTGAACCCAACAGATGGCCCGTTGTATGTCTTCTTAAGCAAGAGAGGAAGACGAGTTTTCCATTATAGCATAATAAAGTTGTAATGCCTTACATTTATATTTTTGAATTGCTGCCAAGGAAATGGAAAGAGGTCTTCATATACCGTAACTGAAATACTGCTAAGTTGTGCGATCAGTCAGTCAATCAATCGCCTGATCAGAGAATCAATGAGTAGGTATGTGCCTGGTACCCCATGTGCTTAAGCACACCTTAAAGTTAAAAGGGACAAGATTTCCTTGCTACTTCAGTATAGTGGATATCACTGCATATTGCACATTTTCATACCATTAGTCCGGTGTCTTGCTTCTAGAACCCGGGTACACATGAGGTAAACTGACCCTTCGACAGAGCATTGCAAGGAGTCATAAGATGTCTTTTCCATTAAGCTTTTGTTCTATTAGAAGGTTCTAAGGACAATCAAAGTCCCATAGAACAGGTTTTTCAACTAGGGTGTTCTATAGGAAGGTCTTGTAGAACAGCAATAATAGTATAGGACTTTCTTTTCCATAGAGGTGTTCTATGGAACACACGGAAAATCCTATCGAACATGCTGTTCTATTAAAATGTTCTATACAGTTCCATTGATGTTCTATAGAATTCCATAGAAGTCCTATAGAACTTTTTTTTTACAGGGTCGTTGGATCGGTTTGTATGTAACAATGCATGAGACACCAACTGAGCATTAAGCAGCTGTTTTGTTTACAGACTCGAATACAGTTTTGACTGTTTACTGACTGTAAATTTCATTGCTCCGCTCAGAGCATACAGGTGCTAATTTTTCTTTTAGTCTCTATTTATGAAGACATTACTAGCTGGGAAAGCATTGAACAGGAAGCCTTAGATATGCAAAAAGACAAGCTTTCATTACAAGGGTTGTGGTATGCTCCTATATGTAAAAAATTGACAATCCTCTGATTAATTTTTCTTGCTCTATGGTGAAAAAAAATTCAGGATATGATCAATTTTAGAGTTAATAACTCTCCAAATGCCCACTTGTGGAACAACTACAAGTTTACCTTAAATGGCAAACCTCTTAAAAATGATCTTTGGGAAAGTAAAGGTATAAGAACTATCGGTGACTTGGTAAACCCCAGGGACAGAAAACTAAAATCTTTTGCTGAACTTTCAGATTCCTACAGAATTGATGACAGGATTATCCAACTTACATGCAAATAAGATCTCACCTGACTTATTTTCTCGGTGAAGTGGTTAAAACATCTACAGTGACAGAGGTGGAAATCATACTTGAATCAATGGTCAAACAGAAACATAAGATTGCCTTGAAACTTTATAAAATGTTAAACAGCCCCACAAGAAATAATTGGAATGTGGTTCAAAGAAACTGGGAAACTGATCTGGGCAGCCCATTAGGAATGTAAAAATGGAATCAAATTTGGAAAAATTTACATAAAATATCAAAATCAGTAAAGAACAAAATGATAAATCATAATATTATACATAGAACATATTTTACCCGTTTGATTGCATAGTATGAACTCCTCTGTCGCTGACCAGTGTTGACACTGTCAACAAGAAAAAGGTACATTTTACCACATGGTATAGGCTCGTCCAAAAATAAAATCGTTCTGGGAAAGTGTAACACAGTCCCTGGGGGGGAATTATCGGTCACTATGTTGTTTGCGACCCGGAATTATGTTTGCTGAATTACATGGACAGTGGATCATGGCCCAAATATAACAAACAAATTATAATAACTGGATGTATGACGGCCAAAAGACTCATTGCCACTAACTGGAAGGACGCTGACCACCTGGAAATAGGAAGATGGCTTCAAACTTTCCTAGAGACAGTTTCTATCGAAGGAGCCGCCTCAAATCTCCTGGAAATGCGTAATGAGGAACTGCTCTTATGGAGAGAAATAATTAATACGATACGTAGGTTACCCTCTTTCCAGAGGATCCTGAAAGATCCTCAAGCCCCTGGTTGGGTTTGAGTTCAAACAGACTGTTCATGCCTGGTCCGTAATCATTCACAAATTGCATCCCCCGTCCCACTGAACTATTGAGAAAATAGAATCTCTGTACATTACCACCTTGTCTTTTTTTTGGGTTGTTTTTGTTTATTTCCATTTTATTGTTCTCTCTTTCTCTTTCTGCCCCACTAAATTAATTTAGTTATTGTATATGTACCACATAATTTCTTGTGTTTTGTATGCGTTTGTTTTATGTTTGTTTAGGTTTTGCTGTTTTGGTTTTTTTGTTTTTGTTTTTCATCCCTCTGACTTTTACTTTATATGAACTGAAAAATGTATAGGCAAATATGTTTTCATTTGACCGTGAATTATCATCATCTTTGACTTTCTGGCTGCCAAAAAAAAAAACATAATAATAAAAATGAAGACGTTACTGACTCTGCGGAATGCAGTGCCTTTGAATCTGTTTTTTCTCATCCATGGCACCTTTCTTTGTTTCATTATTGCATTTCTTTTTTGAAGGGACAGTACATATACACATTCCATGAGGTCGTTTAGTAGTATGGTTAAGCTACTGGTAACGACAGGGTTTATTTCAATGTGGGGTGAGGGAGCACGCATCACTATACGGATGCTTCTGCTAGGAGAGGAGGAGGTTGGGGGGGCGTTTTGTTCTAAACTGGGGGGGCTGCTCGTTTGTTTAGTTCTAAGGGGGAATGGGTCGGCACCTATCCTACTTTTCCAGATGTATAAAGTGGATGTATGTGTTTTTTTCTTTCTCTCTCTCTTTTTTCCTTTCTTTTCTTGTTACATATTGACCTCTCTGTCTTTTGGTGGCTCAGGTTGAGAGCTCACTGTCCAGTGTGGGTGGAGATATTAGATTTGTTAGTTTAAACTGCAAGGGCCTAAATAATCCAATCAGGCACAGTAAGGTGTTGCACTATTTATGCCACCTCGATGCTCATATAATATATTTGCAGAAAACCCATTTAAAAGAGATAGATAATATCAGACTGAAGAAGAGCTGGATTGGGAAAATACACCATTCTCTTTTTCCAGTCAATCAAGAGGTGTTGCTATTCTTCTACATAAAGACATCCCTTTTGTTCATGTTCATACAATCTCTGATTCTGCTGGCAGGTTTAGAATCCTCATGGGACATATCTATGATGTAAAAGTGGCCCTTGCAAATGTTTATGCTCCAAACTGGGATGATGAGTCCTTTTTCAGACAGGTTTTCTCAATGCTGACCGGACTTATCCATGTACGACTTAATCTTAGAAGGGGACTTTAGCTGCTGGATGAATCCCTCACTAGACCGTTCTTCCCCCTCCTCAGCTGCTCAATCTAAATCGGCCTAAGTGATTCAAGCCTTCATGAATGAGTTTAACGTTGTAGACCCTTGGCGATTTTTTTTTTTTTATTATTATTGAATGATAATTGCAAAATAGTTATTCTGGCATACAATGCACATTTTAAACATTTATAAAAGAAAAAATAAACAACCCCAAAACAAAACCATAAACAAAAACAAAAAGCAATTATGCTGTAAAAGTCGTCCCAGGACAACAGAAATTGAAATCCTATACATCTGAAAATCCAGCCACAGCCAATTACATACATATCTATGCACATACACATACATACAAACCTACATACTTACACACGCACACACCCCCGCTCCTCGGCTAAGCATGACCAGCGGATATTCAAAGTAAATATGTAAACCATGGTGAAAGAAGACCTGTATTCAATCAGGCAACACCTGTAGTTCCTTGTAGTAAGATATAAATGGTTGCCACTTCTGAAAAAACTTACAGGTGGAACCCCTTAAAGTGTACTTTATTTTTTCCAATTTTATAAAAAACATAATTTCATTGACCCACTGAGAAATAGAAGGGGCGTTAACAGACTTCCAATGTAATAAAATTGTACGTCTTGCTATTAATGATGAGAAGGCGATAAGGTCTTTCTGTAGAGGAGTTAAAGTTATTGAATTATCTGAAATTCCAAATACTGCAGTCAGTGGATTACTATGTATAGTGACTCCAAGAACGGTCGATATAATGTTAAAAAAGCCTTGCCAAAAATCTTGCAGGTTTAGACAGAAAAAAAACATATGACTCAGATGGCCAGGAGAACCCTGATATCTGTCACATTTGTCGTCAACATCTGGAAATATTTCAGACAATTTAGATTCAGAAAAATGAATTCTATGTATCACCTTAAATTGAATAAGGCCAAGACGTGCACAAGACGAGGTGAAGTTAACATTATCTATGACCTTTTCCCAAAACTCATCCTCTAATTGAATGCCTAATTTGTTCTCCCAAGCACACCTGATCCCATCAACTGACTGGGTTTTTAATGATAAGATAAGATTGTATAATTTGGAAATTAGTCCTTTTTTGTTTGGATTAAAAGAAATCAGCTTATCCCAGGGTCATTCTGGAGGGGTATGAGGGAAATTTGGAATAACTTTTGCGACAAAGCTACGCAGTTGGAGGTAACGAAAGAAATGGGATGTAGAGAGACCAAATTACGAGGACAAATTGGAGAAAGCAGCAAAAACCCCTTCTATATATAAATCCTTTAAGCATTTAATGCCTTTATCGTACCAAATAGAAAAGGATGGGTCCAGAGATGAGGGAGGAAAAAGATGGTTGTTTTTTATAGGAGCTAAAAGGGAAACTTCCTTAAATTTAAACTGACGTCTGAACTGATACCAAATCTTAAGTGTGTTCAATACAACCGGGTTGTCAGTGTAATGTGAAGGTTTAACAGGTAAAGATGAATAAAGTAATGCCAACATTGAAGATGCCTTACAGGAAGACAGTTCTAGTTTACACCAAGAAATGTCAGTAAATTTAACCCAATGACAGAGCTTTTGAATATGTGCAGCCCAGTAATAATACTGAAAATTAGGTAGAGCGAGAACACCACTAATTTTTCATCTTTGTAATAAGGATTTGCAGATCCTTGGAGATTTCCCACCCCATAAAAAAGCACCAATGATCTTATCAAGAGATGCAAAATGTTATGATTCTGCTCTTTCTGTTCTGATTCTGCCATGTTTATTATGTTTCTGCCTCTCCCTGTTATGTTTATGATTATGTCTGTTAGGTTTTGCCATGTTCGGTTTCGTTTTTGTACTTTGCCATGTTTTTGTTTTTGCCCTGCCAGATCCACTTTTCTGTTAGATTCCGGTCCATGTCTTTGCCCATGCCCTTCATTGCACTTTGTCTCCCCTGTCTGGTCTCTTGTTAAGTTACAGCTTCTCCCCAGTCCTGCGTGTCACATGCTTAGGTGATTTCATGGTTTCTGGGTTTCAAACATTCCTTCCAATCTCGTTTGCTTCCTTCGCCTCTTTTCTATATTACTAACCAATACTAACAGTTTGTTGTTTTCGTTAAAGTTACTAACCCAAACTAACATTGTATATAATACTAACTTACTAACGAGCACTAGGGATTGTATAGCTGCACTTACTAATTGATTAACAAGCTCTCAGCACTCGCCCTGTTCTAGTCTCCGCCTCTTGCCTGCACTTAGTCTTTGCTGCAATTCAGCAGATCCTCTGCACCTGCTCCACTCTGTCCTACCTCTCATTATCTGTGCACATTAGAACTCCCTAACCGGAGCTGTATGTTTTGTCATAGGTTGTCTCGTGTTCCCTGTCCGCGTTTTGGCTTTTGCCAATTTCATGTGATTAGGTTCTCCCTCATGTTCCCTCCTTTGTAATTAGTCTGATCCTCATCACCTGATCCTAATCATAGCATGTGACTTCCCTTGAGTGTATTTAAGCTGTCTTCTCACTGCTGTTCCCCGTCAGAACGTTTCCTCTTGCTTACCTGTGCTGCTATCTTTCGCCTTGTATTCATAGTGTTAATCTTCTGACTGGACCGCCCGACTTACGATTTTTTTGGCTCTGCTCTTTGTACTTTTTGTCTGCATCTGTTTTCGAACCCTTTTTTTTTTTTTTTTGCCCGACTACGAGTCTTTGTGTTTGCTGCCCTGGTAACGGTTTGGATTTCGCCCTCTGGATTTTGGCTTTGCTTCTCTGACAAACCTGTGCCTGTGTACCGAACCTATTTTTTTGCCTGACCACGAGTACTGTTATTGCTGCCCTGGTTTTCGACTCTGATTCTGCCCAACTGGATTGTGATTTTTGGATTGTGGACTTTGTACCTTTGCCTTCTGCCCTGCGGGGGTTCCCCCCCTCGCTTAATAAACCCTCATCTACTGCATTGCTTGGTTCTCGCGTCTGGTTCCTGAGCGTATCCTCACACAAAAAAGTATTGAGGCAGAAAAAGAGGAATAGATTGAAATAAAAAAAAAAATTTGGGCAAAATATTCATTTTTAACTACATTTATTCTGCCGACTAATGATAGAGGAAGATTTCTCTAACGCTGAATATCTAACTTTATCTTCCAAATAAGCGGAGTGAAATTAGCCGAGTAAATGTCGGACCAAGAGAGAGTCACATTAATGCCTAAATATTTAACCCAGCTTGGACTAAAACGGAAAGGCAGCCTGGTGTAATTGTGTTGAGAAAGAGGATCATTAACAGGAAAGTATTCACTTTTTCTTAAATTTAGTTTTACCCTGAAAAAGAAGTAAAAGTATCAAGAATACTCAAAACAGCAGGGACGGATGTAGTGGGGTCAGTGACATATAATAAAAGATCATCAGCATATACTGATACCTTATATTCTACTCCGTTTTGCATAATTCCCTGAAAGGAGATGATCTCAAAGAAATAGATAATGGCTCAATAGCAATAGCAAAGAGAAGGGGAGAAAGTGGGCAACCTTGGCGAGTACCACGTTTTAAAACAAAATATTCAGAGTGGACATCATTAGTGTGTACACTAGCTTGAGGGGATGTATACAATAGACGAATCCAAGAAATTAATTTATCGCCAAAACCAAATTTTTTTTAATATTACAAACAAGTATGACCATTCAACCCTATGGAACACTTTGTCAGCAACAAGGGATATAACTATTTCGGGAAGTTTAGAAGACTGTTTGGAATAAATAATATTACAAAGAGTCCGAATGTTAGAAGATAATTGACGCCCCTTTATGAAACCATTTTGTTCTTCTGAGATTATTTGAGGCAATACCTTCTCCAATCGTAATGCAACTGCTTTGGCCAGAATTTTTGCAACTGCATTAAGCAAAGACAGTGGTCTGTAGGACTCACAAAAGGTTGGATCCTTATCCTTCTTAAGAAGAGATATAGATGCTTGTGTCAGAGTAGGAGGTAATGCCCCACGTTTCAACGATTCATTGAACGTGGATAGGAGCAACGGAGCTAGCCTCCCGCTAAATGCCTTATAAAATTCGATAGGGAGACCGTCTGGACCAGATGCCTTATTAGACTGTAGTGCCATTATCGAATTTTCAATTTCTTTTAAGGAGAAGGGAGAATCCAATTCGTCTGCCAAACTAGGGACAATGGCAGGAAACTCAAGGTCGTCAAGGAACTCCATCATTTTGGTGATGTCAGTGGGAAAGTTAGAATCATACAGCTCAGAATAGAAATTTTTAAAAATAGCATTGATTTCTATGGGATCAGTAGTAACGTGGTCGGATATATTTCTGATTTGGGATATCAAGCGAGAAGCAGTCTGTTGCTTTAACTGATGGGACAAGAGACGGCTTGCTTTATCACCCTGCTCATAATATGAACCACGAGTATGAAATAATAAACGCTCTGCTTCTTTAGTGGTAACGAGGTTGAATTCAGCTTGTAAATCTAGCCGCTGCTTAATTAAATCAGGAGACGGATTCAGAGCACAACTCTGGTCAAGTCTGTGTATTGCTGCAGAAAGTTCAGAAATTTTAGAGTTTAGCTTTTTTGTTGCATGAATCGAGTATGAAATGATTTGTCCCCTAAGATAAGCTTTAAGTGTTTCCCACACCAACGAACAAGAGGTTGATGCACTCTGATTAAACTCAAGGAATTCATCAATAGCAGTAGAGATAAGCTGACAAAATTTGTTGTCTGCAAGCAGAAGGGAATTAAATCTCCAAGATGGAGGGTTGCGTCTAAAAGTCGCTAATTGGATATCTAATGTTACCGGGGCATGATCTGAAATAACTATACTTAAATAATCTGTGTCAACAACACATGGATTAAGAGCGTTATCTATAAATAAAAAAATCAATCCTAGAATAGGAACCGTGTAAAGGAGAAAAAAATGAGAATTTTTTAGAGGAAGGATTCCGAAATCTCCAAGGATCCACGATGCCATTATGTAACATAAAATCTAGGAACGCTTTAGACATAGAAGACTGAAATAAATTTTGAGGGTTGGAGCGGTCTAATGAGGGGTCAAAGACACAGTTTAAATCGCCTCCAAAGATCAATAAATGTGTGTTGAGAGAGGGCAGGCTGTTCATTAAATTATTAGCAAAGTTTGGGTCATCAAAATTTGGGGCGTAAACATTTACCAGCAAAACCTTAATATGCAATAATGTACCTGATACAATGATGTACCTCCCATTTTTATCTGCAATGACATTAGTGGATGAAAACTGTTCTCTTTTACCAATCAGAATGGCAACCCCTCTTGCCTTGGAATTGAAGGTGGAATGAAAAACCTGGCTTACCCAGGGGTATCTCAGTCTATGATGATCCTTATTCCGAAAATGTGTCTCCTGTAAAAACACTATATCAGAGTTAAGACGTTTTAAATGACTAAATACCTTAGATCTTTCAATTGGATTTCCCATCCTTTGATGTTCCAACTAATGAATCTTACAGGTGAGCCTAATCCAGTACTACTGGAATTTACATTATTGTCAATCATTCGCCATGCCTGAACTGCTGTAATTCACATAGCCACAAGGAGCTGAGGGAGTGGTCCCACCCATGACAAAGTACCCCAACATACAAACACACAAACGCACACCTAAAGTCCCCATCACAAAGGAGACAGCAGTGCAATATTCAAAACAAAACACTGGCCACAGAAAGTGTGCCTCCGGTGCGGAGAAAAAGCTAACCAAACGCAGAAACGAAGCAAACAAGCAAGAAGAACGACCCCCCCGCACACCTCAACATTGGTGATATAACGCAGGAAAGTAATGCCTTAACATACCCTTCTAATTGTCAATTTAAATTTCATCTTAATTTTATCTTTGTTGTAACATCAAAAAATATGAAAAGCTTGAAAAGTTTTCAGAAAATGTAAAAATTCTATCAAAAATAGGATATATTTCTGCAAGATACATAAATAATAAAAATAAATTATAAAAAAAAAAATAAAAATGAAAAAAATCCGAGGGTATTTTAGGATTCACTCAGGTATATATTAAAATGTAAACATGACAAAATCCTTGCTGTATCCAAATTAACACTGTAAATAAGAGTGAATCTTGTCATGTCTAAACAAAATTACAGTATCATAACTCAAACTGCTGTATCAAAGCTTGGTGATGTTAAATTTAACCATGACCCACATGAAAAGAATCAAAATAAAAGTACCTGCATTAACATATTCAACTTAGCAGACGGTAGAAAAAAACATTTCTAATAGAAGAAAAATAAATGGCCATAGAGCATGATCTCAGTGCCTGATGTTGAAATATACACCTACATAAAATGTTATTAATTCCAAAGGCACAGATATGTTTTATAACCGTTTAAATATGGCCTAACCATTTTAAGTGTCCAGTAAGAAAAAAAAAAAAAAAAAAAGCACGCTGTATGGAGTGCAATTATAAACATTAGAACAATATTAATCATAATGACTGTAACAAATTCTGTTCTTTCCTATGGAAATGGGAAGAGCAGACCCAGTCTATCACAGCTAACATATCTTCAAAGTCTCAACATATCTTTTGGCATCCTCGGTGGAGGTGAAGTTTCTCTCAGCCCCGTTGTAAGTGATACGGAGGCGCGCAGGGTAAAACATACCGAAGCGGACCCCCTTGTTGCAACCTCTATTGTAATAACGGTCACTATTGTAATAAGTTATTACAATAGCGGGCGCGAATGCACGGTAAACTCAACCACTATTGTAATAAATTATTACAATAGCGGGCGGAAATATTCAGCAAAATCAACTACTATTGTAATAAATTATTACAATAGCGGGTGGGAATACATGGTAAACTCAACCTCTATTGTAATAAGTTATTACAATAGCGGCATTTAATGCACAGTAAACTCAACCGCTATTGTAATAAATTATTACAATAGCGGGCGCGATGCATGGTAAACTCAACCACTATTGTAATAAATTATTACAATAGCGGGTGGGAATACATAGTAAACTCAACCACTATTGTAATAAATTATTACAATAGCGGGTGGGAATACATAGTAAACTCAACCACTATTGTAATAAATTATTACAATGAAGGGGGCGAATGCACGGTAAGCTCAACCATTATTGAAATAAATTCTTTTGTCTTGAAATTATCCTAAAAGTATAAAATATGACGCACACTAGTATTTCATTTACATATTTATAAATTAATTTCTTTTCATATCCGTTCCAAAAATGCATTTGGCCTATAATTGTAATAAATTAGTCACGGTATGTGACTAATGCCATGATTGGCCACGGTAACTTATGCCATGCCACCCCCCCATCCCAGGTCACAGTCTTTCCATCTATCCATCGGTTTGCCTTTGGCTACACGTCCGTCTGCTTTGGCTATATATTTATATGGTCAAGTTCACAATGAAAATGTTACCAAACATTTTTACTGATTATGGTTTTGACCAGTTCTGGTGCCTGGGATTAATCTCCTTCCCTAAAAGTAAACTTACAGTGCCATTAACTAGTAGTAGTAGTAGTAGTAGTAGTAGTAGTTGTAGTTGTAGTAGTCGTCATTATGGGAAGTTTCTGGAAACTGTTGAAGCCAGTGAAATTGGGAATGAATCTTATTTTCTTTTTTCAAATATTTTGACCTTTGACCTATCTGAGAGCTGGGTTACTGGTCAGAGAATGCTTAAAGCCCCTACTCTTTCCTCAATTTTTGGTAAAAATTTCCTGATATTGCACAGGAATGGCATCATAAGAGAGTTTCAAGGAATCACGCGAGAGAAGTGATTTGACCTATTTTCGCTGTTTCACGTGACCTTGAAATTTTGAAGTCGGGTCATTTTAGATATTCCTGGCCATAACTTGTAAACGGTGCAATAATAGAACCATAGTTACTATTGAAGGTGAATGCTTTTTTGTATTGGCATAAATATTTCTGATGTAGTGGGAAGGATGGCGTCATAATGACCTCATCTATATTTTGTGAAGGCTATAACATGTAAACGTCATGTAAATGGTGCAAGATAAAGCCATGGTTATGATTGAAGATGAATAGGAACATGCCCTTTCGACTGGAACCAATATTTTTTACGTACAGGGAAGAGTGACGTCAAAATAACGTAATTGAGAATTTCCAATCGTTGTAACATCAAAACGGTGCAATATAGAGCCATTGTTACTATTGAAGACGAACAGGACGTTGTACATGGTCTATTGATTGGCACCAATATTTATGATGTAGTGCAAAGGATGACGTCAAAATGACGCCATCGATATATTCCAAGGGCTATAACATGTAAACAGTGCAAGATAGAGCCATTGTCACTATTGTTATAGTTACTATTGAAGGGCCATCAGTTGTAAACAGTGCCCAAGAGAGGGCCAGAGTTACTATGAAAGATGAATGAAAAGTCGTAGATGCTCTTGCGTTTGGCGCCGAAATATATGACATAGACGTATGGCGTCATAATGATATCATCGACAGTCACATGACGCCGGGGGATGGGATCCATTGTGGCCATTACCACGACATATTGTGTAGATTATTACAACAGCGGGCGCGAATGCACGGCAAACTCAACCACTCTTGTAATAGAGTAGGCCTATAATAAATTATTATAATAATAACAATTATGGTCAAACCCATAATTAGTCAAAATGTTTGGTAAAATTTTCATTGTGAACTTGACCATATAAATATATTGCCAAAGCAAATGAACGTGTAGCCTAAGACAGACCAATGGATAGATAGACAGACTGTGACCTGGAACGGGGGGGGTTGATACAAGAATTGCAGGTGACATTCAATACCGTGACTCATTAAGTACAATTATAGGCAAAATGCATTTTTGGAACGGATATGAAAAGAAATTAATTTATAAATATGGAAATGAAATAATAGTGTGCGTCATATTTTATTCTTTTAGGATAATTTCAAGACAAAAGAATTTATTTCAATTATGGTTGAGCTTACCACGTATTCCTACCCGCTATTGTAATAATTTATTACAATAGAGATAGACTTTACTGTGCATTCGCGCCCGCTACTGTAATAATTTATTACAACAGTGGTTGATTTTGCTGAATATTTCCGCCCGCTATTGTAATAATTTATTACAATAGTGGTTGAGTTTACCGTGCATTCGCGCCCGCTATTGTAATAATTTATTACAATAGTGGTTGAGTTTACTGTGCATTCGCGCCTGCTATTGTAATAATTTTTTACAATAGTGGTTGAGTTTATCATGTATTCCCACCTGCAATTGTAATAATTTATTACCTCCGCCAAACGAAGTTGGCAGGAGGTTATGTGATCACCGGCGTTTGTTTGTCTGTTTGTTTGTTTGTTTGCAAGATAACTCAAAAGGTAATGCGCGGATTTTGATAAAATTTTCCGAGAAGGTGGGTATTAAAACAAGGAACAAGTGATTAAATTTTGGCATATCTAGGCCAAAGTACAGCTGAGATATACGCCAAAGTTCAAGATTTCAAGTCTTTCCAATGGGCCGGAGCTGCAATCGACGTGCTTTTGGGTTTTGCTGCCACCTGGCGGAGGTCTGCGCTCTCTGAGTGCTTTTCTCGTTAGAATAGTGGTTTAGTTTACTGTGCATTCACGCCCGCTATTGTAAAATTTATTACAAAAAATTTAGCGCCAGCTATTGTAATAATTTATTTCAATAGTGGGGTTTTGAGCTATTGTTAACTTATTACAATAGTGGTTGATTACGTGCATTCGCGCCAGCTATTGTAATAATTTATTTCAATAGTGGTTGAGCTAAATATCTCCGCCCGCTATTGTAATAATTTATTACAATAGTGGTTGAGTTTACCGTGCATTCGCGCCCGCTATTGTAATAACTTATTACAATAGTGGTTGAGTTTACCGCTATTGTAATAATTTATTACAATAGTGGTTGAGTTTTACCGTGCATTCGTGCCGCTATTGTAATAATTTATTACAATAGTGGTTGATTTTTGCAACAACCCCTCAATAAATGACATCACTCCGTGCCGGCTATGGCAGTGTGGTCAGGGAAAACCGAGGAAGTTCGAATCTTGACCTCGGAGCTCTCTGGTTCATGCGCAGGATATCTACACATGTGATAATGAAATCCTTCACCAGGCGTTGGCTTGGGTTGGAGTGTCCGATAAGCTAGCCCCATTCGTGCCTCCGAGGGCTTGTTTTAACATTCTGTCATTTACTGGGCGGAGTCACATGCCGTGTCATTGACAAAACCTGCAAAATGGAAATCGCCAGACACCACTTGTCTTTCTGGCGCTTGAGAGACCTGGCAGGCAGCCAGCCAATGAGCGAGGTCACAATTTCATGGCTGTGCCGTGGTGATTCTGGGCAGGAAGTTAGATTTCAGGGGTGAAGTTTTGCCTTTTCCAGACTTATTTTTTGGAACGAGAGGGGAGTTCACGATGAATGGTTGGTGCCGAACGAATCTTTTAATATGTCGTTATTACGCCCGATACCAGACACAAGGTCTCCTAGAAGACAAGTGGTGTCTGGCGATTTCCATTTTTGCAGGTTTTGTCAATGGCACCGCATGTGACTCCGCTGGGCCAGTAAATGTCAGAATGTTAAGACAAGCCCTCGGAGGCACAAATGGGGCTACCGATGAGCGCGATCCAGAACAGGCTCTTCATCGAGGCCGAATGCTTCTTTAAGCAGTGAAGCAACGGCCACAGTAGAGCTGCTATTGGGGCCTTCAGGTACTCCCACGATTCTGACATTATTCCTCCTAGATCTGGCTTCTAGGTTCTCGTATCAGTCTTCCAATTTGGCCAGATCGTTTGTGAGAGTTTCACTTGTAGTTTTCATGGCAGCGATGTCATCTGAACATGTAGTGAGCGAGTGCTCCATTTCACCTAACGTGGCTTTCAGTGCTAACTTGTTAGCTTCGGAGCTAGCCTTGTCGGATGCTAATTGTGCTTTCAGAGCCTGTAGCTCGAGGCTAATTGTGGATAAAGCGTCACCGAGTGCCGATTTTAGTTCTGTTTTAAAAATTTCTGCAATCTCCTTTCTCACCTCGGTCAACAGCTCGAGCTTTAAGGGTCCAGTATCCATTGCGGGTACCGGTTGGGAAGAAGCCGCAACCGCCGGAGATGTATTGAAAGAGTCCCTGATTGTAGCTTGCTGGGTAGGCCTCGTTGATGGCTGAGTATTAGAAAGGCCTTTACTGCGCTTTCCGGACATATTATTTAGATAACGTCTTGACCGGAATGACAACAAAAATAACAGAGAAGAGCTAGAGATAAAATGATAATGGAAAAGGCGTTTAAAAGATTAGTTTTGATCGAGGTATGCTGGAGCGCCCAAACCCACGTCCTACTCCATCACCGGCTCGACAGCGCCCCCACCCTGGCGTTTTTTTTAATCCAGATAAAAGGCAATATTCATTTTTCTCATGTATTCACCGCTCCAATAGACATGTTGACTTCTTTTTAGTGGACAACAAGCTGTTAACCTCCATTTCTGGCTGTAAATATGATTCGATTGTTGTGTCGGACCACGTTTCAGTTTCCATGAATGTTTATTTTCAGAAGTTTGTTAATACAAGACCACCATGGCGTCTAGATACATATTTGCTGTTGGATAACGATTTTGTCAAATTTGTTTCTAAGCAGTTAGATTTTTTCTTCCAGGTTAATAAAACTCTAGAGGTAACAGCTTCTGGGTTGTGGGAAAAAATTAAGGAATTCTTTAAGGAGTTTAGGATTCTCGGTAAAGCATTGTAGGGAAAACAGAAATGAATATCATCATGCCAAATTTTTCATCAGTTGGAACATGCAATGGAGAAGGGACTGCCGGGGGGAAATCAAGCTGTTCATATCTGTTGGAGGCCTCGCTTCACCAATTGGGCATTCCAGATCGGGTGGAGATGCCAAATTTAAATTAAAAAAAAATTCATCAGAAATAAGAGAGAGAAAAGAATCTCAACGCACTCTTAGATTCTCTATATGCAACCTCAAAATTGCCAGGTACCTATAAGGACTTTGCAAGCTGAATATTATCTTATCATGTCACAGTACACTACTGAACTTTTATATCATTCAAGATCCAAATTCTATGAACAGGGGGATAAGACTAGTTGGCTCATCGGTTACATCAAATATCTGAATCTCAGTTAATCCCTCAAATTGAGACTGGTTCGGGTGTAACATCTGACCCATTGGAAATCAACAAAACTTTTATAGAATTCTATAAATTGCTATACTCATCTGATGGTCCTCATGCCTCTGCGGATATGATTTCCGTCTTTGATAGGCTTAATACTCCTACTCTGGATCGGGTTGCAGCTGAGGAACTGGAACGTCCTATCATAGCAGCTGAACTTGATGCGGCAGTTAAATCATTGCAAAGTGGTAAAGTCCGGGCCCAGATGGCTTTCCAGTCTGAGTTTTATAAAACATTCTGGAAGCAGCTGGCCCCACACTTGTTAGAGATGTTTGCTGAGTCTTTTAATTCAGGTATACCTCCCCAAACCCTAAACCAGGCTTGTATTTTGTTGCTTTTAAAGAAAGGTAAAGACCCACTATCATGCGGTTCATACCGTCCCATTAGTCTGTTGAATGTCAACTTCAAATTATTGTCCAAGTTACTAGCCAGGCGCTTAGAAGTTGTTCTACCTTCAGTTATATCTTTGCATCAAACCGGGTTTATTTGCAATAGACACTCCTTTTTTAATCTTAGGAGGGTGTTTAATGTGGTTTATAATCCTTCTCCAATTGCTCTCCCAGAAGCTTTGATAGCTCTGGACACCGAGAAGGCGTTTGACAGAGTAGAGTGGGATTATCTATTTTTTATTTTGCAGAAATTTGGTTTTGGGGAAAAATTTGTTTCATGGGTTAGGTTGCTATATGCTTCCCCACAAGCCACTGTCAGGACAAATGGCACAAACTCTGAATATTTTCGTTTATTTCGCTCCACAAGGCAGGGTTGCCCTTTAAGTCTGCTTTTATTTGCCATTGTGATGGAGCCTCTGTCAATTGCTCTGCGGTCTCATCCTGATATTTGTGGTATAACCAGAAATGGTGTAAAGCTGAAGGTGGCCCTATACGCGAATGATCTCTTGTTGCTTTTATCCGATCTGTTACGCTCCATTCCTGCAGCCCGCTCAGTCCTAGACAAATTTAGTAGATTCTCTGGATATACACTAAATCTTAGTAAAAGTGAAATGTATATTGTTAGTGGAGAGGCAAATGAACATTCAAGTCAAAATTTACCATTCAAGATCTCAAACTCTGGCTTTGTTTATCTTGGAGTATATATAGCTAAGACATTGGTCAATCTCTATGGAAAAATTTTCTCTTTCTGCTCACACAAATTAAACAGGATTTTTAGCGATGGTCCCTACTAAATCTTTCGGTAGCTGCTAGAATCAATGTAATTAAAATGAACGTTTTCCTTGCTTTTTATATTTATTCCAATGCATTCCAATATTTCTTCCTCTTTCATTTTTCCATAAAGTAGACAGTCTTATTCTGGGTTTTGTTTGGAACAAGAAGACTCCCAGGTTACGTCGACAAGTTTTACAGAGGCCCAAAGCTCTGAGCGGAATGGTGTTACTGAACTTCCTGTACTATTATTGGGCAACAAACAAAAATTTGAACTAATGGGTTAAATATGGTAATATAGAGGTCCCTCCGTCATGGTTGATCTTAGAGGCAAATTCTGTTCATCCGGTATCATTGAAAGCCTTACTGTACTCACCCTTGTATTCTTCTATTTCTTGTTATACTGATAATGTGACAGTGTCCTCCAGTATTAAAATATGGATTCAATTTAGACATCATTTTGGCCTGCAAACACTTTCTATTGGGGCTCCACTAGCAGCAAATCTTATTTTTCCTCCATCCTTTGGACAGCACTTTCTCTATATGGGCTAGGCTAGGCATAAAAACTCTTAAGAGACCTGTATGTTGATTCTATTTTTGCTTCTTTTCAACAATTAGTAGATAAATTTTCACTTCCTAAGGGACATTTTTTCAGGTACCTTGAATTTTGAAATTTTGTTTGTAGCTCATTCCCAGAATTCCCTGCTCTTCCTGATCCTTCGGATTTTGAGATATTTCTGAAGCCTCTCTCTTCATTAAAGGGGGCAATCTCCTCTAATATTTAAATATTTATAACCTTTCTCCAGGCTCTTCTTCTGTACTTAAGACTGTTTGGGAAACAGATTTGGGAGAGGTGATTCAGGATGATGTCTGGAAGGAGATTTTAAAGAGGGTACACAGTTCTTCAGTTTGTGCTAGACATAGCTTTATGCAGTGTAGAATCCTTCATCGAGCTCACTACACTAAAGCTCGGCTTGCAAAAATTTTTGATACAGTGTCTCCCTCATGTGAGCGATGCCAACAAGCCACAGCAAATTACACACATATGTTTTGGAGCTGTCCCTCTCTGACTAGATTCTGGACTGAGATCTTTAATACATTATCCAAGGTAACTGGAAGGGAGGTGGTTCCTAATGCCTTAACTGCCCTGTTTGGTGTATGGCCTGTTCCACTTACCCTTTCCTATGCTAAAAAGGACTTGATAGCATTCACAACTCTGCTGGCCAGAAGGTTGATACTGTTAAAATGGAATTCCTCAGTTCCACCTTCCTATACAAACTGGATTAAGGAGGTGCTTTATTTTCTTAAATTGGAAAAAATTAGGCTGACCTTGATTGGTAAAGCTGTTCCATTTGAGAGGACCTGGAATCCCTTCCTGACTTATGTTAATAGCACAAGATGTCTGATTACTGTGAACTGAGCAATGCAAGGCTGAGTTTGTGTTTTTATCATGCCCCTGACTTCAAAAGATTCGGTCGGGGGTATTATGTTTTCACCCCTTCCGTCCGTCCGTCCGGGCGTCCTGTCGTAAACTTTTCCTTTGTCGCGCTCTAACGTGAACACCGCTCGACGGAGGTTTATGATTTTTCGTGGGGTGAATGGTCATACATAGGGGATGATGCCTATCGATTTTCAGCTTGCTCCACCAACAAATATGGCCGCCACAGCAGCCATCTTGAAATCCTTTGTTGCGCTCTAACGTGAACACCGCTCGACGGAGGTTTATGATTTTTGTTGGGGTGAATGTCGTACATTGGGGACGATGCCTACCGATTTTCAGCTCGCTCTGCCAACCAATATGGCCGCCACAGCAGCCATCTTGAAATCCTTTGTCGCGCTCTAACGTGAACAGCGCTCGACGGAGGTTTATGATTTTTGGTGGGGTGAATGGTGATACATAGCAGATGATGCCTAACACTCGCTTTCTGTACATGTTCTTCAACTGTTTCAGTCGGGGGCATATGCCACGCCTTGCGTTGGTCTTGTTATTTATTATTATTATTATTTATTTATTTAATTTTTTTTTCTTTTTTCCGTCTCCCCCTGATTAATATTGTTTCTCTATTTATGTTTACATTCTCTGACAATTTAGATATCTATGTTCCTTTTTTGGTCTGGATTTAGGCATTGATTTGTCTTTTTTTGTTAGTATTACTATTATCACTATTATCATCAATATCTATTTATTTTATATATTTATATACTTACTTGTCTACTTATGTACTATATTATTATTATTTTTATTATTAGTTTCTTTCTGCTTCTTCTTTATATGTTTATTTGTCGGGGCTGGGTGCCAGTGGTGGAGTGGGGGTGGGGGGTGGTATCTGTTCTGTGAGTTTTTATTTGTTGGATTTATATTACTTATTAGTTATGCAATTAATGTTTTCGTAATGCAAAATTCAATAAACAGAATGTTTAAAAAAAATTGGAGGCCTAAGGCTTTGCACAGTACAGTAGATATTTTTTATTCGTTGTAAGGTTGTGGCCATGAAAACGTGACATTGTATGTGATGTTGTTTATCAATATAGGGGAAAAAATGCTTTTTCTAACTTTTAACCTACTTCAGGGGAAATTCTAGAAAAAAATCTGAGTTGAAGGGTTAATAACATATTTGATATCTCATTCTTGCTATGCCATTTTTGTTGTAATGTCGATTCAGTGCATTTAAAATGAATTTCACCTCTATTACCTCTTATAAATGGTCCTGTCAGAGAGGTAATCTATGAAACAGTAATGGGCTTAATTTTCAGTGTGCAATGAGTGGTTGGTCACTACCAGGCTGTGGTGACATGCCTGTCCCTTGACTTATTGGTGATGAAATGGTTAAATTTTTTTCAAGAAGCGACTCATAAAAAAAATCAACATTTTCCTAAGCAGTAAAAATGGTTTATGGTTTATGTATATGTTTTTAAATGTTCGTGGAAAAGAATTTCGTAAAATAAAAAATGGTATTATTTATTCATGATGGTGTGACCAATAACGTATGCTTTGAGATCTTGTCCTCGCATCTTGGAAAATACATCTTTTAGGGAAATTTTTCACTTGTGCATATGTCATTGGTGTAATGGTCAGTGCTTGCGATACCAGTGACCATGACTGACACCAAATAATGGCACTTAAAATGCAAAAATGTTGCTGATCCACATGATTTTTGATAATGCCAGTTTGTTGATGAATATTGAGCAAAGAGGACTACCTTTGAGAATGAAAATAGAGGTCAAATTTTGAGCATTTATCTATTCTGAAAGTCACCTTATATTCGAATGACCCTGGTACCTTACTTATATGTAAAAACATACTTTTCTTGACATTGATTATGTGCAAATGTCGAGGCAATGCTTTAGGGTTGCAGTGTTGCATAATGGGTGGTGGATATGGCTTGTCACCGCAAGGTCCCAGCCCAGGTTTGATGTCCAATTAGGGCATCTGTCATTGTGAGCTTGATATCTGGAAGTAACTCTTGATTAGCATGTGTCTGTAACAAGAGATTGCATGACTGAAGTTGACTGAACATTGTTGTAGTCCTCCTGACTGAACTCTTGAGTAAGTAACATGACAAAGTACAACCCCAATTCCGAAATAGTTTGGACAAAGTGTAAATTGTGAATAAAATCAAAACGCAATGACTTTCAAATCACACCAGCCAGTATTTTATTCACAATAGAACAGAGATAACATAGAAAATGTTGAAAGTGAGAAATTTTACAATTTAATCCACAAAATGAGCTCATTTCAAATTTGATAGCTGCTGCAGATCTCAAAAAAGTTGGGACAGGGGCCTGCTTACCATGGTGTAGCATCCCCTCTTCTTTTTAACACAGAGTGGAGGCATCTGGGCATTGAGGAGACAAGTTTCTTGAGTTTAGCCATTGGAATTTGATCCCACTCTTGCTTAATACAGGCTTCCAGCTGCTGGAGAGTTTTGGGTCTCCTTTGACGGATTTCTCGTTTAATTATGCGCCAAATGTTCTCAATCGGTGAAAGATCAGGCCAGTTCAGCACACACACTCTTCTACTACGAAGCCATACTGTTGTAATAGCTGCAGCAGAGGCGTAGGAAGCAAATTCATATTGGTCCGGCAGACGGCGCTGGGGGGATGGGATGGACACCCCCCTTCCATCATTAGAAAATTTTTTGAAACTGGGGATTGATTTGGTTAGCTGTGGTAGCATCTAGACTCATCTTTAGCCTCAACAGTTTCAACTTTTGGGTGGTATTTCTAGTCACGTTCACAACAGCAGATTAGTTCAGTCTGTGGTCTATAGTATGCTCTTTCCAGCATCAGCAGTTTGAAGCATTTCATCCGTGGACTTGATATAGACCTTTGATACAGTGTTCATGCAATGAATTGGAGGCTTATAGAATACCTTATAAATTGAGGTATATAAAAGAAGGTGACGTCCAGAGTAATGGTGTCAGGGTTATCCACCATAGAAATTGACTGTCAGTTTCCTTATGTTCTTTTTGTCCCTTGCTTTTTTACATTTGCTGATTTATCTTATTTATTTCATTCCTTATTTGGACATGCAATACGCATGCAGGTAGCTAACCTCTCGCTCTAGAAATACGAATTAAAAACACAAGCAGGCCACAAGCTTCATTAACCCTTTAATTGCCTGCTCGACCTTTTGGTAGAGCACATTTTGAGTCACTATTTAACTGAAAGATGTGTCGAACTATACCTGATTGAGGTATCTCTTTCACTTGTTTGTGGTATGTTATGCTGAAAAAAAAAATCCAATCAGTTAAGTTTAATCAGTTAAGTTTAACACTTCTTTCAACTTCAGACAGTGACTCAAAGTGCGCTTCACCTAAATGTTGAGCAGGCCGTTAAAGGGTTAATATTATGCAGATTGAAATCTTACCGGGAATGTAGTAGCACAAACCAAGGTGTGCACCTGATGATAACTGTATGAACTCGGAAGGTGGATACCCACAAACACAGTTCGGGATGAACTGTTTAAAACGTATAAGCAAAAATTTGTACTTTAACCTAATCAATGAAAAGAGACAGGATTTCCTGAGCTTTCCGAGACGCACTTAGAATACACTGCTTCCGCACTCAAGCCCAATCTCACTCGCGCCCTCCATCAAGCTTGGGGTCGAGTAAAAAAAAATTTCTTTCGGACACGTGACCCTTCTAAAAGCACGACTCGCCTCCAAAGCATCCCCCTTTTGGTAGTGTCTAGAGATAAGGCAGTTTTATGCGTACGGCTGTCGATTTGAAGGGATTGGGATTAGGATAAGGATCAGGGCCGGATTAACACGGTGCTGTGCCCCAGTGTGACCAATCATGAAATGCCCGCCCCGCAAAAAGTTACTTAACATGGCTTATAGAACGCAGCAATGGACCACTCTTCTCTTTGATAATACTAGCGTTTCATTTATTAACAACTTAACTGGCATACAGCAATAATGACAGCTAAAGCACCAGCTGAACAAGCCTTCAAAAGAAGATTGCCAATGGTGATAATAATAACGGTGCCTTCAAGGACAGCGTGACAACCCTGCTGCCTTCAGGGACAGTGCCCAAAATCTTAATTATGAGTACTTTCCATCCAGTCAATAAAATGGCACTTAACTTGGGTATTGAAATTTATGGCAACAAAGGCCACACATTTACAACCAGTGAAGTTGGCACGTTGTGTAAATCGTAAATAAAAACAGAATACAATGATTTGCAAATCCTTTTCAACCTATATTCAATTGAATACACTGCAAAGACAAGTTACTTAATGTTCGAACAGGTAAACTTTGTAATTTTTTGCAAATATTAGCTCATTTGGAATTTGATGCCTGCAACATGTTTCAAAAAAGCTGGCACAAGTGGCAAAAAAAGACTGAGAGAGTTGAGGAATGCTCATCAAACACTTATTTGGAACATCCACAGGTGAGCGGGCTAATTGGGAACAGGTGGGTGCCATGATTGGGTATAAAAGCAGCTTCCCTGAAATGCTCAGTCATTCACAAACAAGGATGGGGCGAGGGTCACCACTTAGTGAACAAATGCGTGAGCTGATTGTCGAACAGTTTAAAAACAACATTCCTCAACGAGCTATTGCAAGAAATTTAGGGATTTCATCATCTACGGTCCGTAATATCGTCAAAAGGTTCAGAGAATCTGGAGAAATCACTGCACGAAGCGACAAGGCGAAAACCAACATTGAATGCCCGTGACCTTCGATCCCTCAGGCGGTACTGCATCAAAAACCGACATCAGTGTGTAAAGGACATCACCACATGGGCTCAGGAACACTTCAGAAAACCACTGTCAGTAACTACAGTTCGTCGCTACATCTGCAAGTGCAAGTTAAAACTCTACAATGCAAAGCGAAAGCCATTTATCAACATCACCCAGAAACGCCCGGCCGCTGGGCCCAAGCTCATCTAAGATGGACTGATGCAAAGTGGAAAAGTGTTCTGTGGTCTGACGAGTCCACATTTCAAATTGTTTTTGGAAACTGTGGACGTAGTGTCCTCCGGACCAAAGAGGAAAAGAACCATCCGGACTGTTATAGGCGCAAAGTTCAAAAGCCAGCATCTGTGATGGTATGGGGTGTATTAGTGCCCAAGGCATGGGCAACTTACACATATGTGAAGGCACCATTAATGCTGAAAGGTACATACAGGTTTTGGAGCAACATATGTTGCCATCCAAGCAACGTCTTTTTCATGGACGCCCCTGCTTATTTCAGCAAGACAATGCCAAGCCACATTCTGCATGTGTTACAACAGCATGGCTCCGTAGTAAAAGAGTGCGGGTACTAGACTGGCCTGCCTGTAGTCCTGACCTGTCTCCCATTGAAAATGTGTGGCGCATTATGAAGTGTAAAATACGACAACGGAGACCCCGGACTGTTGAACAACTTAAGCTGTACATCAAGCAAGAATGGGAAAGAGTTCCACCTGAAAAGCTTCAAAATTGGTCTCCTCAGTTCCCAAACGTTTACTGAGTGTCGTTAAAAGGAAAGGTGATGTAACACAGTGGTAAAAAGGCCCCTGTGCCAACTTTTTTTGCAATGTGTTGCTGCCTTTTAAATTCTAAGTTAATGATTATTTGCAAAAAAAAAAAAAATAAAGTTTCTCAGTTTGAACATTAAACATCTTGTCTTTGCAGTGTATTCAATTGAATATAAGTTGAAAAGGATTTGCAAATCATTGTATTCTGTTTTTATCTACGATTTACATAACGTGCCAACTTCACTGGTTTTGGGTTTTGTACATTTACTAAATACTAAGAACTGAAATTCTATGGCAGAGGGTTTTAAAAAGGGAAAGGCTTCGTGCAGTAAACTCACTATTGTCTGCTTCTGCGATCATGCTAACGTTCTCCGTCCCCGAGTTCAGCTGTTGCCGTCAGCCCACCTGCGACAGGCTCCCGTTAACGTCAGCTAATGTTATGCGCTGCTGCATCTGCCTCATTAGCATTAGCCTCTAACGTACATTGCTAACTTGTGTAACGTAAGTACTTGCTGCTAGCGCTGGAGGAACAGAATTGACAGGCGGAACAGTTGCCTCTCTACCGACAGCTTCTTTGCCGCGAGTAATGTTAAAAAAGCAAGATATTTCTGGTACATTCGGTAGCGTGGATATCTCTCGTACTTTTTTTCTTCTGCTATTTTCCGATTAGCACAACCCCTCGGTTGCTTCCCCCGCCGCTCAGTGTGTTGTAGCACGTGATGTCAGAACGAAGGCACATCGCTGTGATCAACAACTGATAAGAGATCAGTGCCCATTCAGTTTCTAAGTGGCGGTATTCTAGCTCAGCTTGCAACACTGATCTGGGACCAGTTTGGCCTTTCTGTGACTTTGGCAGGGAAGTTCCGAATCGCAGTTTTTTATTTGTATTCTTTTTTTTTAATATTCTCTTTTCATATCAACAGTTAAGTTTGAATTTGTTCATAATATGCATATGCATCTCTTCCGATTAAAATAAAAATAAAAAACTGAGGATTCGTGAATCATGTGATGCCCCTCCCAGCATGATGCCCCAGTGTAGGCACACCAGTCATTATATGGATAATCCGGCCTTGATAAGGATTAGGCATTATGGTTAGGGTTACGCTTAGGGTTAGGGGTCAGGGTTAGGGTTAGGGTTAGTTTGGGTCAGGGTTAGGTTAGGGCAGGGTTTGAAATTGGGACTGCCGAACCTCTCTGCATTGAATTGCATTGGAAAACTGCCGTACCCGTAGCAACTGCCTTCGGTTTTCTGTGCGCACCCGTGATGGCCAGCAATTTGAAAAGATCTGAGCGGCATACGCCAATCACAGATGCCAGTTGGCGTTTGGTGGAGGATTTGTCATTTAAAAAAAATCAATTAACTCTTTCAACCCCAGATATTCTAGCATCACTATACCCTTCAACCCCACAGCCCTCTGTAGAGGGCTGGTCATTATCTGGACATTGTATCTTACTGTTATCTCTGGAATCCCATTAAATGTAACCTGATATGTTCCAATCAATTAGTCAGATTGTTTGAATTTTCCCTACAGGAATTTGGGGTTGAAGGGAATATGTGGGGTTGAAGGAGTTAAATATTAAAATTTAAAAAAATTGAAAGGGAGCTTTTCATACAACGAAGTGCATCCAGATCAAACAGTTAAATGCAAATATAGGGATAACTATAGTTTCCCTTATGAAAAAGAAGTTTATTCAAGTGTGCTATTAGTATACTTCTAAACTAAAAATAAGAGTATACTTTCAGTTTACTTTTGATGTACTTATCAGAGATATACTTAGCAAAGTAATACTTAAGTATACTTAGCTTATACTGAAAAGTACACAGAAAAGTCTAAGTATATTTGGCTAATTCTTGTACCTAAACTTTTGATTGAGATATACTCAAGGAAAGTATAATAAAGTATTAAAATATTCATGCCTAATGTTCAAGTATACTTGGCTTGCAGTTAGGCTACTATCAAATGAATAAGCACATTAAAATATTTTTTACCATACATATTGGCTTCTTTGAAGTATACTGCACTATATTTTTTATTCAGTTTTTTCTATCTCATGGACTTACATATTCCACATGTACATTTGCACTTGCAGTAACAAGTCAGCTTTGGGGCAGCATAGCAGAGTAAATAGCACACGGGTGGAGCTGAACTTGATTTTTATGCAGTGTTATCAACCCACACAGAAACAGATAAACATTTGTCTGATTTTATTTGAGAACAAATTTGACAATTATTCTGGTATTGACAGACTTGATACATACCCTTACAAAATAAGAAGTATACTTCAAGTTTAAGCAACATAAACTTAAAGTACCCATCTAGTTTACATCTATGTTTTATTTTGTGCTGCAAGTACACTACAAGTGAACTTTTAAGTATACTGTGATTTAACTAGTTGTATACCTCTAGCATACTTTTCAATTTATGAAAGTATACATTCAAGTATACTGCTAGTAAACTTAAAGATGAACTATTAGTTCACTAGTTATATACTTCTAGCACAATGTCTAATTTATAAAAGTATACTTTGAAGTATACTGAAAGTAAATTCAGATGTACTACAACTGTACTTGCTATATACTTCAAGCCAACTTTTTAGTTCATGAAAGTACACTTTGAAGTATACTGCAAGTAAACTTATAGGAAGACTACTAGTCCACTAGTTCTATACTAGTCCACTAGTTCTATACTTCAAGCCCTCTATAGTTTAAATTTAGTTTTAAACTTTCAGGGAGCTAAAAGTTTTTTTTTGTTTTTAAACTGCAAGTATACTTCAGAGTCTTCTTTATGCTAACTTAACATCATACTCACAGCTTATGATTATTGCACTCTAAAATATATTGCTGTTGCTGTTCAGATATTGTTATTCGTAAGTAGACGAGCAGTTACCTCATGTATTCTACTAGTAAACAAGCATTCTGCTTTAATTTACAGATGAAGGTACTTATAAGAATTTACAGTGAAACACATACTCAGGATTGAGAGCAAAATTGATTCCTTTATAAATTAAATTTTCAAACACAATATTGTATTGGATGACAAAATATAAGAACACAGCAATGGCAACTCTTATTGAAATCCCAATTCAGAACAAAAAATACCTCTTTCTCTCATATGGAACCAGAAATATGCACAAAATATGAATTAGCAATGCCTTCAGCCTGACCAGCAGGCTGATGGACTCTAGCAAAGGCTGATAAAATATTCCGAATGAGTACACTGATGAGCTGTTTTTTGGTTAATGGAGTTCTGTATCACAGTCAAAAATAAGACCTACTAAAAAAAATGCAGCAGTGCTGTAATTGTTGAGGATTATATTTCAATATTTCTCATCATATTCATCAGTAGATCAATTGCCATGTTAAATAACCATAATCAATAATCATAATCAATAACCATATTATGTAAGCAGCAGTAACACACACACACACACACACACACATAACATAACACATACACATACAAGCAGTTCACACACACATGAGCAGTGCACACAGACACATGCACAGGCACAAGCAGCACATGTACACATGCACACACACACACACACACTCATACACATACAAGAAGTTCACACATAGACACACACACATACAAGCAATTCAATTCACACATGCATAAGCAGCTCACACACATAAGCAGCAGGCTTCTGTAGCTTTGATTAGTAAGCAGGCTTCTGTTTAGTTGATTTGAAAACATAATCAGATGATGTATTTGATTTCTGTAGCTTTAATCCACATTCGTTCAGTAAAATCATAAGTTGTTACTGAAAACATAATCAATTGAATCATCTATGTGTCTACTTGTATCCTATTCATCTGACTGTCTTTCCACCCTTATACTGTAATTTTTCACACCATTTTTAGTATACATTCTTTTATTTTTTTTTTAAACCAGCATTTCTGTGCTCCACCATGGTTTAATAAACAAAGCTAGAGAATGAAAAAACGTTAAAGATAAGATGGTTACAACCCATGAATTGTGATTGGAGCAAAGTTGGTTAAAAAAACATTTGAGATAAGATGGTTACAACCCATGTATTTTGATTGGAGCAAAGTTGGTTGAGTTTTTCCCATAAATATTGCTCTGTAAAGAATGCCGAGTTAGCACTTCTTGGCCAGGGACTGCTCACCGGGTTTGGATTATTGCACGATTCAAGGCTGGGAATAAAGATGGCTTCTGAAGATTTTGTCTCTCTCCAATTATTCAGGAACAAGGGGACCTCAAAAATATGTAAACATCTAGTCAGGAAACCACAACGTAATGCATGAAAGATGGTACATTCTGTTTAATAAATTATTTATTTTTAAACGAGAGTGGACATCAAAGCCCTGCATATTGTACCTATACCAAACATTGCTGGGTTTTAGTTGAGATATCAGTTCAATTTAGCTGGCCATTATGTGCAGATTCACAGATAAATGTACACAGTATTTTCAAACATGAGGTTAAGAAGACTGGGACTTCAGTGCTATCTGGTCTGACATAGTGACAATGAAATGTCTGTATTAGTTTTATAACTAGCAGGCATACCACTACTTGATCTGCACCAGCTGTGTGGTTGCTGCTAAGCAGGTGTGGGCTTGGTTTGTGCTTGGATGGGAGACCACCTGGGAAAAGAAGTTGCTGCTGGAAAACGTGTTAGTGGGCCAGTAAGTTGGGATCTTCCCTCTGGTAGAAGAATCCTCAAGTGCAGTGATGAGGATGTTGTCTGTTGGATGAGATATGAACCTGGCTCACTGCAGTTATTAAACATCCAATGACACTCTTTAAGTTTCCTAACAGTATACATTCATGAACTGAAAAGTTTTCTAGAAGTATACAACTAATAAACTAGCAGTATATCTCTAAGTTTACTTGCAGTATATTTAAATGTATACTTTCATAAATTGAAAAATATACTAGAAGTATACAACTAGTTCACTCACAGTATGCTAAAAAAGTTCACTTGTAGTGTACTTGCAATATAAAATAAAACTTAGATGTGAACTAGATGTGTACTTTCAGTTTACTTTGCTTAAACTTGAAGTATACTAAAAAGTTTACTTTTATAAATTAAAAAATGTTCCAATTTAGTCCAAAGAAGTATTAAAATGGTATACTTTCTGGTACACTACAAATACATGGTCCGTAGTATACTTGCTATACTTTTATTTATACTCAAGCATACTTAATAAAATGAACTTCGAGTATACTACTTTTTTGCTATGAGAGGCTGTTTGAGAGAGAATTCATACTTGCTTTCACATGTACTATCATACTGTCACACAAACACCATCATTCTCTCATACACACACCATCATTCTCTCACGCACATGCTATTATACTCACACACACCATCATTCTCACACATACACCATCATTCTCTCACGCACACACCATCAATCTCTCACGCACACACGCCATCATTCCCTCACGCACGCACTATCATTCTCTCATGCACACACCATCAATCTCTCACGCACACACCATCAATCTCTCTCACACACACACCATCATTCTCTCACACGCACCATCATTCTCTCACGCACACACCATCATTCTCTCACGCACACACTATCATTGTCTCACACACACACTATCATTCTCTCACACGCACACCATCATTCTCTCACGCACACACTATCATTCTCTCTCACACACCATCATTCTCTCACGCGCATACCATCATTCTCTCACACACACACACACCATTACACTCTCACACAAACTTAAACTTGTTCAAGTGACAAAATGACAGTGAATGTAAAACAGAATGATAGTGCATGTGAATGAGAATAGGTGATTGTGTGAGAGAGTTTGATTGAAACGGAAGTTAGTTTGATGGAAACGAATGTACCATTAAATTCTCAGTTCCTGATTGGTTATAATTAAAATCTTTGAAAATTTAGTCAGAAGCGGGATTTCACGGGCATATCCCACCCTCCCGTTCGACAAGGAAGCATGGTGAAAAAACTGCATGCTCGTCGCGGGAGCAGCACGGCTTTCCAAATCCATTTGAAACGTGAAGTGTTGCTCGTTATTCATCCCAATTCCATCCGGAAAGTGGAGTACTTATAGCACCAAAGTGAAGTATATCACACTATAAAATTGAAGTATAGCTCGTTATTCTTTCCAATTGCATTCGAAAAGCAGAGTATAGCACCAGAGGAGAAGTATACCTGATTGCACCAAAAACGAAGTGTCGCTCGTCTATCATCCTAATTATTCAAAAAGTGAAATATAGCGCCAGAAGAGAAGCACAGAACATAATTCATTGCAATTCCATTCCAAAAGTGAAGTATAGTTTTAATATTGCTACTAAATGGACTGAGGGAAGAACGGGTCTCATGTTTCAATTACTTGCGAAGGCAATGTCCATTTCAGAGTTTAAATAATCTATGCAATTGCGTCGCGACAAAACATCCGCATGACACGTAAGCTCATAGCCTACTAGCTATAACGAACGCAAATTGCACGAAGCTGGTTTACTCCTCGACTTCGCTTTTTATGGATCTAAAGCCCCGTTATGTAGTAGATATTTTCGCGTCATGTGAGGTGGGGGCTACCTGCTGCAACGTTACACATGCTCGACCAATCACAACATGCAAACCCGTCATATGATGTTCAGATGAGTCACATGATACAGAAAAATGGCGGCACCCTCTGAAACTGTAACAGACATCCTGGCAGGGTTGAATTCAGGCCATTTTTCTGTATTGCCACATCATATGATGGACGTCGACTGTAACAGGCTAGCCCCACCTGTCGGTGAGTAACTCCTCTCAGTGACGGAAAAATATCTAGCATGCTAGATACGCTGCTGCCCTGTCACGCGAGGAAGTGAGACAGCAAAACCATCCCCACAGGTGCAACATTGCCTGATGCAGTATACACGCTTGTCACTTGCCTCAGGCAAAGTTGCACCATCTGGGGCAGGCTTTAGTATCATTGACCAACCAATGACAGCTTGCATTAATCTGATAGGTGATAAGCAGCTCGGCGAGACGGTCTAAGACTGACATGACCAATCATTCGGGAAAATATTGGTCACGGGGCAGCCAATGTGGTTTTCATTGTTCTGAAATACGCAAGGCCTGCCTTTAGACTCTGGAAGCATATGGGCTTAAAAACTTTAATATTTCAGCATTCGTTCAATCTTCTTTTTAAAACATGCAAGTGTCCCACACCATATGCACTAATGCATGCCCATACCATCAAAGATGCTGGCTTTTTGAACCGAACGCTGAGAGGATTAGCCTGGAGGTAATGATTTTCAAGAATGTCAAATTTTGCCAGACACTTTATTTTGTCCTTTTTTTTTTTTTTTTTTTTTATAAATTATCCAATTAATGCCCAATGCAAACAAGGCTTGCTTTTTTTTTTTGTCTTACAGTTAACTTATACACTGAACCTTAGCTAAACAGGTCATACTTGTTAACTGAAACACTTCTACAATATAACTTCAAGTATAACTCTGTTTGAAACATAAAAATGGCCCACTTGTGAGATATTTTTGTACAATAAGCTGTTTAGCTGAGCTACTTAAAAACTTCAACTGCCAGTTGCTGTAACGTTAGCTGCCTTCAAGGCTGATTGTAGAGACTAGTGCTTCGTAAGCTGCTTAGAAGGCTAATGTTGATTTGATATTGTATAATCTTTAATAGTATTCAGTCAGATGCCTTCAAGGCTGATTGTAGAAACACTAGTGCCTTCCAGGCTGATTGTTGAGACTAGTGCCTTGCAGGCTGGTTAGAAGGCTAATGTTGATTTCATATTGCATAATCTTTAATAGTATTCAGTCAGATGCCTTCAAGGCTGATTGTAGAGACTAGTGCCTTGCAGGCTGGTTAGAAGGCTAATTTTGATTTCATATTGCATAATCTTTGATAGTATTGAGTCAGATGCCTTCAAGGCTGATTGTAGAGCAATTAGTGCCTTCCAGGCTGATTGTAGAGACTAGTGCCTTGCAGGCTGGTTAGAAGGCTAATGTTGATTTCATATTGCATAATCTTTAATAGTATTCAGTCAGATGCCTTCAAGGCTGATTGTAGAGACTAGTGCCTTGCAGGCTGGTTAGAAGGCTAATTTTGATTTCATATTGCATAATCTTTGATAGTATTGAGTCAGATGCCTTCAAGGCTGATTGTAGAGCACTAGTGCCTTCCAGGCTGACCGTAGAGACTAGTGCCTTGCAGTCTGGTTAGAAGGCTAATGTTGATTTCATATTGTATGATTTTGATAGCATTCAGTCAGATGCCTTCAAGGCATCAGGGCCTGGGGTGGGTGTTAGGGGCAGGTGCTGCTGCAGGAACATCAAGGCCCGGGTGGGTGCTGGGGCAGGCGCTTTTTTAGCGGGGCAGGGAGATAGGGCTCCACGACAGCGCCCGAAACATCATTTGAACTCCAAAAAAAGAGTGTAAAAAAGTAAAGACGATGTCAATATGCAACAACACCGCTGTCATTTTCTGAGGTAACGTGGATGATTTCGAACTGTAGTAAATCTATGGGCTGAAAAATAGAAGATTTTAAATTAGCCTTGGAAGGCTCCAACTCAGTGGAGGCCCCCCTCAGTAATGCTGAGGGAGACTCTACTGTCAGCCTTGAAGGCATCAGAATTGTAAACACACACACACACACACACACACACACACACATACAGTTGTATGCAAAGTTTGGCCACCCCTGATCAAAATTTCTGTTACTGAGAATAGTTAAGCAAGTAGAAGATGAACTGATTTTTTGAATGGCATAAATTTAAAGATACAACACTTTTTTTGGACATTTTAAGCAGTATTGGTGTATTACTTTTGTTTTGTACAATTCTAGAGCAAAAAAAAAAAAAAGGAAATGAGCACTTTTTGAGCTCTCAGGTAGCTTTTGACTATAGTCTCAGATCGTATTTAGCTTGTTGGGGCTATGGCTTTCACAATCATCGTTAGGAAAGGCCAGGTGATGCAAATTTTGAAGTTTAAAAATACCCAGACTTCTCTATCCTTGGCCCAACAATCAGAAGCCATAGGGTCCTCTATGCAGCTGTCTAGCTCTCTGAAAATGAAAATAATTAATGCCAACAAAGCAGGAGAAGGCTATAAGAAGATAGCAAATGTTTTTAGGTTGCGATTTCCTCAGTTCATAATATAATTAAGAAATGGCAGTCAACAGAATCCGTGGAGGTCAGCTTGAGGTCTGGAAGACCAAGAAAACTGCTCATTGGATTACTAGAAAGGTAAATCAAAACACCCGTTTGACAACAAAAGACCTTTGGCAAGATTTAGCACACCATGGTGTCATGGTGCACTGCCCTATGGTTCAGCGACACTTGCTCAAATATGACCTTCATGGAAGAATCATGAGAAGGAAACCTTTCCTGCATCCTCACCATGAAATTCAGCATCAGAAGGTTGCTAAGGAACATCTGAACAAGACTGATGCATTTAGGAAACAAGTCCTAGATGTCTTTGGCTGCAATGAGCAGAGGTATGTTTGGAGAAAAAGGATGCAGAATTTAATAAAAAGAACACCTCTCTAACTGTCAAGCACATGGTTGGATCAATCCTGCTTTTTGGGCTTAGTGTTGCAGCCAGTGGCACAGGAAACATGTCACTGGTCGAAGGAAGAATGGATTCAATTAAATTTCAGAAAATTCTGGAAGCAAACATCTCACCATCTGTCAAAAAGCTGAAGATGAAAAGAGGATGGCTTGCACAACAGGATAATGATCCTAAACACACCTCAAAATCCACAACTGACTACCTCAAGAGGTGCGAGTTGAAGGTTTCACCGCAGCCCTCAAGGTATCCTACTTCAACAGCATTGAAAATCTGTGTGAATGGACCTCAAAAGAGCAGTCCATGCAAGTCAGCCAAAGAATCTCATAGAACTAGAAGCCTTTGAAAAGAATAATGGGCAAAAAATCCCCCAAACCAAAAATTCAAAACTCTTAGCTGGCACCAAAAAGTGTTTGCAAGCTGTGATACTTGCCAAAGGAGTGTTACTTAGTACTAACCATGCAGGGTGCCCAAACTTTGCTTTGGGCCGTTTTTTTTTTTTGCCATTTTGAAACAGTAAAAGGATGGAAATTAAAAGCGTAATCTAGCTTAAAATATAAAGGAAATGTGTCCTCTTTAACTTCATGCCTTTTGGAGAGCAGTCATTTTTTACACAAAGCTTAGCTATTCACAGTAACAGAAATTTTGATCTGAGGTGCCCAAACTTTTGCATACGACTGTGTGTATATATATGTATATGAAATCATCAGCCTACCAACCAGCCTGCAAGGCACTAGTCTCTACGGTCAGCCTGCAAGGCATCTGAGGCAATACTATTGAAGATTATACAATATGAAATCAACATTAGCCTTCTAACCAGCCTGTAAGGCACTAGTGCTCTACAATCAGCCTTGAAGGCATCCGGAGGAAATACTATTAAAGATTATACAATATGAAGTCAACATTAGCCTTCTAACCAGCCTGGAAGGCACTAGTAACTCTACAATCAGCCTTGAAGGCATCGAGGCAATACTATTAAAGATTATACAATATGAAATCAACTAACCAGCCTGCGAGGCACTAGTCTCTACGGTCAGCCTGGAAGGCATCGGACTGAATACTATCAAAGATTATACAATATGAAATCAACATAAGCCTTCTAACCAGCCTGCAAGGCACTAGTCTCTACAGTCAGCCTGTAAGGCATCGGACTGAATACTATCAAAGATTATACAATATGAAATCAACATAAGCCTTCTAACCAGCCTGTAAGGCACTAGTCTCTACAATCACCCTTGAAGGCATCTGACTGAATGCTATTAAAGATTATGCAATATCAAATCAACATTAGCCTTCCAACTAGCCTGCAAGGCACTAGTCTCTACGGTCAGCCTGGAAGGCACTAGTCTCTACAATCAGCCTTGAAGGCATCTGAGGCAATACGATTGAAGATTATACAGCCTTCTAACCAGCCTGCAAGGCACTAGTCTCTACAATCAGCCTTGAAGGCATCTGAGGCAATACTACTGAATATTATACAATATCAAATCAACATTCGCCTTCTAACCAGCCTGCAAGGCACTAGTCTCTACAATCAGCCTTGAAGGCAGCTAACATTATAGCAACTTGCAGTTGAAGTTTTTAAGAAGCTCAACTAGACAGCTTATTGAACAAAATATCTCACAAGTGGGCCAGTTTTATGTCTCAAACAGAGTTACACTTGAAGTTATATTGTAGAAGTGTTTAAGTTAACGAGAATTACTTGTTTTGCTAAGGTTAGGTCTATAAGTTAACTGTAAAGACAAAAAAATAGCACTTGTTTGCATTGGTTAACAAAATCAAAATAGCTGAAACATCTAACATTACCTCACTAATCAGTTTCTTTAATGAGAAAAGAAGATTGAACGCGATTCGTTATTAACAATATTGTTGTTCTTAAGCCCACTTCCCGGGTAAAGGCTTCCGAATTGAATTGGCTGCCTCGTGAGCGGATTGGTTGTACTCTAGCTCGCGATCTGATTGGTTTTACTTGGGGGCGGTGTTTACGCAGCCTGACAGGCTGAGCAGCCTGGAAGTCGACGTCTGAAGGCAACTTCACCCTGCAGCAACAGACATCCTGGCCGAGGATAATTAGTTGAATTGTGGCCATTTTTCTGTATCATGTGACTTGTCTGCACATCATATGATGGGTCTGCACGTTGTGATTGGCCGAGCACGTGTAACATTGGAGCATGTAGCCCCCACACGGTGAGTAACTTCCTCGCGTGACGTGAAAATATCTAGCATGCTAGATACGCTGCTGCCCTGTCACGCGAGGAAGTGAGACAGCAAAAACCATCCCCACACGGTGCAACATTGCCTGATGCAGTATACACGCTTGTCACTTGCCTCAGGCAAAGTTACACCATCTGGGGCAGGCTTTAGTATCATTGACCAACGCTAATGACACTGGTCTCGCTGCAGTGCATTAATCTGATAGGTGATAAGCAGTCGGGATCGGCGAGACGGTCTAAGACTGACATGACATGAGGGAGAGGGGGTGAGGGGGTGGGGTGGAGAGGCATATTCGGGAAAATATTGGTCCGGCAATCGCCAGGTCTGCCGGGCCGGTTCCTACGCCCATGTGCAGTATGTGGTTTTGCATTGTCCTGCTGAAATACGCAAGGCCTGCCCTGGAATAGATGTCCTCTGGAGGGGAGCATATGTTGCTCTAAAACCTTTATGTACCTTTCAGCATTCATGGTGCTTTTTAAAACATGCAAGTGTCCCACACCATATGCACTAATGCATGCCCATACCATCAAAGATGCTGGCTTTTGAACCGAACGCTGAGAACAGGAGGGGTGGTCTTTCTCCTCTTTAGCCTGGAGGACACAATGCCCGTGATTTCCATCAAGAATGTCAAATTTGGACTCGTCTGACCACAGGACACTTTGCCACTTTGCTACAGTCCTTTTTTTTTTTTTTTTTATAAATTTGGCATCTCCAATCCCACCCGAATCTGGAATGCCCAATTGGTGAACTATGGACAAGGCTTGCTCATATGCGACCCCTTGCTGCCAATTCAGGAGAATGTAGACAGTTCGCGGCTCTCCTCCGAAGCACGCGCCTGTCAACCACTTCTTATACACTCATTGGTTGAATCTTCGCAAGTTCAGAATACCCGGACATCACCAGGCTTAGAATCTTCCTGACGAGCGCCCGTCTGGCCAACAGGAGGCGCTTGAGCAATGAACAAGGCAACTATTGTAATCCCTTGCCGGCAGTCCCTTACCAATTAGCAACCCTGTAGCGCTATAGCCAATTGCGCGCTATTCTGAAAAAGCTGCCGACCACTGCCGGCTGGTACGAACCTGCGACGTGATAGTCACTTCTGCTTCGCAACGCGATGCTTTACCGAGTGAGCTATCCGGCAGCTCGCTACAGACCATTTTAAATGAGCCTTGGTTTCTTGAAGTATTCCTGGGCCCATTTAGTAATGTCAATGACAGAATCATGCCGGTGAGTGATGCAGTGCTGTCTGAGGGCCTAAAGATTACGGACATCTAGTAAAGGTCTTCAGCCTTGTCCCTTACGCACAGAGATTTTTCAAGTTTCTCTGAATCTTTTGATGATGTTATGCACTGTCGATGATAAGACCTTCAAAGCCTTTGCAATTTGACATTGAGGAACATTGTTTTTAAAGTATTCCACAATTTTTTTACGCAAGCCTTCACAGGTTGGAGAGCCTCTGGCCATCTTTACGTTTGAGAGACTCAGCCTCTCTAAGACATCCATTTTATAGCCAATCATGTTACACACCTGATGCCAGTTAACTTAATTACTTGCCAAATGTTCTTTCAGCTGATTCTCTTACATATTAATTGCTTTTTCAGCCCTTTTTTGCCTGTGTCCCAACTTTTTTGAGACCTGTTGCAGCCAGAAAATTTGAAATTAGCTCATTTTGTGGATAAAAATGTAAAATGTCGCAGTTTCAACATTTGAAATGTTATCTATGTTCTACTGTAAATAACATATTGGCTCGTGTGATCTGAAAGTCATTGCATTTTGATTTTATTCACAATTTACACTTCGTCCCAACTATTTCGGAATGTACCTTTACTTTAGCTTTTGAGTGAACGAAAACCTGAAATGTAAAGACATTTTATGCCATGTTTTAGTGCTCAGTTTTAATACTTAACTTCAAGGGCTTTGAAGTATTGGAGTAGTATAGAGTAAAAATTACATTTCATTTATTGAATGCAAGATATGGTGATTTGCTAAGTCCAACACAGACACAACGTCGCTTGATGAATTCGGAATGAGCAAGGGTGAAATATCAGAGGGAAGCATTTCAAATTTTTTGCTTAGTATAATGGTGTCAAGGGTAATCAGTCATCTCTTCTCAGGCAATTTCAGTGTACTGGAAATCAAACTTCCGCGACCTTTTATGACCTTACTTTTGTGTTAAGTCAACACACAACTTGATAGGTGCTTAAACATGTACGAGATAAAATGAGAGGCAAAAAGTTCAGTTGTCAGAAAAATTCCAGGCACGTGTTTCATCCACACTTATTCACATCCTGCCAGTTTAATTAAATTACTTATCAACTCTCTCTAATTTGTATATCTTGATTAAAGAATTGTGCCAATTATCTAATCCAGGCATTTCGAACAAAATACAACAAATACAATGACTTATACTTTCTGAGCCACATTTTCCACCTTCTAATGAAAGGTGTATGTGAATGAGCATTTAACACAACTGGTCTTTGACCAGCTGAGTTTTTAAGATGGTGAAAACTTTGTCATGTGTTGTCTGTCGTATGTTGTCTATCCTCTGTCGTCTGTAAACAATTCGATCCATAAGCACTAGTGGCCACAAATATTGGGAAGATTTGAGAAAACTGGGTATACAATATGTTTAGCACAGAAACTACTTTGGGATTGCACCTCACCCCTGGACCCCCAAAACTGGGTGTGGCAAGATAGTCATACTGAACAACTGAAGTTGGCCATTTTAGACTTTTCTTTTATAGATAGAGTTGAAATGTGGTAAGAAACTGGTATACAACATTTTAAAATGCAAATGACGTGTTTTGACGATTTCTGAAAAAATGACCGTATTGTGACCTTTGACATTCCTTCACCCATGGGCACCTATTATAACAACCTGTAACCTCATGCAGTCAAAAATATTAATTTCCCAAATTTGTTGAAATTTAGCACGCAACATCTTTGGGACATAAACTAGTCTGGTATTTCATTTCAGCCTTTTACCCCACTCCCAAATGGATGTGGCAGGGTGGCAGACGAGTGGAGTTTCAGGATCACTTGAACCTTTAGTCATGAGTTTCTTGAGTATTCCTCCAACATTATTTTCAGTATTCAATGTTATATTCAAAAGTTATGTTCCTTAATTCCTCAAAACTTTTATCTATCCTCCATTTCAGAATTTGCAGGTGGAGTGAAATCAAGAATAAATAAATCTTTGATAAAGGTGTAAGTGAAAAAAAGAACTTCTTGCACCTGTTTGGAACTTATAATTTTTGTATTTTTATATACATAATATCTCCCAATTACCACAGACACATGCTGTTTCTCGCGCTGCGCATACTGCTCTATGGTGTGTCATGATGTTTTGGGACACCTTATCAATCTGAGTGCCAGCACCTTGGGTGTGGCACAGTGATGCAGTGGTTGCACAATTACCTCACAGCTGGAAGGTTATGGGCCTGGCCTGGGGTCTTTCTGTATGGAGTTTGTATTTTTCTCCTTGCTCGAGTTTGACTGATATAACAATCTCCTTCCAAAGACAAGTATTTTAGGATAGTTGGAAGCTCTGAATTGGCCTTAAGTGTGAGGTCTCAAGTGAAGGTGTGTGATCCCTGCAGTGGATTGGCTGACTTTCCAGGATGTGTTCCTGTCTCTGACCTCCTAGATGCCAGGATTGGTTTGAGCCTCCCATTGTATGTGTCAGTCAGATTCTGCATCGGCATGTTTTGCGTCGAAACAGAGATGCATTCAAGGAGAAGCACCTCATACCCACGATGGTATGGAATATGATGGTGGGTCAGTCATGTTTTGGAGGTGTTTTAATTCAAGAGGTCCAGGGGCACTGGTTAAGATTAATGACATGATGAATTCCACCAAGTATGGGGATGTTTTGTCCGACAATCTAGTAGGCTCCTCCAGAAGGCTGGGACTTAGCTGTAGGTGGACTTTTCAACAATTCAATGACCCAATGCATGCCCCAGGTTCCACACAGAAATGGTGATGTGACAAAAAAAAAAAAATCAACATTCTGCAATGGCCATCTCAGTCACCAGACCTCAATCCAATTGAAAACCTGTGGGTTGAGTTGAAGAGGGCAGTTGATAAACACAAACCCAAGAATGTGAAGAATCTTGAAAGGATATGCTCAGAGGAATGGTCCAAAATCCCCCAAATGTGTCCCTTAACCTTGTCAAAAGTTACAGGAAAAGACTCCATGCTGCTAGTGCAACCACCTCTGGCAAGAAATAAGTACTAACTGAAGGGTGCCAGTCATTATGAAACCATGATTTTGTTGAAATTTATTTTGTATTACGATATTTATGATTTTGGTTGTTTCCATCAAGTAGAGCTTGTAGGACTTGATGGTACAATCCCTTGAATAATCAGCAATGGTTCTTGTCTGGTGTATTGAGTGGGGGAGGGGTAAATACTTCATTGGGGTCATCAGATGGGCACCCTCTTTCCTCAGTGTTTCATTGATTTAGGCCCATGACACCTCCAGAGGGCTCAACAGCAACACCTGGCATCCCAGGAGTGCCCCCCTCAGCTATTACCCCCCACTGGTCATCCCGCAGCCCAGTTACAGTCCTTCCTCTTGATCCACAACCAGTTGCTGCTTCTCTCAGCAGCCTCAGAGAGTGCCTTCACTGCTTGCTGGAAGGCCTGTCCTCGCACCCCCATTCTCTTTAGGAGCCTGGTCGTAGTCTTGGCAACAAACCCTCTACATCCAACCTCTACAGGGAACACCTTGGTACACCATCCGCACTGTTCTGCCTGAGCCGCTATTTCAGCGTACTTTAAGCTCTTCCGTTCGTACGCCTCTCCAATTGCAGCTTCCCATGGTACTGTTAGTTCCTGGATGTATAGTGTCTTCTGTGAAGATGACCACAAAATGAGATCTGGCCTGAGAGTAGTTGTTATTATCTCTGTTGGAAAGACCAGTTTGTGATCAAGGTCGACCTGCATCTTCCAGTCACGTGCTGAGTCAAAGAGAGTCGTGCTCATTCTTACTGATGGTTTAACTAGATGTTCTCCTGCCCTCACGAACAGAATAGTGCTTTGTAGTCCAGGCATTGGAGTAGAGAGGGCATTAGTGGTAGTTCGTCTTCCTTCTAGGGTGATCGCCAGTTGTCGCAAGACCTGGTTATGCCTCCAAGTGTAGCGACCTTGGGACAAGCTGGTTTTGCAGCCAGTGCCTTAGAGTTGCTGGAGGTTGGCAGAGAGTACATGCTGGATCTTCTCCTATCCACTGATGTAGGTTTTTGGGTGTAGGGAGAACATCATGGGTGGCTCTGAATGTGCATCAAAACATTAATGAAGTATTTCACACATGTTGGTATATTCGGTTTCTTTATAATTATATTGTTTATATATGTTGTATTTTGTTGTATTGTTTGTGCATTGCCAGTAAGGGGTGCTGGTAATTTTTGAGCCCACTGTAAATCACAAACTCATTGAGTCATTGACTTATACATTTCAGAATTTTTTTTAAATATAATCTTGCGAACATTTGTGATATCTTTATTTGGTGTATAATTCACCATTTCACTGAAAACCATCTTTCCCCAATAACTCAACAAACTAATTGCTATATTACGTCAGTTGACAAAAACAGAAAACTACATATTAATATTACAAATCACAATAAGAGCCGATTAGCCATAACATTAACATTAATCATCTCGTTACAATGGCTTCTCTCAGTGGGTGGGATGTATTAGGCAGCAAGTGAATATTGTGTCCTCAAAGTTGATGCGTGGGAAGCAGGAAAAATGGGCAAGTGTAAGGATGTGAGCAACTTGATAATGGCCAGATGGCTTGACGACTGGGTCAGAGCATCTCCAAACCTACAGCTCAAGTGGGGTGTTCCCTATCTGCAGTGGTCAGTACCTGCCAAAAGTTGTCCAAAGAAGGAAAATCGATGACTCAGCAACAGGTTCATGGGCAGCCAATGCTCAGTGATGCGCGTAGGGTACGAAGGTTGGCCCGTGTGGTCTGAGCCAACTGAAAAGCTATTGTAGCTCTGATTGCTGAAATAATTAATGCTGGTTCTGATAGAAAGGTGTCAGAACACACAATGCATTGTAGGTTGTTGCGTTTGGAGCTGCCCATGCTGACCTCTGTCCACTGCCAAAATTGCCAACAATGGGCATGTGAGTATGAGAACTGGTCTAACAGGGCAATGGAAGAAGGTGGCCTGGTCTGATTAACCACGTTTTCTTTTACATCCTTTGGATGGTTGGGTGCATGTGCATCGCTGACCAGGGGAAGACATGGCTTTAAGATGCACTATGGGAAGAAGGCAAGCCAGTGGAGGGATGTGATGCTTTGGGCAATGTTCTGTTGGGAAACCTTGAGTGCTGCCATTTATGTGAACATCACTTAGTCATGTACTACTTACATAAACATTGTGTCAGACCAAGTACATTCCATCATGGAAAAAGTTTTTCCAAATGGCAGTAGCCTCTTTCAGCAGGATATTTGCACTCTGTCACACTGCAGAAATGTTTTAGGAATGGTTTGAGGATCACTACAGAGACATCAAGGTGTTGATTTGGCCTCCAAATTCCCCAGATCTCAATGCCATCCAGCATTTGTGAGATGTGGTGGACAAATAAGTCTGATCTAAGGAGGCCCCACCTTGCAATTTAACAGGACATAAAGGATCTGCTGCTAACGTTTTGGTGCAAAATACCACAGCACAATTTCAGAGGTTTGGTGGTGTCCATACCTTGACAGGTCAGGGCTGTTCTGGTGGCAGAAGGGGGGTCCTACATAATATTAGGCAGTGGTCATAATGTTATGGCAGATCTGTGTTTATAAGTTGTGTGGTGCAATTTTCATATAATTCGATTCCAGTCTATCGATATATCGTGTCGCATCTGAAGTTGTGACACTAAATTTACTTCAATGGGAAGTCAGTGACAGTTGGTGGAAATATTTATTTATTTATATTTAATCAAGCTTCTGCCAGCATCAATGCAGGAAAGTGAAATATACTCTATTACTTAAACGACCATAAAATTTTCCGGCGAAGCGTCTCGGTCGTGAATTTCCGATCTGAACAATGAGGATATTAGAAGTGTTCCACTGTGTTTGATAGGGGAACACCTCAGCCTGTGTATGAGCTAATTACAATATACAGGTGCCTTCATGCTCAATCTATGCATAAATTTGTCAAGCGTCATGAGTATCAAGGCAGTGTTTTGTAAAATGTTATACTTTCCCGAAATAACACAAAAGCTGTTTGTTTATTACAAATGTTAAGTGCACAATTGCACCCTATCATATGCGCTTGAGACAGATTGGTTTGTCCCGCTGCTTCTGAATTCCTTCCTGGTTTGTCGGGCATCAGGATACCTTGGGGATGTCGCCAAGCTCGGTGAATTGCACATAGAATTTGCCGGTCCTGACTGTCGCAGCTGGAGGAAGTAGCGCCGGAGTTGATTGCAACAGATTGCCTGGGGAGATGTTGGTTGATCTTCCCAGGATACCGATGTAACGTTAGATCAGAGAATATAAAACTGTTGTGAACAACTGGAATGACCTGACATTCATGAGAGTGAAGGGGACAAAGTGTAGCTGTTATTGCATAGTAAGGTAAACGTTGCTGATTTGGTCGTTACGCATAAAACGTTAGCTTGCTAGCTTAGTTTTTTAGCATACGAGGTGATCTACAGATGACACAAACTAAGCAATCATGTTTGTGACTCTTGGTTATTGGACATTTGGAGAACCTTGATGTTGTCACGTTTGTATTTTGATTTGCTGGAATGCCATTGCAATGTTGGTGTTGCACCAAAGGTAGAAGAAAACGACGAAAGCACTGAAAGTTGCAGTCGCTAATTGAATGAACCGATAGCATGCAGGCTATCATTATCGCGTGCTTTGTCGACAAAGGAGATCAATGCGACAGATCACCTCCATTGAGCTTAACAAGCAACACCGAGGGATTCGTGGTGTCTGTCATTCAAACTATTGGCAAATGGTCGGCTAAATTCTGTGGCACTTGTGTTCGATTAGGTCTTTCATTTGCAAAACGGGTGTCGCTAAGATTTCACATTGCCCAAGGTTAGGAGTTGCCAGGGCATCAGTTTAGTCACATTATTTTCTCTGCGGCGACGGGGCAGTCCAGATAAGCATCGTATGTATTGCGTATTTTTGGTGGTCTTGGATGGTACCACTTCTTCTTTGATTTATGTTTAATACAGTTGTGAGCTAACTGTCTTCTTTCAATTTCAGAACGGAGAATATCATTCGCATCGAACCAATGAAGCCAGTGGATTTTATTTTCATAAAGTGAATACGAACTGCGTTCAACTCCATCCCAACCAAGGAGGACTAAACGTCAGTTTATTTTGCATTTCATTGCCTATCCAATGTCCTATTTATTTTGGTAAATTTGAATCGACTTCTGCCTAAATACGCGAGAAGCTCTGCTGCTGAAGAAATGGCTTGCAGTCTGAAAGACGAACTTTTGTGCTCGATTTGCCTGAGTATCTATCAAGATCCAGTGAGTTTCGGCTGCGAGCATTATTTCTGTCGGAAATGCATCACAGAACACTGGAGCCGACAAGAGCACCATGGCGCGCGGGATTGCCCGGAATGCCGAAGAACATTTGCCGATCCGCTTCTGTCTCCGAGCCTCAAGCTTTCCAATATCGTTGAGAGGTACTCTGCTTTCCCGCTAGATGCCATTCTCAACGCTCAGAGGAGCGCATATCCGTGCAAGGACCATGAGAAAGTCAAACTTTTCTGCCTCAGCGACAAGAGCCTGGTCTGTTTCTTCTGCGACGAACCAACGCTGCACGAGCAACACCAAGTGACCACCATCGATGAAGCCTTCGAAGAAATCCAGGTAGCCTTTATTTCTGCTTAAATCTGGAGCTCTCGAACTCGGTACACCTGATTCTCCTGCACTTTTTTTTCCTGGTGTTTGTTGAACGCTTGATAGTATTCAGGTTTAAATTGCAATTAAAGTCCTCCTTACATTTTAGAATATATACGTGGTAGCCTTTGTCTACATCGTTTGCTCGTTGACGGGAATAATCCCTTCGTAGGAGTCATTCGGCACTTTTCAAATTACAGAAAAATATTTAATAGTTTCCGGGCTATGCAGGGGTTACAGTTCTGCTTGGAACAAGAACCTGTTCACTCAGGGGTGGGGTCTCATGTATTTGAGGTCCGAATTCTCTGCGCATTCTTATTTGAAGCCCGAATGATACAGATGTTGCTATGTTAACCGACTTGGACCTCAGTTTAAGGAATGGCAGCCTCTGATTAATTCAGTAAATCACTTCTATTGCTCTTCTTATCGTGTTGCTAAAAAGAATGCCTGCATTTTTTAGTTGCTGTCCAGCTGGGCTTACTGATTATTACACAGCTGGATTTGTTTCTCTTCTGTAAAACTTGAGTCTTCAAAGGATTTCATTAAGGTCTCACACTGGCTCTGGTCCAGTTTTAATTACTAACATGGTGTGAAGCCAGAACGCTTTCGAAGGCTTCATCTTTTGTGAAAGTCATTATTCTGCATCCAAGCTGGCACAATATTCCGCACCGGCATTCTGACTAATTAATTGCATAGACGAGCTAGCTCAATATGCAGTCTGTGGTCTTCAGCCTACCCGTCCTACCTGTGATGTTTTTGGAGTGAGAGTATTTCAGGAAGAAGCACTCTGCTACCTCTGTTATCTCTGTCATTGAGAGGTATTGAGCAGCTTACGACATCTAAGAATTAAGAAGGAAATTTCTGGAGCTGGCAAGTGCAGGAGTTAGAGCATGGAAGTGTTGCTGTGTTATTCCTGCCCATGGATTTTGGCAACTGATTTCATTCGGTAGTTGTACCTCCTGGCTAAAGGACTGTGGCAATTATCAAAGTGAGGTAGCTGTAACGAAATATCAGCAGGACTTAGGATTTCAGGTGGAAATGGGCCCCTGCTCAGGTAGTACTGAGTACTCTTCTTCACTAGCTGCGTATCTGGGTCAATGACGTGACATTGTCTGAGTGCACTACTTTGGTTTAAAATAATTTTAAGTGATTCATAATAAGCATCATTTCATTCTATAAAACCTGTTTAATTTGAACATATTTCCAGTTTATCATAAAAATGATTTGTATTTTATGTTTTGCCATCTCAAGCCCTCAAAATGCCAGGTGGCGCAACCATCCGAGCAAGTTAACACTATGTGAAATGTATTAAATGTGTAATTTAAAATATGAATTAATATAATATTAATATGGGGGCATAATTTTTTGTCGAAAACCTTTCAAATAAACAAAGTTTAATAGTTTTATTGTTCTTAGGTTGTTTGGAAAACCAAAATACCCACCCCCTACAATAAAGAATCCATTAGTTGCTTTTAATACCCAGCTCAATTACAAAATAGTGCTGTTTTAGGCAGAGTATACACTGTCAGGTATATTTACTAAAAAAAATCACTTAGAAAAAAAAGAGGGAAGTGTGTTTTTTTTTTGTTTTGTTTTTTTTTTTTCCTAGAAACTTTTGGTTGTGCCACCTGACATTTTTTGGCTGGTGGAATTGCAAATGCAGTCTAAAACTGTGCTAAAACCCTGTAAATGTTGTGCAACCATTAAGACTTGTTTAAACACACTCTTCCAACTTCAAATAAATGTATTCTGTACATTTTAAAGATTTATTAAAAAAAACATTTTTAAAAGGCTTATTTGTCATTGACCCATATGCAAGCGAGTGGTGTCTCTGTGGTGGCTCTGTTCAGGACAGGGGTTGGAGGCTGTTCATTGGAAGGTGTAGAACGCGTTGAGATAAATACTGGATCATCTGTATGGCAGGTTCTTATAACAGGTTAAATAGTGAATAAATCTGCACTGGGGAGGATTTTCAATATTCAGGCCATAAATGTGCCTTAATGGAACAAAGTTGGTATTAGTTATGTAACCTTGCATTTTTAGCGTTATACGATGTAGATGTTTGAAAGTGCATCTTATACTTAATATTTGTAAAGAGAAAGTGATTATGCACAATGCATAATTATTTTCACCAGATGACGTCTCGCTCTGCTGTCCTTTCCCCTTCTATAAAAACAGCTTGCATGTGTCTTCACCAAATTATCCTGAAACAAGGTCATTATCTGGGGCCTGTTCATCTGTGGAACACCCTCTTTGTGGCTGTTGGTACAGCTTCAGCTCACGGAACAATCCAACGATGGATAAAGTTGGACAGCCCTTTGTGTTACTTAAACGTTCAGTGATAAAAGTTGAAAGCCCGCAATTGATCTGATTTCTTACTCATGTCCTATCTTCCTTTTTCCATTGCTTATTGAAGTTCTTTGCATAGCTTGTTAGAATTTGAGATTTGATGCCAACCTCAGGTAGTTTTTGGTGGTAGTCCAAAGTTCAAACTAATTAGCTCTGTTCTAGTTTCTTGGCTGTTGCTTTCATGACTGCTGAGAATATGTGCTTTGGATCCATCAAAATAAATGTGCCTGCCTTTTCCATCAGTATGAGGACCCCTGACCTTAGTTGGGCACCCTCACATTTTTCAATTGGATTGCAGTCCTTTAATAATTATTATATTAATTATTATCCCCACCAGGAAATGCGACAGTAGATCTTGGATAGGGGATCGTCTGTCCGTCAGTCCGGGCCGCAAAGGGGACAAGATTTCTCTGAAACGATTATACCTAGAAGCGCGAAATTTTGTATGCTTAATAAGCAACTAATTATATACATTGAGTTTGAAAATGGAAGTTTTTTTTTTTTTTTGACTGAGTTATAGCCCTTGATCGTGGTGGGGGATACTAGTGATGACACTGTCATCTTGTTTTTTTTAGCTGTCGCTTTTATCAACAGCGATTTGTATATTCTACATTTCGCTAGACTCTGCCAGAGCCAAAGCATTGTTTTTTTTTTTTTTTTTTTTTTTTCTATCCCGCCACCACCCCCCCACTTTGGAGGACAACTTTATTCATTCAATCAGTTATATAATTAAGTATGAATCCTCCTACCATCACCCGACAAAACATACACACACGAGAAAAAAAAAAAAAAAACCCATAAAAAATAAATAAAATACAATACAATAAGGATTACATTCACAGAGTTTTATACCTTTGGCATTTGTGATTATTAGCTCATTCATTCCATCTCTTATTATTCCCAACCTTCAGCCTCCGAATTTTATCCCATCTTTTGGCATAAATTACAAGTCCCATCTCATGGGCCATCGCACACTCAATTCTACTGTAATACATGACAAAATTCTTGAATCTCTCAAGTCTTAACTCCCCAACAGATGTCAACCTGAAAATAAATATTTTTGCAAGATATACAATTATATTACATATTTGGTGTTTTTCTTTTGTTACATCACCCAGTAATACTTTTAAATAAATCTAGTTTATATACTATTATACTGAGATATCCAGTTTTGCACCTTTATCCAAAAAAGGGCTGTTACAGGACAGTACCAAAAGAAATGGTCTACTGACTCCACTTCCTCTTGACAGAATCGGCAGAGGGGTGATGGCTCAATTCCCCAGATATTTAGCATCTTTTTTGTTGCTAGAAACTTATATATTAGCTTATATTGAAAATATCTTATCTTCGGATCAAGTGATGTATTGTAAAGAATTTTGAAGACTTTATTCCATGGGACTGGTGTGTCTAACAAATTTTCCCAACTGTCTAGAATTCTATATGGTGTCGCAACTAAATTCTTTATTCTTAAGTAAAATTTGTATATATGTTTATTAATCTTTATTTTCTTTAACCATTGTACCATTTTCATATGAGGCAGACAGACTAAATGTCCTCCTGGTCCTTTAATAATTTTTGATTTCCAAGTATTTGGTAAAGCTCCAATAAGTTGATTATATTGTTGCAGTGTGCAGACAGTTCCATAAAAACTAGTTAATTGTCTGTAGGACATGATTTTATTTTCCTCATTCACTATATCCTTTAAAAAAATAATACCGTTATCGAACATGCGTTTCCAGAAAATCATTCTTCTATCAACAAGTATATTGGAATTTAACTATATTATTTGTTGTAGAACTTGTTCTGCATTTTCTGGTGGATGAAACTGAAATTGCAACCAACTTTGTAGAGCTTCTTCCAGAAAGGTGGAGACACTGAAAAATGTCAGTAATTAACTTGATATGCATAGGTTTAATCTGCAGGAATGGAAAGAAGCCTTTATCAAACATAGGATGGACACTTTTAAGTAACTTACTAGAAAACCAGTTTGAATTGAAATAGAATTTTGGAATAAGGGAGGCCTTCAGTGAAAGATTTAAAGCTTTTAAATTTAATAATTTTAGGCCACCAGATACATAATCATTGTAGAGATACACACGTTTAATTTTATCAGGTTTGTCATTCCATATAAATTTAAATATCTTCTGTTCATAGATTTTGAAAAATGATTCTTTAGGAGTTGGTAATGCCATGAATAAATATGTAAACTGGGGTACAATTAATGAATTAATCAGAGTTATTTTGCCATAAATGGTCAAATGTTTCCCTTTCCATGGGAGCAGAATTTTTTCAATTTTACTCAGTTTATTACTGAAGTTAACCGTTGAAATTTCACTAATATTTTCTGGGATGTGTATACCGAGTGCATTGACCGGTCCATCTGTCCAGTGAATTGGTAGATTGCATGGATGAGTGAAATTTTTATTTTTCAGGGAACCAAGTCTCAATATTTGACATTTTTCGTAATTTGGGTTCAGCCCAGATTGTTTTGAGTATTCATCCAGGTCTTTTGTAAGACTCTGAAGTGTTTCATAATCAGAATTCAGTAAAAAAAAATGGTATCATCGGCATACATTGAAATTTTTGTATTTAGATCTTGCATTTCTAGGCCTTTGATATTATTATTTGTTTGTATTTTTATAGCAAGTATTTCTATTGCCATAATAAACAAATACGGTGATAACGGGCAGCCCTGTTTTACTCCCCGTGAAAGTACAATGGGGTTTGAGAGATAACCATTATTTATAATTTTGGAAACGGGGTTATTATACATTACTTTAACCCACTGTATTAAAGACTTACCAAAGTTAAAAAATTCTAAACATTGGTAAATGAAATCCCATCTGATTTTATCAAAGGCTTTCTCGAGGTCTGCAAAAAAAATCAAACCTGGTTTCTTTATTTTATCATACTATTCTATAATTTCAAGTAATTGTCTTATATTATTTGAAATATTTCTACCTTGTATAAAACCAGACTGGTCATGATGTATGATATCATGCAGGACATTCTTTATCTTTTAATGCTATGCATTTTGCTAATATTTTCGCATCATAGCACTGAAGAGTGAGTGGCCTCCAGTTTTTTAAGTGGACCGGATCTTTATAGTGGCCACTAGCTTCTTGTTTTAAAAGCAGAGAAATTACACTTTCTCGCTGAGTCCCTGTGAGAATACCTTGATCATATGAAAAATTAAAACACATAAGCAGGGGGTTTTTAATCTGTTCATAAAATGTTTGATACGCCTCTATTGGAATACCATCCAACCCTGGCGTTTTCCCCCGCTGAAAGGACATGATTGAATTGTAAAGCTCAGTTTCTGTAATTAGCCCCTCGCATGTTGCTTTCTGTTCCTCTGATAATTTAACTTGATTGTGAGGGAAAAATGGATTACAGTCAGTATTACTTAGTGGAACAGCTGATAACTGGGGGGAGAAGATCTCTGTAAAATATCTCTCTTCCTCATTCAGAATATCTGTAGGAGAAATGAGAATTGTCCCATCATTCCTTTTTAATCTCTGTATATTTTTCATTGCTGTATTTCTATGTTGGAGGCTTAAAAATAGTTTATTGCATTTCTCTCCCTTCTCCATCCATTTTGCTTTATTATTATAGTACATCATAGTTGACCTGTCACAAATTAATTGTTCCAATTCTTTTTGCTTTCGGTCCAATTTGTCGGTTACATCGCGAGTTGCTTCTGAGCTGTCAAGTATTGATGTGAGAATCTCAATTTCTTTTTTAAGATTTTGTTCTTTTAATCTTAAAAGTTTTTGTCTTCGTGAGGCAAATTGAATTGCGTGGCCTCTAAAAACACATTTAAAAGTATCCCATACAATAAGCATTGTTTGCTTTTAACTTCCTGAAAATATTATGGTGTCATTTCTCAGTGTTGGGATATCAGGTGCACTGTCTGACGGTGAATACAGCTTAATAAAGCTGGCAGAATTTTTGTGTGCTCACTGTCTGTCTCTGGCTGTGGGTTGGTTTTGGTTACCAACCACCGGAAAGCAATTTCTGACAGGCATACTCAATGCTTCCCAAATGATAGCGGTTAATGGAACGGCTTGCGCTCAGGAACGTCTCCGCCCCTCGGACCTGGAAAATAAAAGCTGGTGGTTTTATTGCATGGAAAAGCACCACAGGGGCGCCTTAGCTGCCGAGCTGGAGTGGAGATGATTAATGTCCTAATTTTCTGTTGGTTAGCTTTTGAATTTGTCTCGATTGTCAGCTGCGTGCATTGTTCGGTGGCTTACTGCAGTTGCCCCCTTCTTCATTGATTTTTATAATGGTGGCATCAAGGAATCACTCACCTGTGGTTTGACAAGCCTACTAGCCTAGTGGAGCCAAAAAAAAAGAAAACAAAAACACAGTCCTAAGTTTTTGTTGTAGGGATGTGAATTCTCAAAATGACTTTTTAATGGTCCCATTTTTTCTTTTTGCCATCACTGATGACTTGTTAAATTATTGCTGCATCCTTTATGACTCTGGACTCAGCTGGTACAGGACCCTATCCTAGCTTCTGCTCTTACCAGTGATGTGGACAGGCAACAAGCCCCAAATTCAGCAGTGCAATTTGATGGGCAAATGCCTGCTATGGCCCGTTAGCCAGGCCCATGCAGGAATGTTGGCTGCCGTGTGTTGAAGATCAATAACATGCTAACCAACATGTTCACAATACATGTAATCACTCCTCCTTGGTCCTGGGTGCTCCTGTTGGAAGATAGCCACTGTTAAGGTAATGCGTTGTCAGAAAAGAAGAATAAATGCTTAACTGCTGTGCTTAAGTAGTTCAGCAGAATGGGGTCTAATGCAAGTTTGTATGGGCTTCACTGGTCCTCATTTTAGGCATTTCTAACAAAGCTTACTGCGCTGTGGCCTCCCTTTGCCTTCTTCCTAAATTACCTTCACTTCTGTGAGCCCTTAAATGTACTTTTTCCTGAGTTTGTGCTCTGTCGTTTTGAATTAGACCCCTGGTTTGCCTGTGTGGTTCACTGCAAACAGTGCCCCTCTGCCTTTCTCCACTTACAGTGGTTATGACTGTCACTTTCCTACTTGGCTCTCCCCAACCCCCACCTCCCCCTCCCCCCCGGTCAATTTGGCCCGCTTCTGGTCTTTCTTCTGGCCATGCAGTGAGGCACACTGATGGCCAGGTTGCTTTCAGAACCGTGACCTACGTGTGGTAAAACCCTGAGCGGCCTTGAAACCACCTTGCGCTGGAATGGCTCTGTCATGCTTGCTGGTCCCCAGGGAGAATCTCGTTTGTTGGACGTCCTCTGGAGCTTTTTTGTATGCGGTAATCTGCAGAGCGTGGAGGGGGTTACTGCTGCGGCGGCTCTTGTGTCCGATGCGGCCTTGACACTGCAGTGATACTGCAGCGCTGCCAAGCGCAAGCGCACCAAACTCCAGGCCAGGAGGTTCACAGTGTCTGCCATTTCTATTGGAGCGTTTCTGCCAGAGCGATTCATTCACGCCGCTTATTGGCTAATGGCTCCGCGCACCTTGTTATCACAGCATTAACGGGCTTCTTACTGAACGGAGAAGACAAAAGCCTACAGTGTATTTAAATATTATCCAGAAGTGCTGAGAATCAGTGACTCGTTTTAAATGTTTGTTAACTCTGAATGCTGAACATGAGTGCTATTGCTTCTCTGAGCCCCTGACTTGACCAACATTATAAACACACTTTTAAGTGATTTGATCTAATTATTGTTGAAAATTACATTTCTAAATTAAGTCCTTGAATTTGTTGGTGAGTCAATTTGCAGTAATCTGGTGGAATTGAACAAATTTAAGCAAACCCTGTCATCAAGCACAGATATTAAGTAATTTCATGAAAGAAGAATCAGTAGTAATTCCAATGATGACAATTTCAGTACTGACAAACATGATTCATTCTTTATTGAATGCTGGCTCTCTACATTTGATTTACGAAACAAGAAATATGGCATGAAAGGGACGTTATCTGCAAGAAGAAGGATTGGACCAGTCCATGGCAGAGTATCACCCACTTCAAGGAACTGGCAAACAGTCAAACTGCTCACAACCAAGGAATCGCCACCAAAATAATGACCAAATGCTTCTTCAAATCCAAATGCAACTCAAACTTATCCTTTAGCTGTCTTCAATACTGTTGCCAATAGGGCTTCTGGATATTTTATATTCGCTTTGATTGGGTGATGTAGAGTTTAGGTAATCGGGGAGGGGGGGGGTCATTCTCTTTTAAAACAAGCACTGATATGAGCCAAGAGCGTACTTATTAAAGTGATCTTTATGTTGTTGAACACAGGCCAAAGCACCATGATTTTATTATGAATACATTAATGAGATTAGCCTCTTCTTGGCGAGACCATGAAGAGGTAAATCCACTTAGCAATTGGATACCTCTTCAAGATGGAAATTTAGTCCTGCTTTTAACAGAATAGGTGGACATAAATGTATTGTGAAAATCCTTAAGAGCTATTTTTTTGTTGCCATTACGACTACAGTTGATGATTTCCAATGAATGTTGTGCAGTGACATCCCGCTGAATGAAAGACGCAGGAAGTACTGGTTTTAATGGAGAGATCTGGAAATTGACACCTAATAAAGGGCTTTCTTTTCTCGTCTGTCTTCAGACACAGCTTAGCCGGAGGTGGGACCATAAGATTGCAGGCATAGATTAGGGTACCAGCATCACTTTGATGTATCAAACGTGGAAGTATATTTTGGGTCATTCCATGTCAATTCACACAAATCCCCAAAACCTCCCCAGTGACACCTCTTCAATTTGCCTGATTTTTATTCTGTTAGTGCCTTATGATGTCAAATGAAATAATCCGAAGTTTGAGCTTCGTAGCTCAAACGGTTTTTGAATTATGGCCCTTCAAAGTTTGGGTGCCACGCCCACTTTTGGGGTCCGGGAATTGCACACTTAATTTGCAAGCATTTTTGGAGACCCATATCTTTTGTTTTAAGCTAGCTACAGGCCTGTAAATTGCTATATCTATGTATACTGGCCCTGTCTATCAGAATCTGCACTTAAAACTAGCATAGGTTTTCTATTTTTAGAGATATTAACCCCTTAAAAGTGGATTTTTTTAATGACGCAATACATTTTTGGGGCACTTTGGGGGTCTATATCTTGGAAAGTTTTTGTCCTCATGGGGTTTCAACTAATTTATCATCATATTTGGGTACACTACTGTGTATTTAGAGAATTTCAGGGCACTTAGAGCCTTGATGGGGGTACAGGAGGGTCCCAAATATGGCCTCGGGACAAAATTACCCTTTGGTACCCCCTACTTCAGGCCCCGAGTTGGCCATGTGGGCACAGGATGACTGGAATGAGCTTTTTACCCCATCAACAGTCACCCTTTATCAAAGTTTTGAGCCAATAAAAACTTTGATTATCAAACTCCTTCACTATCAACTAAGCCTTTGCATATGGCACTATTTTTGGATATTTTCGGAAAAATCCTAAGTCCAGAAAGTAGGTCAACTGTTGTTTTAACTGGCTATTCATGTTTAAGACAGTGAAAACAGACCAACTTTATAAAATATACATTGAATAACAGATTCTAACAATGAACTCATATATTTTGCACGTATGAATTGAAAAATTACATTTATTAACCCTTCACACACTGGACGCATACATTTAACAGCTATAATGTATTTACATCATCTGATCAGATCCATATCAAGGAGGCAAGATGTCATTCACTACTGTTGCAATATAAGCAGATACAATTCTACAATTCAGGTCAATGATACAGGCTTGCTGATTAACAGGCAATGAACTTGGGGAGAAGCCTCTGAACTCTTTCAACATCAACTGCAACAAGTTTATAATGCCGAGCGCTACGACCTTGAATCTCTGGAGCATTTACACGACGTATATCTTGAAATGGTACCCAGCATGGTGGATTTTGGCGGTTTTCAGCAGGCCAAGACAGAGTCATGTTTGATCGCTTCATGAAATGACAGCCTATACTGAGTAATAACGCTGCGGAAACAAACTGGCCCGTCATTCTGCCAAATAGTCTAACTAAACTAGTTAATCGTCTGATTGCTAATCAAGCAAAGGGGAGGTTTCTGCCTCACCAAACTAACCTCCACCGCATGTCACTGCCTTGTTTTAATCTTTGCCTTTCCTATTTGAAAGATGCATTTATCTCTTAAGCGAAATAATCCAACTCAAGTAGTTGGAGTTGTCAGAGTTTGGTCAGATACAGGGAAAGCCCAAGGAAAGGTGTCAATTATTGTAAAAACGGCATTGTGTTAGCAGCTGGGAAAGGGTTAATCCCTTGTTTTGTCAATATAACTGGGGGATGTTGGCTGCTAATAGCACATTTTAATCTTTCCATAGATCAATTTATTTCATAGGTCTGTTTTTACTACCATAAACATGAATAGGAAGTTAAAAACAACGGTTGACCTTTCTGGACTTAGGATTTTTCTGAAAATATCCAAAAATAGTGCCATATGCAAAGGCTTAGTTGATAGTGAAGGAGTTTGATAATCAAAGTTTTTATTGGCTCAAAACTTTGATAAAAGGTAACTGTTGATGGGGTAAAAAGCTCATTCCAGTCATCATGTGCCCACATGGCCAACTCGGGGCCTGAAGTAGGGGGTACCAAAGGGTAATTTTGTCCCGAGGCCATATTTGGGACCCTCCTGTACCCCCATCAAGGCTCTGAGTGCCCTGAAATTCTCTAAATACACAGTAGTGTACCCAAATATGATGATTAATTAGTTGAAACCCCATGAGGACAAAAACTTTCCAAGATATAGACCCCCAAAGTGCCCCAAAAATGTATTGCATCATTAAAAAATCCACTTTTAAGGGGTTAATATCTCTAAAAATAGTAAACCTATGCTAGTTTTAAGTGCAGATTCTAATAGACAGGGCCAGAATACATAGATATAGTAATTTACAGGCCTGTAGCTAGCTTAAAACACAAGATATGGGTCTCCAAAAATGCTTGCAAATTAAGTGTGCAATTCCCAGACCCCAAAAGTGGGCGTGGCACCCAAACTTTGAAGGGCCATAACTCAAAAACCGTTTGAGCTAGGAAGCTCAAACTTCGGATTCTTTCATTTGACATCATAAGGCACTAACAGAATAAAAATCAGGCAAATTGAAGATGTGTCACTGGGGAGGGTGTGTGACTTGACATGGAATGACCCTTTTGTTAAAGGGATATTTCAACATTTTGGCAAATTGGCCTATTGCCATAATCCCTATAGTCATGAGAGTCATGAGTCGGTACATTACCTTTAGTTATCCGTGCCTGTTGTTTTGAGATTTGTGGGGGGGGACGCGAGCTGCTTGGCGAACATAACAAAAGTGAACGGTACAGGTCCCTCGCTCCTTCAAAACTCATCAGATATACAATCCAACAGCTCCAAAACGCTCTCTCGGACAAGTTGGGACCTGCACATTCACCACGCTATGATATAATAATGTATAATTATGTAACATTACGACACATGAAGCAAATACTCGGAACTACTTTCTTATTCAGAACAAAGTATTGTTTTGAGTTCCGGAGTAGCTGTAGTAAACATACGCTTTTGAAATCACTCTGCCCAGCTGGTATGTCTGGAATGTAGTTCTGGTTATGCATTTGCCTTGATAGTAACTCTTGTCTCGTAATTATACATTATTATTTCATAGCGTGATGAATGTGCAGTTCACAACTTGTCAACGAGAGCGTTTTGGAGCTGTTGGATTGTGTATTTGATGAGTTTTGAAGGAGCGAGCGACCTGTACCGTTCACTTTCGTTATGTTCGGAGAGCAGCTCGCGTCTCTCCCCACCCAAATCTCAAAACAACAGGCACAGATAACTAAAGGTAATGTTCCTACTCAAATGACTATAGGGATTATGGCAAAGGCCAAGTTGCCAAAATGTTGAAACATTTCTTTAAAAGAGCTGTATCACAATTACTGCGCATACTCCAAACTTTGAAAAGACGCTCACAGCTGCTGGCTGCGTATGGGCGTTTTCACATCAAAATGACTGGGAGGTTTACTGAACTGGTAGCATGCAGATTACGTGGTGAATGATTTGGAGGCTGCTTCCACATATTAAGTTAAAGTTGCGGACAAAAGCAGATAACCTTTCATTTCACACATAAATTTTGCTAGCTAAGTAATTAGCTGCTTAACTCGCTTCATTTAGATAGCAGCATCATCAGACAGTTATCCGAATTGCTAGCTAACGCTCCCTACATGGGTATCGCGGCTACGCTGCGTAGTTAGCTGTGCAGATATCCACAAAAATCTTTCATTTCACGTGCAGCATTGTTAGCGAAGTTAGCTCACCAGCTAGCAAAATTTTTTCTCAATTAATTTGAAGAAAATCATCAGACAACTAGCTGAATACCCAGCTAACATTAGCTACGTTGCTATCGTGGCTACGCTACGTTTCTAACTATGCAGATACCCATGAAGAAGAGAGTCTCCCTTTATGATGTTTATTGGAGGTTGGCAAACCAGCCTACACTCCTCATAGCCTTCGGCTAAATGGCTAAATTGGTGTTTGGTCTTTTCTGTGGACTTGGTGGAAAGCCAGCATCCCAGGCAGGGCACTGAGACGGACTCTGTGCTGTCCGAGGTGCCGCATTACTTTGCTAACAGGATCAGATCCCGACACAGCAATTTTTACAGGATTCTGTGATGTCTTTTCTCTAATACTCCATCACTCCAAAATGCTCTTCTCCAGGTGAAATTCTCACCATTTCATCCATCGTGTTTCTATTTGGTTATTAAATTAGATATTAAATCTCAATTAAATCTACTTTATTTGGGAGCGAAAAAAAACAGAAATCATTTTTCAACTGGTTTATAAAATTCGTGGGAACTTTGAAGCATGAAATAATAGATGACTTGGAGTCCGTGAGTGCAGGGTACAATGGGTGTCAATTTATATTTGGACTGTTTCTGTTTCTTGGACTTTGTAAAATTTTAAGTGAAAACCATAGTAGGGGCTTTATTGAGTCGTTCTATTCGACTGGCCCATGATGCATTGCTGCAGCCTGTCAACATGCCAAACCCCATTTCCCTTGTTTTGACTGGTTGGACACTATGCAGGCTGGTGTTTGAGCTGCACTGTGTGTAACAACAGGAAAAGTGGACCTGCTGACACTTGGAAAAACTAAGTGTTGCTCGCTGTCTTGCAATAAATTACATTTGAATTGAAAACGATGTTTCTAGCAGAAACATTCTTTTAAAAAAAAAAAGTCTTAAGAATCTGGGGTGAAGCTTGCCGTCATCTGCATGAGATTCCCCAGGGCACAAAGCTGTTTCACTGCCTGTGAAACAATGTAGGCTATTTCTGTTGAAGCCAACGGGGGCAGCTTCTGTTTCTTTTTTCTTTTTTTCTTTTTTTTTCCCCGAAAAGTTCATATCTGTGTAATGGAGCAGTGCGGTAGAGCCCGGCTGTTGATTGTAATTGGCTCTGTCTGATGACTGTGTATGATTGGGGAATTCTGGGTTGGCTGGGGCGATTGCTGTTGATTGTGATTGGCTTTGTCAGATCATGGTTGTGTGAGATTGGAGAATTTGCCGTTGATTGATATTGGTTCTGTCAGATGGCTCTGTATGATTGGAGATTTCAGGGCTCGAGGGGTGGGGGGTTGCTGTTGATTGTGATTGGCTCTGTTAGCAGGGCCAGGGGCTGGGGATTGTAATGGTTGAGCTCCTCCTGCCCTGAGCTTGCCTCGAGACCAGCTTTCCCTCCATTTTGATATTGGAGGACTTTAAAACTGAAGCAGAACTTCAGCTGGCAGCAGCTTGCAGTGCAGGAAGCTTTTTGTACTAACTGAACTCAGGATAAGCCTTTAACCCTCCTGTTATGTTCAAATTAGTAAACCACTTTTGGTTTGAGGTCAGTTTGATCCCTGCAATGAAAAACTACTGAAGATGTTTGTAACTGAAAGTGTTACCCAATCTCCTCTCAGCTCATTTATGCCTTTCTACTGCCCATTTCAATAGCCAGGTAAATAAAACACGACTCCCCCGTCCTCCCCTTATACATTAAGCATCAAGTTTACATGATTAGAGCAAAATGGATATGTGAAATGAGACCAAATGTGAAATGTGTGAGAAATTAATTTGAACATGCCCTTGGTATTGGGCAACACTACAAAAACCAGATCAACATGATGATTTTATGAAATGATTGATCCCAGGGTCAAAATGACTCGAACAATACCGATGATTACAACATGTGTACACAACGTAAAATAATTTTTTCTTTGTTAAATTCATGTTTTACCCGTGAAGTTAGGAAAAAAAATTTCTAGCTGAAAAAATGATGTTAACTATGATTTTAGAGACATTGAACATCGAGTCGGGTCAAATTGACATGGAACATAATAGGAGGCCTGGGTTAAGGGAATGTGCCTGCGTGCGTGTGTTTTATGTGTGTGTGTGTGTGTGTGTGTGTGCGTGAATGCGTGCGTGCGGGCGGCTCTGTCTCTCAGCATCACTTCTCTGTTGGGGTTAAGGAGGGATGGTGGAGTTGGAGTGAGTATCTCAGGACTAGGGTCTTGTGCGGAAAACCAAAAGACCTTGCTAACATGGAGGGCATGCAAACATCCTCTGAGAGAGAACCAGACCGGATTCAATCCCACATCCCGCTTCCTGTCATAGTCATCATTTTCTGTATTTTATTTTGAACTCTGCAAATTTTAGATTATAATTAAAACAACGCACGTGTGATTACAGTGCAGTTCTCCATTTATATACCAAAGGGTATTTTAAACATTTTTCTTTATGGGTTTTTTTTGTGCACCCAACACCAAAAATGGAAGCATAAGATGGTATCTGTGCCTCAATCACTTATGGATTGTTTGATCACGAATTTAAAAATTGTTGTGGTCTGAAGGAAAATGGGATGTGGGTGTGTCTTTTCCCAAACATTATATTTTGTACACATACATGATCCATTTGGATGTATTCCTCCAGTGTAAACATGTTTCTCAGACTGTCTGGCTGACTGTGGTGGTGTTTTTCCTGATGTCTGCTTCTGAAGGTGGACCGAACACTTTTCTGGCTCTAAACCAGAGAAGAAGAGCTTTCCTTTGCTCTCCTTCCACCAGCTCTCGCTGCCTGTCACTTCCTCGCCGTTTTAAATGTCGCTGCTCAAGGTTATTTTGCTCTTATATGGCCGCAGTGTTTGGAGTTTCTTTCACTCCGACCCAGCCTCCGGTGAGTTGGCAGACGCCCAGCAGAGGTGGGGTTGACGGCCAGCGATTATGTTCTGCAGTAGGCTGTGGTCTTCCTTCCTTGTATGATGGGGCATTAATTTTTAATTTCCATGCTGGAAAGTGTGCATGTGCGTGCGTGTCTGTCTCTATGGGCATCTGTGTGTATTTTATTGTGCATGCATGTGTCCTTGATTGGGGGTAGCTGTAGTGCTATGATCATCCCGTCTTTTATATTGAAGATTTGATTGCTCATTAGTCCTAATATATTCTGTTTCTGTGCGTGTGCGTGTGTATGTGTTGGGGGTTTTTCGATGATGGTCAATCCTGAAATCATACTCTTCTCTTTATTGCTTGTACAATAGTTCCCCAGTCCTGAGCCAGTCTTAACATGATTACAGCTATTATTACGAGATTTTAGCCATAGCCTAGTGGAGTGCAGTCAGAAGTATTGATTATGCTGCAGGAGGTGTATGTGTCATCTGTGGCAGCCTACAGTGCTGTGCTGCTCATCTGCAGGGAGTGTTTTTGCTATTTCCTGCAGGGCCCTTTCCGCCTGGACTCCCTTTGGCTCGTGTCATACCATCATGTACAGCAAGCCAAGGCCTGTGTGCCTGCTGCTGATTTTCCTGCTTTGCTGGCGTTTTGAAGCATTAGTCATTCAGAAGTTTTTTTGGGATGAGTCAGACTTGGAAATACTTGAGGTGTCACTTCTGTGGTTCTTTTGCTCCTCTAACTAATGCTGAGTAGCCGTTTCAGAGACCCAAAATGAGCGAAAGTGTTTTTGCTAAAATTGCCATCATCAGAGGTGCTTTTCCTGTCATACTTCTGCCATGAATTACTTGATTTGGTCTTTTTAACTAATCACAAACCAACTAATCATGCCCTTTTAGGTTTGAGTTGAGTATTGCAATTCTTCCAAAAAGTCCAAGTGGCTGAGTGCAGCAATTTTGTATGTGCTCATAAGAGATTCAAGTTCTGTCTTGAATCAGTCAAGATTGCCTATTGTATTGAGATTTGTTTTATATGTATGGTTTATAGACTAAACCTTTAAGCTGCGTCGGAGACAGTCAGTTACTTTAATGAAGCAGAAAGCACTAGCAGGAAGAAGTGCCGAGGTAACGCTCCTCGGTGAAAGTAATGACTGGTTTATCGCCAAAATCACCGGCATGCTCTTGCCCCAATACTGACAGGTGCACCAGAAATGTTCTCCCCAAGGCTACTGGAAGTGGAGTCGATTTTGAGCATTTCTCACTTTGTCCTTCAGAACTTCAGAAGTGGAATGTGCATTCCCATAAAATATCTGCCAAGGCCGCATCTTTTCTTGAGGCGGCGAGAACGATTTCTTTTTTTTCTGCTTGATTTTTTCTATCCCCTTTTTTTTCAGGCAATGATGCAATTTATGTAGTGTGTCTAACTTGATATGTAGGCTGTAGCCTTCATGGTGATGTGTGTCACAATTTGAGAGTATGTGGGTGGTGCCTCAAGGTTTATGTGTGTTTATAACTGGTCATGATGGATTCGACTGCATCTCCATGCAGTTCTCTGTCTGAATGAACGTGCCAATTTTCATCCACACTGAAATGGCATACACATCAGTCACCTTATAAATGCAGTGAATGGAGTCCTGTCTTAAAAAAAAGTGAGTTATAATTGGCCCATTTCAGGTTGTTAAAATCAAAGGAGAAGATGCTCTTCAATGAAGTATTTTTAAGTACTTATTTGCAGCATTTCAATAGGACATGCACATTGTTGTGCAAAATGCTCCATACTGCATTTACATGCATTATATTCTGATTTGGCAGTACAAGATTTGAAAATTGGGTAATAATTTTAGGTGATAAATAGGGGGTAATCTCTCAAGGTCCTGTCACCACAACCCAACACTCATGTTTTCCAGGTAGGCTGAGGAGAAATGCATGATGGGAACGATTCTTTTGCTGTAAAATTCTTGGGCATTCAGTTTTACAATCTAATATAGTATGTTTGTTCTTCCATTGTGACTAGAATGTTCGTCAGTATCTCAATATTGCAGCTACATTGTGAATGAGAACTGGGAATGGCAATGAGGGAGTCATTTGAATCAGACGTGTAAGAGAAGAGATGCATCTAAAACATGTATGGCTGTCCAGAAGCAGGGTTCCCTACCCCAGCTCTAACCCCTTACCTGCTGATGATCAGTTCCTTGCGTTACATGCCTAGTTTGAGTTCCGGTGAAAGGAGCTGGGAGCCTCCATTTACCTGCCTTCAGATGGCTTTAGTCATCAAAACATCAAGACGACATTGTGACCCAACTTGTCAGACTGGACCTCTGTTTGATTTGTTTCCTACCCTGAGTAGAATCGTGCCCTGCCGATCTCCACTCAAAAGAATTTCCAAACAAAGGAGCAGCAGGCTAACGTAACACTGGCCTCATTTTTTCCGTCCCATCCAGGAAGAGGAATGCATTGCGCTTATAGGCGTGATTATGTCTGTTCCGGTATTGTGGTTGATAAAAAAAAAATAACATAAGGGCTTGAAAGTGGGTATGTATCGCTGGGCTCCAGAATTAAATTCTCCATTAATTCGGGTCATTCATTTTTTTTGTAAGTCCCTTTTAAACTATTTTTGGGATTGCAGGCTGTAAAACTATAATTCACATCGAGGTTTCCAAAACACTTAGGGCAATAGTTTATGTGGATTTAAAATATTGCGCAGATTAGAGCTGCCGCAGAATTGGGAGGCGCTAACATTTGGTGATCCATGCATTTTTCTCTAATATTTTCCCAAACTGTAGGGGACAGTGTCTACAGCAGTCAGTATTGACATACAGATGTCTGTACTTCTGTACTTCCACTCCTGTACAGCCAGCAGCATTTCAGAGTTCTCCTTTATTTCCTGCACATCTACATCTGTATTTGGAAATTTCAGGTGTGTGAGGTCAGGCAGAAATTGGCGTGATAATTGGCCGTGCGAGCCCTCGTGACCCTTGCAATGTGTCACCCATAAAACGAGCTTGATGCTCATAAATCAAGCGCCCTCTCCCTCCCTGTCAGAGCTCGCCTTATACCAGTATGCATAGCCTTGAGGGGGAACACATCTAATGCCTGGACCTGACTGGAAGATCTTGAGGAGGGAGTTGTGGACCAGTAGCTTCAATCAGTGGTCTCCAACACTGTTCCTGGAGACTTGTCATCCTTTTGGTTTCTGCTGTACCCTAATGCGGCTAATTGGCAGCTCATCAAGATCTCAAACTGGGAAATGACGTGTGCTTTGCTTTGGTTGGAGTGAAAGCCTTCAGGATGGTAGGTCAGCAGTAACAGCAACCCTCCAGACTAACTTTTGGGCCTAGGAGGGCATGCACTCCCAACCTGAAAAAGTTGGGAGCGCAGGCCAAAATTTAGGCGCGCAGGCCAAAACTGTGGTCACGCAAAGTACCATGATACTTTTCTGAATATTTACAAGCCCAAATAAAGATACCTGAACAGACTATCAGTTGTTGCTGCATTTATTTAAGAAACATTATCAGAAAGCACTTTGTGAACTGAAAAGTAGATATTGATGTTCACAAGAATCTTTGAAAAATGTATAAATGCAGTTATAATTTTGGAGAGTTATCACACAAGTCTAAATGTAAGTAAAAGTCTCCATTTCTCCAAGGGACAACTTTTCATCAAACCCTCCCCAGTACATAAACTGAATCATTCATAGAAAAATTATGGCCAAATTTAGATGAGCACCCCCCTAAAACCAACATATGGGGATAAATCAATGAATAACTCCCAATTATCACAGTGTTAGTTCTAAAATTTATAATTGTTATTGTTGCTGCCATCCCAAGGAACAATTTGACACCAAACATGGCTTAATTGCTTTGAAAATATGAGACCTAGGAGGAATTGAAGCCGTAAAAAGCATAATTCGGCTACATTTTTTCGTCACAAATTGAAAGTTTAACATTAAAATTAATATAGTTCCCAAAGTGATCCACCCTAAATATTTGGTAAAAAGTAGGTGCAGTATGCCAAGTTCGTTAGCACAAAGTTTCAAGAAATTCTTTCACCGGTAACAATGTAGTAGGACGGCTTATAATAATAATAATAATTATTATTATTTTCCATTTTTTTTAATTATTATTTCGCTATGTAGATTTTGCTCATTTCGAAGGGTAACGGAAACGCACACAGAGAGTGAGGACGATGTCCGACGTTATTTGCCCCCCCAAAAAAACAGTCTGCTTCGTGACCGTAAACTGTTCGTGACACAGACTCATATTTGAGGCATTGCGCTGATAAGCCTATGGTCGTCGCTGGAGTACATTGGACAGGCGTCACCAGTTAGTTTTTGAATCAGTTTTGAACATTTGTTGCAATCGACAAAATACTATTCCTCTGACAGCTGGCCAATTATCGGAACCCCAAAGAAAACTGACTATAAATCTGTAAGAACCGCAGCTTTTCTCATCTTTATCGTACTCTAATGAAAATAAATAATCTTACACTCGGACCAACCAGTCACCGATTTCATACATACTGCATGAATAATCATGTACATGCGGAACTTCAGATCAGAGTGGAAGTGCGCATCCAACCTAATCCATCAGGATAGAAGGTTAGCGATTGATATTGAAACGCTAAATAAAACCATTCGCCACTGGACGCAAGTACCCATAGCTGGTATCAACAAGACTCAAAACTGTCACGAACAGTCTACGGTCACGAAGCAGACTGTGTTTTCGGGCTAATAACGTCGGACATCGTTCTCACTCTCCAGGTGCGTTTCCATTACCCATAGAAATGCGCAAAGTCTAAATAGCGAAATAAAAAACCGGTCATGAAAACACTTTCTGATTTCATGAAATTTGCTCTCCGATCTGCAGTATTAGTCACCGAAGCCAAGGCCTACTACGTAGATCAGGGGTGTCCAAACTAATCCACAAAGGGCCAGTGTGGGTGCTGGTTTTTGTTACAGCCCAGCACTTACACACCTGACTCTACTTGTCGAGGTCTTGACTGAACCCCCTGATCAGTTAATCATTGGAATCATGTGTTGTGGCACTGGGCTGAAACAAAAACCTGCACCCACATCGGCCCTTAATAGGGAAGATTGGACACCCCTGACGTAGACTATTGGACTTCTGCAGCAGACCAGCTAGTGTACTGGTAATTTCGCGTATTGTGGAGCATTTACATCGTTATTCTCAGACAAGGTTTCACAATTTTGCCGCGCGCACAACTCAGCTGACAGTGTCAAGGTCGAATGCTTTGCCATTCTCATCGATGCATGAGTACAGCCGAGCTGTGATTGGCTGATGGCACCAGCCGATCTGTGATTGGCTGATGTACGTAGTGGTGCCGACCGACCTGCAGAAAAAAATTCCCGGCCGGTGGGTGATAATTAGAGAGTGAATCGCTGCCCAGAATAGGCGCACAGTGCATCAAGTGTTGGTCGCGCAGTGCGCGACCGATGTGAGAATGTAAGTCGCAAAACGTAAATCTTGGTCGCAGTCTGGAGCGCTGAACTGGGTTGAAGACCACTAGCTTTTGATGAGTGGAACGTGGAGTCTTGATTGTGTTAATGAGGTCATACGGCTGTTCTCTGAGGCTCGACGGTTTCTTGAACCCTCCTGTGAGTTTATTGCACCCAGCTTCTTGCTATTTTGTGTTTGGCTCAGGTTGCACAAAGTCACGGGCACAGCAGTGGTTGATGCGTGTCAGCAGTTTTTTCCTCTTGTGTTATGCATGTGAGAAATGTGTGGTTATTGGGTATGGGGTGTAGTGTTTTTATGTATCCAAGCAACTTTTTTTTTTTTTTTTTTTTAAATAAATCTTGTGGTTTTTCAGGATTATGCTGCAGTGGTATGCGTGCAACTAACCAAGCGTGAATATACAGGCCTTGCTGTCATAGTTATGTTGGCTTCATGAGAAGATGTCAGAAGATAAGATGAGATGGGTGAGGCCTCTCACTTAATGCCTTTATTTTGCAAGCTTTTTTTAAATGAATTGATTAAACTTGGCATTTACACTAACTAGTTGAGTGAGGCCCCACAGTTACCATTGCACCGCCCTGCATCATTTTTTCTGAATGAAATCTAGTAGGTGTTTCTTGCTAATTTTGGGGTGCTGATTCCAAAAATTGAGTGTTTTGCTCTTGCATGTCACATTTTCCCAAAATGTATGACGTGCATTTCATAGCATTGTCACTTTTGACAACCACTGAAGTTAAGAAGTCTTGTATCATCCATCAATTGCCGGAAAAACTTCCACAAAGACATTATTTTCATCTTCCTCTGAGCCAGGCGTGAGCTATTTGTTCAATTCTCAGCTGATTTTCACATTCTAAAGACATTATGTTATGCCTAATCCTGATTTCAGGCTTTGTAATATGGCCACTGACAGATGAATATGCAAACATCATCCAAATGTTTTCTGCTACATCTGTGGGTGTCTCACTACACCCAAACAGCATTTGCTGCTGTTCTGATCGGTGCATAAAACCCAATGTATAATATAACGAAGATGATCTTCATTCTAATTTTTTGGGAAAAAAAAAAAAAACTTCATGTGATAGAAACGTTTTACTTGCATTTTTTAACTCAGCATCTTCACACTGGGTATACTATGAGGCCTTCTTGGGAAATAGGCGGAAACTTTTTTTTTTTTTTTTTTTTCAATGTGCAAGGTTGTGTTAGAAATCTATTTCAATCACGCTGTAAATGTCCAAGCTACATCAACCCTCAGACTCTGCGGTTTAATTAATGGGGATTTACGTCATCCATATTGATTAATGGTGGTGGCATGGTGGCTCAGTAGTTTGCACTGTTGCTTTGCTATTGGAAGGTTCTGGGTTTGAGTCCTGGCTGGCCAGCATCCCTCTGCATGGAGTTTGCATCTTCTTCCCGAGTAACATGGGTTTTCTCTAGGTACATCGGTTTCCCCCACCGTAGGAGGTATGCAAACATTCCTACCAGAGATCAAAGCTCTGGTTGTAGATCTGGAGTTGGTCCCCAGGTGCTGCCCTATGGCTGCCCTCTGCTCCTGAATAACTAGGATGGGTCAAATGCAGAGGATCAATTGCCCCACAGGGTTTCATGAAGTGTATCTTATCTTAAATAAGCGTTCAGTGTTATGTAAGGATTTTGCAACAATGGCTTTGGTGGTAATAACTGTAATGTCCCAGCTGTTAACCCATTCTGAGCCCTTGTAAGATTACCACTTGGCTGGTTGCACAGTTTTCTGCCACAGAGGCACTGCTCTCACTGACCAAATCCAGCAGTGCCCAGCAACAGTCTCCCGAGGCCAAAGTACAGCAAAGGCAGTGGCATTGACGGTTTCTTTTTTATTTGTGTGTGAAATCCACTCCACCACTCTGCTACTTTCTGAAAGCATTACATGGACACTTCTTGTCCAGTTCAGACTTTGCCTTTCCCTTTTTCATCCTTGTGATCCTGTGTGACCTGATAGTTGGATCCCACAGAGAGTACTGCACTGAATTCTGTCTTCACCTTTATTTCACTCATAGCAGGAAAATGCAAAAGCAGCTACATTGTTGTTCTGGTCAATGGTTTATTCCCTCACGCGGTCGTCGCCTCTGTTTTAGGTGACTTGCGGAAGCTAATTTGCACTTAAGCCATGTTCACAACCGTATTGATGATCATACCTGTCATTCCTTTTTACCAAGCTTCTGACTTTAATCTGCACTTTATCCCGCAGATTATCAAATTATGCTCCTCACCAGCTTAGAGCAGCTGGTTTTCCACTCTCTCTCAATTTGGGATTTCGGCCTGAAGACAATCCAGCCAATGAATTGCAATGATGGTTGTTAATTTTCTGGGAGGAAAGAAAACCAGGGCTGGATTAGCATTTCTGGGCTAGATTTGATGATCCCAGCTCTTCAGTTTACACTGATTTGCAGAGTTCCTCCAGTAGCCTTAAATGGAGCCTGGAGAGTATTTTATAGATTTTTTTTTTTTTTTTTAATGATAGAAACCACAGAAGGCTGCTTGGCCGCAGGTTGCTTGGAGGAATCAGTCGCTGCTTAGGGACCGGCAGAGACGCGGAGAGTTTGAAACGTGTGTGTGTGTGTGTGTGTGTGTGTGTGTGTGTGTGTGTGCTGCTGACCATCTGTTCTCTGCTAAGCTAAGTGCTAAGCTCCCATTAGAAGCATCTCTGCAGCCTGCTGAACCCCACTGTGCCAAATCCCTCCTTCCCTCCCTCCATTACATGACATCACATTACAGGCACTTAGCAGATGCTCTTTTCTCATTCGTGTTTACAGAAGTGGATGACATCAGAATTAAGGCCCAGTCTCACCTGGAACTGTACTTGTAAAGATCACTGTGGGAATGACTGTGAAAAATGACTATGTCCTGTTAATGCGTTCTCATACTCCTTTCATACTGGGCGTTGGCGCGCTTCAGAGGTCGCCCCGAGGCGCTCTAAATCCCAGTATGAAAGGGTCATGAGACCGGCGTAAAATTTTGGGGGGATCTTAATTCCTAATCGCTCTGGGAGGTGGTTCAGGGCCGCTTCAGAAGCGGCTCAGTTGCAGTATGAAATGTCGCCAAGTTTTTAGACCACTCTAGATTCAGTGACCCGTAAACTTTAATGTCCAAGGTGAGTTGCAAGCGCCACAAATATCAATATGTAGGTGATCTTCATTGTCAGGTGATGTTCAGTTAATTGAGAAAAGACAAGAGCTGTTAAGTATATTTTCATGTAACGTTCGAGGAAAGGTTGAATTTCGTGCTGAACGTGACATACATTTTTCCCCAACGTAGGCCTACCTGTATATACCCTACATGGTAACCACAGGCGCTTGTATGCATAACCTTTTAAGACTTCGCGCACGTGTGATGCATACATGAGGGGGGCGAGGGGTTACCGTGGCAACTACATCAGTCTCGCACACACCTTGGCTGGTCGCGAAGGGCAGTATAAAACGATTTGCGGCCTAACTGGGTCCAGCCCAATCAGAAGCAGCCAAAATTCTCCGCGCAGTATGAAAGGGGTATTCATTACGAAAAAACTATCGGAACACGGTCATGATGAACTAGTTTGATGGGTTTGCCGTCTGTAGTTTAGATTTGGCCTTCTACAGTCTTGAGTTGGCCTATATTAATAATCAGTCAGCCCAGTAATGGTCATCTTTTCTGAGTCTATTTTTATTGTTTCACCAGTCGGGCATGAGAGGACCAGTTATGGTTTAAACTGGGTAGATTTAGAGATATTTGGACTGTGAAATAACTTTAAATGGCTTCAATTCACTCGTGATTTGCAGAGTTATAGAAATGCTGCAATTCAGAAGTCTGTATTCCCTACACACTTCAGTTTGAATTATGTACATGCCCTCAGATTTTGGGGCAGACTGTCTGCTTTATTCTATGGATATCTTCATTCATATCAAGCAAAGCAGTTAAGGAATTTCTGGTCTTTAAAATGGCCACTGTCTAGATGCCTATGGACCTCTGTGTAAGTGTAAATCACCAGCCTTATTTTCCATTCAGTCCTGGTTTTCAAGCAATGAACATTTGTCCTTTGAACTTCAACTTCGGGGGGTAAAGAAATTTCTATTGGTGAGACCATGGCAAACCAGCCCTCCGTTTATTCTTCTGTTTTCCTGTTCCCTCCTTTGTATGCCATGCAGGTCTGATGCATGCACTGTATGTGGTGCTACTGAGGTGCAGTCAGGTGCACCTCTCACTGCTCATATTCCCCCTTTTTGTAAGTCCGCCTCTAATGTTTTGCTTGGCTATAGATGTCTCTTGAGGTGCGCTGCAGTTTTAATCAGATTAAAAGCCTGGCTGTAAAATCATGGACTTTATTGGAGCTGCACCATCAATTGAAGTGTCATTGGGGGCTGGCAGTTTTGAAGGCTTCGCTTTTATTCCAAGAAATAAATATCTGTGTATCATTATTGCATGCTGTCCCCGTAAAAGTAATGTGCCCCGAGCGATGCACTCTTCAACTGTCATAAAAAGGAGTTCACATGATTGTGGGCAGTAGGAATATCGCCATGGCTCATTCTTTTCAATTTAAGTTTTATTTGAGACCAGAAAAAAGTGACACTGGTTGCAAAATCGGGAGAATACTAAGATTTGGGATGCTCCAATGCCAATGGTGGTATTGATATTGGGCACCATTACAGCACTTAAGTACTCTACTCGTGCTCGTAAAAATGCTTTGACTACCAAACCAATAGCAAGGCAATGTTTCTCCTATATGCGTTTAGGTGTGGTTGACTGCTATTGTCGAATAATGAGCATGCACTGCTGCATTTTCACTTTCTTTTTAATAATCACGAAAAACTCAAACCACTTGCCCTTTCTCCTCTTCGCATTGCTGTCCGCAGCCATTGGTAAGCGAACCGAACAAACGTGTCCCCACCACACACGCACATAAACATTAACAGATAAACCTACTCACGTTCACAAAATGTTCAGACAGGTAAACGGAGTGTGCTGCTGTCTGTTTCCTCTGCACACCATGACCAAATTTATCAAGAGAACTCGCTGTAATACACATGAAATGGTAAGATCTGTATTCTGTGCCCAAAACCTCCTCATTTCTATTTCTTACTCGTCAAGCAAACATCAAAAGATGGTCTGCATGGTTACCATAGGCTACAGAATTGAAATAACCACATTCTTAGAATCAATAAAAATGCCTCAGCCTAGCACTGTTGGTGTAATTTTTGTGATGGCAATACTGTAAATTTTTGTTTATTTTCCATTAAATTTTTAATCACATTTTCATTTGTTTTCGTGTATTAAGTAGCCTAAAAAGGGACAGAAGACAACATACCTGCAAAGTTTACAACAGAAGAAAAGCAGGTGAAAAAATAACATGTCACAAGAGAAGCATGAATGTCAAGGTTGACATCAGCAATGTTATTTTTATGAAAACATTGATTTATTATGAAATGTATAAGTTTTAATGATTATTTACCGATGTTTGTTATACTTATGTTTACATTTGTAATGATCCAAAGGGAGCGGTCCAACCTTGTGACATAGCAATGCATTATGTTTTGCTGGCAAAATTGGATTAGTATTATCAGTAACATTTGTAGCCAACTGATCAAGTGCCAGATTGGAATTTGCAGCCATATGATGTAACTTAAGAAGACCCTAGAGAGCATGACTCAGATTTACTTAAATCTTCTCTGAAAATATGCTGTTTTCTCTCTCAGATAATGCAGCCTTCTGTTTAGTGGTGCCATAGGCCTAACTGGAATTGGGTGTCGACACAAGGTGACTATGAGAACCATGTAGCGTCAATCTGACTTGAGAACCATGTAGAATCAACCATGAAATTGGCAACAATGTAACTGGAAAAATGTAAGGGAAACTGCAGCTTTTTCTATGTCACCCTGTGAGTGGCAAAAGACGAAAATGTACAATTCAAGCTGATTTTAGAGTTGAAAGAAGTTTTTTGATTGTGCAAACAGTGACAATTGCTAGCTACTAAGATGTGACAGAAACTTGCAAACAAATGTAAACAGATTTTTGCACGGTCATGTTCACTGAAATACAACCACAAAGGGTGAAAATTTCACTTTCAAATAAGGTGAAAAATGTAGGCAGTTTGGAAGTTTTTTCAAGTGAGTGAGGTAAATATGAAGCAGAATATAAATTTCCTAAGCCAAGATATCAAGAGGAGGGACGAACGCTAGTTCATTCAACACCAGCAACCTAATCAAACATTTGAAATCTAGACATTTCGACTAAATAGAATAGTGTTTTTACAACCAGTAATTCCTTTCAGTTCCTATAAATATTGAAGTGTACACTTGTATTGGTTCTCTGTATTGGCGAGTACCCTAAGGTGAGTACTCGTATCCCTACTCGGTGTGAAAAAAGTGGTATTGGTGCATCTCTAACTGAGTTGTATCACAGGAAGGTTCTTTTAGGTTGAAAGTTTTTTCATTTCTCTCCATTTTGTCATGAAGGGCATGGAATACTGTATCATTGCAGGCCTGTGGAAATGGTGTGTCTGTGGGTGTAGATGACTGCTTGTAATTTGTGCACACCTCAGTGCAGCTCACTGCATATGTTATGACAGATTCTACAGAAGGTGGGCACGGGTGGTGCTCAAGAAAAAAAATTGGTAGGCTTGTTTTCTATCGCGTACTGAATGTGGGTTACCCATACATCAATGAGAGTATGAAATAAAGTATCTATGTGAGCAGAAACTTTATTGTAATCCTCATAGGTTTTGTGTAATTGTAAATTAATTTAAAAATTTCAGCAACTAAGAAGACTGATATAGTCCCACTCTTCAAAGCCCATGGTTTATTGCAGTTGCAAACGTTAAGTTTATTTCCGTCCAACATTAACGTTCACAACAACGGGCCTGACAAGCAAGTGCCTTGGAATTGTCCCTCACAAAGTATTTTCTTTTGTTTGCACATTTTGCTGACATATATAACTCGATCCCAGTTGACAGTCCCCTTGAAATAGTGATCTTTAGGTTGCTAACGTTAATTCCGTCCATCGGATGTCTGCAACATTTGCAACATTCGTCACCCAATCTACATTTGCCCGCCAGAACAAGGAGATGGTGAATCACACTGCCCCTGCGCAGACTAGCGGTGATTTTGTTGACGCCTGAGCCAGCAAGATCAGCATGCAGGTAAGTGAGCTTAATTCATGCAAATAATTCCGTCCAGAAAGTAACATTTGCATCAAGCTAAGGATCAAAGTCTTTAACAGTTAAAATATGTAATTTTGATGGATATTTTTGGGTAACCAGTTGATTAATAGCATAATAAATGTTCGAGTACTCCGTCCCGATACCCGCCATGTATTTAGATTGGGGATTCCCCATGTTCCGGCTCGTTTTTGGTGTGCAAATGTTAGGGCTGTACGAATAATACTGTTGAAAACCTTACACCTGGACAGAAGAGCTGTGTTGCAAAAGTTACATTAAATTCCGTCCAACGTAACATTAGCAACAATATTATTTTCATGAATGACATAGAACAGTAATAAGTAACAAGCTCTTGCAGGTACTTACCATCTTAAATACAAAACTGCATTCATTTTAGATCAATTACTATATCCTAGGGATAGCAGACATGTAATTTGTAAATATTTTCTGTCCTATGTATTTTAAATTATTCCGTCCTATAACATTCACAACATTGTCAAAATTACGTAACCCCCATATTGGGTTAAAACACAGTAATGGTGCCCTGGGTGTCAGAATTTTTTTTGTTTCATTGAAACTTAAAATTCTTATATCATTGTAGAAAACAACCTGAATTTTCAGATAACATAAGTTTCATTGATATACACCCAGTACTTTTTCTGTGAGACACTGGGAAACATAAAGGGGAAAAAAAATTGCCTCTCTGACGGGACACATTGTAACATTGGCCTAGGCCAGAAATTAGGTTATTTTTTCATATTTTTATTATTCAAATATGTTAAACTAATGAAAAATAATAGTTTAACATAGAAAACTGTCACCCAATACTTACATTGTGGAAAAAATATTTAGTACTGTGGGTGGTGTGTCCCGTCAGAGATATTTGACTTTGAAAAGTTTTCATATTTTCCACAACTGTTATATCAATAAAACTTGTACTCTTCTTTTTACTAATGATATGTAATAATTATAACTACAAGTTATAGAATTAAAATCATTTACAGGGAAAATATTGCCACAATTCTATTATTATCTCTGACGGGACATTTTCTGACAAATCTGATTGACTAGGTTTTGTTCTTCAATTAAGTTAGTTTTGACTGTTCTGTTGTGTTATATTTCTTTTTTAGTGTATCTATATTAGTAGTGGGCACTTTTAATGATGATTAGCTATGTTGCCTTTCAGTGTTCAGGTGTTGGCATGTGTTGTCAGGCCTCAATGAGTTGTGTTTCACACCTCACTGCATTACCTGCCAAGCAGGGGCTGTTTGACATGTGGATGTGCATCATTTGCTCACAAGATGTCTTGTGACTTGCAGTCCATTGTCTTTTTGTTTTTATAATGTCTGGCAAAAGAATCTTTGTCTTCCCTGCAAAAGAAGACAGAGCCTGGATTCTCATACAAGATGTAAAAGAAGTTCTCTCCATGCCCAACATAGACACTCGTGGACATTACCTGTTCTCCTCAGCTGTTGATGTTATAGCTTTAAATTCCTAATGTAGAGAGGCTATGGCTTCTAGGAGTAAGGAAAAAACTAAATTTTTTATATGAACAATAGAATGTGTATCATGGACAATGTTTATTATTACTGACTACAGGTAGCAGTAATGGATTATGAATTGCTTAAAAAATTATATTGTGCCTTATCGATGTGTCACTATAATTATTGTTAAGATTCTCAACACAATGCATCTGGTGATGTTTGTAAAGTGCAGAATGTTATTTTAAAGTTATCTTGTAAATAAATTTCTTCAGATACAAAAGGGTGTCTTTTTTTACCTCTGTCAGATTTTTATATAGTGGTCAAAAGTGTCCCGTCAGAGATAATGACTTTTTACACTCAACAGCCCATCTGCTAAAGAAAGTACAAAAAAATGGTCTACTTCTGCCTTAATTACTTCTTAAGACTTATACCTTGCAATGTAAATTGCAAAGGTATAGATTAAATGAAATTCCAAAGAGAAATTTTAGTTGGAGTTTCAGCCTAAAATACTAGGGGCCAAAAAAGTCCCGTCAGAGATTGAACTTTAACTGATTGTCATTCCAACATTTATTTAAATATAAAGTAGCTCCTTGTTTTGAATAAGCCCTTATGGTCCAATTAAAGCAAAAATGAATTTAAAAGTAACATTGTGGATAATTTAGCACCACTGATCTGTCATATTGTCTCTAAAATGTCCCGTCAGAGATTTCGAATACCGTGTTTTGACCCTATTTCAGAAATGGTGGCATGGACTGCTCCCATATTTTTGGCGAAGCTTTCTTGCTCAACAAAGATTCATATGCCACATTTGTTTGACATTAATTTTTAATTTACTTGAGTGCAGGGGAATGGGACTACATGTGCCCACTTTCTGTAGAATATGCCTTATAGAACCTGTGAGGGAAGTCTTGAAAATTTTTTGATGAGATCATTTCCTGACATTGCCATGTGTAGCGACTTGAAATAATGAATTTATGCTCCACAATGACTGCATTCAATGTCAGGAAATGTAATAAATACTCGAGGTAATGACCTATCCATAATGTAATAACAATGTTCAGTGCATAACGTAATTGCATATTGCTGATGATGTAGCATGCTTTTATATTTCAGCCAACATTAGTCTCATTTCAACTGCAGGAACTTTCTCCAGGAAATGGTACCTTTGGTGGAATTATGTGCGTTTTCACTGCAGTGATCAGGGGTTTTTTTGTTTTTTTTTGTTGTTCTTTTTCCTGCCCCCCCCAAAAAGTCTTTGCCTGGGGGGGAGGGGGTGTGTGCTGAACCTTTCTGATTGGTTGAGTACTTGCAACATTTTATTTCAACTGCCATTTTTAAAAACTTGGTGTCGCAAACCAACATGTTTTTTGTTTATTGTGCTTCAACACATCAACATGGACCTTCAGAAGAAATCATACGATAGATGGACTGACAATGAAGTCCAGGCCTTATTGAGTGCTTATGCTGAGGATGACATAAAAATGACATGGAATGCAGCCTTCACTTTTTCATACATCAGTGGCCTAAATTTGCCAAATTTTTGCTGGTCTTTTGACCGTTGTGGGAAAAACTGACGACACTGGGCTGAAGGAACATTATTGTTCCTTGAAAACTCATTCCTGGGAGCAAAATCTCTGGGTACTTTTGAGTGAAAATGCGGCACGAGAGACATTCAGCTTGCAAAGGTATCGCAATTCAAATGCATTTTGCCATTACGATTTTGTACTACTCTGATCGCCTCCCATACTGAAGGCTCCTCTGAAACTAATCAGAGTTGTGAAGTAGGGGCTGCATGTACTGAAAGGGTGACAATTGCCTCATGATGCAGCTGAATTGTTTGAAAATACGCTTGAATGAAAGTCAAAAGTCTGTCCTATCTCCTCATATTGACCAGTTCATTCAATTAAATTCATTCATTCATTAATTCATTCAATTAAAATGTCAGATATTTGGAATGTAAGACTGTATGTCAATGAGGTTTTGTGAAGTGTGTACACACTTCTACCTATATAGTGTATTTGTTACATGATGTCTTATTGAAACGCATGCATATCTCCTACTCACTGCCTCTGTTGTGTGTGGCGTTTGTATAGAGGGCTGTCGAGGACCCTTGCGCTGTGTTCTAAACTCCAGCGGAAGAGGATGTGAGTCTCTCTCATTCATCATCTGCACGACTCGTCCTACATTTTAACTGTGGGAGGGATTAATCTGCTGCGCCACTGCTGTCGTCTTTTTTTTTTTTTTGAAGTTTTTCTCTTCATCCCTTTTCTGTTTTTTTTTTTTTTTTTTTCGAGGACCCATTTACTTTGACCTATATTGAAGTTTTAAGTCGCAGAGGAGACACCCTTCCCAGCCTCTGATGCTGTAGAACTGTAATGTGTGTCCAGACCTGGGCCTTGGATTTATTTGACATTTTTTTCTGTTTTTGTTTTTTCGGAACTTGAATTTAGTTTGTAAATATGGCTGATTGTGGAACTTCATTTACCCTTTCAAAACCGCATATGGAAATGCGCATATCATGCTAATTGACTCCTCTGCCCTAATACAGATTTTTCTTTTTTTTTTTTTTTTTCATAGCCGTGAGGTTCTCAATCTTATCCAGAAAGGGCCGATGTGAGTGCAGGCTTTCATTCCAACTTAGCAGTTACACACGGGATTCTACTAATCAAGGTCTCCAGCAAAGATTCAAATTCAGGCTGATCATGCATCACTGAACATTTGCTCTTGATGGGTAAAATCTGCTATGTTTTGCTGTAAATAAATGCATCCAACTTGTACTGAAATGTATAAGCAACATTTAACTCTATATACACTATAATGCTGCATTTCACTGCTGTATTCGTGTTCATTTGGGGATGAATGGCTATATGTTGCTGCTAGGAGGTTAGACAAATTTTTCATAATCACTATATATAATGAAATAATACCTGGTAGCTTCTGTATCCATATATGCCTGGCTAGTTGCAGATCAGCCATTAAGGGGAGATACGATTAATGCAACATTTATTTTGCACTTTTAGACATGAGAGCTGCCATCTTTTGAAGAGTTCTAGGGCACCATCTCCTTGTGAATATTCAATCTACATTAAAATGCTCACCGTAAGCAGTTACCTGCTTACAATGACATCATTTAGACGCTGGCGCCCATGGCTGTGTGCAAAGGGGTTAAGGCCTTGTGTGTCCTCCTAAAGTGAACTATGCTGGAATTTCAGACCTTTCAAAATCTTCTCTGCTGAAATGCTTGGATCTTTAAGGATAATTAGAAGTTTTTTGCTTTTTTTGATTTGCGTTTGCCAAACGGAAATTAATTTAACTGGCTCTAACACAGACACCAGCCTGCTTTTCATAAAGTTGAATGATGTAATGATAGAACTTCATGACTTGGAGGTAGGAGTTAGACTCGTGTTCATGTCCTGTAGGTGTTACAGCAATATGAACTACACTCCATAATGCAGGCCCTGATCAATTTGGACATCCCAGTTCAATAACCTCAATCTTCATGGGCTTACTGACGGTTTATGGACAAGGGCTAAAAATAGTTAACAAGGTATGTTGCCCTAAATAGGACACATTAGGTTGTCGGAAATGTGGAATTTTTTATGAAAGTGCGAAATGTGAAGTATATACCCCTGGGTTTAATACGCTAAATTGGAAAGAGGAGAGCAGGGCTCAGTTCATGAGTAAATCTCTGCAGAGATTGGGCTTGAACCTGCTCCCAGCCACAATCTGTCATACCTGAAATCTGAGGAGCTGCACAAGCATAAAATTTCATTGAAGCTGGACACCAGGGATGATGGGCCTGTCTCGCTCCTCACTGAGAGAGAGTCTATTAGTACAAGAAATGACATGTACTTGTGACGAGTGGCTAAAAGGTTGTTTCTTTTGACCGCAGCTGTGTATTGATGGTTTTTGTCCTTAATAATAATAATAATAATAATAATATTGTAGTTATTGATTCATTTTCAATGTGAAACACTGAAATTTTTCCCTCGACCGTTTTTCTGATTGAGATCAATAATTCCAGTTAGCTAAACTGATGGCATGAAACTGTGCAGGCTCTGAATTATTCGCTATAAAACGAGTAACTGAATGAACTGATGGCTCACTGAAGTGCATATGCGCAGATTTTGAGCTGAAACCTTGCCCCCTCCTTGTCGCAATCATGTAGGTCAGTGCAATTATTACCAGATACTGGGAATTTTCTGCCACTCAGCCATTGTAGCTTCAGCTTACAGACAGGAAGAGGATACAGAATTCAGCCTGAAGACTGTATCTAGGAAGGTGCGGGGGAGGGTCGGAGATGGGGTTGTCGGTCGATAATCTTGGCTGCTGCAAGTGATTCCACCACCATCGGTTGCTTTTCTTGCTGAGTAAGAGGTACCCTTTTTAATGCACCCCATGGAGTAATTTGTCCTCCACAGTTGACCCTTCGGAGTTGTGTAGGAGCAGTAGACGGCCGCAGGAATGCTCTCGTGTACCGACACCAGGTCCGAGGGCGGAGGCTTGGTTAGGAGTATTTCTGCATGAATTTCTGGGTGGGTGGAGGCCACAGTGATCGGAGGAAATCAAAGCAAACACTGGGAGAACATGCCAGCTCCACACAGAGAGAACAAGGACAGCTGGGATTCGGCTCATAGTGAGGCTACTGCGCTAATCGCTGCACCACCACGAAGCCCCAGCAAGCTCTGTTCTGACATTAGTTAACTACTTTGGGCTATCTTGCCCCCCGTCCCCTAAGGATTTAACCAGTAATTTCATGGGGCCTATCCCCATTGTTTTTGCATGGCCTGAATTTTAACTACATCCACTGCTGCTTCTGACCGCTAACGGTATCGCCATTACTCTGGGTTCTCATTCTCCCAATTTGCTCCCTTCACAAACCTCTCGGACACGAGTGCTTTTACGGCTGAAATGATGTTATTAATTATGGAAAAAGGAAAGATGAACTAGAATTTTGGAGGCCTTAGGGTAGGAGTATGGTTTTGTGGAAATGTAGGAGAGAAGCTAATTTTGTCTGAGATTATGGATCTTTTTGATACAAATATCTTGCATTGTGGCTAAATGAAGATTTTGCTTTAAAAAAGCATCCTGAAGAACTGGCAGAAAAATTTAAATGAGATTTAATCTACAGGAACACACTTTTGACAACAAATTATCCATTAATTATATTGTATCCATTTTAGAATATACTGATGCAATTTCTGTGCATGCATCTGCCAGTACCCATAACCCTTAGAGCGCTGAAATGAATTTTCAAAAAATTATAATTTAATTTATCTTGTGCTGTTGAAAAACTATTATGTGGCGACTCGTTAAAAAGAGCTGCGGGCTGCAGGAGCTCTTCTAAACAAGTCACCACATAATAGGTTTTCAACGGCTTTGAATTTGATATCTTGCATCATTTAACAACACTATTTGTATTTGGCGCTCAAAGGGTTAAAGTACTTGATGTAGAATATCACAGTGCACTGTGCCTTTTCGGTCGCTGCCCCAGAACTGTGAAACACTTTAATAGTTGAAATCAGGTCATCACCATCTATTGCCACTTTAATGTTACATTTAAAAGGTTTTTTTTTTACTCCCTTGCTTTAGAGTCCATTTGATCTTTTGTTTTGATTGTGCCCTGTTTTATTTTGTTGTCTTGTTCAGATTTTGTCTTTTCTCATTTTTATTTTACTTGTTTACATTTGTGTTGTTTTCATTTGTCTGATTGCTTTTTTTATTCCAATTTTCGATGCTTTGTTTGCTTTCATGGATAACATTAATTTTATAGATGAATATAGTTTATTTTCATTTTCAACTGTCTTTCTTTGTACAGCACTTTGGCTCTGAAACACATTTTTAAATGTGCTTTTATAAATGAATTTGACTTTACCCAGATTTAGTTCTGGGGATGGATGACGAATGCGTCACTGTTTTTTATTTTAGAAAGTTGGATTAACCTTTCTCGTCAAACTTGGAGAATGTTATCTTGCGTTTATTTATAAATCTTTATAAGGTCAGCTGATCTTTAAGATCTACCTTCTCAAATAGTTCAGCCCTATTTGACGCTCCTTGTACCAAATGACTCTAATCTTGTGTAAACACTAATTTAGGGAAGACTGCATTTACTTCAATGTATCATTCAAATGGAAAGGTGTACTAGCTCCCAGCAAACTAGACAGACTTTCAGGCATTTAGGGTTTTAGGCTTTTATTAACCATATAGGGCTTAATTTTTACCCACCTTATCCCTCTGAAAGTTGAGTGTTCATTTTTTTAGTTGACAAATGACCTTCGAAAGTACTCACAGTTACCTGCAAACCCTTTTGAAGGTCATTGGCAACTAAAAAATGACACAATTGTTGAGCTTTTGCAGGCTGAAATCTGAAATTTTGCTTTGTATATTGTGCGCCTTGCGTGACTATAGCAGTGATTAGCACTTTAAGGTTTAAAGGATGTTTTTTTCCCATAAAAGAATGGACTTGCTTTTTATAACAGACTTGCCATCTTCATCTGTATATTTAATTTATTTTTAATTTGTCTTTACAGCTCACCAATTTATTTTGCCTGTTTATTTTTGTTATAAGCTTTACATTGATATTCTCTATTTGTAACCCCAATTCCGAAATAGTTGGGACGAAGTGTAAATTGTGAATAAAATCAAAATGCAATGACTTTCAGATCACACGAGCCAATATGTTATTTACAGTAGAACATAGATAACATTTCAAACGTTGAAACTGAGACATTTTACATATTTATCCACAAAATGAGCTTATTTCAAATTTTCTGGCTGCAACAGGTCTCAAAAAAGTTGGGACACAGGCAAAAAAGGGCTGAAAAAGCAATTAATATATAAGAGAATCAGCTGAAAGAACATTTAGCAAGTAATTAAGTTAACTGGCATCAGGTTTGTAACATGATTGGCTATAAAAGGGATGTCCTAGAGAGGCTGAGTCTCTCAGAAGTAAAGATGGCCAGAGGCTCTCCAACCTGTGAAGGCTTGCATAAAAAAAAAATTGTGGAATACTTTAAAAACAATGTTCCTCAATGTCAAATTGCAAAGGCTTTGAAGGTCTCATCATCGACAGTGCATAACATCATCAAAAGATTCAGAGAAAGTGGAAAAATCTCTGTGTGTAAGGGACTAGGCCGAAGACCTTTACTGGATGCCCGTGATCTTCGGGCCCACAGACGCCACTGCATCACTCACCGGCATGATTCTATCATTGACATTACTAAATGGGCCCAGGAATACTTCAAGAAAGCACTGTCTGTAAACACAGTCTGCCGTGCCATCCACAGATGCCACCTAAAACTCTTTCATGCAAAAAGGAAGCCATTGTTGAGCATGATCCAGAAGCGCCGCTGTGTTCTGTGGGCCAAGCCTCATTTTAAATGGACTGTAGCAAAGTGTCCTGTGGTTAGACAACTCCAAATCTGACATTCTTGTCGGAAATCGTGGGCGTTGTGTCCTCCGGGCTAAAGAAGAGAGAGACCACCCCTCCTGTTATCAGTGTTCAGTTCAAAAGCCAGCATCTCTGATGGTATGGGGATGCATTAGTGCATATGGTGTGGGGCACTTGCATGTTTTTCACCATGAATGCTGAAAGGTATACAAAGGTTTTAGAGCAACATATGCTCCCCTCTAGATGACATCTATTCCAGGGAAGGCCTTGTGTATTTCAGCAGGACGCTGCAAAACCACATACTGCAGCTATTACAACAGCATGGCTTCGTAGTAGAAGAGTCCGTGTGCTGAACTGGCCTGCCTGCAGTCCTGATCTTTCACCGATTGAGAACATTTGGGACATAATTAAACAAAAAGTCCGTCAAAGGAGGCCCAAAACTCTCCTGCAGCTGGAAACCTGTATTAAACATGAGTGGGATCAAATTCCAATGGCTAAACTCAAGAAACTTGTCTCCTCAATGGCCAGACACCTCCACTCTGTGTTAAAAAGAAGAGGGGATGCTACACCATGGTAAACAGGCCCCTGTCCCAACTTTTTTGAGACCTGTAGCAGCCATCAAATTTGAAATGAGCTTATTTTGTGGATAAAATTGTAAAATTTCTCAGTTTCAACATTTGCTATGTTATCTCTGTAAATAAAATACTGGCCGGCGTGATTTGAAAGTCATTGCATTTTGATTTTATTCACAATTTACACTTTTTTTTTCGGACTTGGGGTTGTATTGTACGTCACACTTCATACGGTTATATCTCTGGGCTTTCCTTGCGAAAGAGTTTTGCGCTCCGTTGGCCTTTAGCTCGGTAAATGGAAGGCTTCCAGTGCCCTGCATTTCCTGTTTTCACACGGTGAGGATTGTTTTCACACTAAAGTGAACTGGACTGATCATTTTCTCTGTGGGTTGCTGGGTTTTAATGGGTAGCGTGAAGTGGGGCAGTATGCTTAGATTAAGCTGTGTATTTTTGAACTGCTGCTCCCCTTGGAGATAATGTCGGGCTGTGGATCGTTTCCTGTCCATGCTGGCAGTGCCAGGGCTTGTACCTGCCGGACTCACATTTGCAGAAGGTGAGTGCTAAGCTTAGCTACTGCCATCTCCTGCTGGCTGCCATCTGCTGGCATAGCGTGCATTGGCTCAGGTGCTTGTGGTAAGGCATGCAGGCAGGAGGTGTGTGTTTTTGACCACATTTACTTCTGAAAGATGATTTAGTCATTTTTCTTTTTTTTGTAAACCCCCACCCCCATCCTCACCCCACGTGGAGCTCTGTGCCACCCTGGGCAGAAACTGTTGGTTGAATTTTGGTTTTTCTTTGAATAGCACTCCAGCTTCGCCGAAACTGTATTGCGCAATTGCACGTCACTCATCCCCCTGTCATTGGTGGATTACTTTAAGAAAGCTGGTATTTAGTCATGAATGGGCCATGTTTTCACCTTGCTGGGGTGTGTCCGTTCAGTGGTGATGATGGTGACCTTTCTGCATTTTTTTGACTGGTTGTGCAAAGTTAAACAGATTTTAACTTATGTTGAAACATGCTTTATGCTGAACTTGCGGGCTAGAATAAGTGAGGCAAATTTTGAACAGGAGAAGACACAAATGCCTGCAAGATTTTTTGACGTGTTTATTTTGTTGAAACCAGTGTTCTCGTCCCTCTGCCTGCATGCATATTGTCTTTTTTTGTGCTTGTTATTATTATACCATTGCTAGGAGGTAGCTTTTTTTCACAAGCGATTGTTTGTTTGTTTGTTCTTTTGTCAGTTAATGGATCTCAAAAAGTCATGGATGGATGTCAATTATGTTCTGCGTGTTGATACTGTTCTAAGGAGGAAGTGATTACATTTTGGTGAAGATTTGATTCCCATTCTTGATCCAGGGTCTGAAGGAATTTCTGTGCGCGTGAAGATGGCACTATCCAGACTCGTGTTACTCTCAAATTCAATGATTATTCCTTTGCCAGCGAACTGCGGAATAGCCGAGATGATGTTCTCTCCTTGCACATTCTAGCTGCCTCTGCGATGTGAAATGGTGGTCCGTGAGTTTGTATTGCATTTGTGCTGAAGCTCAAGCCTGTGATGAGAGGGTGTTGTTACCCCCATTCTGAGGACGTTTTTCCCATCAATCAGTTTCCTGAATCGCACTGCTGTTGGTGTTTTATCCCTGAGCTGTGCACAGCTCCTGCCACATCGCTTCTGATTCATGGGCTGTTGTGTCACTATACCATGGCGTAGGCAGCACTGCCTGTGGCTACAAACTGGGGGCTCAGCTGTCTGCCAAGTGGTGTGTGTGTGTGTGTGTGTGTGTTTACGCGTGTCTGTGTGCGTGCATGAGTGCATCAGCCTGTGTGACTGTGTGTCTGAGCATGAGTCTTTGTGTGTGTGTGTGCATTGGCATATGTTTGTGCGTTTGCTTTTGTGTGTGACTGTGCTCATCTGTGTGTGTGTAACTGTGTATATGTGTGTGTGTGTGTGTGTGTGTGTGTTTAAATTTGTGTCTGTGTGTGTACGCATGCATGCGTGTAAGCTTGTGTGTCTGTGACTGTGTCTAAATACGAGTGTCTACGTTCGTGTCTGCCCTTGTATGTGTTTGTGCATTTAGCTTGTGTGTATGACTGTTTGCGTGTGTTTGTGCTTGTGCATTTGCTTGTATGTGTGACTGTGTGTTTGTGCGTGAGACTGTGTGCGCGTTTGCTTGTGTGTGTGTGAGAGACTGTGCGTGTGCACGTTGGCGTGTGTTCACCTTTTGTGTGTGCACATGCATTTGCGTGTGTGTTTGCATGTGTACATGTTTTTGCGTGTTTTCATTTCTAAATGTCTGCATGGGTTTGTGTGTTGTGCTCGGTGGACATGCACTATCAGTTATTTTATCATGGAAATAAATCAATGTTGCTGAGGCTGTGATTGGTGATTCTCAGCTATGGAGTTGCTGGTCTTCTGGCATCATTATATCCTTCAGGTTATGTTTGCATTTCTGCTGTAGGAGGTAATTACCTCAGCTGAGGACTGGCATTTTAAAATGGCTCATTTTACGCACGATTGAAGTCTTTAAATTCTCTGATTAAAATACTCAAGAGATGTGACAGACTGTCCCTGCTGCCTGTTCTTGGTAGTGCACACTCACTGATTTTGTGTTTGACACAACAAGAACCTTGTTATGGACCTGTCAAATGAGTGAGTGGCATAAATCAGGGAAATGTGGCCACTGAGCTGTGGTATTATTGGGTACCAGAGTGCATTCTGGGTAACTGTCACGTCAGAAGTAGGCTGATGAGTGTAGATTGATGACAGCTCAGGGTGGGGGTGTGTGTTTTTTGTTCTCTGGTAATGGGGACATTGGGCGGTGTGTTTTTCATGGCCCAGATAAAGGAAGTTTCTCACAGGACCTTGCCATGTTCTCTGGAAACCAGGAAAGGAAATTGCAGCGTTTTGTAATGTCAATAGTTTAGCATCTTTGTTCCCTCTATCCTAGAAGCATAAAAAATTAAAAGGGGTCAAGTTGATATAAAAGTAGCATTAAAAATTAATGCCCATTCCATTTGCCTTGAATGAGTTTCTTGGTGGAGTTCTTATTTACTCTCTTTTTCTTTTGCCAGAATTTAAATGGAATCAGCAACTTTGAGAGGTGAGCAATGGAAGGGGGAATAGCATTGTAGCTAAACTGTGGTGCACCCTGGGACTGTATTGTACACTCTGTCCGACTGGAATTTTAAACACCCCTCCCCCTGCCAGGGAAAAATGTCAAAATGCATAATTCACTTAAGTTTTTCGTCTTACGACTTTTGTTTCAACAATTTGCAATTTTATCTTTTCTTTCATAACTTCACATGTTTACTTACATATAACTTTAGGAAAAATATGTCTTGCTGACGTGGCTGTAAAATACATTTCTATAAATGTGGGCTGAAACCTTATGTACGTGAGGCTGTGTCGACTTTGAAAAATGCTGATATTTTCAACAGCTTTCTCTTTGACATAGCCTAGGATGGCATTACTTCAAGTAATGCTGTAATGTCGGTAGTGCATTAAATGCACGATTACCTGGCTACAATTTTTGCGAGTGACTTGCGTGGTGCATGAAGTATGAACAAACCTTTTTTTTTTTTTTTTTTTTTTTTTTTTTTGGAAATGGCACAGCATTTACAGAGGTAAGGTGTAATTTGTTTGCATTGTTAAGGTTCTTCAAAAATCGTTATTTTTTAATTAAACCTTTTTTTTTTTTTTTGGAAATGGCACAGCATTTTCAGAGGTAAGGCGTTGTTAAGGGACTATTATCAAATGAATAATTTCTCTTCTGTCAGGCACGGCGGGAGCTTGAGGAAATGCTGCAGACGCATTTAACCTGCATCACGCCCTCCAAGACCTGTGGAAGCTTATTGGGCAGACTACTACTGATATGATTGAGTGTTCAGAATCACCCACTGCTTGCTGCTAGATTACTGATAGTGATATCAAGTAGTGTACGGTTTGTGACCAACATGACATTTGCTATTGTAGCAAAGGTACTTGGATAATGTACTACAGTGGCCTGATTTCACAGTACACAGTCAGAGCGATCTTTGTGGTGCTCTGTATCCCCCAGTGCTACTATGATCAGCGGATATGTCCACCTGAGACACTTGTGATCGTAATCACCTAAAGGTTGTGTGACTCTGTAGTACACTGTTTACTACCTACTGCGTGCTTGTGCGGTATGCAGTGTGTAGTAACAGAGTATGCGATTCCAAATGCAGCCATTCTCTTTTTAGGCCCGATCAGGCGCTGTTGTTGGTCACACGCCCCACCCTAGCTATGCTCAGGTTTGGTGCAAAAGTGTTTTTTTTTTTTTTTACAGCGCTGATTTGTGTCCTTTGGCATACTGCAATATTTGAACAAGCAAACTATTATTTATGTCTCCTGTCTGGGATGCTGTTTGCTTAAGTTAGTCGTAGGAAGGAGCGCACACTGTTGCCTGAGGAGATGGAGTGTATAAATACCAATTATAAGTTATAAAAAGCTTTCAAATCTGTGCGCTCATCTGGAAATCATCCACTCCTTGCCTGCTTTACCTTAATTTGAAGTTTGGCAGTTGGCTGTTCAGCATTGACTGGTGTACACTGCCTTGTGTCGCGTATATCTCTCAATTATATTTGATTTATTTTTTGCCTTTAAGTGAATGTATTTAGAACAAAGTCGAACAAAGAAGTATGTAAATGATTTTGTATCACTTCTCACATGTTTCAATACCCACTTATTAACCTTGCTGGCAATTTTTAAGGCTTTAATTATGGGAACATTGTGTTAACAAAGCAGTTTTCACTTGGATTCAGCTTGTGCTTTGTACCTCACTGGAGTGTGGACATGTGGTGCATGTGTACATTCCTGTGCGCATGCGGTTAAAGACCATAATTAATCATACAAATGACTTCAGTTTTCAAACTGTCTGTGGTGTGGACCTCCTAGCCACTGGAGGTCACTGTTGGTGCTGACCCCTTGTCTGTGTTTTTTGTTGTAGAGGGAGATGAAGGAGCAGCTGGCGACTCTGCAGGACAGTGAAGTAGGGCACACTGAGGCCCTGAAGTTACTCCAGAGGCAGCTCACCGAAACCAAGGTACACAACAACTACTGCTTCACCAACAGTGTCCTGTCTCGTGTTTAATGAAAGCCTATATCAGCCCTTCTTTGGCAAACTATCCATCCCTTGGAGTTAATATTTTGCATTTAGATATGTGGGAGATACTGTTATTCAGAAGTGCTTTCGCACGGGTTTTGCCTTTTACAAACCATGCATTTATGGTCACTGTCATGGCACCAATCGTAGCTACAAGCCGTCACTCCGACAAACTCAGCAGCTCAATGGGAGGTTGCCATTTGAAAAAACGGGGTTTTGTCTGGCCGCAAATGCATTCGCCAGGCACTTCCTGGTGATAATGCCACTTATTTACGTTTATTTCTGTCAGTATTAACACTCAGATAATTTAGTATTTATATGTTTTATTAGTATATATCGAAACATGCATAATTTATGTGGTACTATTAGGAATCAAATGGTATAGAAGTTGTGGCTATTTTCTTCTTGGTTTGAATCTTTCAGCTTACCTGGCTGTCCGTCTGTAATGCACAATTTGATTTGTAGGGGAGTATTCTTCTCATGGCGTCCTAGCATTGAGGTCCGAGTCGACGTTGACGATCACAGAATGTTACGGAAAAGCGCGTGGATGTTTCAATTGCTATGGCACATGTTGTATGTTGTCATAAATTAGGTACCGGTCACCGTATGACTTGGGCTGTATCGGCTATGCTGGCATTGGGTGGATTTTGTTGTTGAAAACATTATGGTCAGAATTTGGGGTTGGAAAGTACAGAGTGCTGGCTGGCTCTGGGCAATCCATGCAATTGAGTTCAGTTCAGTCTCTTCATTTGTCACTTGCCCAGTCTTGTAGGTACTCTATATCTTCTTTCTTTAATCTGTTTTTAGTTGTCTTTAATAGTAGTTTAAAAGGGCAATAACATTTGGAAGGTTTAAGTCTTCAGTCAATGCACTGATATCTCATTTACTGGCCCTTCATGTTATTTTAAAAATACATAAAATTGACACTGGGCATTGGTCTTACAAATACAGCAATACAAAGTCTGCACGTCCCCGAAGGTCATCTTTCATCCAGATTTTTTACTATGACTGACTTAGAAATTCCCTCAGGGGTTAAGAATTTATTTTTTAAACCAATGTTTTATTATCCCCCCGACGACGAAATGTCGGGGGTATATAGTTATATACCAAAATTCCGTCCGTCCGTCATTCCGTCCGAAGACATTATTTGTCCGATCGATATCTCGAATATTATCAATTGGATTCTTTTCAAATTTGGCACACATATTCTCTATCACAGGGAGAGGTGCAGTGCAAAGTGTCGGCCATCTGGGACATAGTGTTAGCCAGAATGGAATCTTAGGGTGTCTCACCCCAGCGACCAGGCCAACTTGGCCAAGACGAAACCACCTACGCAGTGCTTCCCACAGAGTTTTTGGAGAATATGGGGGCACATGTATGGCGGCAGACCAATGTCTGGGGGGGTCATTTTGTTGAGCGGGAGGGGAAATTCCCATTTTGCGGCTGTTGCGTATATTCAGACTATGGTGGGGGTTAATTACATTATGGCAGGCAATTTCGTCTATGTATGGGAAACACTGCAACGGCAGAGGTTCATCCCATCGAACCTGCTTGTTGCAAAAAAAAAATCTACAGATTGCTTTTAAAGCACAAAAAGAGACAAATGTCTCCCCCCACCCCAACGCAGCCCCCCCCCCCCCCCGCCATTCATGTTCATAGGCAGTAAAAGGCACATCCACATACAATATTTAAGGATTGTGCAAGGTTTGATGTTAATGTGATGTTACTGCCCAGAAACAGTCGGAATGCCGACGCGAACGTAGATGGGAAACCGTACAAAAACAATATGTCTCCCCTCCCCCCTGGGGAGAGACACAATAACTGATGGGTATTTCTTGCCATTGACACAGAAGATAAAGTCAAAGACGCCACTTCAATTCAAAACACCACATTTAATTATACAAGAAACTCATCTTAAATATACAGCTGTACTTGCATCCAAACATGAGGACATTAGTGTATTTGGTTCACTAAAAGGAACTGTAAATAAAAGAAAATCATGGCATTATTGAAACCTCAAACCTAAATGAATTCAGTGCTGTACTATGTCGCTGGGAAAACCTGAAGTGATCTTCGACGATACGCATGCGCCGAGTGCGGACAGTCTCGATTTGAACTATCCCGAAGAATACTGGGAACAGCCTAAGGACGTCTCATGCCGAATGCCTTAGACTCAATACAAGCGTGAAGACAGTACTTTTATTTATTAAAATCGGTCATGCCGCAACTTTATTTAGCTTGTTTAGAACAGAGATTCTGACCGAACACTGGCCGAAGCGATTTCCCTCAACTGGGGTTCCAAGCTTGGCCAGTCCGTCCGTGAGTCGCCAGCTCAGTGCGAAGCAGTATCCGGGGCGATCTCTCAGTTGAGAATATAGCCCGGCCTGCAAAAAGTTTTTTTTTCCCCACTCCGGTTCTGAGCTCAAATATAACATACAACACATGACCAATCACTTCTCGTGTCAGAGCCGCACACATAAAAACTTGGAGTAACGAAGCTAGCACTAGGGAGCCATTTGGCATGCATTAACACTTGGAATGACGAGACGTGCACTCGGAAGCCTTTTTGATGTATGGATAGTATCGCACAAGTTTCGTAGCTCGCCTCGCGATTTCAGAACACAATCAACATGATCAAAATAACTTGTTGGGAATCGCCATCTACGTGATCAAGAGACAGGCAGTTTCAATGTGGCAGAACTGTTAGCTTTTACACGTAGTTCATATCAGCTGCAGTAGATGGAATATCATCTCGCCTAAAGATTGTCATTTCAAATTAATTATTAATAGGAATATTCACCCAATTCTACCATTAGTATGGAACATGTCTCCATTAGAATTGTATTTTATATCCTGTGGGCTCGGATTTCAAGAGAGAGCCAATAAGGAAATGATATGGGTCTTGCGCCACAAGTGGATCAGCTGGGGATGAAATCTGGCGACTGTTGAACTTCTAAGAGCGGACAGCCGGCAACATGATTCTAAAATAAATAAGTGGAGCCACGATTACCGAAATATATACTGAACAACAAAAGAAACGCAAGTTAATTAAAGGCAGACTGGAAAATAAGTTTGCGCGTAATTATTTTAGAAAATCAAATTTATTACTACATTACATTTACACTGGTTTCATCAAATTTTTCTTTATTTTGCGGTCACTTTGACTGAGTAACCATAAGAGTACATTAACTAACTAGCTAACTTGCCTTTCTTTTATTGCTCAGTATATGTACATGTATTTCTTTCAGGCTACATATACTCCAATGCCCGATTTCTGATACACAAGTTTCAATTGTCGACACACACACCGATACGAATAAAAACTACTTGAAGGGGCTTCGAAAGGGGTATTGAATCTAACAAATCAGTACAAGGCAGAGCGTTTTGAAACACATACCAGTGAGAAAAATGCTCTTGGACATCTACGTTATCAATGTAAGCACTGATCTACCTCCAAAGCAACTCTTGTACAAGTGGACAATGCCCAGTTGTGCACACACGCTACGAGACTTGGCTATGGCGCCAATGTGTGGGGCACAGATAAGACAGAAGTGCGCGGATTGGTCATATGTTAATGAGTTTATATTTGAGCCCAATTTCGCGCACGGCCTACAGCACTTCAGTTCACTCAAGGATTAAAGTCAAGTTGACTCCGCAGATTTTCGGGACAACCATTGTTATCTATACAAATGCTCGCCCGTCTCACATATAGGCAATTTAATGCTGGAAACGGCCGGACCCGTCTCAACTCAGACTTACCCGTCTCAGCGTCTCAGGTAAACATTGCCCGTCTCAAAGACAGGGAGACGGGCGGCTGGCTAACACTATGATCTGGGATGATTTTTCGCTAAAATATCGCCGTTTTCCTGTTTTTGGACTTACACATTTTCAAGTGGGTTCAATGTCAATTTGTCCGATCGATATCGCAAATATTATACATTGGATTCTTTTCAAATTTGGCACACATCTTCTTTCCCACAGGGAGAGGTGCAGTGCGAGGTGTCGGCCACCTGGGATGATTTTTCACAAAAATATCGCCGTTTTCCTGTTTTTGGACTTAGACATTTTCAAGTGGGTTCAATGTCAATTTGTCCGATCGATATCGCAAATGTTATACATTGGATTCTTTTCAAATTTGGCACACATATTCTCTACCACAGGGAGAAGTGCAGTGCAAAGTGTCGGCCATCTGGGATGATTTGTCACAAAAATATCGTCCTTTTCCTGTTTTTGGACTTAGAAATTTTCACGTGGGTTCAATGTCAATTTGTCTGATTGATATCTCAAATACTATTTAACGGATTCTTTTCAAATTTGCCTGACATAGTATCTAACATATGGAGAGGTGCAGTGCTAACTGTCATAGCGGTCATTCCATATGAAATCAACCGGGGCTCCCACTGTCATGGTCTTGGATTTCCCTTGAATTTTGGTAGAAGGTTTTACTTGGGGCCAAATGAAGAAATACCAAGTTTTAGCTCAATAACCCCCAGCGGTTTTCATTTTCTGAATGGTCAAAAAAGTGGGCGTGGCACCCTCAGATGCGGCAAAATGAATTATAGCCATCTTCATGGGGCCATAACTCAAAAACTAATACAAATATGGACTTCATTTTTTCAGGAATTATTAACCTTCCTTAAGTATACAATTTACAAGTAAAAGGAAAAAAATTAACCCATTCAGGTCTATGCTGTCGTCATTCAAAAACAGGCAGAACCCAAAATTTTGGCACATTTCAGGTGGCCCTTTCACTCAAACAGAATGAGAAATCTCAAAATGTTATGTCTCTTAGTGTAAGTGCACATACTCAGGTCTCCATTGGAACATTGATATCTTGAATATATTTTGCAGTTGTTCTGTGGTGGGGGCAATTGTGAACCCCTGTCTTGGGGGGTAACCCATTTTCATGCCGTTTTTTTCTCAGTGGGAGTATCCTCCGATTTTTATGGGACCTATATCATTAGAAAGCTCTTTGTCTGTACTTTCACCACAAACAAGTTTTAAAGTGGTCTCTCAATTGCTTCATTATTAAAATTGTATCCAAAGATTGCACTTTTTATGGTTTTCGTGCACAGTTTATACCGTTTTCATACAAATTCATGTACAAAATCAGCACATTTCAGAAGACATTGCGATCTCTACTGAAAATTTTAGGTATTTACTGTGTCACTCAGTAGATGGCACCACGACCTGTTGCTCTAATTTGGGGGCAGCACCCACTAATTAAAGCACATGGCCTCAAGAGAGATTATGGCTTCAACTTCCAATCCTCCTCTTGATCCACTCCCCTGTACTGTTGGAAAAGTCTGCAGGTCTACAGATGACTGTCATCGAAAGACATACAATGCAAGGTAAGTTTCATACAAATGAGGTACCAGGTGAAAGTGGAAGTACGTGTATAGCCACATCTAGGCCTTATACAGTTCACATACTACGTTGATACCTACCGCTATGGACTGCAGACCTGAACAACTGAGCTTATGATGAGAAAGTGGTCTTTCCTCAACTGCTTTCATTTTGATTTTCAGAAAACTTCGACTGAAAATGCTTTCTGCCTTTGATCCTGGGCTTAAAGAACTCCTAATTGCAGGAGTCATTGGAGTCACTTTATCGAGGTTCAAAGACACTGGAATTGATGAGCATCTTCCGCAAAGTGAACTCGAGACAGAGACTATATCGGTTTGCCACCATCACGAGCAGGTTTTCTTGCAGAAATATTCTTGATCCATGGAAAGTGCATAAAAAGCATTTAAGGCCAGGGTACCTCATTTGTAAGAAACTTACCTTGCATTGTATGTCTTTCAATTAGACCTGCTGGCTTTTCCAACAGTACAGGGGAGTGGATCAAGCGGAGGATTGGCAGTTGAAGCCATAATGGTCTCTTAAGGCCATGTGCTTTAATTAGTGGGTGCTGCCCCGAAATTAGAGCATCAGGTCGTGGTGCCATGTAATGAGTGACACAGTAAATACCTAAAATTTTCAGTAGAGATTGCAATGTCTTCTGAAATGTGCTGATTTTGTACATGAATATGTATGAAAACGGTATAAACTGTGCACGAAAACCATAAAAAGTCCAACTTTTGGATACAATTTTAATAATGAAGCAATTGAGAGACCACTTTAAAACTTGTTTGTGGTGAAAGTACAGACAAAGAGCTTTATAATGATATAGGTCCCATAAAAATCGGAGGATACTCCCATTGAGAAAAAACGGCCCAAAAATGGGTTACCCCCCAAGACGGGGTCACAATTGCCCCCACCACAGAACAACTGCAAAATATGTACAAGATATCAATGTTCCAATGGAGACCTGAGTATGTGCACTTACACTAAGAGACATAACATTTTGAGATTTCTCATTCTGTTCGGGTGAAAGGGCCATCTAAAATGTGGCAAATTTTGGGTTCTGCCTGTTTTTGAATGATGACATGAATGGGTTAATTTAGTTCCTTTTACTTGTAAATTATTTACATAAGGAAGGTTAATAATTCCTGAAAAAATGAAGTCCATGTCTGTATTAGTTTTCGAGTTATGGCCCCACGAAAATGTCTGATTCATTTTGCTGCATCTGAGGGTGCCACGCCCACTTTTTTGACTCCCCCAGAAAATGAAAACTGCTGGGGGTATTGAGCTAAAACTTGGTATTTCTTCAATTGGCCCCATATACAACAATCTATTAAAATTTAAAAGAAATCCATGACCATGACACTGGGAAATTCCTGGAATTTGGTTAATTTCATATGGAATGACCCATAGATGTGTTGTTATTTTTGTCAAAATTCATTTTCGGAATGTGATAATTTCCATAATCACCAACGGAAAAAACATGATTGGGGATGTCGGGGGTATTAGTAAGCTCTGCTTACTTTTTCACTTGTTGTGTTTAATATTTTGTTTTAGTTCTTGAGCGTGGAGTGAGTGAGTTGATACAACAAAGCGTCCAGTGTGTATTTTTCCCTCTTCCTGTACCTTAGACGTTTAGCATCGGCTCTGTAGGATTGGCAACTCGGTGATGGTGTAGCCTGCTGCTGTTGGTTCATTCATTTCCTGGCCAAATATGACCCCGGCATGCTCACCACCTTCACCACCATTGGCCAGGCATCTTTTTCACTTCCTTTCCCAAACTTGAGCTACTGTCAGTCCCACCACTCTTAAAGAGGCAGGGTTTACCGCAATGGTCAGACCACCATATTTTTGGTAACATCACAATGTAAAACTGAGGATTTGTTAGGTCTGCCAGTCAGAAGGAAAGATTTTTTAGCCCCTGCCATTAAGTGGTAGGGGTATTAAGGAATGACTGTTGTTCATCCGCGTGTCTGTTCGTCACATTTTTATTTTCTTGGCCAGAACGTTTAAACTGTGCCTTTTCATTCTTCCATCAGTCCTTTTGTTTCTGTCCCTCCGCCGTGCTTTGTTTTCAGCCCAGAACGCCGAAATCATGGCAGGGGATCTGAGCATTTCATGCTTGTCAATGATATCAATAATTACGTTATAACTATGTTATATTCTTGTTTGTCTTGTTCCATTTGTGGGAAGTAAGTTGAAATGGTTAATTAAATCCTCATATTTTTTCACTCAGGAATTTCTTTGTTAATGTGGTTATCAAGCGTAATATCGCTGAGAGAAGTTTTTGTTGTTTCATCACTGATATACTTGTGGTTTAACATTTCCTGAGAGCTGAACTTGGCTAGTATTGCTGGATTTTGCCCAAAAGAATCAATTTTAAAAAGCTTGTTCCCCATTTGTACACTTGCCCCAAAAAGTGAACTACTTTGTTTTTAACGCCATTTGGAAAGATTTAGTGTTAACATCATAATTGTTTAGTTATCTGTGAAGTCCGAACACCTGGGATATTTGCTTGCATTAGCAATGTCGGAATTCTAAGTTGGAATGAAGAACTAAAGATTAACAGGGTCTCCGCAGACTTGTGAAGTCTAATGAGAATGTTCCTCTGTGCGAGTAATTAGCAAGTAAAATTAGGTCTGTGCAAATTAGAGGCATATCTTTGTAATCACAACATCATTATTTCTCCAAGAATCATTAATTATATCCCGCTTTGTGGCTCAGCATGTGTCCTGGTGGATGTGGTCTGTGCACCCAAGAGGAGGGAAACTTGTTTCCTCTCCAGGCTATGGAGTTTAGGTGAGCCATTTTTAAGACACGAGTCTGACTAAATGTTAATTGTTTCTGCTTCTTATTTGTAGTAACACTGACTTGGTTGCTAATGATCCGGCTCAACTACGACTCACAGGAAAGATAAGGAAGCACTGGTACCATGCCGTTTGTTTTTGCCTGAAATGTGGAGGTGGATAAAATTTGTGGAATTTTTCCACACAGGAAGCTGGGAGAACTGTGCGTGGTACCGCGTGTGCCTCCAGGCTTCCTGTCATGTGCAGCTAAGAAACGTTTTCCTTTACCCTCTACCCCACCCCTGCTCTCTGAAGCGCAAAATCCTGGGCAACGTTCGAAAAGTCAGAAATACGTTTTGTCACCTAACTCCTAATCTCTTTTCTGTAACCTTGATGGAAAATGCCATCACGTAAAGGAAAGGTGTAAAGTGGAATTCATAAAGGCTTACGAAGACAACAGCGTTGCTGAGAGAATCAGAGTGCACTTACACTAGGCAATGTGATCATTTATCTCTCGCCGGTCATGTTTATTTGTTTGTTTTTGTGATTGGCCGCATGTATGGTCATTGCTTTGAATATTGCTGCCGCAAGGAATTATAGGATGGCATTATCTCCTTTCTTTTCAAAAAAGGATGACTTGGTGTACCCTGTGGTAAAGTAGAAAAGTTAAGTAGCAGTAAAGCATCTCATGTTAACATTTAAAGAATTCAATCACACTTATGGCTGTTATGTAAACATTTTTAGGTCATTTTCTAGGAGTTAGGGACCTTCCTAAGCAAAAAAATGGCTATTATAACAAAGTCCTGGATCACAAAGTAGAAGTTCTTCTCAGTGTTTTGTTCTAATCTCGTGGATGTGCTGATTGACTGACTGAATGTGCTTCATCTAGGTGGTAGTACGAACTGGCGTTCAAAATGAGAGCTCCGTATTGGGGGAAGCTCATGCGAGGATAGGGCTAGGCAGTACATCGATATTAAGTCAATATGGTGATATACAATATGGTCTTGAATTTTGGATGTTGTAATATTATATGATGCAACTTTGGCCTTTTCATGTTTTAAATGCTGAATTACAGTAAAGGGATGCTGTTTTCTGCATTTAGACTTTTCTAGCTGTTGCCTGTACCTACTTGGTCATCATATTTGCATTACTAATGACAATTTTATCAAAAATTGTATTGTATAAATATTTTGTGAAAGCACTAGTTGTTCTCTTTGTTCTCTCAGTATATCCACAATATTGATATCAAGGTTTTCGGTCAAAAATATTGTAATATTTGATTTTGTCCACCTTGTCCAGCCCGGATCTTTGCTTTCTGACTCCCTGACATGCTGCCTGCTTTTTTATGGGCTGTGATAGCACCATTCCCTATGGCCTGTACAATCTCATCCTCTTCTGTAGAAGCATCTTACAAGCAGAGAATATTATGGGGAGACCCCAGTAAAGGTAATGTGGCTGCTCTCAGGCCGGCTCCATACAAGGTTTAATGGCCACAATTTGGGGGCTCTATAGTGTAAGTAGGTGGTGTATCAGTATGAATGATTCCATGGTCAGAATTCGTGCCATTTTATGAATTTGGCTTTATTGTTTATATCAGAGGATTTAGAAATTTACATTTGAGCCTCTGAGCGAACTTTTTTGCTAAAAAAAAATTGGGGCTGGACTGTTCAGTGTCCTACTCTGTGGCTGTTATGTTATCGGTTTATTTGTCACTCTCCCCATTGGACCCCATTGTCTGATTTTCTTGTTCTTTTTACAACATACTAAGTTGAAACTAAGTGAAAAGAACATATACCTAGCTACATCCTTACCCACAGTTTGCAAAACTGAAATTAAATTCTCATCATCCAGGGGTGCCCATTCAAAATGTATCCATCATATAAATTTGATGTCTCATCAACAAACCCCTAATCTGTAGCATCTGAAATGATCTTCTTCACCTCTAAATGCCTTTCTGGAGTTCCTGATACTGCTGGTGCATATAGAGGTAGTGAATGAGTCTGGTTTTTGAGCATGAAATCTCTGCCTCCTCACTGTGTGATTATACAGGCAGTCTTCTTCCATCTTTCTCCCATGCTGCTGCCCCAAAAATTGTGGAGTGACAAATGGCCCCCTTGCTGCCCGGTTTATGGGCGCTTCTGGCGGTCGATGCGGGGGGGGGGTCGGCGAGAGTAATTGTGGTGAGTCAGAGCCTCGCCCTGCTTTTTAGTGGGGCCCCAGGGCCGTTAAATCTCCCTGCCGCGGTAACTGACGACGCGCTTCTCAATCTATCACACTCCCACCGCATCGTAAAACCAGGGAGATCGGCCTTCTGTGGAAAACGGTGCAGCTAACCCACGGCTGTCTCTTTCTCAGATGCGGGGGGGGTACAGGCCTCATTCAAAAAGCTTTTTTGCCCACAGTCTTCCTCCCTCTTCTTGCTCATTGTGCCATCGCTTTGGAAAGCGAGAAAAAGAAGTGAGAAAAATAACTGAAGTCGGAGAAATTAAAGTAAGGTGAAATAGTGCAGTGGAACGTCCCTACGCCTAATATCCGCTGAAGGCAATGATGGTACTGGTGTGGCAGATAGAGAATTGGATTCTGCAGGTCAATCATGCGTCACCCTGAGTCACTTATTCTGAGAAAATACTTCTGCAAAGATGGTTTGATCTTTTAGTGGCCCGAATTCGTTTTAGGGAACTTGTAGTTCCTGTTTTCTAACTCATGTTACAGCAGGGAATCTCCTTAGGATGGTGGACCTCAATTGATTTGTGGGCCAAGCGTAAGGAAGGAAGGTTGCGAACAATAAGTGATTGTAATGAGTCCAAAGGGCCCAGAACTGCTGGGTAATTACCCAGGGGAACAGAAAGCCATGGATAAATTTAGATTCAAAGGTCAGGTCTGATCATGGTTGTCCCTGATGAAAATTGTGCTTCCAACAGGGCCTTTTTAAAAATTCTTCTTCTTTTAATTTTTATTTGTTCATCTATTCACTGATGTGGCCACTGAGTGCTGCTGAGTTCAAGACTGCAGCAGTTGCATGATGGGGAAAAATTGAGTGTGATTTTGATATAAAGCACAACCATCCATCCAACGCTCAGTTTGACTCTTTAGTCACTCGCAGTCTAAAGTGTCAGTGGCTGAACTGTCATTATGAATGCTTCTTAAATACAGAGTACTTGACCTACTTTGGCCTCATTTCCTGAAAGATTGAGGTGACCGACCGACCCGCCTTTCTTCATTTCCATGTAACAAAATGACTTATCTGACACATTTCATTTTATTCAGGAACTGAATAATTTGAAAGCATTAGTTAAATAAATGTTTCCTCATTATTTTTATTTTGCTTGCGACCCCAGTGGTATATTGAGTCTGAAACCTCCAAGCCTCAAGTAAAATAATTATTTGTTTCCTAGCCGATGTTATGTTTTTAAAATTTTTTTTTTTTTTTTTTTTTTTTTTTGTGCTTACACTAGGATGAAGAGACGCACATTATAGTCTGACTGCAGCTCCTTTCAGCCCAGGGTGTTGCGTGCTGTCTGATTACTGTCTGAAATGATTAGCTTGTGCCTCTGTTCTCTCTCATCTCCTGCGTCTGTTCCTGTCGCTCCATCCTTTTATCAGTGCTCTGATGTTCCTCATGTCATGGCTGTCTTTTAAGAAAAATGTTTCATTCCTTGAGCTGTGTGATTATCTCCTGAGCGCCCTGTAACTGAAGCCCTCCTGTCCTCACTGACCCCCTGCGGCAACTGCTGGACCCGTATCGGCTACTCATCCATTATTCTCAAAATGATCATTTCGCCATTGTCATCCTCATAGTCATCGTCATTTAACGTAATCTTTGTCGTGATTGCAACCTCGCTGGCATCGTCACCATTACATTTGTGCGCATCGATGTCGCTGCCATCATCATTGTCATTATAGCTGTTGCGTTGTGAGTGACATCGTCATTGTCATTAGTTAACATCACCGTAGCCGTCGTGGTAATATTTCCCATCATCATAGTCATTATCGGTGTCGTCATTGTCAAATCATTATGTTTGTCATCCTTTTAATCATAGTCATCATCATCAGTCCTCGCCGTCATTATCATCTCCATCATATTTGTCATCGTCAGTCACCATTATCATCTTCATCAGTATCATCGATCATCATCCGCATTATCAGTCTGTCATCTTCATAGTCATCGTTGTGATCCTCATCATATTTGTCATCAGTATTACAGTAGTCATAGTCATCATCATTATCATCATTTTCATCATATTTGTCATCATTATCATCAGTCATCATTGTTATCGTCATCAATATCACCAGTCATCATTGTCATCAGCATCATCATAGTTGTAGTCATCACTATCATCATCATAGTCATCACTATTACCATCATCATCATATTTGTCTAAAGTATTACCATAGTTATAGTCAAAATCATCATTATCGTCATTATATTTGTCATCACTGTCATCATCATAGTCATCATTATTATTGTCATCAATCATCATCAATCCATCATCATCAGTCATTATCGTTGTCATTACTATCATCATTGCCACTCCCTCCAGCAGTGGGATGCAGTTTTATGATCAGTACTGGAGTATGACTTACCTTTCCACTCCTCCTCCTCCCCCTTCCTCCTCTCCAGGCCCTATTCTTCCTGTCATTAGTTCCATGCCCCTCCTCTCTGTCAGTCTCAGACCTACTGAGCCATTTTTTGGGCTCTTTTAACTGTCCAGGCATTATTTCTTTTCATTTTGACTTTCTTTTTCGTCAGAAGTCTGTGTTGCTGTTGTGCCGCAGTGATTCAGGTTGCTTTTCCTTTTTCTTTCACTTGCTTTTTCAAGATATTTTCCATGCTCATCAAAAATGAAACATGGAGGACATCTAGGTATTTTGCAGTTGCACTTATCCTAAGATTTTGAGCTGTAATTACTATGGGCTCCACTCAGTTTTAAGCGCCCTTAAATTACAGTAATTACGTGCATAAATTCATTTGAGGGTATGGCCATTACACTTTAAAACTGTCAATGTCTTTGTACCTATTGACTTCACTGTACTGTAGATGCAGTTCCTTTATGGAATCATCACCGGGCTTAATTTTGGGGCAGTTTTTAATTTTTTTAATTTTTTTAAACTATGGAGTCTGGAGATTAGTAGTTGTTTGTGATGTTGCTGACCTTTTAACCCTTTGGTACCCCCCAGTCATCGGCGAAGAGCCTGCGGGCGACAATCGGCGAGGCGTTTGAGCGGCTGCAGCGTTTCCTGCGGGAGCGGCAGAAGAGCATGCTGGAGGAGCTGGAGTCGGACACCGCGCGCACACTCGCCGACATCGAGCACAAGATCCAGCGCTACAGCCAGCAGCTGCGCGACGTGCGCGAGGGCATTCAGATCCTACAGGAGCGCCTCAACGAGACTGACCGCCATGGCTTTTTAGAGGGAGTCGCCCTCACCTCCGAGAGGTGTGTGCGTTTGTGTGTATTAGTGTGTGTGTGTGTGTGATTGTGAGTGTGTGAGAGAAAATGTGCACGCATAAGTGTATTTGTGAGTGAATGCGTGTGTGCGTGATTGAGGTTGTGTGAATGAGTGTGCGTGTGTGTGTGTGTGTATTAGTATATTAGAAAATCTGTGTGTGTGTGTGTGCATGAGTGAGTTTTAGTTCTTCAATGTGCATGTGTGTGTATATGTGTATTAGTGTGAGAGTGAAACCGTGTGTGCTTTCTTGCTGTATTAGTGAAGGTGCACAGCATAAACTGAGCGAGAGTTGAGGGCACCCCGCATAGATTAGCATACTAACTTATTCATGGACAGCATGAAGGATGGTTTCAACTTTGGTATGCCTCAATCAGAAGATGCTTCTTCTCATAAATCTATAAGCTCATCCATCAGTGCAGTGAGAGACTGCAGGCCTTTCTTTCTGTCTTGATAAATTCACCTAAATGGTGTGAAACATGGTGTCTGTCACTGAGGAACCCTGAGATTAAGGCTTATGGCTTGGAGACTGTAAAGTGTATTAGTTTCCTTCTAAATTGTCTGCAGAACACTGCAGTGTTCAGCGCTAGTTTGTAAATTTGTGGCCTGATTTACTCTTCAATTACAACCCCATTTCTTAAAAAATTGGGATGGTATGGAAACTGCAAGTAAAAAAGAAATCCGTGCAAGACAACATATTTTGTGTCTTACCTTATCAACATAATTTATTTTTTGGAAATGCATCCTCATTCTGAATTTGATGCCTGCAGCACTTTTCAAAAAAGTTGGCACACAGGCAATATAAGACTCGGGAAGTGCTGAAATGTTTACTGGGGTTGAATGTGAAAAAAAGTTTAGTAGGGTTCAACGCTTGATACCACTCAATAACACTCAAAAAGTCAGCAAACATCTGCAATGTTATCTATAGCCAAAAATGATTGCTAATGTGGGATAGGCTATGTAGTAGACTGGGTAATATTGTAATTGCGTAGCAGGAGCAGTTCTGTCCCACAATCTCCATCTTTTGCATTCACTGACTGGAGTTTCCGCTTTGAATTTTGTGTAGATCAGAACACTTCCCCCAAAACCATTTACATTCACAATCAAAAAAAAAAAATAACGGTATCCCTGAAGTAAAGAGCATACTTCTTGAAACTACTAGGTTCATGTGGCTTCGGCTAACCAATCAGCTAGCTAAGAATGGGTCAGTTGACGTCCCCTGAGATCATTTTGTGTTGAAATCAGATCTGTACCATGTTGTGGGGGAAAGTCCCACCTTCTGGCCGAATGCTTTTTCATTTTAATATTGTTAGTAAAAGCGCGTGGCAGCATGTAATTGAAATCGCATTTCAGAGAATGCATATTTGTTATGAGTTTTGTGTTTTTTGTTTTATTTTTATTAGAGACATGGCAGAGTACTTCTTCAAAATTGAAAAAAGCAAATGGGCAATGTGATTAAATTTTCAATTTGTTATAAAAGGTGCATACATGTATTGAAAATGAAAATGCAAAGTGGACGATTATATTATCATTTTCATGATACAAATAATATGTTTGCCTCTCGATAAAAAGAAAAGCATGTCATACGTTTTCATTATAAAATTTGTGTTTTCCTTTTATTTTTGTTAGCGATATGGCAAGGCACTAATTGAAAATTAAAGTGCAAATGGGGAATGCAATTTAATTTTCAATTGATCGAAAAAGTGCATACATGATCTTGAAACTGAAAAACAAAGTGGAGGATTGCATTTTCATTAATATGAAACAAGTAATGTGTTGGCTTCTTGAAAAAGAAAAGGCATTTCTGAGAATGCATTGTCATTTTAATATTGTTAGCTATATGCTTCCATAAAGAACACTCTAGTGAGGAGAAATGCCCTCAACCGTGGCAAAAATCCTTTCCATAGTCATCAGAATTAATGTGGAAATCTATTTACAGAAGCTTTGTAATGGAAGGGAAGCTCATTCTCTTTTGCTATATCCATTCTGCTTTAACAGCTTCCTATCCAGAGTCCAGTGAGGATTGTAGTTACAGCATTTCGACTGGACTGAACCAGTTGCCGGTAAACATGGTGGGAAAACTCGGAAGTGCAAATGCGGGGAAAGTCTAGCAAGAGAAAGCAGCAGGAACCACTGGGGCAGTTTTGCAGTTGAGGACCGTGCTCAAAGGGTCCAAGAGCTGAATTTATCCCAACTTCATCTCTTCAGATCAAGTTAGAATCCTCAGCCCCAACTAGGGCTTGAACCAGGCAACATACCACTAGGCTACTACCTCTTATGATGCTATAGGGCTTGTGTTTATATTTCTTGTAGGAGTTTTTTTTACTAAGGGGGATGCTTAACATGATTTACGGCACTGGATAAAGGGCAGGGCTTTGGAATTTCTGGGTTCAATACACTGGGGGCAGGACTGTCACTGGAAAGGCAGTGAACACAGCACTGCGATTGCCGTTTCAGAAACTCAGTCCTCTTGAGTACCCTGGCAGACCATCAAAGTTTCTCAACAAATTTTTAATTCTGGGAAACCCAAGGTGTGAAAGTTTACTGAGACTTTGGCTTATTAATTTTAAGGAACACTCTTTTCTGAGTATTTTGTATCTTGCACAAGAAAAATGCATACCCTAAAAGTCCCATGTTATTCTGTTTTGTTTTTTTTTGTGTGTCTAATCTCCTTATGAATTTGGAATGAACCATGGATGCCCAACAATGGCCAGAACATATCAAAATTGTCCAAATTACTGAACCCATTCGTTGCATCTAGATCTGACTTGTACTAAAACACTAGCTGCCGACTGTATCCTCAACTGTCGTGAACTGTGTCCTAAAATTTTACTCTTCTCAAGTACAGCAGTGAACCACCTTACTTTTTATAGCTGTCAGATGATTTATTAAAAAAAATCAATCAATTGTGTGTCTAGGAAAACTTTCTTTTTACAAGTTTGCTTAGGTCATTCTTAATGGATCTCTGGCCTTGAAAACTTTGGAAATGGTCCTTTGAGGCAGTAAATGTTTGAAAAAATAAAACAGTTTGGGAGGAGTGTAGACCTGAGAGTTTGATCGATATGAAAAGGTACAGAGCAATGGGAAAAGGCAAAATGAAACCGGAGGGTGAGACTCGGAGGTAGAGGTGAAGATTGAGGCGAGAGAGAGGGCAGTGGGATCTCTAGAGGCTCAGTTCCTCCCAAACAGCCATTTTGGTACCGAGTGAACACAAAGCAATCGCCTGCTGGCTACGCTGGAAGATATCCACTGGGGAAATTTAAGGGGAAATGTATCAGGTGTTTCAGTTGTTATTTTTCTTGCCTGTGCTAGGGTAATGATTTATAAAGGTGTCCAGCTGCCTGAAAGGCTATGGACTCAGTACCTTCTGTGGGTTCTCTGAAATCTTGGATTGCCTTTACTTGCCGTTAAAGTGACTTTTTTTGAACAAACAAACAAGGATCTGACCTGGTCTAATCAATCGTAGTATTCTTCATCCTTATTAGCCACTGTGAGCGTCACCCAGTTTTCCTTGAAGTATGCTTGCACATTGACTTCATTTGTAGTCATCTGACCACAACATTACTATTTTTGCTGTTGCCAGGTCAGACTTTATCTATTTCTTGACTTGACCGTCATTAATGGATTGCATTTTGAATAGGAAAGGGCAGTTCAGGTAGCCTGACTCCGCCAGCCTTCATACTTCCGCTAAATTTCATTTCGCCTCATTACTCAGTCTGATCACTCGGAGCTCTACCTCGTTTACCTCGGCAGAAAATATGCCGGACCAACCAACGAACAGAAGGCGTGGCCGAGATCCATGATGTAGCATCTGCGCCGAGTTTGAAATTGTTGTCTCCGAAATCAACAATGGCCACGGACATAGATACACGGGAGGACATAGATTCACTCTGTCGTGGAAAAAATCCGCGCTATCAGCGACTTAAAGCCACAACAAGAGGAATGTTTGGTTGGTTTTTTGAATGGAAATTATGTCGTAGCGCTACTCCCTACAGGTTTCGAGAAAAGTTGTCGTATCTACTTAATATCCATCATGAAACATATGAAATAGGCACCCAGTTCATCTCTGTGAGAGACAGCCGAACCACCTCAGCTAGCTTGTAGCGTCTAGTGTTACATTGCCTGAGAATTTCACACTATTTAAGTTAGCAGCAAACTTAAAAGCCGTGTTTTTGTTCATGTCACAAGACCTATTCGCTGTCTCAGCGTTATGTTGTCATTATCCATGAATGAAATGACTGTCTGAGACAGCCAAACGTGTAGAGCCAAACTATGTCACTATAAAGTTAGATAGCGAGCTGGGTATGATGTTAGCGCAAGTATGGTTAACGGTTCAGTTTTCGTGTCAACGCAGATTTCGTCCTAATGTAAATAATGCGTTATTCTCGCCGATTCTGCGATTGGTTTCGGGTCTCTTACGTTTTTTTAACAGCAGCAGTATCGGCAGGATAAACGATAGCTCAACAGTTTGTTTCTTGTAAGGAGAACAGAGAGAGCGCCTTTGGTTCTTTTAAGTGAGTGAGTGACTGCTGAAATGAGGTAGATGGGCATATGTATGAGTACAGTATTAACTTTAATGTACTGATCAGTTTGTTTTCGCTGCATTCCTGGCATGAAGGAGTGTGTTTACAGCGGAAGTACTAGGCGGCTGAGCGGGCGCATAACATATGTCATCGCCAAACGTTAGTGATAAGTTTACGGGTACACCAATGATTTTAAACTTCTAACAAGCGCCCACCCTCCAGGAAGTAAACACTTGTCAATCACAACTGTCCAGACTCTGTGTACAAAGCAAAGTGAAGTAACAGAGTCTGGTTTTACCAGGCTACAGTTCAGGACCATAAGATCTGAAGGATCCTGAAGGATTCGGTTAAAAAATTGTGAAACATTCTTCCCTCTGGCAGATTTTTCTGTGCATTTTTCAAGTCATCTAATTTTTAAAGAAGTCTGTTATCCTCAGTTGAAGGACTCTATGTCCATGGTTAAATTTGCATATTCACTGGGCCAGGGCTGATGGACTCAAAATGGCCTCCCCAGTCTGAGTGGTGATCTTTATGCAAGTGTCACAGTATGAGCCTGTGCTTGTGCCGAACAGCAATTACAGGAAGCTTTTCAGCTCAGACTGCTTAAGAAAACTACTTTCCACAAAGTTTTGTGGTTATCAGACTGAGCCATAATGGCACTCACCTGCCGTCGTGTTTCTATTTCTTCCTCCAGAATTAAAGGGAAGATCCACGAAACCAACCTCACCTATGAGGATTTCCCTACGTCAAAGTACATGGGGCCTCTGCAGTACAACATTTGGAAGTCTCTCTATCAGGATATCTCTCCAGGTAAGTACTCTGAAATTGAATATCAAAATCAGGGTTTCCTCCAGGATTTTTTGAAACTGTGGCGGAGGGTTTCAGCGTCGGGTCAAAACTCCATATTATCAGGTGTGGCCAGTTTTCATTAATCACCACGTAGGCGATGTAATAATTGAAGTCTATGTGCATGGAGGTTTATCAGTTTCACATGCGTCACGGTGGATTTCACATATAATATGAAAACCGATTATGACTCCGGACTCCGGAATTAGAATTAAATAATCATGAAGATACAGTTAGGTAGAGCAGGATGTGCTCTCAGCAAACACAGAAGTTAACATTGTACTTTATCGTTTTGCAAAGTGAACAAAATATTTTTTCTCTAATCGTTGCACATATTGCATTCAGAAGGAAAGCAGCGCGTTTTAATGCTGATGGCTAATTTTTATTCATTGGAAAACGTGTTCATCAAGAAAATGATTGACAACTGGTCAAGAATTATTAGCGCTCATTTTAACTTAACAATGAGAACTGGCAACACCTGATTGTCCTTAGTATTTTTGGAGTTTATGTAAAGTCATTTTACATAGGCGTGGCGGCTTTTATTTTGCCGTGGCGGTGCGCCACGATCAATTACATGTCGCGGAAACCCTGAAAATAATATATTTTTGTGTTGCTCCGTTATCTTCACTCAGCTGCTGTTGCAGAGGGTGAAATAGATTTTAATTTGGGCGCTGTTATTTTTGGCTTGTTTGCTTTTAATTTTCTACCATGGTGAGCTTTTCTTTTTTCCTTGTACCTCGCGGTGGGCACATTTCGGAGAGCTTGTCGTTTAACAACAAACATGTCACCTCACTGAGGAGCACAAGCTAGCTCAGTTTTCAGGGGCTGCAAATCGTCTATTCAGTTCCTAGAGAACTTTTATTACCTGTAAGGCAAACACAACATTACGGTAATTTAATCTTGGAATTATTGAAAAAATTTCTGTTTGATCAAATAAGTTTCATTAGCCCTTAACATTATTAGTACTTGGAACCCTTATTAGGGGATGTAAAAAAAAAAAAAAAATGCTCTGCTTGGCACTTTAAAGAAGAACTTTTCCCATTTTATATAGAGTGATGTACTGCTCTTATTGTAGTGTCCATGCAGTTTAGTGTTGATTTTTTTGAGAACTTCTGAATTTGTTTAGTCAAAATATAACTGTGTACATATGTGTGAGAGAGAATGTATGTGTGTGTGTGTGTGTGTGTGTGTGTTTCTGCATATTTGTGTGTATGTGTGTTTGTTTGTTTGTTTGTGCACACGCGTTTTTGGGTAGTTGTCCTGTTATGAACAACTTAAACCTATTATGGATAATAGGTTTAGGTTACGGTTAGGTTAGGGTAAAGGCATAATTTAGTTATAGATATGTTTTGGGGAAGCCTGTACAGAATGAATTTTAGTCAGTACTGCTTTCTCACTAGTATATGTGTGTGGGTGCGTGAGTGAGTGAATCAGCGAGAGAGAGAGAGAAACTGAACAAGTGAGAATTTAAAGTTTAACATACTTGTCCCAGTTGCGCTACACTGAAGACTGATGATCAAAATGCAATCCCGCGATCATCTGACATCCCTGCAGTTAGATAACAAATAAACAAATCACAAACTATCAAAACTGTCCTGGTGCTAAAAGGCACAGATCCAGTCTTGCTTCCCCAGCATCCCTCGGTGCACGGTTTCACACAGTAAGATGGACTACACTACCCACAAGTGCTTAATAAGGAATCGTACCTTCAGCATTGAGTTTCCATTGAATCAAACTTTTATGCATTCACGCTTCCCCTTTAAATTTTTCTTTTGTCCCCGCATCTCGGTCAGGCTCCCCAAACTTGAAACCTGGTCCTTGGCTCTGGTGTTAGACGGTTTTAAATATTGAATGGTTAGCTGGCACAGACAGTTGTAACTAACCCTGGAATGGAAACATTTGCCTTTCCTCTGGGCTGCAAAGAGGCCAGTTCCAAAATCATTCTATTAATAGTTATGTTAGTTTTTTGTCAAATATGTTCTCAGGCTGCACAGGAAGGGGTGATTGATGTGTTCTGTGGAGGGAAAGGGGCTCTTGGTATCGTAGTACAGAAGTGTGTGTACTTGTAGGGGTGATGTAGAAAAGAGGGCTGAGACTTTATGTACACTTTCTAATGTACTAAAGACATGGTAAATGGCTGGCTTAGATGCATGTGCATAGCTGAGCCGTATATCTCCAGTCCTGGGGGTTCACTGTGCCTATGCTTTCCTTTCCTGCCTGTTAAGGCTAAGAGTCTGTGATGTTTGGATAATGCAGTGGTTCTCAAACTCGGTCCTGGCGCCCCACAGTGATGCTGGTTTTTGTTCCAACCACAGTTGCAATCTTAGGATTTTAACAAGCTGTTGATTTGTTTTAATTAGGTGCATTTATGCTAATATCCACATTGAGATATATTGCAATTATCTGCAGAGGGAAACAATTTAACCAAACATTTAATCAACATAAACAATAAATAGGTTCCTCATTGGTGAAACTCTTGACACAAGGTGGCAAAACCCAACAAATTACTTGGCAAACAGTGGAGTCACACCTGTTGTGTTTTGTGTTGATTTTATTTGGTTCAGGCAGGTTATTTGGGAAAAACTCAAAACACCTGTGTTCAGAAACCTAATTTGGAGCTTACTGATTTTCTCAGAGTCTAATTTGATCTGTTTAGAAATGTTTTCACCTGAAAATCCTAACAATATTGAAAATTGTTTAACATGTTCAAAAAGTTTTTTTATTCTTCATGGCAGAATGGATAAGTCCATCAAAATGTGACTTAAGATGGTAAATAACTACTCTAAACATGGAATGCTGCTAATTAAGACAAAGTAACTGCTTTTTAAAAATTCTAGAATTGCAATTGTGGCTGGAACAAAAACCAGCATACACAGTGGGGCGCCAGGACTGAGTTTTAGAACCACTGGGATAATGCGACTCGATGACATTACTGTTGTTGAGCACTACTGTGGGCTCACCAAAACCAGGCGATAGTGTATCCTAACACTTGTGGTGTATGCACACACACACACGCACAGGCACACACACACACGCACACACACCCATACCTTGAATAATTCTAGCATGATGGTTGCCAAACAGACAGCACTATTTGCATACTTCCTGGGTAGCATTGCACAAGCCATTTCCTTTTATGGCGCTCAGCACACAAAGCCCTCGCCAATGAGTCACTCCTTGAACTTTCTGCTCACTTTTATTCCACAGTATTTTTGACAGCAGGCTTTTTTTTTTTTTTTTTTTTTTTTTTTTTAAATCTTGACATCGTAAGGGGAAGTAAAGAGTTCTCTGCTGATCGCTGCAGTGTGGTTTTCTGACTGCGGTAAGCGGCTGCTTTCTGATTGGTGGGGGGCAGAGCGGGTCTTGTTATTGAGCCTTGCCTCTGTTGAGGAATTTGCTGGTTTTACTTTATCCAGAGTTGCAGCGCCATTGATTTCGATCTCTATTTTCATCACATCAGCAGGTGCTCTGCACAGGGGCAAAAGAGCAAACATTCAGAGGCTCATGCACGCGTGTCCCTAAGTCATGTCTCTCATGCTTCACTCATGTCTCACTCATTCATGTCTCACTCGTGTCTCACTCAGTCATGTCTCATGCTTCTCTCATGTCTCACTCACTCACTGTTTTCTCACTCATTCATGTCTCACTCGTGTCTCAGTCATGTCTCTCATGCTTCACTCATGTCTCACTCATTCATGTCTCACTCGTGTCTCACTCAGTCATGTCTCTCATGCTTCACTCGTCTCACTCACTCACATTTTTCTCATTCCCAAAAGGTTAAGTCCTTTTTTTAAGTTTAGAGAAAAAGCAAGGTAAAACTTTGAAACAATGTAAAACATATGATTTGCATCCAACTTACTAGTTACAGCAAAAAATGTACTTAACACTTTTGTGCACCAAGCAGTGGATATGTCTCACTTGTGTCTCACTCCATCATTTCTCACTCACTCATGGCTCATGCATTCATGTCTCTCATGCCTCACTCATGTCTCATTCACTCACTCTTCTCACTCACTTATTCATGTCTCACTTGTGTCTCACTCATTCGTGTCTCACTCGTCTCAGTCTTGTCTCACTCATGTCTAACTCATTCATGTCTCACCTACTGGTACCTCACTCTTGTCCCTCTCACTCATGGCTCACTCCACCATGTCTCACTCATTCACTTTCCCATCTCTCATCTGCCTCTGCTCACTTGTGCATTCATTCTGTAACTTTCTCTTTCATTAGAATACTCTCCCGCGCTCATTCACACGCACTCTCACATGCTGGCGCTCTTACGCATCAACATGCTTGTGTCACATAGTCACTCATCCTCTCACCTCAGCATGCTCATTAACAACTCCACACTGTTTGTTGCACAAATGCAAATAGGCACGCACGTGCCCAAGTAATTAATGGGATAAAATGCTGACTGAGCACTGTGCTGTAAAATAATCCTAATTGGCAAACAAGATGCTCGTGCCAGCTGTGGCTGGCAGCCTTTTGAAAACAGCGCATGACTGGCTTTGCTCCGCCAGAAATATTGGAGGGATGCAGTTGGTTGGGGTCAGTATTTTTGCTCCTCAAGAGCCTCCTGTTGGTCAGCCGGGCGCTTGTCAGTGAAATTCTGAGCTAGCGAATGTTTGGGACTCCACCGCCCTCGTTCTGAGCTTGTGAGGTCTGAAGCTGGGTGTGTAAAGGAAGGGGTGGTTGGCAAGCATTTTTTGAAGAGAACCGCAAACTTGACTGCATTCTCCCAACATGCAGCATGAGTCGCATACGAGCATGTTTGTACAGTCCTCCGATTGGTTATTCCAAATTCGGATGGGATTGGAGATGCCATATAAAAAAAAATTAATAATTAAAAAAAATTAAAACGAAAGTCTCAACTGTTTGGAGCAGACAACAAATGTTATGACAAGTTCCGCCCGCTGTCCCCCTGGCGAATCACAAGCTAGCGAAATAAAAAAAAAAAACGGCGGTAAACAACCTAGCGAGTTAGCCTGAGTTGTTGGTTCGTGATAGCTGTGAATATCGTTTCAAGTTTATTTAGCACGTTTTCCAGATTAATATTCAATGAGAAGTTGGAGTTGATCAACATGGGAAAACCTACACCAGACCTTAATTTGATGCAAAAAACCAAGGCTTTTGAGAGGCATTTCAACACCAGCAATTATGCGCGATACCCATGGATGAAGGAGGAAAATCTGTGTTGCTGGGATTGGGTCCTGGGCCAAAACTGGACTCTCTGAGCGGGTGAAAAAGGCAGTTAAATGATCATGAAACAATAAGCCATTTTAATAGGGCGCTGTGCTAAGTGTTTTTTGTATTTTTGCCGTCGCTGCCAGGGATTTGTGTGTGTTATAAAATTTATTTGGGAAAACATTATGCGGCATTACTGTGCTGAGATTGTGAAATGGATCAACCGGTAATACAGCACGATGCTTTTACCCAAAATAACTTTACTGGGGAAACGGAATAAAACTTTCAGCCTCTGAAATAATTTTTTTGACCTCACGGATGCGTAAGAACACAGCGTTAATTAGTCATTAATTAGATTCTCCTGACTGATCCTGTCAGCGTATCTGGAGATTTTAGCATTTTACAAGTAAAAAAAAAAAAAAAGGTTTTTAAATTCGTGCATATTCATTTTCTCTCGCGAAAGGACTGTGTGAGAACTGTATTAGGCATATGAAGCCAGTAGAGACCTTTCAGCCAGTACGGCAGTACTTGGATGTATTTTCCTAATAAACCTCTCTGATTAGTCTTTCTTGCCTCGGTACACTGAAGGTAAAAATGGGCATACTACTCTGCCGTCTCATTATACTAGTGTTGCGCTGTGACGAACTGCCCAAAGTGAAGAATTATTCGGGGCTAAAGAAAAAAAATACTCGGAGCTACATCTTCGAATACCCCAGGCAGACGACGCCGCTGTTTTATACCCGTCACTGATGGATTAGGTTTGTCAATGACGATAGTGACGAATGCCAGCGGGAGCTCTGCATTAGCCTATGTAATGCGTTCGCAATAATCTGGGCTGGTGAATTTTGAGTGTGGCCAGTGGATATTTAAATCTTCTGGCCCAGTGGGCCAGTGTTTCAGGAATTTGAGCCCTGTCTTAATTGATCAGTGGGAGCAGTGCGACCGTGTGCAAGGGGATGTTACACTGAAGGCCTTTACACACTCCTTACCTTAGGCCAGTGTTCCTGTCTTCCTATCTTGTTCCCTGCATCTGCTGGCTGTATAATGATATTTATCACTTTTTTATCAAGTTCTCCTCTTCAGCTTTCAGCTGTGGAAACTCATTCAACCAATCCGTCCGAGCTTTTGCTTGAGTAGGAGTTTTGGAGGCCTCGGCCGAGGCTGTCTGAATTATTAAAGGATGTTGTCCTGCCAGAAGATTACTGGGCTTTTTTTTTTTTAGTGCAGGGGAATGAGATAGAAACTCAGTGGTAAATGGTTTGAAGGCCACTTGGAGTGTAGTATAAAATTTATCTGAGGGAAGGCAGGTGCTTGAGCAGGAGAAGTGGATGCTCTAATGTGTCCTGTGAAAGAAATCTATTAGAGTTTTCAAAATGGTGCCTCCTTGAAGTGTTTTTTGTTTGAGAGGGTCTCCCAGCAGTAGTAGAAGGACTGTTTGTGTGTGGCCACCAGTTTCTGTGTGTTTTGTCACGGCCAGTTTCTGTGGGTGTTACTGCCTATTTCCATTTTTTTTATTCTGATTTCCACATGCAACTGTCAGTTTCCGTGTGATGGCCATGTTTCTGTGTATGTGTGCCCAAAGGCCTGCTTCTGTGTCCATTTATGACGGCCTGTTTCAGTGTGTGTTCCTGTAGGCCTGTTTCTTTGGGCGATCATGATTGCCTGTTCTTGTGTGTTTTGTGATCACCTGTTTTTGAGTGTGTTTCGTGATCACCTGTTTCTGTATGCATTTGTGGCCTCCCGATTCCGCATGTGGGCGATTCTGAGGTATTTTAACAAAATTTCTCCTCCATGACGAGACACTGAACCGTCCCCCAAATAAAGTTCTGTTGATATTTTAAAAAGTATTTTTTACAATTTATGCTTATTATATTAATGCACTACTATATTCAGGAGGAAAAAGCTCAGTTTTTCCCTCCATTTCCATTTGGGGATCATTTTAGTGTCTGTCATGGAGGGGACATTTGGTTGACAATACCTCGGAATTGCCCATGTGCTTTGATCGCCTGTTTCTTTTCATGAGTGACCACTCTTATTTTCCCCACCCTGCAGTTCCGGCCGCTCTGACCCTTGACCCCGTGACGGCGCACCAGCGGCTTATCCTCTCAGATGACTGCACCATCGTGGCGTACGGGAACCTGCACCCTCAGCCGCTACAGGACTCGCCGCGGCGCTTCGACGTGGAGGTGTCTGTGCTGGGCGCCGAGGCCTTTGGCCAGGGCACGCACTACTGGGAGGTGACCGTGTCAGAGAAGACCCAGTGGATGATCGGAGTGGCCAGCGAGACGGTCGCGCGGAAGGGCAGCATCCAGATCCAGCCCAGCCGCGGCTTCTACTGCATCGTAATGCACGACGGCAACCAGTACAGCGCCTGCACAGAGCCCTGGACTCGCCTCAACGTCAAGAGCAAGCTGGAGAAGGTGGGCGTCTACTTGGACTACGCCAAGGGCCTGCTGGTGTTCTACAATGCAGAGGACATGTCCTGGCTCTACACTTTTCGGGAGAAGTTCCCAGCCAAGCTTTACCCGTACTTTAGCCCCGGCCAGAGCCACGCCAACGGCAAGAACGTGCAGCCGCTGAGGATCAATACGGTTCGGCTGTGAGAGCTGGGGAGCGGGTGGCGGGGGGTGGGTGTTAGCTGGTGAGGGCTAGTTACCCGCTACATAGTCCATGGGACCTGTGCCTCCTGATCTGCATAATTGGAAATTGATGATGTCACAGTCTAAATGTTGCAAAAAAAAAAATAAATAAATTTAAAATTAAATCAAGAATAATAGGGCATAATCCCAGCTGGTGCAAAACATCTTAGAATGTCACTGAAATGCTTTTGTCGGCAATGTAACATTGCTGCTGGGTGACGTCTACATTGTGAGAGCGTTTTGTGTTGACTGGGTAAGGAGGGGATTGTCTTAACTGTGGTTTTTATTCAGTGCAACCAAAAGGTTATTGTAGGCTTTTAAATTTTTTTTTCAGTTGAAAGCCAGGGAGATGGACTCTGATTGGCTGGCTTGAATGTACAAAAGAGTGGCAGTTGTATTTGGTTCTGTTGTTCCCCAGGACAGGACCGTGTGCGGTCCTTCTGCGCTGACGGGAACCATGTAGACCTTTCTATAAAACCGTTGATTCCAGCCTGCGTCTAATTGGCTGGCATTGAGTATATTGTAATTTAAGAGCGACTGGAAACGCGGTAGGTTCAGTCCTTAAAATGTTCTTAAGCACTACGGCTAGTTATGCCTTGTCTGGGACGAGTGCTTGTTGTGGTGATGGTGTGCTTAAGTGGGGAAAACAAAGGAAATTATTGCTGCTTTTAGAAGCAGAGGTGGTCCTGGGCATGCGTGTTAGGGCTGGAGTTGGCATGACGGGTGGGGTGTGTGTGTGTGGGGGGGGGTCGTCAAATGAAAGCCCTATGTTTTTTGCACAAGCCCTCAGCCAGTCACAGTTAATGAACCCCTCCCATTACGGTGGGGTTATGGTGATGGTGTTTTTGCCATCGGCGAAAAAGCTTTCTTTGGCCCAGTTGATACTCAACGATTGGCCCAATCATTTTGCGCATGGTGTGTCTGGCTGTATCTGAGTCCCTTCCATCCCTTCTGGTCTTGTCATGTCTCAGTGTGTGGGGACTAAGAGCCAGTGAGTGGCTGTCGCGGCCACCTGCTGCTACAGGGGCTGAGGTTTTGTGTGCTATTCTCACATTCATACATATAACTTCTCCTAAAAAGGGATGCATCAGGCTTTTTACTGTACACCATTCATGACACTTTCAGAGTCTTTCAGTCATATCAGAGCAATTTATCCCTCTCCCCACTTTACATTTATTTGACTCCTAAATTTCTTCCACCACGGAAGAGTCCCTGGGGATGTACAATACTCTCTTTGTGGCTTCTAGAGATTGATATGTTATGTGGGCTGTAGGTTATGTTCAAATTGTGATCCATTTCAGATGGATACATGCAAGAAGCTTCATGCTTTTGGTGTGTACATACGGTGCACAGCAGTTGCTGGGACTGTAATTACTCTTCTCCCTGTTCAAAACTACATTTTGAATGCTTTACATGTTATGTCCCTTCAAAGATGCCAAATAAATGTATGCAGTAATTTTGTATTCTTATATAAAACTTTTCTCCATACTCCTCGTGTTCACCAAAATCAGCCTCTTGTTTTTGATCTTTTTTTTGTGTGTGTTTTGAAAACTTTTCTTAATACATTGCTTTAATTATGTTCAGATGCTTTATTTTCATTTGAGTATAACAGTGGTTCTAATTTTTGCGCTGGTTTTTGTTCCAGTCAGATTTGCTATTGGAAACCACCGGTGTAAAAGAAAAGTGTTGTGGGTTTTTTTTTTTTTCTTTCTTTTTTTGAGAAGGCTCATTTTCCAACCTGTCAGCTGGATAAGCACTGTGTGCTGTACGCATCCCTCTCCTCATTCTGCTCGTGTGCCTTTCGGGTACTCCATGATTCAGTTGTGTGCGTGTATAGGGGGGTGGATGGGGGGAGATGTGCTGTGTGTGTGTGTGTGTGTGTGTGTGTGTGTGTGTGTGTGTGTGAGGAGGTATATGTGTATGCGTAGAGATTATGTGGTGAGATGTGTGTGGGGGGGGGGATATGCTCTGTGTGTGTGTGAGGAGGTATATGTGTGTGTGTAGAGATTATGTGGTGAGATGTGTGTGGGGGGAGATATGCGTGCTTGGGTGTGTGTGTTGGTGTGTACGGGCATATGTGTACGCGCATGCGCATTCTTGTGTGGTTTTGTGTTATGAATTAAGAAGACTTCTATTTCCATTTGTTATACTGGAGTCAGCTGCTACAGTTGAGAGATGTGGCGAGACCATGGGCTGCCCCTCGTCAAATGGTGCATAGAAGCTCCAGATTTTAAAAAAATCTTTGGTCAGCTTTGTCATTGATGTCTCTTCAACTTCTTCACTGAACTCCAGCTCTGGCCACAGAAGCTTGTTTCTGTCTTTTCCCTCATTGGCTCAGACCACATCATGTGACCCTCGGGATCATCCAATCTGATGCCCCCCTTTTTATATCTCCTGGGTAATTAGCTGAACTGTAATTGGTTCGACTGGCCTCACACCTGACTTTTTAGGTAAAGAGAGGATGGTAAATCAGCAGTTGATGTGATGATATGTATCATGCGGGATATTGGGCAGTGGAAATATCACTACATGTGTGGGCCTTGTGTGGCCCTGATGATTTCTCATTAATGCTGAAATTTAATGTACAAATAAAGGATGGTATATCGTCTCTGTTGGTCTTTCGTGTGTTTGTCTTCCCTGATATAACAATCTTTACCCCTCTCCATTTCTGCCCCTCTCCGATTTTTCGGAACGACGACATTTTATCTTGTGAATATGGGTTCAGGCAGTGCATCAATCTGAAGTGCCCATTCACTTTATTGTCTTTTTCAGTACGTGCCTCTTTACAGTCTCCCTCTGTACCTGACTCTTTCAATACAGGGTAACATTCCAGCATTGCCTAGAGCCGTGATGAGATGGAGGTACCTCTCAGATACTCAGTCAGAAACAATGAAAACTGGCCTCGCTGGCAGTGATCCATCTGCCTGACAATCTGTTCTTTTCCCCATTCCATATTAAACCAGAATTTTTTCATTTTTAGTGTATGATGTTGCAGATACCTTCAGTGTTTAAAGTATGTTGCCTCTCCTCCTGAATGCAGAGGTCTTTTTGATGATGGAGCGAGGTGCCTGGCTGGGGTTGGATAGCTGGTCTGAGGAGAAAGTGCTGACTCATTGGGGAGGACTGATATCCTCATTAGTACAGAATTCATTGGACCCTCGTCATGGTGATTAGTTTGTGAACGTATTGCAGTGCAGGGTGCATTTTGAGCTCGTTAACGGCGGGAGCGTGTCGTGTTGACGAAGGGTATTGAATTAGGCCGCGGCATTTGGAGATGATGACCTCCATTTCCCTCCTGCCACATGGCCCAGTTACACGGCGCTCGTCTGTGCGCACCTGCTGATAAATGCATATCACATCAATGAATCCTTGCTGGCATCCGAGCGAGAGTTTTCAAGTGGCGTGTTCCCTCATACCAGTCCGATTTATTTATTTTTTTATCTTCCATTTTCGCTTTCATTTATCTGCTTTCATGTGTGCTTTTCAGAAACTGAACAAAGCTGTGCCGAGCCCAAATAACCATTTGTCTTTTAACTCTGTAAACAACCCCGCTTTGAACACTTTAAAGGGCTGTTATTCCTCTGTGATTACGACATCAATTGAGTTTTTGTGAGCTCCCGAAATGTTAATTGTCAGTTTTAATTTGAAGGTGTCTACATCACTACAGAGAGAACCCTTTGGAAGAGCAGTCCTTCAAAATGTAAAATTATATCATTGGCCAAATACTGAAAGACAACACCATAGACATGATCCAAGCATATTTGCCCTCTCTTAGTCTGGCACTCTCCTTAAGTAATGGATACCATCATATAATTTCTCTGCAAATTCAGGGATCACACTGTCGTTTGATCAGAAGAGCCCTCATCATGTCCGGGCAGCTTAGGAGCCGACCTGTGCTACCTGTTTAGCCAGAAGTCTGAGCGTGATCTAACCAGCTTTTCGTCTGAATACTGTGACTGGAGCGATCACAACCAAACATTCTTACAGTACTGCAGAAGAAGTATTTCAGGGCATCGACTGTGTATAAAAAAAAAAAAAACACCTAGCTATGCTTGCCTCCAGTTATTATTTTTGTTTATAGTGGACAGTGAGGACGCCAGCAGTTTGGTTGAGTCCTGAATTGCACTCCATTTACACGTGGCCGGCTATTTTCATAAACAAACATTTCACCGTCTCCGTTTTCAAAAACAATATCATGCACACGTATCAGTTTTCAGAAAAGTTTTCGTTTACACGTAGCCGTGCAGGCCTATATCAAGGACAGTATAAAATGTATATATGCCGTCAAGAACATGCCAAACCTGTAGGTGGCAGTGTAACAAGAAGCTCAAGCCCACGTTAGCCAATCAGAATCCCGAAAATAGCAACAACAGAAACGAATCACGAACATCCATGATCACCGCAGCCGAATGAACATGTAAACAGCTTGCACCTTTGGCTCAGGTGCAAGTTTTGGCGCATACTGTGACGTCGGCTGCCTAAAACTCCATTTTTCTCAGTTTACATGCAAACTTGCAACCAAAGTTTTCCAAAATCTCTACTCTGGCCAGAGTTTTTAGAAAGAATCGTTTTCAGAGGCGAATTTGCGCGTAAATGAAGAGCAGAAACGGAGGGAAATGTCTCCGTTTGTCAAAATAACCGTGTACGTGTAAACGGGGGCTTGGTCTGGTAAATGGGGGGGCGGGGCCCGAGACAGAAGATACAACTGTAACCCATCCATCCATTCTTTATACTCGCTTATTCCTCACTTGGGTCGCGGGGGAGCTGGAGCCTGTCCCAGCTGACTACAGGCAAAAGGCAGGGACACACCCTGGACAGCTTGCCAATCCATTGCAGGGCGCACACACCATTCACACTCACACTCATATGGGCAATTTAGCGTCTCCAATTAACCTGATGTGCATGTCTTTGGACTGTGGGAGGAAACCGGAACACCCAGAGGAAACCCACGGGAACACGGGGAGAACATGCAAACTCCACACAGAAAGGCCCCAGTCCGAATTTGAACCCACAACCTTCTTGCTGTGAGGCAGCAGTGCTAACCACTGTGCCATCCGCAACAACTGTAGCCCGTGGAGGAGTAAATGAGTAAAGAAAACCGACCAGTGACACTTATTCGACATTTTAATCAATTTGATTCAATTGTATGTGTGTAGTGCTTTTTACAGAGTAATTGTCACAAATATGCCTATGAAAGCAGAAAAAGGCAAAAAGTTTGACGGACGTCTCCATGACATGAAGTGTCACCACACGCTCTGTAATCTGCCTCAGTGCTACCACCACCAGCCACTAGGAGGTCCATATCAGACAGGATCTCGGCAGTACAGCATGGACTCTTACATCTTGATTTGGATAACTGCAAGGGTTTACGGTGGGGCTGCCTAACCTTGTTCCTGGGTGCTGTAATATGAAGCCAGTTTAACAATAGCCTGACTGTCTTTGTGTGACCTGGCTCGACAAACCCTAAACTTGCATTCTGAGATTGTAAGTTACCATGGTCTGATTAGAAGAGAGCGACATTCGTGACATTGAAAATCTGGACTTTGGGCTCAACATACCTTGCTAACCCCCTAATCTCGCTTTGTAGTACACCCCGCAGGAAATCTAGTGAACAATCCTGATTATTATTTACTCCCAGTCCTTGCAGCTAATCTAAAACCCGAAGACATTGATGAGTTGCTTACTCATGGTTTTCCAAATTAAGGTTCCAAATAAAAAAATTACAGGATGCTTCTGTATATCTTAAGGAACAGGTTTGTGCAGTCCAGGTTTATTGGATACTTATTGTATTGAAGCTGGTATTTGGAGGTGCATTTTTCCCTCTCAGTAGATTTCCAAAATGACATGACTTTTCATCTGCTTATTCTGTTTTCCCTGAGAACTGCTGGATTATCACCTGTCTTGTACAGAATTCAGAGATCAGCTGGTTTTAAGGTGTCTTCCAATCACGAGCCCAGACTTAATTAAAAATGAATGAATGTGAAGTGGAAATACACCACAAAAAACATGAGCAGAGTAGTCTGAGCAAAGGGCAGAAAAAGGGACTTCCCCATAAAAGGGCATGTTTTGACAGTGCGTCATTTATATCTGTATTCATTCTGTATGATTTATAAGAGCAGTATTGAATTTTGTGCAAAAAAATGGGAAGCTCAGTGCACTGGTAATCTCCTATTGGCCTCCAATTTACTATTTGCGCATTTGTGCAGGTGTCTGGGTGTTTTATCAGTCGGAGAGGCCGGTAATGCGAAAATGTCTGCCGTACAAAAGCAACTGAAGCAAACCAACAGGGCGGTGTTGCCTTCCCACATGCAGTGTCAGCTGCTGTCCCTCTTCCTCTCCGCGTGTGGCAGTCTGACGCACGCTCTGGTGGAGGAACCCTCTAAAAGGCACTTTATCCACCTTCCTTTTGCATCTGAAATGTCAGCAGGTGCTCTCAAGGGCCAGCGCATTCATGCAGCCAGTCCATTACTAACACAGATGATTGCACTCCATATGGAGTTGAAAAGAAGTATCTTTTTGGCAATTTGGCTTGCATCAGGAGTTGAAGTTGGTTTGTCTAGCAGTATTGTGAAAACATTTTCCTTAAGACGCTCCAAGACCAAGAAGGATATGAATATGCCTCCACACAATGTGGAATTAGACAAGTGTGCAGTTTTGATGTAAAACTAAGAGTATTGTACTGTATATCAGCAAGATCACTGCTTCCTATTATACATAGATATTTCTATCGACAGTTAGGACTAATTGTCTTTTTTCACCAACCAAAATTGTAATCCATTTTTCCTGTGCCAAGATATACATTTTTATTCAGTTTTATGATGGTTAGCATTGGTCTGTACCTATATCCACTGAGATGCCCTTAATGGCAGGTGTGTTGCTGGGTCAGATGACATTGTTGATTGTCTCTAAACAGTCTTTTTTCTCAAAATATTACACTGCTGGTTGATCACCTTAGAAAAAATGAAGCACTTGCTGTGCTTTCAATTGAATAGCTTTGTTTCGAATGGAAATCTGGTATTTTTAGTGTAGAGACTAATATCAGTGATGACTAGTGACCGCAGGATGGCGTTATATCCACCAAAACTGGAAAAATAGTCTCTCCAAATCTAGAATCTCCTACATTTCAGGTTCACAACCTTATCTTGAATGGGCTGGTGGGGGTGCAGGCTTTCATTCCAACAAAGCAATTACAGTGATTACACTAATCAAGGTCTTCAGAAAAACTCTAGGCAGTTGACTGCTTGGAGCGAACGCTGCACCTGTACCGACCCTGTCTGGGAAAGGTTGAGAACTGCCAGTTCTACATGGACAATGACTTACTGGGAGGCAGTTACCGGCGTCTCAGGCTACGACTCACCTTGTCTCTTGAAGCTACCCTTTAGTGAAGTGTCACTAAAAACCTTGGACCAAAGCTGATGCGGGATATTGTGTGGGTTTCGTTTTATGGGCTTAGCTATCTTAGAAATCATGGCCACCTCTCAGGATGTGGAATAAAGCGTAGAAAAAGGGTCAGGGAGGGGGTTAGGGGGTTTAAAATATCCCACTTGGAGACGATTTTTTATGGAAATGATCACTGGCTGCCATCTAGTGGTGGACTTTGTGTATGACAGTCATGACACACACACCTGTCAGCTCCCCACAAATTATAACTGCTTCATGCTGTGTTTATCCATTCCATCTATTCACAAGATGGAGCATCTCAGGTGAATTTGCGCTTGATGACCAACGGAAAAATGAGTTATCCTATGGGGTGGGGGTCAGTTAACAAAGATCCCTCGAGCAAAATGATAAATCTTTTACAACCCCAATTCTGAAAGAGTTGGGACGAAGTGTAAATTGCGAATAAAATCAAAATGCAATGACTTTCAGATCACATGAGCCAATATGTTATTATCAATAGAACATAGATAACATTTCAAATGTTGAAATTGAGACATTTTACATTTTTATCCACAAAATGAGCTTATTTCAAATTTTCTGGCTGCAATAGGTCTCAAAAAAGTTGGGACACAGGCAAAAAAGAGCTGAAAAAGCAATTAATATATAAGAGAGTCAGCTGAAAGAACATTTAGCAAGTAATTAAGTTAACTGGCATCAGGTGTGTAACATGATTGGCTATAAAAGGGATGTCTTAGAGAGGCATAGTCTCTCAGAAGTAAAGATGGCCAGAGGCTCTCCAACCTGTGCAGGCTTGCGTAAAAAAAATTGTGGAATACTTTGAAAACAATGTTCCGCAACTTCAAATTGCAAAGGCTTTGAAGTTCTCATCATCGACAGTGCATAACATCATCAAAAGATTCAGAGAAACTGGAAAAATCTGTGTGTGTGTGTAAGGGACAAGGCCGAAGACCTTTACTGGATGCCCGTGATCTTCGGGCCCTCAGACGCCACTGCATCACTCACCGGCATGATTCTGTCATTGGCATTACTAAATGGGCCCAGGAATACTTCAAGAAACCACTGTCAGTAAACACAGTCCGCTGTGCCATCCACATCTATGCCACCTAAAACTATCATGCAAAAAGGAAGCCATTGTTGAGCATGATCCAGAAGCGCCGCCATAGCTCATTTAAAATGGACTGTAGCAAAGTGGCAAAGTGTCCTGTGGTCAGACGAGTCCAAATTTGACATTCTTGTTGGAAATCATGGGCGTCGTGTCCTCCGGGCTAAAGAAGAAAAAGACCACCCCTCCTCTTATCAGTATTCAGTTCAAAAGCCAGCATCTCTGATGGTATGGGGATGCATTACTGCATATGGTGTGGGACACTTGCATGTTTCAAAAAGCACCATGAATGCTGAAAGGTATATAAAGGTTTTAGAGCAACATATGCTCCCCTCCAGACGACATCTATTCAAGGGAAGGCCTTGTGTATTTCAGCAGGACAATGCAAAACCACATACTGCAGCTATTACAACAGCATGGCCGTCAGAGTAGAAGAGTCCGTGTGCTGAACTGGCCTGCCTGCAGTCCTGATCTTTCACCGATTGAGAACATTTGGCGCATAATTAAAGGAAAAGTCCGTCAAAGGAGACCCAAAACTCTCCAGCAGCTGGAAGCCTGTATTAAACAAGAGTGGGATCAAATTCCAATGGTTTAACTCAAGAAACTTGTCTCCTCACTGCCCAGACGCCTCCACTCTGTGTTGAAAAGAAGAGGGGATGCTACACCATGGTGTACAGGCCCCTGTCCCAACTTTTTTGAGACCTGTAGCAGTCATCAAATTTGAAATGAGCTCATTTTGTGGATAAAATTGTAAAATTTCTCAGTTTCAACATTTGCTATGTTATCTCTGTTCTATTGTGAATAAAATACTGGCTGGTGTGATTTGAAAGTTACTGCGTTTTGATTTTATTCACAATTTACACTTTGTACCGATTATTTTGGAATTGGGGTAGTAGGCTACTTAACCAGTGATGTTCCATTAAGAGCATAATTTATTTCCACGAATGCCATGGGAGAAATGCCAGTGAGAACAGTTACATGTAGGAAATGGGAAAGCACAAGGATAAAGCCCCTGGAGCAGATTTTTTGGCTAAGGGCCTTGCTCAAGGGCCCAACAGCAGAGCTTTTCCCATCTTGATCTGGGAATGCACAATCCCTGTATGTACATCAGGGATCCAGACCAGCAGCTCTACAGCCATCAATCAAGCAACGCACCAAAAAGCGAGGAGATTTCAAGGGTCTTTTACTAACAAGTGTAAATGACAAGGCGATTGTGTGTGTGAGTGTGTTTTCTCACGTCAAACACCTCCCAGCTGGTTCCGGAGGCTAATGTTCTTGTCCACCCACACACTCTGCCTCAGCTTCGTGCCTCTGCTGTCATCAGTTATTCTGTCTTTTTTTGTCCTCCTTTCAGTCATCACTCCCTTTCATCTCCGCGTGAAGCGGACAGGACGCATCTCAGGCTCCACTCCGTGAGTCTCTCCACGGTTCTGATCGCCATGGCGTTAACCGCAATTGCCGGGGGCAACAGGCAGAAAGCAGCCCCGCAGGCCAGTCCAATCAGCATGCCTCCGCTGATCTGCACCCTTCGAGGGCTTGGCTCAGTGTACAAAGCAGCCGCTGCAGTGAAGCGAATGGGACGGTGCGGGGAGATATAGGGGCCACCGCTCGATGCAGACCCCATCTTGGGGATCGCCAGCAGCACAGTGACGACACATGAGCCGTCCCAAATGAACGGGGGTCCGGCAGACTCACTCGCGTTGCACAGTCCCTGCATTGTCGTATTCGACAATAAACTCTGGCCCGTTCTGGGTAGCATGGCTGGTGATATTGGCGGTGTCCGCCTGTCCTGGACGGCCTCGTCCCATGTGATGGAGGCACCATTAGTTTCAGGAGTTTTTACGCCACAGTGGAGAGATGTGGGCACTGCAGGTCGTGTGCGTACAGAACGGTGGTCCTCCGTCCCCTCTTTCCGTCCCCAGGCCCAGCCTCCTCGGAGCACCCCCATGCTCAAAGCCAGGAGCAGGGAGAGGGCGGCGGAGGCCAGGGTTCGAGGCAGACTGCCCAGCGTCTGCAGTGCTACGGTGGGCAGGTCGGGGAGGCAGGCAGTGAGGGGAGCCCCGGCCTGCAGGCAGGCCTCCAGCAGACCCCCCTCAGATCTCCAGGCCCCCTCTGCACTACAGCCACACAGGCTCCACAGCAGCAGACAGCACAGGAACCCAGGCAGGTGTAACACTGAGCCACCCTGCACCGCTTCAACAAAACACACCTTTAGGGAAGGTCACACAATTTACGCAATTATTCAATTTTCAAGTGAACCTGAAATCGAACTGGTCTGGCATGCCCATTTAAGAGTGGGGTTTCAGGCTGAAATGAAATACCAAAATGGTTTGTCCTAAAGATGTTATATGCAAAGTTTCATCAAATTTAATCAATATTTGTGACTGCTAGATATTACAGGTCATTCAAATAGGTGTGCATGGGTGAAGGAATGTCTAAGGTCACAAACCATTTTTCAGAAATCATTAAAACCAGTGATTTATATGTGGAGGCATGTTATATACTACTTCTACCTACAGTAGTTTCATCTCTTTATCTACATTAGAAAGGCCTAAAATGGACTCCTCCAGTTTTTCAATATGGCCATCCTGCCATGCCCGCTGTTGGAGAGTGGTGCTGAAATGCAATGCCGAAGTTGTTTATGTGCTAAAGATGTAGCATACCAGGTTTTGTCAAATTTTATCAATGTTTGGGTCCGCTAGAGGTTTCCTGTCGAATTGTTTAGATGACAGATGACGATGGAGGGTGGAGTTTACGCCATCTCAATTCAGCTGGTCAGCAAACAGTTGAGTTTAAAAGGTTTAACAAGCAGTCAGCTGTAGCCTTGTGGCTTGGGTGTTTCACAGAGGCTCAGATTTTGAGGTAAAAGCCCAATGTAGCCACAATTAACATCAGTGCAGCTGTTGGGCCTGCAAGCAAGGCCCTTAACCCCACTTAACTCCCAAGCAGTATTGGCTCTGGCTAAGTCTAGTGCACTGTAAATTGCTGTTGAAAACGAACAGCATGACACGTAATTTAACTAAGAACTACATTATCGGTCAAAAGTTTTAGAACACGTAGCCATAGGCGCCATTTGTGGGGGGCCATTGGATCTCCTGCACCTCCAAAGTTAAGGTTGGGGGTGCAAAAACCCTGCAATATTAAAACCGCAAGTTTTCGTAGTTTGTCTGCCCCGTTCAGTCAAGCTACTGATTAAGCTAATGTGGGACCCTTTTTTAAAAAAATAAATAAATAAAAAATAAGGCTAATGCAAGCCGTCTATGATTGCAGTTGCAGGTTTAGAAGCTGAATCCATATTGGAATTATTATTCATATCCAGAAAATGTGTCCGTGATTCGTTGCCGTGGCCTACTCTGAAAAAATCTGATAAGTGAATAACACATCGTCTTTAGCTGCTGTTGTAGCTAAGCAACTCAGGAAGATTGTAACAGGATGTACTGCAATTTACTGAGCTGGGGTTATGTTTCTCAAAAGCGTTGCTATTTGCTAACTTTCAACAACTTCCAAAGTCCGGTTCAAACCAAGGTTTTAGGAAACGTAGCCCTGAACGGTTTCTTCAGATGTAGGCCTACCTTGGTTCATTTTAATGCTTTCGCGTACGTGAATACGTTAATAATATGCAATCGCCTTAATAAAAAGTGTTCCCCACTTCCATATGAGCGCAGGCACGAAAAACGGTACAATTTCATTTTTCCCAGAAATGCGTATAAATAAATAGGTTTTTCAACGTGATAATTAAGACGTGTGCTTTATATGAAGAACGTGGTCTAGACTACTTGTAAAGTAAATTTTGGCGGGGTATATTGGTTTTTGGCCATGCAGTAGACAAATTAAGGTTAAAAACCAGGCTATTTTTTAACATAAATGTGTAAGAAAATTGAACCTAAAATAATAAGTTAAAAGTTCCTTAATTGGCAATAATAAAATACACACCCAATTTTTTTTTACGGAAGTGTTCCGTTTTTTGTGTCTTCGCTCAAATGTTTTCATCGAGGGACAGCGCTCTATCGCAAGTAGGATTAATTACTTGTACCTGGACCTCATTTTCATTGTCCAGCTGGATACATATTGGAAATAAATTGAGACGTTGGCTTCAGAATTTCTCTTGCTGAGATTAAACGCAGTAAAATATAAAGTACCGTAGTTAATTAACATAATTTTATATTTCCGAAAAAGACATGCAGGCTATATTATGCAATTATATTTCTTAAACTAGTTCATTAAAAAGATATTGTCAATTGATATTGACAACTTGTCTTTTGTTACCCTGTCTGTATTATGTTTATGAAGAAATAGCCGATTTAATGAATGAGCCTACTGCCAACTTTCGTGAAATTTTCTGGACTTGAATATTAATTCCAATATGGATTCAGCTTCTAATCCTGCAGCTGCAATCGTAGACGGCTTGCATTAGCCTTATTAAAAAAGGTCCCGCATTGCCTTAATCAGTAAATGCTGTTTAGCGCTGAGGTTATATCGGCTTTTTACGTGCAAGTTGGGATTTCATTTTCATAGTCGAGATAGGGTGTACTATTAACCATACGTCTGCAGCATGCGGCACTATTTAAACACAGCAGATGCGTGGATGATGGAAGATATGTAACCTATAGCGTTGTAGTAGGAGTAGCGTTAAGAGACAGCGGCCTTAGCCGATGAACCACGCGCTGCATGCATAATTATTGTGTGCGCATATTGCTTGCGTCATGAAGCAGGCTGGAAAAAAATGTGACACATGAGTATCCTATAGGCTAACGTAATGTTTACGGTCCCGTTTGCAATTTCAAATCCTAGGCTAAATAAATGGCTGAAAACAGTTTAGCCTACATCCATAAATGCGGAGATGGAAAATGGATGCTCCCTCCGACATTCAATTCGTGTATTCCTTCATACATCACATCCATTCAGTCAATTAACGTTATTTCACAGATCACAACCAGATTTAACATTAATCAAATAAAGTAGCCTACTGATATTTTCTAAATAAACCTATTTAACATTCTAAAAGGCTGGACTTCGGACAAGGCAGCCAACCCTTGGGAATACAGCAGCCTGAAAAAAAATATTGTGACCCCCCAATGTTGACCTGAAGTTGGCGCCACTGCACGTAGCTCATGTTTTTGCTCCATGTTTTAGTGAAATATAGGCAGCTTTAACTCATGTAAATCAAGATAGCCACGCAAAGCGTAGTAATATGCCCAGATGGCAGCTTTGTCGATGACATGTTATTTGAGAAAAAATTTTCCAATCATCATCAAAATCAATAGGGATCCTCTTCATATCACTATTGATCCGATAAACAAAAATGAAAAGAATCCAAGAAAAATTGTAGCCTGTAGAGCAGGGGTCACCAACCCTGTTCCTGGAGAGCTACCATCCTGTAGGTTTCTGGTCTACCTCCTATTAAGCACACCTGAACTAATTAGCTACTTACCAAGATCCCAAGCTGGGCAATTAAGTTGAATCAAGCGTGCCAAATTGGAGATAGAGCAGAAACCTAAAGGATGGTAGCTCTCCAGGAACAGGGTTGGTGACCCCTGCAGTAGAGTTCGAGCTAGAAATTGCGCACGGAAAGACCGACAGGGACAATTACACTATACGCCCGCCCAGTGGAGTGGGCGGATAAAAATGGGCATAAGTGGGAAGCAAGTGGGCATAACAGGAATTTTTCCAGTGAACCACCAGTGTTTTTTTTGGGGGGTGGGTTGGCTGACCTGCCCATAAAGCAGGAAGAGATCACATGATTGGCTCACTAATTTGTCTTGACTTGGTAATGGGCATGAGATTTGGTGGTATCTGGCTGAATGTGCTGGACTGGTCTGAGGAACAAGCCAAGGCTGATTTTGAATCCCAGTCCAGCCCTGGGCACAAGGCAAGATGTGAAGTGAAAAAGAATAATTTCACTGGACAGCGATCTATGTTAAAAAATTGAATCCATAAAAACAAATTGGTAGACTAATTACCTCAATTTTCTGACAAAGGATATAAAATCAACCTAGACTTGAGGAAATTGGATGGAAAAATCAAAAGGAAGCAAACAGCAAATGCAGCACATCCCTGGGAACTTCCAGAGTAGCGTTAATTGTAAACTATCACACCATATGACTTGAAACAAATTCTAGAATCTGCTTAGACGTTATTATGGGAAAAGGTGGCCATCTAGATAAATCCAGAATGTAGATTTCTTTTCACAAAATACTAGATTTCTTTTTTTATTTCAAAGTTTCAATTTCATTTTTCCTTCTCCCGCAGCTTGAAAATTGTTGGCATTCTGAAACATTCGATGGGTAGGGAACATGTTAATAAGCTCATCTCAACCAAGATTTTAGTCATTTATTTTGACTTCTTTTACTTTTTGTGATCAGTAAGACAAAAAAATCTTAATTTCTTTCATTTGAAGAATCGCCAAACGGGTAAGTAGATACCACTTGCCAAGCACAACCAAACTTACCGTGGAACAAGTCAAGTGTTATTGACTGAGAGAGAAAATAATATTTTGTGTGCACTGAGACTAAAACAATTATTAGCTCAGATATTTTTTACATTGTACCCTTGTTTCTTACTCCCCCGTACTCTCGTTCTACCTGTGCTCTGATGTTGCCCCAGCTTTATATCAGGAGGAATGGGGTCACCCACGTCATAACAGCCCCGGCCTCTGTCGACACCCCCCTCGCCCCACCTCTCGCTGTCCAATGGCCACCATAGCCTGCAGGCTGTATCCACAGCAACCAGGGGAGTGGTCAGCAGCATCACCGCCCCATAGGTGTGGTCGAGGAACAGGAGGAGGCGAGGGACGATGACATTGCAGGGCGCAAAGGACTGAGGCTGCCAGGGCTTGGCTAACCACAAGATAGTGAGGAAGACTGAAAAGACAAGAAATTCAAGCACAAGAATTGAGCTCATATCGATATTATCAAAGAAATACAATGGAGCACTGCACAAAATGAAAAATAAGTCCATCTTACCAAGCATTTTAGTCTCATATTAAGACTTAAAACATTTATTCCAATTAACTTTTTTCTCAGCAAGACAAAAATTTGCCAATGTCGTGAGAAAATTTTGTCTAATTTCTAGATTTGCCAATGGAGTAAAAAAAGTTCACTTGTCAAGCAAGCAGTAACTTAAAATAAGCTAATGTTCTCTTTTTTTGACAGATAAATTAGGCAGGTAAGTCTCAGTAAGGTTAAAAGATTTGTCAAAATGGACAGTTTGCAGTGAGAGAGTGGGAGACTGACTTGAACCATCAATCAGTTCTGTACAATAAGCTGTAACAGTGTATCCTCCCAAACACACACAATTGAACATGGATCAGAGACTGAGGGGCATCATGACATGGCCGCAGGCTGAGGCATACTGTATATCTGGAATTACTTTGAGTCTCCGTGCAAGGCTCAACATGTTCACTTCCTGATTGTCTTTTTGGTGTCTTCTTGATCCTTTCGCGCCCGCATACAGAAATTTCCTTATTATGCTAATTGAGATTTTTTAGTGTTTTTCGATTGGCTTGCAGTCCTCAATCTCATCCAGAAAAGGCCAGTTTGGGTGCAGATTTTCATTCCAAATAAGCAGTTACACACAAGATCGAGGTCTTCAGCAAAGATTCAAATTCTCACTAATCATGTGTCTCTAAATATTTGCTCTTGATATGCAAAATCCGCTACATTTTGCCGTATATAAATTCATAAAACTTGTGCTGAAATTTATAAGCAAGAACTAATTTCACAACTATGCCATGAAATGCAATGGTTGACTCAGAATTGAATTAAACCTTTTAGCATATCTGAATTGGATATGAGTGGTTCTAATTAACTTTGGAAGAGCAGTCATGTTTGGTTTTGTAAAAGCTGAGAGTCAAAGGGTTAATGAGTCAATATCATATTCATTTTTGCACTTAAATTACACAAGTCATAAAGCTAGGCTCACACGCAAACATTTGTATTTTGTTAATGTGTCTATTGTATGCTTTTTGTATTTGTGCTCTAGCAATATGCACCTAAAGCACATCATATCAAATAAAAGCTCATTTGACTATGAGAGCAAGCAAGATGGAGAGAGAGAGAGAATTAATCTTCATCCCTTACCTGTGACCGCGAGATCGGTAAAGATCAGCAGACAGCTGCAGCAAAAGCTAACTGAATTGAGGGAGTTTCTCAAGCAAGGAAAATATAAGAGACTGCAGACAACCTTGACAAATCCCAGAGTCAGTGATGTTTCCAAAACCCCAGGGTCCATCACTGAAAAGAGGAGGATTGAACAGGATTAAAAAGCATTGAAAGGACAGAGAGATGACCTCCCTTGTCAGTAAACAAGCATTTTCATCAGTCTCCTTAGTCATATCCTGCCTTCAGTTCCACCCAACATTGTCATCGAAAGTTTCCTCCGTCTGTTTCTATGTTTTTTGTTTTTTTTTTCTGTAAAGGATACATGGCTCCTGTGGTCTTTGTAATTATTTGGAGGATACAGATACTTTGATTAATCATGACAGGCACACATACAAGGTTTTTTCCCCCCAAGAAAATGTTGCAAATATTGATATTCCATATCTGAATGACGGTAGATCAGCTTGTCTTGGTGATTAGAGGTTACCAAAGTCAACAGAAATTCCTGTGCGGTCGAAGGGCATGGGAGATGGAGAAAATAAATGTGCATCCATTCAGCAAGCATGCATGCCTGACTAACATTTCCATCAGAACTTGTGTGTGATATTACTGCAACAATCTACTGAAATTGTGAAAATTTGATCTGACGCAACCTCCATTTCTAGCACTTCTGTATTGCACCACAGAATATTAGTGCCTGGTGTGGAGCAGCCTGAAAATCTCTCCCATGCAGTGCTCTCACTGGCACCTGTAAGACAGAGTTCATCTTTGGAATAAACAACAAAAACCTGCCAGGTCCATAGTACTCCACTGAGCTCACAGGAAACATTCTCACAAAATTGCTGCGATGTACTGGCAATGCTATAGCTTAGGCAAAAATTATGGTAACATTGTGAGAGTGCACTTTGTTAGCTACAGTATGCGGGGAGCAGAATCGAGCAAGGCAGCTCCATTATGTGACTGTTAAATTTACTGTAGGCCATTTAATTCGAAAGAGCATAAAGGCCAGAAAAGTGCTCAGTCTAGAATTAAAAATAATTCAGTCAAACACCTGGCAAAAAGTTTGGAATTATGAAAGGCTCTCATGTTTCTAAACTTTTGATCAAAGGACAATAAATAACCTGATAATACTTCCATATAATATATGTTGCAACCTATTTTAAAATTTAATTTGTGAAACAGTCATGCCGACCTTCTTTTTCACATTGGCTCGCTCTCCATACAAGTATGCAGTATTAACAGATTGACCAAGTTCAAGGCATTTGAGACTCTGAAGGAACTGCATACAACAGAACTTTGCATTTGTTGAAAAATCTGCGTAGTTATGTGCAGCAATTTTTTGTAAAATCATTGGTTGTTTGGCTGGCAGTGGATTTTATTAGCTGGCGGACACTTCTACATAGCGTTAGTGCCACACTTCCACTTGCTGAAGAACAACAGTGGTCCAGAATCTTAACATTATCTATACTCAAAAACAAAGAAATGCAAATTAGTGGAAAAGCGGTTCATTTTTTAAATAACCCCTTGAACCCTATAGGCTGGTTTAGTGGCTGCATAGAGAATGTGCAGTAACTCAAAATGCTAGAAAACCGGCCTCCAAGGGTGCGTTCCTTTAGAACAAAGTGTAAGTGCCCGCGCAGACACTTTACACATGCACAAAATGAACTTTATTGCAAACGGTCTTGTTTGCTCCCAAGTGTCCACAAATATGGCAGCTGAAAGGGGAAAAAGAACTCACGTGCTTCTTGCTAAAAACATTTCAGCAAGATTCCTGCGAAAAGACGTCTCTTCCAGCAACTACACGTGCAGTGCTCCTCAAGTCGGTCAGGAACGCACTCCTGCAGAACTGAGTACCCGGGCAAGCTACACGCCTTGTTTGATAAGGAAAATTTCCCCTCCCAAGCAAAAAATTGTCCAAAAGGAACGCACCCCAAAAGTGACTTTGATCACGTGACTTTTGGTCATCATGTGACCTCATTGACGATAAGGTGGTTTCCCCATCACAGTAAGCAGTGTTTTGGCATAGGTGGGAGTCACGACACCTTTACATAATTCAGGGTTCAAAGGATTAACTTTTGTGCACTTTGTATAGGACAAGAGCAAAAATTTGAAGCATTTATGAGTCAGCATAGTTTCGATCAGATAACTTGAGATAAATGACATACAAAGCATGGGAGGTGTTTTTCTTGCATTGCCTTGAATCTACAAACAGGCTTTAGTTGTGAAGGCCAGAAGAAAGCAATGAGGTCAAAACTTTCATAGCAAGCAGTACTCAGTGTTCACCATGACTAAAGGCCAGGACTCTCTGAGGACACTCCATCCTGAAGATGTAATGTCTGGTAGGGAATCCAACTGCAAGTAGTTCAGAAGTGCAAAAATCATGGTCTTTATTCAGTCCGAGCCCAAAGCTAGGTAAACAGTGACGGTACAGAGGGGCAATCCAAAAAACAGAGTCCAAAGACAGGAAAGGGTTCAAAAACCAAAAAGCACAGGCAGCATTACCAAATCATGAGGCAGTGGGGAATTCCAAAAGCCAGGGCAGCAATACACAGCAATTGCGGTCGGCCAGAAAATGGGTCGTAATCAGGAGCAAACAGAACCAGGCAGGCAGAGACAGAATTCAGTGTCAAACAGAAGGGCATCACAGAATCATAACCAGATCGCTGGAGTACACGGAGCTCAGCACAGAGAAAAGCTGATCAACAGTCTGACAAAGCTAAGCAGAAGTGAGGGACTATATATACACACAAGGGAGGTAACAAACTAGGCGGGGCAACAGGTGTGAGGAATAATCTAAACATTAACTGAGAGGGGAAAACACAAGGTAATTAAACAATACAAAATGGGAAACAATGACAAAGACTACTTTTCACACGACATTCTTAAACAACAACGGCTCCATTCAAGGAGTGCCTAAGTGGGGAGAGATGGAAGAAAAAGATTAGTGGAAGAGATAGCTGCAAGGTTTCTGCAGAAACTCAGGCAAGGACCAGGATAGCAAAGAGAGGGCAGAGTTACAGATTGGTGTGGAAAGCAAGAGATTCAATTAGTAATATTAGTAGTTAGTGCAGTCATAATTTTACCCAAATAGTGCAAGTTAGTATGTTGGTTATTTACAGGATTAGTGTATTAGTATGGGTTAGTAGATAAACAAGACAAAACATAAAGTGTTAGTAGGATTAGTACTTACTTAGTAATTAGTGTTGACAGAAGTAAACGAGGCACAAAGGAAGTTGTGAAATACCGGAAACTTCCGAAATCACCCGAAATGTGACAGGGGCGTGCACTGGCAAAGAACATAGAGAAACGCAAGACATTACAGGGGAAAAAACGATGTGCATAAACTGGCAGATGATACTGAATGCATAAACTAAACAAACCAAGTGGAAATAAACATAAACCAGAACAGGCAGAAATCACAGATCATAACAGAAGAGGAAAGCCAGAATTAAACGCAAAAGACCGCAAAAGAGCCATCAGACAACCAAGCTGGAAAATATCCAAGATCTGTTGTCTGAATAGTCGGTTTCAAGCCAGTGGCAGCACTGGCCAGAAGTAGAAGACCACGATATCTACTGCCAGGACCTGTACCAACCATTACTTTTGGCAATCCACATAGCCAGAAACGCATTGGGAAATAAGGCGAAGGTGTATGCGGACAAATAAGGTGACCATCTGGAGCGAGCCAACAGACAAATCTGGACAAGTGTCAACGAGCCAACTGTCAACCGTCTTGGGCATTCCATGCCTGCCATATGCTGAGCCGTCGTTAATGCTTATAAGGGGCATGCTCAGAACAGAACTGACCACAAACCTTCGTGTAAAGACGTTTTGTCAAAACTCCAAAAAAACAAAAAAAAAAAACAAAAGATTGAATTCATTCAATGCACAATTTGTGTTTCTTTCATTATTTATTACATTATCCCGTTTGAAAAGGGTAATTTAACTAATTTCCTGAATATTGGAACTTTACTCTCTTCATTCCACACCTTTTATAAGACTTCATTAGTTTCTTTCCAGAAGAAATGACCTGGATATGAGGTATTCAGTTTTGAGTCCAATTCTTTATCTGCCAGCCAAATTTAAATTAAATTAGTCCACTAGTCATCAGTAGTGAATTTGAATCGGAGCAAATTACTGCGATTAAAGACAGCACTTCAACTTGCTGTGCTGGTAGGAGAATACATGGGCATCATCTTAACTGAGTATGTAGCTGTACAAGTAACCATTTTACTCTGCTGCAAGTAAAAATTCATCTACTGCCCCAAAGCATTTTAATTGGTCACACTAGTCTGACTGGAATCCTGCTGGCCAGATCAGCATTTGATTTGCATGTATGGATCTGATGTGAGTGCGCATATGTACAGGCGCAAGCAAGCCTGTCAGTCTTATCCTCAGTAAAACCACCATCATTCTTTGGCTTACTTTAAAAAAACTGGAAGAAGTACTGAATGAAGAGCCACATGGGAGCTTAAAGAGCTGGGCCCGTATTCACAAAGCATCTTAGCGCTAAAAGTAGGTCCTAACTGCCGGATTTAGGAGGAACTCCTAAAAAAAAATGGGCGTGTCAGTCGTAAATTTAATAATAATAATAATACGCCTATATCCCGACACGGGAAACACACAAAAAAGTTGATGAGTGAAAGAGAGCTAAAAAAAAAAAATTCTAGTGAAAAAGTTCACTTTCATTTTCATTTTCTGCCTCTCTGGCGGCGTTTCGCCCTTTTTTCCATGTTGCTCTTCCCCCTATCTTTCTCTATCTTATCGCAGACGTCAGATGTAAATCTCTGCCAGGCCAGCCGGTCTCCTACGATCGCTCTCCGCATATTTAGTGCACCCCCGCGCTTGAGGATGTCCTTTATCGTGTCCTTATACCTAAGGAGAGGACGACTGACTCTTCTTCAGCCCTCTGTCAGTTCCCCATAGAGAAGTGCCTTTACAGGCCGCTCGTCTGGCATACGCGCAACATGGCCCATCCAACGCATTCTGTTCCTGAAAAGAATTATCTCGATATCTGCAGATTTAGCACGATCCAATACCTCATCGTTTGTGATGTAGTGATCCTATCTGATCTTAAGAATAGATCTCACGTGCCTTTGCTGAACTGTTCTGAGAAGTTTGATATGATGACGATATAAGGTCATCAATTTTTGATAGGATTGAGGTCGGTGCTCTGGCTTGGCCACTCCAAAATGTTCACTTTGTTGTCCACTAACCATTTCTTGACTGATTTGGCCGTGTGTTTAGGATCATTATCCTGTTGGAAGATCCATTCCTGCCAAAGACCAAGTTATTCACAGGATTGCTTAATGTTTTCACTGAGAATCTGGATAAACTGGTCCTATTTCATGATGCCATTAACTTTAACAAGGTTTCCGGGCCCATTTGCTGAAAAGCAACCCCAGAGAATGATACTCCTGCCACCTTGTTTGACCGTTGGGACCGTGTTTTTCAGGTTGAATGCTTCACCTTTCTTCCGCCAAACAAAAGCCCCATCTCTGTGCCTAAACAGCTCCATCTTTGTTTCATCCGTCCATAACATTGACAGCCAGAAGCTTATATCTTCATTCAGGTGAGTTTTTGCGAAGGCTAGACTAGTTCTTGTGTGTCTGGGTTGGGGAAGTCTAAGTGGCGTAAGAAAGGTGAAGTGTTCAACCTGAGAAACAAGGTCCCAGCGGTCAAACACAGTGGCGGGAGTATCATGCTCTGGGGTTGCTTTTCAGCGAATGGGCCTGGAAACCTTGTTTAAGTTAATGGCATCATGAAACAGGACCAAAATATCCAGATCCTCAATGAAAACATTAAGCAATCCGCCAAAAAACTTGGTCTTGGGCGGGAATGGATCTTCCAACAGGATAATGATCCTAAACACACGGCCAAATCAGTCAAGAAATGGTTAGTGGACAACAAAGTGAACATTTTGGAGTGGCCAAGCCAGAGCACCGACCTCAATCCTATCAAAAATCTGTGGAGGGAACTGAAGACCTAGGTCATGGCAAGGAAACCCTCAAACCTTAAGGATCTGGAAAAGTTTGCTACAGAGGAGTGGGCCAAAATCCCAGTGGAAACGTGTAGAAACCTTGTGATCAACCACAGGAAGTGTTTGGAGGCTGTAATTGTGAGTAAAGCCTTTGCCATCAATTACTGAGAAAAGGGTATGAATAATTCTGGACGTGGCATTTTTTGTAAATCTGTCAAACAAAATTCTAAAAAGTATTGTATTTCTTGAAAAATTGTTTACTGTACTTCTTACAGCCTTATGTCAACTTACTGTGTAATTTGTGCAAGAATAAATTGATTTGTCAAAAAATGTCTCGAAAAAAAAAAATTGGTAGGGGTATGAATAATTTTGGGCAAGACTGTATGTGGTAAGTGTCTTAGTCTTTGATTTCAAGCTCCTGAGATCAAAAAGGTCACCATCATATCTGAAACGAACCATGACACTGTAATGTGGACTGATGTTCTTGAAGGCAAGGTAGACCATAATCGCAGCATAATCCCAAACAGAGTGGAAGCTACCTTGCACCCTTGCTTGACGCCACTGTTGTACTCTATTGGTTTAGAAAGTTCACCGTCTAGACACAGTCTAGCATGCACTCCAGAATACAGCGTCTTGATGACTTTGACAAAATGGGCAGGACATCCAAGCTTTCCCAGGATCGTGAAAAGAAGCTCCCGATTTACAGAATCAAAGGCCTTGGTGAAGTCAATAAAAGCGATGTGCAAGTTCTGCCGTTGCTCCCTACATTTCTCCATCATCTGACGCAAGATGAAGGTACCATCCACCGTACTTCTCCCGCTTCTGTAGCCAGACTGAGATTCAGGGTAAACTAACTCTGCTAGCCGCTGAAGGCGTTGCAGTACTACGTCAGCAAATATCTTCCCTACCACACTAAGCAACAAAATCCGGTGGTAGTTGCCACAGTCAGTGCGGTCGCCCTTTTTGAATAGGATGCCGATGATGCCGTCAATCAGGGCGGATGGCAACTTTGCTGATATCCAAAACAGATTAAAGATGGTGAGCAGGAATGATAGCAGAGTACTTCCACCATAAACAAGAACCTCAGGTAGTATAGCATCTGGACTCGGACTCTTTCTGAGTTTGGTGTTCTTAATAGCTGTCTTTGCTTCTTCCATTTTGATGGGTTCATCAAACTCTTCAATGATTGGACACTGTTCGAGTTCATCAAATACGCCCCAATCAACATCAGTGGGTAGATTTAGGAGTTCTTCGAAATGCTCAACCCATCTCTCCTTGATATCGTAAATTTAGGACTCCTAATTATTTTTACTAAGTGTTATTCACAAACAGTTGGCGGGCGGTGGAAGGAAAACCTAGGGGTGGGGGGGGGCGGGGGGGGGGGGGGGTGCAGAAAACATCCCTTGAAATGGATGAGATAAGTGACCCGATTTCAATCATTGTTCTTGGTAAACATGTTAGTTTCCCTTATAATGAAATGTTTAAGCAAGTGAACAATAAATTCTATAAAATGTTTAATTCACATGCCTTAATAGGCAATTCTTCACGAAAAAACCACTGTGGATTTTCCGCGTTAAATTTTGTCACATCCTAAGCAAGTCGTCAAACCTGTGCGTAATGATTGTTTAATTGAAAAAGATTGAAATGCGCTCTCTTTTGCGTTCAACTGGAGCATTTAATTTCTCGTCTTAACGAAGACAATTAGCTACACCTGAGAGGGGAAAGTTCAAGTGTCTTTGACCAGGGAAATTAACTGAAAACAGATCAAGACTAATAAGCAGTTTAAAGACACACTGTAAAAAGTCCTTCAATGGCAATGTCCATATGACTTAATTTTAAAAACTATTTACAACAATAAATTGATTTTGTCTTTTTTACTGACTGTTTAAGTTACAGAAAAGTAAAAAGTGTTAATGTTTTAGTAACTTAAAATTTTCTATCATAAATTTGATTTCCTGGTACTCCACAATAAACTGATTTCACAAAACTTAGTTTAAAAACATACTCAATAAGTAAATTGTCAGGACCCGCCCACATGCAGTAACCGGAGAACACATTTCAGCATTGTAATTTAATTTCTTCAGTAGACATGTTGGATCTGCAAGTCAGACCTTGTTTAATGTGAAATATGGAGTAGAAGAGTGAACAAAAGCGATTATTCACATTTGAGGGGCGGACTGGCCATCAGGAATACCGGGAGTTTTCCCGGTGGGCCGCTGGGTCAGTGCGCCGGTCCGGCCGGCAAAAAGACCTAAATTGCAGTTGCGTAGACAGCCCACTGGTGGCCAGTAGCCCTCATTTATGTGAGCGATAGCGCAGTGGTGTCGCCTTGTTCAGCGTTACAGCCTGAACACGAAATATTCCCATTTCTTTTTTTAAACAGCTTATGTTGACTCAGTATATTACTAATCGGAAATCCCACTTACTGCAATAATAACAACCTAGCGCTGACTCAAAGTTATATATACCACTGCTTGTAGTTTTGCTTCACTACTCCGGCTATCCTGCGTCATGGCCATTTTGTTTTGTATCTATCTATGGGCTATATTTGTTTTATGATATAATAATGACCAAAAAACTGTATTCTTGCAAATAAAAAACGATGCATGGGTTTAATCTATGTACAATTTATTTAATGTTGTTTTCGTCCTAAAAGTTATAGAAAGCAGGTTTGCTGGGAAATTTGGTTGACCAATAGCCATTCGTAGTTGCTGTTTGACGTCATGATTAATCTATCTGCACATGAGGAATTAGTAAGGCAGAAACGGTGTGGATTCAGCTGGTGATTGTATGCCCAGAACGACAGAAAGTGTTTTAAATCAGTAGCAGTCCGCTGGCGGTATTAAAGACCATTTGGTAATGGTACATCTGTATGCTTAATTACCCAATCCTGCTGTAGTTTACGTTGTCTTAATAGCAACAGTTACTGAAACTAATTGGTAGTATAACAGTCCAATTTATTTTCGATTACACTGTTTAAGTTGCTTCACAAAGTCATGACGCGTTTTCTTATGTGCATGAATTATGACTTAAAATGCCCTTGATAAACTCCAACTGTCTGGTTTTTTTTTTTTTGCGCCTTACAAGCTTATGCGCATGCTTGTTGGATATGTTTCCAAACACAGCAACTATACAAATTTAAGCAGCACATCACTAAGTTTGGATTAGATCTTCACCGAGGCGATGTTAATTCGTCAGCGATTTATGAAACTATGAACATTGATCGCACTCTGAAATTTTTTTTTTTTTTTTTTTTTTTTGCTTTGCCACGCCTCCACCGGTAGACATTTTCCGATCCATTTTAAAGACATGCTCCTCCCTCGCCGCTTTTCATCACTTCTCGCCATATTGTGCGCCAGTTGAAGGACAAGGAGCGCACCCAGTAAAAACAGCTGGAGGAGCATTTTGCAACTAATTAGGTTAATTGGCAACAGGTCAGTAACATGACTGGGTATAAAACTAGCATTTTAGAGAGGCACCCTTTCTTAGAAAGAAAGATGGGTAGAGGTTCACTAATCTGCATCTAGAAATTGAACAATTTCAGAAAGAATTCTTAATGTGAAATTGCGATGACTTGGATTATGCCACCATCTACAATACAAAAGCTTCAGAGAATCTGGGGAAATCTGTGCGCAAGGGAGAAGGCTGAAGGTGAATATTGGATGCTCGTGATCTTCTGGCCCTCAGGCTGCACCGCATTAAAAATAAGTGATTCTGCACTTGAATTCACTGCATGGGCTCAGGAACACGTCCACAAATCACTGCGTGAACGCAGTTTGCTGTGCAATCCATAAATGCGAGTTAAAGCTGTATCATGCAGAGAAGCAATATGTGAACACAATCCAGAAATGGTGCCATCTGCTCAGGGCCAAAGCTCATTTTAAAATGGCTTTCCATTTTGCCTCAGTCCATTTTAAACCATTTTAAATGAGCTTTGGCCCACTGAAGATTGCAGCATTTCTGGATTTTTACATATGGCTTTCTTTACATGATACAGCCTTAACTAGCACTTGTGGATTGCACAGTGAACTGTGTTCAGACAATGATTTTGGGAAGTGTTCCTGAACCCATGCAGTGAATTCCCATGCAGTATCATACCCGTTAATGTAGTGCTGTCTGAGGGCCCGAAGATCGCGAGCATCCAATATTCACCTTCGGCCTTGTCCCTTATGCACAGACATTTCTCCAGATTCTCTGAATCTTTTGTACTCTGGATGGGGGGATATTCAAAGTCTTTGCAATTTCACATTGAGAAACCTTTTTCTGAAATTGCTCAATTTTCAGATGCAGATTGGTGACCCTCTGCCCATCTAAGAGACTGTCTCTCTAGAACGCTGTTTTTATACCCAGTCATGTTATTGACCTGATGCCAATTAACCTAATTGGTTGCAAAATGCTCCAAGTTTTTTACTAGCACCACTTTTCCAGCCTTTTGTTGCCCCTGTCCCAACTTTTTTTAAATGTGTTGCTGCCATCAAATTCAAAATGAGCTAACATTTCCAATATTTTTCATGAAATGTCTTAATTTCAACATATGTTGTCTATGTTCAGTTGTGAATAAAATGTGAGTTTGAGATTTGCAAATTATTCCATTCCATTTTTATTTACATTTTACACAACATTCCAACTTCATTGGAATTGGGGGTTTGTAGTATAATACAGTACTTCCCAAACCTCTGCTGGAGGACCACCTATCCTACATATGTCAGATCTCTGCCTGCTCTAGCACAGGTGATTCAAATGATCAGCTCCTTATCAACCCCTGAAGCTGATTGATAGTGAGCTGATCATTTGAATCACCTGAGCTGGATTAGGGAGAGATCTAAAGCATGCAGGACAGGTGGTGTCTCAGGGGAGGTTTGGAATCAGTAAATATAAAAAAAGTAAAATTTCATGTTTTCTTTTAAATACCACTTAATTTAATGAAGTTAGATTTAGTTAAAATGCTGTCCATTTTGACAATGGTTGTACTCAATTTCTTGGGGTTTTTTTGAAGACTGAACTTAAAATTTTTACTTTATGCTAAAATTTTTAGATTGAGTTTAATCAACTTAAAAAAACAAGAAGTTCATTAAACTAACAAAAAGTGCTTGGAAAATGTTGCCTTATTTTTTTTGAGTTTTATCTAAGTAACAGTTTTTACAGTGCATGTTTATCGCCCTCCTTGTTCTCTGTCCACCGCCCGCCACTGTTTACAAAGTATTTTAGGACTAAAAGTAGCTCCTAAGTCTGAGAGAGCTTAAAAGTAGTCAAGAGGACTCCTAACTCGCTAAAACCTATTCACAAAGAATCAGAAAATGGCTGCTGCTGTTTAAAGACGGAATGAGCTGGAAATCTTGAATGATGTGCAGTTGTTGAAAAGATATCGGATCAACCGTGAAGGGATTTTATTTGTTGTTGACTTGGTGAGGGAGAGAATTACGTCTACAACCATGAGAAACAACCCAATAAGCCCCGAAATAAAATGTTTGACAACACTTCGTTACTTGGCCACCAGAAAAATGCAACTTTGCAACGCGGACAATTTAAGGATTTCACAATCATCTGTCAGTCGCTCAATTCAACAAACAATCAATGCGCTCTGTGAACCCCATATTATCCGACAGTTTATCCGGTTTCCAATGGACATTTGCCAACAACACAGAATCAAACTTGAGTTCATGCACATCTCAGGTATGCCCGGTATCATCGGTGCTATTGATGAGACCCATATTCAAATTATTTCTCCAACCCAAGATGAAGAGGTATTTGATAGAATTGTCCCTGTCAAGACCATCAAGATCTTTCCCAACAACAAGCCGTGGATTACGAAAGAACTGAAATCAATCTTAAACGAATAGAAGCGTGCCTTTTGTGCTGGCGATCGAACGAAAGTGAAAAGCGTCCAAAAAGGAAATGTAAAACTTTATATCAGGATAAAATTGAGAAGCAATTCAGTGATAATAATCTACGTAATGCCTGGTATGGTGTGAAACTATAATTGGTGCAAACAAAAAGAACAGCAGTATAAATGTGCCTGATAATCTGTCATTTGCAAATGAACTGAATTCATTTTATGCACGTTTTGATAAACATGACTTTAGAAAGTATCTGTGCTTCTCTGCCTGTATCTGATGGTATTGTTATCACTAATGATGATGTAATCAACACGTTCAGTCATATCAATGTACGAAAGGCATGTGGGCCGGATAATTTGTTTGGTATTGTTTTGAAGGAATGCAGAGTTGAATTGTGTCATGTATTTAAAAAGTTATTCCAGATATCCATAAATTCTCATGAAATTCCCAAGGCTTGGAAACTGTCCAATATTATACCTGTACCCAAAAAGCCCAACCCTTCAGTTCTTAATGATTACCGCCCAGTTGCTTTAACGTCAGTGGCAATGAAATGTTTAGAAAGAATTATTAAGAAGATTTTAGTCACCAGTACTGAACATGTTTTAGATCCTTTACAGTTTGCTTACAGGTCCCGGCGTGGTGTGGAAGACGCAACTTTAACTCTTTTACATAATGTGTACAGTCATTTAGAAAATTCCAATTCTTATGTCAGAATTTTGTTTGTTGATTTTTCTTCAGCTTTTAATACTATTCAGCTTTACTGTCTTATTAACAAACTTTTTAAACTTGGTGTAAACTCTCATATTATCAAATGGATTAAATCTTTTATTGTAAATCGCTCCCAGTTTGTTACAGTTAACGGCCATCAATCATCTCTGTGTTACACTTCTACTAGGGCGCCACAAGGCTGTGTTATATCTCCAATCTTGTTTATTTTATATACAAATGAATGTCAAAGTTCCAGTGCAAATTGTTTTACTGTCAAGTTTGCTGATGACGCAGCTTTGGCCGGCCTTATTAGAGAATCAGAAATTAATTACAGATATGAAATTTCAAAATTTACATTATGGTGTCAAGATAATTTTCTCATATTGAACGTTAAAAAGACCAAGGAGTTGATAATTGATTTTAGAAAAAAGAAGACACCTCTACGTCCAGTCGTCATCAATGACGAAGACATCGAAATTGTGGATGAATACAAATACCTTGGCACTTTTTTAGATTCGAAATTAACTTTTAATGGTAACACGGATTTTATTTATAAGAAAGGTCAACAGCGTTTGTATTTTCTGCGTCGTTTAAGACATTTCAACATGGATCCAACTATTATGAGATTATTTTACAAAACTTTTATTCAAAGCATTTTGACTTTTAATTTCTACTGTTGGTATGGTGCTCTGTCTGTTCGAAATAAAAACAAAATATTCAAAATTGTAAATACAGCAAATAAAATCATTGGCATCTCATCAGACAATATCGGCATCTTCTTTGAGCAGCAAACTCTGGAAAAAGTTCGAAAGATTTTAAACGACAGCTCACACACTCTGTTTCAGTATTACCAATTTCTTCCTTCTGGTCACCGCCTGTGTCTGCCGATTATGAGAACCAACAGGGCTCGACAATCGTTCATACCAACAAGTATTCACCTTTACAGCAGATTTTATGCTGTTTAGTAACAATCATTGTCTTATTTCCAGTGCTCGTACTTCGTGTTCTTTGTTCTTTGTCTGCTTTTCTTTTATTAAGCTTTTGCTTAAACCACATCTTATGTGTACATAGTGTTTTAAGTTATTTCTCTCGGAGTTATATGTTTAACCATGCTATACAATATTCATACGCTATTCATGTATTTACAATGTTCTTCTTTGTTAACTGTTTTGGTATTTTTTATGCATTGCTGAGATCTTATACTCTGTAAAACAAATTTCCTTCGGGATAATAAAGTATTATCTTATCTTATCTCTCTTATTATTTGTAAATAGAAAAAAAGTTCACTCCATCAATACCCAGATAGTATTTGATGCCGAATACAATATTTTGGACATTGTTGCGAAATGGCCAGGATCCAGGCACGACTCGCATTTTAATGGAAAGCAGCTTATGCCAATTATTTGACAGGCATTATGTGCCTGTGGGATGCCACTTGCTCGGGGACAGTGGCTTTGGTGCTGTACCTCCTCCTGCTATGCATTAATTATTTTATTAGGCTATTGAGTGAGGGTTACATTTAATAGATCATCATAATAATACCAGCCTATGTCATATTTTGTAAGCATTTTTAAATTGTAGGCTATAAATTACAAACCAAGCTTAGTATGCTTTCCTGTTTGAATGATAGCCCGTTTATAGGCTGCAAACTCTGACCTCCCCTGCGATTGCAGCCCATACCACCACTTCCCGCAGTCGTCTGCCGTCCGAGACACCGAGGGGAATGCAGCATTGATCTGTAGGCTGATGTTATCCCACGCATCCCGCTTGGATTTGCTGTTCACCCCCGAGGCAAATTTCCCTTTGATTACACGATTTCGCTCCAGCACCAACTGGGCCAGCAGCAGCAACTGGTCGTGGCTCCAGTTGGGCTTTCGCGTCCTTTTTGAACTTTCATTCACGACAGTTTAGGGCAGGGGTCTCCAACCCTGTTCCTGGAGAGCTACCATCCTGTAGGTTTCTACTCCAGCCCTAATTCAACACACCTGATTCAGCTCATTAGCAGCTCGCAAAGATCTCTAACTGAGAAAGCAGGTGTGGTTTGCTTTGGTTGGAGTGATAACCTTCAGGGTGGTAGCTCTCCAGGAACAGGGTTGGAGACCCCCGGTTTAGGGCAAACAAACTTGAACAGCCCGACATTTACAGTGCCATGAAAAAGTATTTGCCCCCTTCCTGATTTCTTACTTTTTTGCACATTTTTCACACTTAAATGTTTCAGATAATCAAACAAATTTTAATATAAGACAAAGATAACCTGAGTAAATACAAAATGCAGTTTTGAAATGATGATTTCATTTATTAAGGGGAAAAAGCTATCCAAACCTACCTGGCCCTATGTGAAAAAGTAATTGCCCCCCCCCTTGTTAAATCATGAATTAACCGTGATTAACCACATTTTTTGAGTCCAATTTCACTAGCCACACCCAGGCCTGATTACTGCCAGACCTGTTGAATCAAGAAATCACTTAAATAGAACCTGTTTGACAAAGTGAAGTAGGCTAAAAGATCCCAGAAAGCAACATGTCATGCTGCGAACTAAAGAAATTCAAGAACAGATGAGAAACAAAGAAATTGACATCTATCAGTCTGGAAAGAGTTGCAAAGCCATTTCTAAGGCTTTGGGACTCCGGCGATTCACGGTGAGAGCCATTATCCACAAATGGAGAAAACTTGGAACAGTGGTGAACCTTCCCAGGAGTGGCCGGCCTACCAGAATTACTCCAAAGCGCATCGACGACTCATCCAGGAGGTCACAAAAGAACCCAGAACAACATCTAAAGAACTGCAGGCCTCACTTGCCTCATTTAAAGTCGGTATTCATGATTCAACAATAAGAAAGAGACTGGGCAAAAATGGCATCCAGGGGAGGGTTCCAAGGCGAAAACTACTGCTGACCAAAAAGAGCACAAGGGCTCGTCTCACATTTGCCAAAATACATCTTGATGATCCACAAGACTTCTGGGAAAAAATTCTGTGCACTGGCGAGACAAAAGTTGAACTTTTTGGAAGGTGTGCATCCCGTTACATCAGGCGTAAAACTAACATATCATTTCATAAGAAGAACATCATTCCAAAAGTCAAACATGGTGGTGGTAGTGTGATGGTTTGGGGCTGCTTTGCTGCTTCAGGACCTGGACGAGTTGTCGTAATTGATGGAACTATGAATTCTGCTCTCTACCGGAAAATCCTGAAGGAGAATGTCCAACCATCATTAGGTGACCTCAAGCTCAAGCGCACTTTGGTTATGCAGCAGGACAATGATCCAAAACACACTAGCAAGTCCACCTCTGAATGGCTTAAAAAAAACAAACTGAAGGTTTTGGAGTGGCGTAGCCAAAGTCTGGACTTAAATCCGATTGAGATGCTGTGGCATGACCTTAAACAGACCGTTCATGCTCAAAAACCCTCCAATGTGGCTGAACTAAAACATTCTGCAAAGAAGAGTGGGCCACAATTCCTCCACAGCGATGTGGAAGACTCATTGCCAGTTATCGCAAACACTTGATTGCAGTTGTTGTCGCAGAGGGTGGCATAACCAGTTATTAGGTTTAGGGGGCAACTACTTTTTCACACCAGGCCAGGTAGGTTTGGATAGCTTTTTCCCCTTAATAAATTAAATCATCTTTTAAAAACTGCATTTTGTATTTACTCGGGTTGTCTTTGTCTAATATTAAAATTTATTTGCTGATCTGAAACATTTAAGTCTGACAAATATGCAAAAAAATAAGAAATCAGGAAGGGGGCAAATACTTTTTCACAGCACTATAAATGATCGCAACATATACTCATTGGGTAATAAGTTGCTAATTATTGGGGCAAATGACGCATTTTATTATTGACTCGTTTTATGCTATTGGCGTTTTTACAACTAGGCAATCTCTTTTCTATGTATGTTTATTTGCCTAGAGCGTGATATGTGGGGACTGCGCAAAGTGCATTTTCAGGAGTGCTCAACATATTATTATTTTATGGGACAAACCAGCCGTTTGGACTATTTCCTCATTTTTTCCACCATGGGTTGTATGTGGGAAATTTTCTTCAATGGGCCGCCTGTCACCAAACAACCAATCACCGTGCTCATTGTCCCAAGACTCGTGCATGAGAATTGATGTCATCCATAGCAACGGAGATTTACTCCCACCTATCTCAGAGCTACTCCTAGTCTGTGCATTACCAGTTTTCTGAACTATAAGTTGCTCTCAGCGGCTTTGTGAATAACTTTTAAGATTTTACTCCTACATAAAATGTTTTAGCGCGACTTAGGAGAACTCCTAGCAGTACGATAAGATGCTTTTAATACGAGCCCTGGCTTTTATCAGTAAATTGCAATCTTAAAAAAACCAACAAGCCCGAATGCCAATATTTGGAGTGAACAGAGTACATTGCATATTGTAGTTTAATTTAATCATATTATAACAACAAATAAATAAATTCACATCAAAATATGAATGTATGCAAGACACACTCTTGAAAAATAAATCTCCTGTCAGGACTGGATCACTCAAGTCTGCATCTCAAACCCATTATGACAGTAAATCCTAATCACCTGGTGTTATCCATATACAGTTGTGTTAAAAAAAATAGCAGTGCAACAACAATGACCGATGAACCACTCTTATTAGTAGTAGTGATATTTCTGCATGGCAAATAATTTACTTGTAGACGTAGCAGTGTAATAGAAACACAACAGACCTAACTGTAATCACATGCACCCTGCTTGTTCTGAGAAATGGACTCATTCATTGAAAGGGACATGTTCAAACTAATAGCAGTGTGGAGTTTAATTATAAAATTCATTCATTCTGTGAGGAAACACGTGTCAGTAATTGTCTTTTATTAAGGAAGAAGGGAAGCAAATGTTTCACACATTGTTATAAAATATATTTCCTTCTGATTTGCAAAGTAAAATGGGCTGTTCCAAACATTGTTCAGAGGAACAAAGAAATTGGATTAGAAAGTTGATTGGAGAGGGGACATGTATAAAGTAGTGCAGCAAATTATAGGAAGTTCAGCGAAAATGATCTCAAATGCTTTAAAATGGCAACAAAAACCTGAAATACACAAAAGGAAATGAGCAACTATTGTTAAAACCGATCAAAGAATAGTCAGAATGTCAAAGATTCAGCCAATCCTCACCTTCAGAAAAATTAAAGATGATATAAAATTACCTGTAAGTGCTGTTACAGTTAGAAGACGTTTGATCGAAGCCAAGCTATGGGCAAGAAGCCCCCGTAGAGCACCATTGCTGAAAAAAGCATGTGCAGAATCAGTTAAAACACATTGACTGGCCCAGAGAGAAATGGCGTAACATTCTGCAGACTAATGAGAGTAAAATTGTTCTTTTAGGGTACAGTGGTCGTCAACAGTTTGTCAGACGACCACCAGGTACTGAATTTAAGCCACAGTACACTGTGAAGACAGTGAAGCATGGTGGTGCAAAAATCATGGAATGTGGATATTTTTCATTCTATGGTGTAGGGCCTATTTATTGTATACCAGGGATTATGGATCAGCTTCAATACATTGAAATACCTGAAGAGATTATGGCGCCATATGCTGAAGAGGAAATGCCCCTGAAATTGGTGTTTCAACAAGACAACGACACCAAACACACGAGTAAGCAAGCAACATCTTGGTTCCAGACAAATAGGATTGAGGTAATAGAGTGGCCAGCTCAATCCCCTGACCTCAAGCACACTGATAACTAGCGGGGTGACATTAGAAATGCATTTTCTGAAGCAAAACCCAAATATTCACAGGAACTGTGGAATGTAGTTTGTTCTTCTGCGGCTGGAATATCTGTTTCTCGGCGCAAGAAGTTGGTTGACTTGATGCAACGCAGATGTGCAGCAGTTATCAAAAACAATGGTTATGCAACTTAATATTAGTTCAGTTATTTAAAGTGAAGTTAAATCTTGAGTTAAATTTAGAATTTGAGTTTGAAGAGATAATTGTTGACACTGCTGTTTTTTGAACAGATTAATATTCCTTTTCTTTGCTTCCTGTAAAAGAATAACACAGACTTAATTAAATTTATTAATGCTTTGATTTGGAATTGAATGTGTAATGCTTCCACTACATTTAAAATATGGAACTGAAGGCTATTAAAAAATATTTGCTCTTTGTTCACATTTTTTAACGCACTGCTATTTTTTGGACACAACTGTATACATTCTTTGATATCTAAACTGCCTCTTCCACTCTTGCATCGCAAGGGAACCAGAGCCTAATCCCAGCAAAAAATGGGTGAAAGGCAGGGGCGCTCCCCATACAGCTTGCCACCCCACTGCAGGGCACTTAACAGTTACCCATCCCAGCTATTTGCATGGGGTTTGACTAAATATCAAAGGTGATGGTAAGGGGGTGGATGGGGGCTGTGCATGACCAATTTTGCATGGCAAGCGTCATTCCTGCGTTTCATGAACTTTGATCAATTTCTGGCCAAACGAATGTCAAGAAGGCAAATGAATGGTAGGATTTTACGAAGGTGAAGCAAATCAAGAGCCCGTTTAAGATGAGTTTTGTCTGTGGGCTCATCATTTGTACAACTTGAAAACAGTAAACAGTATGGTCTCAGGTGTTTGCTCACTTTTCCTAAAATACACCGTAATTGTGCAAAAAAGTTTATATTTATTTGCAAACTTTTTTTTGCAAACAAATGCATATAAATAGTGGGGCGGGAGTGGAGTGATAAATTTGTCAGCAAATTCAAAGAAGCATTTCAAATCTCAAATTCTGTAATTGCTGGCTTTAGTGTCTCTGTCTTCAATCTCACTGAGGCCTGTGGATGGTTCTGACGTTTCAAACTGACCTACATTTCCTGACAAAGTGTTTCGCTGAAAGCTTTCAAAAACCACACAGAAGACTGCAGCTTACCTCAAAGATGGAAAAAAAATTTCACCTTCATATCATTCTGAGCCACAGACACTTTTGCATGAGAAAAAAGATAGATACAGACACAATTTAAAAAGTAATGTAGCTTCCTTGTAATGGTTTGCAAAACTCCATACACACCACTATGTGCATGCAGTAACTAATTACCTCCGCCAAGGAGGTTATGTAATCGTTGGAATCTGTTTGTTAGTTAGTTAGTTAGTTAGTTAGCAACATTAAGGAAAAATTATTGGACGGATTTACACGAAATTTTCACAGCAGGAGGGAATTAGTCTAACTTGGTCCTTTTCAGCCCTCAAAACGAACTCAGATCGACGACTCAGAATTTTTGGGCTGGGCCGAGCAGCGGCCTGGCCCCTATAAACGCGAATGTCGCTGAGTGAGTGAGTGCGTGAGTGATCAAGTTCAACGATTGGCTGGCCGGCAGGGAAGAAGTTCAGCGATTGGTCGGCCGGCGGGGAAGAACTTCAACGATTGGCTGGCTGGCTGTCCAGCGATTGGTCGGCCAGCAGGGAAGAACTTCAACGATTGGCTGGCCGGTCATGGAATTGAACGCGCCACACACATGCTTCTGATTATCCTGTCCTACGTTAAACATCCTTCAGTCCAACATGGGAACTAACACGATGTTAGAAAAAAATGATATATATACTGTTACTGTGACTATAGCTGGACTATTTACGTACACGATGGAGGTGGCGCCGGCATTATTATGTTTCAGTATTTTCAAGAATAACGGTTTGATGCTCCGACTGGTTTCCAAATTACCTTATACCTTTGCTTGTTCATGAGTTGGTTCGCTTGAATGGAAGCGGTTGCGGTGGCCACTTTGATTGTAGCCTATATGACAGCGACTGTAACCGACACCAATGAAAACAATACATTTAAGAAAATATTAAGTGTAAACGATGGCGCCAAGCTGGATTCGACACCCCGTCATTGAGGTAGCTGCTTCTTCACTACATTGTTGTACCCTCCGCTATGATAATGTAATACGACTGGTACTTGAATCCAGTCCAGCGACAGACTGCAATAATCAGACAAATGCACTGTTAAATTAAAACACTTTTCATGTACATATAGAATGTTCACAATGTGCGATATTTGACGCCAGTGAATGTTTCTTGGTGATATTGGTCGCCAGTTTACAAAAATGAATGCGTATTTCCTTCTAATGGACAGCAAAAGGTGGATTAAATATTAATATAGCGGATGCATATGCTGCCCTTGCCCTAGAAAGCATCCAGGTCGTTTAAAAAGTTCCATTCGATTTTGTTGCATTACGAGCACAATCCCACCATTATTAGGCTAATCTTCTTTCACGCTAGATTGGTTCGGATTGTTTCAGACCTCCATGCTTGTTTTCTGCGGTACCGGTTGCGAGATTCCGTAGAGATAGAGGAATGTAACACATCGTTCCAATCTGGCGTGAAAGAATCATAACAATGGTCGGAATGCGTTTTTCAATTTCCCTTTTCAATCTCGCAACCGATACGACAGTTAACAAGCTCAGAGGACAGTATCGGTTGCGAGATTGAATAGGGAAATTAAAAACACGTTCCGACCATTGTTAAGATTCTTTCATGATAGATTGGTAGCTACGATTTGTTACATTCCCCTATCTGCCTTTTGAATTTCGCAGCCGGTACCAGGATTATTTCCTTTATCTTCCTATACGAGAGAAAAGGGGTACAATGAAGGGACTTCGGATACATTATCATACAGAGGTGTACATATACTTCGTTACATCACTTAAGTAGTTTTTCTTTTTTGAGGATGTGTACTTGGGTTTTTTTTTTTAACCGGGACTTTTACTGTTCTTCATTTAAAAGATAAGAAGTATACTTTTCACACTGGCCACTTCGTTACTTGTTACAAATTAAAATGTGAATGTCATGATTTAAGGATTATCTGGATTTGGCGTGTTCGAGAAGAACAACGGTGCTTGGCAGGGTATCTTTGTGCAGAAGTGTCCGCAAGCGGACATGGAGCTGCAGATATATGCACGCAGTTACAATATTCTATCACTAGATGGCACACCAGGATCAGTTATTGAACATTCACCCACAAGCAAGCCGAGCACGCGGTTTAGAATATGGACGAGTTTACTCCAATCGCTGTTTTTCAGGAGTTACCTGAATAAAACTTCAAAGCCAAGCCTAATGTGCAAACTGCTCAATAGTATCTATCCAGCAGTTCAAACAAAATTATCTCTTGCTACTGAAATAATCGTCGTCCTCTGCAGCAACCATTCAGCTCCAGTGAGCCAATAGTAGCCCAATTGGTAGTTAAGAAAAATCAGCTTTCTGAAGCAAAAATTCGACATTGTATTGATGCTATGTAATTATACTATTAATTATAGTCAATTATAGTGGTTTTTAAACCGCCAGTAAACTATTCAAATGTATAACATGCTTTTCATATGTTTTCCTTACTCAAGACCCCCCCCCACCTCCCACTCCCTCACTCACTCACTCACACACTCTCATTCTTGCACACTCTTACTCTCCCACTCCCACACTCTTGCACTCTCCCCACCCACTTTGTAAATAATTTATCAGCTCCAGCTCATTACTAAACTTGCACTTCATATAATTGCGTGAGCTTTGCCTCACTTACCACCCTTCTTGGGCCCAAATTCTCATACAGCACTTTTAGGCCCAGCCATATATTAGGTTGCACCTAGTCTTGTTTGTGTATATATGAACACAACAACCGCACTCAGACCCCTTTAAAACGAACTGTACTGAGACCACCACGGGAGGTGGTCTCAGTACGGTTCGCTAAAAAGCCACAGTACAGTTCCCTTAAGCTACGTATTGTGAACACAAAGCGCGCCGGGTTCACTTCGCCTTTTTTCACCCTTCGGTTCCCTATCCGTACCTCCCGCCCGTGTGCCCAATAGGTTCTCTGCATGCGCAATTCTAGAACTGCCCAAGTGCATAGAATTCCTGCTCGATTTGTACCACACTTGCGTAAACATTTTACTTGACGGAAGCCAGCGACTTTTTTTTTTTTTTTTTTTTTACTTTACATACAAAATAGTATACAAATTCACTACAACACCAGGATATTTTAGAAAGGTTATATTTTATTTCATGGTCCTTCATGTATAGATTTTTTACTTGTATTTGAATAGGCGTATTGCCACATTTTGCGCAAAATCGTATATGTTCATCACTTCCAGGACAAGTCATGGCAAAATATGGAAACTATCGCGTGAAATCGTATGGAAGTGTTTGACAGAATGGGTACCTTTTCCGATCCCGAATGTAAGGCCTGTGGGCCAAAATCGCATATTAACGAAACCCCTCCTTAGTCTAGGCTATAGCAGAGCTAGTCGGCAACAACGGGAACGCCCAAAGACGTCACATACGATGAGAGTCGAGGGGGAAAACAATCCCCCCGTCCCCCGTCCGCTATTCATAGGGACCCTGTGACGTCACTGTGCTTTCGCGCCGCCATACTTGTGTCCGAAATGGTCGCAGCTGCATCCCGCAGCCATTGACTGCAGTTAGCAGACGAGACATGAAGATGTGTGAAATACTGCAATTAAGTGAATCCAGTATGCCCGGGATATGTCGCACAGTTTGCTGTAACAACAGTTGTCAGAGAAACTCCAAACTACAGTTTCATTCCATCGCGAAAGACTTAGCTAAACTGGCAGAATAAATGATTGGCTTCCAGAAGGGACCACTGGCAGCTTGCATCTAACTCCCAGTTATCCTGCTGTCAGCACTTTGTTTTCGGCAATTTGCGTTTGTCCTCAACTTAGCCAAGTATTATTTTTTTATCCTTTAGCACCCATTGCTAGGAAAACTCAAGGGAAACACTTTGAACGCTCAAATACAGTTAATTAACTTATAGGGAAACCGTCATTGAGTCGCGCTATTAATCGTTCAGTTTGTCAAACCAGCTCTTAATATTTCAGGAGATTAAGCAGTAATTAACACTTGATAGCTAGGTAGCGTGACATTACAGAACTTGAATGGGTTAGCTACAAACGGTAACTTAGGCATGCTTACCTGCGAGATATGATCGCATGCATTTGTTCCTGTGATAGCCTTAAGTTATCTGCGCGAACATTCTTCGGAGGTTTCGCTTATCATAATGGTAACGTTGGCAAACAGATCCTGTTGACTTAGCGAGCCTGTATTATAATGAGTGAAGACATAACTTTTGGTAATATACGTTGCGTTAGACAAAACTATTTTTGCCAAGCAGTGCTTTCATTTAAGGTGGACTGCAAACAGTGGCATATCGCATTCATGAACAAACGTTTCTCTTTTTAACGTTTCGTTTCTAGCGAACGTTTCTTTGAGTTTGATGGTTTGACACAGAAAGCAACGTTTTAAAATAGTGGCGAATTAGCGTAGACCTGCCAGTTAAAAATAAACGGCCTGGAGAATTAGCTAGGTTACCTTTTTAAAATTGGGAAACAGAATAGCTACAGAAGAAAACATTAAACTGCCTAAACCTGCAACTGGTAACAAAATCGTTCAAGTAAATACTGATATGCAAATCGAAAAACATATGGTAGTCCGTTGTTTTTAAGATCAGAATAGGCAAATGACCATCTCCAGATGCCATAGTATTTTTCACGAATCCTGCAACTGCATATTGATTGGCATCTGTACTTTTGAAAGCCTTCAGGCTTTCAAGGTATACAGAAATATCAGAAAATGTTAGTTGGGGTGGACACTTCGCAAATTTTAACGGAGAAAGAAAATAAGGGGTACTAAACATGGATCACAACCGATTATTGATGTTTTGTTCTGAATAACCCTGACTCTCTTCCTCATTTAAATGTACCGCGTTCCCTGTCATGTGCGAGGGAGAAAAGTGGAATCGGGCACAAATATGGCGGCGGGAACATCGGAAGTGACGTTTTTGGTATCCATGAATACTGTAAAAACGCGGAATTTAAACTTGTTTTGCTAACGCTAACAAGTTGTCATGATGTACTTTGAGTCGCTATTGCCTGCTAACAAGGATCGATATATTAAAAAATTAAATACACTGGGGTTGGATTATTATCCATACGTATTAAAAGACTTGGCGAATGGTCCGACTCAGTGGCCTGAAGTGAAATGAAGTGCAGACATGCACGTTTTGTTGTTGGGTCCCATAATCTACCAAACTCGTCCTCTCTTCTGATAGCTTGAAGCCATTTTGTCCTCCTTTGAGGTTCCGTATTATTATTTGGTAAAATGTAAAACTTTAATTGGTGACTGTTTTGTTTATTTGCGGTGCAAAAGGGCACACAATAACTCTTAGGCATTATGGCTAATGGCAGAGACCGGGGTCATTCCATATGAAATCACCCAAGCTCCCCGCGTGATGGTCTCAGAATTGCTTCATTTAGTGATATTTTGTTACCTGTGATGAGCAAATTAAATTGCAGGTGGTTTCAAGTAGATATCTCATTCCGTTCTCATTTTATGGGCCCCCGAAAAAGGGGGCGTGGCCCACGTTAACCCTCTGGTCACAGTTTGTGAACATTTTCAAAGGGTTATAACCGATGAATTAATAAGGATACAAATTTCATTATTTCAGGATATGTTTATTCTGTCTAATAGTCTGCAACAAACCTTTTAATATGGTGGTTAACCCTTTGAGTGCTTTGCAATTAACCCCTAAACATTGAAATTTGGTGCCGAACATGTCGATTTCAAATGAAATATTATGCAAGTATCCTTAGAATGTCCCCTTTGCCATTTACATGGTTGATAGTATACCTGATGGAGTTTCAAATGAAGGTAAAAACATTTTTTTATCTTCATCCAATTTGGAGAAACATTAACCCCTTTTCAGCTGATAACGAAACGGTGCACTTTTTTGACCCTCATTTTGACCATGTGGGCCTGTTTTGATTTTCAAAAAGTTGGCCTCAAATGAAAGCTTATTCAAAGAACTTCAAAATGCAACACAATCAAACTTGGAACAAATACTCCTACTTGGAAAAATAAGACCCCTTTTAAGTGCTATTTGCACATCGGCACAACTACTCTCAGTGTACAGGTAAATGTACATAAATGGACAAGGACTCATTCACAATGCCAACAGTGCATGGGGGATTAGATTCGGAAGATTATGATGGTTCAGCCATTGTTTTCAGAAACCATGTAGGCCTACTAAGGGGATCCGCCTACCACCTTTATGCTGACATCTACAGGCAGTATTTATGATTGAAATCTTGAGCAGAAGAGAGAAGGAAACCAGGCTCAAGCAGTTAAAGTTACCCAATTCCCTTTTCGCAAATAAAGGACATGAAGGGGCAGGTACGGTTTGAAGGGTTTCATCCACATTAGTAACAATTCTGCCTGGTCTATCAAATTATCTTGAAATTACTGGGAAAACAAATACAAGAAAATGACACAGGCTGCAAATGATCAAAGAGCATGCGACTGAAAGTAGAAATAAATGAGTGGAGTTCAGTATTCCCTGTACATTATTGTACATTTACCTGTACACTGAGAGTAGTTGTGCCGATGTGTAAATAGCGCTTAAAAGGGGTCTTATTTTTCCAAGTAGGAGTATTTGTTTCAAGTTTGATTGTGTTGCATTTTGAAGTTTTGTGAATAAGCTTTCATTTGAGGCCAACTTTTTGAAAATCAAAACAGGCCCACATGGCCAAAATGAGGGTCAAAAAGTACACCGGTATTTAGCTGAAATGCGGTTAATGTTTCTCCAAATTGGATGAAGATAGAAAGATGTTTTTACCTTCAGTTGAAACTCCAAAAGGTATACTATCAACAATGTAAATGGCAAAGGGAACATTCTAAGGATACTTGCATAATATTTCATTTGAAATCGACATGTTCGGCACCAAATTTCAATGTTTGGGGGTTAATTGCAAAGCACTCAAAGGGTTAACCACTGTATTAAAAGGTTTGTTGCAGACTATTAGACAGAATAAACATATCCTGAAATAATGAAATTTGTATCCTTATTAGTTCATCGGTTATAACTTTGAAAATGGTCACAAACTGTGACCAGAGGGTCAACGTGGGCCACACCCCCTTTTTCGGGGGCCCATAAAATGAGAACGGAACGAGATATCAACTTGAAACCACCTGCGATTTGATTTGCTCATCACATGCAACAAAATATCACCAAATGACGCAATTCTGAAACCATCAAGCTGGGAGCACCCCCCATTTTGGGTGATTTCATATGGAATGACCCACCGGTTTGTTTTCCCCCTCGGCTCTACCGGATGTGACTTTTGTGGGCGCTCCCGTTGTTGCCGACTGTATCCATATGAATATGTGATAATACGTGTCCCTCAACAGACGTTCAGCACATTGACGGTGCATTTTCCACATACCGCTCTTGCTCTTTAGGCACCCGGCGGAGGTTTTATTTTTCTCCACTGTGCTCTGAAAAACAATGTCAAGTTATCCCTTACAGCTTACAATGGATAAGAAACGGAGATTCGTGGATGCTATGAAAATGAATGGTTTTTACATAGGGGGAGGTCGATTTTTTTTTTTTTTCTGATGAGGGTACTGATATCCTGAATGCCTGAGTTTAAAATAGGCTATTTATCTATGTCTATATTATCAATAGGGTCGCACACAACGCAAATAATTTTTAAGGGGAATCAATTAGTGGAGAACTTAAATATTTTATGAAAACATTTAAATCACAAAACTACCACAGTTAAAATTTAGGCTACCCTGTGCCATTTTTAGTGATATATTGCGTGCAGCAGTTGAACTGTATTTCCTACTTTGATTATTGCATTTTGCGATTAATTCACGGTTTACATGCGTGCCAATTGCCGCGGATTATATTCCAACAGATCCAGCCAAGGGCGTCATCACAAACTAGCGTAGCTTCATATAACGCAACTGAGGAAAGGACATCTCATGTCGCTTAAATCTTATGTCCTCGTTTCCTCTGTCCTCTCTCCTGTTTCCTCCATGCATCCTCGGTGGGAGGGACTAAGACGCAAGGATAGGACGCAAGTGAGGGGAACTAGTATGCAATTTAAAAGACTTGAGATGCAGCCTCTGTCTCTATCGCTTATCCAGCACTTGAATCGCCAATCCATCCGGAAAGGGTTTTATGCATGCATGGAACACGTCGGGCAGTGTCGTAAATATGAGTTAAACAATGCACATGCGCAGAAACTTAGTGCATGCGCAGAACCGATCGGGCAGGAGGTACGGATAGGGCACTGACAAAAAGCATGGCAGTTCCATTTTGTACCCAGAATACATTGCAGTAGAGGTCTGAGAGCTCTAGAGCAAAGGTTCCCAAACTCGGTCCTGGGGCCTCCCTGTGTATGCTGGTTTTTGCTCCAACCTGGTTTGCAATCATAGGATTTTAAAAAGCTGTTAATTTGTCTTAATTAGGTGCATTTTTGTTCAGAGCAGCAATTTATCCTCTCTTGACAAACAGTATTTTGACAGATATGCATACAAACAGTGAGGAATAAATTCCGCATCCACGTTGCAATATATGAGTAACAACTGCATAAAAAGTGGGAAAAAATGTTCCCAATCAAAGGAAAAAAATCAATGGGTTACTAATTGGTGAAACTGTGGGCACATGGTTGCAAAAACTAACAATTTACTAAACAAGCATATGACAGAGTCAAACCTGTTTTATGTTATGTTTTTGTGATTGAGTGCAAGCAAATTATTTTGAAAGAATTCTAGTCACCTGTCTTCAGCAACCTAATTTGGAGGTTACTGATTTTCTCAGCACCTGATGTGATCCATTTAAAAATGTTATTACCTGAAATTGCTTGCCGCACAGAAAAAAAAAACTTTATATGCAAGGGTCTTTTATTCAGTCTTTTATTCTTCATGGCACAAATGATATTTCTATTAAAATTTGCCTTAAAGCAGCAAATAACATATTTAAACACAAAATGCACCCAATTTGGACAAATTAACAGCTTGTTAAAGTCCTATGATGGCAATTGTGTTTGGGACAAAAACCAGCATACACAGGGAGGCCCCAGGACCGAGTTTGGGAACCCCTGCTCTAGAGGAACTACAGTGTGAACAGAAAGAGGACTGAGGCCCTCTCAGAGCTGAAGTGGACCAGAGAGAGAACCCGGTCCTCTTTGGAATGAATTCACAATGTGAACACAAAAAGAACTGAGTTTATTTTCTGTTGGTCCTCTTTTTGGTCCACTTTTAGAAGACTGAGTTCAGTGCTTTTAAAAGGGACTATGTGTGAAAACACCCTAAGAAAAAAAGGTTCGTGAAGGGTGCTCGTTGGCACCGAAAAGGTTCACACTTAGGAATGGTTCCCTTCAGAACCTGTAGATGGAGCTGAAACCTATAGGGTGCCCGTCCGCACCCTTTAATAGTCTCTCACACAACCGCACTAATAATCAGTAGCCTAGTTAACACTTCGGACCTATTTTGTGTTGAACTTCTTGTATAGCATATTTTTTATTGTGCAAAATTAGCAGAATGCCATGCTGCCGCATTTTTAAACTTACTTATTCTTATAAACTGGGACACAGAAATTACAACTGATACAATTAACGACTTTTCGATTAGACGACTCCTCGAAAAATGGCAGCGCGACACTTGTAGGAGCGAGGACAATCGACATGGACAATAACTGGTGTTAGTCGCGTTCAAGCTGGCTTTGTTCATCAAGTGATATACGCTAGCTCACTTCGATGCGTGGCTGCCAACATCCCACAACAAGAAGATCGTTTAAGGACTAAAATGGATTTGTTTTGCCATTTCTGCTCATCATATCATTTATGCAGCTGCTTTGATATCTGGTTGATAAACAAGTGCATTTACTTTCCATGAAATTAAAATGTCTTATTTTCAATTTATTCCCAGTGTCAGTATGGAGATGCCAACAAAGGTTGAATGCACATGACAAAAAAAAAAGTCTTCATACATGCAAAACTGGGCAGCAATGTGGTTGTCATTGGCAAGCACTTGTTTGCCCCTTACAAGTGTAAATACAATGATTAAAGACACGCCTCCTGCCAGCCAGCTCATAGCTCTATGAGACCCCAGAGCGCACTCTTTGTCATGGTTCTATGTTTATGTTCATGCTTTATGTTCATGGTCATGTCTTTTCTTTATTCTTTTTGGTTTTTGTATTCTCCGGTTTTCAGTTCATGCCATTTTAAGTTTCATTGCACTTGTCTCCCCTGTCTTGTGATCTAGTTGGTTCAGTCCGTCTCCCCAGTCTGTGTGCCTACCTGCTTCGGGTGATTTCAATGGTTTCTGGTGTTTCATATTATTACTTCAATTCTCGTTTACTTCCTTCGCCTTGCTTTTCTAGATTACTAACAAGACTAACATTTATATTTTGTATCATTGTCTACTAACCCAACTAATCCATGTATATATTACTTACTCACTAACGAGCACTTTGGTTGACTTGTAAGGCTGCAACTCTACTAATTGTTACTAATTCAATCTCAGCAATCGCCCTGTTCTAGTCTCCGCCCCTTGCTTGGCTTTCCCTGTCTCTCCCTACATTTCTGCGAGATCTCTCACACGTGCTTAATTGCTTTGTCTGTGCACTTAGAACTCCTTAACCGGAGCTGTTTATTTGTCATAGGATGTCTGCGTGAATCCCGTCCGTGTCTTGGCTTTTGCCAATTGTTGTGGTTTCAGACTTCCCCATGTGTACCTTCCTTTGTAATTAGTTCTCATCCAATTCACCTGTTCCCTGCATAGCATGTGACTTCCCTTCTGTCTATTTAGAGTCCTCACTGCTGTTCTGACTTTGTCAGAGTGTTGATCAATATTCCTTTGTGCAGAGTCTCGTGTATGCCAATTGATTATTGTTTCTCTTCGACTGTTTCGTCCGACCTTGATTTTGCCACAGCCCTTTTTGTCTTGTTTTGTCTTTCTGGATTTTTGACCCATTTCTGTACGACCACGTCTTCTGTGTTTGGATGCCCTGTGTATGACTCACTGCTTTGGATTTCGACTACGATTTTTTGCCTACTGTCTATGTACCGTCGCATCTCTGCTTTTCTGGTTCAGACCCCGGCCTGTCTAGTCGACTTTGTTTTTGGATTTCGTTTTGTGGCTTGGCAATTCTTGTGTCTACTGGTCCTGCCCCGGCAATCAATACAGGCATACGATTTTTGGATTTCCCGATCGCTTGTCCCTGAACGCACCGTCACACTTTTAATGATTGTAAATAAATCCTTTGGAGGCATAAACTAGCTGCGAGCAACAACGCTCGTTTATTCCACATGCAACATCCGCATAACACACACACACTCCCTTTTCACTTCCTGGTCTACCGTAGTAGCCCCAGTTCATGCGCAGACATATTAACCCACCTATGTCTCCTACTACCGTATATAACATCTCCCCCTTTCAGCATGTTATCCCTATAACATCCTCGGAACATTCAAAATGAAAGTGCAGCAGGCTAAACCCACACATTAACTTAAATCCGAGACATCAAAACCTTCTGGTCTCTATCTAAACCAAGGCACTGTATAAGCTATAAGTGTTACTGTAGTTCAATCCCAAACAACATTTCAAAATGTTTTTCGTTCCAACCTCAACACTGTAAACATCAATTACGTAAAAATCCAGTACAACATTATTTTTTTTTTCCATAACCATATACAGTCCATACACCGCACAGTCCATCTCATCAGGAAAATCTACGGGGCCAGTCTCTTGACTGGCTTACTCAGTCGTCCAGATCGGGTCACTGTTTGACCAGATGGAGGGGTTGTAGGTGTAGCTGTAGCCACACTCTGACTAGCAGGAACAGTCTCTAACCTGGTGGCTCCGTCAGAGTGTGAGTCTGTCCCTGTACACTCACTAGGCGCTGCTGGGGTGGCCTGCTGGGAAGCCGGCCCAGGCAGGAGGTGGCGGCGGGTTCACCGCAGCTCTGCTCCTTGCAGCGTCCTGAAGACGAAGGATCTCGAGGTAGTGCTCTCACTGGTGACCATAGCTGGTAAGGACTAAGTCTTTTCATGATCCAATTTGGAGAGTACCACATCTTCTGGTCGCAGGGCAGGTAGGTTTCTGGCCCCGTGACGGCGGTTGAAGTAAAAAGCCTGCTTAGCTTTCTCCTTCATGTCCTTCTCTTGCACAGCTGCTTTGCTGGGCCATTTGGGGTGAGGTTTTTCTCAAGAGTGGGAGGGGTAGTTCTGAGTCTCCTCCCCATCAAGAGCTCAGCTGGGCTGAAACTGGTAGATGAGCATGGAGTAGACCTGTCGCTCAGTTGAGCCATCACCGGGTCATCTTGCTTCAGGATTTTCTTCACCGTCTGAACGGCTCTCTCGGCGTGTATGTTGCCCTGTGGGTGATGAGGGCTGGATGTGCAGTGTTCGAAGTCCAGCTGCTTTGACAGCACCTTGAACTCCGCACTTGAAAACTGGGGTTCATTGTCACTCACCACTTCCTCGGGTATCCCGAATCTCGCGAGCACGCCCTTTAGCTTCTGGATGACTTGTGTATTGGTTGTTGACGGCAGGTGGAGTATGTCGATGAACCTAGAGTAATAATTTGATATTACTAGGTAGTTGTTGTGCTTGTACTCACAGAGGTCCATTGCAATCCTCTTCCAGGGTCGCTCTGGGAGTGGCAGGACAGGAGAGGTTCTATTTGCTGTGTTCTTCTCAGTTCACCGCACACCTGACACGACGCCACAACCTTGCTTAGCTCTGTGGTGAGACCTGGCCACCACGCTGATGATCCCGCTCTATCTCTGCATTTTACTAGGCCTTGATGCCCTTTTCTGTAGGATCTCTCCTCTCATTTGCCTCGGCACGACAATCCTGTTCCCTCTGAGGACCAGTCTATCATGCTCAGACAGTTCTCCTTTCAGTTGGATGTACGCTCTCGCCTCGATAGGCACTCTGGCTGGGTGTTCAGGCCATCCCCTTTTGATGAGTCTCGTGACTGACAGCAGTTCAGCGTCAGCTGCTTTCGCTGTTCTGATCTCGTCCATCTTGCTTGTAGACGCTGGGATCCCCTCCAGTACACTGGCCACATAGCATGCCACCTCACCTTGCGTCTCCGTGTCGGCGTGTGTGTTGGCCATTGGGCTGCGTGACAGGGTATCTGCGACGACCAGAGTCTTTCCAGGAGCATACTCTGCCACTGCATTAAATCTCATGAGCCTCATGAGGAGTCGCTGACATCTGAGAGGCACGTTGTCCAGGCTGCGCTTGTTAGTGAGGGACACGAGGGGCTTGTGGTCAGTTACTAGCTTGAACTGACCCAGTCCACTGAGGTACCGCTCAAACTTCTCACACGCCCACACGCCCACCAGGCCTTCTTTTTGTACCTGGGCGTATCGTGTTTCTGCTTCGGTGAGGCGTCTTGAGCAGTACGCCACAGGTTTCCACTGCTCGCCATGGAGTTGAAGCAGCACGACCCTTATCTGTAACTGCTTGCATCTGCAGACACGGTGGTGGGCTTGCTCACGTCATAGAAGGTGAGTACTGGTGCTGTGGTCAACAGTTCTTTGATCTATTCAAAAGCTGTTTGCTGGGGATCGTTCCATGTCCATGTGTTCTTGTGCTTCAGGAGCTCGTACAGTGGTGCTGCTACTGTTGAGAGGTCTGGAAGGTACCTGCCGAGGTAATTTACCATTCCCAGCACCCTCCTCAACTCTTGCACGTCTGTTGGCGGGGAGAGCTGCCGAATAGCCTCCACCTTCTTTAGGTCAGGCCGAATCCCGGACCGGTCGATGATGTGCCCGAGAAACCGCAGCTGGCTCTGTTTGATGAGGCACTTTTCACGATTCAGCTTAAGGCCCGCTGTCTCTATGTGCTGCATCACCTTCTCCAGGCGACTGTCATGCTCCTTTTCTGTGGCCCCGTAGGCTAGGATGTCATCCATAAAGATCTCGACGCCCTCCAGCCCGTCCAGGGTCTCCATCATCTTCCTCTGGAAGATTTCAGGGGCACTCGTGATCCCGAATGGCAGCCGCTTAAAATTGAACCCGCCAAACAGTGTGATGAAGGTGGTGAGTTTACAGCTGTCTGGGTGCAACGGGATCTGGAAGAATCCACTGGCGGCGTTGAGCGAAGAGAAGACTGTCGCCCTGCTTAGCTTCGCTGTGATCTCATCGGTTGTGGGCAGGATGTACTGTTCTCTTTTAACAGCCTCGTTGAGCCTCTTGAGATCCACACAAATGCGGGCTTTTACATTATGCGTTAAAATGTTTTACATTATGCGTTAGAAAAAAACTTAACATTATGCGTCGTTTTTAACATTATGAGCTGATTTTTCACATTATGCGTCAAAAGTTTTTACATTATGCGTTAACAAAAATTCTTTTCACATTATGCGTCGTTTTTACATTATGAGTTGTAATAATAAGCACCTTAAAAGGTGCAGCTATTGTAGCAAATGTGCGCACCCGTAAAAGGTGCTGAAACGAAACTTTTTTCTTAGAGTGTACAGGGAGTTATTTTTTACTGAAATTCAGGGGAATTTGAGGGCTGCCACATACAAGGACATGATCCGGATCTGATGATTCTTCTGGACCTGACGGGCGAAAATCTGGGTTTTCATAGGGGTTATAATAAAGGAGTGATTGTAGCATTACAAATGGGGATAGAAACATGCAACTAGTTTTGTTATAAAAGCAGTAGCAAGTGAGTCCCTCCTCACTTCCAGCTGAACATACCAGAGTCTCACTGCATGTGAGACTACCGAAACTACGGAGACTGCGGCAATTACTGTTCCTTCTATTTACAACCATGCCACGTTCAAAGTTGAGGAGTGCTGCGCAGCGACGCAGCGACAAAAGCAGAATGCCAAGTGTAAGAGATGTGTGTGAGCGTGAAGTCAAGAATCTGAGCATGCATGCATGCCCACACGCATACGCACAGTCACACACATGCATGCTCAGATGCATGCATGCATGCTTACACATATCTCTTACACTCGGCACCAGTAAATGTTTCGTAAATAACTGAAGCAGCTGGGGGGACTGCTGGGCCTTGGCGGAGGTATGCGCTCTCCGAGTGCTCTTGTTCAGTTTAATTCTTAAATTAAAAATAGGGTAGTTGCATGTTTTAATTGCACATCTAATGAGGAAGAAGAAAATAAAAGCTCTAAAACAGGTATGCAGTCTTTTGGAGCTTAATTTAATGGATAGGTCATACCAAAGGACGTGGGTGTTTCCATTGATACATGTTCAAAAGTAGGCCACACATGGTTTGCTAAGTTGATGCATATCAGCCACTTGTAATCTAAAACTGAAAAAAATTATTCCAAATAATACTGCATTGTAGTTTTATTACTTAATGATAATTGCATGTCATTTGGTTTCCCCCATGACTAACATGCCAGTGGCAACCATATACAAAATTGAACTGCATCAATATAAAATCAATAATGCTCGTTGCACTGTGAGTGTTAGGTAATGATCTGGAACCAGACGCGAGAACCAGGAATTGCAGTAAAATAGGATCTTTATTGGAAAGGGGGCGAACCCCCGCAGAGCAGGAGGCAACAGTACAAAGTCCACAATCCAAAAATCAAAAATCCACAGGGCGTAATCCGGGTCGTAAACAGGGCACCAATCACAGAATTCGTAGTCAGACAAAAGAAGGTTCGATACACAGAAGTAGCAAGCAATCCAAAACAGAGCCAAAATCAAAAATCAGGGACGGTCCAGTCAGAAGAGAATCACGAGAGAATACAAGGCGAAAGCAAGCGTAGCACAGGCAAACCAAGAGAAACGTTCTGACGGGGAACTGCTGTAAAAAGACTGCTTAAATAGACACAAGGGAAGTCACATGCTATGATTAGGGAAAGGTGAACTGGATCAGACTAATTACGTGGGAGCAAACACGAGGGAGAACCTAACCACATGAAATTGGCAAAAGCCAAAACGCGGACAGGGATCACGAGACAACCTATAGACAAAACATACAGCTCCGGTTAGGGAGTTCTAATGTGCACAGATAATGAGAGGCAGGACAGAGTAGAGCAGGTGCGGAGGATCCGCTGAATTGCAGCAAAGACTAAGAGAAGGCAAGAGGCGGAGACTAGAACAGGGCGAGTGCTGAGAGCTTGTTAATCAATAAGTAAGTGCAGCTATACAATCCCTGGTGCTCGTAAGTAAGTTAGTATTATATACAATGTTAGTCTTGGTTAGTAACTTTAACAAAATAACAAACTGTTAGTATGGGTTGGTAAAATAGAAAAGCAAGGCGAAGGAAGCAAACGAGATTAGAAGGAATGTTTGAAACCCAGAAACCATGAAATCACCTAAACATGTGACACGCAGGACTGGGGAGAAGCTGTAGCTTAACAAAAGACCAGACAGGGGAGACAAAGTGCAATGAAGGGCATGGGCAAAGACATGGACTGGAATCTAACAGAAAAGTGGATCTGGCAGGGCAAAAACAAAAACATGGCAAGGAACTCAAACTAAACAGAACATGGCAAAAACATAACAGGCAAGGCAGAAACATAACAGAGCATAGCAGAAACAATGACAGACATGGCAAAATCAGAACAGGAATGGCAGAATCATAACAGTGAGAGTGAGAGATAGAATTAAGTGTCAGATACACTGTTCAGCCACAACATTAAAACCACCAGCCTAATACTGTGTAGGTCCCCATCATGCCACCAGAACAGCTCTGTCAAACTGAAATCCACTTGAATTCCCCAATGCACGGTTTCCCAGCAGAGCATTTCCCAGAGTACCACACTCCCTCCACAAGCTTATCTTCTTCCCATAGTGCATCCTGGTGCCATCTCTTTCCCAGGTAAATGTTCACACATACCCACCCGAAGCACATGATATTAAAAAAAAAAAATGGGAAGTTGTAGACCAGGCAATCTTCTTCTACTGTTCCCAGGTTCTATTCCGATGCTCACATGCTCACTGTAGGCGCTTTCTGCAGGGGACCAGGGTTAGGGTGGGCACTCTGACTGGTCTTCAGCTATGAAGCGGCATACACAGGGTGTGATACACTGAGTGCTGTGAAACATTCCTCATGTAAGTATAATTAAAATTCTCTTTCATTTGCTGTACAGAAGCCTTTCTGTCTGTTAGGACCAGGTGGGATAGCCCTCATTAACCTTGTGCATCAATGAGCCTTGGGCTTCCAACACTCAGTCGCCGTTCCATGATTTTTCTCTCTTTGGACCACCGCCGGTAAGTACTCACCAATTGCTGAGTGGGGGCATCGATGAAGCCTTTCCACTTCAGTGATGCTCAGACCCATTCTGACAATAATGATTTGGCCCTTGTCAAAGTTGTTCAGGTCCCAGTTCTTCCATATCCAACGCGTCAACTACGAGAACCGACTGTAAGCTTAACAACTAAAGTCTGTCTGCAGACCTTGACATGCCTCTTTATCAGAAGATAATTAATTTTATTTGCTCCATCTATGAGTGGTTGTAATGTTTTGGCTCACTGGTGTATATATATATATATATATATATATATATACACAAAAAGTAAAATGAAAAGAAAAGACAAATAACTCTGAGAATATATTTATTTCGAATTTGAAAGTATGTCATTTAATTGGTGAGCAATTCAAGATGAAGTTCATGAGACTTTTTTCTGGAGGTACAAAATGTCACATGGGGTGGTATCCCAAAAGTCACATAGTGTACAGAAACGAGTTGTTCCACCGTTAGCGTCCAAACAAGCATCACACGGATGCTGCATGCTCCTAATGAGACGACCAATGTCCGCTCGACGAATTCTCTGCCACTCCTCCTGGGGTGCTGCACACTGCAGTACCAAGTCCTGACAGGGTAAGTGCTGCCATTGTACACGTTGCCCCAGCATATCCCATGTGTGTTCTATGGGGGAGAGGTCAAGGGACATCGCAGGCCAGGGCAAGGTTTGAATTTGGTGCTGTTGGAGATGGTCAAGGACAACGCATGCACGATGAGCTCTGGCATTATCATCTTGGTAGATGAATCCAGGTCCATGACGGCATGCAAACGGAAGCACGTGCGGAGTGATGATGTTTTCACAGTAGTACACCCTTGTGACTTTCCCATGGGAGATGGGGAGGTCCGTCATGCCTGTCATAGTGACTCCACCCCACAGCATTACTGACCCTCTCCCATGCCAATCGTGGAATCATAGCGGCTTGCTGATGAGGACGACCATCACTGAAGTCCAGATTGAACCGGTACTCATGCTGAGCATTACACATGACCATTGGGCATTGCTCCATCGTCGACACCACTGTAGCCTTGTCTGCCGATAACGATCTGAGAGGGGCAATGGGATGTATGGCTACCTGGCTCGCAGGTTGGCAGCATGCAGACTGTTTCGTGTGGTCTGCGCTGAGATGAGGTTTCTAGAGCCTGTAGATGCCCTTATTGCAGCTGTGTCGCATTCAGTCGCCTGTCACGCAGGGCTCTATTGACGATCTGGTGGCCATCTCTCCTGGTTGTGGATCTTAGATGCCCTCTTCGAGGTCTGTCCTGGACTCTACCGGTGGCAAAACAGCGTGCCCACAATCGGCTGATGACACTGCGAGGCAAGAGGTTGTCTGGCTACTAAGCCTGGGTTCTTTTAGCCTGGACCATCCCTATGACCCGCAATCTTTCTTTTTCCCGGAGTCTTCTCATCATCGAAAGTGGTGAAATGATGGATGAGTGTGGTTCTAGGCATGCTTTTAAGCCCATATGTGGACAAAAAGCATGTGCATCACAGCATTTGCACCCTGAAGGCATGATGTTACTTTGCACATGCAACCCCAGGCGCACTTGGGCGCCCTGTTTCTGCAAACTTGGAAACTTAGCAATTTATGGGCTATGTACTGAAATGTGCCAGTGGCTAATCACAAACAAACTCAAAAATCTCACCAACATCGAAATTCAATTGTGCAAAATTAATTAATTAAATAATTAAATTGTGCAAAATATCATTTTTTAGTTCTTTAGGATTGAAATTATGTTTAATTTGCATTGTCCCTATAGAAATAAACTTGAAACTAACTGATATCCCCTATTTTTTGTGAGCATTATACATTGTATAAGCAGTATGTAATAATATATATATATATATATATATATATATATATATATATATATATAAAACCCCAATTCCGAAATAGTTGGGACGAAGTGTAAATTGTGAATAAAATCAAAATGCAATGACTTTCCGATCACATGAGCCAATATGTTGTTTACAATAGAACATTGATAACCTTTCAAATGTTGAAACTGAGATATTTTACATGAAGTTAACCGGCATCAGGTGAGTCACACGCTTGGCTGTAAAGGGGAGGTCTTGGAGAGGCTGAGTCTCTCAGAAGTAAAGATGGCCAGAGGCTCTCCAACCTGTGAAGGCTTGCGTAAAAAAAATTGTGGAATACTTCAAAAACAATGTTCCTCAATGTCAATTGCAAAGGCTTTGAAGGTCTCATCATCGACAGTGCAGAACATCATCAAAAGATTCAGAGAAACTGGAAAAATCTCTGTGCATAAGGGACAAGGCCGAAGACCTTTACTGGATGCCTGTGATCTTCGGCCCCTGCATCACTCACCGGCGTGATTCTGTCATTGACATTACTAAATGGGCCCAGGAATACTTCAAGAAACCACTGTCTGTAAATACCGTCCGCTGTGCCATCCACAGATGCCACCTAAAACTCTATCATGCAAAAAGGAAGCCGTTGTTGAGCATGATCTAGATGCGCCGCCGTGTTCTGTGGGCCAAGGCTCATTTAAAATGGATTGTAGCAAAGTGGCAAAGTGTCCTGTGGTCAGATGAGTCTAAATTTGACATTCTTGTTGGAAATCATGGGCGTTGTGTCCTCTAGGCTAAAGAGGAGAAAGACCACCCCTCCTGTTATCAGCGTTTAGCTCAAAAGCCAGCATCTCTGATGGTATGGGGATGCATTAGTGCATATGGTGTGGGACTCCTGTATGTTTTAAAAAGCACCATGAATGCTGAAAGGTATATAAAGATTTTAGAGCAACATATCGAGGGCTGACTGCAATAAACAGTTATGTCCAATATATAGCATCTGGACGTAACTGTTTATTGCAGTCAGCCCTCGATATGCTCCCCTCCAGGCGACATCTATTCCAGGGAAGGCCTTGTGTATTTCGACAGGACAATGCAAAACCACATACTGCAGCTATTACAACAGCATGGCTTCGTAGCAGAAGAGTTCGTGTGCTGGACTGGCCCGCCTGCAGTCCTGATCTTTCACCGATTGAGAACATTTGGCACATAATTAAATGAAAAGTCCGTCAAAGGAGACCCAAAACTCTCCAGCAGCTGGAAGCCTGTATTAAACAAGCGTGGGATCAAATTCCAATGGCTAAAGTCAAGAAACTTGTCTCCTCAATGCCCAGACACCTGCACTCCATGTTAAAAAGAAGAGGGGATGCTACACCATGGTAAACAGGCCCCTGTCCCAACTTTTTTGAGACCTGCAACAGCCATCGAATTTGAAATGAGCTCAATTGTGGATAAAATTTTAAAATTTCTCAGTTTCAACATTTGCTTTGTTATCTCTGTTCTATTGTGAATAAAATACTGGCTGGTGTGATTTAAAAGTCATTGCGTTTTGATTTTATTCACAATTTACACTTTGTCCCAACTATTTCAGAATAGGGCTTGTACACATACAGACACACACACACATATATATGCATCTGTGCATTTAGATCATACAAAGGACCAGTAAAACCAGCCTCGAGAACTACAATATACAGACCACCGAAGAAGAATTTTAAAAAACTCAAGCGATTCGAGCGAAAGCTGAACATTACCTGTCTACACAGGAACCCAGAGCTCTTCTGACAAGGACAAACCCTTAACACCCCCTTTTTTTTTTTTACCCCTCCCTCAGTGAACTAACTTTCAGGGCGTGTCTGAGCCCTTTGCCCCTCACTTGCGCACGTAAATGCTTGTTTAAATAAAGACAGGGCTGAGTTGGAAAACTTGTTTGGCAATGTATGGGATGCGCGCAGTGCCTCGCTGTTAAATTACTACCGGATTGCCCTTGTTGACGGGCGCGGGAGTGACGAGCTCATGACATTGTGGTTTTGACGGGAAGCCACGTTTGGCCAACACTGGACTGCTACAACAACACACAGCAACAAAATGGCAGTTGTTTCGTTGGTACTTGGTGACGAAATAGATAAATAAAATTATTAAAATCCTAACAACCATCATAATGAAGTGGCAGATTAATCCCTACATCTATCAAATGACATTATCACTGTTTGTGTGTGAGAATCCTCACCGTTATCCAACCGATAACTCCCTATTACTTTGCTTGATTAGTAATCAGAGGATTGATCAACTAATTTGCCAAGACTAATCGGCAGAATGACAGGCCGATTTCAGCTTCCATGGAATTATTGCTCAGAGCATCAAACTTGAAATGCTCACGAGATAGCAAATTTGCTCATATTTGCTCACAGGAAGCTAACGCAGTGCCATTAACGAATATTAAAACCTTTCTTATGCCGCGTTCAATGCTTGGTCAGTATGTTTACGATAGTCTAATGTTTCCCTCCTAAACACGTACTTTTTAATGCCATTCAAAAAAAAAGAAAGTTTAGTTTCAGTCTTCTTTCATAATCTGATAAACGAAAGGTTTAAACATTTAATCTGCGTAAACAATCAATCGGTCCCTTGTTGGTGAAACTGACACGTGATCGCAAAAACTGCCAGTTCATTTGGCGAACAATAGAGTCATACCTGTTGTGGTTTATTTAATTTTATTAAGTTCAGGCCAATTATTTTGAAAGAACTCAAAACACCTGTGTTCAGCAACCTAACTTGGGGCATACTGGTTTTCTCAAAGTCTGATTTGATCTGACTTATATTAACCTGAAAATCCTCCCAAAATAGAAAAAAAAGTCCAATATGTTCAAGGGTTTTTATTCTTCATGGCACAGTGGATATGTCCATTAAATTATGGCTCAAGATGGCAAATAACCGCTCTAAACATGGAATGCAGCTAATTAAGACAAATTAACAGCTTTTTAAAATTCTACAATTGCAGTCGCGGTTGGAACAAAAACCAGCGTACACGGGGGGGCGCTAGGACCGAGTTTGAGTACCACTGTTCTAGCTGATTATAGGAATTCAACAGCTGCAATGACAGCGTGTAAAGGCAGATTTCAAACGGCTGTCAAAAATTCAGTTATTAAGACAAAAATCCGACAATATACAAATTGCATCTAGACAGCACGGAGATGTTGGTAATTTGTTTTTAACAATGATTTATTGGCTCCATAAGTGAAAAACTGATGTTTAAAAATGCCATTTTTGCATTGACTCCAATTGTTCGCATGAAAAAAACGATAAAAATTCAGTTTTTGAGATAAAATTCTGCTATTTTCCAGACATCATCTACCATGACTCCAAAATTTTGTAATTTTTTTTTCATGAACATTGAAAATGTATTTAGCAAGAATTTGCAAGTATTTGTTTATAATACCGTTTACAGTCAAACATTTTGATGCACTATAGTCTCAATTTTCGATAAATCAAAAATCTGTGTGGAAGTTTGTGTAGGACAGTCTGAAGATGCTCTGTAGCAAGTTTGGTGTCAATTGAGCAAAAATTGTGGGAGGAGATTGGTTTAATAAGTTCTAAAGTTTTTGAAAAAAACAGTGATGGACTTCATAATTTGCAATAGGTTAAAACGTACAAAAGTTTCTTCAGTTTTGGGGCTACATTTTGGTGAAAGCTGCAAATCTGTAGCACATATGGTTGATTTGTTGGGAATTTTCAAAATTTTGAACTTTAGAGGCTTGCTGTAGTGCCTTCGTCAGGACTATTGGCCTGTTTTTGCAGCTGAGGCAGTCTGGCATGGGACTGGACCTTTGTGCAAAGTTTGGTGATTTTTCGCGCATGGGAAGTAGGATTTCCTCGGAAGACGAAGAAGAAGAAGATGCAGGATAACAATAGGGGTCCCTAATTACGCTTTCAGTTTTGAGAAATGACCCCGCCCCCCGGGCGATTTTGGAATTTAAATCGAGTGCTGACTCCCCCTTCCCGCTGCGCCGTCGTCGGCTAATTTGGCGACCAAATTGAGAGTACCCACATTTGCGACTACATAAGCATCGGTTTGTTTCCTTTTTTTAAATTAAATTCAGGGGGCACGTGGGGTTGTAGTGACAGTAATATACTACTCAAAATTTGATAGGGATCATAGGAATTTTTTTGTGAAATGACATGCAAATTTGGTAACTGCCACTGATGAGCAATATATTGGATAAATGACATGCAGTCAGACACAAAACACATTTGCACGTGCATTTCATGACATTAAATGAGCGTGCAGCCTCACATTTTGGCTTTGACTAACACTTCACCATTTCAACTCAGACGTGTGTGTTGCTTGTTGGTGAAAATTTGGAAGTTCCCAAATTTTTTGCATTACATTTAGCAATAACAATGTCTCCTCAACGTCTTAGACGTCGATTGACTTCAGAGCAATTGGGAAGATGCATCGGAATGCTTGACTCTGGCTTCTCACAACATCACGTTGCTAATGCACTTAACGTCAGCCAAAGCGTTGTGAACAGAGCGTGGAACCGGCATCAAACGTTTGGTACAGCAGCACACCGTCATGGGGGTGGTCGTCAGAGATCGACTACACAACGACAGGACCACTTTCTCACACTTCAGGCACGACGTCATCCTTTCTGGACAGCCACCACCCTACGAAATGACCTTCATAACGCCTCGGGGGTCAGGGTATCCACTCAGACGATACGGAATCGTCTTCATACTGCCGGCCTCAACTCAAGAAGGCCATGTGTTCGAATCCCACTGACCATGCGTCATAGGCGTGACCGTTTGGATTGGGCTCACGATCATGTCACATGGACACACAACGATTGGGCTCCAGTTCTCTTTACTGATGAGTCCCGATATTGCTTGGACTTTACTGACTGGAGGCAACGGGTGTGGCGAAGACAACGTAAGCGATTTAATGACGCCTACATCAACGAACACAACTGTTATGGTGGCGGATCAATTATGGTCTGGGGAGGAATAAGCAGGAACGGCAGAACGGACCTGCATGTCATGGGGAGAGGGACGATGACAGGGGTACGGTACAGGGATGAGATCCTCAATGTGTACGTAAGACCATACGCTGGTGCTGTTGGCCCTGATTTCATCTTGATGGATGATAACGCCCGTCCCCATCGTGCTAGGGTGGTGAATCAATTCCTAGAGCAGGAGACAATTGTCCGCATGGATTGGCCCGCGCGTTCGCCGGACCTAAACCCTATCGAGCATGTGTGGAACATGCTGCAGGTCGCCATTTCCGGTCGTAGGGCACAACCCACAACTCTAGAAGAGCTCGGAAATGCCCTTGTTGAAGAATGGAACAACATTCCAATTGCAAGCATCCGGGTTCTGATTGACAGTATGACCCAACGTTGTCAAGCCGTCATTCAAGCTAGGGGAGGCCATACCCGTTATTGACATTAACTGTGGTAATGAAACATCAAACGAACACTGTCTGTTTTCACTTTACATGTCAGAGGTGAAACCATGAAGTGTTCATGAGAGCCAAAAGTGTGAGGCTGCACGCTCATTTAATGTCATTAAATGCACTTGCAAATGTGTTTTGTGTCTGACTGCATGTCATTTATCCAATATATTGTTCATCAGTGGCAGTTACCAAATTTGCATGTCATTTCACAAAAAAATTCCTACGATCCCTATCAAATTTTGAGTAGTATATAATTGCCTTACCATGTAAAGTTTACTGTAGGCTAAATAGTTTTTGAATGGTCAAACATGCCAAAGGCAGAGGATTTTGAACAGAATTGTGACTGTATTAATTATCACAATGACAGCATTGAAGTAGCCTAAACATGTTCAGCAGGTATAGGACGGCACAAATTGTCATTTTCAACTGATCCAGTACCTAAACAAATATGAACACACACACACACACACCCTGGTACTTATATATTTGTGAGGACATTACATTGACTTATATTCATTCCTTCTGCGTCCCTACAACCTTTACATCATCTTAACAACAAGAAATGTATGCCTAACCCAAGCTCTTATCCTAAACTTAACCTATTGTGGTGGGAAAAATATTCCTAAAAACTTGAAAATCAAAGTATTACCATAATCACAGTTCAACAGAAAGAACTGAGCCAGGCCTTTTGAACTGCTGTCAGAGTGTGGAGCTGAGAAGAGGCAAAAACTCATAAATCTTTCAAAAAACCTGATAAAGAAGCTCCTGCAGAACGCTCAGGGCTGGCTGGGTGTGTCATGGTTTGTGAGGTGTGCGTGTGTTTTGGACTTTTCTTTGTGGCTCTCGTCCCGGGACAAGATCGAATTCCTTTTCAATCGGATTCTTTTCCCAGCTGGCTGATTGAACTGGGGCGGCTCTTCCCCGGACTCTATATAAGCTGGAAGTCCGCCACGCCTCCTTTGCCAGAGAGTCTGTTTGTAGCTAAGCACTAGCCGAAGATATCTCTAGTCAGGATTTGTGTGACTTTATATCTTTCAGTTATTATTGGAGATACTTCCTCTTTAGGAATTGTCTCTTTTCTACTTTTGTTCTCTCTTCCGTTTCTTCCGTTTTTTGGACTATTATACGTCCTTTGGAAGCTCGAGTACTTTCTGGTGGTCTGTATAATTCTCTGTGTTTGTATTGTGTCCGTACTGCTCGTTCTCTCTCTGGCCGCTGCACTTGGCCGCTCTATTTTACCAGCCATTACAGGGTGAGCTAATCTTCCAGAATGACCTTATCAATCATCAACCAACATGGTTCGGATGAGGGTTCAGACAGTCAGTGGTCAGTCGGCGTGGGGTGATTGACGAAGAATATAAGTTACTCAGTTTGTTAGAGGGCCAATACAGAAGTATATGGGGTCAGTAAATGCCATATTACTGATCCTCATTTTCGTATTAGCCCTTTACCAAGCTGTGTAACAAATTTATCCCACCAAAGACCTTCTTTTCACATGCATGCCGTTTCGGCTGCTCCAGAGACACTAAGGGAGATAATCTACTCACAAACGCACACCATGTATGGGCTCGGAGACATAATATGGGAATATACGGGGTTTCCATGTGGCTGCTTTCGACCAATGCCATCCAAGCATTCTTGTCTGAGGTGGAATAATGAATGGTATGTGGTTTGCGCAGACCAGCCTGGGTTTTTGTATTTCACCTGGATGGACTTTCAATAAACCCAATCGCATCAGACTCTGAAGAATGTCCTCATTCTTTGAGAATAGATTTACAAGTGTCAGAGGAGTATTTGGTCCACTTGCTCGGACTAAGTTTTTTCTGCGACCCCTATCCCTAATTCTAACCTTACCCATAACTTTAAATAATAAGTCACAATTTGCCTATGTAGTCACTTCCCAATAATGTCCCTACTCTGTAGGAAAAAAACATTTTCTGGTTCTCACTTTGTAACATGTACAAGAATACACACACACACACACACACACATGCACGCACGCACACACACACACACACACACACACACACACACACACACACACAGAGAAAGCGGTTTTAAATTCACTCTTGTCATGTGCTGTAACATCACAGAACCCAAGGTTAAAATCATCCAAGATATTTGGCTAGAACTTATTGACCAAGTAGACTCAAACTACTTAAGAAGATTTGGACCAAATTAGGATGTAAAGAGCATATAAAATGTTATTGATTTCATGGACAAATGGTCAACGTTCCACAGATTCATCATTCAACAGAGACATTTAAAAACATTATTGACAAAGATAGGCTACATTACAAATTGAGACCATTTAGAGAGCCTATTTTCACCCGCTAACACAAATGAGGTAAACGACCACTTTGCATGCATAAAACGTCTAAAGTACGGATGTAAGGAAAACCATTTATTTCAAAAATCATAAAAATACACTGCATGGCCAAAAAAAGTCACCACCTGAATTTAATTAATCAAATAGGTAAAGTCTTCCATTGGATAATTAGTATAGTGATTGATATGTTTCAGCTGGTAACAAATTATTCAACCCTAACTGATACAGTAGGTAGCTTCTCATTTCTTACATAACCATGTCAGAAGACATATCCTGTGGTCATAGAAAAGTTGTTACTCTATTTCAGAGGGGTCCAATTATTGGCATCTAGCAAAGGAAACAACCAAGGAGATTGCTGAAGGTACTAAAATTGGATTTAGAACTGTCCAACGTATTGTTAGAACCTGAATGGATAGCGGTGAACCATCATCTTTGAGGAAGAAATGTGGTATAAGAAAATCTTGAATGATCGAGATTGGAGATTACTTAAACGTTTGACAAAATCAAATCATAAAGAAGAGCACTCGGAGAGCGCATACCTGCGCCAAGGCCCGGCAGTCCCCCCAGCTGCTTCAGTCATTTACGAAACATTTACTGGTCATTTAAACATTTACTGGTGCCGAGTGTAAGAGATGTGTGTAAGCGTGAAGGCAAGAATCTGAGCATGCATGTGTGTGACTGTGTGTGTGTGTGTGTGTGGGCATGCATGCATGCTCAGATTCTTGCCTTCACGCTTACACACATCTCTTACACTCGGCACTCTGCTTTCGTCATTGCGCGGCACTCCTCGACTTTGAACGTGGCATGGTTGTAAATAGAAGCAACAGTAATTTCTGCAGGCTCCGTAGTTTCGGTAGTCTCACATGCAGTGAGTGTCTGGTATGTTCAGCTGGAAGTGGGGAAGGACTCACTTGCTACTGCTTTTATAACAAAACTAGTTGCATGTTTCTACTCCCATTTTTAATGATACAATCACTCCTTTATAATGACCCCTGTGAAAATTTTGATTTTCGCCCGTCAGATCCAGAAGAATCATCAGATCCAGATCATGTCCTTGTATGTGGCAGCCCTCATGGAGATGTATTCCCCTGAATTTTAGTAACAAATAACTCCCTGTATTTTTAGCTTACCGGCCCTATGAGCTGATAAGCTATTGTCGTGGTGTGGCGTCCTTCGTCCGTCGTCTGTTGTCCGGAACATTTTTTATCTTTTTTTTCGGCCTGATGAATTTTTGCGTAAATTTGCCATAACATACTACTAGACCATATCTCCAGATGGTTTTTCTGGATTTTTGATTGAATTATTTTTGTCCATTTTATGGGCCCTTGAAATTTTGGCCCTGATGTTAAAAATAGGACTGAGAAATTTTAAAAAGTTATTTTTCAAAAACGGCGTGATAAATTTTTTTATAAATCAGGCAATCAACTTACCTTGGTACCGTCAATGTACAGTGCAAGTGCCATTTTGATTGAATTGACAGAAGTGGGTCTAGTGGGGGTGCTGCACTTTATGAATATGCAAGATGGCCTGTGGAGGCCAAATGGTTGCAGATAGAGATTAAGTTTGTATTATCGACATATAGGAAGTCATATATGACCTTTAATTTGGCTATGTTAAAGTTGACCTCAGATGACTTTGAAAGGTCAAACTTGAGGTCAGAGAAAATATTAACAATGTTAAAAGATATGACTTGAAATTTCAAAAAATTATTTCTCAAAAACTGTCTGGTCACTTTTTTTTATAAATTTGGCAATCAAATCACCTCGATGTACTTTATGTACAGTGCGAGTGCCATTTTGATTGAATCAACAGAAGTGGGTCGAGTGGAGGTGCTGTACTTTAACATTGAGTCTTATGGAGAATAGGCAACATTGCTTGTGGAAGCTAAATGGTTGCAGATAATGATTAAGTTTGTATTACTGACATGTAGGAAGTTATATATGACCTATATTTTGGCTGTGTTAAAGTTGACCTCAGATGACCTTGAAAGGTCAAACTTGAGGTCAGGCAAAATGTTACAATTTTCAAAGGCTTCTAGGCTTGAAAATATTGAAGATTGGGAAAATATGTGTATTGAACACTTATATGAAGTCATATATAAACTTTCATTTGATGGCCTTGAACTTGACCTTCGGTGATTTTCGAAGGTCAAACTTTGCATAGTGAAATTTCAATGACTTCTATCACCAAAGCTATTACAGATAGAGCTCAGGTTCATATTGTGGGCATATAGGAAGTCATGTATGAAGTTTCATTTGGTGACATTGAACTTGACCTTCAATGACCTTCAACGGCCAAACTTCACAGCGAAATTTCAATGCTAATATCAGCAACTTCGTTACAGATAAAGTGGAGATTTGTATTGTAGATGTATAAGAAGTCAACATCTAGGAAGTCACGTATGAACTTTCATTTAGTGACATTCAATTTGACTGTTAGTGACCTTTGAAGGTCAAACTTGACATAGTACAATTGCAATGACTCGTATTGCCAAACGGTCAAAGATGGAGCCTAGGTTTGTATTAGAGACATATAGGAAGTCGTATATGAACTTTCATCTGGTGACCTTCATATTGACCTTCAAAGGTGAAATGTGACCTAGTGAAAATTCAATGACTTGTATCACTGAAATGGTCACAGATGGAGCCTAGGTTTGTGTTACTGACATCTAGGAAGTAACATATGAACTTTCATCTGGTGACATTCAACTTGACTGTCAGTGACCTTTGAGGGTCAAACGCAACAGTTAAATTACTTGTATCACCAAAATGGTCACAGATTGAGCCAAGGTTTATATAATGACATTTAGAAAGTCATGAAGTCCATTTGCTGACCTCAACTTGACCTTCTATGACCTTTAAAGTTCACAACTGACATATTGAATTTTCAATGACTTGTATCTCCAAAACTGCTTGAGAGCTTAGGATTGTGTTTGTGTTACACGAGGTCTTATAAATGCATGTGAACTTTTATTTAGTGATCTTGACATTGATTTTCTTTGATTGGAATGTCAAACTTCACATGAAATTTTCATAACTTGTATCACCACTATAAGACTGCTTGCCGGTAAGCTACAGGACCCTTGGTCCTATTTTTCAAGTTATTTGCCAAAATGTTTCAAAGTGCCCTATCTCGCAATGTTAAACGATCCTTCAAAAAAATTCATGGATTTAGAATCCCTTCCGGATCTAGCCCAAAATCTAATTGGATCTAAGCAGTGACGTCTCTAGAACTGATAATTTGTGGGGCCCGGACTATACCTTTACGTCAATGATTATTCCTGGCTTGTACTCACTTATTTTCCGTTATGAACACGTTTTCCAATTGTGACAATTATCCTCTGGCAATCAAAGTTACGGTTTCTCTCTTTTTCATGCAATCTATTGACGACTAAATAATGGGCTAAATTCAGATCAGAAAAATTATTTAGGCTACTCAAAAATAGGCCAATGCTTTATGAAAGACAAACTGCTCTGAAACGTCTGGGCTACCTTTTCCACACATCAAGTGATTTAACTTCCGCTTCATGATCGTTTTGTTTAAATAAAATAAAAGACCATTTGAAATGTCTGTGTGCAGTTCTGAATAACGCTGATTTAAATGCACGAAATTACGCATCCAGATTAATGATTGTCGCCGTACCGAAATGTAGCTACCATACGGTACCGGCATGTTCTCGGAGTGAATCTATTGCTCAATCCCTCAAGGAAGTTGCATGTCGGGATTGCAACTATTAACGCAAATACAACCAATCCACGCAAATTTTTCACGGACAAAAAAAAAAATAATAAATCGCCAAGACATTGCAACTTTCATTGCCACTTTTTGAAAAAGCTATCGCAAAATTGGGCAAAAAATCAATAAAACAATAAAAAAAGCCGGGAAAATCCTGGAAGGATTGTTTGTCAATTATGAGAATGATTGAGTGCAAGCCAGGGTTAATAATTGTTTTAAAGGGAAGCTCTGGGCCCCACCAATCTTCAGTACTAGAGACGCCCCTGGATCGAAGTTAGACCAAGTCCCACCTTCTGTGAAAATTTCGTGTAAATCCGTCTGTTAGTTTTTCCGTAATGTTGCTAACTAACTGACGATCAAACACACAAACAAACAGATTCAAATGATTATATAACCTCCTTGGTAGAGGTAAAAATCAACAGTAGACCTCATGGCTAAGTTTAGTAGTGAAAATAAGAGCATTAGAGAACTGAGGAAGAAGTTACACCAAGAGATTGAGACTAAATAACTGTGTAGCCTTAAGAAACCACTTATCAGTGAGGATAATCAGACAAAAAGGTGTCTAATTAAAAGGATGGGGAGCATAAAGATATGAGTCTGGAGCAATGGAGAAAGATCGTATGCTCTAATGAGTTCAAATTTATCTTCTTCGAGTGATTGGTGAGTCAAGGTAAGAAGAGAGGCGGATGAAATGATATACCCATCATGCCTAGTTCCATAGTACAAGCCTATAGGGTAGTGTTATGATCTCAGTGGCGGATCCAAGCGGGGGTGCGCGCCCCCCTTTTTTCGCAGAGAAGTGAAAAACTCACGCGTGTATTGTTTTCTCAGTAAGTGCGAATTTATACTGATGGACTTAAAAACTTATAAGTCTGACGAGACAGAAATAGTATAGTTGGGTTAGAGGAACTTTAATTAGATGATTACATAATTGATATGTAGTTGTCTTTGAGTAAGGAGACACAACAGTCCGTGAGGTCATGACCTTGTTTGTGTCTGTGGAGCAGGATTTGAGGAATTAGTGATGTAACCTCATCTGGCTTCAGTGATCATAATTGCAATGCTGTCAAACGCCTTAAAACAATCCTTGAGGTCATTCAGGCCAGAACCCGAGAGCATTTATTCAAAGACACTACGTGCACCATGCCTCGCATTTCCAGATCCCAACGTGATCAAGCCATTGGGCTGTGGATGGCTGGAACATCCTGAAATCGCATCGCCCAGCATTTTGAGGTAAGCCAACCCACAATCTCTAACCTTGTGGTTCGTCACCAGGAGAGTGGAAGCACCAATGATCGACCCCGACCTGGTCAGCCAAGGGTCACGACCTCAGCCCAGGAGAATCAGATCCACCTGGTCCAGCTGAGAGATTGGTTTCAAACCTGCACCAGGACGGCTCAGGAGACCCTAGGAATCCACAGACCAAAGATCAGCAGAGGAACAGTGAGTCGCCAACTTGCAGAGCGAGGGATCAGAGCCCACAGGGCATGTGTTGGAATGCAGCTTGATGCACGGTGCAGGGCTACCAGGCTTCGCTGGGCTGAAGAATATAGTCAGAGACGAGTCCCCAACCGATTCTGGAGGAATGTTGTCTTCAGTGGTGAGTCCAGATTTTGCCTGTACCAACATGATGGGTCTACAGATGACGTGGTGAGAGATACGTGGCCCGCTGCATTGCTGAGACAGATCGCTTTGGAGGAGGCTCGGTGATGGTCTGGGGTGCCATTCGGTGCAGCTGGAGGTCCCACCTGGTCATAATCAATGGAAATCTTAATGCAGCCCACTACTGTGACCTTGTCATCAGACCGCACGTCGTGCCTTACATCCAAACCACCGTGAGGTCACGTTCATGCAAGACAAAGCACGACCTCACTCAGCACGTGACCCAGCAGCTCCTGGCCCAGAATGGTGTGCAAGTCATGGAATGGCCACCTTTCAGCCCTGACATGAAGTGCATCGAGCATGCGTGGGACCTGTTGGATCAGCGGGTTCGGCAACGCACTCCAGCTCCCAGGATGAGGGCGGAGCTCCAAGAAGCCCTTCTCCAGGAGTGGCAGGCCATTCCCCAGCAACAGCTCAACAGAATGGTGCTGTCCATGCCAAGACAAGGGATGGCTTTGTTGCAGACACTTGGCGGTCACACTCGGTACTGAGATTGGAGTTGATCTTTGTTGTTGATTTTGTTGTTAAACTTGTCATTGTTGATTCTTTTGTCGTCCTTTTTTTGTTGATGTTATCTGACATTTTGTCGAAGTTGTTGTTATGGGTAAAGTCAAAAAATGGTTGCAAATGTGAATCCGAGTTTGGCTACAATTCTGGTTATAAGTTTTTAAAGTCCATCAGTGTAGTATATATGCATTATCAACCATCATCATCTTTTATATGTTCCCATTCTATGACCTCAAATGTTTTCGTAGTCCTCACAGTTTATATACCACTTTTAATGGTCCACTTTCACTATTCCGGTTGTCTTGCATCATGGTAAATTTATTTGGACCCAATTGTATATATTTGCTTTATGCGATAGGAATGATCAAGAAACTCTGTTCTTGCAAATAAAAAACAATACATGGACTAAAGCTATGCAGAATTTTTTAGATTTTTTTTGTTTTCGTCCTAAAGTTTAAGAAGGCAGCCTTGCTGGGAAATTTGTTCGACTAATGGCCTTGCTTGTCCCCTTTGCGGTAACAGTCTAAAAACGCGTTTCAACGACATAAATGTCAGAAAGCAATGGAAAGGCGGAAAAGCTTAGAGAATAAAGCAAACCGAGAGTTTAGGCTCAGCCTTTCAAATGCCAAAAAATGACCAGCTGTTTGGCCATGATGATCCTCATAGCAAGCAGTTTTCATTTGCAGGGGGACATGGAAGCGGTAAGACTGACGTTAAATTAATAGGCTATGGCAAGTATGCGTTCGGTTAAAATTTGCTTGAGCTTACAAAAGGCCCCCACTGATGGACCAGTTGTTCATAGGCCTACTATTTGATGCATATTGATTCGTTGTTTTACGGTGCCAAATAAAATTTGTCCTGGAATACCGGAAGACAATCCAAATTTTCCATTCGAAAACCTCGTCTTGACATTCAGAATCATCCATCAATAAACTTGTAACCCGCGAGTACTGCGGTTCTGAAGCTAGTGAGCTATTCAATGCCCTTTAGAGTCTGTAAGCAAGATATGTAACATTATTTTAAAAAGGTTATGTATGAGTCAATCCAAATAGTTCAATGGTCTTATTGAAAAATTCTAAATGGCCTTAAAGTCACATTTCTTTTTCAGATTCATTCATGTAAATATAATAATAGTAATAATAATAATAATATTTCCGTAAAAAAATAGTTTATATGTAGACAATGTTATGTTTTAATACAGGACAGCATCATTGTATTAAATTTATATCAGGACATCTTGAGAATAAATAGGATCTTTAATATAAATAAGGTAGTTTGTTTTTGGACATCACCCACTCAACCACTGCCTCCAGATTAGTAAATTCACTCAAATGTGCAGAAATTCAATTTAATGGTGACTCGGATTATGTATATGACAACACGTCCTACTCTCACAAGTTACTTGGGAGTGTTTTGGAAGCATTAAAGCCTCATCTTGTAAAACAATTTCAAAAAAAGGCAATCACAGCATTGTAATAACTTTTTACAAGCTGTTCAGTGTGGTATCTTTTACTAAACCTGGTTAAGGGACTTGGGGGGGAGGGGAGATTTGGTGATCTCTTAACATCTGCTAAAATCATGCATTTAGCCACTGGGTTTGCATGTTAGATATACACCACAATTATTTTGGTGGAGGCTATTTGGTGTGATATGAACTCAAAAACTAATAATATCAATGTTTTGTGGGAAATATGGTCAAACCCTTTCACTGCTTGTGGTGATTTTGTCAACATTTCTGAAACATCAAAACCTTTGAAAATCGCTCGAACCATAGCACATTGGTATTCACTGGAAAGCTCTCATCAAGCACTTTCCAATGAATACCAACACTGTAGGGTTTGGACGATTTCGAAAGATTTTCTCCTCTTTGAAATTCTGACCAAGCCACCAACAGCAGTGAAAGGGTTAAGGTCACGAACTTTGACAGTAAAGTGAAAGTCTTAGGTAAAGGTTAAAGTTGTCAGTTAATGTAAAACTACGTTATAACGGCGCTTTGAAAGTTTTTTTAGCTTAATTTTTGGAACCTTGGGAGGAAAATCATTGAACAGATAGGCCAGATTTTTCTCCCAAGATACCAGGAAAACTTGTTTACAGCACATAAATTTTTCAGCTTTTTCTGGGGGAGGGTCCCCAGACCCCCTCCTTGCTGCACCCCCCCTTTCATCAATTCCTGGATCCGCCCCTGGATCTAAGGCTGCTTCACTTGGTCAGGTCTCGATTCAGCAACGATATGTAGGCTTACCCCCCAAAAAAAAGAGGTCAGCTGACTTCCTGAATATACTGAATGACCAGGTTTTTCTATCAATGCATTTTTTTCTTCTCGAATGGCACGAGCATATTCTAAGATGACAATGCCATGATTCATTGGGCTGAAATTGTGAAAGAGTGGTTCAGGGAGCATGACACATCATTTTCATAAATGGATTGGCCACTACAGAGTCCAGACCTTAAACACTGAGGTCTGTATGCATGAAAGAGGTATAACTAATACCTGCAATAATAGTTATTGCAGCCCCTGTGATATAAGAAAATTGGTATGCACGAAACGTAGTTTAACTATTCGCGGAATAACTATAGTGCGAATAAGCTACTCCGTAGTCGTAGGGTTATTCAATGATTTATTGCTGTCGTTTACCACAAATCTATAAATAGGCCTGTCCTCGCGCTTTTATTTCTCTGAATAGGGAGTTTTCGCGAGCTAGTACGCGAATGCCTATCGATTGTTCGACTGCTGTTTTGTGGTCAACGCGCAAAAGATGGACGTTCGCGTACACGTTTCGGGGGAGTTTGCGGAAACTCCCTAATCACAATAGGGTTCCCAGCTCTTGGTGATGATAATGATGACGCTGAGGACAATGAGGTGGAGCCAAATGAACATGTCGAGGACAAAATGCAAGGGGTTCGAGTCAAATGATGGGTCTAACAGTGATATTGTTATGGGTACCGGCACACATTAGTGTCAAGGGGAATGAAATGGCAGACAAGGTTGCGAACGAGGTCACAAGAAATAGTTACAGTGAGTTGGCAGTTAACATCAGCAACTTTGAAATAAAGAGCATTATTAAGCAGAGATTGAGGGAAAGATGGCAAAAGCAGTGGGAGGAAGAGAGGACAGGAAGATGGTTTTATAGAATTCAAAGGAAAGTGGGAGAAATGAGGTGTGCAGGAGGGAACAGAAGAGACGAGACACTAATGTCAAGACTAAGATTTGGACAAACTGGACTTAATAGTACATTATTCAAGATGGGCAAACACAATACAGGTAGGTGTGACCACTGTGGGCAGGAAGAGACAATAGAACATGTGGTGAAGTACTGTGAGAAATACGAAGCTGAGAGAAGGCTTATGACTGAAAACTTAAGAAAGGAAAAAATGCGCTTCAATAGAGATGGCAATTTCGACACGCAGATTCGAACTGATTCGAACACGTTCAAAACTTCCTGTTTTGACACGGGTTTACAACTCTGATTCAAAACTTTTGTCACGTGACTATTGACGTTTTTCCTGCTCCGCCCGGCAATGATCATGTGTTTTGTTTCACTTCAAAACATTTTAAAAGCTGCAGTAAAAGTTTTTGCCACTAGGCTGTGCACTGCTGAAATAAATCTGGTTTCGAAACAATTCGGAACATTTCGAAACAGTGGTCGTTTCAGAGGTTTCAAAACTGTTTCAAAGGTTCGAAATTGCCATCTCTACGCTTCAATTTGATAGATATCCTACGAGAGGATTCGAGAAGTAAGTGTCATAAAATAATGGTTCAGTATTTTATAATGACGAACCTAATTGATAAGATATGAGGTTTTTTTGACGAATGATAAATACTCGACCTCTTGATCCACACTCCGTATCAGTTGGTGGCGGTAGTGCACCTAGTAACTGTAATACCCACCAATTAAACTCAACAAAGAAGAAGAAGAAGAAGAAGATGAAGAAGGGGGTTCGAGTCAGGGCTAGGCTGATTGCCGATCATTTCGCTGGTTAAATGAAATGGACTGCAACCTTGAATGTTTGTTCAGGCATTCAGTTATACTTTTTTTTTTTGGTAAAGACAAGTATAAAATGAGTTGAAAATTTACATCTCCAAATGAGTGTCAATCTATACAGGGTAATTTGAACATCATTTCACGTCAGTTTCCTAAAAACAGAGGGCACAGTTTTGAGACATCCCCTGAAAGCGGACTGCAAGTTGTTTTATTCCACTCCTTAAACCTACCTCTTGGTTGGTATAATACTGCCTTCACGTGCTATCGGAAAGATGATACTTTCCATTTGTGAATTCGAAATTACGAGTGCGTTATGTTCAAGTGCTTTTGTTGTTGGAGCGAAATTAAAGATGGTGAACACCATTATTTACCATTGGCGATGAATCCTTGCTTGCCCTCCGCCATGTTGAAAAGGTGAAAGGTTATTTCATCTCGGCAACTCGTTGATCAAAATTATCTCCCACTTCTCCAGTGGAAATTACGACATGAGAGGGGATTCATGTGGAATTTTCACGTCGGTCACTCGTATTTACCATAATTCCTATAGCACGTGAAGGCAGCATAAGTTACACCAGGAAATCTGCGGCATTTACACCACAGATGAAGCTATTCCATATTTGTGCATACGACTCCCTATTTGATGTTTAAAGTTATACTGCCGTTTAACTTGTACGTTCATGCATAGCAAGAGTGGTAAAACCATGGATTTATACCTGGTATAGGCTATTCTGTCCGTATGCCGCTTTCATGCTTACGGGCCTGAGTCTGCGATATGCCGGTGAAGATTTAACGAAGCGGTCCGACCCTCCCATCAAGATCCTGGCGAAAAATTAATACAACAATGAACAGAAATAATTGTTGTGATAATGCTTAGACTTATCGAAATTATGCACGGCGAGTGCGTGCCGAAATCAAAGCGAAAGGCGGTCCAACAAAATAGAATGCGCGTCCCTTTTTTTATTTATTTTTTTTTTTTTATTTGGCCGGGCAGTGTAGTTGCTTCATCGAAACGAAGTAATTGGTAAACGGAGGACACAAATCGTCGTCATCAATATAGCTCACTAAACTCGAACCGGTAAATGGCTAATGCATAACCAATATGGCCTATCTGCAAATAACCCCGTGTGAAGCCCAATCCACAAATAAAACTTGTCTGCTTTGTTTCTCGTTTCAATTCGCTCACGTGCCAGTAGCCTCTTAGCAATTGGCTAGACCCATCAGTGTGTGATGCTGAGACGCTGAACATACATAATGTGGCGCAAATAGGGATGTATTTTTCTGGTACATTTTCTTACAATTTTTCGTTTTACTCCTGCTGGAATATGCAATCTTTTCCAACCTTAAATGAAGACTGTTATGAAATCAATAACCCGCCCGCAGAACCCAGAAGTGAACGGTTGGCGACCCGGAAGGTATGAACTCAAGCAGAAGACGGGCAGAAAAGCACCAATCTTATAATTTTATATTTACAAGATAAATAAATTGCAGTCGGAGTATCAGGTCTGTTGACAATTCTGTGTTTATTTCTTTAAAGTAACTTCTGCGTGATTCATGGCACTTTACTCTTGATTAGATTGAGTTGCTTAGGTCCTTCGAGTGGCAACAAAGTTGCAAATTAGAGGAATCACTACAGAAAAGCATGCTTGTAAAATACTATGATATATTTGATTATTTGTCGACATACGGGTGTATTTATTTGGGTCCAGTTCTCAATAAAATCATTCGACCAATGCTTTTGACCGTGAATTGAATAGGCTACGAAGTGCAGGGGCTGAGCAAATGCGGCGCATTTCTGCAAGGCATGATTGTTGGAGGAAGTGTTTAGCTTTTTTTTTTTTTTTTTTTTTCGAAGCCGGGCTATTCAAACCTGCAATTCTGTGTAAACAATCATTCGGACACTTAGTGAAAATACATTGATGACACTTCCCCCCTCTCAAATTGTCTTAAGGTTCCTGAAAAACGAAATGTTACTAAATTTGGGCTCTGCAAAATATGGCGTCCTGTCCTTATAAAAATAAAGAGAGGCTGCCATTTTTGTTTTTCTTTTGTCTGAAAATTTAAATAAAACTGTCTGAGAATGTGGGAGAGGCGCTGGAGAGAGGCACTGGAGGGGATTAGAGTTTCACTTTGATCATACGGATTGCGCTTTGGTGCGTGCTAATTTAACACATTTTGAAAGTTAACTAATATGAGAAGCAAACGTAGGAACCCGGCAGCTAGTCCGCAAGAATGTAAGTTAAAGTTGGAAAACTTTTATGTAAGTTGTTATATGTGATGTTTTCCGCGGGGAAAAAGGCAGTTTAAGCGTTTATTAGAATAGTTAGCGTGAGTTATTTTTTTGAATGCATTACACCATTGTTTTGTAAATATATTCTGGGAATTTGGGCACTATTTTTCGCATTGGGAAATATGCGTTCGCCTGCAAGTATACTGCACTATTTTTATATCCCCTTCGAGAGCATTGTAAACGTATGTTTTCTTTGATATAATTATGATTTGGCCCGCTCTGCGTTTTAGAACGTTTCTTGAACTACGATTGTGTTTCTTGATGGTGCGCGTTAACAGGACTGTCACAACGTTGAATAGAATGAATATATAACTGCACTATAAGGACATGTTGCTTCTTCAGTCCACAATATAGGTGTACTGTTGGTGGAAATCTTAAAATTTGGACAGTCTTAACTCTGGAAAAAATTAAGTTTTAGACTTCTGTCACGTATGTTTTTTTAAATGCAAGCGCGATATGACATGATGTCGCTATTAGTTATAAAATTTATATACAGTGGCAATATTAAGCACCTGAAATGGAGAAGTGAGGAAATTAAAGCAGGTGCTTAAAGTTAAAAAATAATGCACTGTCGACTCAAGTTGGCTGCGGTAATGGCAAGAAATATAACACCATTTTCGTACGGGATAGGCCTACTTAATTATTTGCTGGAAGGTCGAGATTGTTTGCATTCATGTTTGTAATTTATTGTGATTGTGAATTGCTGTTTAGTCTTGTGATTTGACTATTTCCTCTATGAAGAGTGGTCGCTAGAGTACCTGATTACTGCAGGATTTCCGTCAAAAGATTTCAAGGCCCATTCTTATATATATTCTTCTACTTGTGTAGACATGTTTTTTGTTGTTTCAATATAATTGCTTTACCAGTGCTATTTCATGGCAGTTGAATTTTTTCAGAGTTTGGCCTGCTGATTTTTAATTTTAATTTTTTTTTTTTTTTTTTTTGTTCTGTCTGTTTTGGTTTCTGTCAAAAATATCACAGTGTTCTTGATTTCCAAATGTAGAGTTGCATGATATCTTGAATATTCCAGCTGCATAATTGGTCCACTGTTGATTGTTATTTTTGAATGCTTTATTTTTGACAGGTTTATCTGTTGTATTGGTCTGGTTGCATTTGGAAGAAAATTTTATTGACTTCTGATACTAATTTCATGATGCTCTGTCAAGAAATGGAAATGCATGGATTTAGTTTTTGGCAATAATTTTCTGTGCCATCTTATGCTTTGAATCAGTAACCCCTTACAGCCTTTACAAAATTAATGTAACGGGGAAAAAACTCTCAAACTAGAAGGTACCCTTTATTCGCATCTCTCACCACATGTCTAAAATGGCTGCGTCATGTTTTTAAACAAGCAATGGGGACTTTAAGGCTGCCAATGACAGTTCTTTAAGAACCTTGTATTTTTTCCATCTAAAATGCATTTGGTGTTGAACAGTAAGCAAATTGGTGAAGAAATCAGTATGATTCCGCTCCTTTACCTTTTATAATAGATGCTTTAGCCACACGTGCTACTTCTGAAACCTATTAAGGAAAACAAGGAAAATCTGAGTGGTTTTTGAGAATTTTGGTTGGTGGCACTGGATGGAGTTCATTGAGGTTCCAGATGAAGAAAATTAAGAAATTTGAATTGAATCATCCTCATTTAAAACCATGAGCAAGGTTCAAAAGTGGATCATGAACAAGGCTCTTGATGTTTACTTAAATTTATTGCCAATAATGCATAGGATATGTATTGCCAAAGAAAAGAGGGTTCAGTGGATCAGGAGTTGGCCAGTAGAAGTTCTACTATGAGATTGTTTTCCCGCTACCTCAGCCAGCTGATATCCCCAATCTGTTCAACCGTCTGACCGAGGTGGGGGGAAGACCTCAAAAGGCGTAAGACGAAACAACAAGTCAAAACTGCTGGCCAGATTAAGTTCATATTTCGTATGGGGTCATTCCATATGAAGTCAACCGGAGGTCCCCGGGTCACCAACTCAGATTTGGCTCAGATTTATTTTGGGAGTACCTCTATATTCATAATGAACACAAGCAAAATTTTAGGCTCCTACTCCAGGGTTTTCCGAGATATGGTCCCCCAAAAATCAGGGGCCATGCCCCAAGCTAATCGCGAGCGTTAATTTATAGGGATTTTGGAGGTCTATATCTTTGGAACCAATCATAGGTATGGGCTGAAAATTGCTATGCAGGGTATTTTGGGTGCAGGCTTTCAGAATCTCTTGTCAAAATTTATCTGTATCTTTTCATTTTCAAGATATTGGCCTCTCAAATATGAAAATTTTTATGGGTGGAAATCAAAAATTCAGTTTTCAAGGGCCCCCCATGAGGCCAGGATCCCTTACAGAGGCTAAATTGTGCTGGATTCCTTCTATTTGAGGACAGATCTGTCTGTACAAGGAAGATTGACTGCATCCAAGGCATAATAGTGGATTTAGGTGACCCTGAAATGGGTCCTAGCTGTTCACCATGTGGGCAATTACCTACGGTAATGAAACTTGTTCTACATGAATGTATACTGTGCCGTGAAAAAGTATTTGCCCCCTTCCTGATTTCTTATTTTTTTGCATATACTCGCTCTTAAATGTTTCAGATCATCAAACAAATTTTAATATTAGACAAAGATAACCCGAGTACATACAAAATGCAGTTTTTAAATGATTTAATTTATTAAGGGGAAAAAGCTATCCAAACCTACCTGGCCTGGTGTGAAAAAGTAATTGCCCCCTAAACCTAATAACTGGTTGTGCCACCCTCTGCGACAACAACTGCAATCGAGTGTTTGCGATCACTGACAATGAGTCTTTCACATTGCTGTGGAGGAATTGTGGCCCACTCTTCTTTGCAGAATGTTTTAGTTCAGCCACATTGGAGGATTTTTGAGCATGAACGGCCTGTTTAAGGTCATGCCACAGCATCACAATCGGATTTAAGTCAGTACTTTGCTCAGACTGCTCCAAAACCTTCAGTTTGTTTTTTTTTTTTTTTTTTTTTTTTAAGCCATTCAGAGGTGGACTTGCTAGTGTCTTTTGGATCATTGTCCTGCTGCATAACCCAAGTACGCTTGAGCTTGAGGTCACCAAATGATGGTTGGACATTCTCCTTCAGGATTTTCCGGTAGAGAGCAGAATTCATAGTTCCATCAATTACGACAACTCGTCCAGGTCCTGAAGCAGCAAAGCAGCCCCAAACCATCACACTACACCCACCATGTTTGACTTTTGGTATGATGTTCTTCTTATGAAATGATATGTTAGTTTTACGCCTGATGTAACGGGATGCACACCTTCCAAAAAGTTCAACTTTTGTCTCGTCAGTCCACAGAATATTTTCCCAAAAGTCTTGGGGATCATCAAGATGTATTTTGGCAAATGTGAGACGAGCCCTTGTGTTCTTTTTGGTCAGCCGTAGTTTTCGCCTTGGAACCCTCCCATGGATGCCATTTTTACCCAGTCTCTATCTTATTGTTGAATCATGAATACCGACTTTAAATGAGGCGAGTGAGGCCTGCAGTTCTTTAGATGTTGTTCTGGGTTCTTTTGTGACCTCCTGGATGAGTCGTTGATGTGCTTTTGGTGTAATTCTGGTGGGCCGGCCACTCCTGGGAAGGTTCACCACTGTTCCAAGTTTTCTCCATTTATGGATAATGGCTTTCACTGTGATTCGCCGGAGTCCCAAAGCCTTAGAAATGGCTTTGCCACCCTTTCCAGACTGATGGATATCAATTTCTTTGTTTCTCATCTGTTCTTGAATTTCTTTAGTTTGCAATATGACATGTTGATTTTTGAGATCTTTTAGCCTACTTCATTTTGTCAAACAGGTTCTATTTAAAGATTTCTTGATTCAACTGGTCTGGCAGTAATCAGGCCCGGGTGTGGCTAGTAAAATTGGACTCAAAAAATGTGGTTAATCACAGTTAATTCATGATTTGACAAGGGGGGCAATTACTTTTTCACATAGGGCCAGGTAGGTTTGGATAGCTTTTTCCCCTTAATAAATGAAATCATCATTTCAAAACTGCATTTTGTATTTACTTGGGTTATCTTTGTCTTATATTAAAATAAGTTTGATCTGAAACATTTAAGTGTGAAAAATGTGCAAAAAAATAAGAAATCAGGAAGCGGGCAAATACTTTTTCACGGCACTGTATATCTTGGCTTTATTTGATCAAAAGTACAACTTGTTTTCTCATCTCCTCTACTATGTAGTCATGCTATGAAATATACGGGTTTTTTTTGCAAACCTCCCCCATTGTGGCTTTTGTTTTGATAAAATGCCATAAGGTGAAGCTAATAAGTTGTATGCTATTGTTTTAATACCATCTTAAGATTCACCTCATTGGTTAAGTGAGATACTTAGTATATGGCCATCTGCCCACAACTGACCATAAATGGTCACAAATGCGAGAAAGCTAGACTCCAAGAACTGTCAACCAAGATTACTGATCACCGCAAAAGAGCTTATTATATGAATGATGGTAACTTCTTTTGAATTTGGGCAGTTTCTGTCCTGTTTTCAATTTGAACTTCGTAGCCATTTCTTCAACAGTTTTCAGGGATTCTGAGAATAAAGTGTATCACAGTGAGAGAAATGAACTTCCTTACAGTAAATTAATAACATCTGTTCTCTGTTATGCAAAAAGGAATGCAGGATGATGCCACCATGAACTTACTTGTGATGTGCTTATTACGATGGTTAAATGGATCGGCACAGGACCGCTGTGGACTTTCAGAGCGACAAATACACTTTTTCATGATGGAAACAGATTCAGTCATTTTCGTTGAATATGACATTGCGCCGCCAAGTCAAAAGTGGTCTGTCGGCTGGTTTAAGGTCACCAAAAGAAATTTGTCCTGTCTCTCTGCAGTATGTATGTTTGTCACATTCCTCATCCAAGGAAATCGCAATTTTGTACCTGTCAGAAGCCATGCTGAAGCTTCAATTAATTCATTAATTAGCTACCCTATTGTTTTAACCAGAGGTGATGCAATACCCATGGAAGATGATGCAATACCCGGGAGATCCTAGGAAGGAAATGCAACATCATGTCAGATGTCAGATTATCTCAGGAAATGCTGTAAATTTTTTATGAGTCGGCACCGTCTATTTAAAACTTCTAGTTGCATAACAAAGGGGATTATAATGGGCGTTTTTACCCCAAAACGCCTATATTTGATAATATGATTAAATAGTGAAGGAGATGAGAAAACAAGTTTTAATTTTGAACAAATAAAGTCAAGATATATACACTGAACAAAATATAAACGCCCCATGTCAAATTTTTGAGTTTTTATTAACAAAAAACTGGAACCGGGATTTGTCTGTGAATGGCACTCTTCTCCAGCGTGCCAAGGGCCATCGAACGTGTGCGTTTGCCCTTGCGAGTCGGTTCCGACGCCAGACAGCGGTGAGATCCAGACCACGGTGAGGATGCCAAGCATGCAAGTTGGCTTCTCGCAGGTGGTTACGGACTGTCTGTGGTGTGATGCGTCTGTTGTGCAGACCAACGGTCTTATCCGATGTGCGTGTCGCTGATCTGAGCCGATCCCGCAGGTGGATGAGGCGGATGTAGCCATCTTGTGCTGGTGTGGTCACACGTGGCCGATGTGGATGAGGTCGATTTGCAGTACTGCCCGTCTGTCGGAAACTAACTCTCAAATGGCCTATCGTCTGATAGTTAACATTCAGCTGCACAGCTCTGGTGGACATCCCTGCATCCAGCATGCCAATGGCACGTTCTCGCATGACCTGAGACATCTGAGGCATGATGACTTTTGACAAAATTTGACATTTTGGGGTGGCCTTTTATTGTCCCCAGTATAAGGAGTGTCTGGGTACTGCTCATTCTGTCTGATCACTGTCTGGAAATGCCACACCCATGTACTGAGTGAAATCGCTGCATCACTGAGCAAATGCTCACTGACAGAGGGATGGATTAAAAAATGGAACACAAATCAAGAGAAATATCCCTATTGTTCAAGTAAAAGTCAGCATATGCTCACTTAGAGTTGTTAACTCCATGTGGCATCAATATTTGACATGGGGCGTTTATATTTTTGTTCAGTGTACATTTATGTGGAACAAGTTTTATTACCATGGGTTACAGCCCACATGGTGAACTTGCCAATCCAAAATAGGCAAAAAAAAAAAGTGACTTTTTCAGCTAGGACCCTTTTCAGGCTCTCTTAACTATACGATTATGCCTTGGGTACAGTCAATCTTCCTTGTACAGACAGACCTGTCCTCAAATAGAAGGAATACATCACAGTTCAGCCTCCGTAAGGGATCCTGGCCTCATAGGGGGCCCTTGAAAACTGAATTTTTGATTTCCACCAAAAAAAAAAAAAAAAAACTCTAATTTGAGAGGCCAATATCTTGAATCTGAAAGCCTGCACCCAAATTACACTGGATAGCAATTTTCAGCCCATATATATCATTTGTTCCAAAGATATCGGCCTCCAAAATCCCTATAAATTAACGTTTGCTATTCGCTTGGGGCATGGCCCCCCAATTTTGGCCCTCCAAACCCCTTGGAGTGGCAGGCAAAAATTTTGCATGTGTTCATTATGAATATAGAGGTACTCCCAAAATAAAGGTGGTGGTGCATCAGTGTGGGAAAATTGCCCATGAAAGCTTTTGATCCTATACCATATTGACTGTGTGGAGAGATGTATGTGGGCCTAGAAAATGCATTTGTTTTTTGTATCATATGTGCTAGGACAGACATGGGCCAAATTTAGATGAGCACCCCCCTAAAACCAACATATGGGGATAAATCAATGAATAACTCCCAATTATCACAGTGCTAGTTCTAAAATTTATAACTGTTATTGACTTGCTTTGAAAAATGAGACCCAGGAGGAATTGAAGCCATAAAAAAGCATTATTTGGCTACATTTTTCATCACAAATTGAAAGTTTAACATTAAAATTAATATAGTTCCCAGAGTGATCCACCCTAAATATTTGGTAAAAAGTAGGTGAAGTATGCCAAGTTCGTTTGCACAAAGTTTCAAGAAATTCTTTCACCGGTAACAATTAGTGGCCTTCAAGTGACTGTTGGGTGAACTTGGTTTACAGTGATAGCTGGGAGTTCTAATACAACTGTAGTTCGCATCTCAAATTCCACTGTGTTTTCTGGTCTTTGCTGTGTTCCAAATCTTAAGTGCCTCATTTAAGCCATTTATTTGTTAAACCGTCATGGCCTAAATTGGCTGGTGAGTGAATGGAAATCCTTAATACTTGTTAAAAATGTGGCCAACCAGGACTGGAGTTTTGAGTCCTCTGGACTAAAGTGAGTATTTTTGGTGGACAGACTTGTGGGCCTGTTTTTAAACTGTAGAAAAATTAATCACTGTGTTTTCCTGGTCATTAGGCCTTTAAGTTGGGGTTCAACACCAACATTGAGTGTCAATTAGTGGCCTTCAGCTTCTGGGGAACAAATTGTTGGGCGACAATTTTTATACACACTTGCTAATCTGCAGGAAGAGGGGGGGGGGAAAGGCCTGTCTAAATGATTTGGAGCAGCCGGAGTTGTTTAATGCAAGAATCCCCCCTCCCTTTCTGTATGAAGATGAAATGGAGAGGGGAGGGCCGGGAAAATTTGGCAGCCTTAGTGGTAGTTATTGTGATTCTAGGTTAAAAAAAAAAACATCACTGTCGGACATTTTGCTCTTCAGCAAGAAGGAGTGACTAACGGGGCTTTTAGTGATAAGTTCTGCTGATTTAAGCCGAGGGAAACTTTAAAGCGATGTTTCGGTCTGAGCTCTTTGACTTTCGCGGTTTCTTACTCTCCACACCGCTGAAAATGTAAATGTGCTGCTTTTGTAGCAAGCGCATGCATGCTTGGGTGGGATAGGGGAAGCCCCTCTTCGATTATGTTTTTTCGCTCACTGTACGGAAACTGCCGCTGTGGTTGATGTGAGTCCAATTGTGGTCACTATTCACTCATGGATGTTTAAGGACGCTCAAAAGGGCCGTTTACTGAGACATATGCGCAGTATGCAATGTCGACATGTGCGGCTTCATGCTTATTTCTAAAATACCTTTATATTCGCCAGACTGATTTGTTTTGCATAGAAGTGTTTTATTCGAATGTGTCATGCTATTTAACGGACTTGCTTTACATTGCCCTGCCCTCATTGGAGAACATGGCCAACTGCTCGCAAATGACTCAAATATGACGCATGTTATTTTGACACATTTTTTTCAATAAATGTCTTGTGTTCTTTTTCGTTGTGTAGCAGTGGATTTGTACAGACAAGAAAAATACAAGAGGTCCCCCCTCATTGAAATGGGATTTATTCAACACAAATTAATTTTACTTTTCCCCATGGCTGTATATTTACTGAGCTGTTGCCACATTTACAATGGGTTTCATTACTTATAGTGCCAGGAGGCACCGCAGTATTGAGTGTCCAGTGAAACAAGTTGTGGAATTTCTTGTCGGAACATGGGTGAAGTATTTTTGTTGATGCTGGTTCATTCTTGCCACTGAAAACAGCCAAAATATAATTGCTGTTGTATTACTACTGTATGTCTTTGTTCTTGTGTAATGAGGCCTGTTAAACTTCAGGACAACCTCCCTCCACCCTTTGCTCTGCTGTGCTACGGAATTTGGGGTCCCTGTGCCAAGGAAAACAGAGCTTCAAACTAAGTTTAAAGTTATTTTTTCGGGGGGAGGGGGTTTGGATGGAATTGGCCTCCTACATCAGGAATATATAGAAAGTTTTTGATCGAGAATTCTCTAAGCAGATGAAAATGCTGGAATCACAACACATAGAGGGTGTTCATCCAGCTCTTTTTTTTTTTTTTTAAATTCAGGGCAAATTAACATTTGCAGATACGACACAAAACTATTTTTGTTTATTAGCTTAACATTGAGGCTTCATGAAACATACCTTAAACAAATTAAGTTATTTTAATTTAGCATTTTTTCATGATCAAGTGGGGAAAAACATTATGGATTCACTCAATGTTCAGAAAAAAATTATGGAATCATCAACAAAAATTAGAATGAGCACTTTGTTGCTCCTCCTCAGGCTTTTATAATGGCCTGAATTCTTTATGGCATAAACTTCACTAATGAAAACAATATTTTCAATCAAGCTGGGTCATGGACCTTTTTTTTTTTTTTTTTTTTTTAAACATTTCCACCATAAATTTTCAATTGGATTGAGATCCGGATTGTTTGCTGGTCGAGTCTTTGAGTTGATATGCCTTTCCTGAAGAAAAGCACTTAAACTCATTGCTCTGTGGCAAGATGCATTGTCATTGTGAAAAATGACTTCATCAGTACTAGACCTATTTTCTGTTGATAGAATCAGAAAATTTTAATGTTTAAGTTTAAAAGTTTAAAAAGTTTAATGTACACCTGTGCGTTGTCTGTTGAGGTAATGATTGCAGTCTCCCCTGGTCCTTTACCTGACATGCAACTCCATATCATAAATGGAGTGAGTAAAATGGGTAAATTTACTTTTCTTCAAGCTGTCATCTTTATATGATTTATTGGAACGACACCAGACAAAAATTCTAGCATCATCGCCTTGGCCAATGCAGATGAGTGATTTATTGCTGAATATCACTTTCACCAATCATCCACACTCCATGTGTGCTTCTCTCTAGCCCACTGTAACCTTGCTTTCTTTTGCTTAGGTGTTAAGTGCTGATTTTCACTTGGCTTTTCTGTTTGTAAATCTCATTTCATTCAGCCAATTTTTAACTATTCTGTCACACGTTGACTTCTGTTTCTGCCCATTTGTTTATTATTCATTTTGTTGTGCATTTTCTATTTTCACTGCATGTTGCTTTGAGTTTTCTGTCCTGACACTTCGACAGCTTTCATGATCTGCCCGTGTGTTTAATAACCTTCCCATTTTGCACCAAATTTTGGACACCGCTGACTGGGAACAATCTACATCATTTGTCACATTCATGCTGAATTTCCGTCTTGGCGCAGTTTTATGATCCTTTCCATTGTTTCAGTTGCCAGCTCTCTTGTTGGTGCCATGCTTTCCTCTCAATTAGCCAAGTCCAACACCTAATTAAGGTCTGCAGGCACTGTTTTAACTGCAGACTAATTTGCATATTGTGATTTGTGCTGGTATTTCTTTTAGAAATGCCAATTACAAGGCGATTCCATAATTTCTTCCTCAACATTGCATCTCCAACATTTCCACTGATTATGAAAACATATGCCATTAATTAAAATAATTTAATTTGTTAGAGGTGTGTTTTATGAAACCTGACTGTTAAGCTAATAAATAAAAATATTTTGTGTAATATCTGCCATTTGTATATTTCCTACGAAGCAAAAAACCTGCATGAACATCCTCTATGTGAGGTGATTCCATAACTTTGCCACGGGTTGTACGCACACACACACACGCGCACACACACAGCATTCTGTGTCTTAGTATCTGAGCTGGGCAACAACCGAATGGGAAACCAACTTCAACATTTTAATTCACGCATCATGGCAGATCTAGTTCAAGAGATAAAACTGCGTAATGTCTATTATTAGGTAAATTGAATTTTTCTAAGTTGTGTTCAGATACCATTATTTGCTTGCGATTCGTGGCCATTTCTTCTGAAAGACCGAAACGATTTTGTTGTTGCTAAAAAAAATGTTGTTGTAATGTCATCATTGAGATAATTGGGTCTAATTACCATGTTACTTATTTCTTATGTGGCCCAGGTCTACTGAATACTGCATAATCCTTGTTTGTTTTGTCTCAGGAGGATGGCCGAGCCTCGATTTAATAACCCCTATTTCTGGCCACCACCTCCATCCATGCCTGGCCAGGTAAGAACGTTCACCAGTGCTCAGGTTTCACTTGACTGATAAATAGGAAGATTTAAGGAAAAAGATGTGCAATTCCACCGTTGTGTTCAGTAGTATGATGGTATTGGCCCAGTACTTCAGTGTTTTCCAGCAGGTTAGGTGGCCAATGAGTTAAGACCACCGTGACTGTCTGACCATACAACTTGGCAGACAAATTAAAGCGCTCTCCATGCAAATGTGTTTTTAACCATTGTCGACTCTGCCAGTCTAACACGGCCACGGCAATGAGTTGTTTTTAAAGTGGGATGCCCCCTGGTCTTTTTCTGAGTCTGAATGAAATGTGTGGTAATGCAATATTGAAAATAAAACTTAAACAGTCCCTGCAGCTGCTCTGCTTATTGTGCTTCAGGGAGGAAGGCTGGGGTAGGGATGGATGGTTTCAGCATCAGTACTCAGTTTGGCGCTTATTTCCGGGCTCCGTACCACCCAGACTGCCTGGATTAGTCATTGGTTGTGGTCACTGTCATTACCTCCTTTGAGCTGAGGCCCGTTTTGGTGGCTTGTGCATCCATTTCTGGCTGTAAAAATATATTTGTATTTGGCTGTCTTAATCATTTTAAAATTACCAATGAACTTTGTATACCAGCTGTGTAGCAACGGAAATGAAATGGGTTTTTTTTTTTTTTTTGCGCCTGCTGTGTGTAATTTACTGAAAGGGTTGTGCAAAATTTTAGATGAGGATTATGATAAAGGTTGTTACTACTGCCAAAATCATTACAGATAGAGCCTAGATTTGTATTGGAGACATAGGAAGTCATATATGAACTCATTTGGTGACCTTATATTGAACTTCGAAGGTCAAACTTGACCTACTGAAAATTCAATGACTTTTATCACTAAAAAGGTCACAGATAGAGCCTAAGTTTGTATTACACACTTACAGGAAGTCACACATGAACTTTAAGTCGGTGACATTCCACTTTACTGTCGGTGGCCTTCGAAGTTGAAACTTGAGAAAGTAAAATTACAATAACTAGTATCACCAAAATGGTCACAGAGAGTGCCAGGGTTTGTATTAGAGACACGTAGAAAGTTGTATGTGAAGTCTATTTAGTGTCTTCAACTTGACCTTCTGTGACCTTAAAAGTTCACACTTGTCATAGAATTTTCAATTACTTCTATCACCAAAACTGCCTCAGAGTTTAGGATTGTATTACAGACATATAGGAGGTCATATAAATGTATGTGAACTTTCATTTAGTGACCTTGACATTGACCTTCAATGATTCGAAGGTCAAGCTTAACATGAACTTTTCATAACTGGTATCATCACTATAAGATTGCTTGCCATTAAACTATAGGACCCTTTGTCCTATTTTTAAATCCATTTTGTTAATTATTTTTCTAGTTCCTGGAGCTAGCAATGGAATTTGGCACACTTTACTCTGAGACTGTAGAGCAGATACTGAAGTGGTGCTCAAAAGGAGTACTCCAGCCCTACATATTTTAGATTTCTCAATAATATAACATTCTCAGTACAGCTCATCAAAACCTCCTTTAATGACCTGATCAGATGCATTGGGGAGATGTCCAAAATGTGCCGCGAAAGAGTACTCCAGGAGTGGGATTGGGAAGCACTGGCCAATCCTACTTGTCTTTGGACTGATTAACTAGGTTAGCGCTCTTTAAACTTTAACTTTTTGAAGCATAAGGCAAAAAATCTGCTATTAGAATGTCCTAAACTGAATATTCTCATTTTGACAGGACATTCGAAACAGGTCAATATTCAAATGAAATGATATAAACTCTTTTCGGCTGTTATCCCATCTGGCTTTATAACACTTAACACAGAAGATATTCCTTTTGACTGATTGATTTAATCTCTGTTTTCCGCAATAATTTAATTGCACGTGTTTTAATTATGTTTCGCAGGTGTCGTGATCGAACGGGGAATTAGGGAGTTGTCATCTGGTGGTGCAATCTTTGTACTGGGCAGTAGAGGGAGACAGAAATACACTGAGTTCGGCGAAAATACCGTGAAGACCATACTTTTGGAAGTGCTACGAAGTGTAGTGATTTCATCTTAAATTTAATATTAAATCATTAAATGTAGCTTCACCTTTTATGCCTTTTCTGCAATAAGTCAATTGTATATGGGGACGTCTAGGTTATGTTCTGTTTTTCATAGTGGAGACGTTGATCTTTGATGTCCTTCTAGGTAAATTTTGCCGCAGATAGATACTTTGTATGTATCCGTAATTGACAGGTCTGCCCTACTCTTCACAGTTGAATTTCTTGATATCTGGTGACTGGATACAGGGTGTTGCCCAACTTCTTGGGTGGCAATGGGAACATTTGACTCTTGACAGGAGGGGGTGGGTGTTTGAAATCTTGACCATGCATACGTATTATCCCAACCCACTGCTGCAGATTGTATATGAAAAGTCATCCCACTCGCGGACTTGTGGTTGGCAGTTGTTCAACTTGTCGACCTGAAGAGATGTAGGGCCTGCTGGTTGTAACCTCTCCTCTGACGACCCTACAGAAAAGTGCTATCACATCAAGAATTGGAACTGTGCAGAGGATTCACTGGCACAACTCATGTTGACTGTAGCATTTGTGAAATGTTTCAGAGTGGAGAGCTGTGATCCTTGATCTCCTGGAGGCTTAATTTCCATCACTGAGAGCACTATGGGATCATTCTATGAGAAATGAGACAGGTTTCTGCCATCACAGTTCTGATTTTTATGGAATTTTGTGGAAATGATTGGGACTCGGGAGAAACTGCAAGAACCAGAATATTTTCACTTGCAGCTACTTAATTTGTGAGAAATGGAAAAATTAACTTTGAACTAATTAGCAAATCCTTATGATTTTCTGTGGCAGTACTTTGGAGGAGGTAAATCCAAAGCTCACGGTTCATGTGCTCACATTTCACAGTTCAATCGTCAAGCCATGACCTGAGTGCTCACACTGCGGGTCCCATCGACTTCTGTGGACCGTTGTGGCCATTGACTGTCAGCAGCCTCGCCTATTACACACTGCTTATGATTTCTTTGTTTGTGGGACAATATGGAGGCGCCATCAGATCAGGTGGAAGCTTAAGAAAATTATGCTGGATAATTGGTTATTATTCACGCTTGATTGGCAGATAGGAAAGGTCTATTATATTGAGCGCTGCTTTCATGGAAAAAATAATAATCCAAACTGAATTTAGTTTGGTACTTTAAAGAGCACTGTTTCTTTCATTCAGCATAAGAGAGCACACTTGCTCTGAGTTTCTGACATTGTCTGCATATCAGAGGTATATCCTCGTATATTGCATATTCGAAGCTTGAGATCCCTTTAATTAAGGTTATTCCCACGCTAAAAATGGTTTGTCTCTCAATATAGTTCCAGATAAGGTCACCTGCAGATCTTTTTCTCTTTTTTTGGACCACAAAAGAGCCTAGACAGAATGTTCCTCAGCTGTTGCATCTAAAATACCTCCATTTTTCGAGATTGAATACTACTGCACTCCTGTTGCAGCCAATTGAATTGGTGAGTTCAATAAGGGCCCAACTCCACACATTTTCAATGTAGTTGGACCCTAATTGAACTCACCAATTCAATTGCACTCATTGAGTCAGCAAATTACTGCTCCCTATTCATGGACAATGTGTTTTTAGAGTGTATGCACGTTCATTGCCGGATCTCCTCAGAGCTGAGCCAGAGTTCCTACACTTTGAAAAGGAACTACTAGGGCTAGGCTATGTGTACAGTATCAAACATCACAATAATTTTGACTGTATACCTCGACATTGATATTGTTGTGATACTATTGGGATAGGTTTTGTGCTTTGACAAAATACTTGCACAACATTTTTGACAAACAGCCATTAGTAAAGTGGATACGATGACCAAGAAAGTACAGGGAACTTTAAGAACAGTCTAATAAGTGCAGACAACAGCATCACTTTACCGTAATGGGCTGTTTCACAATCAGTGACCAAAGTTTGTCTCACAGGCCCCCAAAAATCAAATGTGGAATATAGAATCAAATTGATGCCTATTCGTTTTCATATGTTGTTGAGGACACATGCCGAAAATTTTGGAGCGTTGGGTTCACAGGTTCTCCTAAAATTCATACAAATGACAATTTGCCGATTTCCACCTTTTTAACCAGGTCCGGAGAAGACCTGTTTTTGACGAACAAAGAACATATACTCATAACATGGTACACAGTGTAATGACCAGTGCATATACTGACACAGTATCCCTCATGCGCAATCATATGAATATGTGGAGTCAAAAATCATACAATACATCCAAACTTACCCCCCTCCTCTGTTGAAATATAATAATGTAAAAACATTTCCGGAGAAGACATTTTTTGACGGACAGAATGTCTTGGTAGAAAAAGTCAAGTTTTCATAGATCGATGCGTTTCTAACCCCCCAAATATTATTTGTAGCTTGAAAAAACATTCCCATTTTTTAGCTCCGCTGTGAAGATAGTCAGCAGTCAGCGGAGCTTTTCTAATGCCGAGTCGTCCGGCATCCGTCTGTCTGTCCGGCATCAACTTTTCGCTTCAAATTTGAATATCTCAAAAACTGTCTAACAACTTTTTCTCTAATTAGGTGCGAGCCTTCCCTATGATATTCTGAATATTCACTGTGAAAATGAGAAAATTCTACGCCCTGGTTTTTGAGAAATTCAGCATTTTGGACTTAGAAAATCAGTGTTTGTGCTCATTTTGGCAGTCTTTCATTAATATCTCAAAAACTGTCTAACTTTTTGTCTAATTTGTTGTGAGCCTTCCTTCTGATGTTCTGATGATCCCCTGCAAAAATTAGAAAATTCTACTTCCCAGTTTTTGAGAAATTCAGCATTTCATATTGCTATAGTTTTCAAGGATTTCTGAAATTAAGTTATGACATGGACATTTCAGTCATCCTCAGCGGAGCTCTCTAGGCCGACAGGCCTCTTGTTTAAATAATGATTGCACAAGCTACTGGGTGCAGTGGTATTTTATTGGTGAGGAATACAAATGTATCTAAAAGAAAATGAGGCACCAAAATGTCAAAAAATAGATTTTGTACTGTCAAATTTTCGACATTTGAAATTTTTTCATCAAATAAACGGCTTCTGAAGATTACTCAATGATAGCAGAACTTAAAATGAATTATATTTGTCACCTTGCTGCTAACAATTTTAGAAAAAAAAGCTAAACTTATTCAATATTTTAGAATTTACCCTTGATTGTGAAACAGCCCTAATGCAGCCTTTAAAACCAGAAAAGACACTCATGTCATACCACAATATAACAATATCCAAAATCTTGGATGATATCTCATATTGCAATATCAATAAAATATCAATATATTCTCCAGCCCTAGGAACTACACACCAAATGCTAGTTGGATGAAGTAGTGGTTGTTCTGCAGGTCTTGAGTAAATGCTTTGGTCTTAGGGAATTGGTTTATTGAAAGTACTGTGGAAGTAGCTGCAGTCCCTTGCCTGACCGCCACGCTGTTGGGCTCCTTCAGCTGGACAACCTGGTGCTGATTAACAAGATCAAGGAGCAGCTGATGGCCGAGAAAATTCGCCCTGCCCATCTGGCGCCCCCTGCCGCGATGCACTCCCAGCAGTCCCTGCTGATGAGCCCGGCACCTTCCGATGGCAGCCAGCAGGTGGTGTCGGTTCCCAAACTGCATCCGGTGTCTGGGCTACACTCACAGAGCCCATCCCAGCCCGATATCGCCTTACACGCCCGGCCAGCCGCCAGCACGGTGGCAGGTAAGGCTGGGGAAAGACGTATATGAATGCACGTGTGCAAGTATACATGCATGCAACATACGTGCACACAAACATGCTCATGCACATACGCTCGACCTCAAATGCCCACACTGGTACTGAATGAAAATGGCCCCTTTCTGATGATGCAATTTGTGGGAGACAGGGACACACAGTAAGGTAGCCGAGTGCATCTACCATTGTCTGCCTGTCGTAATTTGTTTGTTTCTTGGTCTCTTTTAGTTTTATATTTCTTGCGGATTAGAGTTATGCTCCTCAAAAAGTGTGCTATTGTTGATGATGCAGAGCACATGTCTCTGTAATATCTTGTTTTGGAATTTTTTCAATGCCACGGGTAGAAGTGTAAAACTTTCCTTGACAAAGTTCTGGGTCGTAAAAGTCTGCCTTACTTTACCTCATGGAAACTATAAAGTCCTTAAAACCAATAATAAAGTGGTAGTTCATATGATTATCAACATATATCTGAACTTCAATGTACATTGGATGATTCCCAGAGTACTTTATTGGAGTCCCAAACGGTGGAACTGGCGAGCAGCCGTTTTGCATCACAAATGTCTGGATTTGGGCTTGCTAACTGCTCAAAATATCACTATGTATATTCGATGTCCAAGTCAAGCAGGGGTTAAAAAAAATTCTGACATTTTTAGAGGATTTTGACATTTTCTTTGCAATGTAAAATACATCTATGATAGCCTATGTGCCATTATTGCTGTAGGTGTGTGAGCAGACCACTACTGAAACCTGCCCACCTCATAGCAAGAAGGTTGTGGGTTCGAATCCGGCCTGGGGCCTTTCTGTGTGGAGTTTGCATGTTCTCCTCGTGTTCGTGTGGGTTTCCTCCGGGTACTCCAGTTTCCTCCCGTCCAGTCCAAAGATATGCATATCAGGCTAATTGGAGACGCTAAATTGCCCATAGGTATGAGTGTTAGAGCGAATGGTGTGTGAATGGTGTGTGCACCCTGCGATGGATTGGCGAGCTGTCCAGGGTGAGTTCCTGCCTTTCGCCCAGAGTCAGCTGGGAAAGGCTCCAGCTCCCCCTGCGACCATAGTGAAGAATAAGCGATTATAGACAATGGATTGATTTTCAGGTATTGTTCAAAATTGTATAAATCATATTCCAGTGAAATAAGTATTCATACACCATGAATCCCAGGCTAGCATTTGAACATATGCATTAACTGAGGAAACAAAATTAAAAAAAAAAAAACTTTTAATTCAGGTTCGCGGGTAAAAACATAATTATATGCGGAAATTAAAGAGAAATGAAAATGAGCAAGGAAAATAACAGCTTGGGAGAAAGAAACAAAATGATCAGTACGTTTACATGCACAGTTAAGTCGAGCTACAGTTATAGCTCGATTTCGCCGTTTAATCGGACTGCTGTCCTTGTCCCAGCATACATGCACGTTAGGTAAATCGGTTTATTAACCAAAGCATGTCCATCTCTGCTACGGTAGGTGGCGATATGCCCCCTTTCAACTAGTTCATGTTGAACCTTTTTCTGGTTGCCTATGAATGCCTATGCCTATGTCCATTCATACATTCCTATTACATCACAGACCAAACAATTGACACACAAGTTAGCTGGTGGCAAACTGGTAGCATGTCATGAGGCGAGAACAAGGGCAACTTTACGTCTCTGTACATTTCATACGTGCTGCACGCTATATTTTTCGTACAGTTGAGATGCATGCTATCCCTGGTGGTTAAGATATTGGTCGAAGGCAGGCGGCAACACAGTTTGTTCCCGGAGTGCTCCAACAGCGCAAACTCCACTATGCTCCACTTTGTGCGCTCGTTACTACACCAAGGCGCGTTTCCCAAAAGCATAGTTGCTAACTAGGTTGGCAACTTAACATAGTTCATCACACTCACAGTCCAACTACGTAAGTTAGCATTTGTGCTTTCGGTAAACGCGCACCCGGGCTTCCCGTGCATGTTGGGTGCAGGTCAGATGCAAAGACTAGTGGGAGAGATTCATTGTGAAAGAGTTTTCCAATGGCGTGTGGAAGGAAAATTTTCGGATGACTCCCAGGTCATTCGATAAATTATGCAGATTAATGGAAGAAGTTATGAACCCCCAAGACGTGACTGTTCGAGCATCGATACCATTGCAGGTGAGGATTGCTACTATTCGGTACAAGCTTGCTAGTTGCACAGGGTACAGAGTTGTTGCTAATCAGGAGTTCGTTTCCCAAAAGCGTAGTTGCTAACTAAGTTAGCAACTTGCATAGTTAGTCCATTCAGTCAATGGGTCCAACCATGTAAGTTTGCATCTGTGATTTCGGGAAACACACCCCAGTTTGGTGTTCACCATTCCTCAAGACTTCCAGGTCAAAGCCTTGCATGATTAACTATGGAGCATGTGCAGAGCGAAATGTCCAGTTCGGTTCCATTCAAGCGTATACATGGAGGAGTAATCTGATTAGTAACCGCATTATCTGGCTGTGTTCGTCTGACTTTGAGAAATTCGATTTAGTTTGATTCCAGTCGGCTTAACATGTTCACATGCATTTTAATAGTCCTGTTTTAGTCGGACAGAGCAATAAATTAATAATGTAGCGTTTCGTCAGAGTGAGCGACTGTCCACACGTAATTCAGTTCTCAATGGCGTTTTCGTTTAATTAAAAAAAAAAAACTGCCTTAAACAAGTGAACAGCTAAATACCCGCAGAGTTTCTTATTACGCCCATTTCCTCCAACTCTCACTTCCGCCAAAACCTGAGTTTTTTTATACCCCATTCCCCGTTACCTCCCCAAGTCCAGCCCCCCATGCTGCGCTGCCAATCCCAAGCAGGACCTGGCATCAACCCACAAGGTACCCTGAAAACTTACATGAATTTCTATAGGTAACAATTACTCAACTTTTGTACGAACGTTCCCAGGTCATTACAATAATAATACAGTCACCATATAAATTGTTTGTACAGCTACGTGCTCCTGCTCAAACAGAGGTGGCCGCCAGAGAGTGATGTGACAAGAGAATATTGACTGGCTTAATGCTCACATTTATGTCACTTCCTATTTGATTGACAGTGCATATTTTAACTGTTTAGGGTAGTCGGGTCCTCTTTAAACCCCTATGACCCCGTTCTTTCCAATTCATTTGCTTTCTGGTTAATAATGTAAGTTCTTTTTATGTACATCTCTGATAGGTCACATTCTTGGTGACGTAAACATGAACGTGGATGACAAGACGGCAGTAAAAACTAAAGGATTATGGGAGGACTGGCGTCTTCGTCAACTCATTGATCACCCCTCCAGATCAAACCACCTTTCAGGTAATTGTTCTTCAGTGGTTGCCATGGTGCTTCATTTTTCTCGAGTGCTATTTTTTGCCATTATAATGAAAATGTAATGCAATAACAACTGTGAGAAGGGAAATGGATTATTCAAATCACAGAATACTTCAGTCAGAATTGCAAGAATGGTAAAGGAATGCAACGTACTGCACATGATGAAATTTCAATTCCACATAGTGTTTCTGAAGAGTATCAGTTGCAGGGGATTACCTAAATGGGCAATAGTTCATTCTGTTAATTTATTTCAGCAGTATACCTCTAATTAAGGGACCATTATGTTGGTATATAGCTAGTTTGTAAGGTTGCAGAGCCTTTGGAGTAATATCAATCTATTGCAACCAGCACACAATCAGCGTCCCACTTGGCCTCTGAAGGAGGTGCAGTGGCATTCTGGTTGAAGTGAAGCGTTGCTCTGGGTTTGAGCCTCACTTTGCCCACTACGTTATTTCAAAATGACAAATGGTAAAATATTACCGACACTACAAATCACAATCCTGACATTAATTAAGCTGAATATAAATGGAACGTGTAGCTAATAAGATCTAATTCTAACCTCGTAATTACATGATATCTACACAACTAACACCAACTAAGGATGAGCAATGGAAATGCTGTAATAAAGAAATGTATCATATGAATGATTTTACTCGAGATAAAATATATCAACTAATAATTTTCAACAGAAAATTTTTTCTGCTGTAAATGATTTGACTGCTTTGGTCACCGAATCTCCTATTCAGCTGCAGTAATTTCTAAATTAACTGCTCATGAGCAGGCTCTGCGAAAGTGCACACCTCTTTCAAATCTATTTTTATTCCCCGCCACAAATGCGTTTTTCCGACCAAATAGTTCTGGTTCTTGAGCCAACTCCGTTCACTATTCTTCGATCCTTGGTTCGCTCTACAGAACCAGCCCATTTTCCCACCTGTTTTGAGCGAACCCATGCGTTATCAAAGGAGGGCGTTGCACAATGCAGCACAAACAGAGGTAACTGGCAAGCAAGATGACGGATTGCATAAGTTTTTTGATATTACACGTCATTTAATCCAAAGAAAAAACATGGACTATTCTGTCTTTAATAGACAGTTCTTAGTATTGACAAACAATGCCTTGTGAGCCCTACGGGGGTAGAAAGCAGTTCAAGAGCCAGTTGGAAGTAATTGTGTTTTGTTTGTTGTGACAGTTGTGAGTCCCTGGCAGTCTGTCCTGATAATTGGGGGAAAAAAAACTAGCAAGCTAGCTAAATGAATTCAACGCGGTCATATTCTTTCTGCACATTGTCAAAGAAAACATTTTGAATGAAGGCAAACCTCTGCTTAACAATAGGACTACATAAATGGAACCTCTATGCTTCCTGTCACTTCAGTGGGTGTTTGAATTAACTTTAACGACCGCATGTACACTTGCATAATGACAAACCATGTGTATATGCAATGAAGACTTATCGATCGCTCGATACAGTACATGCTCTCGTGCAATTCACTATCACGTTCAAGATGTTATGTGCCTCAATCACCGGTGATTTCTGTGCTTTGCTTATTACACCAGACTGAGAACAGAACTACATATTGACAGCAAATGTTTCCTTCATGGTTGTGTTCGAACTTATCGCTGTTATGGATTAAAATTTGTTTAAACTACTGTGTAATAAGGCAAGGCAGGTAATGGTGATCACTAAGCAGAATGCACTTTTATAAAGACATTCCAAGACGTTTTAGAGCTGTTAAAAGCCGCTTTAGGACCTATAGAGCAACTGCAGCCCTCTGTGCAAGATCGTCGGGGCTTGAACTCGAAGCCCATTCCCAATAGCTTGGACGTCATTTATCACTGACTCATCACTAGAACTATCGCTCATGCTTGGGTACACTTCTTCCACCATCTTTGAGACTCGCTTCACAAAATCTACTTCCAGTGAACAAAGAGCATGAGTATAACTGACATCACTGTTTGAGGCCTTATGTCGTCAGTGGCCACCCAATCAAAGCTTATGTCTGTGAGGTTTTGCTGTTGTTTTATTGCTATTAGTGTGACATACTGCTGCGTCTATATTGGATTTGAGACACTTTAGGCTTTCTACTTTCTGCCGAATTATACTTTGGCGTGGTGAGGTCTTCTCCTCCAAAGCGTCGGCGCTTTTAATGGAGGGTTGGTCAGCTGCCTCTCTGAGTGGCACAGGCACACCCTGGCACACAAGTGCTGAAAACGTGATTTGCATCATTTAATTTCGTAAGTGAACGGCATTATGTAGAAGTTTATTCCAAAAAAATGCTTTGTGTGTAGTCACTCAAAATTTTGAAACTGTCCAAATACTTTTGGGCTTTGTGGACGTGCACAAGTGGGGAAAGTGGTGCTCACCCTGCCTGTGGCCCAGCAGGTCTGGCCCTTCCGTCTCGCTCGGGGAACCCCAGCGCGTTGGACGCCGCCACCCCCACCACGCCTTCCTCCAGCGGCCAGAATCGGCCAGGTGGCGCCCCCTCCCCGAACATCATCACGGGATTGGCCAGCGCTCCTGTAGGTTTGGAGCATATGAAAGGCGGGGCTCTCTCTGGGCTCCTGGGCGCCCCTCCAAAGATGGAGCGCGGCCGTAAGAAGATCAAGGCAGAGAACACCTCCAGCCCCCTGCTGGTGGTGCCCTATCCCATCCTGGCCTCTGGAGCAGACCAGTCCTCCATCACCATCACACCTAAAGAGGGCAAAACCTATAGGTGTGTGTGTGTGTGTGTGTGTGTGTGTGTGTGTAGTATACATGGATATAGTGTGAGTGTTTCATGTAGGTGAGAAGTGTGTGTGTTTTATGTAGGAGTTAATCATTTTATACAGGTGTTAGGTGTGTGTGTGGTTGTGTGTTTTATACAGGTGTTAGGTATGTATGTTTTATGCAGGTCCTAGGTGTGTGTGTGTGTTTGTGTGTGTGTGTGTGTGTGTGTATTTTATGCAGGTGTGAGGTTTGTGTGTTTAATACAAGTGTAAGTTGTGTATGTGTTTCATACAGGTGTAAGGTGTGTACGTTTTATGCATGTCTTAGGCGTCTGTGTGTATTTTATGCAGGTGTGAGGTGTGTGTTTTATACAAGTATAAGTTGTGTATGTTTTATACAGGTGTAAGGAGTGTGTGTGTGTGTGTGTTTTGTGCAGGTGTGAAACACGTGTTTTATACAGGTGAAAGGTGTGTGTGTGTGTGTTTGTGTTTGTACAGGTGTGACGTGTGGTAGTTTTTTGTGTTTTATACAGGAGTAAGGTGTGTAAGTCCTGTATACGTGTAGGTTTGTGTGTTTTACACAGGTGTGAGATGTATATATGTCCTGTACAGGTGCATGGTGTATGTGTGTTATATAGGTGTAGGGTGTGTGTTTTATAAAGTTGCACACAAGAGCCTTGTTGAGAGTGTTTTGTCTTTTTATCTTCCAGCCTGGTATGGTCACTTAAACTGTCGATCTAAAAGCAAACTTTCTTAGATTATAGCCATGGCCTCTTTATTGATAGGACGAGGAAGAAAGCTAGGATTATTGTGGGTGAAGGCTCTCATCCTCTCTTTAGCCAGTTGAGCTTCTGAACTCTGGGAGGTGCTATAGAGTTCCTCTGGCAATAATAAATATTTACAAGAAGTCGTTTGTTCCAAGTGCGATCGACATACTGAATGCTTATATGGACTGTCTTTTCCTCTTTTTGTTTCTTGTATGTTGCAACCAATTCATGTCTAATCGTACTGTCTGGTCTTGCTGTCATGTCCTTGCTTATCGTGAGCCAAAGACAATTTTCTGCCTCTGGACAATAAAGTATGATTCTATTCTATTCTATGTTCAGGAGTGTACGTGGTATAAGGTGTGTTTTATATAGGTGTAAGGTGTGTATGTGTTCCTGTTTTTTTTATACAGGTGTATTCTGTGTGTAAGTTTTCTATGGATGCATGGTGTGTGTGTGTGTGTTTCATATGTGTCTAGGAATTGTTTTTGTTTTAAACAGGTGATTGGTGTGTGTGTGTATGTTTTATACTTATGTAAGGTTTGTTTTTGTTTTATACAGGTGTGTGTGTGTGCAAGCACATTTTTGTTTGTTTTATGCATGTGTAAGATCTAATGTTTGTTTGTTTTTTTTTTTTGTTTGTTTTTTTTTTTTACAGGTGTAAAGTATGCCCACTGACCTTCCTCAGTAAGTCAGAGATGCAGATTCACTCCAAATCCCACACAGAGGCCAAACCACACAAGTGCCCACACTGCTCCAAATCCTTCGCCAACGCCTCCTACCTGGCCCAGCACCTGCGTATTCACCTCGGGGTCAAACCCTACCACTGCTCCTACTGCGAGAAATCCTTCCGCCAGCTGTCTCACCTGCAGCAGCACACAAGGTCTGTTCTCATAGATAAACTAGTTCCTCGTCCTCTCAAACCTATGGAGATGTAGAGAGAGACTAGAGACTGCTTCCTTACGCTTATCGGTACCACAGATTCCTCTGCGAGCTGCTAAGTTGTGGGAGATGCCAGTTCAACGAAGTTGGATTGTCTGGGTCTTTTTTTTTTTTTTTTTTTTGCATATAGAGCATGTACGCAGTATTTTGAAATGGGAAGGGATGAATATAGTAGGGAAAAAAATCTTGTATCAGCTTCTGTGTGGCTTACGAAAAATTGTACAGCAGTTATACCAGTTTATGGAAATTGTGAATAAAATGGCGTAATTTTGCATCAGTGAAGTCATTATGCTTTATGCTCTATGGGTTTCAATTGGGGAAATTTTCCTTTTGTCATGAGAGGCTTCATCCACTGCTTATACCTCCAGAGGTTGCAAGTGTATTGTCAATCCCCTGTCCCTCCCTTTGCAAACTGCCAATCTTTCATTCATATTGAAAAAAATAAATAAATTTAAAAAAAAAAACACATGATCGTTCTGTCAATGCGAATAGTCTTTGCTAATAGTAACCAACCCTGTTTCTGGAGACCCACCATCCTGTAGGTTTTCACTTTAACCCTTACAAAGCACAACATGATGCAGTGTTTCCCAACCCTCTCCCGGTGCTCACCAGATGCAGGTATTCATTTTAAATACAATTGGTGCAATTAATCATGGGCTTGATTAGTTGTATGAGGTGCACTTTAGGTAGAACGTGGCAAGTACCTGTATCTGCCCACTTAGATGAGTGTAGGGAAACACTACCTTAATGTGCAGCTAAATATATGCACTGTGTTGCTAAGTAGTGGAGACTGGTAAGCATGGTTGAAATTATCGGTCCGTTCCAGCCTACCAGTAACTCGTGTTTTCACAGCCTTCTACCGGTGAAAGTGCCCTGGAACGGCTGACAAACCCGTGATATACCGTCCGTGAATTCGCACCAGATCGATGTACTCCCAGTTAAATTTTCTCGGAAATGTACAATGTTACATTGTTGTTGTTTTGATGGTTTGTTGTGACTTTCCTGGAACGCTTTAAAATTGTGACTCGTGACTTGAAGTGGTGACTCACGGGTTCAGAATCTTGGCTGGAACGCACAATAAAACCTACAGGAATGGAGTTGGTTGCCACTGGTCTAATATAACCCTTGAATTGTAAATATTTCATCACATTGAGAGGATGTGTCTGATGAGGCATTCACAAAAAGTATTGGTTGGAAAAATAGTAAAAGATTATTAATGTTTCTTCTATTTTATTTCCTGGTTAAAAACAGAATCCACACTGGTGACCGTCCTTATAAATGTGCTCATCCTGGATGTGAAAAAGCCTTTACTCAACTCTCCAACCTCCAGGTCAGTGTTCGGGGGGGGGCGGGCGATGGTATCTATCTGTCCGTCCGTCCATCCATCCATCCATCCATTTAAGCATCCACCAATCCATCTGCCCATCCATTTACTATTTTACAGGGGGGGTCTCATTGAGATTCAGAATCACTCTACCAAGTGAGACTTGGCCAAAAATGGCAGCTAAGTTTCCACACACAAAATGCACATTGTATAACTCAATTAGGTATTAATTACATGTAATACAGTGACAAAACAAGTGGTGAAAAGAAGTTCAGTGCAGACTGAGGATTTTGCTTGAACTGGTTTGATGGAATAGAGCAGTCAAACTGGAACATTGGCTGAATTATTCCAGGGCCAGGTTGCTTACCAGAAACAGGATTTTACAGTGAAATGGCTGCTCACTAGCTTCAGTGATGAGGGCATGTTCCACTTATCATGCAAATATTAATGCACAATTAAGACCTGTGTGGAAGAGCACTGAGGTCTGCTTGACTAGATTCCATGGGTGCTCCTCTAAACCTATTCTCGCCCTTTCAGGTTACCAGGTATTCAGGCTATTCTTGCCATCAAGTGCAAAAAAGGGCATTGCCAATCCTGGAGAGCGAGTCTATATGCAGGTTTTCTAGGTTGCCGGCCGTAGGCCAGTAACCTATTGTCGTCACTTTGCATCTGGCGGCGTCGTCGGCGTCGTCCGTTTAAAGCTGTATCTCAAAAACGGTCTGATGAATTTTTTTTTTAATTTGGGGTTTGTGATCAAATGGGTCATCAAGTTAATGCCCGAACAAAAATTTTTTGATTGAATCGTTCGTTTAGACTTGGCGGCCATTTTTATGTCAAAAATGGCCATTTTTGGCACTTAGGTGCAATTTTCTCAAAAACTGTTTGATGAATTTTTTTTTATCGCAGCAATGGAATCAGTATCATGACCTGCTTCAACGGTGTAAACGGCGTTTTGATTGAATCGCTCCTTCATATCGCCACCTTGGCAACGTGTCTGGACTTCATCATTCATCATGTGCTTTAACTCTCTTAATATAGCATTGAGAGCTGAGGTATGTATGAGGCACCCATAGGGAATCAGGTATGCCGAACATTGTGAGTCAGTCACATTTGACCTCGGGCCTCAAGGTCAAGGCCAAATGGCAAAAATGTGCCATAACTTGCTCAATATGACATTTAGAGCTTAGATGTGTATGAGGCACCCATAGGGAATCATGTATGCCGAACATTCTCGGTTGTTCGAATTTGACCTTGAGCCTCAAGGTGAAGGTCAAATGGCAAAAACGTGTTATAACAGCTTAATGTGGCGTTTAGAGCTTAGGTATGCGTGAGGCACCTATAGGGAATCATGTAAGCCAAACATTCTCAGCAAGTTGAATATGACATTGGGCGTCAAGATCAAATGGCAAAAATGTGCTATCTTGCTGAATATGACAATTAGAGCTCAGGTATGTTTGGGGCACCATGTATGCTGAACATTCTTAGGCAGTCAGTCAAATTTGACGTTGGGCCTCAAGGTCAAGGTTATATGACAAAAATGGCCCATAACTTGTTTAATATTGTTTTTAGAGCTTAGGTGTGTATTGGGCACTAATAGCAAATCATATATGCTGGTTGTTTGACAGATAGGATTTGACCTCGGGCAACAAGGTCCAGGTAATGATAAAAACGGTCTAAAAGTCCTTTAATGTTGGCTTTAGATCTTGGGTATGTATTGGATACTAATGACAAATTATGTATGCTGATCAAACACACCATATCGGATTTGACTTGGTCAAATTTATTTATTTCCTCGTTAAATAATGTCTTTAGACATTAGTATGCATTAGGCACTAACCCATTTATAATTAATTAAAATTTTAACAGGCATTGTAACCGCATGGTCGACCTTTTTTCACGATGAATTGCGGCAATAAAAATTGGTCAAAATCCATTTTTGGATGTTTGTTCCTATTAGCATCATGGAATAGAAAGAATAATACTAATTAGACCCACTCGGTGGCAGTATTGTGTAAAAAAAAAAAATCATTGTCTGAAAGCAGAGCAAGAACCAGAAGTGAATTGAGAAGATGGCGCACTTCACAAATTGACAGCAGACAACAGTGAAAGTTCAGGTTAGAAAAAAATCTAATCGGATTTCATGATGTAGACTTCTTAAAGATTATATTTTTGCTAAATGGCAGAAAAGTGACATAAAAATGTTGCTGTCTGTCACTCATGAAAAAGTGTGACCGCTCAGTCGAGTTGCCCTATAATGGTAACTAAAACCCCTTTCTCACTGAGCTGCGTTGGCCCGCGGAAGTGTGTGGATGAAACAGTTCTCTTCTTTCGTAGAGAAGAATTGATTCGAAGAACCGTGAATTGATTCGCAGTGGTACGGGACCATTCGCCATCACTTCCGAAATTCGCAAAAAAATTAAACAGGTTTAATTTTTTCGCAGATGTCCGAGCTGGAGCTTTTCAACGCCAGTATCGTGTAGACAACGTGTTGCTTTCGCAAGAATTCGTGTTGGCTTCCTGTTGAATCCGCGGACTGATGCTAGTTACTTTTCTCCTGTTGGGGCTGTAACTGCTGGCAACCTTCAGGGCCCTTGGCACTCTAGTTATGTTCACTGGATACTTCTGCTAAATGAGCTAATTGGTCATATCCACAGATGCTCAGTCACGCATCGATTCAAACCCAGTGAAATGTTTAATTTGGGGAAACAAGAATGGCACTTGGCTATAATTCATTCTTTCATGGGCTGATCAATAAATGTGGCTAAAATGTTAGATGGCATGAATGGTTGGGCTCATTAAATAAGTTTGGAGAAGGAACCCAATCCCTCTGCGGCGTTCATTTCCCACCTCAGTTCTATCTTGTGCGTCTTCTCATCTGCCCCATTTTCCAATCTGGGGCCCATAAACTGCATTCTCAAATTCAACTGTAATGAGTCTCTCTCTAAATGAGTGATGCAAATTTGTCTTTCATCTTTAAGGATCTGAGCTATTAACCTCTATCCCTCTTTTTTTTTTTTTTTTTAGTCCCATCAGAGGCAACACAATAAGGACAAGCCGTATAAGTGTTCAAATTGCTTCCGAGCATACTCCGACGCGGCATCACTGCAAATCCACCTCTCCGCTCACGCCATCAAGAATGCTAAAGCCTACTGTTGCAGTATGTGCGGCAGGGCTTACACTTCTGTGAGTATCTGGCTGGGTGGGGTGGGTGGGGCACATTCACACACAAAATGTCAGGATTTCACTCCGCAGAGAGGTGTAACAGTTCCCTTTGGGCACTGGAAATCCTTGAATATGCTTTAATTTCAACGTGATGTTTTCATTGTCTGAAAAGTACTTGAATTTTGAATAAAATGCATTAAACTACATGAAATTGTGACATCATTGACCTTATTTTCATAATAAATCGCAATTTGACTGAGTAGTTGGATAAGTACATAATTTCCCACGGCTGTAAGTTCTTGGAACAGCTTTAAAGTGCTCCATGAATACTTGAAAAGCGATTCAGTTTGACTTTAGAAAAGGTGTAGAAACGCTGTGTAAAATCTACACTCGGAGCGTAAAATTTCTCCCCGGCATTTAATTTCATCAATAAGGATTTGTTTGTGAGCATAGTCCACTCGGATTTCGGAGCCGATTACTGATGCTGGCTGTGTTTGTGTGTGGAAGGGACACTAGGCAGGGCTTAACTACATTCAAGAGCCCTGGCCTTTGCATCTCCTCCTCCACACTGGGGCGCATCATGGCTCCAAGCAGCTGCTCCTCAGCTGGACATGCACCCTTGGCCTGACGATGGCAGGTTTCCTTAACCAGACTAAAATTTGCAACGAAATGCAAAAAGGCCCATTCTGATCTCTATCGATGGAAAATCCTTAAAACTCATATGGTGTAAACTCCATTAAATGTGAAACTAGGTGGTATTTCTCCCTCTTTTATTGTCCTTCCTTTGACTTCCTCATCCTCAGAAATGGTCTGCTGAAAACTAAGGCATTTGGATATTACTGGGGTATAACTGGATCCAGGCCCCTGTTTCACAAAGCAGGATTACAGAGTTAGCTTGATAACTGTACTGAAAAAATCCGTAACCCTCCCAAATCTGGTACATGGATCTGCTTAAAATGAGCCAGTCTGGGTTTTACTCAGCAGTGCTCTTCAGCCAGCATTACAGTTTTGCTACATGAAACCAAACCAATGTGTCATCACGGATTTGATTTTTATTGTGTTCATTTCTATGGCTCTGTATGAAGAATAGAGGTGGTTTTGATTTTTGAAAGAGGATAGTGAACTCATTGGGCATGTAATTTACTGCTGTTCAATTCTGTCCTCCTCTTATCAGGAGACATACCTGATGAAGCACATGTCCAAGCACACTGTGGTGGAGCATCTTGTGAGTCATCGGTCTCCTCAGAGAACGGAGTCACCCACAATCCCCATACGGATCTCCCTCATTTAAAATGCGCCTAGCTCACGGCCATCACGCTATTGGTTCTCTTCCATTTTAGGAGCCAGAATAACCCACTGTTGTTTGTTTGGTTTTTTTTTTCCTTCGCAGTTTTTTTTTTTTTTTTTTGTGCCAGACTATATTCATACTTTGTCAGAAATCGTTTTTGTCCCATTCTAATTTTATGAACAAACATTTTGATCGGGGCAGCCAAAGATTATTTTTTTGAGCACTTTCAGGCCTTGTAGTATTCGCCCAAAAACGTTTTTCCATTTTTTTTTAAAGACTGAGAATATAAAGGCATTGCTAAAGGCAGCTAAAAAATTTGACCATATATGTTGCATTTAAGGACCCCTTTATGTTCCACTTTCCCTCATTTATTATTTTATTGTTTACATAAGAATAGTTTGTTATTCTGAGAATTATTGGTTAAAATCTGTGATCACCCCTAAAGATACATTACCAAAACAAAGCTGGTAATGTTTTTACATTCCCTGCAATTATTAGAGGTCTACGCCGCAGTTTTATTATATACAGTTTTTATCATATACAGTATATTGTATGTTTATTCAACAGTTTGTGTTGTATATAATATTAGGTAATTTTTTATATTCTCTTCTTTAAGGGCAATATTAGAAAGGTATTTCTCTTATCATGATTTTGGGAAAATTTGCATATTATAGCTGTTTTTCAAGATGACAGACATGCCTATATTTGAAGCATCTGTGGCTGTTAACCCCTTGTGTACCTGAAAGAGAACCTCAGCATTTTTTTAAATTAGTTATCACATAATCAAATCATCTTTCAGTGTTTTTGTTTTGTTATAAGACACTGAAAAATATTGTAGTTGCTTTCAAACAAAAGGTGTTCTTGACAGAAACCGAAGGTGCAGTCAGTTTTGTGCAGGATGTATTGCAGGATTATTCAACATTATCTAGAAATGGCCAGTGTGGGTGCAGGCTTTCATTCCAAACAAGCAGTTACGCATCGGATACTGTCAACCAATCCCAAGAGTCTTTGCTAAAGAGCCTGATTAGTGGTAGCAGATGTGTTTCTGCTTGTTTGGAATGAAAGCCTGCGCCCACATCGGCCCTTTTTGGATTATTTTGAATTGCCCTGATGTATTGGGTTGATATTAAGCATTGTGCTCGGTGTACAAATATTTTGTTGTTGGTCCAGTTAGTGACGATGATTCTATCAAATCTGTTGTTGTGTCGGCACTAATTGCCACTTTTTCAAAGCTGTTATCGAACAGGTGTAACTTGAAAGATCTGGGTCAGTATTTACATTCCATTTGGTTACCTTTATTTAGTCTTGGAATTTTACATAAAGTCATGTTCTTTGTGGGGCTTTGATCTCTCTCCACTGTGTGGTGGGTCTGCCTGTTTGTCTTTGTGTACTTTCTTTGTTTCTCCTGCAGTCAATGCTGAAGTGATCTACAGGGTGTATCAAAAAAAAGTCCCACTTTGAAAAATTGCCCTAAAATTAATATTCTATAATTTTTTAAAAATCCTTTTACATAGGTTGATAGACAATGGTTCAGTGCTTTTTTGTGCCATTGCACATACTCAACATGTCAGGCATGAGTGAACACAGGGTAATTATGTAAATTGCGATACATCTGTTTTGTGCGAAAAAAAAGTGCTGGGATGAAAACAGGATCTGAGACCATAGGAAGCAATGTTAGGTATGCCCTTTGTTTATCACAAATTGCCATTACTTTTGAATTAACCCTTTCACACTTTCAGTCCTCAACATATCCACCATTTCTATTTCCATTTCTATCACCATTTCAACCTGAACCATTGTCTATCAACCTATGTAAAAGGATTTTCAAAAAATTATTCAATATCAATTTTAGGGCAATTTTTCAAAGTGGGACATTTTTTTTGATACACCCTGTATTAGTGATGTTTTATCCTAAAGGGAAGTAGTGAAATTTTGAAAGGAATTTCGGATGCCTAAATGGTTGAAAACCTGAATAGCTCCAAGGAGGGCACCTCAATGAAAACTAGTTCAGAGGTAACAGGCATTTTGAAAAATAATAATATTCAAAATACTTCTCTGTAGCTGATTAACATTACCTTTCAGTTATGTATTGCATTACATGGTATTGACACCATACAGCTGTTTGTGTAATTACCATTTTCCTTATTTTAAAGTCATTCTTTTGTTCAACTTTTTAAAATTCAGAAAATGAATTGAATTTAAATAATTATTAGAAAAGCAGGTCATCTTAAAACATATTAATGTGTTTTCTTGGTACTCACTTCTGCAACCTCATGAGATCTAACTGTGAGAAGTTTGTAAACCTGGAACCAAAAGCCAGGTCTTTTCTGAATGACTAGACTCTGTCTTTCAATGTGCAGTTAAGTTTCCGCCTTTCCGGGCTTCAATGTTGCATACATGCGTTATGAAACAGAAGAGATGCAGAGAGTACATGATAGGTTGTAGGGATGGAAACTTTGCCATTTCTACATGCCAAAATAGCTTTAAAAAAAAAAAAAAGAACTGAAAAAATAAGCTGTCTGGCTATTTTTTAGTCTTACAATCCTATTGCCAACTACAACATATACTGCCTCGTCACCTTTGCTATCTTCCTTTATGGAGTAAATCGAAAACTGTACATCTATGTTATTAATAAACTGTACGCAATTATGTTTTATTTAGTTTCAAAGGAGGGTTTCCTGCTTTGGATTTCTCCGAGTTCTTTATAGATACTTTGTTTATGTATTAAAACAAAATCTCGACTGTTAAAATTATTTTGCTATGTCTAAATATTAATACTTGATTTGTTATTTTTGTACACATTTAAGCCTTAATGTCATTTTATGAACACATTTTATTCTCATTTTCATACTGTTGTTCTGTATGAAGTACTGTATGTGTGTAAATTTCTCAGCATGAAATATTCTGTAAAGAGTCAATATATCAGTTAAATGTTAACCCATTTTCTATTTGAAAAGATTATATACGGTAGGTATAGCTATTAAAATTAATTTTTCGTTGTCTTGCAGTGTGTTATTAAATAAAGATTCATCTGGCTGCAAACGCACCCTGGCTTAAGAAAAAACTGAATTTATGTTGAAACCAACCGAAAAATAAAATGGTAAAAAGCTTTGGATCTTGCTCTTCAATAAATTCAGACTTGTATAGATATCTTCCTCTGATGTATCTGACTTGTTTCGTCCTGCGTCTTTTTAAATTGTTTTCCCTGGCAATACCGCCATTCTTGTCACTTTTTCCTACCATTTCCCCTAGTTGATTCTCATTATTTAATCATTGTCTTGTACCTCGCCATTCCTTTTTCTACTCCCGCTCTCACTAGTTTCCTATTATTAATTGTGTGAAGTGTGTTTAAGCTCCTGGTATACATCTTTCCTTTGCTGCATTGTTACTCTTCATTGCGCTCTAAGCCTGCTCAGTCAAGTGCACTGAATCTTCTGTCTTCAGTAAAGTTATAGTAAAGACAACCAAGAAACTATTTATTTGGGAATTCTGCCTGTGCTGGCCGGTACTAGAGTGGCGCATGTCTTTCAGTTCCTCCAAGCCTTGGGGTTCGAGAATGTGCACAGTCCAGCATGCCCTGTCACCCACTGTTTGCCCTCCCAGTTCATTATGGCGGCTCATGCTTTTGATGTTTGAGCTGGGGCTGTCCTTTCCCACCACGCGGCTGATGGCAAGGCCCATCGCTGTGCCCTCTTCTCCCATTCGTTGTCCTCTGCTGAGGGAAACTACAGAATTAGGGATCGCAGGCTCCTAGTCCTCAAGCTGGCGTTTGAAGAGTAGAGGCACTGACTTGAGGGGGTCAGCATTCCTTTCCTCGCGTAGATGGATCGTGGCAATCTTGAATACCTCAGTCCTGTTATGAGGTCACCTCAGGCAGGCCCAGTGTTCACTCTTCTTTGCCCACTTGAACTGTACCCTCAAATACCACCTTTGGTCTAAGAACCAGAAGCCAAAAGCCCGGCCTGCCTTCATTCCCCAACTCCTGAGGAGGAGACGGCAACTGTCTGGTTCTTCACAGTTGCTTTCTATCCACCACCAAATTGGAATGGGGCATGTCATGGAGGAAGCCCTCCTTTCCTGTCCCACTCCCCGGCAGTTCCCTGCTAACCAGCTCTCCATCCTGGAAGGAGTTGGAGCCAGTCCTTGCCTGGGCCCATAGTTCCCACTTAGCATACTATCCTGGGACTTCCCGCACCCTGTCCCTGAGAAGCCGGCATTTCTGGTGGCCCTCTGTCCAGCAGGACACTTGGTAGTATTTTGCCACCTATGATACCAGTGCCCGGGTCAAGTCCAGTAAGCCTCTCAGTGGTCTCCTTCAGCCCCTGGAAGTTCCCCATCAGACATGGGCATGCATTGCTACAGGCTTTGAGAGCGGGCTAACTGAGTCTGACAGTTTCATAATGGCTTTAACCATCGTGGACTGTTTTCTGATGGCAGCCCACTTTGTCCCTCTGGCGAGGCTGGCCCCAACTAAGCTGATGGTGGAGCTCCTTCAGCACATGGTGTGGCTTCCTGACATCCCACGGGAGATTGTCTCTGATTGCAGGCCACAGTTCATGAGCCGCTTCTGGAAGGCCTTCTGGTGGTCATCACACCTCTCCTCTGTCTGGCCTCTAATCCTGAGACTAACATTAAAGTTCAGAGGTTGAACCAGGGACTGGGCAAGACACTCCACTGTTTGTCTGAAGGTACCTCTTTCAAGTGATCACGCCGCCTTGCTAGGGTCCAACTTCTGCACAATTTGCTCCGTGTGGTAGGATGTCCCCTTCTCACTGTTGTCCGGACTACCAACCCTGCCTTTTCCAGGCTGAGGAGAGCGAGGTGGACGTCCTTTTGGCTCAGTTCTTGGTTTGTCGCGCTTACCAGGGGTGGAGATGAACGCGTGCCACTCTACTGAAACCAAGGGTGTAGGTTTGCATATGGACAGTAGGGACATGTCCATACCAATATTTCAGCAAACTCATTCTTATCATCTTTCCAGATAAGCTATATTAGACCCAGGTGTGGAGGCTACGTCTCCAAGACAACCTATTTACTCAGTCTAGCATTTGATTGGTTGAAAGGGAGGGGCTGCCTGAAGGCTAAAATTCAAGTGTAAATTGACCTCTCTATTCAGGTCATGAATATTCATTTTTGTCCAAAGCGGGGCTTGAGATGCGCAACTGGATCGCCGGATTTGATTACATGGTGTTTGCAATGGCTTTCCCGTTGAAGAGAACCATAATTTGGCATTTGTTCCAGATTTTACTTCATCACGCAACTGTAGCACTTTTCCCATGGCCCAACTCATGACATATATTTGATAGTACCTCAGGTAGGGGAAGGCGGGGCAAGTTGAGCCATTTTTTGGTCTTGGCATGTTAGGACTGAAATGACTGATCTTGCAGAAATAAGTATCTTGCCTTCTAATTTAATCCTTAGGACACATTTTATATGTAGTTCTAACTTTCTATCCCCACCCTGAAGGTCACTGTGATCTTTGAAAAAACAGAGGTCAAATGGCTCAACTTGCCCTCACCTGCGGGGTAAGTTGATCCAACCTCTGGAGTAAGTTGTGCCACACGAGTAAGTTGATCATTGCCCAAAATAAAGATAAATGAAGCACAAAACCATTATTTTGCCAGAAAAAATATTTAATCTAAAGTTCTACAACACAGGAGAAATGATTACATTGTGTCCATGGTTATAGTAATCACTTACAAACTAATAGAGTCATGCTCTAAGAGAAAAAACAAGATGAAGTAAAGAAGTACTGAAATAGAAAAGCATTGTTCTGTCTCAAAAACAGTTAAAGGTGACCTAGAATCAAAAACTGGTTGTACCTTGTCTATGTTAAATAACTAGTCTACCCGCATTCAAGAACATAAGAAAAGTGCTAGACATTCTGAGTATCTCCGTTTCATAGAAATTCCTCTTTTAAAATTGACCGCCAGAAAACGGGCCAATCTGAACAACGGATACATTGATGTCACGTATCTCGCTACCCCCCCACCCCACTCTCAGTCCGTTTCCTCCCCTTCAAAACAATTTGCATACACGTTTATGCAATTCCATTGCTTCCACTGCCTCAGTAAAGACAAGCGTGAGAATTCCAGAGTCATAATCGATTTCCGTGTCACTAGTGGGGAAATCCACCGTAATGCACGTGAAATGGATTAACTTATTGCACAAGGACTTAAATTCCGCAAATGAATTTCTTCAGTGTGCTTTTGATTGAATACTTGCTGACTACGGCACAGGAACGTCAATGCGAGAGACTCACTCGAAATGCGTAAGCCTTGGCAGCTCTGAAGTAGCCTATCTAGCTGTCTCTATTACGTTTCAAAAAAAAAAAAAAAAACATTCAAAAATACCATTCAGAAACGTTTAAATCCAGCCTTTGCTGGACTGGTTCTTCCTCCAATTCAGTGTCCTCATCCGATTCAGGCCCAAACATCTAAGGCTGAATCTCTGAATATGCCATAGCTGCATAAAGTTGGTCTGTCCGTGTTCCGAAGCCGGCGAGTGTTTTCCATTTTCCCTACCGCTCTGGGCAAAGTAACATTCTTTTGAGTGGCAGCAAAGCCAGCCAATCAGCGTCAACTGCTTGCATTTCATAATGAGGTTGCCAGTTAAGCCCGAAAGGTCGCCAAATAGGTGCAAAACAACGCGTTCAAAATCCCCCACCCTGACGTAGCTTTTTGAGAGAGGTTTTTAGGAAGCTTCTGAGGCATTACAGACCCAACCAAAATTTTGTTGTCTATATGTCACATCACAGAACAAGGATAAATACCCCGTTCAATCATTCTATGTCACCTTTAATGTTGCAGCTACAACACTGAACAAAATATTTACATCCACCATGTGTACATTGTTATAACTCAACCCAGCTGCCACAGTCTCAGGTCCCAATAAAACAAAGGTGTCCTAAGTACACCCAAAAAGGCCAACAGTCAGACTTAGGCAATTAAGCACAATATCTTGCTCATTAATGACAGCTTTGTCATTTAGATTTACTTCCATGCCAGACCCTACGGGGCAAGTTAACTTGCCCCGTAGGGTCTGGCTCAACTTAGACTAGTCTGAAGTTCCTGAGATGTCTACACGTGCACAAAGATCCTATGCATCCCTCATGTAAAAGGCTATGACAAGAATGAAGTCCAATACCTGGACTATCAATTGCCATCTTATATCCATATTATGTCTATGTTGCATATAGAAGAAACATGAACTTAACCTGTATTGCGGTTTTTCATTTTTATGGCGGAAAATCAAATTTTTCCCTCTGCAGCACTGATTTCTATATCAACTCAAAAAACAATACGGCTGAGTTTGGAGTTATTCAATAGGCTATCTTTAGATATCGCTACCCTAATTCCTGACTCATTAATTACTGGCTGGGAGGTGGTGGCTCAACTTACCCCGCCTTCCCCTACGTATCACTTTTACAGAAATTTTATTGTCTGAGAGCGTGAGAGAAAAAAAAATTTCCATGTAATGCTATTAATATTCAGCCAAACTGAATGCCAAGTGTAATGTTGGGAACTTGAATCGGTGTGGTTTAGCACTGTAGCAGCTAGCTAACTGCCACTCTCAAAACTGTGTACTTGCAGTACCTTTCCATAGCTAACCATGATATAACATCAGTGTGTTAGCTAGCGAGCTAACGGCAGCTAGCCACTCAGTTGACAGAGGAAGAAAACCGACAGGCCACCAAAAAAAGAGGCGACATAAGAAGTTTTTTTTTTTTTACCATTCAGGGCGTAAGTGATCAAACTAACTATTCAGAAACAGTTATCTATTTAAAATGAAAACTTGCTAGCTACCTAAAGTAACTTTTTATTAGAAAATAATGTCAACTAATGTTAGTTAATCATGTTTGCTAGTTTCTACTAGCGAACTAAACCTGGTTTCTGTCACGTTGGCAAGTAGTCAGGTTGCTAGCTGTAGTAGACATAATACGGGTGGATACATCAAATTATGAGGTGAATTTCAGTCTAGAAATCCTGCGATGGTGCTATTATTAATGTATTATTTTGTATGCAGGAACCACATCCGCAAGCTTTTGAGGATACAGGTGTATGAGAGCTTCAGGCGAGGTCCTAATTATGAATTATAGTATGGAATTATAGGGAAAGTATTAAAGTTAGTCTCATGGTGTTCAGCAAATATACAGTAACCTTTGAAAGTGAAAATGTCCTGACCAACTTTGCCTCAGTGGGGAAAATGAAAGAAACAAGTTATCGTAAATCGTGAATCTAACATGATCTAGTCCGATAAAACGCTCAGTTTGCGACTTGTCCAATTCACAGATAGTCAGTGGTCTATTTTGAAGTGTTTATCTTGACTGCAGTCGCGTTACTGCACAGAGAGATGCTTAATAGACATAAGTTGCCTATAATGATTTTAGCATTCTCTAATAATAAAACATAACATAATGTAATTAAGAAACTTGTGAATTGGTAAAAGTATTTCAATTGTTCGATATTGCTAACCTAATAAATGTTCATAGCATTAGTTACAGTTGTAAACTTGTATTCAAAAATCTAATCAAAAGTATTTGGATGGCAACAAAATAGAAACGGAAGTTTATGTATGTAGCATCTGTCTTTTATGATTATGGAGGCTGTTTGCTTAGCATCATGAAAAAACAAAGAAACACTCATTTGGATAATCTCCGTACACAGAAAAGGCAGTATCTGCACTCAGATTTGCAAAATTTTTCCAGCTCGCGTGCAATACACACTCACATTACATACGTGTCCCTCCTAATTGTCACATTAAACCTACGCCCTTGACTGAAGCACATCTCTGTCTTCCAGAAGCAGAGCAACTATTAATGTCCCAGCTCCCAGCTACCAGGTGGGAAAGAATGTGTGGCTGGTGACCAGAGTCATCCCCCTGAGGGCTCAGGCTAGTACACTTGGCCCCCTTTTCCATTTCCCAGGTCATATCGCCTTTGGCGGTAAGACTTATCGTCGCTTCTCACCTTCATCGTATCCTCCCAGTGTTCCAATGTCTCCCATACTAAACATGTCTGTATCCCCCTACAGCCCTCCCCCCTGCTCCCCGCCTCTCTTCTGGCTCATCAACGGCAGCCCTGCCTACAGAATGCGTTCCATCCTGGATGTTTGGCGCAGAGGGTGCACCTGCCAATTCCTGTCGACTAGGATGGGTATTAGCCTTAGGGAGCATTCCTGGGTGTCGGAGCGAAATATCTTGGGCTGTGCTTGCTGCACCGACATCTGGGGCCATCCACTGGGCTGTAGGTGGCACGCCTGGGGGTGGGCAGGGGGGCACTGTTACATCTCGAGTCTCTTACTTTTCCCTCACAATCCAGCCGTCCTTGTCAATTATTTCTTCTGTTTCCTCGAATAGTTTCTCATTATTTAATGATTGTCTCATGCCTCACCCTTCCTTTTGTGCCCCTGCTCTCACCTGTTTCCAATTCTTTTGGCGTGTATTTAAGTTCCTGGCCTATGTTTTTCCTTTGCTGGATTGTTACTGTTCATTGTGCTCAAAGTCTGTTCATTCAAGTGCTCTGAATCTTCCTTCTTCAGTAAAGTAAAAGTAAACCAAGTAACTATTTATTAGGGATTTCTCCAGTAACAAACTGTGAGGTTTGGGTCGAGGTAGGCAGTGGCAGACTGAAACGTAAAAACTAATTAATATTTTATGTATAGTGTCAGCGGTAAAAACACAGGCAAAATCAAACATAATTACTCCAAAAACTGTTGAATGCTGTGAATAATAACACTGCAAATCTGGATCAATACCATCATTAATTGCATTTGCGGGGATTAACGGATTTAAAGGGACTTAAAAGACACTTAAAAGACACCGGACACGCACAAAGTTGCATTTTTTGTTAGATTTGGACTTTTAGTTTATTTTGAAACTCTTAAGAGTGAAATCAAATCTGTGTTTGAGTTGTTATCAATGTATTATCGCACTATGTGCCAGTAAACACTGTAGATGATACCAAGTGGGAGGCTACTGGCTAACAGGTGCAAAAGTTCAATATAATTCCCCCGGTTTGATGAACCTGCACTCTCGTCATTCCCAGGGAAAGCTAGCTCCTGTTTACCAAGGAAACATACAGCATCTATGAGACTTTTTAGTATTTTTCTATTTTTCTTCACCTTCTCGTTATGGATGGTGACGCTCAGCCGCCGCTGTTCATCCAGAGCCAGGTCGATCCTGTTGTGCCCAAATGTTTTCCATGAAAATTGGTTCTGGATGTGTGCTGCTGACTTTTCGTGCTTGGATATGGCACAAGGCAGGTTATTTAGGTCACAATAACCTGCTTTATTCCAAACCATGTCCGGGGCGCCGGCGCCGAACAGCAAACAAGGAAAACATAATAGCCTGTTCAGTGTAGCACAGCTGAAAAGCCAGTGTTTCCTTTTGTACCATTCAGTTTGAAATGTCCGAACAAATTTCTCTCCCTTTCTTTGCTGAAGCTCCTTTAATTCAAGTGTTAGTCTCTTACCTCTTAAATGTTGACATTTTTCATCAAACGAGAGCCGTGAAAATTGTTTGAGCTGCGTTAGTGATGTCATCTTGTTTGTTTTGCCCACTTAAATTTGATTGACGTAGGTGTGAATCCATGAAAACACCGAACGTCCAGATTGAATGACTAGCGTGTGACACTTACGCATAAAGGCAGTGTAGTGTCCTGCCTTTTTGCGTACATGATAGAGCATATGAAAAAACACTGCGCATGCGCGAAAACAACATCTTTGATAACGTGTCATTCAAAGGCATCTCAGAGCTGTGCCTGCCCTGCAAAGATAAGACTGATTTGAAAGCCTCTGCCTGGCCAGATGATGGCGCTTTAATGTCATTATAACTCAATGACTTAAAGCAACAGCATAAAGACAAACTATATGTCAAATAGCTTCAAAATTAGATTAGATATTAAAATGATCAATAATTGTTAACAACTTTATTTTTTGATGATCACCTGGGGTAGGCAGTGCCTACCCTGCCTACCCTGACGGCTCATCCCTGGATTTCTCCCCAAGCTGGCCGGTCCTAGACTAGTGATCTTATAGTTCCTCCAAGCCAAGGTTTGAGAGTGTGCAAAGTCCAGCATGCATTGTTATCCACTGATTGCCTTCCCGGTACAGATCTCTGACCTGTCTGCTGACTATGGCTTACTTAGTCCCCGGAGATCCTGTTTTCTCCTCACCTTACCTTGATCTGGTGTTTTTAAAAGCAGCCGCTCACATTATTGCTGCCCCGATCACTAGTTTGTTTAACCTGTCCCTCCAATTATCTGTATTCCCACTTGACTGGAAATCTGCCTTAATTCTGCCCCTTGTCAAAGGTGGCTCTAGCTCTGATCCAAACTGTTACCGGCTTATCTCCATCCTGCCCTGTCTAGCTAAGGTTATGGAGAAACTGTTTCATAGGCAGTTGTCCCACTTCATTGACTCCAACCACATCCTGTCTGACCTGCAGTCTGGGTTTAGGAAAGGCCATGGATGCATCACTGCTACTCTGAAGGTCCTGGATGACATCATTGACGCTATGGACAATAAGCTTGTCTGCGTCGCTGCCTTTGTGGATCTAGCTAAGGCCTTTGACTCGATGAACTACAACATCCTCCTGCAAAGACTTACTAACATTGGCCTGTCTAGTAGTTGCTGCAGCTGGTTTACCAGCTATCTTGACAATCGGGTCCAGCAGGTGAAGACTTAAAACAATGTGTCAGAACAACTTCCCATCTCCGAAGGTGTGCCTCTAGGCTCCATCTTAGGCCCAACCTTGTTCGCAAGTTACATAAATGATGTAATCAAGGCTGCTGGTGACTCTAGTATACATCTTTATGCTGACAACACCATCATTTACTGAACTGGCCCTTCTGTTCATTCTGCTGCTTCTACTCTTCAGCAAAGTCTCACCTCCATCCAACAGTCTTTCCCCAACCTCCACCTGTCTCTAAATTCCAAGAAGACCAAATGTATTGGTGTGCTGTAGCGCTGTTCGTTGGTGATCATTCTGCTTGCGTTGAGACAGAGGAAGACGTGTGGGATTGAAGCTGAAGATTTACTCTTGTTTAAACGGGGTTTTCTGAAAATAATTTGTGTATTAAGGCTCAAACAGTAATAGAGATTAGACGATTTGCTCCCGAGGTATAACCTTTGTCGCATTAGGGGCAGGGAGAATCTTCCTCCTTCTTTTTCCCCTTTTTCTCCCTTGTAACAACTCTGTGAACAAACAGCCAAATTAAGTCGCTAATCTGGTCAAACAAAGGCGACGGGGGTTTTTTGGGGTTTTTTTGGGGGGGTTTCAGTCTCCCGGGAGCAAAGCAAAGTCAGGTAGAGTAAAACAAATTTAAACGCTAAATAATTGTCTAACGAAGAGAATTGTGCGATATACAAAGTAAAACAGTTGTTTTCAAGGACTGAGGTACTGTCGCCTGGTTTTTCTGTAGCTGACTTAGCTAACGAACCCCAGCAAGCTCTCAACGCCAAGAATATTATCGAATTACCTGGATATCTAACTATAACCCGGCTTGGTTTCATACTTGGTCGCTTGTCTTTCATACAGTCTTCTAGCCAATAAATATTGACGTTCACCGGGGTTTTTAGTCCCCTTCGTTCTCTATCCTGACCGCATTACAAGATAAACGCATTGCCAAGCTTGAATATTAACGCGAACCGGGGTTTTTTTTTTTGTCTTTTTCGCATTTTATTATTACTAAAGGGCTCTTCTGATTAAACACATTGTAAATTACCCTATCTTTGTATTTTCCTCCGGTTGCTGTGTCTTGATCAGCTGATTAAAGTTTAACTGCTTGTTTGAGTGCTTAGGACAGCTTGTTGGGGGAGGTACCGTGATTAGTTCGCTCACATAGTAAACGACTTGTTTATTCGGTCCGTTTTAATTAAAGGAACCGGGCTTTACTCTCTTCTCGGTTACCCTTGGTTGTATTTGTGGCTAGCTAGCTAGATAAGTACTGTTTGCATTTTTGGCTGGGGATCTGAGATTTTGTATTAAGTTAGTAGGGCAGCAGTCACTTGAGTCGCCCATTCGGTTAGGTTGGAATTTAAACGGTAAGTTTTACTCGAGTGCTCCGCCTCCTCCCTCCTCCAGTTTCTCCTGGGCGTTGTAGCCAGTCTGTTTTATCTGGGTTCTCAGCTAAGCCCTGTGATATTTTTAGGTTAGTATATTAATAGTACTGGGACTAGATAAACTCAAGTCGGCTTATTAGGAGTGCTTATTACATATAGAGTTTGGCTCAATTTGGTATTTCATTTCTGTTAACTGAAACTAAGCCCCTGTTAAAAGAGGCTTATAATCCATCTACATAGTTTCCCCACGGTTTCTATTGTGACTGCTGCTTAGGGCTTCTTAGGTTAATAAATTAACAAATTGTGGTTCCTCAGCTTCTGTCTCGGCATTAGTAATTTTCTTTTATCTAGGGTGAGCGAGGTCATTAGGTAGGGGATTCAAAATGTGGCCAAAACTATGTGACGGATGCAGGATGATCGCGCTTTTGGAAGGAGATTTCCAGGGTGGGTTTGTCTGTCACCGGTGCCAGCTAATTGAGCATCTGGAGAGCAAGATCCTTGATCTTCAGGGCCAGTTGGCGGCACGACATAGTTCACAATCAGTAGAGTTCCTAGAGGAACTAAGTAGTATGTCGTTTAGAGAAATGGTGTGTACGCCAAAGCAGGGTGGTACAGGGATCCCAGAGCAGGCAGGGAGAGAAAGTTGGGTGACTGTAGGTTGACAACGCAGGAAAGGGCGTGCACGCCGTACAGCGACAGCTCCTCCAGTGGTTGAGGTGTCCAACCGATTCCGGCCCTTGCAGGAACTCGAATTGGCCCCTGACCCTGAGAGTGAGGGGACTGATGAGCAGCAGGGCACCCTGTTGGCCTCTACCCCTCAGAAAAGAGAGTTAGTGATAGTGGGGGACTCAATACTTAGAGGAATAGATAGCTTAGTCTGTTCGCGCGATAAGGAGTCTCGTACGGTGTGTTGCCTGCCAGGTGCCCAGGTAGGAGACCTCCTGGAGCGTGCAGACAAGCTCCTGGCCAGAGCGGGGAGGGATCCAGTTGTCATGGTCCATGTTGGGACAAATGACATAGGTAAGGGTAGGTTTGAGGTTCTGCAAGGCAAATTTGTGGAATTAGCTGAGAAGCTTAGGAGCAGATCCTCAACGGTAGTGTTCTCTGGGATTCTACCGTACCACGTGCAAGCAGAGGAAAGCAGAATTTTATCTAGAGGTTTAACACGTGGCTACGAACCTGGTGTAGGAAAGAGGGGTACAGGTTTATGGGGCACTGGAACTTTTTCTGGGACAGGGGTGACCTGTTCAAGCCTGATGGGCTGCACCTGAACCGGAGGGGTACCTTTGCACTGGGTCAGCATATGTTGAGGGTAGCACAGGATTATTTAAACTAGGGACTTGGGGGGCAGGGAGGTTAGTGAGTGTTACACATAGGGAAATGCAGACTGCCCTGATGGAAGCTGACAGCGTTACATGCACTATTGATGATATACTTTTAAAGCAACTAAGCGTAGTGGGGGCTTGAAGCAGCGGACGATAGGAAATCAAGGGGAAGAGCATTAGTAATAACCTGAAATGTTTTTATTTAAATGCAAGAAGCATAAAAAATAAATTTCCAGAGCTTGAGGCCGTTATGATTACTGAGGGCTACGACATAGTTGGGATTACAGAAACATGGCTTAGTGAAGAGGATGGAGATGATATAGAATATAGAAGGTTATAAGCTCTTTAGGAAGGATAGATGTAATAGGCGAGGAGGGGGCGTAGCAATCTATGTGAATGAAAACATAAATGTCCAGGAAATTCCTGAAATTGAACATTCCTTACCCTGTGAAGATATCTGGGTCAGGCTCATTGGCAAACACGAGACAGGTTTAAACATAGGAGTATGCTATCGGCCACCAGCTTTGGACAGTACAGTCAATGAAATGCTTTCTAAGAGGATTACGCAAGCTTGTAGAGGTGGAGGGACTATTATTATGGGAGACTTAAATTATCCTGGTATTGATTGGGAAATGGTGAAAGGACAGGGTAGGGGGGAGGAAGAATTTCTAGATGTTATAAATGATAATTTTTAGGTGCAGTATATTAATAAACCGACAAGAGAGAAGGCAATTTTAGACTTAGTGCTCTGTAATGACCCAGATAGAATTAGCAATGTTGAGGTACTGGAGCCACTTGGGACAAGTGATCACTCTGCTGTTAATTTTGATGTTTCATGGGAAGTTAAAAAGGTGTATTCAAAAACAAAAAATTTTCAATTTTAGGCGAAAGCAAACTTTGACAGGATGCGCCATATCTAAGTGAAATAAAATGGGAGACACTCCTGGACTGTGAGTCTGTAAATGAGATGTGGGAAAGATTTAAGGGGTTTTACTTGATTCACAATGCAAATTCATTCCAAAGGTGTCCAAAAGTAAGCTGAAAAAGCAGAATCCTCAGTGGATGACCAAAAGTATTTGTAGGATTTTGAGGGAAAAGAGGAATCTTTATAAGATGTACATAAAGGATAACAATGAGAACTCTAAGGCTGAATACTGTAAAATGCGGGCTGTGGTCAAAAAGAGCTGAGGAATGCTAGAAGACTGTATGAAAGACAAATTGCAGAGGGCAAAAAACTAACCCTAAGCGCTTCTTTCAGTACTGTAGCAGAAAAAGGAAAGTCAAAAAGAGCAGGTTAAGTGCATAAAGAATAAAAATGGATCGCTGCTATATGATAACAAGGATATTGCGGATGCCTTAAACAGTTACTTTGTTGAGAATTTTACCTCAGAGTGGGTCTTTATTCAGCCAGAGGGCATGTTAAATGCTAAAGATTATTTAGCGGAAATTGAGGTTAGGGATAACGAAGTATTAGACAAGTTGCATAAACTGAAGGCAGATAAGGCGGCGGGTCCTGATGGCTTATATCCTAGAGTGCTCAGGGAAGTTGGTGAGATCATCTTTAAGCCGCTATCCGCCATCTTCAGACGGGCTTTAGAAACTGGAGAAATACCAAATGATTGGAAACAGGGCAATATAATACCAATATATAAGAAAGGGGACTGTACTGAGCCAGGAAATTACAGGCCAGTCAGTTTAACTTGCATTGCGTGCAAAATATTGGAATCTATCATAAAAGATGAGCTGGACTTATTTCTTGAACGTAACAGTATCTTGAGGGATAGCCAACATGGTTTCCGTAAGGGAAGGTCATGCCTGACAAACCTTCTGGAATTTTTTGAAGAGGCCACCAAGACTTATGACCAGAGCAGGGCTTATGACATCATTTACTTGGATTTTCAGAAAGCATTTGATACAGTACCGCATAAGAGACTAATTTTTAAAATGAGCTCCATTGGAGTTACAGGAGGTATTCTGGAGTGGATTCAAAACTGGTTACAGGACAGAACACAAAGAGTGGTGGTCAGTGGTATCTCATCTGAGCTAGGTATGGTGGGGAGTGGCGTCCCCCAGGGATCGGTGTTGGGACCCCTGCTGTTCCTCATCTACATTAATGACCTTGATAGGAATATTGAGAGCAGATTAGTTAAATTTGCAGATGATACTAAATTGGGGGGTGTGGCAAATAGTTTAGAGTCCACTAAAGTGATTCAGGATGATTTGGATAGAATCCAGAATTGGGCAGAAATGTGGCAAATGAAATTTAATGTAGCGAAATGTAAAGTTGTACATGTAGGTAATAAAAACAGACGGGATTACTTCATGGGAGGTTTTAAACTGGAATCTGCTCCACACGAGAAAGATCTGGGAGTGATTGTTGACCAAACCCTCGCAGGCTCTAGCCATTGTGCCGTAGCTGTTAAAAAACCCAATCGGATGCTGGGATACATTGCCAAAAGTATTGAGTACAAGTCTAAGGAGGTGATGCTTCTTTTGTACAACACATTTGTCAGACCACATCTGGAGTATTGTGTGCAGTTCTGGGGACCATACTTTAAGAAAGATATAGAGGCTGTAAAGAAAGTGCAGAGAAGAGCCACTAAGTTAATTCCAGGTATAAAACATGAAAGCTATGAGAAGAGGCTGAAGATCCTTAATCTCTTTAGTCTTAGGAAAAAGAGACTAAGGGTTGATTTGATTGAGGTCTTTAAATATGTTAAAGGGATTAACAAAGTGAATTATGTAGGATTCCTTCGACTAAGTGTTGTTAGTAGAACTCGGGGTCACAAATGGAAGTTGACCAAAGGTAAATTTAGCACTGATATTCGGAAATATTTCTTCACCCAAAGAGTAATTTCGATGTGGAATAGCTTGCCTGACCGTATTGTTGAGGCAGAGACCTTGGGGGTTTTCAAAAGTAGGCTTGACTTAAAGCTAGATACCGTTGAGTCATTGAGTATCTGAAGGGATATATTCACAATAGTATAAAGAAACTGGCGAGCGTAGTTGGGCTGAACGGCCTGTTCTCGCCATTCATGTTATGTTATGTTTTGTTATGTATTTTATTTGATCGAAAAAATCTCAACACCACCTGCACCCCTAAGATTTTCTGCACAGATGGCTCAGAGTTGGAGTCTGTTAGTGCTTTTAAATACCTTGGCCTTTGGTTGGATTCGTCTTTGTCATTTAACACACACATTGATAACCTTCGGGCAAAAGTCAAGACCAGACTTGGCTTTCTGTATCGTAACAAGGCCTCGTTTACACACCCTGCCAAACATGCACTCGTGAAAATGACTATCCTTCCTATGTTTGATTATGGGGACACAATCTATAAGATGGCACCTAAAGGCACCCTAAGTAAGCTCGACTCTTTGTTTCATTCGGCACTTCGCTTTGCCACCGGCGCACCTTTCACCATCCATCACTGCGTTCTCTTTAAACTAGTGGCTTGGCCCTCATTCACACCAGGCACCGGCTACACTGGCTGCAATTGGTCTATAAAACCATCCTCGGAATGATGCCGCACTACCTTTCAAATCTCTTGCACATTACCGGCAGTACTTACCACTTAAGATCCACTGATTTCATCATGTTATCCATCCCTAAGGTCCATACTGCTCTTGGCCGTAATTCATTTTGTTTCGCTGCCGCACATTATTGGAATAAACTGCAAGACACGCTTAAACTTACAGCCTTTATATCATTTAATATGTTCAAGCAAAATCTGCAAAAGATCATTGTTGACAGCTGTACCCGCTGATCACCCCACCCCTCTCTCTTCGCCTTTAAAACTCCATGAATAATACCCTGTAACTCGCTTTTTATGTACTTTTGCCTTTTTGCCTGTTCCATCTCCTCTGCTGTTTGTACCCATCTTTGCTTCGTATTTTGTTGTGTGCTGACTACGTTGATTTTACGTGCTCCTTGATGTGCTTATGTGCTCTTGCCGAGGCCTCTTGGCTAGGCCATTATTGTAAATGAGAACTGGTTCTCAATGATTCACCTAGTTAAATAAAGGTTAAAAAAATAATAAAAAAACACCTTGACTGCCCTGTGCCTGTTTTCCTGCTCAGCCCCTCTTCAGTTCTTATTTTCTGTTTGTGCCTGCTGCAGTTTGACCTTATTTACCCATTAATAACCATAGAGGAAATTTTGAATTTCCTTTACAGCACTGAAAGTACTAGCTGAGCATAGCACAAATCAGTTGAAATGTTTCAAATCGGTCAAAGTATGTGGCTACAGCACCCATTTTCCTTAAAGTACTATTTTTAGTAGTTGGTCAAATATGATAGCGTTTTTTTTTTTTTCCAATTTTCATGATAACAGTTCTAGATGAACAGGTTAGGAATGTCGGATCATCCCAAAACTTTACACACACTTTGCACCCACTCCTACGGTGCATTTTCTGAAGAAACAAATACCATATGTTACTTCCTCTTGGCTCAGTATTACATCTTCTCAGCCCTGACACACATTTTCCAATGTATTCCTATGGGAGTTTCAATAGGAGTAAAAATGCATTATCAAAAGGGAGTTAAACTCTTTATCTGTCTTCCCTCCCTTTCCCTATCACCATCCCTACACACACACACACACACACACACCCCTGCCCCCCCCCCACACACACACACACACACACACACTCTTCATTAAAGTATTAAAGAACCAATCAATTCTACTTTATTAACACCTGAAGACTCATTACAAAATCTAGGTTGTATGCAACAGCATCTTAAAATTACTAATGTAGAATGTAGTTTATACATGTATGTATAACAGCATCTCAAAATAGGCCTACATACTCAAGTTTTTAAAAGTTTTAAATTATGGCAGTATTTAACAGCAATGCATTGAAATTGCAATTATATGCAATATTTGAATGGACAATTCATATTAGTAGTTTTAGCAATAATAAACACTTATTCATGTTAATTTTCAACCAGAACATGCCAATATTCTACTTTGTGACACTTTCATCTGGCCCTCTTTTCCTTAAGTAATGTTAGTAATGTAAGTTGTTCCATTTATCACCAAAACAGTACATTGTTATGCTTTGCGGCACCTTCTCTCTCTCACTCTCTGTGCATGTGTGTTAGAAAGATACAGAGAGAAAGAGGTGTGTGTGTGTGTGTTCTTGTACTTGCTATGTACTGAGGACCGGCATGAGTTTTTAACCAACAAAGTGAAGTCTTTTTTTGGGAAGTGAGGACATTTTGGCTGGTCCTCACAGCTACAATGGCAAATTATGACTTATTAGTTAAGGCCAGGGGTAAGGCTGCAATTTGGGATAGGTTAAGGTTAGGGTAAGGGTTTGGGTTAGGCATACATTTCTTATTGTTAAGATTAGGGAAAGGCTGTAGAGACACAGGATGAATGGAAGTCAATGTAATAGATATAAGATATAAGTACAAGGATGTGTGTGTGTGAGTGTGAAAGAGAGAGAGAGAGAGAGTGTAATGACCTCAAAACAATTTCAGACATTCATTTCATCCTCTCTCTCTGTCAGTGTTTGTGTGTGTGTGTGTATGTGTGTGTGTGTGAGAGAGAGAGAAAGAGAGGGAGGGAGAGAGAGGTCATTAGTTCACTTGAATGCATTTGTTTGTAAACCTCAGTGAAATGCATTGAAATCAATGGTCATGGAGACATCTCTCCCATCATGCCACACCCCAAAACAGCAAATCAAACCTTTTCCCAATTGATTCTTACTTGTCTGTGGGTGGAACAAAAATGCCTTAAATCTTTTGACCATGTCATAACCGGAACTTATATTTCCAAGGCATTTTATCGGAAATTTGAAAAAATCCGCCATCCTATTTGAACAACAACTGAAAATAGTACCTTAACTTAAAGGGCTGTATCTCAGGATCTGTACAGAGTTGAATCAAATGCTTGGTATCGTTGGATTCAGGAGAAGTTGTGCTATAAGTACATTCATAACACTTTAGTGTACATCTGATACAAAACCTGTCAAATGACCGTTGAACTTATTTTTGTGTTGAGTTTTTTCCAAAAATCAAAGTTTGACCCCTAAATATGATATGATAAATATGTTCCATCACAATTTTGAAATTGGTTATGTGTAGCCACTTATCCCAAGATGCCACACACCAAAAAGAAAGTTCCTACCTCTTTCAGAACTCAAACTGTGGGGTTTTTCCTTAAGGTACTATTTTTAGTTGTTGGTCATTAATGGGTTAAACACAACCATGCAGCTCTCTGAGGATCTGCGCTTGGTTCTTTCTCTGCTGCTCACAAATCTACAATTGTGTTTCCTCAGTTATGGTTGATTTTAATTGTTTCAAGAATTTCTGCCACTGTTTTCAATTTCATTTTTTAAATTTTTGTATGAGCCATTATTTCATGAACCTTGAAATAAAAATAGCAATTAGATGTGAATGTTTCCTGATATTTGGTCTGAACTTGAGTTCCAGTGCTTTGCGTATTACAGGAAATCAATTTCTCTTTACTAGATTTTGCAAGCATACATTTTTCAATTATTTTCAGTGCATTTCCAGTCAGTGGTGACTATAATTCTGGAGCCTACTGTTGTTGACTACTCTCACCCAGCACATTATATCTTTTTGGGTTGGCTATAGTATGTTCCGTGCCTGTCACAACGATTATAGTTTGTGGTCCAGTGTCGCTGTTTCCGATCTTACATTAAACTTGTGCGTGCTTGGATACTTTGGATTATGGTCATTGTAGTTATTGCGATGCTTATTCAGCGCGTACTGTTCTTAGTGTGGATTGACTTCCATATAAAAAGGACAATATGAAGGGAAAAGACGCCGCTCATCCGGTAGGCTAACGGACGAAACTGGGGAGCTGGAGCCATAAATCATATAATTAAATGAAAAAGAAACATCCGCCCACTCAAATCTGTAAAAATTTATTTTTATTTATTTAATTACAGTGCGCGGATGTTTCTTATTTTTTTATGAAAAACTACTATATAAATAAGGCCTGGCAAGCTTTGGGAAAAATCACATTTTCTTTCCACTGAACAAAGAAAATCCGATACAAGGCTTTGACTTTAAACTCCCGAGCTTTGAAATTAATTGTTGGCCTTATATTTCCGGAAGTGCGATCACGATAATTTCAGATTCCTGGAGCAGGCCTTATTCTCGATTCTTTTCTGGTGCACTGTAAAGTTGTATGTTTGTAGCTCCGCCGATAATTTACTCTAAAGACAGTGAAGGAACAAGACACTGCACCAAAAAGTAATTTGCTGTATCTATATATATTTGCTGTAATTTGCTGATATTAAGCAGGCGGTTTAAAGAAAATTGCTGCAAAATACAGTAAGGTGCAAACATAAAATCTATGCAATGTCAAGTGTTCTATTGTTTGGACACGGACAGGCAATAGTCAGTGATTAAACATGCTCAACCTTCGTGCTGCAATAACATGAATAAATGCGGAGAAGTAATAAATTAACTAATAATATTAATGTTAATGAAGCAAGTAAACCCAAGGAGGGCGGCTGGACCGGACGGGGTAACAGGGAAGGTACTCAGGGCTTGTGCAGACCAACTAGCAGGCATTATCACTGAAATCTTCAACATCTCCCTGACCCGAGCCACCGTCCCATCCCGCTGGAAATCAGCGACCATCATCCCAGTCCCAAAAACACCAGCTGGCAAAAGCCCGAACGATTTTAGGCCTATAGCACTCACTTCAGTGGTGATGAAATGCTTGGAGAGGCTGGTTGCCCAGCACATCAAGGCCTGCCTCCCACCATCATTCGACCCTCACCAGTTTGCCTACAGGACAAACCGCTCCACTGAGGATGCCATTGCCATTACCCTCCACTCAACGCTGAGCCACCTCGAACGTCCAGGTAACTATGTAAGACTGCTCTTCATAGATTTCAGCTCAGCTTTCAACACAATAATCCCCGACATTCTAATTAATAAACTCCTGGGCCTACACCTCCCCCCCTCCACCTGCGCTTGGATTAAGGACTTCCTCTCCAACAGACCACAGGACGTGAGACTCGGCCCCAATTTCTCCTCCCCCCTTACACTTAGCACTGGCTCTCCCCAGGGCTGTGTGCTGAGCCCACTTTTGTACACACTATATACATCGGACTGCTCCCCCTCTCAACCCTCCAACCTTATTATAAAATTTGCAGATGACACCACTGTGGTCGGACTCATCTCAGGTGGAGACAAGATAGAGTACAGAGATGAGGTCCAGCAGCTGTCAACATGGTGTGCTTCCAACAACCTGCTACTGAACACAAGTAAAACCAAGGAGATCATCATAGACTTCAGACGCAACAGTCCAGCCCTTGCACCACTCCTCCTAAATGGCGACTGCATGGAGAGGGTTTCATCATTCAAATTCCTAGATGTACACATCTCTGAAGAACTCTCATGGTCCGCAAACACAAAAACAATAACAAAGAAGGCCTAGCAGCGACTACACATCCTGAGAATTCTCAGGAAAAACCACCTCGAACAGAAGCTGCTGGTGTCCTTCTACCGGTCAGTCATCGAAAGCATACTCACTTATTGCATCACAGCCTGGTATGCTGGGAGTTTGGCAGCAGACAGGAGGGCTCTGCAGAGGGTCATAGGCACAGCCCAGAAGATCATAGGCTGCCCTCTGCCCTCCCTGGAAGAGCTCGCCAACTCCTGCTGCCTAAATAGGACCAGATCAATCCTCAGAGATGCTGCCCACCCTGCTCACTACCTGTTTAACCTGCTTCCCTCCGACAGGCGCTACAGGTCAATGAAGGCATGCACTACCAGACTAACAAAGTTTTTTCCCCTGGGCCATACGATCACTGAACAAACAGTAGCCCGTATACTGCCCGTATCCCACATCCCACATCCCCCATCCCCCCGTGATGAACACTCACACTACCTTTGGACATTACTTTCCTGCCATGATGTAACCTGCTGCCATTTTATATTTTATACATTGTGATATCCGTGTGCGGGAGGGTGTATTTTATAGGGAGGGATGGGTAGGTGTTAGAATCTATGTCAGTGTCCCATATGTTAACCTGTATGAGTAGGTGTGTGTGTGTGAGAGAGAAAAGAGAGAGTGAAGTGTATGTAGGGGAAGGGGGGGGGTCTTGTTACATATTTATTGTATTATTTATTCTTTTTAAAGCACTGGTCAGGAGTGGAAACTTGAATTTTGTTGTGTTAATACACTGTAGTTAATGCAATGACAATAAAGCTTCTATTAACCACTGTCATATTTAATACCAGGGGCATAGGCTGTTACGTGCTGGAATAGAGAGAGACCCCAAGCGCAGAGTAGCAGGCAAAACGAATGGTTCTTTTGACATTGCACAAAGTAAACAATGAGCATACAAGCACAAAGAACAACGGCAGTGAGTAATACAAAAGGATAAGCTTACACACTCCTGAAAGGGAGAGATAGCCAATTCCAAATTTCTAGTAACTAGAAGGGCACTCGGTAGAGCGCATATCTCCGCCACGCCAAGGCAACTCAATTCCCTGTAATGGAGATGGGCTGCTATGCTGTGATGTCCTGGGACAGGAAAATGCTCCAACACAGGCAAAAATCCACAAAAAGCTTAACAGGTCTTGAAAAGAGTGACAGGTCTGGTCAAATGTATCCTTCTTGCAATTTCTCCTACTACTAATTTTTCTCCTTATATACTCTTGTCCAGCCCCCTCCCATTCTGGGACTTTCCCCTCTGGGCATGCCCTGGGCATGCCCAACCTAGCTTCAGACTGGGCTTCACAAAAAAAGTCAATACTGCCATCTAGTGGCTATTTACCACATTACAGCAGCAAAACCCAAAAGCACGCCGATTGGAAATCTGGCCCTTTGGAGAGACTTCAAATCTCAGCCAGCATAGCTGGATTTGAACTTTGGCCTATCCCAGCTGTACTTTGGCCTAGATGTGCCAAAATTTAATCACTTGTTCTTCTTGCACTACGCTAACATCCTGCAAAGTTTGGTTGAAATCTATGCAACCGTTTTTGATATATCCTGCTAAAGGACAAATAAACAAACAAACGAAAGCAAAAACATTCCTCCTGGCGGGGGTAAATAAAAGTTAGGAGATGTAGATACGAGAGCTCTGAAATAGAGATAAATTTAGAAAGGTAAATTTGGAAACGCGAATTAACCCAAGCTCTCAATAAAGAGAGATTTTCTCTCTGAAAAGGAGAGAACCGAACCAGCTTCGAGAAAGGGAAGTGAATGGTCTGACCGACAAAGGAAAGCTAAGCAAAGCAGGATCTGAATAGTGAGTTGAGGTGAGAACAGTTCTGAAAGGGCTGAACTAATAATAGAATGATTGATGCGGGTGACGGGAAACTAAGCTGGCAGGCAGAACTGACGAGCTTCAGCTGGCGCTCGTCACATAGGCCTGAATTAGCAAGCTGGTACTGTTTTGCAGCGCCCTCCTAGCTTGGTGAAGCCAGGTACAGTGAAATACATGAGTTTATTGCGAGTATTATTTTATTTTGACATAATACCAGGAAGTTCCACAGACTGAAAATTTATTTTCCTGACCAGGCTGAAATTACAGCGGTGATTGCATGATAATGATTGCAGTGCAGCAGAGCTCATTACCCTGCTGAAAGAGGCCACTGTCATCAGGGAATACGATTTCCCAGACGTTCTATTTTTGTTCTGCAACAATGTTGAGGTATATTGGCGGTCGCAGTCTTGTTAATGAATCATCTCTGTTTACCCTCAAACCAGTATCTTTTCAAGTCGGTTAAGCCTAGTGTAGTGAACCGTGTTCGTCCACTTGGTGAATATACGCAATACTAAACTACTAAACATGCCACCATGCGCGCGGGAAGATGTTTGAATCGGGGGGGGGCTGCCAACCGAAAGCAGAAGAGTGACGTCATTTTTTTTTTTTTTTTTAGCGCTGCATGAGGGCGTTATGACAATGTTGGTCTTTGCAACAGCGGTCATAGCAACTAAGGGTGCAAACGAGTACTGGAATAAAAGAATACTCGCCATATAAATCATAACTGATTACAAAAAATAATTTATAATTGTTTTGTAGTCCTGGGGCCTGTATTTTTTTCTATGTTTTATCCCAATAAGTTCCTTTGTTTTGAATGCATGTGTCATTTAAAAAGCTATCATGCTTGTCGCCTTATTTGGTAAAACCTCTTCAACCCCAACTCCTGGTAATGCTGCCGTTAAGGGATTTGCCTGTCTCACACATGACGGCTCACAACGCCTCCCAGTTTGATATCGCCTGATTCACAATCAAACCATTTATAATTTGAATTAACAAGACCAATACATAATCGTATAATGATTAAGAAATTATTAATGAGGAAATGACCAAGAAACCACCGACAGGCTACATTGAAAACGCGCACGTAATTATAGGGATGACAAGTACCCCCATCTCAGAAATAAAACCCTCCAAAATATAATGGCGAGCCCCCTTTTAAAATTGTTCTGGAAAATAAAAAGCCTAAAAAAGTTGAGGTTGGATACGGATTATTTCCTTATCTCGGAATTCCATCTCCCGTTTCAGTAGGCTATTTTTTACATTTAAAACAGAATCCTGTCGCGCCCAAGAAAACATTAGCGCAGAAGGACGTGACTTCGTAAGCCTAGCTATTACGCGCCGTTTTATGTGCTACAGGAGGTCGTCAGCCCCCAAAATAAACAAATAATCCTCGGACAAAATCCTCCATTTGAATAAAGTGATTCATCGCATTGCATTATGCAATTTTTAATTCAATCAACTAATGTCGCTTGTCAGTTTCGCCAACATAAATGCATTCAGGCAGCAGACTAATCCCATAAAAGGCGAAAATAATCGGTCCCTTTTGGATCATAATCAGCATTCTTAAAATTCTCCCAAACCGGCGATTTTTTTGTTTAACATCTTTTTTCAGCGGGTACGCGAAAGCCATTCTCTAGCTTTCGGTGATAAGTGCATTCTCTCACACAAGCTGCCGCGGTACGTGTCGGGATGACTGTGCCCTCTGAGCGGTATTCCTTCATGGCCCAGAAATTTAACGGATCTTAAATGTTATAAACATTTAGGTTATAACTGAATAAACAACACTGTCCTTGCAGCATGTTGATTCCTAGCTGCAAACTCCCAAAACATAGCACTGACTGGAGTTACTTAAAGCATCGCTAACACACGTAATGAATCAGAGTACAGTGGGTTGACCAGTTCTGCAATTTGACCGGTTCCGCAATTTGCAGAAATCAAACTTTATTTGCGGGAAAACGACTTTGCAGTCAGCCTTGAGTTTGACACTCCTGGAACGGTAAATTATTGTGGATTTAACTCTTAACTATCGTTTCGAGATATTCGACTTGATAGAGAAAAAATTGCCCGATAACTGTTGCTGGCCGTTCCAGCAGTACCAAATCAACGCCTGTGATAAGGCGCACTGCGCAGTGTATGGCCATTAAACGCATGTATTCCCGGGATTCATCACATGTTATAAGTGTCATTATGATCAGAAATTATCGTATATTTGACCATATAAATCCCAGTTTCGCACTCTTGATACTTTTTCATCAACACCCATTAGAGTGACTGCTTGTCGTTGGACTAGTTCCGCAAACGCCATTTTGTAGGTTTTCAAACTTGTAATTTATGAGACATGTTTATCCTTGTTTATTTTTCTGAAAGAATCTTATTAAAGTTTAATGTAGTCAATGTGAAATAAAACATCTTTTTCCCCGCCATAACTGTTTTTCAGTGGCTCAACGGGTTGATCATTACTCATGTGCTGTGTTAATCTGAATTTGTGGTCTCATCCTGATAATTTTAATGTATACTTGGTATGTACTTGAATTGGAAAGAGTAGAAAGAATCATCCATAGTCGCTGATAGCAGTTGAATATCGATGGATGTACAAAATCGTCTTGAACTGAGGCCAGTGCACGTGGATTCCAGCTGACACAATGTCGACACATGGAACAATTATCCATAAATTTGACCAATTATTATGATATACCCTGCAGAGTAATGCTGGCTAAAATTGGTGGAAAATACATGTGTCTGTTCCTTTGGCCAGGGGCACAATTATGCCAATAAACAAAGAATATCATAAGTTTGGCCTGACAAAGGGCACTGTTTGCGAAACTGGAAATTATTTGCGGAACCGGTCAAAGGACGTGCCACTGAAAAATGACTGTGCAAGGCTTTATTCCTAATTACTGAAGAAAACCAATTGATCCACAAAGTGCGTGAGTAATTTCCGCAAATTCGTGAACAGATAACTTTCCGCCACCGAATGCTGTACCGATACCAGACGCTTCAGACAAATTCCGTTTGCGGAACCGGTCAACGCACTGTACAGGTCTGACAACTCATGCTGACCAAGTTCTTTCTTTTGCCTTTTCCCAGGTGCTAAATCCCCCTTTAGCAAACAAATTGTCACAGAGGTTGAGCAGATAAAGCAAAGAATGAGGTCGGTTTCTTTAACACAATGCAACCATCGCCATTTTCAAACAAACCTCATTGAAACGATCTGTCAAATCACACCGTGCCGAACTTGCTTCCAGGAAACACGATGTTCTCTTCAGGTCCCCCTTAACCTAATGTTAGGCCCTGGGGCTGAGAGGTTTTTAGGGACCCCCCCCCCCCATCCGTCCGATTTCGTCCGATTTATAGCCCCCCCATCCGTCCGATCTACAGAGTCTCATTATAAAACAAAAGTGTATATATAGGTAGTCTACGTCACAAAATGCGTAAGTTTCTTTCGGGACATACAACAGTGATTTTTCCTTCTTTGAGCCAGAAAACACGATCATAGTAGCCTGGTTTACATGCAGATAAATCATTCTGATTGAAGATTTCAGGTCAACTGTTTACATGAAACGTGATCTATTCCGATCTGGTGTTTATATGGGCCACCTTATTTAATCAGAACAGACGTCTTACAGCTGTGTGACATGCGCAGATTGATGAAAAAAAGTATTCGCTTTCGTTATTGCGCTGTTTATGCTTATAGGTGTTCTGTCAATTTCTGCCACCTATCAAGATATGCTGCCTGCGCATGCACAAACCCACGATCTTGGGCTCTATTTCTTCCCTCACATCTTAAATATCATAAAATATCTTACAAATCGAGTTTTTTTTATTATTTTTTATTTTTAAAGATAACATGCCGCATGCCACTGTCGTCCGATTTCGGCATTTTCAGGAAAAGCCAGCTTGTACATGCAATTATTTGCCTATGGGTCTAAAAGCGCACTGAAGAAAAAAACTCGATTTGTAAGATATCTCATTTTAGCATCTGCCTAAGTTATAATGAGCATACAAATAACAAAGTTGCCACCGTATGTTGATTTATATTGTAACATTAAAGCAAACACAAAGCCTTTAGGATCACCCTGCATTAAGATATCATTTTTTGACATGGCAGCACAAATTGTCAGAGCACTGGTCTTCAAAGTTTTCCAGCAGTTCTAATTCGTTTGACGTTGCGGTCTATCCCGGCTTCGTGGACTTTTTTTTTTTAAACCGTTCACTATTGTTTTTACTTCCATCTAAGCATGCAAAAAATTTTCCATTCTTCGAGAGTTTTTATCAAAACCAACCACTCCGCGTTGACCAGTTCTGCATTCTGCGCTTGAAAGCCACCTTATTTGCAAGTGAAGAAACGTCACTCTGCGCATTCACCTCAAGAAAGAGCATGCGCAGACAGAACGCAGCCAGACAACTTTCCGTTTCACCGTTTGCTTGATACAATTTTACTTTTAATCGGTTTGGGAAAGGAATATTCTACCCCTCTGCAACCGAATGAAATTCCATTCGGTTTCGCCCTGTTTATTCTGAATGAGGTGTTTATATGGAGCATTTTTGTTCGGTTTGGGCTTCTAAACTGATTCTAATCGGAATATTAGGCTGTTACTAACATATCACTGAGCCGACTTGAGCATAAACACAAAAGGTATTTTTTATAACAACCACACACAGCAATTTATGGTGATGATGAAATTCAATTTGTATTTATTTAGCGCCAAATCAACTCAATTTTCTTCAAGTTATCCCAAGGAACTTTACACAAACAGACCATTCTCATTCGATTTAAAGAGACAACAATAACCGTTTTTTAACCGTAATATCTCGTTTGTCATTCCGATTGAAAGAATCTTTCGTACATGTAGACACTCATTCCTCTTTTAAGTTCATTCCGTTCTTTCTGCGCAGCTACCTTTCCTTTCCGGTATTCTACCTCCCTTCTACTCCTTAACAGACGAATGATAATAATTAAAATGATGTGGTCATACTGCTGCTTCAAAAATAAAAGCAAAGTCAGTCCGAAAAAGGCACTGCTAACGTCATTCATGTAGTCGCTATTTGGAACAAAGACAAGCCCAATATTTTTTTTTTCCGGTAGGCTAAACAGAAACACGTATACCCGTATCTGACCCGCTCCCTATTCAATCAGAAGCCTTCCCAGCACCAAACCTTACGGGAAAGCTATTAAATGCGTCTTCCATGCAAATCCCCATTCGGAATGATTATTTCCCATGTAAACTCGCAGGAAATAACATTCATTCCGAATGGTTTCATTCGGATGAATACATACCGAATGAAAAGTCGTCTTATAACCGCAGCAGTTACTTTTTCAGCTCATCATTGCCCCGAAATGATAGGCCCCTGGTCTTCAGCCCAGGTAAGCCCGTGCATTAAAGCGGCCATGGTTCTGTTGAAAGGATCCGGAATGCATGGCAGCGCTAAAGTGAGTGACCCGCTGCTGATCCTCTGTACCGGAGCAACAAGCTAGCTCGTCCAGGGGAGAAAGTCATACATTCTTTTCTGCGCCATTTTCAGCAGCAATGATCTCTTGGGTAGCTGCTAGGCTATCTCCCATAGTAACACGTTTTTACCTTTGACCTTAGAACGTAGCCTACATAAACACGAATTTTAAATACATGTCAGTCATTTTTATGCATTATTATTTTTACGTTCTGATATAAATTTCATTGTGTGATATTTTTATATTGCTCAGATGGCGAAATTAGTAATGATAAAAACTTTTTATTCTGCTCAGCAAGGGGGTGCTCAGCACCCTCCGTACCCCAGTAGGGGGTGCTGCAGCACCCTCAGCACCCCACTTCCCGCGCCCTTGCATGCCACACGGCTCACTTGCAAGTGAAGTTATTATTCTTGGTGACATTTGACAGTGTGGATGGAGACTGTTTTCCATGTTCCCCCTTAATCATGTAACTGTTTGATTTGAAAGGGTTATCCCCTCATTTGCCTCATGTCCTTGTGCTCAGCTGATTTAAATGTGGGCCAAGGGTTGCCACCATTGAGAATGAAAAAGTAGGAATGGGGGGGGAGGTTGACCAAGGTGCATTTTAACTGTTTGTTTTCTTGATCAAATTGACACATGCAGGGAAACAGAAATGCTGGTTACTTGCGTAACCGTGGTTCTATGACTGAGTGGAAGACCGCCAGGGGGGTGCTGAAAGCAATAGTGGAAACATCCTCGCATCCACGCTTCATGGAGAATCGTGTTGAAAAGTTGTCATCTCGTGACCTCTGGCGTGACCAGCTTATATATTGGCACCAGCCACATCATATTGGTCTAATGATCATTCTCATGCATTCCGAGTGACCAAAGACCCTGGCAGTCTTCCACTCAGTCATAGAACCACAATTACGCAAGTAACCAGCGTTCTATTTCCTTCATTCCAGACCTCCAGGACGGTGCTGAAAGCACTAGTGGAAGACGTATACCAACCTAGTCACAAGGAACATTGGCACTATCTGGGAACACCGCAGCGGCCATTGCTGGCAGAGGTGCAGCATTCAGCCTGTAGTATCGAGCAAAGGCGCATGCTGGAGACCAAGTCGCAAGCCGTGCAAATCTCTGAGAGCAGAACACCTCGGAGAGCCGCCAAGGACGTTGCCAATGCTCGTGTTGAGTGACAATGAACAGCAGAGGACACTGTACACCCTGTGGATTGGTAAGCCTGGATAATCACCTCAATCAATGAGAGTCGTTGTTTAGACAAGGGGCTACTTTTTTTTGTGCCACCAAAACAGAGAAATAGCTAGTCAGTTCCACGCAGTTGTGCGGTCCTGTCAACACAGAGATGGAGTGCTCTGACCAGGCACAACTTGTCATGGATTTGTCCTGCCGGATGCAAACTGCAGTCTGGCGGGCACTGGGATCATGGGCCCAAAAGCAGAGAAGGAGATCCAAATGCTCAGGCTGGTAAAAAGAACTGAAAAGTTTAATTAATAAAATTAAACAAAACAGAACAGAGCTTAAAACGCAGAGTGCAGCGCCAAACATTACACCAGGATAAAAACAAGAATGCAGTGGCACTGGGGACTGGGAATAGCCAGCCCTTTATACTCTGCAATCACCTCCACCTTAACGGGCAGCACCAGTTGCCCGTTAAGGTGGAGGTGAAAGAATGCAATAAGGGGGAGGGACTGCAAGGCCAAACGCTTACACAACTCTGAATGAATACTGGCTTGGTCTGGTGGTACAGCCGCCGGTGTAATTGGCTGGTTCACATACTGAGGGGCTAAGACTTCGGGAAGGAAGGCTGGATTAGGCCACAATGAAACACTCTTGAACATAGGACCCCAACGGAGGCAAATGGCACTCACTGACAAAGCATGTAACTCACTCACTCACGCCGAGCTGTTGCAATGGCGAGAAGGAATGCCGTTTTAAGAGACAACCACTTCAAGTCAGCATCCGACAGGGGTTCATAAGGAGGCAAGCAGAGGGAGTCAAGTGCAATGCTCAGATCCCATGGCAGAGTCCGCACACAACGAGGGCGATTAAAACTATATGCCCCTTTTAAGAAGGTCACCACCGGCCGGTGTGACCCAAGTGAAACCTCAGCGTCCGCTGCCCTGTGGGCTGCTAATTCTGCTACATACACTTTAAGCGTTGAGGCAGACCTGCCAAGCTCAAGCAAATATTGTAAGACATCCAAAATCTTTGGGACCAAATAGTGTAAGGGGTCCTTCCATTTACCCATGTACAACCGGCGTGTGGACTCTGCACGTGCATCAATAACAGTGTTCCTAGCCCCAACTAAACATTCCAGGAGCAGCCCTGGAGACCCAAGGGCCATGCCCACAGCTTCAGTCGGTCAAGGTGGGGATGTTGAATCCTGCCCTGCAACTGCATCAGCAAGTTGGGCCTGTTAGGTAGCTGGCAAGGTGGTCCCACTACTAGTGAGAGCAAGAGCTGAAACCATGGTCTTGAGAGCCAATGAGGGGCGATCAGTAGCACTCGGTGGCCGTGCTTGTGAACGCCACACAACATCCTCCACAACAATGGCAGAGGAGGAAAGGCATAGAGGATCAGATCGGGCCAATTGTGGGCCAGCGCATCCTGACCCATTGCCCCTGGTTCGTCTCCCAGAGAGAACAACCTGGTGCAATGAGTTGTCTGACTGCTCGCAAATAGGTCGACATCTGCTTTCCCGTATGTCCTCCATATCTGCTCCACCATGTTGGGGTGTAGTCTGCATTCCCCTTGAGACACTTTCCCACGTGACAGAGCATCTGCCGCACCATTGAGGCAACCAGGAAGGTGTGCGGCCAGTATGGAGAGGAGATTGTTCTGAGCCCACGCCAACAGGTTGTGAGCCACTTGGAGTGCGGCTGACGACCTTGTGCTGCCCTGATGGTTGATATAGTAAATCATCGCAATGTTGTCCATACACACCAACACGTTTGGCTCTCAGCCCCTCCTGAAAATGACGCAAGGACAAAAGCACTGTTGTCAATTCCAGCGTGTTGATGTGTGCTGTGCGAAGTGGAGCTGTCCAAGTGCCACTGATGCCCTGGCGCCGCCATACCCCTCCCCAACCAAGGAGGGGGGCATCCGTTCAGACAACTTTCCAGCGTCCTAGAGGGGGGCCGAGTGGGACTCCCCAGGTGAAAAACTGTGATTGTGCCCATAGTCTCAGAGTGCGCACACAGCAGCGTGTGGTTCTCACCCGCACATGTCTGTCTCGCACTGAGCAGAGCCGCAGCTGGATCAGCCATTTCTGAAATGGCCTTAGCCACAGAAGGCCTAGCGGTATCACCGCTGTGAGTTTGCCCAACAGCCAGAGGAGGGAAACATATTGCTGGGTGTCTCCAGCACGAAGGCGTCTCACCCCTGACATGATTGCTCTTATTCTGTCTGGGGTGGGACATGCAGGGGTGAAAGTAAGCTGGAGCATGTGATGCACGCCCGTGCGGGAAGAGATATACAGTCCTCTACAGCCGGTACGCAGGTGTACGCCTCGGAAGAGCAACTTTCACCCCTGCACACAACGGGAGCCCTTTCAATTTTCAAGCGAATTTCTCCAAAATAAATGTAAGTTTGATGAATACATGAAAATCATTACACCGCCCGTGATGTGTTGAAGTAGATTTTAGTGCGCTGGACAAACGTTATCATTTGTAGTAGGCTACTCGCTTACCATGATATGTTGCAACTTGTAGGCAGTCTATACTCTGCATTGTAACGTTAATCCAACGGTAGTGACTCAAGTGCTGTGGATTTTTGCAGACAGCAGTGAGCAGTCATTTTTGCAAAAAAACAAAAGAGAAATCCCCAAGTGATAAATTGTGAGGTTTCACAATTAACAATCTAAATCATGAATGACTGTCATGCGAGTGAGTAGTCCACCACTCACTTCCGCAAACAAACACATGCGGAAAGTGGGAACACTCAATGCATTCTTTTGATTGGATGCTGGTTGCCTAGGTGATGCAAGGCTGGGTGCTGGGGGTCGCGTGCATCCTTTTGACAGGGAACACCGGTAAAACACAACTTGTTCAAAATGCAAAGAAAAATTGATTATATGTTTAAAAGAAAGAGAGATGATAAAACGGTGGCAGTTGAGGAACAGATGGAGGAAGATGCAGAAGAACAACATGGAGCAGGTAGGCTATGCAGACTGACCAGAGATGGGCCATGAAGTCTATCCTTCTGCTGAAAATGGCTGACAATGTTACTATATCAGAAAAAACAGTACACAGTAGGCTGTTATTATGAATTTTTTATTTGTGTAAATTTACTGTAGGCTGTAAGCTAGCTTCTGTGCTGCTCACAGAACACTGCAGCAGCATGAGATAGCCTACATTTTTATTGTTACACTGAATTAAGTAGGCTAGAAGTCTAATTTTTGCAGGCTAATAATTATGTAATTTCTTCTTCTTCACAACAGTTGACGGTGAGAGAGTGGAGGCAGGAGGAGGCATTGAGGAGGCAGGATAAATGTTTTGCCATAAATTAAGTTACGTGTCTAACATCATACATCACGCACTCAAGGACGTGCACAGAATTTAAGAATCTCAAAGTCAGAAAAGGGCAGTCTTTAATGTGTTTAATATGATGCGAGCGCGCAAAGTGCGCGAGCAAAAAAATTTTTTGAGTAGCACAGTTCCTGCAAGAATCTAATCTTACTTTCACCCCTGGCGACACGCCAGCATTGTGTTTGAATCCAGAGTCACGCCTATGAAATGTGTTGATTGTCTTGGATCCAGCTTGCATTTCCTCTGGTTCACTCTGAACCCCAGGGCTGTAATGTGTCGAAGTAGCCGGTGGGCGTGTTCCCTGGCCTGTTCGGGAGATGCCGCACAAACAAGCCAGTCGTCTAGGTACAGAAGGATCCTTATTCCGTCCCTCTGAAGTGGCTCCAGTGCAACTTGGACGCATTTTGAGAATACCCTTGGCGCTAAAGAGAGCCCAAAGGGCAGAACTTTGAACAGAAAAAACTTTCCCATGAACAAAAAGCGAAGAAATTGCCTGTGGTCAGCAGAAAGTAAACTGAAAAGAACCCCCCTGGATGAAACACAGGGTCAACCGTTTCTATGGCCCCTTTGTGTAGTAATGTGTAAATCTCTTGAGTCAAGGCCTGTGCTTGTCCAGGGTTCCTGATGATTGTGTGTCTCAGCCCCGAGTGCATTGGGGGCCGGTGGCGAAACTGCAGGCGATACCCCTCTGAAAGGGTTTTGAGTAGTCATTGGTTGGATTTTACGAGACGCCAATGGGCAAAATGCCTGCTGGTGAAAACCCCTGCCGCCAGCCCTGGCCCGTCAACGCTCCTGTCTACGTTTGTCTGCAGACATGGGGGGGGGAGCACCGATGGCGGGTTGGGCCCGCCTATCGGTTGGAAGGGAAGCTCACGCGTGGAGAAGCGCCTCCGTATTTAGCTGATGAAACCTGGGGTTGTGATTGGCAGGGTCGCTGTTGAGGGCGGTGGAGGGGCCTTTGAAATGCCCCGGGTGCTGCGTTTCTAAAACGTGAAGCAGACCGAGTAGAAGGTGGCCTAAAGGTAGGCACCACCCCAACATGGCCGGAACATGATTCTGTCACGGACACACGTCGGTCGAGTGCCTTTTGTGCCGCAGGCCCGAACACCTGCCCCAGTGCCAGCGGGAGATGTCTCAAGTTATTCCTGCATGACTCGCGAAGGGGAGACTGAGCGAGCCACACCTGCCGTCGGGCTTGAATCAGTGTACCCAAGGCGGTGCCGCACTGATTGGCAATAACGCTCATAGCTTGGAATGCCAGCTCGGATGCCTCAGCCACTAGCGCGTCAGATGACTTAGAGGCAACTGAAGAGTGCAGCATCACAAGTGTGTATGCCAGTGAGTTAGCAACACGGCCAAGAAGGGCAGTGGAATTATACGCACGGGAGAGTAGCTCGTCTGTGCGGCAGCATTCAATGTTAGGGCAACGCACCTGCTCGCGAAGTGCCTCGTCCGAAGACACAATGAGCGAGGCAACACTTGACTCGACAGCCGGCATGCTCCTCCGGCCAACCTTCTCCAGGTCTTGCATCGCCGAAAGCACGCAAGACATTTGGTCTGGGCGCATAGATTTCGAGGCCGCCTCCAATGCCGGTGTCACCATTGAAGTAAAGTCGCGACACTGCAGAATGACCAAAGTGAGCGCTGAGCACGGCAAAGAAACGTTCTCTGAGCCAATGGGTGGCACCAGAGTGTCTAGCTGTAGACAGGCAAGCACGGCGTTCAATGTGGTCTCTACGGAACCCACCACTGAGGTGGACTCCTCAGACCATCCAGAGTGAGTGTCACTGTCAGAGTCTGGGGGCCCCATGTCTGAAGCAACATCGCTCTGGCCCTCTACTGAGGTGGAGGTTTGGCTGAAAAGGTGTCAGAGGCAGCCACTGCCATTACATCGTCCAGCTTCCCTGTAGATAGCTGCGTACCTGGGAGACCAGACCTGGGCCATTGTGGAGAGGGGGACACTGTTTGTCCATTTGCTAAACTTACCTGTGTCCCTGTTGCAGGGGATGTCCTTGCCAGGAGGGGCAGGAGCCTCTCCACTGTACTGGAGAGTTGTGCAACTTGAGTTCCAGATTGGAGGACTTCGACTTTTTTTTGATTCTCAGCCTGCTCAGGTGATTGTTTGCACTTGTGCTGGGCTGGCTCAGTGTCACTGGGTAAAAGACTGTCAGCCGGTTGCTCCAACCCCGCCAGCCTTGCCTCCCTCAGAGAAGGCGACATTATCGTACACTCTGGGCATGGGTCGGACAAAGCCTTCCTTAGGTGATCCAACCTGAGGCACTCGGGACAGCAGTTGTGTCCATCCAGTACATCCATTAGGTTGGGGCATGTAGTGCACCTGGTCGTGTCCATTTTACTGTCTAGCTTATTCACACAATAAGGCTACCAATCAGGCACTGCTAGCTTGGCAACCAAGCAAGCACTTGGTGAGACAGACCGAACTTCTGGTGAGCAGGAGTTAAACTCAATTTTTTTTTACATAAAAGCTACTGAACCGACTGGGCTACTCGAGCACAAATGGCACTTGTTAGCCAGGCAACCAAGGCTAAGCAAGGATAGACTTGACTGAAACTGGCGAACAACTTTTGGAAACCAGAGTTGAACTGTTTCTTTTTTTTTTTTTGTCTCACTACGAACGGATAAAAAACTGTGCTAGCTGACGGCAACTAACTGTATTCAGCTCGGCAACCAAGCACGCACTTAAGTGAGACAGACCGAACTACTGGTAACCAGAAGTTAAGGTCAATTTTTTAACATAAAAGCTACTGAACCGACTAGGCTACTGGAGCACGAATGGCACTTGTTAGCCTGGCAACCAAGGCTAAGCAAGGGTAGATTTGACTGAAACTGGCTAACAACTTCTGAAAACCAGAGTTGAACCGTTTCTTTTTTTTTGTTTTGTTTTTTTTTTCTGTCTCACTACGAACTGATAAAAACTCGAGCTAGCTGACGGCAACTAACTGCATGGCATTCAATCATGATCGGTAACTTAACTTATCCCTGACCTAGGCAGCCAAGGTTCTGAACAGCTCAGTTATAATCACTTACTTTCGCAGCTTCACAACCAACAGCTCGTGTGGAATTCAGAGTCCTGTGGATTCCCGCTGAAAAGCTCTTCAGCTCACGAGCTGCACAGTAGGTATTTATCCAATTCTAGTGTAGAATCTACGATTCCGTGAGGGTGAGAATGAAGAAGAGACCGATATGACGCGGGTGGTGCCTGGTCACGTCAGAGGTCACGAGATGACAACTTTTCAATATGATTCTCGATGAAGTGCGGATGCCCTGGCGGTCTGGAGTGAAGGAAATAAAAAGGATCGTTTTTCAAGTACTGGACAGAAAACAAAAAAACCATGAAACAAGTCGTTTTTTTGTTTTCTTCATTTATGTCAGAGAACGAAAAAACAGTGATTCAACTCGATTTCTCGTTTTTCTATGCTTACTGCCAAAATTAACTTACCACTGAAATTCCATTTCTATTAGTGGGTGAGGGCGGTGCCCCCTTGCTTCTGATTGGCTAGTCTGCCCTAGGTCCTCGTAGCACTCTCCAAAATAAAGGTTATTATACTTGCAATATTCATGCCACTCACAAACACACACACACACACACCTATCTATCTATCTATCTATCTATCGCACTTTTTACTTTTTAGCCCACTTGGCCTCTAGGCTAATCGGTTTTATGCTGTGGCGAGATGCCTTTGTGGTGGTCTGTCGTGCGTCCGTAAACCTTTTACCTTGTCAGCGCTCTAGCGCCTTCAATTTTTTACGGATCCTTTTCATATTTTACACGCTTGTAAATGGGATGAAAATCTAGGCCAAGTTTGATTTTGGCCATGTTTGTCCAAGCGAGCGCAGTGGCTTTGCCACTATTTTTCTCATTATTTATTGTTGTGATGCCCCATGGATGATACAGTAATGCAACATTGTTATTTGTAATTTCCTGTTCATGTGCAACTGAACATAACTCTATACTTACGTCATAGACCCATTTACATAACGTCTATAGCATAATATTTTGCAAATGAGAGCTTTTTAGAATGTTTTACGCAGGATGCATTTTGGACAGTAAATTCTGTTCTCAATTATTTGAGAGATCATTACCAGTAAACTGGGTGGTGAGCATGCCAAAATGAGTTACCTAAAATTACCAGTAGGTGTCGCACTCTGTGATCCTCCTGTTTCATTGACACAACAAGCTGCTGAGGAAGGTTCACAGCCTGACAACAAAGACTGTATAAAAAGATGGATGAAGCATGAAAAGTGAAGCCAATGCGGAAATCTCATAAAATTTGATTCTATTTAATGGCCAGCAGATGGCGACGTCGGTGGTTGCAGACAGAAGTTCAATGCTATAGAAGGCAATGAGAAAATGACCAAACTTTCCCACCTGATTTATTGTAGCCCCGGACGGAGTGTCCGGGGGTACTATGGATTTGGGTCGTCGCGCGTGCGCGTCCGTAGAGATTTTCTTGTGAACGCTCTACAGACTGCAATTCCTCTCCGATCCTTTTGATATTGCACATGCACATTGATAGTGGTTGAATTTCGTCATAACATAACATAACATAACATGAATGGCGAGAACAGGCCGTTCAGCCCAACTAGGCTCGCCAGTTTCTTTGTACCATCGTGAATATATCACTTCAGATACTCAATGACTCAATGGTATCTAGCTTTAAGTCAAGTCTGCTCTTGAAAACTCCCAAGGTCTCTGCCTCAACAATATGGTCAGGCAAGCTGTTCCACACTGAAATTACTCTTTGGGTGAAGAAATATTTCCGAATATCAGTGCTAAATTTACCTTTAGTCAGCTTCCATTTGTGACCCCGAGTTCTGCTAACAACACTTGGTTGAAGGAATCCTACATAATTCACTTTGTTAATCCCTTAACATATTTAAAGACCTCAATCAAATCACCCCTTAGTCTCCTTTTCCTAAGACTAAAGAGATTAAGGATCTTCAGCCTTTTCTCATAGCTTTCATCTTTAATACCGGAATTAGCTTTGTGGCTCTTCTCTGAACTTTCTCTAAAAGCCTCTATGTCTTTCTTAAAGTATGGTCCCCAGAACTGTACACAATACTCTAGATGTGGTCTGACTAATGTGTTGTACAAAAGAAGCATCACCTCCTTGGATTTGAACTCAATACTTTTGGCAATGTATCCCAGCATCCGATTGGCTTTTTTTAACAGCTACGGCACAATGGCTAGAGCCTGTGAGGGTTTGGTCAACAATCACTCCCAGATCTTTCTCTTGTGGAGCACATTCCAGTTTAAAACCTCCCATGAAGTAATCCCGTCTAATGTTTTTATTACCTACATGTACTACTTTACATTTCGCTACATTAAATTTCATTTGCCACATTTCTGCCCAATTCTGAATTCTATCCAAATCATCCTGAATCACTTTAGTGGACTCTAAACTATTTGCCAAGCCCCCAATTTAGTATCATCTGCAAATTTCACTAATCTGCTCTCAATATTCCTATCAAGGTCATTAATGTAGATGAGGAACAGCAGGGGTCCCAACACCGATCCCTGGGGACGCCACTCCCCACCCTACCTAGCTCAGATGATATACCACTGACCACCACTCTTTGTGTTCTGTCCTGCAACCAGTTATGAATCCACTTCAGAATACCACCTGTAACTCCAATGGAGCTCGTTTTAAAAATTAGTCTCTTATGCGGTACTGTGTCAAATGCTTTCTGAAAATCCAAATATATGATGTCATAAGCCCTGCTCTGGTCATAAGTCTTGGTGGCCTCTTCAAAAAATTCCAGAAGGTTTGTCAGGCATGACCTTCCTTTTACGAAAACCATGTTGGCTATCCTCAAGATATTGTTACGTTCAAGAAATGAGTCCAGCTCATCTTTTATGATAGATTCCAATATTTTGCACACTAATGCAAGTTAAACTGACTGGCCTGTAATTACCTGGCTCAGTACGGTCCCCTTTTTATATATTGGTATTATATTGCCCTGTTTCCAATCATTTGGTATTGCTCCAGTTTCTAAAGACTGTCTAAAGATGGCAGATAGCGGCTTAAAGATGATCTCACTAACTTCCCTGAGCACTCTAGGATATAATCCATCAAGACCCGCCGCCTTATCTGCCTTTAGTTGATGCAACTTGTCTAATACGACGTTATCCCTAACCTCAATTTCCGCTAAATAATCTTGAGCATTGGACAAGCCCTCTGGCCGAATAAAGACCCGCTCTAAGGTAAAATTCTCAACAAAGTAACTGTTTAAGGTGTCCGCAATATCCTTATTATCATATAGCAGCGATCCATTTTTATTCTTTATGCACTTAACCTGCTCTTTGACTTTCCTTTTTCTGCTACAGTACTGAAAGAAGCGCTTAGGGTTAGTTTTTGCCCCCTCTGCAGTTTGTCTTTCATACAGTCTTCTAGCATTCCTCAGCTCTTTTTTGACCACAGCCCGCATTTTACAGAATTCGGCCTTAGTAATCTCATTGTTATCCTCTATGTACATCTTATAAAGATTCCTCTTTTCCCTCAAACTCCTATGAATAGCTGCTGTCATCCACTGAGGATTCTGCTTTTTCAGCTTACTTTTGGACACCTTTGGAATGAATTTACATTGTGAATCAAGTAAAACCCCCTTAAATCTTTCCCACATCTCATTTACAGACTCACACTCCAGGAGTGTCTCCCATTTTGTTTCACTTAGATATGACCGCATCCTGTCAAAGTTTGCTCGCCTAAAATTAAAAAATTTTTGTTTTGGAGACACCTTTTAACTTCCCATGAAACCTCAAAATTAATAGTAGAGTGATCACTTGTCCCAAGTGGCTCCAGTACCTCAACATTGCTAATTCTATCTGGGTCATTACAGAGCAGCAAATCTAAAATTGCCTTCTCTCTTGTAGGTTTATTAACATACTGCACCAAAAAATTATCATTTATGACATCTAGAAATTCTTCCTCCCCCCTACCCTGTCCTTTCACAATTTCCCAATCAATACCAGGATAATTTAAGTCTCCCATAATAATAGTCCCTCCTCCTCTACAAGCTTATGTAATCCTCTTAAAGAGCATTTCATTGACTGTACTGTCCAAAGCTGGTGGTCGATAGCATACACCTATGTTTAAACCAGTCTCGTGTTTACCAGTGAGCCTGACCCAGATATCTTCACAAGGCACAGAATATTCAATTTCAGGAATTTCCTGCACATTTATGTTTTTCGTTCACATAGAGTGCTACACCCCCTCCTCGCCTATTACATCTATCCTTCCTAAAGAGCTTATAACCTTCTACATTATATTCATCTCCATCCTCTTCACTAAGCCATGTCTCTGTAATCCCAACTATGTCATAGCCTTCACTAATTATAACGGCCTCAAGTTCTTGAAATTTATTTTTAATGCTTCTTGCATTTAGATAAAAACATTTCAGGTTATCATGAACGCTCTTCCTTCGATTTCCCATGCGCCTGCTGCTCAAAGCCCCTCACCATGCTTTTTGCTTTAAAAATATATCATCAATAGTGCATGTAACGCTGTCAGCTTCCATCAGAGCAGTCTGCATTTCCCTCTGTGTAACACTCTCTAACCTCCCTGCCCCCAAGTCCCTAGTTTAAATAACTCTCTGCTACCCTCAACATACGCTGACCCAGTGCAAAGGTACCCCTCCGGTTCAGGTGTAGCCCATCCGGCTTGAACAGGTCACCCCTGTCCCAGAAGTAGTTCCAGTGCCCCATAAACCTATACCCCTCTTTCCTACACCAGGTTCAGAGCCACGTGTTAAACCTCCAGATAAAATTCTGCTTCCCTCTGCTTGCACGTGGTACCGGTAGAATCCCGGAGAACACTACCGTGGAGGATCTGCTCCTAAGCTTTTCAGCTAATTCAACAAATTTGCTTTGCAGAACCTCAAACCTACCCTTACCTATGTCATTAGTCCCAACACGGACCATGACAACTGGATCCTCCCCGCTCTGGCCAGGAGCTCGTCCAAGACGCTCCAGGAGGTCTCCTACCTGGGCACCAGGCAGGCAACACACCGTCTGAGACTCTTGTCGTCGCGAACAGACTAAACTGTCTATTCCTCTAAGTATTGAGTCCCCCACTATCAATAACTCTCTTTTCTGAGGGGTAGAGGCCAACAGGGTGCCCTGCTGCTCATCAGTCCCCTCACTCTCAGGGTCAGGGGCCAATTCGAGTTCCTGCAAGGGCCGGAATCGGTTGGACACCTCAACCACTGGAGGAGCTGTCGCTGTACGGTGTGCACGCCCTTTCCTGCGCTGACGCCCCACCGTCACCCAACTTTTCTCCCTGCCTGCTCTGGGGTCCCCCACACCACCCTGCTTTGGCGTACAGACCATTTCTCTAAACGACATACTACTTAGTTCCTCTAGGAACTCTACTGATTATGAACTATGTCGTGCCATTAACTGGCCCTGAAGAACAAGGATCTTGCTCTCCAGATGCTCAATTAGCTGGCACCGGTGACAGACAAACCCACCCTGAAATCTCTTTCCAAAAGTGCGATCATCCTGCAACCGTCACATAGTTTTGGCCACATTTTGAACCCCCTACCTAATGACCTCGCTCACCCTAGATAACAAAGAAAATTACTAATGCCGAGACAGAAGCTCAGGAACCACAATTTATTAATTAATTAACCTGAGAAGCCCTAAGCAGCAGTCACAATAGAAACCGTGGGGAAACTATGTGAATGGATAATAAGCCTCTTTTAACAGGGGCTTAGTTTTAGTGAACAGAAATGAAATACCAAATTGAGAAACTCTATCGATAATAAGCACTCCTAATAAGCCAAATTGAATTTATCTAGACCCGCTACTATTAATATACTACCCAAAAAAGTCTCACAGGGCTTAGCTGAGAACCCAGATAAAAGACTGGCTATACTACGCCCAGGAGAAACTGGAGGAGGGAGGAGGCGGAGCACTCTCGCAAAAGCTTTCGTTTAAATTCAAGGGTAACCGAACGGACGACTAAAGTGACTGCTGTCCTATTGACTAAATACTAAATCTCAGATCCCCAGCCAAAAAGCAAACAGTAACTATCTAGCTAGCCAGCCACAAATACAACCAAGAGTAACCGAGATAAGAGTTAAGCCTCGGTTCCCTTTAATTAAAACGGACCGAATAAACAAGTCGTTTACTTCGTGAGCGAACTATACACGTATCTCCCCAACAAGCTGTCGCTGAGCACTCAAACAAGCAGTTAAACTTTAATCAGCTGATCAAGGCACCGCAACCGGAGGAAAATACAAAGATAAAGTAATTTGCAATGTGTTTAATCAGAAGAGCCCTTCGATGATAATAAAATGCGAAAAAAGACAAAAACCCCGGTTCGCGTTAATATTCAAGCTTGGAAATGCGTTTATGTAATGCGGTCAGGATAGAGAACGAAGGGGACTAAAAACCCCGTGAACGTCAATATTTATTGGCTAGAAGACTGTATGAAAGGCAAGCGACCAACTATGAAACCAAGCCAGATAGTTAGATATCCCGGTAATTTGATATATTCCTGGCGTTGAGAGCTTACAATAGTTCGTTAGCTAAATCAGCTACAGAAAAAAGCAGGCGACAGTGTACCTCAGTCCTTGAAAACAACTCTGACTTACTTTGTATATCACACAATTCACTAAGTTAGACAATTACTTGGCGTTTAGTTTATTATTTAAATTTAGCGTTTAAATTTATTTTACTTTACCTTACTTTTGCTCCCGGAGACTGAAACCCCTCAAAAAAAACCACCAAAAACCCCCGTCGCCTTTGTTTGACCAGATTAGCGACTTAATTTGGCTGTTTGCTCACCGAAGTTGTTAAAGGGGAAAAAGGGGAAAAAAAAGATGATGGAGGAAGATTCTCCCTGCCCCTAATGCGACAAAGGTTATACCTCGGGAGCAAATTGTCTAATCTCTAATACTGTTTGAGCCTGAACACACAAATTAGTTTCAGATAACTCCGTTTTGAACAAGAGTAAAACTTCAGATTCGATCCCGCACGTCTTCCTCTGTCTCAACTCAAGCAGAATGAACACCAACGAACAGCGCTACAGCACAGCCAAGAGGTCAGCAACAGCAACAGCCTCAGCAACCTCATGCGGTCATGCGGTGTCCGAAATATTCCCAAGAAACCAACAAAAATTTTCCCATTGGAAAGAATGGGAGTTGGGTTCTCATTGCTAGAGTGCGTGATGTCACACCTAGAGTGGGAGCACAGAGGCTGCAAAAAATACTTTTCATATCACGATAACTTCCACAAATTTGAATCCCTCTTCATGAAATTTCCCAAAAATGTAGGAAATTTGTTGTTGTCACAGTACTATACTTTTTGTAGTACAGAAGTACATAGTTTTGCCTCAGGGAGCAGTCAAAGGACATGAGGCACGTCTAATTTCTCCATCTTTCCCATTCAAAAATCACCCAAAAAGAACAGCAAACACACAGAGTTTTTAGATTGCTGTAATTCCAACATTATATCACTCAGAGAAATAAAAAAAGACATCTGCACACTCAGCAAAGTCTCGTGCCTTGGATGATGTGGTTACATTTGTGACAGGATGAACATTTTTTGTGTGAGAAGCAGGAGTTTGAGGTATGCGCAAGCAAGGATTTCTTTCACTAAGTGACTCAGTGATTCTCTGTGCATGGGGAACCAGTCCTGCCATGGCCCTCTGTGATTGGCTGATTTGATATCTAACAGCTCAGCTGAGTTTCCATAGCCTGGAATCCATCCGTATCAAGCTTTGGTCGCTCCCAACGGTCACTTGCTGATACGCCTGGCCTCAGTCGGGAGGGTAGCATTTGACTTTCAAATATTCGCACAAAATCCATGCGAGATCTGTGAGTGGCTCACAGTCGCAAGGGTGCCCCGGCCCTTTAGATAGACTTGTGACGGGTCCTGAATGAATTGATTCCAATGGAGAGAAGTGAACGAAAGCACAGATTATCGCAGATTATTTTGCCCTGTTGTCACAGAATTAAATATTGGACTTATTTTTCACAGGCCACATATCTTCCAAACATTCTGGTGCTGCAATGGCATTTTTAAGACCAACAGATCAGAGGAAAATGAACTTTGTTCGAGACCTGTGTCTCTCTCAGCAGCGGTCACGTAACATCTGGCAATACAGAAATACAGTATGGACTGCGGCAAACTACGAATTAAACTTTCAAACTGAAATAATGCTTGTGTTTATATGTTCAGTGATACTGTTATTGCCATCGATGTTTAATCGTTTTTAAAGGGAAAAGGAATATATTTGATTGCTATGATCTTGTACTGGATTGATATCAGATATTAAACAAGCGGGGAAAAGCGGCAAAATAAGCGTTGGCCATCCATGTTAAAAATGCCGAAACGTTGTGCAGCAATAGGTTGCAATCGTAGGAACAAGCTATCCATCTTCTCTTTTCCGAAGAAAGTAGACAGGCAAGGAATAAATTAGCAACTGTTGCATTACAAACCGGCTTCATAGGCTTAACCTAGCTGATGCCCTTCAAGCTATAGCTAATGCCAATTACAGTGAAATATGTTATGTAATTTGAGTATTATTTTATTTAGCCTTTATTATGCCGGGGAATCCCACTGAAATAAACAAAATGCAGATATGGCCAAACATTATCCTGTCCAAAACCTAACAACCACTCCAAGATTAAACGTGAGCAAGCCACAATCTAATTTTTAAGCTCATATCAAATGACATTCACGAATGCCGTAGCTGGCCAGCTAACTCATATGTGTAATGCTGAGTACAGCTGTTAGTTGTGTTGTAAAATGACTGATGTAGCAAAGTAAAAGGAAATATACACGCAACATGCAGATATAAGATAGATAGCCTACTTGTATATCCCAACGCTTAATTGCTCGCCAACTTAGCTGCCACTTCTGACAACAAGATGCGACGGATAACCCGGTCAGCAATCATTCAACAAATGGCGCCGCGCGATTGGTGGTTCTCGCCAAAAGGTCACCCAATCAGCCAAGAGCAGAAAACATGAATATTTATATATCCAGTTTATTAGTGACGTAAGGGCTAAATGCTGGCCTACCGACTGAGGCCAGTACGGTGGCCCTGAAGGGCAATAGTAATAAATGTTTCAAAAGTGCAAAATACATTTCACAAAAGACAAAAACATTTCACAGAACAAAACTAAATCTCACAAAACACAAATAAATTTCACAGAACGAAAATAAATTACACAGAACACAAATACATTTCACAGAACAAAAGTAAATTTCACAGAACACAAATAAATTTCAGAGAACACAAATACATTTCACAAAACACAAAAACATTTCACAGATCACAACATACATTTCACGAAACCGGAAAGGGTAGGACCATGGTACTTGTTTGTGATTGGCTAAACCCAAGTCTGTCCGGCATCAGTCATTTATTATTTCCTGTTTACACTGGATACCGCAATAGCAGAGCCAGCGCGAAATTCCAAGTGTTTACCAGGATGGAAGAGGAGCTTGAGTCGATAGCGCAATACTTCAACAAGGAACATACATATAGTGTGATTCTTGAAATGCTCTCCTCGTATCATGAAATACACATATCAATTGGAACCCTAAAATCACGCTTAAAAGACCTCGCACAACAGAGAAGGGGCGGATATTCTTCATTGAATGTCGTTAGGAGGGCAATATCATCAGGGCTGCTGGTACCTGGACAACTGTTTGGATACCGAATAATGTGGATAACTCTAAGCAGAAACATGGTTTGCGTGTCAAAAGGGAGACCGTCATGAGAACAGCTGAATCCACACGGGACCCTGTTGCGGGCACGTCGCAGGTTTATCGGTCGTACTTCAATGGGTCCGAAGCTGCCGGAGCATTCTCATGACGGTCTCCCTTTTGACTCGCAGACCATGTTTCTGCTAAAGTCCAACGCCCACCTGATGCGTGGGACGCGCGTCAAAAAATAGGTTCCATTCATTTCAATGGAGCAACGCCCACTGGTAGCGTGTTTTTCGCCACTGCTCAATTTCTGAAGCGTCAACACAATAAAAACGTATTTGTCTTTTAGATTATTTAATTACTTCCCCTTGTCATGGTTAGTGGCACACATTTAGCGGCAACCTCACATGCAGTTGTCAACCTGCTTTTTAATCAAGTCGCAGTTTTGAAAGGAAATCCGTAATTTTGCGGGCATTTAAGTTATCAAGCGATCTACAGCTAGACAGTACCTAAATGAAGGTACACTGATAAAAACTTAACACTGCTAAGTTTGCTAGCTAATTCGCTGCTGGGTAGGCTAAAGTGAATCATAATCTAGAGATTTAGAAGGAAAATTTTGCCTGTATATAACGAAGGCCTATGCGTAGTAACCTGAATGTCGCACGTTGCCATCACTTAAAATAAGCTTTATTGGTAGGTGTTTTCAAAATTAGATGTTGTCTTGTTGAATATTTTGAGAGTGACACCGATGGCTTGCTTCGCGGCCAGTGAGTGTTGGGCTTAAGAGTTATCCACATTGTTCGGGATCCAAACAGTTGTCGGGGGGTATACTAAGAAGCTGGCTTTGTGATTAAGCCTGATTTTAAGCTTTAAGTAAAACCTGGAAAAGCACTTTGTACATTAGTCCATGTTCCAGATTTGAAGAGTTTCCTGGTTTTACTAAGTGCTTAAGTCAGGCTTAATCACAAAGCCAGCTTCGTAGTACATCCCCCAGGTCCCAGCAGCTTTGATGATATTGCCCTCCTATCGACATTCAATGAAGAATATCCGACCCTTCTCTGTCGTGCGAGGTCTTTTAAGCATTTAAGGGTTCCAATTGATATGTGTATTCCATGATACGAGGAGAGCATTTCAAGAATCACACTATATGTATGTCCCTTGTTGAAGTATTGCGCTATCAACTCAAGCTCCTCTTCCATCCTGGTAAACACTTGAAATTTCGCGCTGGCTCTGCGGTATCCAGTGTAAACAGGAAATGATAAATGACTGATGCCGGACAGACTTGGGTTTAGCCAATCACAAACAAGTACCATGGTCCTACCCTTTCCGGTTTCGTGAAATGTATTTTGCGAGCTGTAAATGTTTTTGTGTTTTTGTGAAATGTATTTGTGTTCTTTGAAATGTATTTTTGTTCTGTGAAATGTATTTGTGTTCTGTGAAATTTATTTTTGTTCTGTTACATTTATTTGTGTTTTGTGAAATTTATTTTTGTTCTGTGAAATGTATTTGTGTTTTGTGAAATGTATTTGTGTTCTGTGAAATTTATTTTTGTTCTGTGAAATGTATTTGTGTTCTGTGAAATGTATTTGTGTTTTGTGAAATATATTTTGTGCTTTTGAAATATTTATTACTATTGCCCTTCAGGGCCACCTTAACTTTTCCCTTTTGTTGTCAGCAATAATTCAATCAATGCATATGTAAGAGATTCTCATGCGAAATTGAAGTCCTTGTGCTTGGAGGTTTTTCAGTTTCACCTGCGTTATGACTCTGGACTTCTCACGCTTTTCTTTACTCAGGGGTTGGAAGAAATGCACGTGTTTCATGATCATTTAAACTGTTGAAATTAAATAAGATCATTGGAAGCAATGGAATTGCATAAAGACGTTAGAACATTAAATAGTTTGTCTGTGTAGTGTACTCAATTAATTAAATATAGGACAAAAAGGCTTTGCAAATCATTGTATTCTGTTTTTATTCACGTTTTACACAGCATCCCAACTTCATTGGAATTGGGGTTTGTAGAAGGATACTTGAAACTTGCGATAGATACCATAAAATAATGTGGAAAATCATTATTGAAACTAGAGCTGGACTCGCGAGAGCCCATACCTCCGCCAGCATAGCTGGATTTGAACTTTGGCCTATATCTGAGCTATACTTTGGCATAGATATGCCAAAATTTAATTCTGTGTTCCTCTTGTGTTGCTTTAACATCCTGCAAAGTTTGGTTAAAATCTATGCAACCGTTTTTGAGATATCCTGCTAACAGACCGGAACGTGTATGTGTGTGTATATATATATATATATATACTCGCATTCGCACGTACGAACTGAAGAATCAAAAACCACCATTGAAACCACATTCTCAAAACAGATGTGTTGAAAATAACACATCATGTGTTAATTTTTAACGCACCTGTGTGTCTAGTTAAGGACAACACATTTTGTGTTGTTTTCAACACAATCAGTGTGTTAGCACATTTAACACATGTTGTGTGTTAAATATTTCAACACAAAGTTGTGTTAAAAATAACACAGAGATGTGTTGTTTATTTTTTTTTTTTTGAAAATCATCCTTAAATGGAATTTGTTTGCTTAAAATCCACTAAATCCACGCTCACAAAATAAATATTTGCATTAGATTCAGGTAACATTTATTAAAATAATTAATTCATAGCAGTTAGCAATTTTGGAAATAATTGCAACTCCTTTCATTCTCAGTGGCAATCAGTGAATGACTACGTATAATACCATGAATATACAATTATAAAATATTCACACAAAAAAACAATTCAGGGCAAACGGTTACAGAAATTCAATAGAAACAGTCACAGAAATTCAATAGAAATCATTTAAGAAACTAGTAGACATCAGGCCACACCGTCATTAACTGCATGACCACGAGACCATTCACTAGCCTCTCTTAACCTCCTGAGAGCCAGCTTTTCATTTTGTCCACTCTGGAGATAAGGAGGGAGAGGAGGGGGGAAGAAAGGGAGGAAGAAAGGAAGAGAGGGAGGGAGAAAGGGAGGAAGGAAGAGACGGAAGGGAGGAAAAGGAAGGAAGAGAGGGAGGGAGAAAGGGAGGAGGGAAGGGAGGAAGAGAGTGAGGAAGAGAGGGAGGAAGGAGGAAAAGAAGGAATGTGACAACACATTTTTTGTGTTATTTTTCAACATCCATTCTAAGAGTGCAGTGACCACAAAAATGGTCAAATGTTATTTCAAACAGCACAAATGTTATTTCAATTGTACGTTAGTTCCGCATTAGTTCTTTGTAAATTTTCTTGATGCAAATGAAATTACTTCAGTTCATTTATTCATGCGCTCATTATTCTTCGTAAATTATGTAGGCACGACAGGCTGAGCCATGAAGTTATGTACACGAATATTCCTCGGAGGTTTAGCTTATCTTAATGGTAACGCTGGCAAACAGATGCTGATGACCTAGCGAGCCTGTATTTTAATTATTGAAGACATAAAGTTTGCTAATGAACCTTGCATTAGGCAAACACTAGCTTTGCTAAGCAGTAATTCCATTTAAGGTAGACTGCAAACAGTGGCATATCGCATTCATGAACATATGTTTCTCTTTATAATGTTACATTTCTATCAAATGCTTCTTTGTGTTTGATTGTTTGACAAAGAGAGCAACGTTTTAAAATAGTGCTGAATTAGCTTAGACCAGGCAGTGAAAATAAACAGCCTGGAAAATGAGGTTTACCTTTTTAAGATTGGGAATTCGTAGCATCGGGCGAATTTCAATAAGCACAAAATCGCTGGCTAGTTTAACTTTGTTCTGATGATGACACACAGAAGGCACACTGGTCCACTCACTCACTCACTATCTTTATATTGTTTTCAATGTAAAACATTCACAACATAATGCCGTACATAGTGGGTGAGTGTACATTTCGAACGCGCCCTATTCTAACCAAATCATCTCCATGGAAACTCTAGCCTGGAATCCATTCTTATCAAGCTTTGGTCGCTCCCAACGGTCACTTGCTGACATGTCTGGCCTAAGGTGGCCCTGAAGGGCAATAGTAATGAATATTTCAAAAGCGCAAAATATATTTCACAAAACACAAATACATTTCACAGAACACAAATACATTTCACAGAACAAAAATAAATTTCACAGAACACAAATACATTTCACAAAACACAAATACATTTCACAGAACAAAAAAAAATTTCACAAAACACAAATAAATGTAACAGAACAAAAATAAATTTCACAGAACACAAATACATTTCACAGAACAAAAATACATTTCAGAGAACACAAATACATTTCACAAAACACAAAAACATTTACAGCTCACAAAATACATTTCACGAAACCGGAAAGGGTAGGACCATGGTGCTTGTTTGTGATTGGCTAAACCCAAGTCTGTCCAGCATCAGTCATTTGTCATTTCCTGTTTACACTGGATACCGCAGAGCCAGCGCGAAATTTCAAGTGTTTACCAGGATGGAAGAGGAGCTTGAGTTGATAGCGCAATACTTCAACAAGGGACATACATATAGTGTGATTCTTGAAATGCTCTCCTCGTATCATGAAATACACACATCAATTGGAACCCTTAAATGCTTAAAAGACCTCGCACGACCGAGAAGGGTCGGATATTCTTCATTGAATGTCGTTAGGAGGGCAATATCATCAAAGCTGCTGGGACCTGGGGGATATACTACGAAGCTGGCTTTGTGATTAAGCCTAACTTAAGCACTTAGTAAAACCGGGAAACTCTTCAAATCTGGAACATGGACTAATGTAAAAAGTGCTTTTCCAGGTTTTACTTAAAGCTTAAAATCAGGCTTAATCACAAAGCCAGCTTCGTAGTATACCCCCCGACAACTGTTTGGATCCCGAACAATGTGGATAACTCTTAAGCCCAACACCCACTGGCCGCGAAGCGTCGCGTCAAACTCCAAAGACTTTTAAACGCCCACTGGAAGCGTCAGTTGCATCAATATTAACGGATGACAACAGGACCGAGAAGCAAGCCATGGGTGTCACTCTCAAAATATTCAACAAGACAACGTTTTAATTTTGAAAACACCTACCAATAAAGCTTATTTTAAGTGATGGCAACGTGCGACATTCAGGTTACTACGCATAGGCCTTCGTTATATACAGGCAAAATTTTCCTTCTAAATCTCTAGATTATGATTCACTTTAGCCTACCCAGCAGCGAATTGGCTAGCAAACTTAGCAGTGTTAAGTTTTTATCAGTGTACTTTCATTTAGGTACTGTCTAGCTGTAGATCGCTTGATAACTTAAATGCCCGCAAAATTACGGATTTCCTTTCAAAACTGCGACTTGGTTAAAAAGCAGGTTGACAACTGCATGTGAGGTTGCCGCTAAATGTGTGCCACTAACCATGAAAAGGGGCAGTAATTAAATAATCCAAAAGACAAGTACGTTTTTATTGTGTTGACGCTTCAGAAATTGAGCAGTGGCGAAAAACACGCTGCCAGTGGGCGTTGCTCCATTGATGTGAATGGAACCTATTTTTTGACGCGCGTCCCACGCATCAGGTGGGCGTTGGGCTTTAACAGAAACATGGTCTGCGTGTCAAAAGGGAGACCGCTCCGGCAGCTTCGGACCCATTGGAGTGCGACCGATAAACCTGCAACGTGCCCGCAACAGGGTCCCGCGTGGATTCAGCTGTTCTCACGACGGTGTCCCTTTTGACACACAAACCATGTTTCTGCTTAGAGTTATCCACATTGTTCGGTATCCAAACAGTTGTCCAGGTACCAGCAGCCCTGATGATATTGCCCTCCTAACGACATTCAATGAAGAATATCCGCCCCTTCTCTGTCGTGCGAGGTCTTTTAAGCTTGATTTAAGGGTTCCAATGGATATGTGTATTTCATGATACGAGGAGAGCATTTCAAGAATCACACTATATGCATGTCCCTTGTTGAAGTATTGCGCTATCGACTCAAGCTCCTCTTCCATCCTGGTAAACACTTGAAATTTCGCGCTGGCTCTGCTATTGCAGTATCCAGTGTAAACAGGAAATAATAAATGACTGATGCCGGACAGACTTGGGTTTAGCCAATCACAAACAAGTACCATGGTCCTACCCTTTCCGGTTTCGTGAAATGTATGTTGTGATCTGTGAAATGTTCTTGTGTTTTGTGAAATGTATTTTTGTTCTGTGAAATTTGTGTTCTGTGAAATTTACTTTTGTTCTGTGAAATGTATTTGTGTTCTGTGTAATTTATTTTTGTTCTGTGAAATTTATTTGTGTTTTGTAAGATTTATTTTTGTTCTGTGAAATGTTTTTGTCTTTTGTGAAATGTATTTTGCACTTTTGAAACATTTATTACTATTGCCCTTCAGGGCCACCGTAGAAAGTAAATATGCCACTAAAACTCATGCTGAATGCGTGAGAGTTGACAAGTATGCGTTATTAATGAAAACTGACCACACCTGATCATGTTGAGAGAGTTTTCAGAGTTTCTGTAATGGCAATTTAAATGAATGATTGAAAACTGGTCATGACCTATCATTATTTTTAAGGGATGGTTTGAGCCTCCCCTATCACCATTTCACCAGCTGCCACTGAATATATACACACTCGCACACACACACATACACACTGGCCCCAAGTGACCCGCATCTGGCGGGTCAGACCCACAAATTAAGAGCATATCCCGCAGACCCGTAAGAGAGTGAAATAAACCCGCAATCGGCACAAGAGATGAAAAGATTATTTTCCAGTGCCCCCCCCAAAAAAAAAAATACCTCAGACCAACGAATCTAAGTCATGACGCAGCATTATGTGAAAAATGAGTTCTACTGTGCCGTGAGTATTTTCCCCCTTCCTGATTTCTTATTTTTATGCATATTTGTCACACTGAAATGTTTCAGATCATCAACAAATTTTAATATTAGACAAAGATAACCCGTGGAAATACAAAATGCAGTTTTTAAATCATAATTTCATTTATTGAGGGACAAAGCTATGCAAACCTACCTGGCCCTATGTGAAAAAAATAATTGCCCCCTAAACCTAATAACTGGTGGTGCCATCCTTGGCGACAACAACTGCAATCAAGGATTTGCGATAACTGACAATGAGCCTTTACATCATTATGGAGGAATTTTGGCTCACTATTCTTTGTACAATTGTTTTAATTCAGCCACATTGGAGGGTTTTCGAGCATGAAAGGCCTGTTTAAGGTCATGTCACAGCATCTCAATCATATTTATGTCCAGACTTTGACTAGAACACTCAAAAAACCTTCATTTTTTTTTTTTTTTTTTTTAAGCCATTCAGATCTGGACTTGCTGGTGCCCACATGGAAAGAATCTATATGAACATATATGCGCATATATGCAACCTATATGCTCGCATATAGGCCAAATTCAGGTACATATATGTGCTTATTGAGGGCATATAGGTCTCCTATATAGCTCATATACCCAGTGGCAGGTTCTGTTTGTCATACGTATTGTATAGCTCATGTCTCACTTTTGCAACTGTCATACATGATGCCTAGCTCATATTTTTATTCTCAAGGTAATATCTGCATATTAGTTCAAAGTCCCTTACAGAATTAACAAGAATTTCACGCAATAACTTATTAATTGCATGTGAACATGTGAAATTGGCATAACATTTGATCCTAAATAGATGTTGACATGTGACAACGCCATGTTATGTGTAAACCAGTCATTATTAACTATGGCAAGTGAGAGGAGACAAAAAGCTATGATATCAACACAAATATCTAATACTATTTGTTACATTTTTTTCCTGAAACATTGACAATAACAAGGTCATCGATCCTTTCTTGACCATACTTATTTCTATTCTATGAAGATTGAGTTGTGTATTGTGGAAGAGAAGGAAATGTATAAAAACAAAATGGTTTGATTATGTTTATTTCATCAATTAAGCATTTTTTCAAGTTTAAGTCACTGCCAGATTCACCACATTAGATAATATTGGATTCACATCATTACAGCTCATACACATCCACTGAAAGGTTATACACTACACTGTTACATCCACCAAATGCAATGTTTTCTATCTTGTCTGTAATGCAGTTTCTAGATGAATATGGCTCAGAGGTCCTTAGTCTAAATGTAGCAAAATAAAACAAAAATAACAAAATAAAAGTACACAGAAGAACATACATTCAAGTAAACATGCCTTTCAAAAGTCATTTTCATCCCCACATCTATTTGAGCATTTCACTGTGGTTAATGAATTTGAAGACAAAGTCTACATTTCTGTTCACAGTTTTAATGAACAGACACTTGTCTTTTATTTGAGATGCTTGTATAGCAACTAAAGGTCCTAGACTTTTTCCTACAGGGATGAAATAACAAGGATTCCCACACAGAAAGAACCTATATAAACATATAGGTTTTAATCTCCGCCTTGTATCAACCAGCAGTGGTCGGAAGCTCTTTTCAGAAGTAGCGCGCAATTGGCTAATGCGCTACAGGGATGCAAATTGCGAAGGGCCTGCTGGGAAGGGTTATGAAGATGAGAGTTCCCCTAGGCGCGTCCTGTTGGCTAGATGGGGGCTCATATGATATTCTGAACAAAATGTGTTGCCACCACTGCCTACCTTCACTATGAATTTGGAAAACTTTGAACAGCTATTATTCAGAAGAGAGTTGCAATTAGCCGCAGACTGCGCATGATGTCCTGCAGAGTCAACAGAAAACCCCGTGTGCGGTTACGCCTAAGACATTACATAATTCCTTATTTGGAAATCCCAAATTCTGGGTGGATTGGAAATGTCAAATAAAAAAAGATAGTGGAACTTTCAATTGGCCATTTTCATATATTATAGGTACATATAGGTACATATATGCACCTATATGTACCTATAATGTATGAAAAAGGCCAATTTTATGTATGTCGCATATATGCAAAACCTATATCTGGCCCTATATTAAAACCTATATGTTTATATAGGTTCTTTCCATGTGGGCGTGTTTTGGATCATTGTCCTGCTGCATAATCCAAGTGCGATTGAGCTTGAAGTCACATACTGATGGTCGGATATTCTCTTTCAGGATTTTCTAGTAGAGAGCAGAATTCATGTTTCCATCAATTACAGCAAGTCGTCCAGGTCCTGAAGCAGCAAAGCAGCCCCAGACCATCACTCTATCACCACCATGTTTGACTGTTGGTATGATGTTCTTTTTATGAAATGCTGTGTTAGTTTTACGCCAGATGTAACCGGACGCACACCTTCCAAAAAGTTCAACTTTTGTCATGCAGTCCAGCGAATATTTTCCCAAAAGTCTTGGGGATCATCAAGATGTTTTTTGGCAAATGTGAGATGAGCCTTTGTGTTCTTTTTGGTCTGCAGTGGTTTTCGCCTTGGAACTCTCCCATGGATCCAATTTTTGCCCAGTCTCTTTCTTACTGTTGAATCATGAACACTGACCATAACTGAGGCAAGTGAGGCCTACGGTTCTTTAGATGTTGTTCTGGGTTCTTTTGTGACCTCCTTGATGCGGTCTTGGAGTAATTTTGGTAGGCCGGCCACTCCTGGGAAGGTTCACTACTGTTCCAAGTTTTTTCCATTTGTGGATAATGGCTCTCACTGTGGTTTGCTGGAGTCCCAAAGCCTTAGAAATTACTTTGTAGCCCTTTCCAGACTGATAGATGTCAACAACTTTGCCTCTCATCTGTTCTTGAATTTCTTTAGATCGCTGCATGGTGTGTTGCTTCTTGAGATCTTTTAGCCTGCTTTACTTTGCCAGACAGGTTCTATTGTGATTTCTTGATTCAACGGGTCTGGCAGCAATCAGACCTGAGTGTGGCAAGTGAAATTGAACTCAAAACATGTGGTTAATCACAGTTAATTCATGATTTAACAATTATTTTTAATTACTTTTTCACAAATTGTATTTTAAAAACTGCATTTTGTATTTACTCAGGTTATCTCTGTCTGATATAAAAATTTGTTTGATGATCTGAAACATTTGTGTGTGACAAATATGAAAAAAAAAAGAAATGAGGAAGTGAGCAAATACTTTTTCATAGCACTGTATATGCATGTATGCAGGGGTTAATTTGGGCCAGGGCTGTCCGGGAATCAGCCCGGCACATTGGTGAACATTTTTCTGTGTCGGGGGCGGGGAGCCCCCGCAGATAGGTGTTCAGTATGTGTCATCATATCAGATCAGTTGCTCGTCTTTCAGACAGCGCAGGTGGATAGCAATCGGCGGATAGCAAGGCTGGGTGAAATAGGATGGAAACTGACATGTTTAACCACAGGATGTAAAATGCTCGGATTTTCTGTTTAAATGATGTTTCGATTACAAATTGCAATTTACCATTATCGTGGCTGGTAAATGAAGCTAGCATCCAAGTGTAGTAAATTGCCAAGTAACGTTACCATTTACAGAACAGAACGTTCGTGGTTTAAGCAGAATATTGAAGCGGCTCTAGTTACACTATATGCCTTTATGTATTGCAAGCTATTTTCATTGTTATTTATTTATTACCATTTTTAGCCATGACATAAATTCATGAGAAGGACCTAGATTGTGGGTTTTTGTCTGGCCTCTCAGGAACAACACTTCATGTAATGTGTGCATATTGCAGGGTTGCCAATTCTTGATGCGGACATGTTAATTATGTCCTGTGTCCAGTGGCGGCCTTTCAAAAGCAAATGTGGGGCCCTATAGAACATAAGAGCTTCATCATTTTGCTGTATGAAAGCTCCTACCTTAGCCTGTCCAGTGAAATTTCGACTTTTCTGGCTGAAACTTGATGTTTATTCGTGATGATTTATTAAAATATTGGCAATGAAATATATGCATGTGTAAATGTGATTCATTTCTCAAAAACTGAAATGTGCAACTCAACCCAACAAGCTAACTGCACTGCAAACTGCGGACGTCTTCATGTACTTTATGCATCAATGAATTAGAAATAATAAAAAAAAGTTGCCCCCTAAAAATGCCCTAGGTTTAAATGCAAATGGCGCGAAGTGCCCTTATTCCTTGCTTTCTTCTGAGGGGACGAGGTAATGGGATAGCTCTACAACAAAATTACCGGGACAATGATACGGTGAAATTTGGATGAAATTCAAACTTCAAAATCCCATCAATATAATTTCATGTCGCTTGAGTGGACTAGGTTTAGAAGCTCTCAATGACTTGTATTGCTAGACCTTAATTTAAATTTGCATAGCTATAAACATTGTCAACACTGAGTGACGCAGTATCCAGTGGTGGCTCGTGAGCTGGCTACAGGGGAAGCTCAAACAATCCCTTAAAATTAGTGACTGGTCATGACCTGTTTAAATCATTCATTTAAAGTACCATTAGGCCAACAGAAACTCCGAAAACTCTCCACATTATCAGGTGAGGCCAGTTTTCATTAATGACGTATACCTGTCAACTCTCACGCATTCGGTGTGAGTGTAAAGCTGGATTTATGGTTCTGCGTCAAATGGACGCCGTCGCTACGCAGAGCCTCTGCGGCGACGTGAACCCCCACCACAAAGCCTCTGCATTGCCTGCCACGCACCTCGAACATTTTCTAACTGCACGTCATAGTGACACAGACCGCAAGGGCACTGATTGGTCCACTCTACTCGAGTCTCACGTGATTTCACTACAGGTCCTTTGGACCTGACACCACCTAGCATTTTGTCGGTGAATTGCTTCGCAACACAGCACGACGCAAACGACGCAAACGCAGAACTTCGAAAGGTCCACGACGGCGTCGAGGCGACAGCGTGCCCTTTGCGTGGAGTCGACGCAGAACCATAAATCCAGCTTAAGTGGGTATTTGTTAAGAAGTGATGTTTGTATGCTTGGTTTTAGTTGGTTTTAGTCCATTCTAGCATATTTCTAGTGTATTTATTGTATTTATATATTTATTCTGAGTTACATGTTTCATGTTTAGAGAATGAATGCTTGCAGTCTCATGTCTTACTTTCCTCTTGTTTCTTTGTGTGGTGTCTTTAAAAGATTCTCACTCTTTTCCATTTCGGTTTGGTAATTCCTCTTCCTTCTCTCTTGCTGTTCTGATTGGACTATCCACACTTCGAGCAGTTCAGTTAGGCACGGGTGATTAGTTAGTTCAAAATTAGGATCCCACCTACTTCCTCTCTCTCTCTCCTATCACCGTCCTTGCTTTTCTAGATCCGCCTCTCCTCTCACCTGTTCTGAGTTTAGCTGGGCCTCCACTTAATTTGTTTGTGTATAAAAGACCCACTTTCCTGCTGCTTCTTGTCGACTCGTTTCTTCCGCCTAAGCTCGCTTTTTGGTCAAGTCTCGCTTTCTGCATCTTTTCTCTCGATTTCTGCAAGTTTGTATTTCGTGATTTCTCCCGTGAGTCTTGTTTACGTTGTTGTTTGCGTTGTGTGATTGAGATAGTGATTGTGAGTACCACGATTACCCTTTATTCCCATTGTACCAACTTTGTTAGAGATTTCCTTTGTGCTACCCTTATCCTCTCCAACTCCCCTTTTCCTTCCCCATCCAATCCCTTTAGTATTTCCCTGTGTTACTGTCTTTGTGCGGACTGACACCCTGGTTTATAAATCTTTCTGCTTGTCCCTTGATTTACGATTCTGCCTTGCCTAAACCATTCCTGTTGCCTGGCTTTGATTTCTGTTCTGTATGACCATGAGCTCACCTAATAAACGCCCTGCCATTGCTGAACTGCATTTGGAGTCTCAAGCCATTCCTTTCAGTATTTACGTTCCTCTGCTGTAGTCAGCAATTATTCAATCAACGCGTAGGGGAGACCGGGGCTTGTTGTCACACGGGTAAGTTGTCACACTGCAATTATCTTCTCCACTAGAGGGCACAACTAAAAAGTGGAATACTAGTTTTCTTCCTTTACATGGTCAGGTCTCATGTCCTGTGTGAGAAGAGAACAACACATTGTAAGTTGAGATGAGCACCAATTAACCATTTTCCACAACCCAAGGTAAAAAATATTAACTTTATATATTTTAAAATAAGCTTCTTTCAGATAAAAATCCTAGCAGTGATACATGTGGACTTGTTAGAGAAGATATTAAGGCATCCTGTCATACCTCAGTCATTGTTCTGTTTTAAGCTAACTTTAAGCTAGAGCTAGCATTAGCAAACATGGTAGTTTGGGGCAACTTGTCTCATTCATTTGGGGGTTAGTTGTCACATGTGAAGAAAACAAGTTAACCAGCAGAGAAAGAAGAGAAAAACTGCTATTCTCACCGACACACCTGTGAAGGAGGCACTTGAAGCTGAAAGGCAGGCACAAGGGGAAAAAAAGGCTATTAAAAAAGAGAGGCAAGGCAACCAAATCCAAAATACCAAAGCGCAGGGAAGAAACAGAGGGCAGGTACAAAAAGAAAAACCCCAGATGACTCCTCATCGAAAGAAGATGAGTCCCTGTGCCTGGTCTGTGTAGAGCCATTTGGAAACAGCCGCCCAGGAGAAACCTGGGTGCAGTGCATAATATGCAAAGGATGGGCCCCTGAAGAATGCACCCCTGGCAAATCAAACTACGTATGCCAGAACCGCGACTCAGATGAGGAGCCTGACTAGTGAGGTCAAGTTTTGTTTGAGATTTTCTGACTGGATGTTCCAGGACTGACTAGTGAGGTCAGGTTTTGTTTGAGTTTTTTAATAGATCTTCCAGGACTAGTTCAAGTTTCAAAAGTTTCATAATGCATGTTGCATAATATTTTATGTTAAGATTTATTCACTTTCAAGTAAAAAAATAACAATTTTGTCCTTGTTTTATTAGTTGCAAAATCCTGTGTGACATCTTACCCCATATAGTGTGACAACTTACCCGTTGGTGGGGCAACTTGTCACATGGTGACAATCTATTTGATTGCTTATAACTCTGCACTGACACAAGATATGAAAATGACATGAATACAAAACATATACCTGAGACTTTGGTCTTTCATCTGATACACATTTTTTTTTATATATGATCTATTGATTCAAAGAAATATATACGAGTGTAAAAAGTGTGACAACAAGCCCCGGTCTCCCCTATGTAAGAGATCCTCGCGCAGAATTGAAGTCCTTGCGCATGGAGGGGTTGGAAGCAATGGAATTCAGTAAAGACGTTTCAAATGATCATTTTTCATTTAAACGATCATGAAACATAAGCATTGCTTCCAAACCCTGAGTATAGAAAAGCGTGAGAAGTCTCCAGTCGTAATCGGTATGCGTTATAAACGGTCATATTTGATAGCGTTGAGAGTTTTCAGAGTTTCTGTAACGGTAATTTAAATGAATGATTGAAAACAGGCCACGACCAGTCATTAATTTAAAGGGATTATTTGATCTTCCCCTATTGCCAGTTCACAAGCCGCCACTGGCAGCATCCCTCAGTGCTTTGTATGAGAATTAGGCTGCCTTTGCCATAGCCATGATGTTTACAAAACCATCAACACGTTTTCAGCGTGTTCACCGTATTAGTGTTTTCGTTAAGTCGCGATGCCATGTGAATTAAGGAGCATGTTTTTTTTTTTTTTCGCTCAAAGTACATTTAGCTGACGTTATATTAGTACGCAGAACAGTGCGGAACGTCGAAAAGCACTGATAACAGATTCGCGAATTATCGTCGCATTTTACTGATCAGAAACTATTTTGACTGGGCCGGTTCCGGAGGCTACCGGACCGTGACCTGACCTGAATCCAGAAATTTCCATGATGTTCGTGGTTAATTTAATGCGTAAAAAACGCATAACATTGCTAGATAATGCTTTAAAATGTATATATCAAAGCTCGTTTATACAAAATATTAAATAGCCCCGTAATGCAGCACGGAATTACTTTTTTTGTTCACATGCTAACTGATAAGTCCGAGGCGTTATAGGAACATTGGCTAAGGTGACGACTGTATTTCCGAAATTCCCAGAGTATCAGCAACCCGCTACCATTATTTGTGGACGAATAATTACTACACTTCTTAGCCAGCTCGGTGTCCATGCAACTAATATAATCTTGCGGAGATAACCAGCAACTTCGACCGTAGAGAGCCGTGTATTTCTGCGCAGTCGCCTCAACTCCGAGAAGGGGATCATTTAGGGGGTTTTCGAGGCACCGGCCGGGGGTGTCCTATAATGCCTTCATAGAAGGCTTAATGGGGTTTTTGTAAGTCATTGCAAAATGTGCCAATTTGAGTGGCCGTCGAGGATCCCAAACATTTACCTTTTTGGGGAGGCTCAAATACCTGCTCGGGTTGCCTTTCCTGGCGGTGCACCTCTGCATGTTTTCATTCAGTCAACGTTTTGGATGTTAATTGTTGCCTGGCAGTTGGGGGCCCCCTGGAGGGCGGGGCCCGTTTCAACTGAAACGGTTGAAACATAGGTAAGGCCGCCTGTGCCTTTGTCACGTCAGTGCGAAAAATAAATTGTTTACTATAATGCATCATACGCCGAAAATTACACCAATCTCTGGCCAATCTTTGTCAATCTTACGCAAAGTTTGCCTCAAAAGTTGGCAACTCTGATAGATGTTGCATAAATGTATGTCTTTCTATTTCGAAGTTTCAGTGGTAGGGTAAATGATCGAAATGAGTGAAACAAAGATGAGGAAGCTGACATGTTTTCAAAAGGTAGGCGCCATTAGACAGCTTAGGAATAATGTGCATTGATGCACAGGTATTCTCTTTAAATTTTTTTTATTAACTCGCATCTTTTGGTTGCTATGTACCCAAGTTAAACCAATCATGATTTTATTCATTTATAAAAGTATCAAGCTGAATGGCAAGGGCAGTTCAAGTTTGTTTGCGCATTTTTAATTTGTATTTGTGTTATCATGCCATGCCACCAGTGCTTTCAATTTCTATTAAGTTTTTCCTTTTCTTTGTCAGTTTGCTAAATTTGAATGCAGTATTGAGTGCTTCAACTGTTTACAGTATGAGCCCATTTGCATACCTGTACTTGGATAATAAGATGTCAGATTTTGTTGTCTGTGCACACACATGCGTGTCAATCCCGAAGCCACAGGGCCCCCCTACATAGCAAATCCCAATTTAACCACTGCATGCACATATATACATACATGTTGATTTATTTGGTACAGGTTTGTATGTGTGAATATACATATAGTTTACTCACACTGATGGACCAATGTTATGGACCAGCATTTGAATCCTTCCAACTTGGGGCATATGAGGAGGTCCGCATTAGCGATTTGACATTTCCACGGACTTAAACCTCCTCCAGTGTTTGGTCAAATCTGACCGATTTTAAAGCTTTCCTGAAGCATAAATGATGTGTTTTTCATCCGATTGCCTCAAAACCTCATGATATCCTCCACACCAGGCACCTGAACATACAAAATTGCTGATCACCATTTTCATTGAATTTTGAGAGATTTATTCAATTTTGTCACACCCTTGGTGTTCCCAGTCAAAAATGACCACCATAGGAAATGAATGGACAAGACTACATTATGTTCATCCAGCAGATGGAAAACACACATGCAGTGCCCTCCATAATTATTGGCACCCCTGATTAAGATGTGTTAAAAGCCTTAAAATAAATTCAATTTTTATTGCAGAAGCATACTCTCACACTGAAATTGTAGAAAAATGTAACCTTCAACTCAAGTGAATTTTAAGGGAAAAAAAAATCCCTGACTAAGAAATAATTATTTTTCATAAAATCACCTGTTACACAATTATTGGCACCCCTAACAATTCCTAGGAAATAAATCTAATTGAAGTATTTCTGTCATTTCTACAGTAGTTTACAAAGTTGATCAGAGTATCTAGGAACATTTAATTAGTAATTCATCACTTCCTGTTTCCCTGGGGTATAAATATGACGTGACACAGAGGCCATTTCTCTTATCCACTCTACAACATGGGAAAGACAAAGGAACACACCATTCAAGTAAGGCAGATGTGTGTCGACCTTCACAAGTCAGGCAATGGCTACAAGAAAATAGCCACTCGCCTGCACCTCCCCATATCTACTGTCAGAGGAATCATTAAGAAGTTTAAAACAACTGGAACAGTGGTAAACAAGCCTGGACGAGGACGCAAGGTTATTTTGCCACCATGCACAGTGAGGAGGATGGCAAGAGAAATAAAAAGTTCTCCAAAGCTCACTGTTAAAGAATTGCCACAAATGATAGCCTCTTGGGGTCACAAAGTCTCCAAAACTACCATTAGGCGCTATCTGCATGCCAACAAGCTGTTTGGGAGGCATGCACGGAAAAAACCTTTTCTCACTCACAATCATAAACGCAAACATCTGGAGTTCGCTAAGCGGTACTGGGACTTCAACTGGGACCGTGTGCTTTGGTCAGATGAGACCAAGAGAGCTTTTTGGCAACAAACATAACATAACATAACATAACATGAATGACGAGAACAGGCCCTTCAGCCCAACTAGGCTCGCCAGTTTCTTTGTACTATCGTGAATATATCACTTCAGATACTCAATGACTCAATGGTATCTAACTTTAAGTCAAGCCTGCTCTTGAAAACTCCCAAGGTCTCTGCCTCAACAATATGGTCAGGCAAGCTGTTCCACACCGAAATTACTCTTTGGGTGAAGAAATATTTCCGAATATCAGTGCTAAATTTACCTTTGGTCAGCTTCCATTTGTGACCCCGAGTTCTACTAACAACACTTGGTTGAAGGAATCCTACATAATTCACTTTGTTAATCCCTTTAACAAATTTAAAGACCTCAATCAGATCACCCTTCAGTCTCCTTTTCCTAAGACTAAAGAGATTAAGGATCTTCAGCCTTTTCTCATAGCTTTCATCTTTAATACCCGGAATTAGCTTCGTGGCTCTTCTCTGAACTTTCTCTAAAGCCTCTATGTCTTTCTTAAAGTATGGTCCCCAGAACTGTACACAATACTCTAGATGTGGTCTGACGAATGTGTTGTACAAAAGAAGCATCACCTCCTTGGATTTGAACTCAATACTTTTGGCAATGTATCCCAGCATCCGATTGGCTTTTTTAACTGCTACGGCACAATGGCTAGAGCCTGCGAGGGTTTGGTCAACAATCACTCCCTGATCTTTCTCTTGTGGAGCACATTCCAGTTTAAAACCTCCCATGAAGTAATCCCGTCTAATGTTTTTATTACCTACATGTACTACTTTACATTTCGCTACATTAAATTTCATTTGCCACATTTCTGCCCAATTCTGGATTCTATCCAAATCATCCTGAATCACTTTAGTGGACTCTAAACTATTTGCCAAACCTCCCAATTTAGTATCATCTGCAAATTTCACTAATCTCCTCTCAATATTCCTATCAAGGTCATTAATGTAGATGAGGAACAGCAGGGGTCCCAACACCGATCCCTGGGGGACGCCACTCCCCACCATACCTAGCTCAGATGAGATACCACTGACCACCACTCTTTGTGTTCTGTCCTGCAACCAGTTTTGAATCCACTTCAGAATACCTCCTGTAACTCCAATGGAGCTCATTTTAAAAATTAGTCTCTTATGCGGTACTGTGTCAAATGCTTTCTGAAAATCCAAATATATGCTGTCACAAGCCCTGCTCTGGTCATAAGTCTTGGTGGCCTCTTCAAAAAATTCCAGAAGGTTTGTCAGGCATGACCTTCCTTTATGGAAACCATGTTGGCTATCCCTCAAGATATTGTTACGTTCAAGAAATAAGTCCAGCTCATCTTTCATGATAGATTCCAATATTTTGCACGCAATGCAAGTTAAACTGACTGGCCTGTAATTACCTGGCTCAGTACGGTCCCCTTTCTTATATATTGGTATTATATTACCCTGTTTCCAATCATTTGGTATTTCTCCAGTTTCTAAAGACCGTCTAAAGATGGCGGATAGTGGCTTAAAGATGATCTCACTAACTTCCCTGAGCACTCTAGGATATAAGCCATGAGGACCCGCCGCCTTATCTGCCTTTAGTATATGCAACTTGTCTAATACTACGTTATCCCTAACTTCAATTTCCGCTAAATAATCTTGAGCATTGGACATGCCCTCTGGCCGAATAAAGACCCGCTCTAAGGTAAAATTCTCAACAAAGTAACTGTTTAAGGTGTCCGCAATATCCTTGTTATTATATAGCAGCGATCCATTTTTATTCTTTATGCACTTAACCTGCTCTTTGACTTTCCTTTTTCTACTACAGTACTGAAAGAAGCGCTTAGGGTTAGTTTTTGCCCCCTCTGCAATTTGTCTTTCATACAGCCTTCTAGCATTCCTCAGCTCTTTTTTGACCACAGCCCGCATTTTACAGTATTCAGCCTTAGTAATCTCATTGTTATCCTCTATGTACATCTTATAAAGATTCCTCTTTTCCCTCAAACTCCTACTGAATAGCTGCGGTCATCCACTGAGGATTCTGCTTTTTCAGCTTACTTTTTGGACACCTTTGGAATGAATTTGTATTGTGAATCAAGTAAAACCCCCTTAAATCTTTCCCACATCTCAGTTACAGACTCACAGTCCAGGAGTGTCTCCCATGTTATTTCACTTAGATATGAGCACATCCTGTCAAAGTTTGCTCGCCTAAAATTGAACATTTTTGTTTTTGGAGACACCTTTTTAACTTCCCATGAAACCTCAAAATTAATAGTAGAGTGATCACTTGTCCCAAGTGGCTCCTGCACCTCAACATTGCTAATTCTATCTGGGTCATTACAGAGCACTAAGTCTAAAATTGCCTTCTCTCTTGTAGGTTTATTAACATACTGCACCAAAAAATTATCATTTATGACATCTAGAAATTCTTCCTCCCCCCTACCCTGTCCTTTCACCATTTCCCAATCAATACCAGGATAATTTAAGTCTCCCATAATAATAGTCCCTCCTCCTCTACAAGTTTCGTAATCCTCTTAAAGAGCATTTCATTGACTATACTGTCCAAAGCTGGTGGTCGATAGCATACACCTATGTTTAAACCAGTCTCGTGTTTGCCAGTGAGCCTGACCCAGATATCTTCGCAGGGCAAGGAATGTTCAATTTCAGGAATTTCCTGCACATTTATGTTTTTGTTCACATAGAGTGCTACACCCCCTCCTCGCCTATTGCATCTATCCTTCCTAAAGAGCTTATAACCTTCTACATTATATTCATCTCCATCCTCTTCACTAAGCCATGTCTCTGTAATCCCAACTATGTCATAGCCTTCACTAATCATAAAGGCCTCAAGTTCTGGAAATTTATTTTTAATGCTTCTTGCATTTAGATAAAAACATTTCAGGTTATCACGAACGCTCTTCCCCTTCGATTTCCCATTCGCCCGCCGCTCAAAGCCCCTCACCACGCTTTTTTGCTTTAAAAATATATCATCAATAGTGCATGTAACGCTGTCAGCTTCCATCAGGGCAGTCTGCATTTCCCTCTGTGTAACACTCTCTAACCTCCCTGCCCCCCAAGTCCCTAGTTTAAATAACTCTCTGCTACCCTCAACATACGCTGACCCAGTGCAAAGGTACCCCTCCGGTTCAGGTGTAGCCCATCCAGCTTGAACAGGTCACCCCTGTCCCAGAAGTAGTTCCAGTGCCCCATAAACCTATACCCCTCTTTCCTACACCAGGTTCGTAGCCACGTGTTAAACCTACAGATAAAATTCTGCTTCCCTCTGCTTGCACGTGGTACCGGTAGAATCCCGGAGAACACTACCGTGGAGGATCTGCTCCTAAGCTTTTCAGCTAATTCAACAAATTTGCTTTGCAGAACCTCAAACCTACCCTTACCTATGTCATTAGTCCCAACATGGACCATGACAACTGGATCCCTCCCCCGCTCTGGCCAGGAGCTTGTCCGACGCTCCAGGAGGTCTCCTACCTGGGCACCAGGCAGGCAACACACCGTCTGAGACTCCTTGTTTTGCGCGAACAGACTAAACTGTCTATTCCTCTAAGTATTGAGTCCCCCACTATCAATAACTCTCTTTTCTGAGGGGTAGAGGCCAACAGGGTGCCCTGCTGCTCATCAGTCCCCTCACTCTCAGGGTCAGGGGCCAATTCGAGTTCCTGCAAGGGCCGGAATCGGTTGGACACCTCAACCACTGGAGGAGCTGTCGCTGCACGGTGTGCACGCCCTTTCCTGCGCTGACGTCCTACCGTCACCCAACTTTCTCTCCCTGCCTGCTCTAGGGTCCCCACACCACCCTGCTTTGGCGTACAAACCATTTCTCTAAACGACATACTACTTAGTTCCTCTAGGAACTCTACTGATTATGAACTATGTCGTGCCTTAACTGGCCCTGAAGATCAAGGATCTTGCTCTCCAGATGCTCAGTTAGCTGGCACCGGTGACAGACAAACCCACCCTGGAAATCTCTTTCCAAAAGTGCGATCATCCTGCAACCGTCACATAGTTTTGGCCACATTTTGAACCCCCTACCTAATGACCTCGCTCACCCTAGATAACAAAGAAAATTAGTAATGCCGAGACAGAAGCTCAGGAACCACAATTTATTTATTTATTAACCTGAGAAGCCCTAAGCAGCAGTCACAATAGAAACCGTGGGGAAACTATGTGAATGGCCGGCAATGCGAACCAAGCTCCTGCTACGGTCATACAGAGACCGCACGGCCCTTAGTAGAGGTCCCCGGACTCCATACTCCCGAAGCACCTCCCACAGAATGCCACGAGGGACACGGTCAAATGCCTTCTCCAAGTCCACAAAACACATGTGAACTGGTTGGGCAAACTCCCATGAACCCTCAAGCACCCTGCGGAGGGTATAGAGCTGGTCCAGTGTTCCACGACCAGGACGAAAACCGCATTGTTCCTCCTGAATCCGAGGTTCGACTATCGGCCGAATTCTCCTCTCCAGCACCCTGGAATAGACTTTACCCGGGAGGCTGAGGAGTGTGATCCCCCTGTAGTTGGAGCACACTCTCCGGTCCCCTTTCTTAAAAAGAGGGACCACCACCCCGGTCTGCCAATCCAGAGGCACTGTCCCCGACTGCCACGCAATGTTGCAGAGGTGTCAACCAAGACAGCCCCACAACATCCAGAGACTTGAGGTACTCAGGCGGATCTCATCCATCCCGGTGCCTTGCCACCGAGGAGTTTCCGAACAACCTCAGTGACTTCAGCCCGAGTGATGGATGAATCAGCCTCTGGGTCCCCAGCCTCTGCTTCCTCTATGGAAGGCGTGTCAGTGGGATTGAGGAGATCCTCGAAGTATTCCTTCCACCGGCCGACAATATCCCCAGTCGGAGTCAACAGCTCCCCACCTCCACTGTAAACAGTGTTGGCAGGGCACTGCTTTCTCCTTCTGAGGCGCCGGACGGTTTGCCAGAATCTCTTGGGGCCGACCGATAATCCTCCTCCATGGCCTCCCGAACTTTTCCCATACCCAAGTTTTTGCTTCCGCCACCGCCCGGGCTGCAGCACGCTTAGCCTGCCGGTACCTGTCAGCTGCCTCAGGAGTCCCATGAGCCAACCAAGCCCGATAGGACTCCTTCTTCATCTTGACGGCATCCCTTACTTCCGATGTCCACCGCTGGGTTCAGGGGTTGCCGCCGCGACAGGCGCCGGAAACCTTACGGCCACAGCTCCGAACGGCCGCATCAACAATGGAGGTGGAGAACATGGTCCATTCAGACTCAATGTTTCCAGCCTCCCTTGGGATCTGGTCAAACCTCTCCCGGAGGTGAGAGTTGAAAACCCCCCTGACAGAGGGTTCCACCAGACGTTCCCAAAAGACCCTCACAACACGTTTGGGCCTGCCACGTCTGTCCAGCTTCCTCCTCCGCCAGCGGACCCAACTCACCACCAGGTGGTGATCAGTGGACAGCTCAGCCCCTCTCTTCACCCGAAAGTGTCAAAACATACGGCCGAAGGTCAGATGACACGACCACAAAAGTCGATCATTGACCTCCGGCCACGGGGCCCCGTGCCACGTGCACTGATGGGCGTCCTTATGCTTGAACATGGTGTTCGTTATGGACAAACTGTGACTAGCACAGAAGTCCAATAACAGAGCACCACTCGGGTTCAGATCGGGGAGGCCGTTCCTCCCAATCACGCCCCCAGGATAACACTGTCGCTGCCCGTGGGCGTTGAAGTCCCCAGCAGAATGATGGAGTCCCCAGTTGGAGCACTTTCCAGTACCCCTCCCAGGGACTCCAAGAAGGCCGGGTACTCTGCACTGCCATTCGGCCCATAAGCCGAAACGACAGTGAGGCACCTGTCCCCGACCCGAAGGCGCAGGGCAGCGACCCTCTCATTCACTGGGGAAAACTCCAACACGTGGCGGCTAAGCTGGGGGGCTATAAGCAAACCCACACCAGCCCGCCGCCTCTCACCGCGGGCAACTCCAGAATAGAAGAGAGTCCAGCCTCTCTCGAGGAGTTGGGTTCCAGAGCCCAGACTGTGCGTGGAGGTGAGCCCGACTATCTCTAGCCGGTACCGCTCGACCTCCCGCACAAGCTCAGGCTCCTTCCCCCCCAGTGAGGTGACATTCCATGTCCCGAGAACCAGATTCAGTGTCCAGCCGAGTGCGAAGCGGCTGGGATGAGAATCAGCACCTCCAAGTCCGAGGCCATGGTTCTCAGCCGGAAAAAGGTGGCTAGTCCCCTCCGGGTTGGCAGAGAGCTCCTGCCTCAAGTGGAGGAGTTTAAGTATCTCGGGGTCTTGTTCACGAGTGAGGGAAGGATGAAGCGTAAGATTGACAGACGGATCGGTGCAGCGGCAGCAGTAATGCGGTCATTGTACCGATCTGTTGTGGTGAAGAAGGAGCTGAGCCGAAAGGCGAAGCTCTCAATTTACCAGTCAATCTACATTCCTACCCTCACCTATGGTCAGGAACTTTGGGTCATGACCGAAAGAACGAGATCTCGGATACAAGCGGCTGAAATGGGTTTCCTCCGCAGGGTGGCAGGGCGCTCCCTTAGAGACAGGGTGAGAAGCTCTGTCACCCGGGAGGAGCTCAGAGTAGAGCCGCTGCTCCTCCACGTCGAGAGGAGCCAGCTGAGGTGGCTTGGGCATCTATATCGGATGCCCCCTGGTCGCCTTCCTGGGAAGGTGTTCCGGGCATGCCCCACCGGGAGGAGGCCCCGGGGAAGACCCAGGACACGCTGGAGGGACTATGTCGCTCGGCTGGCCTGGGAACGCCTCGGGGTACCCCCGGAAGAACTGGAGGAAGTGTCCAGGGAGAGGGAAGTCTGGGCATCCTTGCTTAGACTGCTGCCCCCGCGACCCGGCCCCGGATAAGCGGAAGAAGATGGATGGATGGATGGAACTATGTGAATGGATAATAAGCCTCTTTTAACAGGGGCTTAGTTTCAGTTAACAGAAATGAAATACCAAATTGAGAAACTCTATGGATAATAAGCACTCCTAATAAGCCAACTTGAATTTATCTAGTCCCGGTACTATTAATATACTAACCTAAAAATATCACAGGGCTTAGCTGAGAACCCAGATAAAAAAGACTGGCTACTACGCCCAGGAGAAACTGGAGGAGGGAGGAGGCGGAGCACTCCAGTAAAGCTTTCCGTTTAAATTCCAACCTAACCGAATGGACGACTCAAGTGACTGCTGCCCTACTAACTTAATACTAAATCTCAGATCCCCAGCCAAAAATGCAAACAGTACTTATCTAGCTAGCTAGCCACAAATACAACCAAGGGTAACCGAGATAAGAGTAAAGCTTCGGTTCCCTTTAATTAAAACGGACCGAATAAACAAGTCGTTTACTTAGTGAGCGAACTATACACGGTATCTCCCCCAACAAGCTGTCGCTGAGCACTCAAACAAGCAGTTAAACTTTAATCAGCTGATCAAGGCACCGCAACCGGAGGAAAATACAAAGATAACGTAATTTGCAATGTGTTTAATCAGAAGAGCCCTTCGATGATAATAAAATGCGAAAAAGACAAAAACCCCGATTTGCGTTAATATTCAAGCTTGGCAATGCGTTTATGCGGTAATGCGGTCAGGATAGAGAACGAAGGGGACTAAAAAACCCCGGTGAACGTCAATATTTATTGGCTAGAAGACTGTATGAAAGACAAGCGACCAAGTATGAAACCAAGCCGGGCTATAGTTAGATATCCTGGTAATTTGATATATTCTTGGCGTTGAGAGCTTACTATAGTTCGTTAGCTAAATCAGCTAACGTTACAGAAAAAGCAGGCGACAGTGTACCTCAGTCCTTGAAAACAACTGTGTTTTATTTTGTATAGCAGACAATGCACTTAGTTAGACAATTATTTAGCGTTTAATTTATTCTTTAAATTTAGCATTTAAATTTATTTTACTTTACCTTACTTTGCTCCCGGGAGACTGAAACACTCTAAGTGGGTCTGGCGGAACACAAAAGATGAGTATGCAGAAAAGCACCTCATGCCCACTGTGAAGTATGGGGGAGGATCGGTGATGCTGTGGGCCTGGTTCTCTTCCAGAGGCCCTGGGAACCTTGTTAGGGTGCATGAACGCTTTGAAATACCAGGACATTTTAAATCAAAATCTGGTGGCCTCTGCCCGAAAGCTGAAGATGGGTCGTCACTGGGTCTTTCAGCAAGATAATGACCCTAAACATGTGGCCAAATTTACACAGAAATGGTTCACCAGACACAGAATCAAGCTCCTCCCATGGCCATCTCAGTCCCCAGACCTCAACCCCATTGAAAACCTGTGGAGTGAGCTGAAGAGGAGAGTGCAGAGGAGAGGACCCAGGTCGCTGGATGATTTAGAGAGATTGTGCAAAGAGGAATGGTCGAAGATCCCTCGTTCTGTATTCTCCCATCTTGTGAAACATTATAGGAGAAGATTAGGTGCTGTTTTGTTGGCAAAAGGGGGTTGTACAAAGTATTAACATCAGGGGTGCTAATAATTGTTGCACATATGATTTGATGTAAAAGAATTATTTCTTAATGTGGGTTTTTTTTTTCCCCACTGAATAAATGCACTTGAATTAAAGGTTGGATTTTCCTCTTATTTTCATTGTGGTCCTATATTATTTAGAAAAAAAACTGAATTTATTAGAAGCTAAAGAACACATCTTAACCAGGGGTGCCAATAATTATGGAGAGCGCTGTACATATCCCCATACACACATCCACACATTCTCACCCCCCAACACCGCACGAATGATTCCGTTATAGGCAGTAACGAACCGTGAGGTTTGGGTCGAGGTAGGCAGTGGCAGACCGAAACGTAAAAACTAATTAATATTTTATGTATAGTGTCAGCGATAAAAACATAGGCAAAATCAAACATAATTACTCCAAAAACTGTTGAATGCTGTGAATAATAACACTGCAAATCTGGATCAATGCCATCATTAATTGCATTTGCGGCGCAGGGGGTGCACCTGCCAGTTCCTGTTGACTAGGATGGGTATTAACCTTAGGGAGCATTCCTGGGTGTCGGAGCGAAATATCTTGGGCTGTGATTGCTGCACCGACATCTGGGGCCATCCACTGGGCTGTAGGTGGCACCCCTCGGGGTGGGCAGGGGGGCACTGTTACATCTCGAGTCTCTTACTTTTCCCTCACAATCCAGCCGTCCTTGTCAATTATTTCTTCTGTTTCCTCGAATAGCTTCTCATTATTTAATGATTGTCTCATGCCTCACCCTTCCTTTTGTGCCCCTGCTCTCACCTGTTTCAAATTCTTTTAGCATGTATTTAAGTTCCTGGTCTATGTTTTTCCTTTGCTGGATTGTTACTGTTCATTGTGCTCAAAGTCTGTTCATTCAAGTGCTCTGAATCTTCCATCTTCAGTAAAGTAAAAGTAAACCAAGTAACTATTTATTAGGGATTTCGTTACTGGAGAAATCCCTAATAAATAGTTACTTGGTTTACTTTTGGTCGAGGTAGGCACTGGCAGACAAAAACGTAAAAACTAATTAATATTTTATGTATAGTGTCAGCGGTAAAAACACAGGCAAAATCAAACATAATTACTCCAAAAACTGTTGAATGCTGTGAATAATAACACTGCAAGTCTGGATCAATGCCATCATTAATTGCATTTGCGGGGATTAACAGACTTAAAGGGACTTAAAAGACACCGGACACACAAAGTTGCGTTTTTCGTTAGATTTGGACTTTTAGTTTATTTTGAAACTCTTAAGAGTGAAATCAAATCTGTGTTTGAGTTGTTATCAATGTATTATTTAACTTGTCGCACTAGTATGTGCCGGTAAACAAGTGGGAGGCTAAATTAACATCCTTACTGGTTAACAGGTGCAAAAGTTCAATATAATTCCCCCGGTCTGATGAACCTGCACTCTCGTCATTTCCACGGAAAGCTAGCTCCTGTTTACCAAGGAAACATGCAGCATCTATGAGACTTTTTTTTTTTTTTAGTAATTCTCCATTTTTCTTCACCTTTTCGTTATGGATGGTGACGCTCAGCCGTCGCTGTTCATCCAGAGCCAGGTCGATCCTGTTGTGCCCAAATGTTTTCAAGGAAAATTGTTCTGGATGTGAGCTGCTGACTTTTCGTGCTTGGATATGGCACAAGGCAGGTTATTTAGGTCACAATAACCTGCTTTTGTCCAAACCATGTCCGTGGAGCCGGCGCCGAGCAGCACACTAGGAAAACATAATAGCCTGTTCAGTGTGGCACAGCCGCAAAGCCAGTCTTTCCTTTTGTACCATTCAGTTTGAAAATGTCCGAACAATTTTCTCTCCCTTTCTTTGCTTAAGCGCCTTTAATTCAGGTGTTGGTCTCCCGCTTCTTAAAAGTTGACATTTTTCATCAAACGAGAGCCGTGAAAATTGTTTGAGCTGCGTTAGCGATGTCATCTTGTTTGTTTTGCCCGCTTAAATTTGATTGACGTAGGTGTGAATCCACGAAAACACCGAACGTCCAGATTGAATGACTAGCGTGTGACACTTACGCATAAAGGCAGTGTAGTGTCCTGCCTTTTTGCGGACATAACAGAGCATATGAAAAAACACTGCACATGCGCGAAAACAACATCTTTGATTACGTGTCATTTAAAGGCATCTCAGAGCTGTGCCTGCCCTGCAAAGATAAGACTGATTTGAAAGCCTCTGCCTGGCCAGAAGATGGCGCTGTAATGTCATTATAACTCAATGACTTAAAGCAACACCATAAAGACAAACTATAGCTATATCAAATAGCTTAAAAATTAGATTAGATATTAAAATGATCAATAATTGTTAACAACTTTATTTTTTGATGATCGACGGCTCATCCCTGGTAGTAGGCCCTGTACGGAACGGGTGGCAACCCTAAGGGCCGCGCTCAAACAGTGAGTGTGCGCGGGGCACTTATGTGAAAAATAACTCTGAAGGCAAGCTGTTGCGCAGTGAATTATAATGTGACTGACTACGGACTTTTTGAAGCACACTTTCCGTTAGCCATCTTTGGAATGCTTTATCATGACGATCTAGCAACTTGCATTCTGCATGAAGGCAATGTTGAACTTCTTAGTCATTATCCATGTGATGCTCACGAGGAAAAATGAGGATCACGCCAACGTGCTTTTTCACAAACTTATTATATGGGGTTTTAAGCCCCGAAACTGGATTAATTGATTATATACCACAGAAAGCCCACGAGTCAAATATTCAACCAATCTGCATAATGAGTCCGTTAACTTTTTTTCATGTGGTAAAACGATTGCCTGCGAAGTAACATTTTACAAACGCTGCTTATTCATCCAAAATTTTTACTTCAGACGTACTTGCTAAGCTTAGCAATCATAAACTGAAATTTACTTGACAGACTGAAAGTCCCGTCGAAGCCTGGGGCGAGAGGAGGCTTTCAGCAGCGGCAGGCTTCTCCTAATTTATTTGGGTGGTGCCTATCTGCCTCTTTGTCCGCTATTTTTGGGAAGTTAGTTTTTGGCTAAGTCGGTTATGGGTTTTTGTGTGGGCGCGTGTCGTATTCACTATTTTGTACTTTTAACTAGGCTACTCAGTTTTATTTGAAGGCATTATTTCTCTTCTAGACAATTTTGTGAAATATAGTAAGCTTCCCGAATAAGCCGTTACAGAGTTTGGCGCACTGAAATTCTGATGTTGGCTTGAGTATCGCCGTTGATCTCTCCAAGTGAGTGAGTGGATTTTTTTCTCGTCGGCATTTTATTTCTTAACATTAACCGTTGGGTCTGATTTTTCCGTTCATTTTTATTATTTTTAATTGCTTTGGATAATTTACTATTAGGTTGTCATTTTTTCCCCAGGAATCGATAATCCTGTGGGTACCTTGCATTATAAGGTGTGGTTTCGACCGAGCAAGGCGGATTGAAAACGCATGTCCGAACCATGTCGACTTCTTACGGAGTTGTGGTAGGCAGTAGTCGGAGATTATATCTATAGCTATATATATATATGCGTGCATGTATTATATGTGTTTTCTCTTCGGAGGTTCAAATGAACTTGGGGTCGAATATCAGTCGAAGATTGCTTTCGAAAATGCGGTGAGTAAACCGGCTTCGTTCCAGCGAATCATGCCCAGTGCCATTTATAGCCTGAGATGAACTTCTGTAAGGCGATGAAAATGCTTCTTGAATCTTAGCTTAGGCCTTTGTAACAAGTTGACCAACTTTGATTGAACACTCGTCGCCTTGCATTGTGCAGGCATATAACTCATAGCAAACATTATGGAATCACCTCACATAAAGGATGTTCATCAAGCTTTTTTACTTCATTGCAAATAAGCAAATTGCAGGTATGACAGAAAACTATTGTTGTTTCTTAGCTTAACATTCAGGCTTCATGAAACACTCCTCGAACAAATTAGATTTAATTATAATAATTGATGACATTTGTAATCAAGTTGAGGAAAAAGTATGGAATCACTTAATGTTTGGGAAAAAATTAAAATTAAATCATGGAATCACCTTGTAATTGGCATCTCTAAAAGAAATACCAGCTCAAATCTGAATATGCAAATTAGTCTGCAGTGCTTGCAGACCTCAATAAGGTGTTCGACTTGGCTAATTGGGAGGAAGCATGGCACCAACAAGAGAGCTGGCAATTAAAATAATGGAAATGATTATAAGACTGCTCCAAGAAGGAAACTGGCAAACAATATTGGTTGTTCCCAGTCAGCTGTGTTTAAAATCTGGTGCAAGTATACAAAATGGGAAGATTATAAAAGGAAAACATAGAAGTAGACCAGAGAGGATGTCAAAGCATCAGGACTGAAAACTCAAAGCAGCATGCCTTGAAAATAGAAAAATGCGCTACAAAATGAATGAAAAACAAATGCAGAAACAAGAGTCAATGTTTGTGACAGAACTGTAAGAAATCTGCCAAATGAAATGGTATTTACAGGAAAGACAAATAAAAACCAATGCTAACATCTAAACAAAAGAAAGCAAGGTTACAGTGGGCTAAGGAGAAGCACTCATGGAGTGTGGATGATTGGATAAAAGTGAAATTCAGTGATGAATCACACATCTGCATTTGCCAAGGTGATGAAGCTGGAACTTTTTGTCTGGTGTTGTTCTAATCTGAAACATAGTAAAGTTGACTGCGAGAAGAAAACAAGCAAATTGCCCCATTCATTTATGATATGGGGTTGCATGTCAGGTAAAGAACCAGGGGAAATGGCTATCATCACCTCAACAGTCTGGAGTACATTGACATTTTTTGACTATTCTGATTCCACTAATAAACTATAAGTTTGGTGATGATGAAGTCATTTTTCAGAATGACAGTGCATCTTGTAACAAAGCAAAGAGTGTAAAAACTTTTCTTTAGGGAAGGCATATCAGCTGAATGACATGGCTTGCAAACAGTCCGGATCTCAAGCCATTTTAAATTGAAGAGCCTAGTGCTAAAAGTACTTAAGTCACATTTTCACACACTGTGATGTGAGGATGAAAAAACAACTTTTATGGTTGCCTAATTTCATCCTCTCAATTTTCTCAAAATGAACTTCATGCAACTTCAGTGCTTTTTGCAATGGGGTCTTCAATTAGCAGATTTTATGAATCTATTATATGTTCAGATCCTTTTTTCTTTCAAAATAGACATTTTGTTACTGAAGTACTTTTAGAACTACAGTCTTCAATTTATGGTGGAAATGAAAAAAAAAAATGGTCCATGACGAGGCCCCGTCCTGCAAAGCTGATCTGTCTACCGCAATTTTAGAAAGTTGGAACCAGCTTGATGGAGAATATTGTTTTTCATTAGTGAAGTCTGTGCCGTAAAGAATTCAGTGTGTCATAAAGGCCTGAGGTGGAGCAACAAAGTAAAAGTTGCAATTTTTTGTTGATGATTCCATAATTTTTTCCCTCAATTTGATCATGAAAAAAATGCTATTAATTTTTAATTTTTAACGGGACTTCCCTGGTTAAATAAAGGTTAAATTAAAAAAAAAAAATTAAAATAGTTTAACCTAATTTGTTTGTGATGTGTTTTGTGAAGCCTGAATGTTAAGCTAATAAACAAATTTTTTTTTTCATTGCTGCGATTTGTTTGTTTACTATGAAGTAGAAAAGCTGGATAAGCATCCTCAAAGCGTGAGGATTCCATCATTTTTGCCGGTGTGTTGTACCTTGGTTCTCGTCAGAATTAGGGAACCAAATGCGTAAAAATTATCCCACAGTGTCGATCATGTTGAATTCGTGCTGAAACACTGCTGCTGAACTTGGCCCCGTTCTATCAGTAATGACCTCTTTCTGATTGCATGGCCAACTAACAAAGAGAAAAATTAAGCATGACGCATGAGCTGCTTTTAATGATAATTACATTTTATAAATGAACAAATATAAATGTAGCATTTACATTCATTCTCATAGATTTATAGAGTAAGCAATTCGCCTAGTAGCCTCGTGAGAATTTGTAATCACTTCAAGTTTAATTTCCCAGATTTATTAATTTACCATTATTCTGATAAATTTGGGCTCCTGCAGCACTGGTCCTTGAGGCTGCTTCAGTCAAACCAAGTGGTTGGAACAATTCTATCAGCATGTAAAATTTCAATTTGAGCTATTGTTTACACTGAAAACCATGGACAGCTTATGTTGCAGAGGGTGTTGTTCTCCGTACCTGATATGCAACAAGAACATAGTATCCTGATTAAGATTCTCAAGAATAATAAGAATAATAATAATTCTTCCATATTCAGTTTTATAATAATTCTTCAGTTTTTTTTTGTTTTTGTTTTTTTTTTTTTTGACGATCAACCAGTCGCACAGCATTGCCAATATACAAGCAAAAAAATACATCAAAATGTGCAGAATGATCAAGACAAGCAGAGAATGTCTTTTGGCCATAATTTGCAAGCGATTTTCGCAAGCATCCCAAAAACCTGTGAAAAATGTTTTAGTCAGAAATAATGGGAAATGAGCTCAAACCCACACCTTTGTCAGAATCCCCACGAATATCAGGCTCACACAAAACTTTTTCAGAATGGTAGCAGAGTTCCGGAAGTGCATTTACAGAGTGTTTTGGATAAGAGGTCGGTGGGAGGCCATTGTGAAAGGGCTGTAGGCCTGCCTGTAAAATATGAAGGGATATGAGTGCCTATTTGATTTTGGCCTGCTGGTCTGAGAAATTGGTGGGGCAAGTACGCCTATTATTAACAGGATGTAACAGGGTTTTTCCTGCATAGAGACTTAGGTGGCGGCCGCGATTTTCTGTTTCGCATTCTCATTTGCGTGCGCGAAAGAAAAAAAGGAAAACGCGGAATTTGCTCAATATTAGTGCCATGCTTTCGCGGTCAAAAAAAAAAAACAAAAACCATGTGCAACCCTCCCTCGCGCTAAACAAAATAAGAAGTATGTAATTAGAAGCTTCTACCCCCCAACAAAATAAAACGGAAAATGAGAAGCATTTACAACCCCCCCCCGTTCAACAACATTTTGAGTGTGCGCAGGAGCCTGTGACCAAGTCTCATTCCTATGACTCATTCAGAGCCAGGAAAAACCCTGTGTAAGGAGCCGCTTTTGGAATAAGGTACTGAAATACTCAAGGAGAAGAGTTTATAATCTATTAACTCCATAGTTATGGTTGAGGAAACAACCAAAATTTAATCCATAGCGTGGCAAAGGCAGTTATCTGTGGATTTATGAGCATGGGGCATAATTTCCTTTTTGCCACTATTTATCATTGAAAATTGACATCCACTGTGTTTTCCAAGAAAGAGGTAATAGGTTAGGCTGAATTAATTTCAATTAAAATGAAATTGAATGCACTTTGGTTGCTGCTATTTGCTGATTCACCATTTGTTGACTTGATAAGTGCACTGTTCCAGTCGGTAAGCTGAAGAAAGTTACTTTACTTTAGGGCTTCTGGGGAAACACATCAACGTGCGGGCGACTGACTATCTAGTTAGTTTTATGATCCAGCTCAGGAATCAAATTGGTGGCAGAGTACAATCCAAAAGTAGGGTTTATTGGTAGTAATATAATAGCAATGGGATGGAACCCAGAGGAAGATTGCACAATTCAGTTTGATGTTATGGGCAAAGTGAGGAGGTGTTGCCATTCACCTGGTTATCTGTGAATAACAGCCAGATACAGTGATCACATCGGTAGAGCCGAGGGCAGGAAGGAGTAGCTTAGGAGGAAGGCGGTTCCAATCCTGATGACTGCAGAAGGATTGGAGACTTGTTACTAATAAACTGGACAGAGGAACAGACTTGGACAGGAATGAAAAAGAGCGCGGTTCTGAGCCCAGGACCCTGAGAGAGGCTTCTGAGCTTGTTCTTATTAACTAATAAAGGAGGAAAGCTTTCTTAAATTGCTATCATTAAAGGCGACTTTTTACTTTCAAAAGACAGAGAGTTCAGCTCATAAACAATGACTGGGTTTTAGGCATAAAATTAATTACAATCTAGCAACTTGCTGCTCAAAGAAGGGGTTTAAATACATGTCACAGGCACATGGGCTGAGAATTAGGAAATAAAACACAGCCGGGGATAAGGCAACACGCAAGAGACACACACCAATCAAAGGCAACATTACTCCTAATAGATACACAAATTGCTGAATGGGAGGAGGCACAGAAGGATTTCACATAAGGGATGTGACAGTTTTACCAATTTACCCCAGATATGATTATGTGAGGCAGTTAGAGAGAGTGAATCATCTACCCCTCTGAGTACCCCCATCTCACCTCAGAGGTGTTTCCATTTTGTGTATTTTTGTCCCAGTCCGTAGAGACATTTTCACTATTTGTTTTGGAAAACCATTGTCATAGCAACATGAGTCATATACTTTGAGAGTGCTGAGGAACTCTTACTTGAAATTCAGGCCTCAAGGTCGCTTTTGTGTGCGTGTTTCTTTTGACTTGAATTCAGCTTATACCCAAAAGTATCTTGTTTTCAGAGCTTTTTAAAGCAGTTTTGTGGAACAAATTTAGTCTCCGATTGGCACTTACCTGCATATGCTACATGGCCTATGGGTTTTTGAGTAGCAAGAGCAATATTGCTATGGCTAATCACATTACATTGATTTCATATGCTAGTGATTAAATTTGACATTTGTCTCCCCCGCCAGGAACTGGTACGGGGAATATAGGATTGAGTTTCTTTCGTCCGTCCTTCCTTCTGCTCGCCCATCCATCACACTTTCAATGGAGACAAGTGACCGCAAAAACTATGACAGTTACATGGGTCAAATTTTGAATGCTTAATAAGCAAGTCATGATCTAAGTTGAGTTCGAAAATGGATGTCTTGGCGTATTTTTCACAGAGTTATGGCCCTTGATCATGGCGGGGGATAGTAATTACACTGTCGTTTTGTCACTTGGTAAATAATCGTCACAGTCAAACATCATGCCGTTTAATATCACCAATGTTTCACCGGACAAGCTGGCTTCATCAGGGTATAGGCAAGCCAGCTTGTCTGGTGAAACGTTGGTGATATTAAACTACATGATATTTGAGTGTGCGACCTATTGGGGAAAAATTAGAACACTTTAACAGAGCATGAAAACATAATGGATATCCTTTAAGACTTTATTAAATATTGCAGCAATATAATAAAGAATGGAGAGCATCACCCAACTCACTAAGAAATCAGAGAGACGCTCTCCCCAAAGCAGTTTCCCAGCTTGCTTAAATACCCAGGTGGGGAATGTTGTTTGTTACATACTCCCGTCACTGTCTTTTAAAATTTCCAGGCGAGTGGCTAAAAGCTCACCTAGGAATTCAAGGCGTGCTTTTTTGTGGCCCTCGCAGCTCGTTCCAAGGCTGGGGCAACCGGAAGAATTAAAAGATTGGATGTCTCTTTGCTATGATGGGCATGTTACTCCAAGATAAATTCATTCTGAGGTACAGGGCCCATTATGATGCAAAACAAGTTTAAACTTAGTTTACCTCTGACACAAAACATGCTGAGATTTTGAGAAGCATCCTGAACCTATTCTCCATTATAAGCTTAAACCTCTTAATGCAATAGGAGTCCATCCTGAGAATACAGAAACAAAGTCCAGATTTACCAAAAAAAGAGACTTTTTTTATCAAAACGTTTTTATGTAAAATTAAAGAAGGAATACAATGAAAACAAAATTGTCAGAATTATGAAATTCTCAGTTGCATTATAGGGGGTTTACTCAATAGCTGCTTAACCTGACATGGCTCAAAAGAATCACTATCAGAAATGATAGTTGCTATTTGGCTACATTAACAAACCATGCACGTGGACTCCATATCGTAACCTGACCAAATTGGGACACTAAAACAAACGTCACTGTCTAAACCTCGTCCATAGTACCCACTGACGCTTCAGCCAACGCGTGTCCACAACAAATGAATTTCTGGGAACGAGAATCGTTAATTTAAGCAAATATCTTGACGTGTTATAGAGTCAAGGAATACACTTGGTTTGATGACTGGACTGAAGTTTACTCAAGTAGTGTTGCATTCCAAGCCGGCTCGTAGAACACAGTGTAACCCCCAAAACATGTCCGGGCTGCCCCAGGGCATTATAGTAAAGCTCCGAGTGCATATCACTACATCCCCCCTGTTTAGCTGTAGTACCCCCCTCGTACTTTAAACAACATTCTACATGTGCATCAGAACAAAATATGCAGAACAACATTCAATGTCAACTGGAATCACATCAACGCGTAGTGAAAATGAATTGAATTAGCAATATCCTCTTTTTTTCTTTGACTGTCAACTCAACAATGAGAACAACATACATAAGAGTCCCCCAGGGTAACGCAAACTTTTGTTCCTGGTGTTACTCTTGCTCTACACATAGTCCTTATAGGAGGCTGGACTGTTTATAGCCCTCCCACATCTTGTGCGTCTTGGTCCAGGGCTATTGGGCACCTGTGTGTTTCTGTCAGTGTCACAGGATGGCATTGTAGGTGCTACCGGTGGGTCATGGTGACCCTCGTGAGTGTCATCTCGATGCTGTGGCTTCGCAAGAGGGGTCAGTTTGATGCTTCTCAGCATCTGTGGGTTGTACAACTCACGTAGGTGGCTCCTGCATCGCCTGACCCGGTTGCCTTTAGGTGTCTGTACCACATAGCTTCTTGGCTCATCACACTCTTGTACCACGACAGCTGGATGCCATGTCCCTCTGTCTTTGTTCATCCCAGACACATGCTGCCCGGGGTAGAGTGGGGGCAGTTCTCTGCGGCAGCTGCAATTGTGATGCTCTTTCATATCCACTGTTCTCTGTTCCAGGTGAAGCCTATGCTCCTCCTTGCCTGGGTCTGCTCGGCTGGGTAGCAGGGTGGTGACAGGTCTCCCAAACATCAGCTCTGCAGGTGACGGCAATTTACTGTCGATGGGTGTCGCTCTGACCTGTAGTAATGCCATCTGAAGATTGCCTCCCTGTTCTATGGTTTTCGTCACGATCGATTTGACGTGTCTCACATGCCTTTCAATAAATCCGTTGCTCTTTGGGTAATGGGGCGAACTCATGACGTGTTTGATTCCCCAGTCTTTCGCAAACTCTTTGAAGGCCTGCCCCGCGTATTGCGGCCCATTGTCTGTTAAAATCTCATCTACGTGTCCGAAAAGTGATATGTACATTTGCATCTTTTGTGCAACTGCATGACTAGACACAGGCATGGGCATTTCATCCACAAGTGGGTATTTGGAGTCACTGTCCACTGTTAATAGGAACTGGCATCCTTTGACCTCGAATAGGTCAGAAGCAACAGACTGCCGTGGTTTTGAGGGTACGTTGTCTGGGTGGAGAGGTTCTTTCGGGTTTGCATCTTGATATTTCACACACACACCACAGGATCTACACGCTCTTTCAATGTCGTCATTCATTTTGATCCAATAGACACTTTCTCTTGCAAGACGACGAGTCTTCTCAATGCCTTGGTGGCCCACATGTAACTGTTTCAGTATGTCTGCAGTCATGGAATCTGGAATGAGCACCTGTCTGCCTTTGAATATGACACCTGATTCCATTGCGAGCTCGTCTCTGAAGGACCAGTAAGCTCGCAGGTCCTTCGGCAGGTCCTTGATGTCCTCTGGCCATCCTTAATGGATCACTTCCTTGAGTACATTGAGCTTGAGGTCCTTGACAGTTTCAATGCGGATCGCGTCCTGTTTCTCAGGAGAGAAGTTAATTATGGCAATGGTGTGTTGTTTCGGCTCCTCATTCTCTGTGTCCACTCCATCAATGCGCTCATCTAGCTCTATGTCACCATGGTTTTCTGGGTTAGGCAACCGGCTGAGGGTGTCTGCCAGGACCATTTGGGTTCCTGGTCTACCGTAACTTGGTAGTTGTACCCTTGTGTCTTTATCAGCATGCGTTGGAGTCGTGGTGGTGCAGCAAGCAGCGGTTTTGCACATATGGTGACAAGTGGTTTGTGGTCTGTTACCACGAGGAATGACTTCCCATACAGGTAAGTGTGGTATCGCTGCATCCCATATACGATGGCTAGCATCTCTCACTCTATGTTGCTGTATCTTGACTGGCAGTCAGTCAATGTTTTTGAGCCAAAGGTGATGGATCTGTTGTTCTGCACCAAGGCTATGCCCAATCCTTTCTGTGACGCATCTACTTAAAGGGTCAAAGGCGCGTTTGGGTCATAGTATTTTAGGCAGGCATGCTCAGTGACTGTTAACTTCAGGTCCTTGAAGCATTTCTGGTGGTCAGTGTCCCATATCCATGGTGCTTCATTTTTCAGTAACCCCCTCAAAGTGTGAGCCTTATCTGCAAACTTTGGTATATAGGGTGACAGGTAGCTTAGCATACCCATGAATCTGTGGAGATCCTCTTTGTTTTGGGGTCTTGGCATTTTTTGTATGTCCCTGATCTTGGCTGGGTCTGGCCTGATGCCTTTGTCTGTGTACATGTTGCCGAAGAATGAAATGCTGCTTTGTTTTATTGTGCATTTTTCACTGTTGAACACAACACCTGCCTCCGCTGCTCGTTCCATCAGGTTGATCAGGTTCCTGTCATGCCCTTCTTCGTTCTCTCCATAGACTGCTATGTCATGAGCTATACTCACAACGCCTCTGAGCCCTTCTAGGATCTGGTCCATCTTAGCCTGGAAGAGTTCTTGAGAGACACTTAGACCGAACGGCAAGCGTTTCCAGCAGTACCTGCCAAATGGAGTTCGGAACGTTGTCAGAGATTGTGAGTCTTCATCGAGGTGTATAGACCAGTACCCTGCTTTTGCGTCGAACTTGCTGAATATTTTTGCCTTTGCAAACTCTGGGTTCAGTTCTTCCACAGTTGGAATTTTGTGTGGGCATCTCCTAAGGCTGGCATTCAGTTTTTGAGGATCTAGGCATATTCTGAGGGATCCATCCTTTTTGGTGCTGTACGTCAGACTGGAGCACCAGTCTGTGTGCTCTTCCACCTTTCGTATCACATCTTGCTCCACCATTTTATTCAGCTCTGCTTGTAGCTTGTCTTTTATGTGGATACTGCATTTCCGTGGTGGGTCGATGAATGGTTCAGCATCCTCTTTCAGATATAGCTTAATGGTTCCGCTGAAGTTGCCTATTTTGTCGAACTGGTCTGGATAAGCTGCCTTTAGCTCTGCGCTGGTCGATAGCTTCTTCAGTGGTCTTGCTCCTTTTCCTTGAGCATTCCCTTGGCTGTTATTGGCCTTCTCACTTACTGTGTCAACATTGACAGTTACCAGTTTTAACAATTCGCTTGTTGGTAGTCCAACCACGGCCGGACCTGGTACATCTACAACGTAGAATTTGGCATTGACCCATCTGGATTCTTTGTACTGGCATGGAATGTCAATGGTACCCAGGCAGGGAATCTGATGACCACTGTAAGCTGATAGTCTCCTGTAATTTTTCTTAAGATTTTTCTGAGCACGCACATCCTCGCCAAACATTTGTTTGAAGGTGCGTAGTGGGAGAGTATTTCCTGATGCCCCTGTGTCTATCTTTAGACGGAGTGTGTGTCTGTGGCCCGGCAGGTCAGGTGGTCTCACCTTCAGCGTTGTGTACGCCTCTTCTCTGGGTGGCTTGCTCTCTATGCTGTGCATGCATTTCTCACTGATGGTGATTGAATAGAACTGTGATTGGTAGTCACATTCTTCAACAGCCTCTGTGCTGTCTATGGCGTTGATGTGGGACTCACCCCGCTGTCTATGGTAATTTCTGGAGGCCTGTTGTCTGTCGTGTCTTTGTCGTGGTGGGGGAGACTTGCTTCTTTGGCCTCGCCCGAAGCGCTGCTGTTTCTGCTGCCTGCTTTTCCTGCAGCATTTCGCCCAGTGGCCTCTGGTACCACAGGCAGAGCATTCATCATTGTATTCAGGACATTGACGGGGTTTATGGCTCCTGCCACAATTTTGGCATGTTCGCCCTCTGTCCATCGCATGGATGTTCTCGTTATGTGACATGCTAAGCTGCTGTAACTGTTCATTGCCCGCTGATAAAGCTTCATATTTCCGCCCCTCTGTTAGTACATCAGCTAGAGGGTGCCCTTTGGGTTTGCTATACAGGTCATTTCTCAGATCATCATGGGGTGTGCTGGCAATGATAAGCTCAATAAGACGCTCATTGAGCTCTTCATCAGTGAACTGGCATTTTTGGGCTAATGTCCTGGCTCTGGTCACAAAATCGTCAATGCTTTCATCTGGTTTTTGTCTGTATTGCATTAGATGGAGCCTATGTATTCTAAAGTTCACATTCAATTTTAACTGACCTTCATAGAATTCCCACAGTTTGGCTGGCTTTTTCATGTCATCATCACTGAGTCCACTAGCGTTCAGCCGTTTCAGTCCTTCATCTCCGATGCCGCGGCATATTTTCCTTGCCTTTTTAGCCTCATCAGTTATTTCCTCATCCTCCAGGTAAAGAGTAATCTTCTGCTTAAATAGTGAGATAGCCTCACTCAGATCTGGGTCGGCCCAGTTCATTGTTGGCAAGTGTGATGCCATGACGTCTCTCCGTTTGGGTAGTGTCCCGTAACCTGGACAAGCGAACGAGACAATTCAAGTATAAGCGCGTGCGCAGAATGACACAGATTCAAAAACAGGTAAACAAGCAACTGATTTCAGTCACAACCAACAAAATGCGAAATCAACTGGCTTCCAAATCGAACTCTGCGGGCCAAGTTGTAAACAGTGTCTTATAAGTTTAGTTAAACAGCGGTTTATCCTTATGGCAAATATTTTCCATTTAGCTCTAATTTCCAATCAGAAATACACTAATTGTCTCATAATTCACCTCCGCCAAGGAGGTGTATGTTTTCGGTGGCGTTGGTTGGTTTGTTTGTTTGTTTGTCCGTTAGCAGGACATCTCAAAAACGGCCGCATGGATTTTAATCAAACCTTGTAGGATGCTAGAGCAGCACAAGAGGAAGAACTGATTAAATCCTGGCCCATCTAGACCAAAGCACTGCTGGGATACACGGCAAAGTTCAAGATTTCAAGTCTTTCCAATGGGCTGGATTTCTCAATGCCGTGCTTTGCTGCCACCTGGCGGTGGATAGCAACAATAGCAGCCAACAAAAAAACTAATGCACAGAGTTGCCTTGATGTGGCGGAGGTGCTGCGCTCTATGAGTGGTCTAGTTTTTGCTTTAATTCAAATCAAAAATCTTTTCAGCAACCGTATATTTTTAGCAAATGATTCTGTTTCTCATTGGGGGTAAAGGGTACATTGGCTGACAGAGGGAATGATGACCGGACTTTTCCTACCGGGTTTCGGCGTGTGGACAGTTAGTTTAGCTCCCTTTAGCACCGGTGTTTTTTTTTTTTTTTTCCACCTACGTGCAGATGCGGAATTATCCTCCGACAATCTCCAGTGTGCTCTGTAGGCGACCCACTGTGATAACCGCTGCCACCATGAAGTGTTATAGAGTCAAGGAATACACTTGGTTTGAAGACTGGACTGAAGTTTACTCAAGTAGTGTTGCATACCAAGCTGGCTCGTAGAACACAGTGTAACCCCCATAACATGTCCGGGCTGCCCCAGGGCATTATAGTAAAGCTCCTAGTGCATATCACTACAATATCTTCAGCAGACAAGCATTCTCGAAAGCCGTGATTCACCTCGGAATGTCCCATTTTGCAAAAGTTTCTTCCCTAGTGACATGTCCCGCGGCTATGTTTGCCATCTACAGCGGCTCAGAAAGCGAAAATGAAACACAGGCGACTGGTTCAAAAGGGTCACTTGGTATGGGTTGCCCCATCACCAGGCCCGGCGCTAGAACAGGGAATTGGGTGGGCACAGACACGTCCCTTTATGACAATTAGGATAGTCCTGGCTAGTTCTCAATTATTTTCCTTTATTGACGCGTTTTCCAATTATCGTAATTGGCAACTGAAGACACGGTTTCTCTCCATGTGCGATCTAACAGCGATGAAATCATGGGGTAAATTCAGTAGAACTGAGAATTGGGGTGGACAGAACATCCGTTTTAAACAATTATTAGTCCTGACCTGTTCTCAGTCATTTTCATGATTAACAAAAGGTTTGCTCCGAGAGCACTCTACACTTAACAGGTGTTACTTGTTCTCCCCGTTTAGGTAGGACGACAATCATTCATCTGGACCCGTATTTGCTGAATTTAAATCAATGTTATTCAAAATTGCATACCTGCGCAAATAGCTTGAGCCGCATGCTTTTTATAGCCTATTTCACTGCTGAGTGCCACTTTCTTCACTCTATACCGAGAGTAATTTTGAATAACGTTGATTTAAATTAAGCAAAACGCGCCCAGATGAATGAAAATACCTAATCGGGAGAACAAGCAACACCTGTTAAGTGTGGAGTATCCTCGAGTGAACCTTTTGTTAATCAAATGACTGAGAGCAGGTCAGGACTAATAATTGTTTAAAACGGATGGCCCACCCCCCTCTCAGTAATACTGAATTTACCCCATGATTTCATGGAGAGAAAGTTTTCAGTTGCGTCCTTCCCAACCAGTAGGAAAAACGTCAATAACGGTCAAACTGATGGAGAACTAGCCAGGAAAATTTGATGGGACAAATGTGCCAGTGACGTGCGGTGGGAGGTTAGTTTAAGGAGGCAGCGTCCTTCCTCACCAGATGAAAACGACTGTCAAAACTATCACCGCTAAAAATTTGATGCACAAAAAAATACCGTAGTAAGGTCACGGATCTTCAAAAACTTGTTGAAAAAATACCGTATTTTTTTCAGAAAAAAAACGTATTTTGTTTAGAAAAAAAAAACGTGAACAACTTCTATAATTTGGTGTTGAAATTATTTTTATTTATTTCTTTTATCAATCAATAATCGAAATTTTGTGCAGAATGAAATGTGAGATTTTGGTGAACTGCTGTTACTCTAGATGACGAACAATTGCATGTCACTGTAATAATGTTTTATTTAAAGCAAAAAACAAAAAAAAAAAAAGGTAGATATTACTCTGGCATTAATGTAAGAATTGCCATTAGAATAGGTCTTTTTAGGTGGACAAAAAAAGAGAAAATTCAAGCGAGGATCATAATACTTGTGTAATTCAAAATGTTTGTGGAAATTAGTGAGCCCAAACCATACTGCACATGCTGTAGTAAAAGCGTATTGAATAAAGAGAGAAAGCATGGGTGAATCATTATATAAAAAGCCATCAAAGTATGTGCTTTAAAGTTGGACACAACTAAATGGGGGCGTGTCTGAGGGCCTGTAATGGTTAAAACTGAAAAACTTTAGCACTTGCATACCACACTGCATGCATTCCAGTATAGGATGTCTGAAGAGGAAGAGATTCCATGTTGGATATATTAAATAAATGGCTATCAAAATTGTTACTGCAATGTGTGAATGCAGACGATTGGTTGGGGGGGGTCATGTTTGAGGGCTTATAATTCCAGCAAATCAAATAGTTTGTGAAAAACAAGACTGGCACACTATATAACATAGATCCTACGATAAGCCCAAAGAATATGAAGACATTCTGTGGTGGAATTTTTTTTAATAAATGGCCATCAAAGTTGGTAGTGTGCAATGTGCGAATGCAGACAATTGGATGGGGGTCATACTTGAGGGCCTGTAGTTCCTGCAAATCAAAAAGTTTTTGAAAAGTGACACTTGCATATCATAAAACATGGGTCATACTATATGCCCACAGAATATGAAGAGATTCTGTGGTGGAAGAAGAGATTTTTTTGAATAAATGGCCTTCAAAGTTGGTAGTGTGTAATGTGCGAATGCAGACAATTCGATGGGGGGTCATACTTGGGGCCTGTGGGGGGGGTTCCTCCAAATCAAAAAGTTTGTGAAAAGTAACACTGGCATATCATAACTCATGAAGCACCTATTTTATAAGCCCACAGAATATGAAAAAGATTCTGTGGTGGAATTTTTTAATAAATGGCCTTCAAAGTTGGTAGTGTGCAATGTGTAGTTTATATCAAAAATGCAGACAATTGGATGGGGGAATAGTTCCTGCAAATTGAGATTCTCCATTTTGATATAGAAAAGTTCCTGCAAATCAAAAAGTTTGTGAAAAGTGCATGTGTAAATTTTATTCTTCATGGCATCTGTGGCATAATAAATGAAAATGGAAAACAAACATCAAAATGGAGAATCGGTGGGCAATATTGGTGAAATTATGAACATATGGTGGCAGAAGGGCCTGTAGTTCCTGCAAATCAAAAAAGTTTGTGAAAAGTGACACTTGCATATCATAAAACATGGGCCATACTATATGCCCACAGAATTATTTCAAATTAGTCCAATCTATTTTCTGTTGTTTATGTTTAGGTCAAGAAAAGAATTTTGAAATAAATACAACACTTGTGTTCAGGTATTTGTTGGAGATATCCATATCATTGACTTAGGGTCTGTTAGATTATATAATAACTTGAAATAATTTGCATCAGAGAAACTTAAATAATATGTTCAAGGTTATTTTATTTTGCAAGGCATACATGGATATTTCTGGTGAATGGGGAAGGTTAAGAGGGTAAATGGCCTCAGAAGACAACTGAATAGTTTGGTGCAATTGTGTTTGTAATAAAACACCATCAAATGGGGGGCATATTTTGAGGACCAAGTTAAGGCAAATCAAAAAGTTAACGAATAGTTTTTTTTTCAACTTGCATATCAAAGTACTTCAGGTGATGCACATTGATTCAAAAATTACCGGTACATTAGGCTGACACTTGATGTAAAATATTACAAGTAATATTGTATGCAAGTTCTTTTTGACAAATTATTGGTACTAAAACACAGTCATCCATTCAATTTAATTCATGGTCACCCATTCCATTGTCTTCATTCTCACACTGCAAAGTGCCTAATTTGATGGCCATTTATTTAATAATTCCACAGTGGAATCTCTATATTCAGTTATATATTATAATAGAAAAGATAAATGGCCTTCAAAAGTGTTATTTTGCGAAAAAAGTTTTTGATTTGCAGGAATTACAGACCCCGAAACATGGCCCCACATTCAATCATCTCCTTTCACACACTGCAACAGTTCCGACATTGATGCCTATTTTTTTCATATTTCCATCATAGAATCTCCTCATATTCAGTCAATTTATTTTGAAGTGCATGTAGTATGGTCAGGAATTGTTATTTTTCACGAACTTTCTGATTTACAGGAATTACAGGCTCTCAAACATGGTACACCAATCAATTGTCACCATTCACACATTACAATAGCTCCCGATTTGATGGCCATTTATTCAATAAGTTCAGCAAGGAATCTTTTCATATTCAGTGACCTTATACTACAACACATGACCTATAGTAAGCAAGTGTTACTTTTTACAAACTACTTGATTTGCAGGAACCACAGGCCCTCAAGTATGGACCGCCATTCTATTGTCTGCATTCACACATTGGACAGTACCAAATTTGATGGCCATTTATTTTAAAATTCCACCATGGAATCTTTTCATATTTTAAAATTTTATACTAGGATCCATGTGTTATGCTACTGAAGTGTTACTTTTGACAAACTATTTCATTTGCAGGAATTATAAGCCCTCAAACATGCCCCCCCCCATCCAATTGTCTGCATTCGCATATTACACACTACCAACTTTGAAGGCCATTTATTAAAAAATTCCACCACAGAATCTCTTAATATTCTATGGGCTTATAGTAGGATCCATGTAATATGATATGCAACTGTTAGCTTTCACAAACTTTTTGATTTGCAGGAACTACAGGCCCTCAAGTATGACCCCCCCATCCAATTGTCTGCATTTGCACATTGCACACTACCAACTTTGAAGGCCATTTATTAAAAAATTCCACCACAGAATCTCTTCATATTCTATGGGCTTATAGTAGGATCCATGTACTATGATATGCATGTGTTACCTTTCACAAACTTTTTGATTTGCAGGAACTACAGGCCCTCAAGTATGCCCCCCCATCCAATTGTCTGCATTTGCACATTGCACACTACCAACTTTGAAGGCCATTTATTAAAAAATTCCACCACAGAATCTCTTTATATTCTATGGGCTTATAGTAGGATCCATGTACTATGATATGCAAATGTTACCTTTCACAAAATTTTTGATTTGCAGGAACTACAGGCCCTCAAGTATGACCCCCCATCCAATTGTCTGCATTCGCATATTACACACTACCAACTTTGAAGGCCATTTATTAAAAAATTCCACCACAGAATCTTTTCATATTCTGTGGGCTTATAGTAGGTGCCATGAGTTATGATTTGCCTGTGTTACTTTTCACAAACTTTTGATTTGGAGGAACTACAGGCCCTCAAGTATGACCCCCCATCGAATTGTCTGCATTCGCACATTACACACTACCAACTTTGAAGGCCATTTATTCAAAACTTCCACCACAGAATCTCTTCATATTCTGTGGGCATATCGTATGACCCATGTTTTATGATATGCAAGTGTCACTTTTCACAAACTTTTGATTTGCAGGAACTACAGGCCCTCAAGTATGACCCCCCATCCAATTGTCTGCATTCGCACATTGCACACTACCAACTTTGATGGCCATTTATTAAAAAATTCCACCACAGAATGTCTTCATATTCTTTGAGCTTATAGTAGGATCCATGTACTATGATATGCAAGTGTCACTTTTCACAAACTTTTTGATTTGCAGGAACTACAGGCCCTCAATTATGCCCCCTCATCCAATTGTCTGCATTCGCACATTGCACACTACCAACTTTGAAGGCCATTTATTAAAAAATTCCACCACAGAATCTTTTCATATTCTGTGGGCTTATAGTAGGTGCCATGAGTTATGATTTGCCAGTGTTACTTTTCACAAACTTTTTGATTTGGAGGAACTACAGGCCCTCAAGTATGACCCCCCATCGAATTGTCTGCATTCGCACATTACACACTACCAACTTTGAAGGCCATTTATTCAAAACTTCCACCACAGAATCTCTTCATATTCTGTGGGCATATCGTATGACCCATGTTTTATGATATGCAAGTGTCACTTTTCACAAACTTTTTGATTTGCAGGAACTACAGGCCCTCAAGTATGACCCCCCATCCAATTGTCTGCATTTGCACATTGCACACTACCAACTTTGATGGCCATTTATTAAAAAATTCCACCACAGAATGTCTTCATATTCTTTGGGCTTATCGTAGGATCTATGCTATATAGTGTCCCAGTCTTATTTTTCACAAACTATTTGATTTGCCGGAATTATAAGCCCTCAAGCATTCACCCATGCTTTCTCTCTTTATTCAATACGCTTTTACTACAGTGTGTGCAGTATGGTTTGGGCTCACTAATTTCCACAAACATTTTGAATTACACAAATATTATGATCCTCGCTTGAATTTTCTCTTTTTTTGTCCACCTAAAAAGACCTATTCTAATGGCAATTCTTACATTAATGCCAGAGTAATATCTACTTTTTTTTTTTTTTTTTTTGCTTTAAATATAAAACATTATTACAGTGACATGCAATTGTTCGTCATCTAGAGTAACAGCAGTTCACCAAAATCTCACATTTCATTCTGCATAAAATGTCGATTATTGATTGATAAAAGAAATAAATAAAAATAATTTCCACACCAAATTATGGAAGTTGTTCACGTTTTTTTTTCTAAACAAAATACACGCATTCTTTCGTTGAATAAGCCTCGGTATTTTTTTCAACAAGCCGATTTTTGACAGCAATTGTATTATCGTGACCTTACTACCGCGCTGTCCGCTGTATTTGCGCATCAAATTTTTAGCGGTGATAGTTTGACCGTCGTTTTCAGAACTGGTGATAGCTTGACCGCCGTTTGATACGCAATCAGACGATTAACCAGTTTAGTAAGACTATTCGGACGGGCCAGTTAAAGCTTCCGCGGCGTTATTACTCAGTATATCGAACCTGAAATGCTCACTAGACAGCCGATTTGCGCGTAGTTGCTTCCAGGAAGCCGAAGCAATGTGATCAACAATTATTAAAACAGTTCGACTTATGCGGAGTTCAGTGCTTAATCAATATATTCTCCTTTAGATACGCGCTTTTACACCCAAAAAAAGAAGAAAAGCGGGCGTTTATTTTTAGTCTTCTTTCAAAATCCAATTAACAAAATGTTTAAACGATATACAGAATTACCGAGAGCCGAGAATTTTTCCTAATTGATTATTCAGATTTCCATCCTTGCAGTCTCGAAATGAAGCGTATACGTGAATTAATCTTTTTGTCATTATCTCCTCTATCAGTATACGGGCTTCCTATAGGCTTGGTCTTAATTGTTTTGACTGTCAATCAGGAATAGCACTTGGGAACAGGTTCACAAAATCCTGTGATAAAAGTTTGGGTCACTGCCTCACCTCACCGCACGTCTCTGTTCTGTGCCCACCCAATTTCCTGTTCTAGCGCTGGGCCTGCCCATCACAGAACGGGTATCTCTCGCTTTTGGTTTCCCAGGATCAACGCAGACTTATTCTAATCTTTTCTACAAGGCAAGTGTTGGCGCTACCGTTCTGTATCATACGGAATGTCTTTCAGCGGAGTGTAACGACGGAGCCGAAACCAGTCTAGTTTCCACGTGGCGCGCGTTTTTTTCGAGCTTTGTTTTTGTGAGGTGCGCGTTCTTTTCCTCGTCTCAATTTTTTTCAGGCGCGCTATGGTGCGTGCGCGCTTTCGCGCGCCTTAAAAGACAGTGACTCATTGTCCAGTTCCGCATTATCTGTCTAAAAGCTAATGTCAGGTCTCGTTATCTTAACCACAAGATGCTCTGTGCCTTCATTCTGCAGTGTATGTCCCAGACGTTTACTTACCTTCTCTTTAAACAAGCACCACATACACACATGCACATACCTTCATTGTGACGCCTGATCTCTACTTCACAGTGTCATCCATTGATAAGAAGACACATTCTGTACCCTAATGCTTCTCTGTTAACAGAATACAATGTCTCAAGCAGAACACAAGACAATAAATAGAAATAAACAGAAAATAAATAAGCAAGGATAATTTTCCACCATGACCATTTCATTCCTTTTAATTCTAGATATCCTAGAGTCTACACCTTGTACTATTAGGTGTACGCTTCTTATGTTTGAAGTTAAATAATCACCACAGTACATATTACACTCGCTATTCTGTCATTTTAAAGTGAATGTGCATTATACAGCATATGCGGCATGTCCCACAGTCATTTGAAAAATGTTTTTTTTTCTTCTGTTTCCTCAGGCAGCTTTTCAGATTGTGTGTATTCTGTGGTCTGTCTTTCCTTCTGTTTATACTTTTTGGCCCATCCATAAGGTAAGTACTTCTCTCTGTGATCATGCAAGAGTAAACATGATCAATTAGAAGGCTAGAGTTTGTGCTGGTCTCTTTGGGGGCCCACCAAATAAAGGAAAACTGTCATGGCTGAGGACGCGTAGCGGATGACAATAGGTTCAGGGAGGTTCTTTGAGTGAAGTTATGGCGCTTTTCCACTACACAGTACCGGCTCTACTCTACTTGCCTTTTTTGCTTTTCCATTAGGAAAAAGTACCTGGAACTTGGTACTAGTAGGTACTAGTAGGTACTTTTTCTGGTACCTGCTCTCCTGGGGTTCCAAAAACAGCCGACCGGGTACTAGTGGGTACTAAAATGCGACGTGACAACATTGCAGCCCACTGATTGGTCAGAGAGAATTGTCACAGCGAAAGTCGACCTCGGGACATCTCATTCGAGTTAGAGTGACGAGTCTCAAGATTAGCATAGTTATTATGATCATGGACTTATATTGTTTTAGGCAACTTGTTCGATATACTGTGCCTTGCCTTACCTTTCAAACACAGTCTCGCTTGTTTACCAAAGCTGCTACATTCATGAAATGCGTTTCTCTTTGCCTTTGACCCCGTTCGTGGCAAAATTAAGTGATGGTATTGTGTCCAGTTATGTTCCCCTAACTAATTCCCGTTGAGAAAGTTATGTGATGCTACCCCCGTTTTAAGAAAATCGCGCAGAAAAATAACTTTACGGGTGTTAACCAATCATCTTTGGAGCTACCGATGCCACTGTTTAGATGGACTTTAATGGAACTCTATTGCCATTTTATTCGATGATTACTTTATTTTGTTATTAATTAGCTAGCCCGCAGAGGATGGGCTTCCCCACTATAGCCAGGTTCCTCCTGAGATTTCTTCCCACTGGGGAGCTTTTTCTCACCACTGTTTGATGATTTTTCTCCCTACTGGGAGTTTTTTGCCTCATTTGCTGTAGTGGGCTGCCCTTTCATTTACTGAATCTCTCACTGTAAAGCATCTTTGTGACAGTCTATCTGTGAAAAGCGCTATACAAATAAATTGAATTGAATTGAATTTTTTCTCTTAAAGTTATCACAGATGAGATGACGCATTGTAAAGCGATAAATTCTAATACTCTGCCATCTCCTGTGATTTGCACATTTGCTACGTGTTTTGCCTTCAATTTCAAAGTGAAATGTTTCATGAAGCCTGAATGTCAAGCTAATAAACAATAATTGCTTTGTCATATGTGTTATTTGCTTCTTTGTTATGAAGGAAAAAAAGGTACACGTAGAGGAGTAGACCAGACGCGCTTAAAGCCTGCTATGGAAAAGGACTATAGAGGTGCTCAACAGCATGGACAGTCAATGCAGAGAAAAGCGCACCTTACTGAAAAAACCACTAAGGACTTTTCCGGTAAAAAGCAAAAGCTGGAGCACACAGAGCTCAGGACACAATCTCTTTATTGAAAGGACTGACGTTTCGACGTCCACTGACGTCTTCCTCAGAGTCAGATGATGCATGAAAGATGACGCACCGGGGGGTTTTAAATACCCTGCCCTTTATTACATCATACCAAATACAAGGTGCGCATGTGATGGTAAAATAACGTGGTAATGGAAACACATTTCATAGCATCAAGAAAGAAAACCAACAAAATAGTAATATTGCCTTCTGTACATAACACAAATACAAATACAAAATAGCAAAATGAAGACGTGCGTAAATTATAGAAAACAAGTCTAATTGAGGCAATCATATATAATTAGGTCTATGCACCGGCACTCGGGGATGGCATTTCAGAACTCTTCAGCGAATGAAGGTAATTTTGGTGGCTAATACATGGTTTCGTCCGTTTACATTTTCCAGTCAGACAACTGTCTATTTTTTACAGCAAGTTGCGTGACCGTGCTGCAGAAACAGGTGTACGTACTTGTCGCCGAAATTATTTTAATTCGCTGAAGAGTTCTGAAATGCCGTCGCCGAGTGCTGGTGCATAGACCTAATTATAATTAAATTATTTTTCTGTACTGAATGTAGGCCATTATTTTGTCGCATTTAGATCGCATGGGGGAGAGAAGCCATGTCTTCAATTGCCACTTGATTATTCTTGAATTGGAAAACGTGTTAATAAAGGAAAACCATCTAGAATTAGTCAGGACTAATTGTTGTCAATAAAGGGATGGATATTAGCCCCCGAATTTTCAGGTCTAACGCCGCCCCTGGCGGGTACCATGCAGTGGAATAGCGCCATAATGGAAAAGCAACCCCAAAAAAAGTACCCGGTGCCGAGTAGAGTAGAGTAGAGCCAGTACCATGTAGTAGAAAAGTGCCATTAGTTGGTTTGCAAAATCCAAGTCACTCCACCTGTGTAGCCACACTTAAAGCAGTATTTTCACGACTTTGAATATAGGACTTAATATGCAGTGATCAATGTGTAAAATACATCCTGCCATTGACTCACCAAGATTCCGTGCCTCTGTGACGATGAGGAGGTGTTTGAAATTTACCACCCCATTCATTTGCATTTTGCTTACGAATATCCTGGAATATGCCATTTGTATACTTCGACCCTATCCAATATTAGGTGATTGTCAGATCTTTTTTTTTTTTTACCTCCAAATGACCCGCTAATTTTTACCAAAAAATGTTTTCTTACGTTGGTCCTATTTTTATTTTGCCATGCTGCTCAACTGTAGCTACATAATATCACCCCAGAACTGCTAAGTTTGTGTTGTGTAACAGACTTGCCCCTCCCAGGTGTTTAGACCAATGGGAGTACATCTAATGGCGCATTGAGGTTAAGATTGAGCTCAAACGATTACCTGTCCAAAAGACCACATTTAGTCATGCTTAAAACAGTTAAAAAGGGATAGTTGCACAAAACACAAGCAAAGAAATGACTAACATAAAAAGAGGCTTTTATTATTATCTGTGTCATATCATGGTTTGTTGGAAACTTCGGATTTGAGATGCGTTGTTTATGTGAGACTAGCTTTTTCAAGGCAAATGAATGAGGAGGTAAATTTTAAGCACCCCCTTTTCATCACAGAGACATGGACTCTTGGTGAGTCAATTGCAAAATGTATTGTATACAATGGTAACTGCATACACAGTAAAGCCCTATGTTCAAAGTCATGAAAATAATCCTTAAATATGAGTACCAACCTGAGGAGAGAACGCAGTGTCGTCGAGTGGTATTCACTGGTGTCCTGTTCACCAAAACCTTCTGCATTGCTTTTTTTTTGAGGTATATAGTGCAGTGAAAAAGTATTTGCCCCCCTCCAATTTCTTCTTTTTCTGCATGTAATATTGAAAGGTTTTGATCATCCAACTAATTTTAATATATGATAAAGACAAAATGAGTAAACACAAAATGCAGCTTTTAAATGACTGTTTCATTCATTGTAGGCGCGGAGTTATTCAAACTTTTCACGAACTTTGTGAAAAAATGATTGCTCTCCTAAATCTAATAATTGGTTTTGCCACCCTTGGCAGCAAGAACTGCTATCAAAGGTTTGCGATAACCTGCAATGAGTTTCTTACATGGCTTTTGCATTGCTTCAGTATCTCAATTAGATTCAAGTCAGGACTTTGACTGGGCCATCTTAAAACCTTCATTTTGTTTCTTTTTTTGTGCCATTCAGAGGTACATTTGCTTGGGTGCTTTTAATCATTGTCCTGCTGCATAACCCAGCTGCACTTGAGCTTTAGGTCATGAACTGATGACCAGACGTTCTCCTTTAGGATTGTCTAGTTGAGAGCAGAATTCATGGTTCCATGAATTAAAGCAAGTTGTCCTGGTCCTGAAGCAACAAACCAGCTCCAAACCTTCACACCACCACAACTGTGTTTGATCGTTGGTATCATATTGTTACTGTGGAATGCTGTGTTAGCTTTATGTCAGATGTCAAGGGACCAGTATCTTCCAAAAAGTTCCACTTTTGACTCATTACTCCACAGAATATTATTACAGTAGTCCTGGGGGTTATCAAGATGTTTTTTTTTGGCGAATTTGAGATGAGACTTTGCGTTCTTTTTTGGTTTTTATGGTTTACATCAAGAGGCTCTCCCATGGGTGTAATTTTTGCCCTGTCTCTGTCTTATTGTGGAATCATGAACACCGACCTTAGCTGTGGTAAGTGAGGCCTGCAGATCTTTAAATGTTATTCTGGGTTCTTTTGTGACCTCCTGGATGAGCTGAAGATGTGCTCTTGGAGGAACTTTGGGAGGCTGGTCACATCTGGGAAGGTTCACTGCTGTTTCAAGTTTTCTCCATTTGAGGATAATGGCCCTCAGCAAGATTCGCTGGAGTCCCAGAGCCTTAGAAATGGCATTGTAACCCTTTCCAGACTGATAGATGTCAAAAAAAATTTCTTATCTGTTCCTGAATTTCAGTAAATAGCTGAATTATGTGCTGCTTTTTGCCTATTTGGCATTGCCGGAGAGTCTCTATTTAAGCGATATTTAGATGCAGCAGGGTTGGCAGTAATCATGCCTGGAAGAGTCTTGTGAAATTGAGCCCTGTTTTCAACTAGATTTGTTTAATTGGTTGAATTAGTAACTAAGGGGGCAAATACTTTTTCCACACAGGGCCAGATAGAGTTGGGTAGCTTTTTTTCTTTAATTAATGAAATCATCATTTAACAGCGGAATTTTGTTTAATCCCAGATTATCTTTGTGTAATATTAAAATTATTTTGATGATCTGAAACATTTAAGTGTGACCAATATGCAAAAACAGAAAAACTCGGGAAGGGGTGGAAATACTTTTTCACAGCACTGTATATTCACCTTTGACCTTGTCCAGGATGATGGCCGCCATGGCAGGACATAGCTGCCCTTCATCAAATGCCTCAGAGTCAGTACAAGAGAAATGGACATTTAAAAAAATTTAGCTGAAATGCACTAGGGACCCTGCCTGCAATAAATAATTTTTTGGAAAGAACAGGGCAGGGAAGAAAAAAATGGCTCTTTTTTCCTGTTGAGGATTATATTTCAATATTTCTCATCATATTCATCAGTAAATCAATAACCATAATCAATAATCATAATCAGTAACCATATTATGTAAGCAGCAGTAACACACATACATATGCACAGGCACACGCACACAGACACACACACACACACACACACACACACACACACAAGCAGTTCACACACGCATGAGCAGTACACACACATAAGCAGTTGGTTTCTGTAGCTTTGATTGACATCTGTACAGTTGATTCAGGCAATATCTGTTCAGTCATCAGCATTATTCACCATCATTCATCAGAAATCATACAGTTATGCATGCTCCAGAATTACACTGGAAGGGGGTTGTTATCTTTTGGTTGCAGTTTTCAAGGCAAGTTGGCTGTGTTTTGGTTTGCCTGTCTCTGGGACGACCTGTGACCCAACTAAAAGTCCTCTTAAACCATGAAGTAGCCTTGAAGTTATTTTGCAAAGGATGCCGTCTAATGATAAAAGAGAAAAACAAGTAACATGCAGACACCACATGATTGTACCATTGAAAAACAAGTAAGAAGCAGACATTATGTTGTTTAACCATTGTAGCGTGACAGGGCAGAAAAACCATATTTGGAAGATATTTCCTGCAATGAAGGTATAAAAACTGGGTGTGAAAAGCAGAATGTCAGTTCTTGCGCAAAAAGAACTTGGCTTTATATTCATCAATATGCCTCAATAAAGCCTAATTTTCTGAAGAATCTCTCTCTCTCCAATTGCTTGAAGATGGGGGAACCTCATAATATGAAAATATTTCTGAATGAAAACCACGACATTCCCAGTGTTGATGCAGCACTGTTGCACATGCCTCAGTTTCATGACAGTGTTCCTTTAATAATGGAGTCTTACTGTTAATTGGCCATTTTCCTGTTTGCTCCTCTTGAACAACGCAGAGTTCCTTCTGATTTCTAGACCGTCTTTCAATTGCTTGTTCCTTTTGATTCTTTTGGCTGATTAAATTTTTAAAGAATCTTAATTGCGTATGTATCAACCATCTCTATATACAGTATATGGTATTAACATACGTAATTAATGTTATGTTATGTTATGAAATAAGGGAAAAATCAACAATTTAAAAGCTTAAGAAAGACACTTGTTTAAGTTTCAATGACAGAACCTGTATTTTTCAGGTTTTCTGAAGGCCCGTATTGCGATTTACCTCCTACTTCAACGTTAAAACCTGGAAACCATGTAGACAACTCCCTCGATCTGTGGTGGGTTGCATGAAAAGAATTATGAGCTTTATCAGTTTTTTGGTATTCATCCCTTTTCCTTGTATTATTTCCACTCTTTATTTTTCCAGTTTAAATGCTTTTTATTCATCAGCTCATGACATTACTTATCAAAAATGACCCAAACACTTTGTTCTTCCGTTGCATAGCTGGCTTTATTTGCTTTAGTCAACAGAAAACAGGGTGGGTAGAGGGGGTAATGGCAGCTCAGAAAGTTTCATACATTGTGGATCATTCAGTTCCTTTATTGAGCAACCTGTAAAACCCAGTATACCACTGTGGTGTCAGTGTAGATGCAATTCATGGCCTGTGTTAAGATGTGGCAGTGAAGTGAGATATAATATGTGGACAATTTTAGTGTATACATTACAGGTGTAACGATATGGTGGGGTCACGGTACGATACGTATCCCGATACAGGGGTTGCAATACGATACGCATCCTGATACACTACAAATTATTTTGCTGCTGATTTTCTTTCTACTTACAAGTAAGCAGCAACACTGAAAGATTTCCCAAGACAAGGCTTTTGAAGTTTATTAGAACAAAGGAATACAGGTAGTTTACCTTTAGGTACCACTGTGTGTTTACTGTTCAGGTCAATGTCTTCAACTTAAAAAAACTGATTAAAGCTGAATAGGTCTTCACTACTATTCACTAGAAGAAACAGTCATTTTACAAACTACTTATCATTAGTAGCCAACTTGAAGTCTGGAAACTTAACCTCAAACAAATTAAAACAACACTTCAACAAATTGCACTTGGAGCAATGCAACCACGTGGAATATGAGGCAGCTCACTATGTTTTCATTTAAAGCGATGGAAAATGTTGCAATTTCTGGGTTTAAGAAAATATATGGACTATTTTAAAAAGCCTTGTGTATCCCAATACACGTCCTCCGAATTGATGTATCGTATCAGAGGCTTTGTATTGCGACACGATACCATATTGGCATATCGTTACACCACTAGTATACATACAGGTATATACTGTATATACACACTAAGAGTGAGTGAGATATGGAGTCTCAGGACAGCCTGTAGGTATGAGTATGAGTGAATGCTGTGTGACCTGTACAAAGCTGTAGTAGGAGTATGATGACTGGCATGATATGGCCTTAAATGAGGTCCTGAAATGCCTTTAATCAAATGGTTGATAAATAATTTCATCAATTGATTAAAACTATCCGACAGGCATAGTGAGGCTTTGTCAATAATTTCTTTAATTCTTCTAAAATTTTCTCTCCTCAGGCACAGGACGGATGTGATGACGTGCACTGCCTGGAGAGCGCCCATTATGTGGGATGGGATGTTTGATCCTGACATCTACGACAAGCATCACAAAAAGATGGGCACCTCTGTCGCACTGACAGTATTCGCCGTTGGGAGGTTAGCATCAGTCGGCTTGACTACAGCTCAGTCCGAGCATACTTGTTCACCAGCTTCATCCCCCTGACTCTTGGGTGCGCAAGCCTGTGTAGCGTATCCTGTACCCCTTATATATTTTTCTCCCCGGAATATCTGGTTCTGCTGACGAGCAGTCGGGATGCGCTGCAGTATCAAAATCAGATTCATGTTTTTAAGAGAACATTTGTGCTGATTTATGAAACAAAAATGCAGTGTTTTTAACCTATCTGGGGCTTGTAGACAGCATGAATGCTTGCTACCTTGTAAATCTTAAAATCTTTATTAAATGTCCCTTAACATGTCAGGTATGCTTACCCATACAAGATGGATATTTGCTTGTTTTACAAAAGAAAATTATTCTCTGGTTTCCTTAATGAGTATTACATGTTAAAAATCTTTTTTTTTATATCAATTGCACTGCTCGAGACAGGCATTGTTAGGAAAGGGAAAAAAAAATTAAATGGTGAGAAGAATTCTATGCTACCCTTGAATAACCACTACCAGCACCTCCCGCTTTTTTTCCTCCCAAATTTTTTTTTCTTTTCATCATAACGTTTGCTGGCGCATATTGATAAACAAGTACTTGCACCTAGTCTCTCCCCAGTCTCACTATGCACTTCACCCCAATGCTTTTGCTTTGTTTTCCTGGTAAAGTTTTACAGCGTATGTCCTCATTTTGTTTGTCTTGGTTTTTTGTTTTTTTTCTACTCTCTGTGCTCTTCCTTCTTCCTTTCCTCTTTATTCATAACTATCTCATCCAACTGAATTCCTTGCAGCGTTTCACTGTGAGGACCTCTAACTACTTTTTTCTGATACACATGAACACGTGCAAACACACTCATTCACAAACACAAATATTCCACATATGCTATCCAGCCATTACATCTACATTCAAACACAATCAAATTAAAATACGTACATGCACAACACTAAACTCGTACATAGATATACAAACAACTCACTCACCGCACACAGAAGTTATAAACACTTCTATATTATCACAATGAACGCACTTAAGTTTGCAACATGGAATATCCGTGGAATTGGTGCACAGGCAAAACGAATCAAGGTATTCAACCACATAAATAATCTACAATCAAATATATGCCTCCTACAAGAAACTCATACTTCTGAATCTGACAATAACAAACTAATAACCCCGCAGTTTAGTCAAATCTTTTCTTCCCATTTTAACTCAAGACAAAGAGGAGTAGCCATTTTAATACACAAAAAAATCACATTTACTCATAACAACACAATGTCGGATCCAGATGGATGACTTATCATCATCAACATTTCCATATACAACTACCCAATCACTATTGCATTTGTCTATGGCCTGAATAATGACGACTCCTCATTCTTCAACTCATTTTTTACCTCCCTCTACAATATTTCCGACTGTCCCATAATAATCGGTGGAGACTTCAACACAGTCGTGAACCCATCATTAGACAGATCTAACAATCCAAACAGTACACGCACCTCCCAGTCCACAGAAACAATTAAGCAGTTCATGGGGGATTTTGGTCTTGGCGATGTTTGGTGGCTAAAACATCCAAACAATAAAGAATTTTCATTTTTCTCACCGGTACACAACTCCTATTCTCATATTGACTTCTTTCTTACTAGTAACTCACTCATGTCCAAAATATCAGAAGCACAAATACATTCCATTACCATCAGTGACCATGCTCCTGTCTCATTTGCCATGTGCACTAGCCACTTTCGCAAACCGTCTGGCAGATGGCACTTTAACTCATCACTTCTAAAAGATTCCGACTTTGATAAGTATATTGAAAGAGAGTGGGTATCCTTTCTTGAATCAAATAATTCACCGGATACGGCACCTTCACTTCTTTGGGAAACGGGGAAAGCAGTTTTGAGAGGGAAAATCATTTCATACTCCACACACAAAAAGACAATGAAGAGGAAAAGTTTTTAGAAAAAAAAGATTAAAGAGCTAGAGAACATCAACGCATTAAATCCCACAACACAAATCCAAACTGACTTGCAGAAATACAAATTACAATTAAATGAACACACCAATAGAAAAGCTCTATTCCTCTTACAAAGACTCAGACATGAACACTTTGAATTCAGTAGTAAATCAGGTAAATATCTGGCTAACCAAATCAACCGAAACAAAGAAAAATCAACAATCCCATCACTCATGAACTCAGTGGGGAAGCTTGTACACACACCTGAAGAAATAAATAAAACATTTCAAGATTTTTACATGAACCTCTACTCATCCTCACATCAACCTAGCCGAAGAGACATCGACACTTTCTTAAACAATATTAACTTACCTCAGCTTAATAAAGACCAAGTAAATGCTCTGGATAAACCATTCACAATAACAGAATTCTGTAATGCTCTAAAACTCATGCCCAACAATAAAGCTCCAGGTCCTGACGGCTTCCCTGCTGAGTTCTATAAACACTTCTGGCACATCCTTGCACCAATTTCCAACAGGTTAACAGCAGAAATCAAAAAACAATCCAAACTTCCCACTGACATGAACACTGCCTCTATTTCACTCCTACTGAAACCTAATAAAGACCTCACCTCCCCCTCAAGCTATCGCCCTCTATCGCTCATCAACACCGACACAAAAATTATAAGCAAAGCACTGGCATCATGAATAGAAACAGTTAATCCATCTATTATTCACTCGGACCAGACCGGTTTTGTTAAAGGAAGACACTCATGTAACAATCTACGCCGACTACTCAATTTAATCCAGTGTACTTCTCATACAAATGCACCAACAATCATACTTTCAATGGATGCTGAAAAAGCATTTGACAGGGTAAACTGGGAATTTTTATTTGTGGCACTTAAATTTGGTTTCAGGGAATCTTTTTTTCACTGAGTGAGGATTCTTTACACAACGCCAATGGCCACAATCACTACGAATGGAACCATTTCACAGCGTTTCACTTTGCACAGAGGCACTCGGCAAGGATGCCCACTCTCTCCATCATTATTTGCCATCTTAATCGAACCACATGCGGCAGCTATACGTCAGAAATCAAACATCACAGGTATTGAAACACAAAATATTCACCATAAGATTAGCCTATATGCCAACGACATACTCCTTTATTTAAGAAACCCATCATCATCCGTATCTGAAACCATTCAACTCATTAACACTTTTTCAACACTTTCAGACTATTCCATTAACTGGTCCAAATCCACGATTCTCCCTCTCACTCCTAACAGTTGTGATGTGACAGCTCAAACTCCACCTTTCTTCATGCGCATTGCTAACATCACATACTTAAGAATCAACATTTCCCCCACGCTGTCAGAGTTAGTAAATCTTAACTTCAACCCTCTCCTTAAAACAATAGAGGACGACCTTAAACGCTGGATGAACTTACAATTATCACTTATAGGAGTTGCAGTGATCAAAATGACTATCCTTCCTAAAATAAACTACCTCTTCTCAATGATCCCAGTCAAACCCCCACCATCTTGGTTCAAATCTCTTGACTCCCTCATTTCAAAATTTTATTGGAAAAATAAACCACCTAGAATTAAATTGTGTACTCTACAGAAACCCAAAAACTTAGGAGGACTACAGGCTCCAAACTTTTTCCATTATTTCACTGCCTACCAACAATCAATATATTTATAAATGGATTAAACCAAAAGAATCAGACAACTCTTGGACAGACATCAAACAAACATTATGCAAAGAAATCAGCAACTCAGATCTTCCATTCCTGAGCCCCACCATCAAACACCATCCCTGTTTTTAAAAATCCTACCATAGCTACAACTCTGATGGCTTGGTGGAAATTTCACCAAATGACTAACATCACAACTTTTCCCACCAAACGCACTCCCATATGGAACAATCCTGACTTCTTAATGAGCAGAAAACTACTCAATTTCTCCTCATGAATCTCCAAAGGTATCACGCACCTCGAGCACATTCTCCGTAACAACACTTGGGCCACATTTTCTCATTTGGTCCAGAAGTTTGGCATTGAGGGCAACCACTTTTTAGAGTTTCATCAAATCCAATCTGCAATAAAGACCAAAATCAACATTAAATCCTCCAACTTGGAACTTGCCCCACTGACCTCAGACCTAATCAATATCACCCCTAGGAAGAAATTGCTATCAAAAATGTATAAAATAATTACCGAATCTGACCAAACAATTTCAGTCCCATTTACAAAATGGGAACAAGACCTCCAGATCACCCCCAGTGCCGATTTCTGGACCAAAGTATGCAATAACATCTCTATGTCCACCAACACAAACATACAGCTCATACAATACAAGATTATTCATACAGTGCACTGAAATTTGTTTGCACTGCACACAGAACACAGAAGATAACCATTTTCATGCCACATTGGACTGCACACCAATAAAACATTTCTGGAAAGATATCACAGACCACCTCTCACTTCTCTTGAGCTGCCATATCCCACTATCACCCACACTCTGCCTACTTGCAGACTTGTCGGACATCAACCTGAACACCACATCCAGCAGAATACTCTCCGTTGCCCTAACCATCGCCAGGAAAACTATCCTTATGAACTGGAAATCAAGAAAAAAAAATCAACATCACACTTTGGAATAACGTGCTTACTGAATACATATCAATGGTAAAAATTATCTGCCTCCCTTGAAAAACAACCGACTGAACCTAATATCTGGAATTCGATTTTACATAACATTAATTCTTGATGCCTTGAACAATCACGCCCATTGACTCTTTCTGCCTGTGTACCAATCAAGATACCCACACACATACACCATTACTCACACACACACATTTTTTACTTACATCACAACAATTAAACACACCATATCAAGCTCCCTTCTGTTCTTTTGTTGAATATGCAATTTCTTTGAATATTTTTCATGTGGCAGTTTGCATTATGATGATGATGACAATTATTATTTTTCTTCTTATTGTCCCCCGCCGCCGCGGTAGCAAGCGAAGCGGGGGACATAGTATTCAGCTCCGTCCGTCCGTCACGCCCCGTTTGTTGTGAATGCGATATCTCAAGAACGGTTTAACCGATTTCATTCATCTTTGGCTTCAATGTGTATTAGAGTGATACGCCGACCCCAGTCGATTTCCGTGACCTGGCAGGGGATATGGCCACGTTTAGTGGCAACACTTTTTATTATTATTGCTGTTGTTATTTTATTGTATTGATATTTTTCCACCATACCGCTTGTAATATTCCCATTTCTTCTGGTCTTATTTCATACATTTTCCTTTCTTTCCCTTTTCTCTATTTGTTGTATTTCTCTCATGTATTATGTTATTTGTCCTGTTTTTTTTTTATATGACCCCCGCCCCCCCTTTTTTGGGATATTACTGTTTTTTTCTGTATTCTCAAGCTCCGTTATTGCAGCATTATACGGGAAGAGAGATGATATAAAAAAGAATAATAATAATAAAAATAAATAAATAAATAAATAAAGCTGACCTCCCATGTGGGGAGTATGCATTCCCTCTAGCTCACCTCCCCAGTTATTTTCTGCTCTCTTCTCCCCTCCGCCTCTGTCTCACCATACATCACCATTATGATCACAACTCTCCTTCATCAACATGTTTTCTATTATTTTCATTTTTTGTCTTTTTTTACCTTAGTTATTTTTCTGATTTATTTATTTATTTTTCTAAGTACACAACACCAGTATCATGCTCATCTTTATTTCTCATAGACTCATTCCATTATTGGCAGCACTTTGTTTCACCTTTGTTATATCAGTGCATGGTTATGTGTTGTTCTTGACTTAATGCTATTAAGATGTTTTTTTTTTTTTGGTTTTTTTTCTTACACTTCCTTCATAATCATCCCACACATATATACATATATGCACGCACACACACACACACACACACACACACACACACTCAAAACTATTCTTTTTTTCTCTTTTTTCTTCCTCTTTTTTTCTGTCTCTCTTCACTGTCATGTCTATTAGTTACCCTTATGTTTCATCCCTTTTGTGTCCAGAGTTTGTGCTCAGTTATGTATCTATTTTGTTCACTTATTGTGTAATTGGTTATTTGTATTTTTTTCTGTTTATTTTTTAAGGCTGGCTGTTTTGTATGTATTCTGCTTGTTTCTTTGTAATAATAATAATAATAAAAAAAGAAACATCCAAAAAAAAAAAAAATATCGCAAATGCATATGACCCAGCAACCCGGCTTGTCATCAGAAACATGGCTGCCACTGTTATATGCTGAAACCATGGATAACTGCTATAGAAATTAAACTCTAAATTTTATTGAAAAAAAAAAGAAAAGAATAACCACTACCAGTGTGATTAGGGCCACCTTACCTTTTCCCCTCCCAAATCAGCCGTGGAGGTAGCAGTTGTGAACATGAACTAACCTCTTCCACTCGGGACTTACCATCGGAGGGATTATAGCCCTGCTCTCATGTCGCTTTAAAGCACGTTACTTCTTCAAACCCATTCCCATTTACGATTCCTAATCAGCAAATAAGTGTTAATTCTTTCAGTTGGTGATGGTCAATCAATAGCATTTTGTCCATTTCCCCTCAAGTTGCGTCATTGTTCATTGCAATAATTCTGTAACTTTTTCCTATCCACTCTATTGGTGACATAAAATGTCAATGTCTTTTGAAGTTTCCGAATTGCAGTAGCTCACAAAATGGTATGTATATACACAGTGCTGTGAAAAAGTATTTGCCCCCTTCCTGGTTTCGGTTAAGGAACGTTGAGACCATCCTTTTGTGGAAGTATTCTGTCCTGGGATGTGTGATGTATAATTGATTGACCTGTGAATGTGACTTCTCTTCAAAATGTTGTTTGAAGGAGCAAGGACATTCCATTTCATCAACTGATATTGTGTTCTCAATGTATAATATGATATATTGCTGCATAGTACTAAAAGGATGGTTTCAACACCAGTCAAGCTATTTAGCATGCACAAACCCAATAAAATTGGGTTTTATTGTCAGTGATTGGCCAGCCTATTTCTTTTGGAACAGTTTTGCTGTTGACAAATTTCACAGTGGATCAGGCCCTGAGTATGGTATGGCTTGCTTTCATTCTTTCCGTGCATTGTAGCATTTGAATTACTAATGGGTAATTTTGTTTTGTTTTTTTTTTTAACCTGGGCCCTTTCCCTAGGTTGTCAATGATCAAATAAAATCTTTGTCAAAAAATGGAAAAACAATCCAATTCAGAAGGGAAGAATGGACGCGCAGCTCCAGCTAACTCCATCTTCTAGCAATGGGGGAATTGAGCGTGTAGATAAATATTTAAAAAGCACATATGCCAGATTCCCTTCTCAAAATTAAGGGCATTGAGCATGTTGAAGTGCCTGTTAGAGGTGGCAATAGATTTAAGAAGCTTTGTCAAAGGGAAGCCTTTTAGATACAAACATTTGATGCCTAACTATCCAGGTTTAGATGAGGATATTGATTTTCTGGTCATTTTTATAATTCTCATTTTATATTGATACCTTCAGTTTTGGATATCTCACTTTTCTAATAGTTTTATTTATATGTTTATATATATTTTCCCATCTGTATTATACCTGTTTGTTCTTTATATTTATTGTTCAATTATTTTGTTAACCATACGTGTCCATCTTATCTTTAGCAAGTCATCTGGTGACACGTGTCTTCTTTCCTATTGGTTAGAATGTCTATATATGTCTTTCTTGGCCTGTGGTGCCTTTCATGCCCTAAAGAAGACCTTATTGGTCGAAACATGTCGGCTTTACAAGCTGTCTAGCCATGTAATAAAAAAGCCTTTTTATTCTTCTTGCTTCATTTTGATTTAACCATTTTATGAGAGCCTGGAATACCAACATTTTTTGGTTACCTGTTGTAAAATGCGGTGTATTTCTGTGTGCTGTCAACAGATATCTGGAAATGTACCTGTCGGATTTTCTGACATTGGCAGAGCGCCACTTCATGGTGGGTCTCCCAGTGACATACTACGTGTTCACTGACGCCCCTGAGAATGTGACCAGGCTCACGCTGAGAGAGGGGAGAGCTCTCGAGATTGTGCAGGTCACGCGGCACAAGCGCTGGCAGGACGTCTCCATGATGCGCATGAAGGCCATTGCGGACGCCATCCGGACGCGCATCAGGCACCGAAGCCGCTATGTCTTCTGCCTGGACGTGGACCAGGTGTTCGTGGGCCGCTTCGGCTCAGAGGCCCTTGGAGAATCGGTGGCCCTGCTGCACTCCTCCTTCTACAATGTCCCCAACAAGGAGAAGTTCACGTATGACCGCAACCCCAACTCCACGGCCTACTTGGAAACAGGGGACTTCTACTACCATGCTGCTGTCTTTGGAGGCACCTGGGAGAAAGTGCAGAAACTGACAGAGAGCTGTCACCGAGGCATAATGGCAGACAAGAGGAAGCAGGTCGAGGCACTGTGGCATGATGAGAGCCACCTCAACAAGTACTTCTGGCTTCACAAGCCCAGCAAAGTGCTGTCCCCAGAGTATGGCTGGAACCCTCTGAACGGGGAAAGCAGAGAAATACATGTTAAACGCCTCCTCTGGGCAAAGAAGCACTACGACATTCTCAGGACCTAGAGCATGGCAGGTATCATCAAATTAGTTTTGGAGGGCCAAGAATTGCGGGACTTCCGCTCTCCCATTACCTGAGAGTCAGGAGGGAGGCCTGAATCCATATCAGCTGCATTAATTCTTCAGCTGATGACTAGTACAAAAGCCACTGAGGTGGATTTGGATTTGAGGGTCAGATATGTTTGTCTCTGACCCAAAGGTTAGAACGGTCATCAAAAAATTCAATTTATGCACTAGCTATCAAACAAATGCACACTTGCAGGATTGCTAAATTTTGCATTTGTCAGATCAAGAAAATGGTGCCAGGCACAACATTCCCATCTGACGAAAACATTAAAGTGCTCCGGGTGTTCAATAACCTGGGGCCTCCTGACATTCAGCCCCTGCTGCTAACGAGCCTAATGATGTTGTATGGTAGTGTAGCATATGGTTGGAAGCAGAATTAAAAAATGCAAAAGTCTAGTCACATTAATTATTCATCAGAGCAGATTTAAGGAAATAATTGTGAAAAAAATTATTAGGCTTCCCCAAAAATTTTATATCATTTGATATAAAAACTGTTTTTGCGATTAACTGCTGACAGGCACACAAATAAACAAACAAATGCCACCAAAAACAATAGCCCTCCCCCTTTGGGCAGGGTAAAAAATTAAATTGTCAGCAGAAACCAAAACTCAGTTGTTCTAATTATAGCGAACAGCACTGTAACATCCTCTAATGACCTAACAGACTCTCCACATTCAATCCTTACAGCCAGCAAAGTGTTTGCTGGCACACTGAAGAAAGTGCAGTATGGTTTGAATTGTAACACATGACTCCTGTTTGTGACTGGCTTAACATTGAAACTTTCTGTGGAGAAGTGCTCAGAAAACCACCCCACAGGACAGTCCAGGGCTCAAAGTAGAAGTTTTGCGGTGTGATTTTTCCACCCATTAACTTAGCCAACCAATTCCACTAAAGCCTCCCTCCCACAGGGATCTCTGGCAGAATGTGGGACAGCTGTGTGTGTGAACACCAGCCAGGGCTGGAATGTCAGAGAATTCAATTCCCAGTTGAGACCCAAGTAATTTTGGTCTCGGAATGTGGCTTCGTGAACAGTGCCCGAGCCAGTGCCTTAAAGATTGATGGTATTTGAGTGAGGGATATAACCAAACCAGCAGGATGACAAGAAAGAGAAAGAAAAATAAGAAAATGGCTGAAAAATTGGAATCGAAAAAGAAAGTTCCACCAAAAAAATGATAATTATGTGAGGAGTAGATGCAGAAAGCTATATTGGCCATGTTTTGAAATTTGGTTCCGGTTGTGGCGAATATAGCGAAAGCCGTCACTTTTGGTTGTTCTGGTACTTTTTCCATTATGGGCCTTTAACACGTTAAATGGTATACATATGGAGAACGTGTGGCAGTGTGAATAAACAAATTCTACAATACCAATACTCAAAAAACTTTTTGTACATATTCCAGAATCTCTGCGGCAAGAGGATAAACCCATAAAACTTACGGATCCCTGTATGAGTCTCTCGAATGCAGCTACTTTATTCAAACCTGTGGAAGGTCAGGCCTATTTTAAATTCTAATGGAGATCCCGAGGTTTCCAACAATCCCTAATATGTCCTGCTGAATTACAGGGAAATGTGTATAAAATGATGTACATGATCTAGAATATTTCCATTTGATGTTATGCTGTGGCCATTAAAACATGGCATTTTGGGTATCAATATTTCTCTCAATAGAAGTTTGATGTAGCGTCAGTGAAGCACTGCCACCAGAGATACAGAAAATGTTTGTGACTTTGTCCTACAATATGAAAAAAATGCTGTTCTGACTGTGAGTCTACTTAAAGGAAAGGAGTTTAGAGTTTAGGGAGTTAATTAACTCTGCCTCCTGCCTGAAGAATTGTACTCATTTAGCAAATTGGTTGGAACAAAATCCTGCAAAGGACTTTTACTTCCTGAACCTGGACTGTGCAACTCTGCTTACAGAGCACAGTCTGCATCTATCTAACTCGTACCATTTGAGTAGGCAAGAAATCACAACTAGGCGCACAGTGCCTGATCCTGACGTCCGGTTAGCTTCAATAAATGGGTAAAAGGTTTTCCTTTAAAGGACCATGTCACCTCAGGATAAAGGAGTTTTACATTTCCTTATTAATTGTATTTTAATCCTGCGCTACTTGCTGCATCTTCAGGGAGTGTGTTAACTGACAGTTTGCAAAGGGCAGGAAAACCGCAGTGCTTGTCGTTGATTGGCTAGAAGTATTCATGTAGTTACAGTTACATCTGTCACCTATCTTGAGCAAATTTAAAGTCTCTGCAAAGTAATTTTCATACCGTATGATCGAAATTAATGGAAACTAGCCATGGCCTTGAACTAAGTGAAACTGATGATTCAGTCGGGCAATTTCATTGTTTATTTGCCATGTAAGGTAAACTATGCCCACACACAGTGGGCCTCATGCAGCAACATTCTCTTTAATTTCTCTTATTTTTTTCTCTTAGAAAAAAAATAAGAGAAATAAACTCTGGATGCACCAAACGCTCTTACCGTCCAAATCTGCTCTTACCCATGTGTGCTGAATGTTGAATCCCACTTGATCGTAAATTTTTTTTTTAAGTTAGCATATATGACACCCACTAAACACCATATTAGGGCAGGTGACGTGCTGTGTGCAAAGAGCCGACTGCTATTGGCAATCTAGGGCTCTTTCACGCTAGCAGGTACGAATGTACCCTACCGTGCCGCAGTACGATTGTCCCCCCTCCCTTCTTCCCCTGCTGGTCAGCTTTCACACTAGTAATATCGTATCGTACTCGAGAACACTTGCATACACGTCAAAATTCCGATACAGTGCGTTGCAGTATGCACCTAGGTGGTTTTAAATGGGGTATGATTTTATCAAATCAGGATCAAAGTGAAGATGATAGAATGTATCTATACTCAGCGCCATTAAAAACGCACATGTGAGGTATGAACTGTATTTGCGGCAAATTGAAGAATCGATTGATTTTTGTTGCTTTTCCAGTGAGGCACGAGAGGAAATAAAGAAAAGCGCGTGGTATTGTAATCCTGACGCGATCCGCGTGCACGCCAAGCACTTCAGTAATAACAAACATTGAGCTGTTCGTGATGTGTACAGTGACACTTGACTTGTTCTTTTTGGTGTGGTCAATAGCCTACATAAAGCCAACAAAAAAAACAAAAAATGATACTGCATCAAGAAAATAGAACAGCTTGTGACACAGGAGAGAGAAAAAGAGCCTTTGGCATGTTACGGGCAGATCTCAGCCGCCGAGAGGTGGTGCGTCATTTGCACTGTCACCGTTCAGCAATCAGACGGCTGTCTATCCGAGAATGGAACACAGGCACTGTCACTGACCGACCCCGCTTACGGCAGCCACGAGTGACGATGGCAGCTCAAGAGCACCACATCTGGTTACAGCCTGTACGTGACAGATTCCGGACAGCAACTTAGAGAAGAGCAAAAATAAGAAAATATTGGTGCATCCCAGAAATCAATGGGTAAGAACAAAATAAGAAAAAATCGGAGATACAAACAAAAATAAGAAAAGATGTGTTCTTATATTGCTTCTTGCATGAGGCCCAGTGTGTATTAAGTGGACTCGAAAGATTCAGCATCCCAGTATTGTCTTATTACTCTGTGTAAGAGGAAGCAACTACTTGAAATCACTGTTCATAATTTCCATATCCTACTTCCTCCCCTATAAATGCGTCATTTAAGGCGGACTTTCACCAATGGCAGTGAACATTATGGCTGGCCTCTGTTATGTTGTAGTACCATGACAGAAATTAAATTAATCTGCATTTCACATTGCCATTCCCAATATTATGAAGGTTTATACATTCCAGGAGAGGCAGGTCATCACGGTTATGCTGAGTGATATATCAGACCATATCATTAAGACAATATTATGTGTTCTTGATGTGCTTGAGTACATGACCTGCCTAATGGAATATAAGCACAAAGCCATTTCAATTTTGGCTGTTGGAGGTGTCTAATCGACTATGGTCTTTTCCATGCCAAATTTATTTGGGAAAACTTGTCATGTGCGGCTTGAGACATTGGATAGGATTTGTTAGAGGGTAAAACAGCTTCAAGTTAATGGTTTGAATTATCCTTTTGATAAAAATAATTAAAAACTGTGGCACGTATAGAATGTGCATTTGAGTAATATTTTATGCCTTTATTCTTGAATAGCCTTGGTACATGATTAAGCGTCCTGTGAAATTTCAGAGCTGTATCCGGGTTATTCAATCTTGAAAATTTATTTTTGCACTTTATTGTTCTCAAATTACGTGTTTGGTGAAAATGCCCTGTGTCTGCATTTCTGTACACTGCACTGCTTATGAGCCATATGGGGCTACATTATGTGAATTCAAGGTGATAAAATCCAAATGTGGACAAATTTTACAAGATCTACAGAAACTCCACACCTGATAGGTGGGATGGACAATATTATCGCCGTCAGCTCTGGACTAGGACTTGGAGTCCAATTATCAAATTGGAGATCCACAGAAGTGCAGAAGACCCTCTCTGTGCTGTCAACATTCTGTGGAGCTAACCCAATGTGCACAGGATGTGAAGGTTGACCATGTGCTGCATCTTTTGGGTTGTATCTGTTCACCCAGCCAATGCCCTATAGCATTTATAGTCATCTGACTTGCAGGCCCTAGCACTGAAAAGTTTTGAGATGCTGCCTTATTTTATTCAGTCTTAGTTGTGTTCATGCATGGATGTTCTCGACATGTCGACTGAATCTTGGCATGATGTTCACTAAGGGACCAATATAGACAGGTTTGATTTAACACTTAAGAAGTGGGTTGTATGCGTGTTCTACATGCTACGTCCATGAGAAGAATGAACTGGGATGTTTGCCTGATCAGGTGATTATGGAGATTACTGCCATTTACAATTCTATTGTGCGATAAGTTTGATATGAACTGTGCAATGCAATAATGAGAATTAAATTTTTGTGCAACAACTTGGTGTGTCCCAGTGGAAAAACCATGAATGAGATTACAGTTCAAATACTTTATAGTATAGTTTTAATTTTTGAAAAAATCAGTTGTCTTAGAATGTTTACAATTCCTTTTTGGTTCAATTTCTGGCAGGTTGAACTCAGCTCAATTGTCACAGTACCAAAACTGCAATTAATCCATACTTCATCAACCTATAAGAGAACTTCACAACTCGGTGGATTCAGAATCAATTTGCCTGAACAGTGACGAATGAAACCGTTCCCCAATTTGAATAATGCGACTTCCATGACTAAACCTTACCGCAGTGGTGCTTGTGTGTAAAGTGGCTTTATGAGTAAATGTATAAGAAATAAAGACTGGTGGAGAGCATCTATGGACAAATTCATAATTCCGTATTTTATAGAATCTGGACTTTTATTATGAAAAATACAAAGTTTAATGGACACTTGTACCATTCCACAAGTAGCAAAAGACCAAACAAAAATTACAGTCTGAAAAAAAAACACAGGATTTCGTACCTCATACTCCCTTCTTGACACGTACCAAGGGCGTCATGATTGTAGTGATGCAATACCAGTAACTTCATGTTACAAATAACCTTAAAGCAGTTGGATGATGATTGTCAAAGTAGACACTATGGGCCATTTAACAGACACAGATTCAGCCCAATTTGGAATAAAAGTATTTTTAAAAAGAAGAGCTCCTTGGAGATCTCTATTCCAGAATACCTTTTCTAGAGCAAAGATTATTCTACATGTAACTGGAGCTGCATCTAGTAGTGTTAGAGGCACAAGCACATACAAAATTTGAAAAGGACTAAATGCAGTTTTCCCGACAGCACATTTAAGTATGTTATGAAAATTTACAACCACAGTCATAAGTATTACATATACTACTCTGAGTGCTACAGATTTGTAGCAGAGGACCAGGGACCGCCATTTCTTCAAATGCTGGCAGCTCATAACAGCTCTCATATTACACGATAGAAGATTCATATTCATTCGAGTACGGGAACCTCGAGTTAAAGGCAAACCAGCAGCCTCCGTGATGGACTGGCTCTCATAAGAATCCATGGGAACCAGTAAGCAGGAGACGTTTTTAGACCCATCTTGTTATATGAAGATTATATCAAGTCTTAATGAACAAAATCTTCATCGGCCAGGAAACTGCAGTTTTTTGGGTTAAGGGGATTAAAATTACCAGTGGTCCAGGGTGCAGATTATCACCGATCTGTTGAGTACAATGGCTACAGCTTGGGTGGTGGCACAGGTGGCAATGCGAGGAAGTGAAAGCATTGTACATTTGGCAATTTGAGATTTGGGGGGGGCGGCACCCAAATGTTGTGAGGCAAATGTCCGGTCTTGCTCAAACATTTATCTTTGGACAAATAAAACAACCAAGCTAATGCAATGGAAGCAGCATTAAAAGCAAGCTGCTATATTAAAAAAATATTCCAGAAAGCCAGCCAGCATCTTTGTAGGTCTATTTATTAACTGGCTTGTTCACTTAAGCAGGTCAGCTCTTCCAAGGATTATGAGGTTCACACAAACTATTTTTTTCTACTGGTAGGGTGGACACATTCCACAATAACTCATAATCTCACTTCCCGTCTCATTCACCATGGCCTCTACCTTTGCAATTCCCTGATTAAAGTTTTCCAGAGAGATCTTGGAAAGCAAACCACACCTCTGTAACCTGCTGCCATTTCCCTGTGCACTACAGCCAAAAGACAAACTCAGAGACAGGCCAAACACACTAGTGCAGTTTTTTGTCAAACATTTCCTGTTGCTGATATGCCAAGGATAATGAGCTTGTCTATTTGGCTGTTAAAAAATTTAGAAATACCAAAGGAATTATTAAAGAAAAAAATAAAAATATACAATCTTTACAACCTGCTACATTGGCATTCCCATGTCTGCAAGCCTTTCTGTAATGGTTGCGACTGGCACACAAGGTGAAAGAAAAGGTAAGATAATCTAAAACCTGAGAGTTCCAAGATATCTAGATGCCGATGCAGCATGAATTTCCGTGGTAATTTTTTTTTTTTTTACCCCAGTCAGCAAGATTTCACCACCAACTTGCTTATGTCTATTCACCAAATGAAATAAATTCAATGAGGTCGAAAGCACTGTCTGCTATGAGAACTGCTCTTTTTTCAGGCGGTTACAAAAAATGCAGGATGTGTAAAAGTGGGTCCCTTTCACAAAGACTTAATGACAATTGCACCGCTGGTGATCCATCCACAAGGAGACAATAAAAACATTTCAAATACTTCTGTTAATTATAACAAAACAAGTAACTGAATGAGGCAAAAAAACTGTTCAGACATTGGTTCTTAAAATAGAACAACAGCTACATTTCCCGGTCAGTGCTCTGACACTTTGGAAGTCATCATTATTGCTAATTATTTACACCTTTCTCCAACCAAACAGCACAATATAAAGGCTGTGTGTGACTCTTGTATTAGGGTGTTCTACACAACTGGTACTCATAAGGTTATGTTTTCTGAACTAGAAATCATGCTTAGAAAAATAATTAGGATATAAAAACGCAGTCTCGGAATCAGATCATAAATCCACCCGCTTGAAGCCATTATGCCACATACATCTGACAAATTTTGTCTCAATTCAACAGTAAAAATTCTAGATATTCATTTTTCTAAGTAACAATGTACAAGGTGCAGGACTAGGATTTAAATTTGTTTATGGTATACTCACATAACACAACTTAGAAAAATTAAAATCAGAGCACAATAATGATGCAACAACAACTACTGCAAAAGTAAAATGAAGGTCATCATTCACGCCCTCATTTTCCTCCGTAGAAGTAAAAAATAAAATCCCCAAAGAACAGTAACATCTTCATTGAGTGGTATGCAGGCGGGTCGAAGACCATTTAATCAGATCTTTTCTTAAAGTGCTTCAGTACAACAATTTTTCAAACTTGTTCTGTACCGCAGGGATTGTCACTGTCATACACTTGTGGTCGGACATGTCAGTACAAGTGACAAAAAGTTTTTATTGCCACAGTAAAGTTCCTGACCTTGATCTTAATAAACATAGCAACACAAACATCTATGACTAAAAATGAGGACACTGCTTTCAAATGTCTTAGCTTTGGCTTATGTCATATTGAATGAATTTGACCTCCTGGATTCTTCAAGGCCCTGGGCACTCTGGGCATCCACGGGGTATGTCTGATTGTCCACTCCTGACACTAGAAGTCGGACTGTGCCCTTCTCACCATGCACAAGTGTTAGCATTTCTCACAGCGCACACCCGATTGTGCCTCTGTCACAGTGCACTCCAATTATGCCTTTCCTTACAGTCGTTGTCCGTTTGTGCCCTTCTTACGGAATACGTCATATTGTGCCCGTCTCATAGCGCACATCTGATTTACCCATCTCACAGTGCGTCCAGAGCAGCTGCAACAGAAATGTTCCTCCAATTAAAATGTAAGTGGGGGTTTTCATCCAAGAGATTTTATGCACACTCTGACCTCAAGTATGGACACAATGTACAATGTGTCGTGAAAAAGTATTTGCCCCCTTCCTGATTTCTAACTTTTTTGCATATTTTTCACACTTAAATGTTTCAGATCATCAAACAAATTTTAATATAAGAAAAAGATAACCCGAGTAAATACAAAATGCAGTTTTTAACTGATGATGTCATTTATTAAGGGGAAAAAGCTATCTAAACCTGCCTTGCCCTATGTGAAAAAGTAATTGCCCCCCCTTGATAAATCATGAATTAACTGTGATTAACCACATTAGTGGTTAATTTAGTCCAATTTCACTAGCCACACCCAGGCCGGATTACTGCCAGACCTGTTGAATCAAGAATCACTTAAATAGAACCTGTCTGACAAAGTGAAGTAGGCTAAAAGATCTCAAAAAGTAACATGTCATGCTGCGAACTACAGAAATTCAAGAACAGATGAGAAACAAAGAAATTGACATCTATCAGTCTGGAAAGGGTTGCAAAGCCATTTCTATCATGGTGAGAGCCATTATCCACAAATGGAGAAAACTTGGAACAGTGGTGAACCTTCCCAGGAGTGGCCAGCCTACCAAAATTACTCCAAGAGTGCATCAACTATTCATCCAGGAGGTCACAAAAAACCCATAACAACATCTGAAGAACTGCAGGCCTCACTTGCCTCATTTAAAGTCAGTGTTCATGATTCAACAATAAGATAGAGACTGGGCAAAAAGTGGCATCCATGGGAGAGTTCCAAGGCGAAAACCACTGCTGACCAAAAGAACACGAAGGCTCGTCTCACATTTGCCAAAATACATCTTGATGATCCCCAAGACTTTTGGGAAAATATTCTGTGGAATGACGAGACATAAGTTGAACTTTTTGGAAAGTGTGCGTTCCATTACATCAGTCGTAAAACTAACACAGCATTTCATAAGAAAGAACATCATACCAAAAGTCACACATGGTGGTGGCAGAGTGATGGTTTGGGGCTGCTTTGCTGCTTCAGGACCTGGACGACTTGTCATAATTGATGGTACTATGAATTCTGCTCTCTACCAGAAAATCCTGAAGGAGAATGTCCAACCCTCAGATAGTGATCTCGAGCTCAAGTGCCCTTGGGTTATGCAGCAGGACAATGATCTGAAATATACCAGCAAGTCCACCTCTGAATGGCTTAAAAAAAACAAAATGAAGATTTTGGAGAAGCCTTGCCAAAGTCTGGGCTTAAATCCGCTTGAGATGCAGTGGCATGACCTTAAACAGGCTGTTCATGCTCAAAACCCCTCCAATGTGGCTGAATTAAAATAATTCTGCAAAGAAGAGTGGGCAAAAATTCTTCCACAGTGATATGAAAGACTCATTGCCAGTTATTGCAAATGTTTGATTGCAGTTGTTGTCGCTGAGGTTGCCACAACCAGTTATTAGGTTTAGGGAGCAATTACTTTTTCACATAGGGCCAGGTAGGTTTGGATAGCTTTTTTCCCTTAATAAATGAATTCATCATTTAAAAACTGCATTTTGTATTTACTCGGGTTGTCTTTGTCTAATATTAAAATTTGTTTGATGATCTGAAACATTTAAGTGTGACAAATGTGGAAAAAAAAAGAAGAAATCAGGAAGGGGGCAAATACTTTTTCACGGCACTGTATAAAAAAAGAAGAGTGAAATACAATTCTTCCACTGGATCAAAGTGGTGTATTAGACTACTGACAGAGCACATGGATAAAGGGTGAGGAATGCAGTTCTGTCTCAGTGACGACCTAATGGGGAACCATGTCACTCTTAAACACTCCAAGGCTTAAAAAAAATGACTGTTACTCTTCTTCTTTAGTTACATCACTTCAGAGACCTTGTGTAACAGTGCTTGGCAAAACATGCTGATTCGCATCATGCCTTGCCCACTTCAGAGAAAAAACGAAAGAGAGACACAACGCCATAGAAAGAAACTGGCCCAAAGACAGGTAGCATAGTGGAAAACACCTCATCTAGAGCCATGACTGGTTGTAGTGGTATTGGAGTAGGCAATGCTGGGAAAACAGGAAAGCCTAGTGGTTGGATGCCAGATAGGCAACTGTAGTTACAGGTTCAAACCCCTGGTGGGGCATGAGATTCTTGTAAGTAGTTGTCTGTCGAACCAACGAGGACCATCGTGTCATCTATTAAGATTAGGGAAGAGGTTTGCGGGTCCGCAAATGGCTGACGAGGCCAATCCGGGCTTGAAACAGCCTCGGGCAAAACAGACAGAGATGGAGGCGGCAGAGGCTGAAGAGTCTCTACACTTTCTGGCCTGTCTGCGCCGCTCTGAGGCCGCGAAGCGGTTGGCCTCACATGACTTGGCACCTCTCCTGACTGCCGCTCGCCACTGGTCTCTGTCCTGCGCCGTCTGCTCCCATCTGGTGTGGTCGATGATGAATGCCTTGAGTGAAGCTTTCAGAGTGTCTTTGAAGCGCTTTCTCTGGCCTCCTTGGGAGCGCTTGCCCTGTGAGAGCTCGCCGAACATCAGTTTCTTGGGGACTCGGTGGCCTGGCATGCGGACTACGTGTCCTGCCCAGCGAAGCTGAGTCTGCATCAGGATGGTGTGGACACTGGGCAGGGCGGCACGGGTGAGGACCTCGGTATCAGGAATCTTGTCTTGCCACTTGATGCTGAGAAGTTTCCTGAAGCATGTTGTGTGGAAGTGATTGAGCTTCCTTGCGTGACGCTGGTAGACTGTCCATGTTTCACAGCCGTATAGAAGAGTGGTGAGTACTGCAGCACGGCTGAGAGAAACTGAACCAAACCTCAAAACCACTCCAGGCTCTTCACTCCAGTTTCTCTCCATCATTTCTTTCTTGCAATGTACCATTTGGTAATTCTCCCGTAGCATACTCAAAAAGGATATTATCAATAGAAGTGGCTTGGTAAAATGGAGACTTAAAAAATAAAATCCCATTCCTCTCATACAGTACAGTCTTGCAGTATTTCCAAAGTGGTTCAGTTCATTGTTACATGGAGTCTCTGGGATGAGTCCGCAGTTTGGTCCGACAGGGAGTCACTGTAGACAAAGAATTGAGGAGCAAGAGAACTTGTAACAAACCTGGGCTTTAGGGACCTTGACAAAGGCCCTTAACCCCAAAAAGGTGTTCCAAGGCGAGGGTTTTGCCCCAGCTCTACCCCGCAGAATACAGAGATCAAAACTGGATGTGGCCCTCTAACCATCATGGGCAGAACTTTCAAAACGCCACCATTAGCTAACCAACTCAAGTTGTCAGAATATGACCATGTATTCATATTACTAATGTACGGATTACGCTCCACCTTCCAGCCAAACCTAAACCATAACAACACGCTCATAATAATCATAGGCTGTTCTGAACGACTTTTGCGGGATAGCCAGTGGTGCCCTTGAGAAGTCTGCATCTTGATGGTGAGTCTTTTTTCAGTCTTGATTTTGTGTAACGAACCATCTTCATTTCTTGAATATTTGTAACTGCTCTTTTTGCCATTTCTCCCAGGGTGTCCTATAACCATGTTTGAAAAAGACTCCCCCTGCTGGTTAAATGTGATAAGACGTGAAAAATGATTGGTACTAAAGTCCCAGAGAAAATGGCCGCTAGATAGAACAGCATACAGGACCACCACAGGACCCTTTACACTTCATCAATGCCTGAGTTTACGTTCGTATCAGTGTGTCTGTGTGGACTGGTGGGCGCCATGGGGGAGGTGACGTTCAGGTATCCGATTTCAGAGGGCAGGGAAGGGGGTACGGGGGAGGACGTCTTTGGGCCATCTCTGGGGCCTTTCGCCTTACGGATGGCGTCCAGAAGGCCCAGTGGGTCACACACTCCGGACATCAAGCTACGAAAGAAACAGACCGTTTAAGGGGGCTGCACAAGCCTGAAATGTGTCTTAGCCACTGTAACTACCCGACCCTCCACTTTATAAGCCACATTAGAGGTCTGTTAGCACTGTGGCTAACCAGGTCCAAAAAGTGCCACATTTGCTCTACATGGGGAATTCATGCCAAATGTGTAATTGTAATTGTAATGTCTTAATTCAACTGCAGTAGTTTTTCTTGAGATAATCAACAAAATTACATTTTAATGGAAAATTAATTGGACTTGCACCTTACGATACTGGTGCTGCCATCTAAATTTCTAGCTCCATAGGTTCCTCATTACCTTTGGAATAATATTTTAGATGAAGTAAGGCACATATATAGGCAAGGCAATGAATAAGAAAGGCATAAGCTATTTAATTTCTTTTGTTTTAATAAATGACATGCATTCAGTGGTGAGGCATTACTCAGTTTAGCCTTTTTTCATCTCCCAAGTCAAGATAACACGTTGGTACATTTTTTGAGACATGCTGTATGTAATCCCATTCGATGAATTAAGCCAGTCAGCTGTGTTTTCTAAACAATGGGTCAATGACACCTACCCAGTCTTGTCTACGCAAAATAATTCAGGGAGCTGCACAATATGGTGTCACTAGCATAGTAAAACCTCGGGGACAAGATTGGAAATAATAAAAATTATTCATGAATTTGCAATGCATCATTGGTACTGGTAAAAATTGACATCTATTTTTGGTACTGGATATAGCAGACAATCGGTGCATATGATACACTACAACATGTACAATAGTATGCCAGTGGTGAGTCGCCTGTCAGAGAATTCTGAAGAAATATCGATGAAATACTCATTGTACTCTCATTGATGATCACGAATCTTCTGGTGTTTTTCCAAATCATTCTTTATAGGGATCGTTGAGCGATCTTTCCTGGTGTTCTGTTAATTTTGCTACCAATTAAAATTTGCTACCTCGTGTTCTGCGCTTGCGTTCCGTTTCTTTGCTCACATTTTAAGTATCTTCAAAAATCATAAAAATACATTTTTCAGTGCGCCTTCCGACCTGCAAGCATATATATATTTGCATGTGCACGCTGGGTTTTCCTGAAAATGCAGAAATTCGATGATAAATGATAATAGATAAAGATAAGTGGCGTGCGGCATACATCTGTAAACAAACTTATATAACTCATGATAACATCTGCTGATGTCATAATAAGCTAACAAATACCACAGTTACTGCTGTAGACTGATTCATATTTCAATATTAAGGCAAAAACAAAGACTTTAGGGTCGCTTTGCATTACGGGTGCTTTTTTTGACAAGGCAGCACAAATTGTCAGAACACCGGCCTCGTGGCAGTGCAACTTCGTCCCGTAACCAGGGAAAGTAACAAAACCGAAACGGTTGAACGTAACTGCAATCACTTTTATCATATGGGCAGAGTTTGACCAGGTGGTTTGGCTCTTGGGAGGCCTGTGCTTCACCACAGTATTCAAAATAATGCAGCACTCTCCTCCGATTCGTGCATGTGCAAGCCATTTTCATGACGATCTGAATGAGGTCAAAATTACTCTGCCCGATCGGGAATACTGTACATAATGTCAGAGGTAATGCATGTACAGCGAGTCGGCCCCGCAAAGGAAATAATTCATGGTTATTTATGATGATGAGCCAGACTTCTGCACTTCACGTTCAACTAACGTGATCTGAAATCATTGAACTGGCCACAGAATGATATTTAATCGCCACTAGGAGAAAATATGGCCTTCGCCACTGTGGCGAGGTCTAACAAAAATAGTTTTGCCACGAAACTTTTTTATTGCATTGGCGCACTTGGTGAGCGGCTAGCGCAATCCCTGCGTTTATAACAGAGGGAAACATAAATATACTTGGCACTCCAAAAAATACTTTCTTATCTCATTATAGTGGCAATATTTATTAAGTACAGTAGCTCCATGCAATGCACGCAGTCTAAGGCAGGGGCGTCAAACTCCAGTCGTGAAGGTTCTGCAGGGTCTGCAGGCTTCTGAGGTCTTTTCCCAATCAGTAGCAAAGTAATATATTTGAGAACAAGTTATGTGGACTGCTTGGCCAGTCAGGGAGTTAAACAAACACTGGAAGAAAAACATAGCAAAAACCTTGAGAACCTATGTTCCTCCAGGACTGGAGTTGGACACCCTTAGTCTTGCGGGAATGCAATATTGTAAATTGTACCTTGAATTGGAAGTTTGGAGAAAGCTGTCATTAAGAGAGCACTCAGAAGGAAATACTTTCTTCAGATCCTATTGGAAGAGACAAAAGTACAGCTTCAAGGAAATTCTGAACAGAATTTTATCCTCACATATTCATTTCCAATGACAGAGCTTTCCCCAGGAGAGCTATGGATGACACGTTCTTCATTGCGACGTTTGCCAAAATGGCACTACCAGTAAAATGAAATAGAGTATGAAGTGCAAATTTTCAGATTTAAATACAGATTCATGTATATTAAGGACCGGTAATCACTTTGGCATCCCTCCATACCTCCGTGTTGCAGACGGACTGGACCTTCCTCAGAGCTCGCTCCAGGGCTCCCACCTGATTGGAAAGCTGCAGTGTTTTCTCCTCCAAGTGCCTGTTCTCTTCCTCAAGAAACTTCACTCTGGGAGGAGGGGGGGGGAGACACACAATGGAAACGGCATCATTCATGTGGCGAAACTGGTACCTGCCGTGGACAGTGCAATTTTGGGGTTACCTGGGCTGGACTGTGTGTTTTTGGGGTTAGTTGTGCAAGACTGTTTTTGCAGCTACCTAAGCTGCACAGTGGAATTTTCAGGGTACCTGTGCTGGACGGTGCGTTTTTGGGGTTACCTGTGCTGGACGGCGTGTTTTTAGGGTTACCTGTGCTGGACGGCGTGTTTTTGGGGTTATCTGTGCTGGACGGCGTGTTTTTGGGGTTACCTGTGCTGGCGGTGTGTTCTGGGGGTTACTTGTGCTGGACGGCGTGTTTTTGGGGTTACCTGTGCTGGACGGCGTGTTTTTGGGGTTACCTGCGCTGGACGGTGTGTTTTTGGGGTTACCCGCGCTGGACGGCGTGTTTTTGGGGTTACCTGTGCTGGACGGCGTGTTTTTGGGGTTACCTGTGCTGGACGGCGTGTTTTTGGGGTTACCTGTGCTGGACAGCGTGTTTTTGGGATTACCTGTGCTGGACGGTGCGTTTTTGGAGTTACCTGTGCTGGACGGTGTGTTTTTGGAGTTACCTGTGCTGGACGGCGTGTTTTTGGGGTTACCTGTGCTGGACGGTGGACGCTGTGCTCTGGCTGCTGCTCCCCACCTCCTCAGCTTCGTTTAGCCTCCTCAGGAGGTCGCGCTGTTCGAGGAGCAGCTTCTCGTTCTCCTCCCTCACCAATTTAATCCAGTCTCGCTCCTGCTCTCAGCACAGAGAACATAAAAACTTTCATCTTCATTATCTATCCAGTTTAATTTTACACCCAAAATTCCAGAGTTCCACATGGATCAAAGCATTTTATCTTAAATATATTAAGAGACTTTTTTTTGAAGGATGAACCAGCAGTAGCATAGGGCAATGAGACTGTGCAACGTAATACAAAAGGCGCCTTTTGGATTTTACATTTTATTTTTTATCATGCAATGAACAGTCCCTGGACTGGAAATTGACAAATCATCACTACTAGCACCTAAAAACCAAGAAAGTGCACCTTTTTCTGCGAAATTCCTACAAAAACTTAAAATACACCGAGCAGGGTTTACCGCAGCGCTTTATAGTTAGGGCAGCCACCTTGACAACAAATGCCCCCGCCTTGACTACGTCCCCCCGAAAAAAAAAAAAAAAAAAAAATTCTGCTGCATCAACGCATGCATAGACAGTAAAATAAGGCCGCATCGCGATGAGGCCGAATAGCGGCCGGCATCTGTGGGTTAAATATGTTACTGCTATCTATCACCTGTTGCTACGCCAACATTATTTTTTTGTATCGGGAAGAAGCTAATTATCCGGATATACAATAACCGGTTGTTGTCGTGGGAAGGACATGTGGAGGTAAGATAAATATTCATCTAAACTTTTGAATAGTGTCTCCTATCAACTGCTTGCCCTGTTCTGTTTCACTAAGACTGGCTATATGCAATTCGTTTAGTTTCTTATCAAGGCTACCAATGTGTTTGCGCGTGGCTTTCTGCTATGTTTGACAATGAGGTCGTTGCAAGTTACGTAGGTGGTCACATGATCCCCGCAGCAAAATGTACACAAAGGTTGACCGCAGCATAGTTAAAATGGGGAAATCTTGTGCTGCTGTTGCTTGCACCAATAATAATTCCATTCAGTCGTCTGGAAAATACGGCAAGATAAGTTTCCATCGATTTCCACAAAATAATGAAGCCCTTTTGAATGATTGGCTTGTTAAATTAAGAAGAATTGACCGCGGAGAGCTTACAAACCAACAAAACATTCAGTTCTTTGCTCAGAGCACTTCGAGAAAAGCTGCTTCACGTACCAGAAGTTCACAAGTAAGTCAACGGTTTTGTTGCAATGAAAACTGGTTTTAAAGTGAAGATTTAAAGAAATTAGTGGAAAATATATATTCAATACAAATATTAACCTTAAGCCTGAACGTCCCCGTAACGGGAGCAATGAGTTTGCATAATAAATACAGCATGTTTCCTAATAGCAACCTCGTCATGCGCCATATCCTCTTAAAAGTTTAAGAAACTTCGGCGAAAAAGTTTGTGATGATCGTTTGTACCTAAACCGAACGCAATTCAAGTACCAAGCAAGTAAATAAGCATCTAGCAAAACATTAAATAAAATAAGATCAGTGCTCTATCGCAAGCATTTCTACTGAATTTGTGCTATGCATACAAACGACACCTCAAATGAAAAAGGACAGTCAACAGATTCCAAAGATATGCGCCTTTTCATTTTAAATTGACACCACACTCAAAGAACAGCAGGCATACACTTTAAATGCTACAGAGATGAGAAAAAATTTTTCTTACCTTTGATACTTTGTCATAAAAGCTGTTTGTGGGTAAATCTGCGCTTGCTATTGTTTTAGCCAGTCTATCTGAGAGTCCTCTCGCCATTATGCTATGCACTGGAAGACCTCAGCAGTACAATCACTAAAATGGTTTGTTTTTTGTATTTTCGCTATAATTAACCACTAAATATTCAACTGTTGTTTTGAAAGCCAGTTTATGACTGAGAATCCTTGCGTCAATATGCTCAAGTTCAAACACAGCACAGCTATACAAGTGCTAAATCGACCAGCGAATATTATAGTCTGTTGAGCTAGTGTCGTGGATAAGGCGGAGCATTTGGACCTAAGGTTCAATATCCGGTTACACATGCGACATTTCAGAGCAAGGAAATAAATTTTTTTTTTGTATAAATAATAATTAATAATTAATCGATGCATTCCCATCCCATCAAAGCCATCTTCCTGAGTTACTTCGGGGATCGCGTGACTTACACTACGGTTTCTGCATCCAGTGCAATGCCTCCATCGCATGTGGTTTTCTCTAGTGTACAGTAATGGATGGGAAAAAGCAGTCAAAAATATCAGGGTACTTTATTCAAAGAAGCTGGCCTACTTCACCATCTGCGCCGCCTCCTCCTCAACCACCCCCCATCACCTCCACAGCCCCAGTCCTCTAAACATCGAGGTAGTGGGTGGAACCCAGAGTGGGCTGTGGACCCGAAATATTCAGGTTGGCTATATCACACAGAACACGGTGAGAGTAGCATTAATCTTTTCTCAAGATCTCGTAATTACAAGATAAGGTGTATCTTTTTTTTTATCCTGTGAATGCAATGCGCTTCCGTACATAATACCGTTCTCCTCTCCCCAAACATAACCACAACCGCAAGGCACTAGGGGAATTGAAGTCAAAACAGATAATAAATACATTTTCCGGGAGTCACGTGGCGTCTCAACAGCAATGCGGACGTGAAGTTTCGAGCTCGCTCAAGATTCACCCAAAATTACGTATAACTCATAATACTTTCACTTTTTCTTTTTTCTTCTTTTACCCAAGCTACAATGACTACGCGCCAACTAAAAGTAGTTACAAAAAGCGAGAACTGGAAATGTCGCCAGCGAAGAAAAAATCCAGAGAAAAAACAACGCGATTTCAGAGCGACCTTGATCTGACGGCCATTTTAAGTGGAATCAGCCAGGCACTCAAGGAACAACAACGAATTTTGATGCTTCGGGTTGCCCAGGCTTTAAAAAGAAACTTTGGAATCTGTTCTCATGCCACAGCTTGATTTATTGAAAGGCGAAATCTGCTATTGAGGCTACTCGGAAATTAACGATGGATTTGGAACAGCACGCTAGGCAAGCACAGAGAACCCAAGCCACTGTGGATTCTGTCCAAGCGGCAGTTCGGTCGAACAAACATGACCTTAATGATCTGTCCAATAGACTGTCCACTTTGCAAAATAGTCTGATTGAAATTCAGGACAGAAGCCGAAGAAATAATCTCCGGCTAATCAATCTACCTGAATCAGTTGAGGGTTCCGATCCTGTGGGCTATCTGCAGGCTAATCTTCCCAAGTGGATACCGTCCTTGGCGGCCGCCTTTTGTCGAGATTGATCGTTGCCATCGCATAACGATGGCAAGCCCAATGGCAGCACCCAAAAGCCGCAAGACCGTTATTTTTCGTTTGCTAAGATATTCGGACAGACAAGCTATTCTGAGAGGAGCATAAAGCTCACCCGATTAAACATGGTCAGGCCATTCTCTTTTTTTCCGGACTATAGTCCCCTACTGCTGCCAAGCGAAGAGGATTCTCCGGTGATTAAAAAGTTTAACGCCGCTGGTCTTGGCCCTTCCTCATCTATCCTGCTATTCTCAAAAGTGGAACACCGAGGTTCTCAACTGACTTCGATTCCCCAGACGGCGCAGAGGCCTTCTTGCGGTCCCTGGACATGGGTTTGTCGGAAGGACTGTCATCTGTGGCCCTCCTCTTCTGCTGGGACCCAGGGTCCCGAGGTGATCGTGCCCTCTGCACCTGTGCCACTCATGGACGTGTAGCCTGTGAATGCATATACTAACCCTGTTATGACGGATCATTATGAGAAGCTGTGGCTATAGCAATTTTTGTATTGTATCGGGTGGATTTCTGTTACTGGTAGCTTTGAGTCATATGATTTTATTAGCGTTGGGTTAAATTTACCTGGGTTGGTGAAGGAGAACGCTTTTGGGTTGATGACGGAGCTTTATTTGCATATTGTTAGGTTGAAAAAAGAATTGGGTAATCGTTTAGTTGTATTTGCTTTCATACTTGCATTATGGGGTGTCTTGTAGCGAATCGTATGGTCTGGCTTGCGTTGCTGTTGATAATGCCACGGACCTACACGGTTTTTTGTTTCAAAAGCCTGTAGGAGTAAATTTCGTCCTTGACTTGCAACTATTTGTATATAGTTTTTCAATTCCTCTCCCTATTTTCTTACCTTGGCAAACGGCTTTATTTTTTGGTTGATAACTTATATAAAGGGTATTTGGGCAGCGAAGGATAATATGAATGTTCCATATACAGTTTACTTTACCACGATTAAGATAGGGACCGAACCTTTTTAAACGTCTCTCTTGTATAGCACACTTAGTTTATTGTATGATGGGTGATCTCTCCGTAATTTTCGTGGAATGTAAATGGGTTAAATTCACCAATTAAAGAACAAGATGCCTGGAATTTCTTCACGCAAAAATGTATCTCTGGCCATTATACAAAGAGACACATTTGAAAAATTCTGATGTTCCTGCTTTCAAAATAGGCGATATAAAATTATTACATATTCTTGCGCTCCTAACAAAGCGAAGGGTGTACTGATTTTTGCTAAAAAGGAACCTCCCAATAATTGTCCATCACACTTTTAGTGATGATCAGGGCCGTTTACTTTAGCCGACGTTACTATTTACCAGGTCAAGTTAGTATTGGTTTATGCTCCCAATAACTATGATCCTAACTTCCTACCTGTGATTCGTGACAAATTACTAGGGATGCCAGAACCTAATCTTCTGATTGGGGGTGATTTTAATTGCGCTATCAATGATATAGATCGGACTTCCCCTATCACGGATGTTCAACCCTGTTTGGCCCTCAAAAACTTTATCTCGGACCTAAATCTTATTGATATCTGGCGATTCAATAACGAGAGTAGCAGAAACTACACTTTCTTTTTTCTAATCGACACAGATCATTTTCTCGAATTGATTTCATTTTTTTTTTAAGTCAATCTCTGGTCTATTTAGCTCAGTGTAATATTCTGCCAATTCTATTATCGGATCACGCTCCTGTCCTGTGCTCCGATACACCTTCAACATCTGCTAAAAAAGGCTATTAGATGGCGTTTTAATAATTCTTTATTGTTGGATAATGGATTTGTTTCACAACTGCATGAAAAACTGGCAGAATTTATTGAGATAAATAAGAGCCATTGTAATGATCCACAGATTCTATGGGAAACCACCAAATGTTTTATAAGGGCTTTTGCATCTCTTTCTCATCTCACTTGAATAACACAAGGGAAAAAAAGATTTGAAGAACTTGAATTAAAAATTGGACTCTTGGACTCAGAACAAAGACAAAATCCAACTGAATTTAGAGCCAATTTACTTTCAGACTTGCGATCTGAGTATAAAAGATTAAGTCTCTCCAAGGCTGAGTTTATATTGCATCGTACCAGGCAAAAATACTATGCCGAAGGAGAGCGCCCAGGCCGTCTGCTTGCTTTTAAAGTTGAGAGAAAATGAATCCAAAGCCAATATATACGCCATTAGAGACTCAAAAGGTCTGGTCAGTTCTGATCCTTCCATTGTTAATGAGATTTTCAAGATGTATTATTCTGATTTGTATACTTCAGAAGTTAGTTGGGATCACTCATGAGGTAAAAAGCTTTTTTGATAAACTTGATCTACCAAAACTCACTCCTGATGAAGCTGAACAATTGGAATCACCCCTTACATTGGAGGAACTGAGCGATGCACTCAGATCTCTAAACAAAGGCAAATCCCCGGGTCTAGATGGCCTACCACCAGAACTGCTACTTTTGGTTTGGGACAAAGTTGGACCGCTTCTCTTTAAATCACTGAATTACGGACTTGAGAATGGTTGTTTTCATAGAGATCAAAATAGTGCACTTATTTCTCTGTTATTAAAGAAAGGAAAGGACCCTCTGGAATGTGATAGCTTCAGACCTATATCCTTAATTTGTTGTGACGTAAAACTTTTCGCCAAGGTGCTTGCGCACAGAGTGGAGAGGTATGTAGGCAAGTTAATAAACTATGACCAGACCGGTTTTATTAGAGGGCGCACAGCATCAGATAATATACGCAGACTTTTACACATTTTAAACTTTGCAGGGACTTCCCCTGACCCTATTGCTTTCTTTGCTCTCGATGCAATGAAAGCCTTTGATAGGCTTGAGTGGGAATACATGTGGGCTGTTCTTGCAAATTTCGGTTTTAGCCTCAAATTTATAGCTATGATCAAGACTTTATACAGTTCACCTACTGCATGTGTAATGACCGGCGCTAAGATCTCATCCCCTTTTAAGTTAGAGAGAGGCACTCGTCAAGGGTGTCCTCTTTCCCCTATTCTTTTCTGCTTATGCCTTGAACCTTTAGCACAAATGATCAGACAAAATGAATCTATATATCCTGTGACATTGTATGGGAAGGATCATCATATATCTTTATTTGCTGATGATATACTTTTGTATTTATCGAAAATAGAATCTTCAGTTCCCCATGTTTTAAAGCTATTTGACAAATTTGGCCATTTATCAGGTTATAAAATTAATTGGAATAAATCTATTTTGATGCCACTCAACAGTCCTGCACAATCTAGTAATATTCCCTCATCAGTCCCTATTAAAGATTCTTTCACCTATCTAGGTATCCATATACTTGCAACGAATACAAGGATTGTGAAAAAAAATTTTGTCAAGGTTTTATCGTTCTGATATTCAAAGATGGAATGTATTACAATTATCTCTTCAAGCCAGAGTCAATATTGTGAAAATGAATATCCTACCCCAATTAACTTCTTATTTTTCATGATTCCTTTATCACCCCGCTCAATTACTGTAAGGACATTCACTCATTGATATCTAAATTCATTTGGAATGGTAAGCGTCCAAGAATAAAGCTAGCTACCTTACAGCGAACCAAATCACTCGGTGGTCTTTCCTTGCAATTTCCAATTCTACCATTGGGCATTTCAGATAAGAGCTCTGTATACCTGGTTGGATTTACAGTCCAAAGTACCTTGGAGATGTATTGAAGATGCAATTGTAAAGCCCCATAGACTGCAAGATCTTCTTTTCTCTGGTCTTGGTCGGACTGGTCATAATCTGAAAATAGGTGGTATAATACTAAACTCCTAAATATTTGGAAACAGACGGAAAAAATACATAGGTGGACCATTCAAAATTAATGCACAAGCTCCTCTCTGGCATAATTTTAAATTTCTGATTGGTGGCAAGCCGTTCCACAGTCCATTGTGGTCCTCTCTGGGCATCAATACAGTTGGAGATATGTATGATGATCATGGTTTCTGTTCATTTCAGAATCTTCAAAATTTATTCAATTTGCCGGCATCCTCATATTTTGTCTATCTACAACTACGCTCTGCTCTCAGAGCATACGATTGTGCCGTGGGACTGTCCGCCAGTGGTCCACCCAATGCTTGAGTGGGTCAAACCTTGTGAAAATCTGCGAGGTAGAGTCTCTTACATTTATAAAGCTCTTTTAAATAATTCTGCTCCGGCTTTGTCTATCGAAAAATTATGGGATAGGAACTTTCCTCATTTAATCATGATCTGGATGGGGACACAGTTTGGTTCAATTTATCACATACTTCCAAAAATTTGGCTCACCAGCTGATTCATTATAAAACCATCCACAGAGCGTAGACGAAACTCCGTATAGGAAATTTGGATGAATAGGATTCCCAGTTACAATTGTAATATCTGTAATGCTTCCTCTGGTATATTCATTCATATGTTCTGGGAGTGCCCCAAAATTGCAGATCTGTGGACCTTGGTTGTGAATGAATTATCTAAATTGATTAGCATTACTGTTCCAAAAACACCACACCTGTGTTTATTAAATGATGACTCTGGTCTTGGATATAGTATGATCCAACGGAAAATGTTGATGGCAGGTTTCACGGCCTCTAAGAAAGTCATTTTACAACTATGGATCAGTCCTGAGATATTACCTCAAGAAGTTCTGGATAAGCTATTTGGATGACATTGTGAATATGGAATACAGTACTGCCAGATTTAATAAGGCTAAATTGCCTACTTTGAGAATGTGGGAATCTCTTTTGTGTAAGATTCATGATCTTCGACAGTCTCCTGTAGGATGAATTGTTTTGCTTTTTTTTTTTTTTTTTTTTTTTTTTTTTTTTTTTTTTTAATAATTCATTTATCTTTCCTTTTGAATACAGCCACGTGTATATTTTTTACTATTTGGAGTTAATTTTGTATGCGTTATGTATGTATCTGTATATGTATGATGCCTCGCTGCTTTAATATACCCTGGAATGGGATAGTAAGCATGTAGATGTTCAGAACGATATTTTATTTGTAACCGTTTGCCACCTCCTCCCTCCCCCCTCCCCTTTTTTTTTTTTTTTTTCTTCTTTGAAAACCAATAAAATGTTGATCACAAAAAAAAAAATAAATACATTTTCCGTTCTTACATTAATTTTCGTTTAACCCTTAGGGACGGTTGTGCGCATTTTACGTGCTTTTCATTCTTTTTTTTTGATAATTTTGGCTGTGTTCATGCATGTAGCATGAATTTTGGTAAGATTGTGTGTTTTTATTTGATCTTGTTATTTCTTGTTATTTGATCTAGGCCATTTATAAAAACTTTGTAATAAAGTTACAAGACTGTTGACTTTGTCACTTTGTTATTGCAGTTTAACTGCTTTGTTTATTTATAAAGAGTAAATAAACACTGGCTGTTGCCCCCACCCGGTCACCACCTTGACTAACCGATTTTCTGCGGGAAACCCTGACCAAGGTTTATTGAAGATTTGAGGCCAACTCTGTGAACCTTGGAAAAATTTTACCGAGGTATCCTGAACTCAGTCCAGTTTACTTAAGTTTGGAGAACACCTCAGTAAACCTCAGTTAAATTTTCCCGAGACACACTGAGGATTGTCTGGCCCACTGAAGTAAGTTCAGAGACCACATAGGTATTCCTCGGGAAAATTTCACCAAGGTAGACTGAAGTTCGTCTGCTAAGCCTATGATTACACCAGGACAAAGGGGGGGTGTGAAGACAGTCAAAACACATGCCTCATTAAAGACCTCCCTCCAGTACTGCAGTCCAAACACCAATTAATTATGCAAATTACCAGTACTGCCTGTTCAACGAGGTACAGTGTAATTAAGCCAGGCCCTAGATGTAGTCTGGATGAAGTACAGGCTTACAGTCCTGGCCATTCCAAAGTTCCCCAATCCGAAATTCGCCGAACTTTCAGCGATAATTCGTTCTGCGAATTTTCCTTAATATTTTTTGGCTACCAAATTTTTTAATGGAAAACTACCCTAAAATTTTTTCGGCCACCGAAAATTTTCAGATATATGAAAAAACATGCCTATTCGCCGAATTTTGTGGGAGCTTTGGAATGGTCAGTACTGTAGTTCAGCCTGCTGTGTCTGTGCTGCATACAGGAACTGGCAAAGGGCAAACCACCACCATTATATTAAGAACAACAAAAACACATGTTCAGTATTCAGAATATATTCAATCTGCAAAAGCATCAATTTACAAACAAATCAGATACACAACATAATTTTTAAAGAGGGCACCTTGAGGGAAAGTGAACATCGAGAGTAAGAAAAGTGTGGGTGGGCAAAGTGGGGAAAATTAAGCACATAATCACACACATACAGTGAGAAATCATGGAAGAAGTCCATTCACAATTCAGCCACTGATTCAGTATATCCATAACATGAATGCACTACGTATAGATCCTCGTTGAACAGGCAGTACTGGTAATTTGCATAATTAATTGGTGTTTGGACTGCAGTACAGGTGGGAGGTCTTTAATGAGGCATGTGTTTTGACTGTCGTCACACCTTCCCTTTGTTCTGGTGTGAGCATAGGCCTAGCAGACAAATTTCAGTCTACCTCGGTGAAATTTTCCTGAGGAATACCTATGTGGTCTCTGAACTTCAGTGGGCCAGACAATCCTCGGTGTGTCTCGGGAAAATTTAACCGAGCTTTACTGAGGTGTTGTCCGAAATTCAGTAAACCGGACAGACTTCGGGATATCTCGGTAAAATTTTTCCGAGGTTTACCGAGTTGGCCTCAAATCTTCAGTAAACCTCAGTGTATTCTAAATTTTTGTAGGATTTTCTCAGAAAATGGTGCACTTTCTCGGTTTTTAGGTGCTAGTAGTGCATGGGCTTGCTCGCTGGTTAAGATCATTAAATGTGTCAGAAATGTCATACCCAACAGAACAGGTTTAAAATTGCACATGAAGGAGAAAGTTATACATGCAAACACTTTGAACCATTAATGCAAACTGCAAGAGTGTCAGCTATTATTTTCAAAAAGGAAAAAAATTTAAGATTGAGTCCAACGTTTGTTTAACCAGGAATGGCCCATTGAGATAGATTTATTCCCCCCACCCCAACAGAAGAACCAATCAAATTATCAAATTATAAGCAAGCAGACAGAAAATGATCATGGCAATAAGAAGAGAAATTAAAAGAAGCAGGAGCACACTTCAGTCACTGAATTATTAATTACACCTTCCCACCCCCACCTTCTGAGTAACAAAAACAAATTAAAACTCTACAATACAGACTTTAAAGTCATTTTTTTACAAATTGAAATACACTAGGCCGTAATAACTACACTGTTTAGTTTAAAAATTATAATTATTAGTCTGCATCCTTAATTTGAGGGTATTTACAACCATTAACTGAAGGAATTTGAGTGAATTGTGTGGAAATTATAGCAGGAAGTAAATTAAATTTTAAGTGACTTGAACAAACCTTGCACTAGTCTGGTCAGCGACAAACACACAAACACAAGCTACCAAAAACAATGCCCCCCTCCCCCTTTCAGGCAGGTTACAATCAATACCAAGTACTTTCAGACCCCATGGTTTATAGACAGACCAATGACACAACCAACCTTCTCAGACAGGCTGGTTGCGAGGGCCAGGTCATTCTCCAGTTTCTGGATCCGTCCGTCCCTCTGTGCAGTCTCTTTCAGGAAGATCTGTTTGGCCTGGCGTAGCTTTATCCTGTGGTGCGTCTGCTTCTCATTGTACTTCCTGCGGGATCACCGGGAGGGGTGTGGGGGAAATGACAGCGGGGAACGGCATGTTAAAGGGTTTATATCTCTGTTCCAAACACCAGGGGCCTCCTGTTTATGTTTGTCCAAAAGGCAACGGTGTGTTCAAAAAAGTGTGGTAATAATGTATGGGTTCTGTAGCTTACTTTTAAAAAATTATATTATGGAAAATTCTTTGCAGTCATTTTATGTTGGTGTGATGGGCTAAAGGTGGCGTGGAATAATCAGTCTGCTATTGTACCGTTCGTAGACAACTGAAGAGTGTTGCACCCATTTCCTGTGCAGAGCAGGAGTCATTGGAGCCCTGCATTGGACTGGTACACACACATCACAGCTGCGCTTTTGTGTGTGTGTGTGTGTGTGTGTGTGTGTGTGTGTGTGTGTGTGCGTGACCATGTGTCCATGAGGTCATTTCTTGTGACTGAACTCGTGTGGGAGTGCATTTCAGCATTTCATGTGCATATTCTCACCTGATCTGAGAGTCAAGTTGCTGTAAGACCTGCTGTAGTTCCTCTTGCAATCTCTCACCCTCCTGCTGACTGCACACCAGCTGCTCCTGCAGCTCCTTACTGGCCTGAAGGCTGTGCTGCAGCTGCATGGTGCAGAACAGACAGGCAAGAGCTCATACACCCACATTCACGTTTCCCAGAATGCCTCACTCTCAGACTGGCAGGAGCTAATACACCCACATTCACTACATTTCCCAGAATGCCACACTTTGACAGGCAGGAGCTCATACACCCACATTAGCTATGTTTCCTAGAGTGTCTCACTCTCAGAGAGGCAGGAGCAAACACCCACATTCACTGCATTTCCCCAGAGCGCCTCACCCTCAAGAAGGCAGGAGCACAGGCGTAGATTTGAGTAGATCAGCTTTCAGACATACCAAAAATATCCTGACCAAGTTCAGATCATAGTAGAAAACAAAAGAAATGCGAAATCGTAAATCCAACATGATCCAATCAAATGTAATGTTTGGTTTGTGGCTTTGTCCAAATAGATACTCAACGGTCAAATTTAAAGTGTTAAAAACTGCACTGAAAGATGCTTAATAGACAGGATTGCCAAGTGGCTAGCTAACATAGCTAACATAGCTATATATATATATATATATATATATATAGCTTACAATTTGCTAATATGTTATATGTATGGTATCAGGTTATATACTGAGACAAAATGTACCTGAATTATTAAATACCCGTATTGATGCTGTGAATACTCAGGGTTTTGCTTGTTGTGCTACAGATTAATTACAAACAGGGTGAATAAGCATACTTAGGCAGATTTACAGGTTGTATTGGTGCTCAGAACAAAATTAAGCAAACTACATAACAGCGCAAGTGGGACCGTTTCTCGATTTTGGTATGTTTAATGCCATTTGATGTTCTCAGATGAGTTTTTTGGTGTTACATTTTGTGTAACTATGTTTAACTTTCTAATTCTTCATTTGTTGAACCTGATACACCATAAAATAAGGATTTTTTTGGGACATTTTGGTGTTATTTTCCATCAAAGTCCATGTGGGTTGACTCCCACCCTCATGAAGTTTATTTGACATATCAAGCTTGTGACACTTGGTATTGATTTGTACCAATTAATTTGTGAAACCTGATGCTCTTGGTCATCAGAAAACCTAAAAACAAATGTTGAATTACAGACTTCATATTTTAACCCCCCTGACACATTTTTGTAACATATTAGCAAATTGTGAGCCATATATGTATCCACTCACTTGATTTCATTTTCCTCTCTACTAGAACAGAGCGGGTTTTGGAGGTGTGCAGAGATGATTTGTAGTAGTTAGTGAAGGTTGTGGAAAGAGAAAGAAATTCAAAAATTAACTGTCCATTGAAACTCAAGTATTTGATGACCAGTGGCAGAAACACAGAGGTGAAATTGCACCCAAACCCCAAGCGATGTGGTCATGGGGATCCATTCACAATTAAACTGAATGCTGTGGCTATATGATCACTGTGAAGAAAAAGTGTACAAAAAGTACTTTCTTGTAGACTCTACCTACATGGCCAGTGACACAGTTAGATCAACAAATTATAGTTCTATATAATTATATTTAATTAAATAAGTTTCTTCAGTTTTATAAACAACAGTAAAAACAAATCTTTGTCCTGGGAAGTAATATTCTTAAGATTTCAGTAATATTCTTAAGATTTCAATCTGTTAATATTAGATAATCATGCAAATATGTAGGGACCAACGTTAGATAAATTTTTTTATAGAAATTGATAGTGGATAGGCTGCATATTTTTTGTTAATATACTGGACAAAGAAAATTAGGGATCACCCCAATTTTCGAATTTGAAATATTTGATAGTTCAAATTATGTTCCATATCATATTTCAATATTAAAAATCAGAGTGATCCCTAACTTTCTTTGTCTAGTATATTATGGAAAAATCCCTCCATTTGCTTTTATAGTGGAGATTTATGGGAAATATGATGACCAATCAAATCAACTTCCCTAAAAAATGCGGTCATCAATGAACAAACACAAAAATAGGAGAAAAAAGTATCGAGGAAGAAAAGGCGAGGGTAATGCTGCCTCAATAGGAGCGATCTGATACACAACACGGCTCATCGCCAGGCGGATATGACGTCAGAAAATCACGGGTCAAATGTAAAAATGTCGACGAGCGAACTTCCGCTGATATCCGCGCACGGTCAAACGCTAGCTAATACAATGGCGATTTATAGCGTTTCGTTCCAAAACGTGAACTCCGGCTTTAACTCGTTTGTAGCGTTTATTTGAATTTTGCGGTATTTTCATGTTCATATCTGTGTATCCACGATGGTATTCGACTCTGGCTGCGCAATGCTCATCGCATTTAAATCATGCAAGCATTGGCTTGGCGAAGCTGGTCTTATTTCCGGAAGTGCGGGTATTGAGAAAAAATCCCCTTCCTTCATCTCATCTCCCGATTTACGACAGTTTTGCGCTATATCAGATCGCTCCTATTAAATTCCTATGTTTGTGTCCTTGTGCTATGTGCAGCAGTAGAGCACCTGAGCGAAATCAGACGGTGTTACCGTAGCTAGCCAGGATGCCATTAGGCTGGCTAGCTAATTAACCTACTCCTCTCCTAGAGGAGTGGGACTTCATTTTACATGCAGCAGCTTTATTTTTTCGAGCTCAACCATTCCGCCTACGCAAGACAGTCGGCATCAGGGTGTCAATGCCTAGCAAGCACCCAGTTTTTGTTTGAAAATGGACACTGAATTGGAAATTTAAGATCTATGTTACAAGAATGCATTTAATAATCAAAAAAATTTTGTTTTTTGCATAAAGCAATTAAGTTGCGTTGGTCTGAAAACGCCAAGTGATGATTCTTCTCCTTAAAAAAAAAAAAAAAAAAAAACAGCGCAAAAACTGATTTCTAACTTATGTGGGGGAAATGCGCGATGTTGGGCTACACAGTAACCGAGCTATGCATTTCCAAGTATGATTTGTATGGCTAATCGTGCGACTGGCGTCAGAACGTAACATCAGATCACTAGCTAGCTAGCATGTGAGCTATAGCCAGCCAATAAATTACCATATAGTAATTGTAATGTTTGCTAATAATGCAACATACCATCATGTAATTACATAACTGATAAGTTGTAAAGAGTATTTAAATCATTTGATATTGTTAAGCTTCATAATAAATGATCATCACATAAATAACCGTTGTAAACTTATAAAATCAAATCAAAGGTATTTGGGTACAAAATAGAATAAGAAGCTTATGAATATGGTATCTATATATGTAAATCATGGAGGGACCTCGCATGGCATTATTAAAAACAGTGAGATGCATCATGATAATCTTTAACCTTTAGCATGTTAAGTTAATTTAAGCCTATTGCATGCTGGCAGCTGAGTTCTGGATCAGTGTAATATAGCCTGCAACTGGCTTATTTTCAAGACTGATCCAGATATCACACCTACTGATATTAAAAAATTATATGCGCCATTTTTTGTATTCATTTGTGAGATAAAAAAAGTTCTAATTCAACATTTCATATAGATTTATTTAGTTTGTTAAAAAAAAGAACAAAAAGGGAACTATTTGATGTAGTATGAGTGTACTGGTACTGTACAGCGATCACAACAGTAATTTTACATTCGCATGTATGATGAAAAATGGCTAGATTTGCAATACCTGTCCAACAAGAATTGTCTACATAGCTAGCAAGAACAATGCAAGAGAGATGTGGGACACAAAATCCATAACATCAGCATTTAATAATCTGTCACATTTGGCAATGGTCGTATGCATAGCCACTGTCTCTCCATTGCTCGCTATCAGCGCGACCGCACTCATACTGCGTCATGTACTCACTTTAAAATGAAGTTATATTAGCACTTGCCGCTGAAATGATATTTGGATCTTGGAATTCCTAAACACAGTTCTTCTTGTCGAGCGATCTTGCCGGCAATCGGAACAGATATAAACAAACGTGGCGACTGTGGTCGCCAGCAGTTGCACAGAATAAGGAATATATGGGCGAGTACGGTCGCCGGCAGTTGCACAGAATAAGGAATATATGGGCGAGTACGGTCGCCGGGAGCACGCTAAAGGTTAAATGGAAAAGGGTGTATTTACACTCAGATTTTTGCAAAAATTTTCCACCTTGCGTGCTATGCATGCCTGCGATACATGTGTGTACCTACCAACTCTCATGTTAAACCTACGTCCTTGGCAAGGAGCGCACACCTGCATTCACTATGTTTTCCAGAATGCTTTACTCTCCCAGGGAGGCTTTCGCTAATACACCCAGAGTCATTATTTCCCAAAATACTTTCCTCTGAGAGTACAGTCTGTTGCTCATAAATCCACACACACAACATTCACCAGAATGCCACCATCTAAGAGTGTATCTGGAGCTCATAAATCCCCATTAGCTACAAGTGCCAGAACGTCTCATTAATGCTGACACTCAAACTCACATTTCCCAGAGTGTTTTCCTCTCAGAGAAGCTGTGGCTCATAAACCCACATTAACTGCATTTCCAAGAACACCCTTCTATTGAAGTTCAATAAACCCACATTTACTACACTTCCCAGAATGCTGATTTCAATCCGACCCCTTCGGAAGTGCACACCTCTTCATTAGATCTGCTGCGCTCACTCTCCTGCACCTCCAGCCGAGTCTCCAGCTGTTGCAGGCGGAGGCCCAGCTCGCCTTTGGAGCGGTTCAGCTCTGCCTCCTTGGCGCGCAGCGAGTGGACCTGCTGCTGTAGCTCCGCCTCCTTCTGCTCCACCAACTTCCTGTGGAAAAAAAGCCCACAGGAGGGGAGGCCCTGTGTTAGTTCTCTCGCAGTCAGGGAAACATTGCGACAAAATCACCTGACTCGTGTTCAGAAATATTGTGGTTAGATACTTTAAAATAATCATGTGTGGCCGTGTCTTCGTTCCTGTATGTCTTTACTGTATGTCTTATGATTCACTGACTTATTTTGTTTAATCATCTTAGCAAGAGCAAGAGCTACAATTCAGACAATTTTTGTTGTTTCAAGAATCTTGATTCCCTAGGAGCATGGTAGTGCAGCTGTAGAGCAATGTACGCAAGCTCACTACAGCTGTGGCTGGAAAAAGTTGAAAATTTTACAGAAAGTACAGATTTCCCCGCTTGATCATGCCAAATAAGGTGCTCATGTAAATTATATCAGCCAGGACTGTCCCACCATAAAATACTACTGGGATATACAAGTACCACTTCCTGTTTTCCAAATAATTCTGCTGAAATGAGAGTTGTTCTTATATCCATACTTATATCCATTAGGTAACTGATTCATACTACTTTATTCAGAATTGAAAGGGTTAAGTCGCAAATACAGAGAATAGAAGCAAACTTCGTCTTCCAAGGAAATTCAAGTTTGTTCACAAGAAAAAGACGTTCTGGTTCCTCCATCGTATAAATTCCACTTAAAACATTCCAAATGTCTTAACTTTAAGCCTCAACCAATATAGAAGAATGAGCCGCCCACAGTTACCATAGCAGTGATCAGCTGTACTTGTCTTTATTGCAGATTGGAAACCCCCATCTGTTAAAACAGCAGCCTGGAATGCTTTTGCTAGATGACTCTGCTTGGAATGACTGGATGACTTCCAGCAGTGTTCTTTGTGAGAGACGCGAATGAATTCCTGCAGCAGGCTAAATATGTCCATTCCCTTCTCCACAGCCCCTTGAGCAGAACTGTGACTCAAACCACATGACTTCCATTGTGTTCTGCAGCACTGCGTTCCACAGGAATACAGCCAAGCTTCGAAAAATAACAGCTCTCCACACCATTTTGTTCCAGCCACCAAGATTTGCTATGGCATGATTTGGCATGATTCCTCAGTCAGAAAGAAGAGCAAATAGGTGAAATCGGTCGTCTGAGTTCATGAGTGGAACAAACATGAGGCAGGACAGACAATCTTTATGCCGCTCGCAAATCCAGCATCTACAGAGCACAGGTGTTGATCGATCCTGGTGTTGACCAAGAAAGCAGCAGGAACGAATTTGAACGTGAATACTCAGCTGATGTGCGGGGAGAGTTCTGGAACAAAGATGCTGCTGTGTAGCACCAAAGTAGATGCTACATGTAAGCAACGGTTGAAACGAGTTTTTAACTGATGACTGTAACGCACTGGAGTGTGGAGAGGGGAAGAAAGCGGAATGTAAATGTTCGGATCTGTCCATCCATCTCTCTCTCTCTAAACCACTCCAGTCCTGCAGTGTCTCCTTTTAATCAACAAAGAAAGAGTTACACGCACATCACGTATACGTGCAAGGCTATCAAATAAAACGCGCCAATAAAGAAAAGGAGGAGACGCCTGCACACTTACTCCAAGCCACCAAAGAAAACTTTATTGATTAAAAAAGGACAACGTTTCGATCCGACTTGGAAGGATCCAAGTCGGATCGAAACGTTGTCCTTTTTTAATCAATAAAGTTTTCTTTGGTGGCTTGGAGTATGTGTGCAGGCGTCTCCTTTCTTCCTTTTAATCAACAACCAATTGATACATTGACTATTAAGTGGACTATCTCGCCCATTAGCAATTTAAATGAATCACTGGGCCAAAAAATATGTCTGAACAGCCAACAGACTGTAACCACTGAGGTACTCCAGGACAGGAGTATGACACCCCAACCCGACAAGGACAGGAGTTAGCCCCAGGCAATAAAACAAGATTATATTGAAATTTTGAGATAAGGCAAGATATTGTCTGGATTTTGAATATCGCAATATGATGAAAAGTCTTTCCAGGTTGGCCAGGTTGTTAAATACGTTAAAGGAATGCAGTTTTCTGCACTTATTAGACTGTTCTTGCTGTTGCCTATACTTGCTTGGTCATCATATCCACATAACTAATGACTACTGACCAAAAATATCAATGCGTAAATATTTTATGGAAGGAAAATTATTAATCCCTTCAATATCGCCACAATATCAATATCAAGGTATTCAGTCAAAAATGTTGTGATACTTGATTTTGTTCATATAGCCCAGCCCCATCAGGAGTAAAAAGGGGGCCGAGTCAGGGGAGGGAGAGGCGAGGTGGAGGTGTGGGGGACAGGTGGAGGTGGGGCACCTCTGCAGCTGCTCGTCCTGTAGTTTGGCTCTCAGGACAGACAGGCTATTGGACAGCTCCCGGGTGTCCCGCTCCAGCCTGGCCATCTCCCCAGCCCGAGCCTCCTCCAGACGCAGCTGGTGCTGAGTGCTCTTCAGCTGCTGCTGCAGCTCCACCACCTGTAGAGGGCGCATCACACGCACCTGAGGGTGGGCTAGCGCTCACCATTTACTTACATTTTAGCGAAAGAGGGGAAATTTGGCCCCAAAGACCAAAATCCAGGGGCATTTCAAAAATATTGGCAAATATGGGGAAAAGATTTCATCTCTGTTGGAAGCTAGAAAGTTAAGAAAATAGGCTGTTCAAGATGAGCTTATAGCCATTTAAAGGCAGGTGCCATAATTCAGCGGCTTTGCTATGATTGTTCAGTTACTGTGGACACCATTTTCCATCCTAAGTAGTCTAAACACCATACCTTTGTGTAATTGACAATATAATGGAAATATTCTAAAATGGCATCGGCAATAGGATTTTTTTGCCTCCTGCCTCGTGACTTCAGGGGCATTTTAAGAATTACGAAGGAATTTTTGCCCCTTGCCCTCTTCAATTTCTCACACAGGCAGGGATCAACAATGGTTCCTGTTTGGCATGAAAAACTCTTCTCCAGGTATTATCTCCTTAAATCACATCTCTTATTGACAGGAAACCAGAGCCACTTGATTCTCAAAGTGTCACAATCTCTACTCTGAATTGGGTAAAACTCATATGGTGCTTCTTGTGGGTGGGGCTTGTTCACGGATTTCCGAATGTCGGGCATGTGATGTGTACCATACCCGAAAGGTCCCTTTCAGAAGTTCAGGACGCTGACAGATGCAGACAGACACCTTACTTTAGTCTGCTGTAGGTCACTGAAACCCATCCCTCCAACTACCAAATCCCTAGTTCAAATGACAGATTTGAGGTATCACTAAACCACTGAATGAGAATGCTGAAGGAGGCACTGAGGCAGGGAGAAGTGCCCATCTCAGAACCTTTTACAATGGCACGAACTATTGCCAGCAGTTTAAATTGTCTAATTGCAGGTGACAGGCATTAGACCATTGCTAACAGTCACCAGTTGCAGCTCATAGTGTCTTAGCTCTCCGATCTGAACCAGACTTAAGTATCCCATAATTTCATACATGTTCCCTTCTTCAACAAGCATTTGTCACAAATGTGACCATGTCCCCCACTGCAAAGACAAAATGGATGTCTTCTTGTTACATTGTTGTAAAAATTAAAAATTTGCTACCAAAATTGAAGAAATTCTATCAACCGGTTCTTTATCTCGCTAACAAGACCGGGACAAACAGACAAATGGATACCATGTCAATAATTTATAGGCATCCACATATCATTAAATGTAGGCCACGTCACAAAAATGAGTGGAATGCATTAAAATGTTCCTGAGATTTAGCACCATAAGTCTGGTGAGACATGGTCAATTGCTTGTAGCTACCTTAAAAATTAAGTCAATTTCACAAAAATTGACTGGTTTCTGCACATTGCCCTAGAACGCCTTTCTTTTTTGACTTTTATTTTGTGAGAGCATTATAATACAGTGCTTACTTTCAGACGACATACAATTATACTTCTTCTGGCGCTCACAATTGAAATTTTTGTTTACAAAACATGAAACAAAATACAGAAAGTCAAATATATAATATTTGAGAACTTTGAACAAACTGGGAAAGATAGACATATATGAAAGAGCAAATAAAAAAGAATGGTCTACCAGGGAGTTTTGAAATACACTGAACAAAAATATAAACGCCCCATGTCAAATACTGATGCCACATGGAGTTAACAACTCTAAGTGAGCATATGCTGACTTTTACTTGTATAATAGGGATATTTCTCTTGATTTGTGTACCATTTTTTAATCCATCTCTCTGTCAGTGAGCATTTGCTCAGTGATGCAGTGATTTCACTCAGTACATGGGTGTGGCATTTCGAGACAGTGATCAGACAGAATGAGCAGTACCCAGACACTCCTTATACTGGGGACAATAAAAGGCCACCCCAAAATGTCAAATTTTGTCAAAAGTCATCATGCCTCAGATGTCTCAGGTCATGCGGGAACGTGCCATTGGCATGCTGGATGCAGGGATGTCCACCAGAGCGGTTGCTGTGCAGCTGAATGTTAACTATCGGACGATAGGCCATTTGAGAGTTAGTTTCCGACAGACGGGCAGTACTGCAAATCAACCTCATCCACGTCAGCCACGTGTGACCACACCAGCACAAGATCGCTACATCCGGCTCGTCCACCTGCGGGATCAGCTCAGACCATCGACACGCACAGCTGATGAGACCGTTGGTCTGCACAACAGACGCATCACACCACAGACAGTCCGTAACCGCCTGCAAGAGGCCAACTTGCACGCTCGGCGCCCTCACCATGGTCTGGATCTCACCGCTGTCCGGCGTCGGAACAGACTTGCATGGGCAAACGCACACGTTCGATGGCCCTTGGCACGCTGGAGAACAGTGCTATTCACAGACGAATCCCGGGTCCAGTTTTTTGTTAATAAAAACTCAAAAATTTGACATGGGGCGTTTATATTTTTGTTCAATGTAAAATATAAGTAATACAAACTAATTGTTAGGCCCAATAAAACATTCAATAATAGAGTATAAAAATAGCATTACAGGATCATCCATTCAGTACTTCTGTCTGTAGGGGACTAACTTATCTAACCCACTTGGTCCATAGTTTAATAAATGCATTTTTCTGAAGGCGAAAGGAGAAGGAAATCTTTTCCACAAGATAAATGTCATTTACTATAACTATCCACTCCTGTATTGTGGGTGGGTCAGGGAGCAACCAATGCCTTGTAAGTGCTTTTTTACCAGCGGTTATCAAAATACCAAATAGATATTCATCAGCTCGTCTGAGCTGTAAGTCTAAATTTCCTTAAAATAATTTGGAGAATTGTATAGGTAGATTAGTGTTAAATATGCCTCTAATACTTTGTGGAGCTTTGTCCAGAAGGATTTAACCACTGGACACTCTCAAAAGATATGCCAGTGATTGGCTTCCCGGTGTCCACACCGTCTCCAGCACGCAGCTTCCCCTCCAGTAAAATGTGCCTTTTGTTTTGGTGTAATGAAGAAACGGACCATACACTTCCATCCAAACTCCCGCCACACGAGAGCTAGTGCATTTCCACTGGGAATGGCAAGTGCCAAGCCAATCCTCTTCAGGTGTAATAGATTACCTTCCTTCTCCCATTTTTCTTAAACATATCCTGTACTGTGGGACTTTTTAAACAATAGGCCTTTATAAATTATAGGGATGACACCCTTATTTGACTTACTTTGGAAAGCATCAATAAAAATGATCAATATCGGGTCATTTAGGTCTGTTTCCTTCCTAATGTTATGTTCAAAATGATTACGTACCTGGAGGAATCTATAAAAATCAGTCCTTTCAAGGTCATAGTCTTCCCTCAACTTTTCAAAGTTTTGAAACTGTCCCTTTTCTGTAAGAGAGTAGTATGTATGTTGTTATTCCTTTCAAAATCTGTGATTTAAATCCCTTATCTATTGTGTTAGGCTTAAACTCAGGATCATAGGCACACCATTGAATTATCTGTAATTTATTACTTAATTTGTACTCCTCTCTTATCATATTCCAGATTTTTAACTGCACTTTGATCCATGGGTTCTGTACCTCATCTACAAATATTCCCAGATGTTTGTGAGATAGTACTGCTTGTATTGGGGGGGTCAACCTAAGTAGAGAGTTCGATATCTTTCCATCTGGCTTGATAGGATGGCTTACACAAATTAGTTAGGGGTCTAATCTGAGCTGCATAAAAATAATCTTTAAAATTAGGTAGTGCCATTCCCCCTTGCTCTTCTGGAAGTTGTAAAGTTTTAAATCTAACCCTGGGTTTTTTACCCTGCCAAATAAATCTGGAGATAATCTTGTTCAATTCAGAAAATTGTTTTGAGGAAATTTCTACAGGGAGTGCCTGGAATAAGAAGAGATATCGTGGGAGAATATTCATTCTTACAGAATCAATTCTGTGACTAAGACTAAGGAAAGAAATTGAGTTCCATCTGTGTATGTCTTCTTTAATTTTCGTTAAGAGGGGGCCATAATTTATCCCTGCCAGTGTTTGAATTCTTTTCGGCAAGTTTATTCCTAAATATTTTAATGAATTCTGATCACAATTAATATGAAATTTCTCCTGAAGTTGTTGCCGTCGGTTGATAGTTGATAGCCAAAATTAGTGTTATTTGTATATTTAATTTATATCCTGAATAATTACCAGATGTTTCTAGAAGAGCCAATAATTTGGGGAGTGAATTAGGAGGGTTACTTAAAAAAAAAAGCAAGACGTCGTCAGCGTACAGTGCCACCTTGTGGTCTTCTCCATTAATGCAGATGCCTTTAATAATCTGAGTCTTTCTTATCCACTGAGCCAGGGGCTCTATATAGAGTGCAAATAGCAGGGGCGAAACCGGGCATCCCTGTCTCGAGCCGCGTTCCAGTATTATAGCATCCGAAAGGTATCCATTTATTTTTATCCGGGCCGATGGTTTGCTGTATAATGTACGAATCCCTCTAATAAAAATGTTGTCCATGCCAAATCTTTCTAAAACTTTGTATAGAAAAGGCCAACTCACCGAGTCAAAGGCCTTCTCAGCGTCTAAACTAATTAAGCAAGCTTCAATATTATCTGGCACACCTTTCTAACAAATTTGAATAAAATTCCATCAGCTGGTTCATGAGATATCATGCGAACAAGAGGGGGGCGGACAGGTGGACAGATGGGCAGACAAAGATAAGTATTATGTCCAACAAAAAGGAATACAAGGTCAGCATTGCTCAACCCTGTTCCAGGAGATCCACCATCCTGCAGGTTTTCATTTCAGACTCTTAATTTTAGCAATAAAACAAGATTTATAGCTGTTGAATGAGGCTCATTTTGTTGGGGCCAGAGTGAAATCCTGTTCATGGAAAGCTTTTGCAGGACCTTCAAACCACGTTTGTTGGGGCTGGAGTGAAATGCTGCAGGACTGCCAATACCCAGGAACAGGTCTGGGCAACCATCTATTAGAATGTCCAGTCAGTTTGCAACAGGGTGCTGACATATTATATTGCAATAAAGTTATTTATCCAAAGCAACTTACAACTGAGAAAACCAAGTATGATCCAGTCCCCCCTGGAGCAATATATGGTTTAAGACCCATTTCAAGGCCCCAATGGTTACAATGATTTGCTTGTGTCTACAATAGTGGTTTGAGTCACAGCCAAATTTCATTTTGCCAGGCCACAGACCTTTTTGTCGGCAGCGATGAGGCGCGTTCGCTCGGTGTTAAGCTCGTCCTGAAGGGCGCTGGAAGCGTGTCTGCTCTGGCTGCTCCGCCCCAGCTCCAATTCCAGGTCCCGCCCCCTCTGCTGAAGTCGTTCAAGCTCCGCCTTCTGACTCTCCCCCGCCTGCTCCAGTTGGCTCACTTTGGACTGAGCCTGCTTGAGCTCCGCACACACCTATTACATTACATTAGTTATTCATCTGAAGCTTTTCTCTGAAGCTAACCCCACCCCAGAAACAACCTGGGGGGCCTAGCTTCTCTTACTTCAGCAAGGGTTCTTGTGTTCTCCTGACCTAAACCTTCTCCTGGTCCAGCAGGGGCTCCAGTGTTCTCTTGACCTTAACCTTCTCCTGTTCCAGCAGGGGCTCCTGTGCTACACTGACCTTAACCATCTCCTGTTCCAGCACGGGTTGCTGTGCTCTCCTGACCTTGATCTACTATTGTTCCAGCAGGGGCTCCTGTGTTCTCCTGACCTTAACCTTCTCCTGTTCCAGCAGCAGCTCCTGTGCTCTACCAACCATAAACTTCTCCTGTTCCAGCAGGGACTCGTATGCTCTACTGACCTTAACCTTCTTCTGTTCCAACAGGGCCTCCTGCGCTCAACTAACCTCAACCTTCTCCTGTTCCAGCAGGGGCACCTGTGCTCTACTGACCTTAAACTTCTCCTGTTCCAGCAGGGGCACCTGTGCTCTACTGACCTTAAACTTCTCCTGTTCCAGCAGGGGCACCTGTGCTCTACTGACCTTAAGCTTCTCCTGTTCCAGCAGGGGCACCTGTGCTCTACTGACCTTAAGCTTCTCCTGTTCCAGCAGGGGCACCTGTGCTCTACTGACCTTAAGCTTCTCCTGTTCCAGCAGGGCATTGTGTCTCTTCAGGTCCAGATTCTTCTCCCTCTCATAGCGTAGCTCACGTTCCGCTGAGCTGAACAGGCTCTGCGTCCGCTGGAGGTCCTGCCGCAGCTGCTTCCAGTCCTCCCCCTTCTGCTGAAGCAGTGCATCCTGAGACTGTGGAAAAGGAGAGAAAAATGCAAGTGAAGACAGGGAATCTAACAAATACCTGAATTGGTACTCCCTTGCTCCTTAAAATATCCTACGTCAGACGTCCTATACTAAACTGCTCACAACATGGTCTGTGGATTATCTTGAGTAACTGGGTCATGATATAAGGAAACATACATTGCATTTGAATATTTCAATTATTTTTTGGTGCTTTAAGCACAAGACTAGAGGCACTCGTAGAGTGCAAACCTCCGCCAAGGCAGCACAATCCAAATGTGCATGAGTGGGAGCAAAGTTGAGTTATCGCATGTGATAGGATTTCAAGATGGCTGCCATGGCGGCCATATTGTTTCACTAATCGTGGTCAAAATAAATAGGGTCCATCCTTGATGTAATAGCAATCCACCCACAAAATTTCAGACAAATCCGTGCATTACTTTTTGAGTTATCGCATGTGATAGGATTTCAACATGGCTGCCGTGGCGGCCATATTGTTTCAGTGATCGTGGTGAAAATCAATAGGGTCCATCCTTGTTGTAATAGCAATCCAACCACAAAATTTCATACAAATCCGTGCATTACTTTTTGAGTTATGTTGTTCACAAACAGACAAACAAACAAACAGGGGCGAAAACATAACCTCCGCCCCAACTTCGCTGGCGGAGGTAATAAATGCAATGTAATTCCATGATATGTGAGAGGGGGCAGTTTTCTCCAAGGCCAATATGTCCAAAACTCGACTCATACCAAAATAATCAACATGGATTAAAGGCACTACAGGGAAGAAGAAAAAATTTAAATTTTTGATTTTGGGGTAAAACTTCCCATTAATGACAGAGGACCCCTATCAATTTCCATGTCAGGCACAAGGAAATGAAGGACGTGTAAAATAAATGATTGGAATTAACCTGTCTTTTTCTTCTAAACGTACAGCACTGCAGAAAGCGCAGGGCCCAATATTGTGAATCATATTTCCGGAGTTTGCTTTATAACCGCTCTTCAGCAAAACATGAAAAACCAAAACAGTAACTAAAACAAGCAGTGAAGAAAAAAGTTTTCCTGGGTGCAGTTCCATTACAGGTATATTACCGTGGAGTAATGAGAGGGGAGTCACCTTTATTCGAGACTGGGCCTCGCTGATCTGAGCCTGCAGGGCCTGCTGGTGCTGACTGGCTAACTGCCGCTCTTCCTCCAGGGTGGAGTGCAGTTGGGCCATCTCCATCTTCACTGACGCCAACTGGAAGCAATCATGGAAGGGGCCGTGGAAAAATGAAAGAACGCAAGGACACATTCGGCCTTGTGAACTAGTTTCCTCTCCATGTCAGTTTATGTGTGGAGAAACTTCTTTCACAGAATGGCAGTCACGCATCGCTCAGGTGGTGTTACATACAGGTCATGGTTAAGAAGTGCTTCAATTCCGCAGTAGCCATGTTTCCATCCATTCCCAAGCAAATTTTATGCCGACTTTTAAAATATAGCAAAACAATGTGAATTAGGCACGTTTCCATCGACCAGTTTGAAACGAATAAACTAGGCTTTGCAAAGCATCGTTTCATCGTTTCTTCTGAAGTTGGCAGAATGGGCTACTCAACATAGTCTGTTGCGAACCAGAAACAGACAATCAGTTATGAGAATTGAATATACACTGCGTCAGTACTAATTCAGCAATACTTACTCCATTATATCCCATCTTTCATTTTGCGCATTAACCCCTTAAGCCCTGAGCCTCTTTTTCGAAAATGGCAAGCCCAAAATGAAATGAGTATATCTCTGCGACTGCTTGGTCCATTTGAATAATCTTGGTATCATAATAAAGGTAAAACCATTTGGGATTTCTGCCCTGGTGTAAAAATCACTATATATGTTACTGAGTCAGAGTAAACGGAGATGGAACACAGTATAAATGAAAGATCTCATTTTGCACCAAACAAAGTTTTAGTTCTATCCCTTGCAAATTTGTCGAGTTGCAGTCTGAAACCTCTAAAAAATTACAGCACAGAATCTCATTATTATCTGTGCCAAAATTTATTCTGATCAGGTAAATCAGAGCAAAATGAGAGAGGAATGTCTAGGTGGCTTCTCCAATTTGGCAATTTAGGTACCTTGTGTTCCATTTAAGATTTCTCAGATAACAAACTGTTAAACTCATCTAATTTCACTTATATGTCACTACAGGCATACATTCCATCAAAATACAACATTTTTTAATTTTTAGAATGAAAAAAAAAATTATTATTATTTCTGCCTGTTTTGTTGCCTATACAATTTCCCATTATAATACATACAATGAAAATGAAGTTTGACTCCACTGGAGCAGATTTATTAAAAAAAAACAAAACAAATAAATAAAATTATAAATACAAAGGCAATGTGAAAAAATGTTAAAGAAAAGTAAGAATAACAAAAACCCCAGTAAATATTTGTAGAAGGAAACTGCGATTATTTCCCAAAAAATGTGCATAGACCAGGAATCGAACTTTTAAAGTCTCCCCTGCTGCACAGCATTTTAACCATTAGGCTACGCTAACTCACTGTGATATTGGGGTCAAATTGCCAATTTAAGGAATGGGTAAAGAAAATACGTACTGTACTGTTGTAGTTTCAGCATTTGTGCAAAATAGCGCAAAGATTCTCTCAGAAAACGACTTTGAAAATGAATGTTGAATATTTAGCGGATAATTATTTGGACAATACCTCAAACAAACTAGTTATGCGTTTACATTGTCACGCTATTCAAGAACAGGCAAATAGCCCATGGACTCAGTTTGACGCACTGGGAACGCAAGGCTGTAGCTCAGGCTAGGTTTCTGCGATTCAGGTGGTTTAGAGTTCATTGGAAACATCAGGACCCATAGAATCAAATAACTACCAGCATAGTCTTACTGACAGCATCACAAGCCGATCGCAGAGAGGAAAATACATTGCAAGCAAGCTGAATGCTGAGGAGCTGAGATCTTTGAAGCAACGCTCTGGGAAAGAACATGCTAGGATACTGGCAGATCTAGTTTCGTTTTAACATGAACACATTGGGCTAACAATAGCGAGCGCAGATTTACCCTGGAGCAGTTTTTTATTACAAAATATCAAACGTAAGAATTTTTTATTTTGCTCATCTCTGTAGACTGTAAAGTGTATGCCTGCTGTTCTTTGAGTGTGGTGTCGGTTTAAAATGACAGGGCTCATTTGAGGTATCGTTTGTATGCATAGCACAAATTCAGGAGAAATTCTGGTGATTCAGCGCTGATATGATTTTATCCTATGTTTTGCTACATGCTTATTTACTTGCTTGGTGCTTGAATTGTGTTCGGTTGATGTAAAAAATGGTCTACATGAGCTTTTGGCCGAGTTTCTTCGCGAAATGTGGATATGCCGCATGACAATGTTGCGATTTGGAAACATGCCGTATTTCTTATGCGTAACAACCGGCCCCTGGTACCAGGGTGTAGGGCTTAAGGGGTTAACCAGTTTTGGAAAATGGCAAAATCCGACTCAAGTGAGCTTAAAAACTTTTTCAGGGAAATTGGGGAGATCATTTCAAATTTTGCTGTTCCTATCAACCTTTTCCAATGCAACACTTCAAAATGTCATAGGAAAATACAATCATGGAAACGTGGCTCACGTCGAACACAGGATGAGGATGTACGTTAGATCGGTGTAAACAATTATTATTGGTATTACTGTGGGCATTATAATTCAGGAACCATTCATCACTCTGCCAGGCTTGGTCTGGACCCCCTAAGGGCCTCACTTTCTGCAAATCAACCTGACAACTTAATCGAAGCTCTGACAATGTGTGAAAAAAACATCCTGAGATCACCAAGAAAAGTACCTCCAGCCAATTTCCACCTGAGCCCCAGTGTATGCCCAAACACAGTTCAACCCGAAATCCACATTTTGCTCCCTCTTTAAAATGTTAACCACCTTAATCACATTTCCCCCTGAGCTTTACCTGAGCCTCAACAGATAGCTTGAATAAAACTTCCTTCATCTGTGAAGGGCTAGCACCCAGAAAAGCATCTATTCCTTTAAGTGCACAAACTTACGCTACAAAGCGGGCGTGTGAAAACAAAACATCCATGTAGTGTAGGGGTGTCAAACTCCAGCCCTGCTGGTTCTTGCTGTATTTCTGCACTAGTAATTAACTTGAGTCACCACCTAGCTATAGAGTTCTCGTACCCAGTTCACAAGGCCCTAATTAGCTGCTAATTGGAAGGAGATCACAAAAGCCTGCAAACACTGCACCCCTCCAGGGCTGGAGTTTGACACCCGCGCGGTACAGCAGAGCAAATGGCGATACTGTGCAATGGACATTTCAATGAAGTTCAAAAGGGGGGGCCTAGAATGTAAAAATACAGCTCCCTGTGCTACATGACGCTGGATGGCGGTGGCCCACCTGGCTGAGCCCGTCGTGCCCGGTGCTCTGCTGGAGAGGGGGGCTGGTTTGGGGGCCAGAGTCCCTGGTGCTCTGCTGGAGAGGGGGGCTGGTTTGGGGGCCAGAGGCCCCAGTGCTCTGCTGGAGAGGGGGGCTGGTTTGGGGGCCAGAGTCCCTGGGAGGCCTGAGTCCCTCTGGGGAGGAGCTGAGCTGGAGCCCCTTGGAGCGCTGCAGCTCCAGACCCAGGCGCCTTATCTCCTCCACGAGCCTCCTCCTCTCCTGCGCCTCCTCATCCCAACGCCTCTGCAGCTCAGAGGTGCGGCCCTGCTCCTCCCGCAGCTCCGCCCTGATGCACAAACACGCGTGCACACGCACGCACGTGCACACACATGCATGCATGCACGCAGGCACAATCATACATATACGCACAATTACACACGCACAGACGCATACACGTGCACACGCGCACACACACACACACACACACACAGAAAATAAGCTCTGATGGTATAAAAAAAACATCAACTAAATACTGACAGGTTCAGATAGTTATAGGAGTGACTCTGCACTGTTGGAATTATTTTAATTGTTTCTGATGTTTACGTAATTGCAGAAGTCCTAACAATGCAGTGTGCATTTTGGTGGATTACAATGTAATGCAGGAAAACGGTACCGCGCACATACAGCTTTTTTTTTATTTAGATCTGGCCTAGAAGTTTATTTTTTGTTTTCCACAATCAGAGTGGCAGAAGATAAAAAGGTCATGTGAGATTGTCAAATGCAAATGATGAAAGTAACATTACCAATTAGGGCTGATCTCTTTTTGTCAACTGGTCAATTGTTTGGTTGATGGGCTGTTGGTCAACTAGGATTTCTTTTGATTGAGCAATCACAAATAATCCATATCCATTGAATAATCCATTCTGCATGATGCATATATGGCCATGACAGCCCTTCACTCTTAACTAGACCCATTCTCACTTTAAATAACTTACATTATGCAAATATGGTACTATTAATGTTGTGCATAATTAAGCAAAAGTAATAAAAGCAAAATTTAATTGTAAATGTTTTAATGCATGTAAAACTGATGTGTCTAACACCCCCTTTCATGCCTCTATTGTATCCTTTTTATAGGCAAGTGAATGTGCATTTTAGTGATTTTCCCTATGTTTAAGATTTCTGATACATGCATACTTTAATTTCTCATTCTAATATAACCTAGGAACATAATGTTAAAGAAAAAATCTAGAGCGTGGCACCATATTGTTTTACTCATAGACTCAAAAAAAAGTGGAATGCAATCAAGGTTTCGCTTACCTCGGTTCAACAACGAACATGACCCATCATTTTTAAACTTTTCAACAGCTTACTTTATATTCTTTCCACGCATTAAAAATAATGTATGCACTTCATAGGTGAATATTAAAAAACAAATTACTTGCAAGTTATTAGTACTGCCTACCAAGTTATTTTAAAGGCATTTCATTTGAAACGGTAATATTATTTATAGGTGTAGCCCCCTTACGTTGCGAGCAGTCCCACTGCAACTTCAAATCTGAGCAAACTTGGAGCTGAAGCCCACCACTATCTCAGAAAACAAAAGAAAGAGAAACTAGACAGGTCGGTCACCTGTGAAAAACGGGTGTGGCCCTGATCGCCCACATTTTTCATTTTGGCTTATTTTTGACAAAAATTTGTCTATTATTCAGTGAATTCTGTTACCATGGCAACCAAAATCGATAGGCGCAGTGCCCATATACATAACAAATATAAAAGAAATGGCTTCAAATTTGTGGCCTGTAGAGCGTCCACAAGGAAATCTCTACGGCTGCAGTGGCGGACGCGGACACGTGGCAAGGCTAAATCCATTGTAGCCCCGATTTCGTCCCAGGGCTACAATAACTGATGCCCTTGTCACTGAAGCCGGTCTGACTAGCCTAAATCCAAGAGAAAATTAGAGCCAGCTAACCAAATAAAGGTTGCATTTTCCACATGTGTAATTCATTAGCAGACTACAATTACAAATGGTAAAACTTAATGTCATGGAACATTAACTAGGTAAAGGCCTGCATATAGCATTTTTTTAATCATTTATGATGTGATGGCACTTAAAAATGGTAGGTGGCAATTTGGTCTCAGTGAAGGGTAAGTTTTTTACCATAGAGAGCCGTTGTTGTTCACTCAGCATTGCAATTAATCAACAATTGAGATTTGAGACATTATGAGTGAATTTGATTTATCCTGTTTATTTTGTTAGTTATTTCTTTGATTAGTCATCCTATTATTAATAATAGCTACTTAATATCGCTTGACTTTAAGCATACTGTTATTGGTTTGATTGGTATTGCCGTTTCAATTAATGTGGAAAAACAAGGCATCTGTTACGGTAGTCAGTTAGAATGGTCTGTAACGTCAGCTGTTTTATTTAAGCACAAATTATAAACAACAAATTGAACAGCCTAAATGAAATAAAAATAACTTTTTGAACCAACTCCATGCTAAACGCAATGCCATTTACACTTTGCAACTATTTGAGAGACACCATCAGACTCCATAAGAATTTCAGACTTCTGGATTGTTATAGCCTACAAGAAAGATATTTTTGCAAAGGAGATTTCAAATCCCACTGAGACCAACCAGGTTTATTAAATAAAAGATAGCCCACGGATTAGAATGTGCTATGGTTTCGTCAAATAAAGGAATCAGCCCATTGTCTGGTCATACTTCAACTTAGCGAGTGCAACGGGAGAATCTGCAGGGGCACCATGAAAAGGAGGCTCAGAACGGAGTTCAAAAATTTTAACCGATTGACCTTCAGTGGTCCTTATGTGTCCTGTTTGTACAAAGGAGAGGGATCTGGGCACATGTGGTGAGCGCTATGAACTCTGTCCCCCAAACAATACCATGAGTAATTCGCAAACCTGCTTCATTTTATACACAACACGGGTGGGAAATACACTGTTGTTTTTCCCAGATCACCACCTTGTGGTCAAATACAGTGCTAGCGTTTACTGGGAAACAGCACGTGGGTCAGGGAAATAGTCCATACTAAGACAACTCCTAATTTAAACTCATGCATCCTGACCTATTTCATTTTCACCTCAACGCATTTTGAAATACTTCCAAGTTCGTACCCCCACGACCTAGAAGGAATAAATAAACAGACAAGGACGTCCACAACGATGGCAGACCTTGATTACCAAATCAGACAAGGAAGATAGAGGCAAGGCAGAGTAAAAGAGGGAGGTAGGACACATTCAATCAGCAAACCTCAGTGTGTTCCGGTCTCTCTCCAGACAGGACATCTCGGATCGCAGGCGCCCCACCTGGGCCCCAAGCTCAGACACCTGGCTCCTGCTCTCCCTCAGGTCCTGCTGGGCCCGGCTATATGCGGCTGTCTGAAGCTCCAGCTCACCCTTCACCCTGACCTGGGCCCGCTCCAACTGAGACACCTGCAGCCGGACAGGAGAGATTAAGCCATGTGACAGGTGCCTGTTCCTCCTCACTTGATACAGAATAACATGATAGTGGAAGAGTGAAGAAGCCATTTTGGTAAGGACATCAGAAAACCTTAAAAGAATATTGGCAAAACACTAATATGATCCACTTGGCTGCAAATTTTAAATAAGCATGAAATCCTGAGATCGCCACCATGGGATGGCTTATATCAGAGCCATCCCCTTGAAAAATATTGAACGGTTTAGGAGTTCTGGCCCAGAGAAGGATGGCCTGGAATCAAAATGTGGTGGTGGGACGGACAGACGGACGGAAGGATGGAAAGAAGTATGAAAAAGCACATCTTCAGAATAAGATGTAGCCTAGCCATATAATAAATTTCATTCAGAAATATAGAATGGTTTAGGAGTTCCAGCCCAAAAAAGTTGCGTGACGGAAGGACGGACGGACGGAGACGTGGAAGGACATCACTAATTCCAAAATCCCCATCCACTTTGTGGTGGTGGTATAATACTGTCCACAGGAATGGGCCTGTGGATTAGCCTATTGCATTGTGAACCATATCTGGCCTAGCTTCTTAACAATATTAACCAGCTAAAATGCAAATACCGTAAGATCAACATATTTTATGCCACTCATTAGTTCTGACACCACTTGAATGCATCAATAACTCTCAGCTGACAGCCGGAAAAATGGAAAATGAGTATCTCAGATAAGCGGAAGGGAAATTTATGAGAAGAAAATTAAAATAAAAATAGTGTTTGATGATGACTAGCCATACCATGAAACATATCTTATAGGGGTGCCACGGATCAAAAAACTCACGGTTCGGATTGTATCACGGATTTGAATCACGGATCGGATCACTTTTTGGATCAACAACAACAACAAAAAAAAAGACAAGTCAAAAATAACTTTGTCCTCCATTTATTTTGTAAAACACTTCTGCCCATTAAATAAAAAACAAAAACTTTTTTATATAATTTAAAGTGCAATTTAAGGCATGATACCTTCTTCTTTGAAACATGAACCATGAATGAAAAACAACTTAAAGTGCACTAAGCCATGATACTTCATGATACCTTCTCTTAAAACATGGACAGTGATTTAAAAACTAGCCTATGTCCACATCATCAAAAAAGAAGAAAAGAAAGAAGGCAAAGCATACCTCTGCTTACAATTTTAAATTCTTTTTCAAAAAGACAAGGATGTCTACATTGTCTGGGGAGAGTGTAGACCTCTTTGCAGTCACTATGTCCCCTGCAGTAGAGAATATCCTCTCGCTAGGCACTGAAGTGCCAGGTACAGCGAGATAGCATCTTGCCATCTTGACAATGTGGGGGTATTTACACTCATTGCTTTTCCACCATGTCAGTGGACCACCATCCACTGGAATTCTGCATTAATAAACTTAAATAGCCATTGAACAGCATATATTTGCATGAGTGCGATTCAACCTTTTTTCCCATCAGTGCAACCTAATTTATTTTAAGATTGCACTTCATCAAAATGATTCCAAAAGAATAGGCTACTTTTGCAGGGAAGCGTAGCTGCACTCTATGCCGCAAAAGGATAATAATGTAGGCTTTTAAATTACGAACGCTCTTGCGTCAAAGCGTTGGTAATTGAATAATTTAGTAAATTGTTATTCGTGCTTTGTGAAAGTTCACCTCACGGCATGCATTTAAAATCAATTCAAATGCAAGCTATGCATCAAACTTTCATGTTGTCAAAATCATTTATGAGGTCTTTATAGTCCGGCTTCTGGAAAAGTTGTACGGAGGTTACAATATGAAATTGTTTGAACGCCAATTATCCAGTTAATCATAAACAAAATCTAAACTTTATCTAAACAACATATTCAGCAGCATTTGCTACTTAATATTCTACTAGAATGTAGAATTTCAAGAAAATTCTGTTAATTGCCGTTTATGCAATATCATTGCAGCCCTCCACTGACGCAAAGCTTTATGTCTTAATCATCAATGGTAATTGGTAAAGTATCTTATCAGTAGCCTACTTGCTCAGTTATTTAATTCAGCTAACTGTCCCATTCTAAATTAGAAACGGTTTGAGGGTTACCTGCATTATGCTAATGTCACTGGCTGTAGACAGTTTTATTTTTACGAAAGCAAACTTAACACTCGGACCTCAGTCGGCAAAACCGCATTTACAAGAAATTAGGCGTATCAAGCAAGACACAGATACAGACAGAAAAAAATATATATGCCATTTTGAGAGCTAAGTGAATTCAGAAGCTTCTGAAGACGTTGCCGTTTTATGTCACAATTAACATGGATGGGGAAATGCTTGATAATTGCTATGAACAATGCAAGATGAGGGGAGCGGGACAGTAATTCTACCGACTGATTCTCGCATCTAAACAAATTAACACCAAGTTGCTAATTGGCAAACGTAAATGGGAACAGGTTTGTAGAAAGTATGGTGAAAGCAGGGCTAGGTAATCCTCCGATGGCAAGTTCAGGGTGCAAGAGTTTAAAAATAAGCTAAAACGCTACGATGAGAGATGGAGTTTGGACAAGGTTTTTTGTAATTCTTTAGATTATTAACATCCTTTCAATTTAACATTGTCGCGCATTTACGTCAGTCAGCTCTTCTCTATCACTTCATAATCATTATTGGCAACTGGCTAAATTGTTTGATTGTCATTTGGAGCATATTATACAGGACAGGAGCAGATTTAGGGTTGGCCAGTTGAGCTTTAAAAGGTGATGGAAGCTGCCCAACCTCGCCGACAATTAGAGGAGTTCTAATCTGAATTATCTTCCTGGAAGCACTTCAAATGATTGTCGTTTATTTCAGGCCGCTTGTATGTTTCAAGAAGAAATGGGACGCAACTGACGCACACCCCATAGTGGCAAGTTGTCTCACTGCGCTTTACGATCATTGCGATTCGATAACGTCACACCCCTAGCACAACCTTTTTTTTTCCATCAACCAATCCGCGGATCATGTCCGCACCGAACCGTGAAGAGGGATCCGTACTGATTACGGATCAACGATGATCCATTGCACTACTATTATCTTACATCACCATACTTGATGAAATAGATTTATAGTGAAATCAGTGACAAGTTGATTTATAATTAAACAATTATAAACATCTTATGCATGTCTAAAAAGTACTAATGACACAGTCTACACCTGCAAAAGCACCTTTTCTTGCAGGATGTCCCTTTCTCCCTGCAGCTGTGTGAGACTTGTGTTGGTAGCTCTCCCCTGCAGGCCCTGGAGCTCCGCTTTCAGCCTCCTCACCTCCTTCTGCTCCCTGTGCAGCTCCTCAAGAAAGAATAACCGCCAAGTCTATAAAACAACTGGGGCACACTTAACACATCAAAGGCCATTCATTTCCTAGTATCTCACTAGGCAAAAAGCAGCAGTTTGTGAAATTATTTAGGCAACCACTTCGATTTCAGATGCAAGGTCTCTGAAACAAAGTTGGTAAGTACAATGAAACAAACATATTAAGGAAAATTAAAATATGTTTTACGGCCCGTTTCATAGGACTTACATAGTGACCTAATGTTTTGACAATTATGCAAGTTATGGATATTTACCCAGTAAACATTTAAAAATTAACCACAAGAATCTCGACAGGAGTGACATTTCAGTGAGTGATATTTCAGCAAATCTCTGCAGGAGGGATATTTCAGTGAATGTCCACAGAAAAAAGATTTTGGCGAATCTCTACAGGAGTGGCATTTCAATGATTCTCTAATGCAGTAGTATTTTAGTGGACCGCTACCTCTCTGTCCTTCTTCAAGGCGGCCTGAGCTGCATTCAGGTCCACCTCCAACTGCTTCCTCCACTCCTTCTCCTCCGTCAGTCGGCCCTCCAGCAGCGCCACCCTTTCCTTGCTGCCATTCTTCTGCTGAGTATGGGGGAGAGAAGCTCTGAATCCAGGCAGGACCTCCAGATCGATCTCCACCACCAGAAACACTCACATCCAACATAACAGACTGAGAGCACCAGTGTATGTTTACCACAATGACTATAACATCCAAATCCAACAGAGTCCGCCAGGCCTGGACAGCCTTTTAAATGCCCAACGGTCATTTTTAAAACCATCAGTGTTGGTGGCTTTCATGACGATGGGAGGGCACAGTAGTTGTGAAAGTTTTCATTATTCAAATAGCTGATTTCCAATACAAATGAAATAACTCATCGACAGGAACACATCAAAAATCCACTTGTTCATAGATGATAAACCAGCAGTCGCGTATTTGAAGAAAGAAGAGTTCCAAGAGAAAACCATCTATGTTGTCTAATACATCTGCTATAAGACCAGCATTGAGGTAACTCATCAAATATTTTATGCATTTTGAAAAATGCAGATCAACTCATTAGCTTATTAGACTTTGGAAAAACGTAACAAGCCTACCTGCTGGAGGTAGACCTCTGACTCCTTACTGACATCACCATTCTTCCTCAAAGGCTCCTGGGAGCTCCGTTTGCTTAGCTCGGCTTCCAGGTGCTTTATCTGCGAAAACACGTACTGGCTAAAAGCAGGGGTGTAAAATCTGAGCTCAGAGAGCGCAAGTCCTCTCCAGTGTTGTGTCTCAATTACCAGGACTTGCTGATGAGCCCAATCCTTCAGCCAAGAGGTAGACCTCAGTAGCTAAATAACCTAGGTGAATTGATGGAGGCAAGAATTGCAGGGCAGAACTTTCAATTGCAAGTAAGAGTGCAAGAGACAGTGCATTATGGGTATTTAGCTACATTTTCATTAAAAGCTAAGCACAGTTGGACTTAGCAGAGGGCCCAACCCCTACCCGCCATGAAACTTAAGGGCCTTGTTCAGGGGCCTAACAACTGCACGGATCTTATGGTGGCTACGCTGGGGCTTCAATCACCCTAACACCCAGAGTCCCTGTCAGATTTGCTGGCCATTAGGTTATATGCTGGCTCAGGGCTTTGGGATAAGGGTCTTGCTCAAGAGCTCAACAGCAGAGTTCTTCCTGTTGTCATCTCTCCAGAAGCAAGTCAGACTCATGAGCCTCACCAGAGACTTAACTTTAACAGCTAGGCCCAATAACTGCCCTTTAAGGTACTATATAATACTCTTCCTTATCCATTTAAAACCGTTCCCTGCTGTCTGTAAAAACCAGGTTTTGAAGCTTATAAAAAAAAAAAAAAAAAAAAAAAAAACAATTGTTTGCCGCCAGTCTCCACGCTCTCCCATCGGTCAAGGAAACAAGGCCCTTCTCTGATTGGATGCCTCATCACAGTATGAAGTGAACTATGGTGGTCGAAACCAAAACATCTTCTTCCAGGGCTGTTTTACGCAAATCAATCGTTTTATGAGATTGATAGGGGCACAGAATCGTAACAAGCCATTCAAGCCCATGATTTCTCAAAGAAATGCTGAGCGAACAATGCTGAGAAGGTCAGGTTCACACGCTCACTGACTGTGCAAGGGTAAAGAAAATATTTTCTGGAGTCTTTAAAGTATGCGTACTAATAAATCAAAAAATGTGCAAATTATACCTCTACGGAAAGCTAATGTCATGGAGATGATAAATAAGACACTTTCTGGACACTCATTGAAACAATAAGAGAATAAAAGAGGCACTCTGAACACCCTTTCAACTCATGTACATCCCCCAAAAAACGAGCGACAATAGCCCCTTTCTGATGGCGTAATTCACGGGAAACGGGGACGCACAATTAGGAACTCAAGTGCATTGACCATCATCTGCCTGTCCGAATTTGTTCATTTCTTAGTCTCGTTTAGTTTTATATTTCTCGCAAATTGGATTCATGATCGTCAAAAAAAAAAAAAGGTTATTATTTGGCTACTGGGTGAGCTCACCCAGTTAAGGCGCCGCTTCGTGCAGTAGTACCAAGCACCGCGGCCTGGGTCAGGGCCTGGGTCAGAGCCCAGGTGGTGTCAGTGCCCAGTAGCTTTTTCAGAGCAGTAAACGATTGTCTTTGCACTAGATATAAATTGGGAGGGACTATCAGCTTTGGATTATAGCATTGTTCATTGCTTAAAGCTGCAGTTAGTAAGTCTTATAAAAGTAACTTTTTGTCATTTTTGCTAAAACTGTAACTGTGTACAGACAGTACTACATAAAACTAGTACTCTGTAATTTAAAAAAAAGGCTCCTTTGAACCCACCTACTGCTCCTACTGCAATTTAAAAGAATCGTTCGGACCGACCAAAAAGAACCAATCAGAGCCAGGATGGTGTCTAACAGCCGTCAAACAGTGCACATGCACGGCGCTGTGACAGCCTCCTCCCCTTCCTCCTCAGTTCATGCCAGTGCTCAGTCAAGCTCAAATCTCCGAGAGAGGGTTCAGGACCTTCGAGAAACTAATGGCGCAACAACAGCCATCAGCGAGGAAAAAAATACAGAGACCTCCATTACCTACAACAGCACACACGGCTAAGACAAGTAAGAAGAGGAAGCCAGAAGAAAAAAAAGCACAAAAGAAAGAATTAAACAAAGCCCGGGATAAAACCAGAGTGAACATCGGAGTGGCTTTTTAGAGGTGGAAGGAACTCCGTGATCTGGAAGGATTAAAAACCGACGCAGAGTTGGCGACTTTTCTGCTTGACAGGTAAATCCCTGCTTTATTCGTTGGTACATTTTTGCTCCGCAATGCTCTGCAAATAAGCGAGTTGGCGTCGCTCACATGCACAGCTGGTACTAACCCCAGCCCTAACCACCATCAATTCATTTTCGCTCTGCAAATAAGCGAGTGAACGTCGCTTACAAGCACAGTCGCTGTTCAAATAGCCAGCGTCTTGTAATTGTTACAGTACTCCGCAGTGCACGTGATGTTACTGTGATGTTGCAGTCGAGCTAACGTTAGGTTGTTTCCGATGATAGGGCTAACGTTACTGGCGTCGTTTTATTAGAAAGTAGCAGAAAATATCTTTATGAAGTGACCTGGCAGTCTTATCGGTTGTGTTGTTGTCCTCATAAACATGTGTAACGTTTCTGTGCTCTCACAGCTAAATGCTATCATGAATGGTTTACTGGCCATTCAGCAGGATTCACGACAGTATCTGTACTCAAAAAAACAGGTAACTTGCTGAAATAAGCGTGTGCTGGGTTTTTACTGAATACATACTGCTGTAGAGTACTTTTCATGTCGACATGATTTATTTTTGCTCGTTTGTTGGCCAGCAATGTCGACTGTTCACAACAGTAATGTCTAGCCTTGGCAACTTGGCCGTTTTCATAATGTGAATCTCTCCACAGTCGCATGCATAACAGCTCGCGTGCCTTCGCATGCACGGCAGCCTTCTGGGGGAGGGTCTTAGGGAAGGAGTGCAGTCGACAGGGAGGGGGAGGGATCTGAAAGTTGCATATTTTCAAATTTTTATGCCAAGTCCTCTCTCTCCTCAAAGTACCAACTGCAGCTTTAAGGGCCTCCCTTTAACCAGCCGGGCGCTCGTCAGTAAAAATCTAAGCTTTTACATGTTCGGGTTTCCCTCCGCCCTTGCTCAGAGGTAGCTTTCCTACAAGCTAGTTGCTAACTGTCGGCAACTAACAGCTAGATCGACCATATACTCTTAATGATTCCATCCAAGTAAGTTAGCAACTATGTTTTTGGGACACGCACCCTAAAGCTTGCTCCCTGCTCACTCGCCGGTGCCCGAGGCTCCGGTTCATGCTGGTACATTTGCGGTAGCCATTGGCTTTCAGTTGCATCTGTATCGTCATCGATTTCTTCCTCATTTTCCATCTCTCCTACCTCTCCATCTTCGTCATCATTATCACTAGTTGAAGAACTTGCACTTGAATCATCCTCTTCAACTTCGACGTCCAAGTCAAGCAAAAATTCCGACATTTCTAGTGGATTTCTATATCTTACTTGCAATGTAAAATACAAATATGATTGATCCCACGAGCAATGTCACAGCTCTTGGCCCGATTCACAGTGCTGTTCAAGGGCAATACTGGGGGTTGCTAACATCCCGTTTTACATCCATGATTATTCAATTACACCATCGTCTCCGGGTGACAAATCTTGTTAGTTTGAGAGAGTATTGCATGACCTTTCGGATGATGCCAAATACGACAATTTTTAAATAAAGTTTCAAATCAATACTTGTCTACTGAAACTATCAAACCCACCTTCCTGCGTAGCCCCTCCAGTTCACAGTCATGCCGCTCGCGGTCCGATTTGCTCTGGTTCTGTGCCTCCCCCAGGAGCGACTCCAGCTCCTCGTTCCGCTCCACCAGCCCCTCCTGCTCTTCCTGCTGCCTCTGCAGCCTCCTCTGCAGCTCCTGCAGGCGGCACTCCTTATCCTGCGACTCCAGCCGACACCTGAAGGGGGCAGTGTCGCGCCTGAAACCTACCGCACTTTGTTAAAAGCCTCTCCACAGAACAAAAACCCCGCCACCACTGCATGATAAGGTCAGTTAGTACACCTGGGCAAAGGTTTAACAGTTAAACCCAGTTCTTAAAACAAATTCCACTTCACCACAGAACCAAATTGATACCATCAAACATTTTGCCCAATTTTTAGAAATATGGCTTGTATATACCGTTCCTGATATGCTAAATTGGTCTGAAAAGAATTTAATGTTTACTTCACACTTCATTAGCTTTTAAACAAAGAGCATGGTTTCAGCACCTTTAATGCTGTTAAAAGAATGGGCCTACTGTCCTTTAAAGATGGCAAGGAGACCTACGCAAGCCAAAAAACTGTCCTCTGATTTCTAAACTTCAATTGGAAGGAAGAGAATCAACATCTGCCGAAGAGTAAACCTAAGTACCACCTAACTGCTAATAGTCAGCATCTGCAATTAAGCACAGTTTATGACAAAGCAGGCTGAACGTGAACTGTGTGTGGTATTCATGCTAAAACATTCATGCAAATGTATGGAGTTCAGGACTTCCCCATTTTCAGAAAATTTTGTTTTGAATTTGGCAGTGCTTAACTTTTGCCCAGGTGCGGATTTAGAAAAGTGACAGAATTTTTCAACAATATAATTGCTCCAAGCTTCGCTCAATATGGATACAAATGGCCTCAAGTTTAAGTGACACTGCCTAATTTAATTGAAGGGAATTTACAATGAATTTGACAGAACTGCACAGAAATTTGCAACCATTTAAAGAGTGTGATTGTCAAAATACCCGCGAGCTTTCCTGTTCCTCCTGAGGCGTTCATGCTGCAGGCGACTATTAGCAATCACAGCTCTGGGCTAATACACCAGGTGTTCTCCATTTTTGTGCAAGTAGTACCTCTTATGAATCTGGTCCTGCTCCATAGCCGCCTTGTTGTTTGGAGGTAGGCCTTCTTTCCCCACGACCTGACAGAAACAAAAAGTGCTACAATGATAGTGCGGTACACACTACTAACTTCTACATATTCCAAGGTCTCCTTCTGCCATTTTTCCAACCAATACCACTAACTGCTATTTGTGAAACTGACAATTTTCTGTGAACTGTCAAACAAGCAAAAAGCGTCCCAGCCTTTTCCGTGTGCTCTCCAATGCATCTGCCCAAAAATCAGTAACACTTTTGTACAAAGCCAGGGAACAAAGTACAACAGGAAAGCTCACTGATGACAGATTAGCATTTGGTCACCAGTGAGATGCATTTGATACAAGGAGACTTCAGTCCACTCTAGCCAGCTGGGACAAACCTAATAGGGTACGCTTCAGAGAGCTCTGGGTCGCAGCAAGCAAATCACTTGGTTCCAGCCAGTACTTTGTGACGTGGGCCGAGCTTGACAACCTTTTCTATAATCGGTGTCAATTTTTGATTCAAAAAATGAAAAAAGCAACCAGAATGCCCTTGCACATGACTAAGTGACCATTATGTTAATAATAAACAAAACAAAGGTTCTCTTGGGGCATTCCCATTGGCTCTGGCAAAAAAAAAAAAAAAAAAAAAAAAACCAACATATTTTAAGTTGGAAGCATCATTTGCTACTCTGTGTGCCACCATAAATTTCCCTCCCAGCGTGCCCACCTGTACACATGCCAAAAGTAGCCACTCATGGGTCAGACACATGAAACTTTCCCAAAGCATTAACCTGAAACCTCAAGCCAGCTCCACATCTCCCACAATTCAGCAATGTGCCCCACAGGAAGAAATACAGGTTAGCAGTCTGCCTATTACTGTTGCAGATCGATCAGCAACCATAAAAACAGTAGCAAATTCACTGAGCATGGAACAACCCCCGCCACCCAAAACATAACCCACATTCCATATTCTGCAGTCTGGGTGTATTTATTTCTCTGGTCTTCAGGAATTAATTTTTGCACGGTAGGGATCTCCCATGCTCAAGGTATGCTAACCACTACAGCCATTCTGGATGCTTTTTTTTAATTTCTTTTAACATTTACTTGTTTTTAGTGAACTCTAAATAGCCAAAATAAACTATTATTGACACTGCATGACTATCAACACACCATCCAGCTGTTGGGATTCACCTGCTCCAGGTGAGCATTTCCCAGGTCCTTTTTTGAATTGGTCGTCATATTCTCCACCTGTGATGGACAAGACAAGTGATAAGACAATGGTGAGAGTTGGCCATACAGCCCATTTCCCACAGTCCGCTCAGGGCGTTTACCTACGAGCTAGAGTGTCCAAGCGCCCACCATTTACTAACATTCTTTATCAAGCCAAGACTAACACCCTCAATGTCAACTTCATGATCGTCAATTGGCAGGCTACTAATGAAGCTGAAAACATACATTTTCCTAAGTTTACATCATGAGCCGAGTTGCTTGCAGGAATTGTGCTACAGGCGTGAAATAGGGACAGGTTTGCCTGAAAAAAGCTGCTCCAGGGGCAGGGCTCGTAAAATCGCTGGCCAAACTTTCCGGGTTAACCAATTTTACTATTCGGGCAACCAAAATGCAAAGACACCCTGCCCATGGGGCAACTAGACAATTCACAGGCACTTGAATGAAAACAACCTGAACTTTATTCTGTTGATTTATCTCTCCCGCTTCTTACCGCTACTTCGGATTTCTGTAGCCACCATAGCCACGAGTGGGACACAGCCAATCAGAATGGACGTTGTCCACGTGCTTAATTTAGTGAGGAAGAAATTTTGACAGCTGAGTTGATATTAATATGCAGTAAAGATGAATTTGAGAAAATGTTTCGGGAGTAACGAGGATGGAGGAGATGAGGAGTACACTGCAGCTACAAAGCCAAGAGAAGAGGCGCTCTCGTGCAGTGCAGAAACAGCAGAGATCCACTGGAAACGCTGATTATGAAAGTAAAAGGCAGAGTGGTCTTGTAACATCGTGGACAAAGGAATATGCATGGCTTAGGCCAGGCTCAGACTACAGGAGTTTTAAAATCCTAACAGATTTTGAAAATGGGTTACATCACGCACATAAGGAGAAACTTCACAGAAGATCTCCTGTCTAGTCTCAAACATGTACACACTACAGGATTTGAAAACAATGGTGCATCACACACTACAGGACTATTAAGATTATCATGCCAGAGGGAGCAGCGCACCACCTGACGTGATCTCACGTGATCTCATGGTTAAGCCCACAGATGTAAGCAAAATGCAGACGGACAAGGTGCAGAAACTCGCTGTAGTAATAATTTGCAGTGAGAAAAAACAGAAGGTTAAACGAGTGGGTGAGAAAATGGTTGGTGAGACTCGGTCAGCACGGGCGGTCAGTTCTTCAGCGAGAACTGGAGGTGGGTTTTTAATCGCCAGGGTTACTACCTGTCAACAGTAGTATTCTATATCAGTGGTTCCCAACCCAGGCCTCAAGGACTTCCTGTCCTGCAGGTTTTTGTTGCAGCTCTACTTTTGCACACCTGAACCATTTAAGGCTCAATGCACCTTCATGCACACCCTGTTCTGGTAGATTTTTTTCAACCAATCAGCATGAAGCCCTTAAATGTATCAGGTGTGAAAGAGTATAGCTGGAACAAAAACCTGCGGGACAGGGGGTCCTTGAGAACTGGGTTGGGAACCACTGCACTAGATAATGTCAGCCTCAAGGGCTATAAATGCTTACCGTTGCACAGTAACGCGGTCAGCTGCGCCGGGACTAACGTTAGCTTTTAACACTAATGTTTAGCTAGCTTGTTCAAAAGCGACATTGACATTTCAACGTACCCTCATTCACCTCCGTCAGCTTGCGCCTGGTCTCTCTCATTGGCTATTGGGGTCCCGTTTGGAAAGTAATGACGTAATCGTCCAGATTTTCATTCCAAAATATCAAACGTTTGAAATTATCAGGGCAGCCCCGATGGGTCCGCAAGCAGTTCGGGAGGGTGAAGATTGGATCAGTAAACCCCTCACATTACCAAATAATCTGGACCGAACATCGGTCCCGACCAAGGTCCCAGACTAGATTTCTCTGCCATTTGTCGGGAGGGGTGAATCAGGGATAATTCGTCCCAAAACTCCTGTAGTCTGAGTCGGGCCTAAGGCACAACATATCTAAGGGCGTGAAGTTTTGCTGTTTTTGAAGGACATTTCAAAATCCTTCTAATGCTAGTAGTTCATTTGTGAGTGGGACAAGTGATTTTATGAAAAATTCAATATGGTCACACAGTAGATCTACCCTGCACAAAAAAATACATGGAAGCTCAAGCCGCCGCTGATTTTTACAAGCAGACACCAATAGCAAGAGCGATTGCTTAAGTCAACAGGCCGCAGGTCAATGTCACTGCATATTACATCACCAAGGAGGAACTGTCCTTAGTCAAACGTGCAGGCCTCTGTAAACTGCAGATAGCGTCTTGAACTTAGTACTATATATTACAAAGATCATGCATGTCAAAATTTCATTGGGGCAACTGCCCAGATCTTGTGCGAAGAGATATCTGGTGATGTCAAAGGGAGTAGACCTCTGTCCATTTTAGCAGAGGGTAGCACTGACTCTAGTATCGTGGAAGAAGATTTTTTTTTCCAATGTCAGATATATAAAGCACAGTGGAGATCCTGACAAAAAATGTGAACCATAAAGCAGTGGATGATGCAACTGCAGCAGGTGTTTTACAAGCCGTTGATGAGGCACTTGAATATGTAGGTGTTAATTCAGACATGTGGACGGAGTAAGTTGTATGTGCGAACTTTAACGAAGCATCAGTTGTGATGGGAGAGAAGACAGGAGAGGGGGGTTGTTATTAAATGGTTTATACCACATATCAATATATTAATCGGGAGTTGTCATTTAGGCAGATTAAAAAAGAGGCAATCATATGACGCAAAACGCGCGAGATAATTAACGCTAGGGCCGTATTTTTTTGACAGAGATATTCGAAAGAAGCATCGAATACCCCTCCAACACACACATTTTTTATTTTTTATTTATTTAACCCTTATTTCACCAGGGAAGTCCCGTTGAGATTGAAATCTGTTTTTCAAGAGAGCCCTGGGGGTGAAGGTGGGGAGGGAGAGGGCAATTTGCACAGCCAATTAGATCAGGGGATGATTAGGTGGCAGGTCGAAAGAGCCAGGCTGGGACTTTAGCCATGACACCGGGGAACCCCCTACTCTTATCGAAGAGTGTCATAGGATCTTTAATAACCACAGTGAGTCAGGGCCTCTGTTTAAAGTCTCATTCGAAAGACTGCAGCTCCTTCAGTACAGTGTCCCCGTCACTGCACTGGGGCATTGGGGATTATTCCACCAGAGGGAAGATCACAACCTACTGGCCCACGAACACCTCTTCCAGCAGCAACTTGGTTTTCCCAGGTGGTCTCCCATCCAAGTACTAACCAAGCCCACACCTGCTTAGCTTCAGCCACACGGCCAGAGCAGATTGAATAGGGCCATAAGGACCTGAGATGCAACAAATGCGCTTTAATAATGCGCTCTCCTCAGGGGCTTAGCTAGGCCAATAGGCAATTGTACTATGACAAAAAAAAGATAACTAATAAATAAAATGTATCAGAACATTTCTAATGTGTTTTTAATTCAAACAGTGAGGCACAAAACATACGTGACAAACATGCACTCGTTACGAAAGGGACGAGTACATAACCCAAAGCCTACTGTGGCCCATCTAGAAAACAATTAGATAAAACTTTACTTTTTCCAAACAAGCCAATCAAGCAAAATTACTCATTTATGTTTTATAGTTTTTTTACATATATGTAACCAATTTAGAAGCCGTTGGCTGTTGGCTGTGCTATCATAAACTTCAGCAACGTTTTAAGACTCCGGTATCTGGAAAGCATCAGCAAACTCTCCTAGCTAATGTGTGAAATTTGCCGCGGTGTGACATTGACATTTTAGCTGTTTCACATAAATTATTGCTATGTGTTCCCAGTCTTCTGTAATCAGATGGGCTGCTACAGTCATATAAACTTCGCTTTGTTGGGTTGTCCAGATGTCTATACAGAGTGAGTCAAAAAAAACTATACACCTTTTAAATGTCCGATTATTATATTCTGTAGCAATGTACACAACATCTTTTTACATGTACGTTTTCAGCAGCTCTTTCTGCTTCTTTTGATACCAGTTTGCACCTTGTTAGATTAAACCCATGACTGCTGTGGAACAATTTAAGGAGTTAAGTGAAATTTCACTTGTGCCAACTGATCAGGCTCTGATACAAAGCAGACTAAACAGAATTCCCTCTGTGAAGTTTCAAGTCAACATAAAACATTTATGGCACGTTCATTTCACTCCCTGTGGTCAGTGATTTTAGTCCTCCACATGGCCACCATTTCTTTGAATACAAAGCTGGGCTCTGCACATCATACCTGCAACACCACAGCAAATCATCTGCCTGTCTTGCCTGAGAATGTCCACCTTACGAATAATCCTCTGTTGAAGATCATCCAGATTTGCTGGAAGTGTTGTGAAGACGCGTGATTTCAAGTAACCCCAAACGAAAAAATCCATGGGGGTCAGATCTGGGGATCTTGGGGGCCACTCGATCGCATGATTCAAGGCAATCACTCGGTTTCCAAATAACTCCCTAAGGTGATCCGTGACGACCCTTCTTCTGTGTGCGGGAGCACCGTCCTGTGCCCGCCAGAGATGCCTGAACTGGGCAATTTCATATCCAGCCCTGGTCAGTTGGCACAAGTCAGATTTCACTCGAGTCCCTGAATTGTCCTCTGAGCAGTCATGCCTGAAACCTAATGAGGTGTAACTGCTACCAATATCAGCGGAAAGATCTGAGGTAAAAGTACAAAATATGTTGTATACATGTATATTGCTACACAATCACAAAATGACCTGTTAAAAAGTGTGCAGTTTTTTTTACTCACTCTGTAGTAAAGCCTATAACAGAATTTTTAATAACAACACAGAAAATTTATCTCACTGCTGTGTATTCTTGATTAGCCCTTCAGTGATTTTTTTTTCCGCGATTTGAAATTGTGAACCCTGCTCTTACTTGTTCATGAATTGTATAAAACCTTCACTCTGCACAGTATTCACTGGCTGCATGTCAATTGCAATCACAAGTGTATCCGTTATTTCCTTTCTCCTCTTCTCAGCAAAGGAGGTTTTATCATCTGCTCCAGGGTTCATTGGCTCATTGTCGAAGGTGCAGTCTGTTGCAAGCAACGCACCCATGTTTCGTAAAAAAATGATTGATTTACATATTTTACTTGCGAACTTTATTTCGCAACTCCTATGCGGAGTTACTCTATTTATTCACCACAGGCTTGCTATTTTGGATACTAACAATTCAACCACTGGCCTAATAGATGACATAATCTCTTTTACTACTTAAGCTAAACGGAGAGAATTCAGAAAACTTAATTTCTCAAATGAGTCGCCATGTTTGCTGAAAAATTATAGTACACCAGTTTCATCTCGCATAACTGGCGCTGCACTTTTTTTGGTATGATACTACATCTTAAAAATGCTCCCAAACCGCCGATTTCTTTGACATTTCGTCTTGGTTAAGTCCTTTATGAGTCCTTGATGCACTTGATGATGACCGACTCGATGACGGAGCGCCAGGACCAAATAAAAGGGGATACAGGCAATTATTTTTTTAAATAAGTTGAGTTGGCCAGCAACGATTATACTGTTGGAGCTGAAAATGATTTTAGTTACTGCGGTTGTATAAATGAAATATTATGGCTGTCACAGCTAGACTGCTTTGCTAAGGTGTGAGGTGCAACGTATTGTGGAAAAAGCGTTTCACTGCACGCAGTGAAAATGTGGTTTCTGACAGGCCAAACGCTGACAAATATGGACTGAAGAAGAAAAATTCGTTAGATAAAAATATGTTGTGAATTCCGAAAGTTATTACACCCATCTTTTTTTGAAATTTTGACTGTTGGATTTTATAAGGATCTGGAGATAATGGAACTTAAAAGTTAGGATTAAAATCATAATAACCTACAAGTAAAAGGCTAATGCTTTTAGACTGGTAGACCTATTATTAGGATTACCATGTAGTTAAATCTTCGTCACCAATTGTGCAGAAAAAAATAACTGGTTTAAATGGAATGAGGCATGGGAACATCCTTTTTGGCAGGATAGTAAAAGTCACTTTCCACCTCTCGCACAAGCAGCACGAGCCTACCTCTCTGCACCGTGCACATGCGAAGACAGTGAGCGACTTTTTAGTGCAGCAGGAGATATTGTAGATGACAAGGAACAAGCTAACAGCTAAAAATGCAGAGAAGCTCATATTTCTGATGATAAATCTGCCAGCGTTGCTGCAGATTAAAAATTGAAGTCTGAACTCTGTCCCCCCCCCCACGAAACACACAGACACACTTTCTCCCCTATAAAAGGCCATAAAAACTACCTCAGCTGAGAAAAAGTTACAGATGGATGGATGTAAATGGCCTACAGATAAAGAGGTATACTGCAAGATGTTATAGATATAGGTTATAGATAGGTTACAGTTTTTTTGTTTCTTGCCCTGCTCAGTTTGGTCAGTTGTCTGTTGCATATTCTTGCAAATAAAAGAGTTGTCAATTCATGATACTCTCTAATCTCTTCATTTAATAATGCTGAATATACAGTGCTAAGAACAACTTAAATAAATAAATAAATAATGCTACACTATAAAAAGCAAGCTTCAATTCCAAATAGATGCCATGTGATCGGTATCGGTATCGGCGATACTGATTTCAGTGACCGGCAATCAGTGATTGGCCCCAAAAATCCTGATCGGAGCACCCCTACCCAACACTACTGTAGTCAGGCGGTCCAGAGATCATGGCTAAGGTGAAAAACCAGACAATGATTAGAACATGCCATCAACTTCAAAGAATAGCAATTCTGCACTTACATTCACAGACCCAGAATAACATTAAATTAGTACAGCAATGCTTATTGATATCCGTTGAATGACAAGAGCTGAACAACAGATAGTTTTGTACAAGCTTTTTGTTTTACATGCGAGGAATTAAATACATTTTGTTTTTCACAACCCAAAAAAAGTTTGCATTTTAATACATGACCAAAATGTTACAATGCGTAGAGACGCGTTATATGTTATTAAGATAATCTTGTTAAATTTGGGCCACTTGACAAAATTTCAGGCAACCAGTTTCTGAAAGTAGCCTGGCCGAAGAGCAACCAGAATTTTTTTAATTTTGCAAGTCCTGAGGGGACGTGCATATGGGGGTGGGGTGCATTTTCAATAATGTTCTCTGAGCAGAGATTTCCTAGATTGATACATGACCTCGACTGGTACAGGCAGTACACTGGCATTTCAAAAATGGCAGCAAAAGTGCTTGTTACACTGCACAAGTTCCTTTTTTCACTAAATATCCCAAATTAAAAAAGCTAGAGTTTCAGCTGCCTTCAAATTAAGTTTTTACACAAATTGGGGTGAGCAGCTAGTCAAATTCAATAAATTTAAACATTGTTCTTTTTGACATTGCCAACATGTGTTATCTGTAAACCTGGAAATCTGCATTCTGGGTAAAGATAAATCCGAGGGGAAATGTCCGTTTACCAAAAGCGTCTTTCTCTCTGCATCCAGGGCTCTAACTCTGTCCCTGAGGGCCCGAATTTCTTGGTCCAGCCTGGCATTGAGTTCTCTGGCCTTCTGCAGCTCCGCCATGTCTGAAGTGAGGAAAATGGAGGTCTGTATAGCATAGTTTATGCTTTGCACACGCAGGAATTCCACACTGGCGTGAGCGACTAATTGAAACAGCAATACGGGGAGGCCAGGGCCAGATTACAGATGCTGTGGCTTACCACACTCCCTCAGCCTGTCCACTTCCTGTCTCAGCTGCTCCACTTCCTGACCTGCTCGCTCCAGCTCTGGCCCTGAGAGATAGAAAGAGAGATTGAGGTAAAGAGTGAATGGGAGAGAGAACGAGATTGAGGGAGACAGATATACAAAGATTATTTTATTTAGCCAAATAGGGGCCTTGGGACGAACCAACTCTCTGATTAACAATACTATGCATTTTACAAATTATCAAAATACACAAGTTAGTTTGTAGAATATTATCTGCTGGTGTTTATTGCTGCCAGCTGATCATCCTGGATGCAGCCCAACAAGCTGGAGTTCCGCCTAACGCCATTGACCAGATGGCCTTCACCATCCTGACTCTATATTAGGTCTGCTACAGAGGAAGAACCGAGAGACTGTCAAGAGAACACAACTTTGTGGCTTCACCGCTTTATTTTTGCCTTGGGTTTTATGGTGCCTTCTTTTCATTCTTTGCCTTTCCTTTTGAGCACTTTTTACAACGGTTTTAAGCCAGAGCAGAAAGCCACCAGAATTTTTTTTACTTGTTGACTTATTTATTTTTGGTTCTAGATTGGGCTTTGTAGGTTTTTTTCTTGTATTTTTTTTGTTTCTTGTATCCAGATCTGAGGATAAACCCTCTAGGCATCACCCCATTTCCAACATTCCAGACTGCAACCAACCCCTATATGGCCCTAAAGGGAGCAGCTCTAGCCAACAGATGACCACAAGGGGGAACTCAATAAGGTACCCACAGGAATGAGCTCTATCCAATAGGCATCCACAGAGGGAGCGCTAGCCAACAGGCACCCACAGGGAGGAGCTGTGGCCAATAAGTCCCAACAGGGAGGACTTCTGGTCAATAGGCATCCACAGAGTGGAGGCTCTGGCCAATAGGGACCAACAGGGAGGAGCTCTGGCCAATAGGGACCAACAGGGAGGAGCTCAAGTCAGCCAGCTTACCACAAACGCTCTGGGTCTTCCTGGCGGAGTCAAGCTCGTCAGTCAGTCGGCGGATCTCCTCGTGGGCCATGGCAAGTCGGCGCGATGCCTCATCCAGGTCCCTCTCCATCCGCTGCCTCTGCAGACGCTCCCCCGACAGCTCCTCCCCGTGGGCCTGTGGAGTGGGGTGTGAGGAGGGGCCACAAGAGTGGGGATGAGGGGCGCCCCACTATTCTGACTGTAAGGGCATTAGGTGCTGAGACATGAACAAGCCCCCCCCACCACCCCTCCCAGCAATAAGCCGCGTTCATCAAACCTGGGTGCATCAGAAACACCAAACCTGTACCCCATAGCACAACCACTACTGCCACAACTTTCATCATGCTTTTGAACAGACACTTTAAAAACAAAAAAATATTTCAAAAGAAACTGAGGACTTAGTTGGACACATCATCAGAAAGCAAACATTCCACTCATAAATAAAGCACCGTGACTTTAATGAGCATCTAGGCACACTGACACAAGAGTTGTGCAAGCTTTATGACCAATAACAAGCTCTCCAACGCGTATGCAGATGCACACCCTTATGTATCTGTAGTACTGCACTGCTGAGACAAAGTTACTTGTTGCAGTCCCAGAGACGCGAGTTTGGACCACACGTGTGAGCTCTGGGACAGGGCAATGCCTGGAACTACCCTTCTGCCCATCAGCCACCTAAAAAACCCGAGCATACAGAGTAGGGTGGGGTTAGTAGATGGGCTATCAAAGTTAGATGGTGTTGTTAGGGTGACTGAAGTGGGGTCCGCCCTAGTCATGCAAAGAGAGGAACGGAAGACTGTCAAGCCACGATGCAGTTAGTACAGCTCTGGTAAGGGACATGGGGCCCAATTACAATCACTTATATTTCACCTCCTCCTTTCATCACTTCTGGCTCCACCCATTGTGAAAGAACGGAGCTTTGGGAGTGGTGGATTCAGAAGCCAATCATTTAAATTCCACGCTCTCAGTTCCAGAACAGCCACAATGGACTAATGTGAGTTTCCTTTAGGAATCTCGTTGCTCCTGGCTCCAAGCTCCCAGATAGAATATTTCTGATGCTGATATGTTCTTTTAGATGGCTTTCCTCCATAAATCTCAGCTTTCGTTCAGCAGCAAAGGAGTTAAAGAGGGATAGAATGAGTGATTGGAGTGAGCCCATTCCTTGCCGCTCACATCCCCACACACAGAGCACTGCTAAACGGACGTTTCGTTCAGGCGCGAGGCTGGACATACGGACAAGGTAGTTTTTACATCCTGCTGAGCCTTGCATACTCTGAAGAGCTTCTTCCAGGGACTTTGGGCTGCAGACGGCAGTTCCTTGTGAAGAAATAACCGACAAACACACAAGTTGAGCCCAGGGACACTGTGCACTGTGCCTACATGACTGGATAAAGAATCCAGTGACGGCCGAGTGGGACCAAACAAGACTGGAGGAGAGTGATCTTTCGTCCATTTTAAATGCAGAGAAAATACAAAGGAGGCCTTTCAGTCATGGAAGAGTTCATAACACATCTGATCACAGGCATCAATCCAAATCCGGAAAGACGAGCAATGTCTGCTCAAATAAGATTTTTTACCAAAGATTTTCAGTGTCATTAGGCAGACAAATTTAAGATTTTACATTATAAAGTTTATTGCAGACGTACGAAAATGAACAGAAGGTGTGCCACTTTAGAAAACTACTACACAAGATAAATTGCAAATTAATGTTGAACTCACCACAGATACTCTGACCCTGAATGCCTATCAGCAATGTGTCAGGGCATAAAATGGGAGACTTGCTCGATTTGTTTTTCCAGTAATGTAAATAGCCACATTACTGTACCTTTTTGAGAATAATGAAAACTTTGTGAGCAAAAATATACAATGCATATGCAACATTCCAGTAAAAGAAAGTACGTTATGTATGTTTATATTTGGTGGTTTCTGTTCACTTTCCCAAGACTGCAATTCATTTTTCCATCCTTTCCAAAATTTAAAAAAAATTCTAATAAAAGGTCCATCAGTATTTGAACTGCAACAAAATTGTACAAAGCTTAATTCCTACATGAACCACTGAACACGAACAGATTTTTAACTCGACACAACCGAGCACACTATGCGATTTATTCACCTGACGATTTGCGTGACAAGGTAATGTACGACCACTTTGCGACAGTGGTGCTCACTCTGTGCAACCATGGATAAAACATTACAGGCCCAATTAGTGAGGCATGTTTTCAATCACGGTTTTAAAACTACTTTGGCATGGCTTGGGACAATAAATTCACAATGTTCAGGGTCAAAGCTGTGCTTGTCTTTCAAAATTGGGTTGTGGCATAGCTCAGCCAACACAAGCCAAAACTTTCTGATGCCGGAAATCAATCAGAACTTCCTACTGCACATCAAACAACTCTCCAGACTAACTTCTGGACCTAGGAGCGCATGCGCTTCCAACCTGAAAAAGCTGGGCCCGCAGGCCAAAACTGTGGTCACGCAAAGTAGCATGATACTTTTCTGAATATTTACAAGCCCAAATAAAGATACCTGATCAGACTATCAGTTGTTGCTGCATTTATTTAAGAAACATCATCAGAAAGCACTTTGTGAACTGAAAAGTAGATATTGATGTTCACAAGAATGTTTGAAAATGTATAAATGCAGTTATCATTTTGGAGAGTTATCATACAAGTCTAAATGTATGTACAAGTCTCCATTTCCCCAAGGGACAACTTTTCATCAAACCCACCCCTGTACATAAGCTGAATCATTCACAGAAAAATTATGGCCAAATTTAGATGAGCACCCCCCTAAAACCAACATATGGGGATAAATCAATGAATAACTCCCAATTATCACAGTGCTAGTTCTAAAATTTATAACTGTTGTTGTTGTTACCATCCCAAGGAACAATTTGACACCAAACATGGCTTAATTGCTTTGAAAATATGAGACCCAGGAGGAATTGAAGCCGTAAAAAGCATAATTTGGCTACATTTTTTCGTCACAAATTGAAAGTTTAACATTAAAATTACTATAGTTCCCTAAGTGATCCACCCTAAATATTTGGTAAAAAGTAGGTGCAGTATGCAAAGTTCGTTTGCACAAAGTTTCAAGAAATTCTTTCACCGGTAACAATGTAGTAGGACGGCTTCTTATAATTATTATTATTATTTCCCAGTTTTTTTTTTTTTTTTTTTTATTTCGCTATTTAGATTTTGCACATTTCGAAGGGTAACGGAAACGCACACAGAGAGTGAGGACGATGTCTGATATGGAAGCCCATAGTGGACAATATTCAAATGAAAATGTAATCCCACTATTGCATTATAATTTTCCACTTATGAATGAGTTATTTGAGACAATATTAAATTGAAAATGCATTAATCCAATTATCACTTTCATTTTAACATACACATCTGGGAAATCTATGACTATATTCAAATGATAATGAAAAGATGATTGACATTTAATTTTCAAAGTCATGCTCCGCAATACAGTGGACAATATTCAAATGCAATAAGCAAAACAGCACCCCCAGCCTATTGCATTTACATTTACATGTCATCACGCTCTTTTAGGGTCAACATGATAATGAAAATGCTGTTTTCTAATCACTTGGAAATAATAATGATATAATAATGATGACAACATTTGACATTTCATTTTCAAAGACTTATCCTGCAATACATGGGACAATATTCAAACGCAGTAAGGGAAACAGCGCCACCCAGACCATTGCATTTTCAAATACATGTCACCACGCTCTTTTTGGGACACAATGAAAATTAAAATGCAATCTGTCAGTGTCTCATCAAGGCGGGTTTTCCGCTAGGACGTCACTCATTAGGGGCGCGAGCGGAAACCATGTTCCTTGTTTGCATACCAACCAATCAGCTTTTGGGTAGCGCTTGTACGCACGGCGGCTACTGATAATGTCATGATGGCTAGGCTGCTATGTATTGTGTGCCATCGCGCATTAGGCTATGTTGCGCTTTTGATGTAGCCATCTTGGCAGCTAGTATGCTAGCTAACGTTAACTAAGGAAAATATTTGTAAATGATCATCACATTAAAACGATATGATTTGATTTTTTGCCCCAACTCTATTAACTGAGCTAGCTGTAATATGCATGAACTTATCCGAGGCTTCGCGGCAGTGTTGTGCAACTGCAACCCAAGTGTGCTTGCAGATTTCAGAGACGTTAGCTAGCTTGCTAGTGAGTCTGAAAGCAATCGCTTAGGTACAGCTAGCTAGCTATGATGCCTACTGGAGAAGCTCTTACAGCCCTGATTTGTCACTTTAAACGCCATCTCGCACACACGACCTCTTTCACCATTGATTAGCAGCTTCTTTTACCTAAAGAACAAACTGACAGTTCACCCTGAGACATGTTATTTCATAGCTAGTTAAAGCAGCATTATCCTTCCATGCGTGCTATAGCGTATTACATTACTCCAGATAAAACGCTATCCGTCTTCCGAACCTGCTGACGCTAGTCAGGGGAAATGTTTGTTATCATTTTTTTACTTAATCGCTGTGATTCGGTTTTTGCTAGCTGACGATTGCTCTTGTGCTTGCCGAGTTGCAAGTTCGCCACTCCTGAAACATGCACAATGTATACATCATGCAGAACGGTCCAATAAACGGCCAGCAGTCAGGCTGCCGCTGTTCCGAGTTTAATCGCGATTCCCAAGCCACGTAGCAATGGGAGAAGTTTTGATGACTGGCTGAAAACAATGTTCCTCACTTGCAAACTTAACCTGCTGAAATATGACCTTCTTTGATATGTTTGGCAGCACTTTTGTACTATCACCAAGAGTACTATCAGATTTCTGGGAGATTTAAATGGATAGCTCATTACCTGGCTAGCTCAAGAACAATCTGCAAGCACAAGAGCAATCGCTGTCGGCTAGCTAGCTTGTGAAGCTAGGGCAAAAACCGAATCACAGCGATTGAGTATAAAAATGATGACAAACATTTCCCTAACTGGCGTCAGCAGGGTGGGAAGACGAATAGCGTTTTATCTGGAGTAATGTAATACGCTATAGCACGCATGGAAGGATAATGCTGCTTTAACTAGCTATGAGATAACATGTCTCAGGCTGAACTGTCAGTTCGTTCTTTAGGGAAAAGAAGCTGCTAATCAATGGTGAAAGAGGTCGATAAAGTAGATGGCGTTTAAAGTGACAAATCAGGGCTGTAAGAGCTTCTCCAGTAGGCATCATAGCTAGCTAGCTGTACCTAAGCGATTGCTTTTAGACTCACTAGCAAGCTAGCTAACGTCTCTGAAATCTGCAAGCACACTTGGGTTGCAGTTGCACAACACTGCCATGAAGCCTCGGATGAGTTCATGCATATTACAGCTAGCTCAGTTAATAGAGTTGGGGCAAAAATCAAATCATATCGCTTTAATGTGATGATCATTTACAATATTTTCCTTAGTTAACGTTAGCAAGCACACTAGCTGCCAAGATGGCTACACCCAATGCGCAACATAGCCTAAAGCGCGATGGCACACAATACATAGCAGCCTAGCCATCATGACATTATCAGTAAGCCTCCGTGCGTACAAGCGCTACCCAGAAGCTGATTGGTTGGTATGCAAACAAGGAACATGGTTTCGCCGCCCCTAATGAGTGACGCCATAGCGGAAAACCCGCCTTGATGAGACGCTGACAGATTGCATTTTAATTTTCATTGTGTCCCAAAAAGAGCGTGGTGACATGTATTTGAAAATGCAATTGACTGGGAGGCGCTGTTTCCCTTACTGCGTTTGAATATTGTCCCATGTATTGCAGGATAAGTCTTTGAAAATGAAATGTCAAATGTCGTCATCATTATTATGTCATTATCATTTCCAAGTGATTAGAAAACAGCATTTTCATTATCATGTTGACCCTAAAAGAGCGTGATGACATGTAAATGTAAATGCAATACGCTGGGGGTGCTGTTTTGCTTATTGCATTTGAATATTGTCCACTGTATTCCAGAGCATGACTTTGAAAATTAAATGTCCATCAACATTTCATTATCATTTGAATATAGTCATAGATTTCCCATATGTGTATGTGAAAATGAAAGTGATAATTGGATTAATGCATTTTCAATTTAATATTGTCTCAAATAACTCATTCATAAGTGGAAAATTATAATGCAATAGTGGGATTACATTTTCATTTGAATATTGTCCACTATGGGCTTCCATAGTCCGACGTTATTAGCCCCAGAAAAACAGTCTGCTTCGTGACCGTACACTGTTCGTGACACAGACTCATATTTGAGGCATTGCGCTGATAAGCATATGGTCGTCGCTGGAGTACATTGGGCAGGCGTCGCCAGTTAGTTTTTGAATCAGTTTTGAACATTTGCTGCAATCGACAAAACACTATTCCTCGGACAGCTGGCCAATTATCGGAACCCCAAAGAAAACGGACTATGAATCTATAAGAACCGCAGCTTTTCTCATCTTTATCGTACTCTAATGAAAATAAATAATCTTGCACTCGGACCAACCAGTCACCGATTTCATACATACTGCATGAATAATCAAGTACATGCGGAACTTCAGATCAGAGTGGAAGTGCGCATTCAACCTAATCCATCAGGATAGAAGGTTAGCGATTGATATTGAAACGCTAAATAAAACCATTCGCCACTGGACGCAAGCACCCCTTGCTGGTATCAACAAGACTCAAAACTGTGTCACGAACAGTCAATGGTCACGAAGCAGACTGTGTTTTTGGGCTAATAACGTCGGACATCGTTCTCACTCTCCAGGAGCGTTTCCATTACCCTTAGAAATGCGCAAAATCTAAATAGCAAAAAAAAAAAACCGGTAATGAAACACTTTCTGATATCATGAAATTTGCTCTCCGATCTGCAGTATTAGTCACTGAAGCCAAGCCCTAATACGTAGACTATTGGACTCTTGCAGCAGACCAGCTAGTGTACTTGTAATTTCGCGTATTGTGGAGAATTTACATCGTTATTGTCAGACAAGGTTTTACAAATTTGCCGCGCGCACAACTCAGCTGACAGTGATAAGGTCGAATGCTTTGCCATTCTCATCGATGCATGAGTACAGCCGAGCTGTGATTGGCTGATGGCACCAGCCGATCTGTGATTGGCTGATGTACGTAATGGTACCAACCGACCTGCAGAAAAAAATTAGCGGCCGGCGGCTGATAATAAGGGATTGAATCGCTGCCCAGAATAGGCGCACAGTGCATAAAGTGTTGGTCACGCAGTGCGCGACCGATGTGAGAATGTAAGTGGCAAAATCTGGTCGCAGACTGGAGCGCTGTTAAAAGCATGTTGCAGGCATTTTTCTCCTGTGCACACTGTGCAACAAACTTCATCTGTGCGATGTATGATTTAACCCATTTAAACCGGGACAGCATGTGCTTTTAAGAACGTGTTGTTGCCGACACAGATATGCGCGTAATTTTGAAAGTACCGTAATTACCGTAAGTTTTGCGCAATAGAAAAAAATTCCAACTGTTCCTGAAAGCTGAGAAGCTGTGCTTCAGCCCAAATACAGGTTACTATGGTAAAGATGGCAGCATGATTCTCTGCTGGGATTTTTGCATTAGGCCTTAAAGGGTTAAACACAACTTTGGTAATATGTCGACAACGTCAAAATTGGTCATAAATCCTTTCAAATTCGTACAGTGAGAGTTCACCTTAAGGCGGATAATCTGCATTTACATTTGGTCGGCATCTACGTCCATGTAAGGGTGAACCTTATGGGAAAGACAGTCCTTGAAAGCAGGGGTCACCCTTTGAATAGTTGGGGACCTTACTGTATGTCCAAAAACCAGCTTCCGCAGTTGGAACATGAGCCTGGGCCCAAACCTACACCGCCCGGCAGGAGGGGGCGCCCTTCAGGGGAGGGAGCTGCCTCTGTACCTTATTCATGGTCTCTTTGGAGCGCTGCATCGTCTCCCGCTGCTGCCGCAACTCCTCCTCCATCGTGCGGCGGATGAGCTCCAGCTCCTCCTGGTCGGCCAAAAAGCACAAAATGGAGTCACAAGATCAGACCAGAGTCAATACAGCAGGTATACAATCTGCAAGGGTCGGATACATGTTGTGGTCTACCAGCAATTGGACATGCAAATATTAATTTTGGCTTTTAGCTCTTGTACTGCAGCACATTGGGATTCAAACAATGAGTATCGATACCCTCAAGCAAGAAGAGCTTAAGTGACATTTTGGGCAAAAATGATATTTTTACTTTTCAGATACATCCAGGTAGGACCCATTGTCTGGCAAAATTTCAGGTCTGGATTTTTATCCTAAATGGGTCAAAATCCTTTTTTAAAAAAAGCTTTTTTGCAAGTAAAATTTTCCCGCCGGTGTTTCTTATTTGCTGGGGGGGCAGATGTAACAATCCCTTGCTAAATGGGCATAGTGGTAGTTACATTCTTTTTACAAACAGTATGTATTTCCAGTCCAGGCGAATCTGCCACTTGCGCCCTTTTTGCATGTTGCTAGTCCAAGTTGGTACTATCAAAAACTGGACATACCCCAAAGCCAATGCACACTGTTGTATTATCTGTTGTTTATGGCAACACACACCATATTATCCTTTGTTATATTATCTGTTGTTTATGGCTTCAGATATCAGTTTCAACAGAGTTGACATGGTGACCTTAATTCAGAAATACCTCGCATTGTTTTTAGGCACTGGGGTGTATTCTGTATCTTTTGATGATTCACTTCTACTATCTCAAGTCCTTTGCAGTTTGACAGCAATTTCATGCAGTACACATAGACCAGCAGTTTTACAAAATACTTCAAAATTTTGACAATGGAAACCATAATGTATATCCTGCCATATCGCATCCATGTATTTTAACTTTTCTGAAACAATTATGTGTATTCAGAAATGAGAAATTTAGCACAATGAACAGACTCCGGGCACTTTCACTGGGTCACCTTTCATTTCTGTTAGCAGAGTGCTGCAGATAAGCCCTTTTAGGATGTGTGTTTCATATAAAGAACTCCTCATCCCGACTCATGCTAAAAAGCCATTAGTGACACAATCTGGATTATCTCTTCATGAGCTAATGATTAGGAATCAATCTAATGACCCACTCGTTCACCGTGGAAATTTTAATCCATATGGTGAAGATTTACCTGGAGCAGTTTTTTTGCCTCCCCTGTAAAATCTGTAAAATGTCACTTACGCCCATCTTGCAAGAGGGTATCCATATGATGTTAAAGCAGAGGCTGCCGGTTTTAATTTGAGGGAATTTACGGCCTTGAGCCATGTTGGAAATTCGGGCCTTTTCTTCAATGTATATCAAAAATCTAACGGTCCAAATACTTATGGACCTTGCTACACTTCAGTTTCTGTGCAGAAGGTGCATGTCAGTCAAGCTAGCCAACAGGCTGTGGCTGACTCACACTGAGGTCCTTAAATATTTGGACGGCGACCGTTTTAAAGGGCTGCAATTTTGATAATTTCCACACACAGCACCGGATACCGACCCTCAATCCCTAAAATTACCGCATAGATTGTGTATCTTGGGAGCACTTTAACTAACTTGAGGCATTTATGTACACATAGAGCAAACTATGTATGAATTACAGCCCTTTAAAGTCGCATCCCTCTCGAAAACACCCACGGACCTCGGCGGACAGTATTTGGGGTTGACTGCACAGTACCTGCAAGTGAACCTCTTTCAGGCTGCCAGTAAGGCTCTGAGAGTCCACTTTCCTCTCCGCCACCTCCAGTCTCTCCAGCAGTGTGGCCCTCTCCACCAGCAGGTAGGCGACCTGTTCGCTGGGGCTGCTCTGGCTGATGTCCGCCAGGCCCTCCTGGTCCAGCATCTCCACCACTTCCTTCAGCTGGGCGTCTTAGAGCGAGAGACAGCAGAAGGGGACTCTGGGTGCCTCTCAATACTGGGGAAAATACATCCTCCGTCCCTCCACTCATACTTTCAAAAAGGAGATGACGACGAGTGAAGAATAGGAGAATAAATCCTTCCGAGTACTTGCATGCATCACTCGGTTCAGGAACCAAGTCTTCCGCAATGACAATGCTTGCTGGCAGAACTTTATTTACTTAAACGCTGGATTTTTTGTCATTACTAGCGACACGCTTTAGCGACAATGAGCACCGCTACAATTAGCAACTGACTCCTCCACAATACTGTCGAATTTCATCAGCAAGCGGCGTTAACAACGCACCTTCATTCACAAAAAAACAAGTAGTCAAGGACTCATATCGCTGCCATGAAGAATTTTTGTCTACCGCTTCAGACCAAATCGCAACTGCGAGACACTTGACAAAGCTGGGCAAGCTGTCAGAAATCTGCAGGTAAATGGCACCTGTAGTCAAGCTGATAACTGAATCGTTGAATTTAATAAGGGCCCTGCTCAATGTTGAAAATGCCCTTATTGAATTCACCGATTCAATTAGAAGGGCAGGTATTTAACCGCATAATAAGCGTCATTGTTCTCTGCAGATCACTAGCAGGATACTTTGCCACCAAAGGACAAATGTTCTTAAGCCCTAGGGTCAGCCTTGGCCTATCGGAGCAGCCAACACTAAGCAGGCCTCGCCCCTCTGGTTTCCCCACCACTCCAAGCTGACCTTGCTGGATCTTCATCTGCTGCAGTTCAGTGCGGAGCTGCTCATTCTCCCGCTCGTACTCCGCCGTCAGTGACTCCCGGTCCTCCAGCAGGTTACGGATGTGCTCCACGTAGTTCTCCACCTGTGGGCGGGGCAATGGCCACAAGTAGGCATTGCTGTCTGGCAGCTACACCCCCTTCCCTCTCCTCCCTCCTAACTGCAGCCAGATCAGCTAAAGCAGGGCTACCCAACCCTGTTCCTGGGGATCTACCATCCAGCAGGTTTTCGTTCGAACCCATACAAAGCACACCTCATTCAACAGCCAGAGCAGGGCTGCCTTAGCTTGTTCCAACAGGTCACCTATCCAGCAGTTTTTTTCACTACAAGCTCAGCTCAGTCAAAGTCTAGAGATCAACAGCTTGAGTTGTGAATTCGTAGAATCAGGTGTGCCCTTTCAGGGTTAGAGTGAGAGGCCACAGGACAATAGATCCAGCGTTGGGCAGACGTGTTCACACTGTTGAATGAGATGTGATTTCTTTGAGTCGCAGTGAAAACATACTGGATGGCAGATCTCCAGGAACAACATTGGGCAGCCCTGCTCTAGCTGTTAAATGAAGTGTGCTCTGATAGGGTGGGAGTTAAAAGCTAGAGGACAGTAGATCCCCAGGAGTAGGGTTTGGAAGCCCTGAGCTGTCCAGAGTAAGCTTGTGCCGATTTCCGGCTTAACCGGTTCGATCCGGTTTACTTGATTGAACTGGTTCATTTTATATGGACCGTCGGAACCGGTCCGTCATTATAAAAAAAACAAAAAAAATGTTTTTTTGAATTGTCCAAAACGTGTCCAAAATGTTAAAATATAGCTCACAAAAAATTGCTGCTGACGGCGTCACGTGTATTTGCCGACGGCATTAAATCCATCTGTATTATATTTATTACGTTTGTCTTGTGTATGAACTCAATGTGTCTGAGCCAAGCGCAACAACAAATAGCAGAGATCAGGTTTCAAGTGAATGTGGGGTCGGGGGGGTGGGGCCGGGGGCGAGTTTTTTTCATGCGAACTTTTTGTCCTTATTTGCATACGCGCATGCCCACTCTAGTGAGTTCTTGAATAATATCAAAACATTGCCACGTGAGTCGCCCACTCGCAATTTCGGTCTTTTATGCTTTAAAGCGCACCTCCGAACGAATTCTAAACCCACCCAACTATACACTGAAAAACGTTTACCAAACCGTCGGCTCTTTATCAGTTTATTTGTTTTAGCTCATCATATTAATCTTCAGCAGTTAACCCTGAGTTAGCCCAAGATCATCAGTAAAAGCAATCGCTAATTTCTAGCGTTTCTTCGGCGTAGTAAATAATGCAAACGTTAGTTACGATTGAGTCACTTTTTTCTCCCAATCAGTATGTGTGAATGTATTTTGCTGGCGAGCCTACACGTTTAAGCTCGTGGGCTTCAAGTGTAACGTTATATTCAATCAAAATCAAAATAATTAGATAGAGCTGTTCAGAACTTAAACTTCATATGGCTTAATGGTTCAGAATACCTGGAGTCACAAAATGATGACATACCCGCGAGGAGAATTATAATATTAAACGCTCCAGGTTCATTTATAGCTGGCTAGCTCTTTCCGAAAAATTATCTACAGCATTCACGGACACATGAAATGCAATGTAAATTCGGTGGCTCCTCGGAATTCAGTACTTTCTACTGGTCGTCGGCAATGTCACTAGTTAGGTCTCTGGCAGCGCCTTTACAGTGAGTGAGCGATGTCCGAGATCTGCGTTTTTTACTTCAGCATATTCCTTCAGGGTTTTGTGAACGGGGCTAGAAAAAGATTATCTAGCTGCCAGAGAATGAACAAGTGACATTGCCGATGACCAGTAGAAAGTACTGAATACCGAGGAGCCACTGAATTTCACCGAAAAAGTTCTGAACAGCTCCATCTAATTATTTTGATTTTGACTGAATATAACGTTCCACTTGAAGCACACTTTGCGCGTATGCAAATGAGGACAAAAAGTTCGTTGGAAAAAAACTTACGCGGGCCGGAGGTATTTTATATTATTATTGTGTAGATGTTTTGTTTTCATATTATTTGCACTCTGAGTAGGCTAGGCCGACCGAATTATGCAACAGTTTATCATTATTATTGAGACATCTTTGTATTTTATTATATTGTATTGTTATTATTTGAGGATGTTTACAGTTTGTTTTCATGTTCATTTGCACTCACTGAGAACGAGTAGGCTAGGCCTGCCGATCTATTGTTATATTTGATTTATTTATGTATTTTTTAATTATTTAATTTGTGTGAGGATTGATAAATAAAGACAAATGTGTGACTGTCACTCTGTTGTCCAAATGATGTCGCTAATTCATGTAATAACATACTGTAGCATGGGTCAACAACAGCCACATAGGAAAAATAAAATGGAAAAAGGATGCAAGTGCGACCCCACGTGGTCAAAACCGGTATTACGGGTTGATTCGGTTTTTAATTCAATATCGAACCGGTTTAATTTTTTTCATATCGGCACATGCTTAGTCCAGAGTCAGTATGGCCCTGACCCAGGAGCGAGGGGGCCCCGTGAGGCGTGCATTGGTCTGATAACACACCCGATGTGACCCCATTAAAAATAGTGGCAAAGTCCCTACGCCCGCTTGGCCTATCACAACATGGCCAAAATCGAACTTGGCCAAGATTTTCATCCCATATACACACATATAAACCATGAAAAGGATCTGTCAAAAACTGAAGGCGCTAGAGCACTGACAAGGCAAAATGTTTACAGATCTATGGACGGACGCACGACAGACCACCACGAAGGCATCAAACCACAGCATAAGCCCGACTGGGCTAAAGGCCAAGTGGGCTAAAAACAACAAAAACTGTTTTTAAGAACCCAAGATGCAAGTCCCAACACACAACCAACCACCCCAGCCTTATTAAAGCATGACTAAGCAAGAACAAAGTGATCCAGGGTGGAGGAGGCAAGGGAGGGGCTGAGCAGGGGGTCAAAGGGTGAAGGAGGAGGAGGGAGGAGCTGCCTTTTCACTGTCTATCCTCATCACCCCCTCTGCACCAATCTCCACAATCACCTTACATTCACAGATACCACCAATCTACACTTAACTTCCCATTATCACGCAAGCAGCCCCCCATCCAAATCTATGCATTCACCCATACTTACCCGATTTCCCCTCACTCACCCCTTCACACAAATTTACCACCAATCCATACACACCTAACCCCAATCTGCATACTCTGCCCCATCCATACACTGACCCCAATCCACATACTTACCCCCATCAAAGCACACTTACTCCCTCTCCACACACACTTAAGCATAATCTACACTTTCCCTCAGTATCCACATGAATTCCTCCAGTCTAAATACTTATCCCCCATCCCCACAGTCTTACGCCTTAGACCTGGAATATACTTGCTGCTCACGACGCGTGTGCTTACGCATCATGGCTGCCACGCGTATTCTATGTTCGTGTGCGTAGAGGTTGCTCATCTCGACGCGAGGTAACGTGTCGCGTGCGCGAGATGCAGTATTGACATGACCGCTAGAGGCGCTCGTGCGAACGAATACACTGTGACAGTGAATGCGATATCCGGGCACACCGCCCTTTTCGCGATTTCCGGTCCAATCTGCTGCTGTCTGCCCCCTAGTGGAGACCTCCAGTGTCATGCGTTTTGGACGCGTTGTGCTGCAGCAAGTGTGTGCACTCACGAAGCGCACTGTGTACGCGTCCGTTAGGTCACGCAGCAAGTATATTTGTACCCTTAATCTACACACTCTCCCTCCCCACCCACACACATTTACCCCCAAGCTACATCCTCATTGCCCACCCACACAACCACATACAAACACACATTAATACACTAGCACGCCCCACTAAAACCCCTCTATCTGCATCCTGACCCCTGACCCTCGCCCCCTCACCTCTTTCATCTCAGCAGCCTGCTGTGTCCGCAGCGTCTGCAGGTCCTGTGCGGCCGACGCCAGGCTGCCTTCACTGCGCTGGAGCATGCGCCACAGGTGGAGCAGCCTCTCATCCACCGGGGCGCCATGTGGAAGCCCTGCCTCCCGCAGACGCCGGCCCATCTCCTCCAGCTCCGCCCCCTCCTGCAACGACAACATCAGCGCCGGCTAAAGATACGGCTTGGCTAAGTTCCACTGCACTGAGAGTTTCACAAACAGGCAGGCGAGTATTTCAGCATTTCACAAAGCAGGATAGCAGAACTAGCCGAGTAAGTTCATTTAGTAAAACCTGGAAGGAAACGTTTTCATTTTAGTCCCGGCTCGAGTTTTGGAAGGGCCTCCAGGGTTTATTCAGTGTACTTATCCAGTTTACTCTGTACTCTTGAAGACAAGGATCTCACAAACCAGAACTACTGAGTTAGCTGGATATCTGTGCTGAGTTAAACCTGAACTGGCTCTTTTTACTTCAGTCCATGTTGCTGTTTTGTGAAAGTTTTGGGTTTTGTGTGGAACATTTATCCTGCAAACTCAGAAATCCAGCTTTCTAAAACTTCCAGAAGACTCTAGGAATCTTCGTCCCTGGACTTTTTGTCCCCATGAACTTTTCGTCCCTAGACTCTTCGTCCCTGGATGGTTCATCCCCAATAATGCTTTGTCTTCTTCCTGTATTCTAACACTATCCCTTACCAGGGTTTCCCGCAGCGCTTTATAATTAGGGTGGCCGCCTTGACAATAAATGCCCCCGCCTTGACTACGTTCCCCCGAAAAAAAAAAAAAAAATTCTGCTGCATCCACGCATGCATACAGTAAAATAAGGCCGCATCGCGATGAGGCCGAATAGCGGCCGGCATCTGTTGGTTAAATATGTTACTGCGCCATCCATCACCTGTTGCTACGCCAACATCATTTTTTTGTATCGGGAAGAAGCTAATTATCCGGATATACAATAACCTGTCGTCGTCGTGGGAAGGACACGTGGAGGTAAGAAAATTATTCATCTAAACTAAACATTTAAATAGTGTCTCCTATCAACTGCTTGCCCACATATTTTGTTTCATTAAGATAGGCTATATGCAATTCGTTTAGTTTCTTATTAAGGCTACCGTTGTGTTTGCGCATGGCTTTCTGCTATGTTTGACAATTGCACGTGGTTTTCTCTAGTGAACAGAAATGGATGGGAAAAAGCAGTCAAAAATATCAGGGTACTTTATTCAAAGAAGCCGGTGTTCTGTCAAATTTTTGCTACCTATCAAAATATGTTACCTCGCGGTCCTGCGCTTGCGCAAACCTAAAATCTTGGGCTCTATAAGTACCTTCAAATATCATAAGTATACGTCTTTTTTCGGTGCGCCTTTGGACCTGTAAGCGTATACATATTTGCATGTACAGGGTGGGGAAGCAAAATTTGCTAAATAAATCACCATCCATAGATTGTATATTATTCATTTTAGTCATTTTACAACCAAACAACTAAAGCACAGACTCAGATTACAGCTTATAGTCTATGCTTTTTTCAAATAACAGGTGCACACAATTCAGGGGAGTGGTTGTGGGATTGTTCGTACTTTAAATGTCAGTGCAACTTTTGCTTCCCCACCCTGTACACGCTGGGTTTTCCTTATAACGCAGAGATTGGATGATAATGGCATGCGGCATATATCTTTAAACAAACTTACCCAACTCATTATAACATCTGCTTATGTTATAATAAGCTAACAAATAACAAAGTTACTACTGTAAACTGATTCATATTGCAACATTTAGGCAAAAACAAAGACTTTACGTTTGCTTTGCATTACGGTAGCATTTTTTGACAAGGCAGCACAAATTGTCAGAACACCGACCTACTTCACCATCTGCGCCGCCTCCTCCTCCACCACCCGCCGCCACCTCCACCCCAGCCCCAGTCCTCTTAACATCGAGGTAGTGGGTGGAACCCAGAGTGGGCTGTGGACCCGAAATATTCAGGTTGGCAATATCACACAGAACATGGAGAGTGTAGCATTAATCTTTTCTCAAGATCTCGTAATTACGAGATAAGGTGTATATTTTTTTTTTTATCCTGTGAATGCAATGCGCTTCCGTAGGCTACATAATGCCGTTCTCCAGTCCCCAAACATAACCACAACCGCAAAGCATTTGGGGAATTGAAGTAAAAAAAGATAACAAATATATTTTCCGTTCTTGCATTAATTTTCGTTTAACCCTTAGGGACGGTTGTGCGCATTTTACGCGCTTTTCATTCTTATTCTTTTTTTTGTTATAATTTTGGCTGTGTTCATGCATGTAGCATGACGTTTGGTAAGATTGTTTGTTTTTATTTGATCTTGTCATTTCCAGCTCAGCTCTTACAGTAAGGCTAAAATACACGGTGTACAAGCAAGTATTACACTATTGTAATAAAGTTACAAGACTGTTGACTTTGTCACTTTGTTATTGCACTTTAACTGCTTTGTTTATTCATAAAGAGTAAATACATGCTCGCTGTTGCCTGCCTGCCTGCCTGCCTGCCCGCCCCCCGGTCACCACCTTGACTGACCGATTTTCTGCGGGAAACCCTGCTTACCCTAACCTTAACCCTTATATTAGTCCTCGGGGACGAAAAGTGCAGGGACGAAAAGTCCTCGGGGAAGAAAAGTCCGGGGAAGAAAAGTGCATGGGGACGAAAAGTCCGGGGACCAAGAATGTTTGGACGAACAGTCCTGTAACCCTTTCAGAATAAGGCTGTCACACATTGTGGCATGATAAGGCTGTGGCGTAAATAGATTCGCCATAAATAGATTTCTTTCGCCAATGGCGATGAAGTAAATGGCTAGTGTGCTCCTAGCTAGGGGCATTGTCTTTTTGGAAGACAATATATCTTTGATTGCTTGTATATTATAGTAAGCATATGTGATTGTTTACTGCAGTGAAAAAAAATGTCTTCTCCGGAAAGTCAGTAGCTCAGTCAAGGTAACAATTCATCTGTGATGTATTAAATCAAAATCACAACATGTAGGTCTATTCTGGAGTTATGACCTTACAAATACATGCTAAACACGGATGCACTTGACAAATGATGCCCAGATTTTAATTTTGGGTGTCTGAGAAACAACATGTGGTATCCTGATATCGAAACAGCCCAAAAACAAGCGTTACAAAACAATGTCAACTTCAATAAGTCATAACTGTTAAACTATCAAAGACCGATCAGTGAAATTTGCAGGATTGACTCTTTGGCATAATATGTCTCAGATTACCAAAAATCTGTACCACAACCTGTACACCAATTAGTAGGTAACCCAAAATGACTCACAAAAGGTTTGTTTTGGTGCATGGGGCCAACTTTGGCCCTCAATACCTCTAGATAGAAATATACTAGATCTTTCTACTCTGATCATTCATTACTCATATTATAAAGCACATTGGTATTTACAGTATCTCACAAAAGTGAGTACACCCCTCACATTTCGACAATTAATTTATTTTATCTTTTCATGGGGCAACGTTACAGAAATGAACCCTGAATATATTCTACAGTAGTCATTACAATATGTTTAGCGGTGTAGATTTACTGCAGTGTCCAAATAACCTACAAACAGTCACTACTTTTCCAAAATGGGTGGCAACAAAAGTAAGTACACTCAACGTCAACATGCCAAATTGTGTCCATAGTGTCAATAATTAGTGTGACCACCAATGTTGTCCAGCACTGCCTTGATTCTCCTAGCCAAGGCATGGAATTCACCAGAGCTGCACAGGTTGTTGCTGTGATCCTCTTCCACTCCTCCATAACAACATCATGGAGCTGGTGGATGTGGGACACCTGCTGCTCCTCCACCTTCCTCTTGAGGATGCCCCACAGGTGCTCAACGGGATTCTGGTCTGGAGACATACTTGGTCACGCCATCACCTTCACCCTCAGCTTCTTCAGGAAGGCAGTTGTCATCTTGGAGGTGTGTTTCGGGTCATTATGTTCAAAAACTGTTATTTCCGAAGAGAGGGCATCATGTTCTGCTTCAGAATGTCACAGTACCTGTTGGAATCCATTATATCATTAATGGAGCGCAGCTCCCCAGGACCAGAAGCACTCATGCAGCCCCAGACCATGATGCAGACCGATTTGGTGCAGTGCACAGCATATGGTCTGAGCACTGACAGGCTGTTCTCCCACTGCTGCAACCTCATTTGCAATGCTGCCAGCACTCCTGCATCTGTTTTCTGAAGCCACCTTGTGCATCTGACACAGAGCACGAGGACTCAACCTCTTCAGTCGACACTGACGAGGCCTGTTCCGAGTAGAACCTGTCTTGGAAAACCGCTGAATAACACTGGCCTTCGTGCTATAGCTCAGTTTCATGGTTTCATGGATCTTCTTGTAGCTTAGACAATCTTTGTGGACAGTAACAATTCTCTTTTTCAGATCCTCAGAGTTCTTTCCCATGAGGTGCTATGTTGACCATCCAGCGACCAGAATGAGAGCATTGCACCCAAAGCACCATAATTTAAACCTTCAATGTTACACAACCTTATATGGCCCAGTCGAACACACAAAAGCATGAACATAATGAATAAGACATGTTTCATTGCTTGGTTGACCATTACCAATTGGGGTGTGTACTCACTTTTGTTGCCACCTATTTTGGAAATCATGACTGTTTGTTCAGTTATTTGGATAGTGCAGTAAATCTACACTGCTAGTCTGCTACACAAATTGTACAATGACTACTCTAGAGTATATTCAAGTTTCATTTCTGTAACGTTGTCCCTTGAAAAGATGTAATCAATTGATTGTCAAAATGTGAGGGGTGAACTCACTTTTGTGAGATACTGTATGCTGAGGAATTTTTGCTTTCTGACTTACAGGCCCTTAGCAAAGGAAAGAAATATGTCGAAAGCATTCAGTTGCACATTGCCGCGGTATGACAGAGTGTACCATAAAACCAACAGCATCACTGCAAAAAGCATATTTTAACGGACAGATGTACCAAATATCAAGTTGTCATCTTACAAGTACATTGTATTTTTCAAAGTATCAAATCACTCAATGTTCTCCCAAAATATATATGCTGGTATATATGGGCATACAATATATCATCTCATGCTAATCAAAAAAAAAACCCAAAAAACTTATCATTGTACATAATACTTCTTGTTCATATGATTGTATTGTAGAAGGACAGAAATCATCAGTTTAAGTCAGATGGAATTGGTGGCTGATCTCACCTATTGCTGAATTTGTAATTACAAGCTAAAATTGGTAGCGGATGTCATTTACTGCTGTTTACATCTCCATTTGTGAGACATACTGGTAGCTGATGTCAACAATGCTGGTCGGCCCCAACCAGCATTCTGAATCCACCAACCACCAATAAGCCCAGAAAGTGCTTTTCCCGTCCGGCACTATTTTTTTCAAAGATCAGTTAAAATCAATGCATCCAGTGTCAAATAAAACCGCTAGAAACAAAACATAAATGACCCTAAATATGCTCCCCCCTTCTGTTATTGTCAGAATAGCGAACTTTCGTCTTCGACTCGCGCTCCGGCATTGCCAATTCATGGGAATCATCTGCGCTGGTCGTCATTGCAATAATCGATGCCCCGACTAGTTCTGCAGTGTTGCAATGAATACAGTACCGCGTGACCTGGTCCATTGATGTTTTCAGTGTTTTTTTTTTTTTTTTGGAAAAAGCAAAAATAAATCTGGGTTTCCACTGCTGAGGACAGTAACCTCTCCTTAAGTCAAGGTTGAGACAGTTCACATCCACAGTCAAGGGTCAGACTGAGGAGAAATCAAACAGTGGAACATCCAATGATTAAACGTACATGATCATAATTTCATGAAACTTACAGCACAAGCCTTCAGCATCTCCCTCTACTTGCAGGATTCAAGAAGATGACTACACAGCAAAGCATGGGAACAGGTTTGTTTGCTTCTGTTAATTTCACTTTGTGCTAACAAAGCCTCCTGCCCCCAAATGAGATGTTAGTGAGTTTCCATGAGAACTTGCTTTAAGTACCTCATCAGCCCATGAGCAGGGCCAGTAGGGACTTGTCCAAAAAAAATCCAACAACAAACCTGTGATTTAATCTCATACAATTTCTCAATAAAGAGAATGCTTACAAAATTTAAAAAAAAAACAGAATTGCAAACTGAATACACGTACTCTAAAACTCTAATAAAGTACTAATGCGCGTGCACAAATGTATTTTGATTTAATTTTGGAAAGAAAACAGTGCAAAACTTGTCAGTCCATCTGCTGCTCCAGTCCACTAAAAAAAAAAAAAAAACCCCTGCGGAATGTGATCACCAGAGCTGACACTTGTGAAACCAGAGAAGTCCTCGGACGCCAGTTGCACTTCACACTTGATACCAATTCTAAACAATACAGGATGGGAAACACAAAGCTCGACGACACACGACAATTACTCGCACAGCACTGCAGAACGTGCTGAGGTAAAATGAACCATGAGCACATCCAGTAAAGTGTCTTAACTTTCTACCCAAACCAGACAACTGAGATTTTATATTCTACAAAAGATGTACAGAAACTTTCACGCATTTAATTTCAACATCACGAGGAAAAGTAGTCCCCACTGAGCCAGCACTGTAAATGTAACTCGCAATATAAGGTACACATAGGGCCCCAAACCTTGTCGATTGTTTCGTCATTAACAGCCTAATATTGCCCCTTTAAACTGCATACCCTCTTTGACAGAGGCAGTTTTGCAAATATATTGGTCAATACAGAACTAATTTGAAGCTTGATGACCCAAAACATCAGTGATTTGGTGTAAGTTCACTAACTTACAGGACAATTGGCACCAATTGCCCTACATAGGCTTACAACCAACTGTATGCTTTCAGGGGTCCAAAATTGTAACCTTTTCCTCTAAAGTCTTATGTGTTTGAAAAAAATTTAGTGAGTAAATATGCGCGTCAAAATACAGGTTGGTTGGAGTGCTCCAGTGAATATGTGGTACTTACACATAGTTCCAATACAGGTAGCATATTATGGGCGTTTGACATCTGCAACAGAACAGAATCCGTGTACTACTGCTACCAGACTTCATTTAACTGTGCTAAGCATCTGTTTTCGTTCCCCCAAATGTTCCATGATACTTCCCCGTTTGACTCATAGGTCTGACCGTGGCAATCATTCACAGCAGCTGACATACCAAACAAGCCAGAGCGATAAAAAAGTAGGCTACTGTAATACTTGATTGTGCTTTTTCTCTGTCGCTGGTCCAGTTCGAATTACAAAACATGATTAAATGATCACAAATTCCCTAGTCAGTGATGACTTTGGTACCAGCTAGACAAATCAAGAAGAGAATCTAGCTCACAAATATCTAAAACAGTGTCCTGCTGAGGGCTCCCCAGCAAAAAGCTTTACATATTCTAAGTCTGTATGCAAAATTATGAAAGGATGTCAGGAAGCCTTCAAATACGCTCCCCAAGGAGTCGAACCACTGGCGCCAGCATTAGGAGAACATGTCATCATCAATTATTGATAAAGAGATTGCAGCCACAGTCAAGTCAAATTATGCAGTACCTTTTTATTACACTTTTATCGGGTAATACCGTTCAACTAACTTTAAAAATACACATACCTCTTGATGATGCATGTCCCTCTTCTCGTTTCGCGATGTCTGTAGATTGCTCCGGATAGCATTTAAGCCAGTTGTTTCAAAAGTTCTTTTGAGTGAAACGATTCGTGAAACGTGTTTCAAACAAAACTCGAGTTCTGAAGTTCTAACCGCCAGAGAAATACAGCTGCGGAGAGCACCGAGTCATTTTGGTTTTTTTTTTCTGTATTCGACAGGGTTAGAAAATAAGCGTCTTTCGATGTCAAATGCTACTCCTGAAATCCTAACGCAATTCACAAGCTTGCTTAGATCGTAATACCACAAAATGACATTGAATACTCTCATGGCCGTCTCGCTTCCCTGAACTCAGGCATGACTTTCGCCAGATCACACTCCGCAGAGCCAATGCACAAAAAAGGAAAACTTTCCATTCCGCCATATAATCATGAAGAAAGTATTGGTCGTGAAGCCCAACATACTATCGTCATTGTGTTCGCAGCACCAAAAAAGAAGTGGGACGTAACGTTCCATTAAAGTGGAATGGCACATTCTTTTTGGATAAATTCATCTGCCCTCAAAATGTCGGACGCAGAACCAGGCCCGTCATCCGTAAATGGAACAGAATTTGGGCATTTTAACGTAGCTGAAGGAGGACACGGGGCCAATGCAGTTGAATCCCTTACTAGCAGGACATAATCCTGTATTTTCAACATCTGTTTCAGGTGACGGCACAGTAAACGTTTGGTAGCTACCTCGCTAGCTCATTTCATTCCTGGAGAGAAAAGCTTCCAGCGACGTTGCAAGAGCGAACAAGTCCCTAAGAATGTCGCTAGTGAATAGTGCCATCCCCCGCATCTATTAGTTAAGTTAAATGCAACCATGACCTTTATTTTGCTATAATTTACATCGACACGTCGGTTGCATCAGGCAAGGAGTCAATCGACGTTGTTACATTGTGGGAATAGCTTGAGTTACGTTTTCCCACCCTAGTATGGTTGCGGACTTGCAGGCCACGTTTAGCTAACTATTAACACGCCAAATGTCTTTCATTAACCAATTCCCCATGTGTGAAGTGGCTATTTTCACACAGATCCCACTGACAGATGCTCTTAGTTAGCTTAAGTTACACCATACTGTGCTTCAGTCGCCCACCACAACCCGAAAAGGCACGCATGTAGTTCTCCATCTAACGTTAAAGTTACTCACTTCATGCAAGTATTCAGCTGGTCCGTTTAGGTTCTAACTTTAAGAAGGGATACGAGACCTTAACATAGTCTAAACAATATATTTAGCGAACTGTCAAACGCGCACAGAATACATCTAGACTGAAAAATGAAGTAGCGCTAGCTACCTAACAGTTCTGCAGATTTCTGTTAGGTTGACGACTAGTTACAGTTACTCGTTTTAGCAATGAGCAGCATGCTCACTGGATTACCACATTAGGCAGCGAACTAAACAGTTACCTAAGTAGAGTACCTTGAGTTTTAATAGCTAGCTCCGGGATAGTGGTGGCTATTTTGCTCAGAGCTCAGCTAACAGTATTTTCAGCCAGTCTTCTGCAGTTGTTTTAATGTATCGTGTTTAAAGTATCTGGCTGACAACGAAAGAGCTGCTAACGAATTTGCATATGCGAGAACCGTAGGTAGCCTTGGCTAATGACCATTACCCGCTTTTACGTATCGATGCCGAGTAAATCCACGACCACGGGCACATGCATGTAGCAGTAGCAGGCAGACGCTGCACTTAGTTTGCTTGCTGAAGCTCCATGAAACCTTGGCAACGGAATAAACCATTCTCCTTCGTTTTCAAAGGGGGCATATTTACGGCGTGGAAAGTACCATTTCCTCACATTGCAAAGGTTGGAAAGAAGCCACTTCTTAATTTGGCATGGCCTATGAAGGAAGTACAGGCGTCTAACTGAAGAAATTTCGCGTTTGAAATAATATTACTGCATATTAGTTCCTGAGTGCTCAGCTCCAAAGTGTCACACTATCTGCATCAGAGTGTTACACTCTGAGCTCCAAAGTGTTGTGCTCGCGGCCTCAGTGTATTACACTGTCAGCTCCTGAGTGTTCGACTGTGAAATCCAGTGCATTACTGTCAGCTCTTACACTGTCAGCTTTGGTGTGTTACACTGCCAGCAGCAGAGTAGTAAATTATCAGGTGGTAAAATGCAGGTTAAGAAAGTAAAGTTCCTCCCCAGCATTTTACTCGTTGTTAATCATAGTGAGTACCATGATCATTTGGGCAATAATGCACTTTTATCCATAAGTACATGTACGTGTGAATAAAAAAAGGAATCATAAGTACTTACACATATATGAGCATACATACAGTGGTGTGCAGTTATGATTATACACTTAACAAAATGAAGATAAATCAGAAATCAAGTACTATTCAAGTATTTATTTCATGTAATAAGGGATCATATAGATGAAAATAAGTAAGTACATAAGAATATATAGTAAAAACAAAAATAATGTCTTTTTGACAGAAAAAGCCAATATCTAGTTTGGCCACCCTTTGCTTTGATCACAATTTTTTTTAATTTCTTCACTTGCTAAACCATTGCATATGGTTTGAAGTTCATTCTAAATAGAGTCTTTCCATGCTACAAAATCTTTGCTCAATCGGATTAAGGTCTGGACTTTGAGCAGGCCAAGTCATAACTTTTATGTCACCAGATGTTTCTTTCCGACGGAGATTATTCTTGCACAACTTAGAAGTGTGTTTAGGGTAATTATCTTGCTGAAAATAAAACCCATGACCAATCAGTCTCTTTCCAGATGGCAATGCCTCACAAGCATGCTGTGATTTTTTTTCATCCATGATTCCGTCAGTTTTTATGAGATCACTGGTTCCTTTTGAGCAGACTGAACCCCAAACTATAATATTACGGTCTCCTTCTTTTACTGAAGGGGTTATCAAGGGAAAAAAGCTAACCAAAACTACCTGGCCCAATGTGAAAAAGAAATTGCCTCCCCCCCCCCTTGTTATATCATTAACCGCATTTTTGAGTTCAACTTACTAGCCGCACCCAGGCCTGATTACCGCCAGACCTGTTGAATCAAGAAATCACTTCAATAGAACCCATCTGACAAAGTGATGTAGGTTTAAAGATCTCAAAAAGTAACACATCATGCACCGATCTAAAGAAATTCAAGAACAGAGGAGAAACAAAGTCATTGACATCTATCAGTCTGGAAAGGGTTACAAAGCCATTTCTAAGGGTTTGGGACTCCAGTGAACCATGGTGAGAGCCATTATCCACAAATGGAGAGAACTTGGAACGGTGGTTAACCTTCCCAGGAGTGGCCGGCCTACCAAAATTACTCTAAGGGCGTATCGACGACTCAACCAGGAGGTCACAAAACAACCCAGAACAACTTCTAAAGAACTGCAGGCCTCATTGTCAGTTACGGCAAACGCTTAATAGCAGTGGTTGTCGCTGAGGGTGGCACAACTAGTTACTAGGTTTAGGGGGCAATTACTTCTTCACATAGGGCCAGTTAGGTTTGGATAGCTTTTTCCCTCAATAAATGAAATCATCATTTAAAAACTGCATTTAGTATTTACTCTGGTTATCTTTGTCTAATAATAAAATGTGTTTGATGATCTGAAACATTTAAGTGTGACAAATATCTACAAATAAATAAATAAATCAGGAAGGGGGCAAATACTTTTTCACAGCACTGTACATACATTTCCGCTGCCTCTCACGCTGTTGCTCCATTACAGTGCTGACTGTAAATATGAATACTCTGTGCAGAGAGTGTGTTCACATGCTCAAGTTTTCTCAAAGAATTTTGTGTGTTCTTCCACCCAATACTCAGCAATGACCACACAGTAGAGACACAAACCCGCAAACAAAAATACCCACTCACTGATGGAACTGAGGCTCTTTTCAACAGAGCAGGATTACTGAGTGAACTGGGCCCAGTTTCATAAAACAGGATTACCATGTTAACTATAACCTATTTAACACCGGAGGATCACTCAGTCAGCTGGGCCGTATATCACAATGAGGGATTAGTGAGTTTGCTGGGTCCTGTCCAGCAAAGCAGGAGCAGTGACTGAAGGGGCTTTCACATACATGGTATGATTTTTTAAAAATTTTTTTAAATGTCGTACAATTTTAGCGGGTCTGCGACAGAAGGGACTAACGTACGTTTGGGAGAGGAGGATTTGAAGGTTGCACAGAAACGTTCACATAATATGTAATAGGCCTATGTGTCGAACGACCGTCATAGGAAAATATGTCATAAAAAAATCTCAAGACAGCCGTGCCACTGACGTAGGATAGAACTGTTATCTTTCAATTGACGCATGACAGTAGCAAAAAGGACATAGCCTACAGTGGTGGAACATACGGACTGCCATGGGTTTAACGTAGGATGACCGTACTCGTACGAAATTCCAAAGATAATGAGGACCTCAGATTTCCCCTGAATCAAACGAAATTCGTAGATATAGCATAACAACCTCGTGAGGCACCGCACGACAGACCTAGGAAATAGCCTAGCATAGAGAGACACCTGACCTAAGATGCTGAAAAATTTTTGAACATGGTCAAAACTCTACAACGAGGATCCACAACAGCCTTAGAATACATGAATTTCGTAGGACACACGAATTACCCCACATTTATGTCGTAGACTTGTTGTATACCCATTGTACAATGTGTATGAAAGCCCTTCTACTTGCACTGTTTCTCAAGGCAGGATTTCTGAGTTAGCCTGACCCTGTTTCATAAAGTTAGATTACTGAGTCAGCCGGACAATGGTTCTGCTCAGCCTCAGCACAGTTAGGGGCCGATCACACCGAACACGCTTTATCAGCGTGGGGCGCCCTTTTTGTTAAAGGTGCCCTATTATGCTACATTTCCAAGTTTATAGTTTGATCTTGGACTCCCCTTGAGTACTCCGGATCGTTCAAAGTCCAAAAAAGGGTCCCTATTTAGCTCATACTCAAAAAATCCCATTTGTAGTCCATTGTAGTCTCTGCTTGAAACGCCTCGTTTGGGTGGCTCTTCTGCTATGGCCCCCCCTCCCCGTGTGCCCACTTTCTTCTGATTGGCCAGCTCTGTGGAGGGCGGAGCTGGGCGGGACGAGGCGGCAGAACGCAGTTTTCCGGGTCCGCCTCCCTAGTATGAAACTTGAGACGCGTCTGCTATCTGATCTAAGGAATCGGCGGGTAAATTCCACAATCAAACGCTGTACATGTGTATAGATCTAATGAAACGAACTTGTTCTAAAAAACGCAGCGGCGAAACTGGAGTACGCAGAGCAAAGTCTGGCAGCTCAAGCTTGAATTTGCTATCTACCTACGGTTACTATGGTGAGTGCAGCGGTGTTTCTACTCTATAGCTAAGATTGAGGGAAAGCTAGAATCCACCAGTGTTGTTTTTGGCAGCCATTTTTGATTTAGTTTTAGTCTTAGTCTTTTGGACGAAATGCTTCTAAGATTTAGTCACATTTTAGTCGTTTCTATCATTGATAGTTTTAGTCTAGTTTTAGTCGACGAAAACTAAAAGGGTTTTAGTCTAGTTTTAGTCATTAATTTTACTCGAAAAAATAATGACTTTAAAAGATTAAATTAGGCCAGTACAGAAATAGGAAATTGTAATCAAGGTTGACAGGTTGTGTTGCCATTCATAAAGCAACAGTTAACTCTCTTAACACTTTTGTATAATAACCAGATTCCTTACCAGTTTGATAGCGCTAGCCTAGACTTTCCCATCCATGAAGATGCAATTCTGCCATGCTGTACTTGCTGATCTACTAAGAATAGTGGTTTACACACAGATTAAGTGGTAACAGTGAGTGGAATCAATGTTCATCACTCCAGTCAAGAAACAAAACATTCTTTCTTGGCGGCTTTATTTCTGAAAACCTATTAAAGTGCAATTAACGCACACAAGCCCAAAATATGAGCAATAGATGAGGAACACAGATGCTCAACTTGACCTTGTTTGCCACTGTCAGTGCAATTGAGAACATGCATATGATCTCTCTGACTATTATGAAGTACAGCAGACATTAGCTTATACAACCCCACAGCAAAATACAGCAAAAAGCACGATCTGTGGTTATGGCTGTGCAACGTTACTGTCAGACCCTTGTTGCTTTAGCGCAACAGCAGACTCAATGTATAATAACAAAGCACATAACTCGACCCGTTTAACATGTCGCAACGTGCTGATGGAGCACAAACATGCCATGATGAACATACAACTAGAAGATGCCCATGCTGTCCATTAATGTAAATATGCTGGCTAAACATGCTACTAACGTTAGAGTAGCCAGGTATGCTGCTGCTCATTTCGACATAATGAACAGCAACAGGTCTGAAAAGCTACATTTCCCCCCATATGTTTCACAGTAACTCAAATATCAGTGATCAGATTAAGGGGAAAAAATTATTTGCTAATCATTATATCAAATGATTTGCAATTGTTTAGCACATCTGAAAAATGATTAGCAAACATTAGAAAACAGTAAATCAGATTTTAAATGATAAAAGGCTTTTTTTTCTTTCCAAATGACAAATTACAATTACATGAGAAATACAACTCCACTCTGAATGCACAACAAATTATTTCCAAAAGGTATCAATTTTACCTGGAACAATCTTAATTTAATACAGAACACCTCTGTTTCCGAGCGAAATTTCTGTAAACCACTTGTAGCCTGCAAGTACAGCTGTCTTATCTATACCGTACTGTAGCATATGATGCTGTATAACACCTGATCAGAGACGCGAAAGGATCCATTTCCATTAAAATCCAGTCACAAAAGGCACTCTCCAACTCAGAGTTGACGATTCAGAGTGAAAGCCGAAAAAAGTGGAGGTCGAATGCGGAATTCTCACCGTAAGGGCGAAAATCAAATCACATTGCCTCAATGTAACAATGACTACAAAGAGTTCCCTGAACTAGCATCAGCAAGGTAAGAAGATGGCAAGCTTTATAATCTGAAAAGTAACGCAATACGCGATAGCATGCGCAACTAGATAATGCATAACGCACGGAACTGCCGCGAAACCTCAGATAAGTTCATGCCTATTACAGCTGGCAAAGTTAGTAGAGTTGCAGCACAAAACAAATCATGTCGCCGTGAAATGATGATCACTCACAAATATTTTCCTTTGTTAACGTTTGTTAGCTTACCAGCATACAGGGTGGCTGTATCCAAAGAGTGATGGAATTTGATACAGGACGACTCGCATAGACGTCTAGCCATCTGTAATGACTGTACCAGAAACTTTCTGGCAGCGAGCCTCTCTAATGCATGCACGCACTCCCAGTAGCTGATTGGTTGGTATGCAAATAAGGAACGTCATTTTCCAGCCAATCAAAGTCGTTAAAACTTCTCCTGTTGCTATGTGGCTTGGGAATTGCAAGTTCGCAGGCCAGCGAGCCAACCCACTAACATTTTCGTCTTGTCTCCTCTCGTAGGTCTCGTCAAATTTTCGACCTCAAAGAGCTATGCTTAGCTCGTCACCGTCTCGTTTTAGTCATGAAGAAAAGGTGCGTTAACGAAATCATTTTGTCTTTGTCATTGTTAACGAAAACAACACTGGAATCCACCCCATACAGACACATTTGTAGAACGGGTTGACATACCCAAGTGTACACCGGAGACCGTAGAAATCCGGTGGGTCTGAGTTAAGAGGGAAACATGGACAGTGAGTAGCAGCAAAAAGTGGACCAACAACTTATGGACTGCTTAAGCGTGTACTATAAGGACCTGCTGCTCCATGTGCATAACTGTGGCGTGTCATTAGCATGGAGTAACAAACAGCTTCTGCGCTGGTATATGACGGAGGGGCGAAAGCTCCAGGCTAAACGGTTCTTTTAGGAAATTGCCCATGGTGAAGGTTTACTTATTGCGTTGGAATGACCAGCGTTTGCTTGCAGAAAATGGGCGCGTTACGGATAGTACGTGACAGCTAGAGAGAGCTCCGGTTATGTTATGAACATAATACAGGTTTTACAGACCGTAAGTTCCGTTAGCGTGAGCAGTTGCTTATGTGGAGCTAGCAAATCGATAACTTTTACAGGAAAGAATTTCATATCCAATCTCCGCCTTTTTCAGCTTTTTTTTTAGCCAGAACAATTTCTAAAGGGGGAAGAAATTACGCCACGGCAATGCAGAGAAATTGTTTGTTATACCAGACACATTATAGCTTGCGCGTTTCGCGATTGCTTTCACCGTGGTAGCATCAGAGAGCTAGCCCGATATTGGTGAAGTATTCGGCTGACCCCGGTCATGGATCAGTAAAACAATCGTTTCACAAGCACCCAAACACATACCCCAAGCTCTGCAAAACCTACATCTAGTCTAACTGCAGCCTTTTCAGCCCAACTTTGCAGACACATACAGCACCTCTCCAGTTAGCTTCAACTGTAGTGGCTACAATCAGGCAACGTTATGATAAAACTGCCACATTGATGCTTACCGAAGTAACACAAGTATACCAATCAGAATTACTGCATATGAGTTAACCAGGAGCATTTTTAAGTAGCACAGCACGCGAACTAACATGCAGTAGCTGGTAACCGAGCGGTCATAACAACGACAGAGATGAACGTTACCCTGCAATACAGGTTTTACAGACAGCAAGTTCCGTTACTGTGGACAGTTGTACCAAGCATCCAAATTAAAAACAAGTATAAATAGTTAGCTTCAAATGAGGTTTATGTTCACACATCTTCTGTTGAATGTCCCCTGATATTATTCTTGCATATTTAGGACACAAACATTAGCAACAGTAAAGCAACAGCTTTGGGAGAGATACTTTGAGAACCATCTGAAACGCTTATTCAGCATCGAATTATCCTTCATTGACAAAGCTGTCTTTGGTGAAATGCTGAGCACAAACAGCTAACGTTCCCTTTGGCCGTGGCTGTTTGCCACCAGCAAACAAAAAAGCTACCACTGATTTCTGGTGGCATCGTCTTTTTGAAGAGAAATAGGTGCTTTTCTTCGCGTTCAAAAATAAACGGACGAGCAGCTTTGGGAGAGATACTAACAAAACTGCACCTCAAATGATCTGCGGTTCTTCTTTTGTATTTCTGGAAGTGTAGACGCTACTAAGGCATAGTATGATCCGTGGTTGTTTGTGCCTGCTGGAATAGTTTCCGGTGTGGGCAGGTCCAGCACCGTGATTAGCTCTGGCTAGGTCTGTATTAACCCTTTCGCAGGCACAGCGACATTTTTGTCGTTTTAACCAACGTGTTTTATAAAGTCTTCTTTAAATTCCCCGATTGCAGGAATTCCCTTGTTAGTTACACTCATTACCATTGGCTGTCTCTCAGGTCACCCAGCACTGTATTTTTAGCCGTGAACGAGGCATGGGATTTCCTAAAAACGCTAAATACGAGACTACTTCGGTCAAATTGTGGGACATGTGAACATGGCATCGACAGTACAAATAGCCCGGCATTCTAGCCGTGTTTCTAAACGTAAATACAACGTGGATGAAGTTTTTGCTTTATTGAATGACTCTGACGATGAGTTTGAATATCCAGAGAGCGGGAGTGACTTGGATCCAAACGATTTTAGCGATTCTGGAGAGGATTAAAACATAAAAACATCAGTTATGGGAAACTTATTATGAGATTTGGTGTTATTTTATTGTTATTTTGAATAACAATCATATTTTGGTAAAAACCCAAAATTAATCCGTCCGTGGGGGTATGCATCTGGGCCAAAATTTGCCTGCGAAAGGGTTAATTGGACGGCACAACCTGAAGTCAGGTTTTGCCCAGATCTTGTGAAGATCTCGGGACCAGCTGTTCAGAGAGGAAATCAAGTTCACGAAATCACATTCTTGGATTAAAACCCCTGTATCTTATGTTCAGAAACTTTACAGAGGTTGCTATGGACACCCAAAATTATAACATTACTGATATGTATTAAAAGAAGGATCAGCATAATAGGTCCCCTTAATATTCTCAATGATTAGACGCGTTCTGGACGCTGCTTTTGCGCGCCAGGCGCCTCGCTGTTTTTTGATGCGCTTCCTATCAAACACCAATGAGCTATATAATGCCTGTGATCCACTTACGCTTTTAAGGCTTCCGCACGCAAGCAATCGTGGCCAGTCGGAAGCTTTTGGAAGCGCCGGGAACCATCCGAAACTCGCGCAAACAATCGTAGAAAGTCAGAGTGATTGGGGAAAAAATTTTATCCCATGATCCACTAACGCGAGCATTTCCGATTGATTTTTGCCAACGTCAACAATAAAGATGGCGGTTGTTTTTGTAAACGGTTTCTAATTGGCTAATTGCAGAGGAATTATTCGCCACCTAGTTTGCACTTGACGAACCGATACTCCCGCGTCCTTCCGACAACTCATACCTACCGACAAAATCAAACTGGTTTGATTTTGTGGAAGAGGGATCCGCGTGATCTGATCCAGTCGGAACCTGGGTCGGTACAGGTCGAAAGTCATGATCCACCTATGTCTTGCGCGTAACAGAAATTTCCACTCGTAATCGCTCGTAACTGGTCGGAAGGGGAGAATCGGGAGAATCGGAGACCTTAAAAACCTAAGTGGATCATGGGCTTAACCTAGAGGCGCTATGTTACGATTTCAATGTGCAAGTCTGGCTGGCATCTTGTGACGAGCGTCCAGTTTGTGCGGCAGAAAATCGCTGACCGAGTCAATGCGAGAGTCTTGAAAAACAACCAAATGAACGTTAGAAATCCAAATGCTGGAGCACCAGTTACAGGTGGATCAGGGGATAACAGGTGGATGATTTTACTTGTTTGAACAACATGCTACAAAATATTAACTACTGCATTTGTTCTTGCAGGAAGCAAAGACATTTAAAAATGCAAGTTTAAGTTGTCCTTATTTCATTTAAGATGATACAAGTGGAATCTGATTTCTCATTCCAAGCTGATGCAAGTAACTTATCTCAGGATAATTCCACAGACTTTAATTTTCACATTTTAAAACATTAGTTGTTGGGATCTCTTGACTTGGAATGAATTGAACATACGAACTGCTGATCATTCATTACAGCAAATTAGCAGACTGTCCAACATGTATTGTGAAGAATTAAAAACTCTCCAGAATTATTTTATACTTTGAAGAGCCCACTCGTGATAGAAACTAACTGTGCCTTTAATGAATGAAGTCATGGTTGTTTCTTTCCGTAATAAAACAAAACGATAATGAAAACTGCTGTTTGCAACAACAACAAAAAAAAAAAAAAAAGCTACGCAATTTGTTCTGAACTGAGTGAATGTCCTCGTCTCACAAGCAATATGCAAGCTGAAAATTTTGTTGAAATAAATTGCGAAACAGAATGCTCAAACAAATATTCGTCCGATAATGATAAAACATCCAAACGTGGTCGGATAACTCTCTCCCCAGACAGCCAGCGACTTCGGCCCAGCGTCGTGCCAGCACCACTTTGCTGTTTGGGTCCTAACGGAGAATTCTTCTCAGTAGGGGAGATCGGGTCTAGTTGTTACATGTCCATGGTGTTACATTCTAAATTGTTCCTATAATTAAACACAGACGGCGCTCTAATTTTTCCTGCTGCCCCGCGAAGGTGACCCACGTCTTTATGTGACAGAAGGACGTACGTCTAAAGTTGCAGGTTAGTGTTTCAGAAAAATGCTCGAAAAAGTAACTTTCTTGGTGTTTGGGAGATTTCGATTCACATCAAGTGTAATTGATACATACCCGAGATCATGAGAGAGGAGGACATTATGGATTATGGATTATGAGAGAGGAGGACATTAGCCACTGTGTCATGACACACCCATGTAAAGATTGCACTGGAACATTTCAAAATGTCGGGACAATGGCGAAGGGTTGCTGATGGACTAGTTGATACACCCAAGTTGTTACAGTAAGAACTTGCCCCAAAATCTGTAACAACTTGGGCAAAATCAAATTACCTCACTGAATGACTTTCTACCTTTTTGTATTTCGGAAAGATGCCTTGAAATTACAAACAAATGGGGCGCCCCGGTGGCTCATCGGTCTACGTGCGCGTACCATAAAGGCTATGTCCTTTCCGCGGCGACCTGGGTTCGAATCCAGCTCGGGTCATTTACTGCATGTCTTCCCCCATTCTTCTCCCCAACCTTCCTGTCTCTCTACACTGTATAATTATCAAATAAAGGAAAAATTCCCAAAAAAAATCTTTAAAAAAAGAAATTACAAACAAACAACAAAACGTGGCAATGCCATTAAAGAATGACTCAAGAGGTTCCTTACTGTGGCTTCGTGGGATAATAATAGTAAGGCATCCCCCTTAACTTGCCTACATAAGGGGGAAACATGTCTCACTTTAGCAAATTCTTAGTGTAACAAAATGCCCCACAACCTGCAACAAACTACCCCTCCTGTAACAAACAACCCCATATATGGGGATAGTTTGTTACAGGTGACAGGGGTCTATTTTTTCCTCACCAGCATTATGCATGCACAGAATATAGGAGTTGCTGCAGATCAGTCATGTAGTCTAATAAACTTTCTATCTTCACCGCGCATATTGATAACAAAAACCAGATAATGTCAATTCTACAGCCGTTAAAAGAAAAAGTGTAACAACTAGACCCAATCTCCCCTGTTTGCGCTTCAATGTCCTCTGTCTCTTCAAGGAACGGACACGCAATTTCTCAAACTTCCTCAGTCTGCAGTTTCAGTAGGAGAAGAAACTCTTGAGTTGTTTAAAAACTTGCCAGCGAGCAGGTTAGCTTCACGGAGTATGTTGCCGCGGTAACTGACTCAGAGTTGGACTAAACTCGCATTGCAAACCGGAAAACTCAGTTTCCTGCGACTCTGAGCAAACAAACTCAGTTACCACGAACCCCGCTTTCTGAAACGGGGCCCTGAATGGATACCACCGTGTTTTCAAACATTCCCTATAGAAAAATATCAATCGCTCTGGGGTCCGTTTCCCGAAATCACAGATGCTAACTTACGTCGTAGGAACCATTGACAATGAATGGTCCTACTATGTAAGCCGCTAACTTCATTAGCAACTACGCTTTTGGTAAACGCAATGGGCGATAATAGACAGAAATGGCGCTTCAAGCTGACTCTTCTCGAGTTATCGGTCAGAAAAAGGCCGGAAATCAAAACGCTGCTGAATGATTATTATTGATATTTACCGAAATATTAATATTATTAAATATTAATATTAATATTTGTTTACATGGGTTCCAGTGGCAGGCACGCCCGTCATAAGGTGGCGGCCAGCTCTGCACACATTGGCTGATCTGGAACGAACAACGTAGCGCCTCTAGTTTATATCTCGTTGTCAAATACAGTCCTATTTTGAGGCGCCTCATTCCTGCCGTACAATCATGTGGAAAAAAACCTGAAATCAGTTCGCTTTTGACTAGTTCTTTGAAACGGTTAATTTCAGAATATTTGCAAAGATGAGTGACAGGAGAGTTACTTAGCAACACAGTAAAGCCGTGTCCAGCGTTTTTTTACAACGTTCGCTTCAAAAAAAAACAGGCCAGAGGCGCCTCGCGTTTCCACGCCGATAAAGGGCGTTCGATGTGATCGGCCCCTTATAATCCTGCACTGAACTCTGTTGAACAGAAACTTGGGCGCCCGCTATCTCCGCTTTTACAATGTACTTTAACGAAATCAACAGCAGAGGTCGCATTGTTCACAGAGAGTGTCTATAAAAAAATGTTCTAAACCAAAAGTAGTCGCGGCGGTTTAGCTCAGTGGTTACTTCGTTGAATCCAATTTGGCCCAACTAAATTCTCTCCGGAGAATCGAACCACGGGCGCAGTCCGGCGTTTTGCCCTCTGTTTGTATGATCGACTTAAAGTTGCTTATCGCTATTTCAGTGTACTTGGTCGCACCGATTCGGCGGCAATGGTGGCGCATTCGGGTGCCATCGTGTCTGTTTATATGAAATAATGTGTGTTGATGATGTGTGTATGCGGAAAAAACAAACCTTTCACGAAATCAGCCGTGTAATTGCAGCTGATAGACTCCAGGTGTCGCTCCGTTCTCTGATGTGACCTGTAAAATGTTTTCACCGTGCTTTTGTCGGCTTATCTTCGTGGTTTCTTCCAAGGCAAACGCTTCCCCACCCCCCATTTTTTTCTGGCAAATTTAGTCCGCTCCAGTGGGTTGTGGCCAGGGTTAATCCGCTTGTTTTACTGGTTTTATTGACAAATGTAATATTTTAGCATAGTATAAATGGATCATTTTTACAATGGCTAGAAAATTTAAGCGGTGGTAATGTTGTAGTTGATTTTGTATTATTTGCAATGACGTAGGCTAATACCCGATAATATGTGAATTGGAGGAGATCCTGTCTTAAAACATGTAGCTTAATGCAGTTTGCCAAGCTGTGTCGTTAACTGATTTCAATTTTAAAACCTCATTTTCGTATTAATTGCAGTCCGCCGGGTTAGCTCAGTAGGTGGGTTAACTTCGACGTTAATCTGGCTTTGACACACTTTGCTTTCTGTACTCTCCAGAGGGTCCACGGGCGCTCTCTGGCGTTTTGCCCTTGGTTCTTATTAGCGAAATGCAATAATGTTGCGTTGCTAGGACTTATACCAATTGTGTAGGTCCCCCTTGTTTTGTCAAAACAGACCCTCCAAACTGACGTCCACTTTAATTCTCAGTTTCTAAGTTTCCCAGCACATTTCTCAGGACATAGCACTCCCTCCACCAGCTCATTGTCTTTCCAACGTGATCCTGGTGCCATCTCTTTCCCAGATAAATGGTGCACATGCACTGGGCTGGGCGACCTTCTTCAATGGCTCTAAGGTCCAGTTCCGACGCTTATGCTCCCATTGATAATGCCTTGAGGTAAGGGTGGGCACTCTGACTGGTCAGCACCAAGAAAACGCTATATGCACTTGGGTTCGATGCACTGAGTATTGTGGCAGATTCCTCACATAAATGTCATGAAAACTCTCTTCGATTTCTGCAACAGTAGCTCTTTTGTCAGTTTGTACCAGAGGGATTAGCCTTCATTGCGCTTGTGCATCAATGAGCCTTGGGCTTCCAACACTCTATTGTAGGTTCATGGATTGTCCCTCTTTGGACCACTGTCAGTAGCTCCTCACCAATGCTGACTGGGAGCTCCCTGGAAGCCTTGCTGCTTTGCAGATGCACTGACCCACTCGTCTGGCAATAAGAATTTGGTCCTTGTCAAAGTAGCCCACGTCCCATTTCTCCCACATCCAACATGTGGACTACAAGAACCAACTCTTAGCTTTCTGTCTAAGGTCTGTCTGTGTCATTGACCTGCCATTGTTACAACACTATCAGCTTTATCAACCTTATTTGCATCATCTGTGAGTGGTTTCAATGTTTTGGCTCATCAGTGTATGTATTATTAGCAGATAAATAATGATGTTATTGTTTGTGATCTATCTTTTCAAAAATTCCCCCTGAGAAATGGGGTCAGTGTGATCAATCTTTTAACCCTGGGGAAAAGGGTGCCCTATCTAGAACAGCACAAGAAATGATTGGATCATTTTTTGTTTTTCCGATCAAAATCCTGGAGGCCCAAGGACATACTTAGTACCAAGCAGAGGACACCATGGCCTCAGGGATACAGATTTAACCACCCTATTATATTCAGCAACTGAATGCTTTTATTGGCCTAGTACTATGTTTGCACATACAAGGAATTTAGCTTGGTGGTTGCATGTGTGCATTTAGTGACAGAAAGAATGAAACAAAACGTAAACCAATAAAAACTTGAGGATTATTTCCATTCTCTTTGTTTTGGCTGGTAATTGATAAATTTCCCGTGCAATTTTTGACCTTTAATTTTTTACCCTAACATAAAACACAGTTTTATTGACTTTTTGTGTATTTTTTAATTGGTGTTTTTTCCATTATTGAAATTTGTGATATTGCAGGTACTTTGTCATCTTGTCTTTGATACCACAGTGTCAGATTCTTTAGACTTGCAGAGGATTAGGAAATGGAGCCATGGAAATGATAAAAGAGCAAAAATTAGGCTAAATAAAAGCAAATGTAAGGTGGACGAGGAAACTCGAAAAAGGAGCTAGTGAATAGAGAGCCAAGTTCAGCCTCGTCATGCGTAACTGCTTTGAGATCGGTTTACTGAACAAGTCATGTAGACTCGGATTTCTTCCACAAACTAATGACTTCATTGGACGTATTTGCAGTGATCAAATCATAACTAAAATCTCACTTCCATTGTAATCTAATTATTTTGATCATGTTAATGCGCTTACTGTCATGGGATCTTTAATGACGAGGGTGAGTGAGGACCTCTATTAGACATCTAAGCCAAAAGATAATGTCTTGCATAGCACCATGTCCCCATCACTTCTCTAAGGCATTGGCATTTATTTGAGCTGAGAAATTTTTGACCCCTACTGACATTTCCCAAAACACTTTCAGCAGCCATATGTTTTTCCAAAGTCTGTCATCCATTCAAGTCCTACACCACTTAGTTTCAGCCATCTACAACCCCAATTTCGAAATAGTTGGGAGTATAAATTGTGAATAAAATCAAAATGCAATGACTTTCAGATCACATGAGCCAATATGTTATTTACAATAGAACATAGATAACATTTCAAATGTTGAAACTGAGGCATTTTACATTTTTATCCACAAAATGTGCTTATTTCAAATTTTCTGGCTGCAACAGGTCTCAAAAAAGTTGGGACACAGGCATAAAAGCGCTGAAAGAAGCAATTAATATATAAGAGAATCAGCTGAAAGAACATTTAGCAAGTAATTAAGTTAACTGGCATCAGGTGTGTAACATAATTGGCTATAAAAGGGATGTCTTAAAGAGGCTGAGTCTCTCAGAAGTAAAGATGGCCAGAGGCTCTCCAACCTGTGAAGGCTTGCGAAAAAAAATTGTGGAATACTTTAAAAACAATGTTCCTGAATGTCAAATTGCAAAGGCTTTGAAGGTCTCATTATCGACAGTGCATAACATCATCAAAAGATTCAGAGAAACTGGAAAAATCTCTGTGCGTAAGGGACAAGGCCGAAGACCTTTACTGGATGTCCGTGATCTTCTGCCCTCAGACACCACTGCATCACTCACCGGCAGGATTCTGTCATTGACATTACTAAATGGGCCCAGGAATACTTCAAGAAACCACTGTCTGTAAACACAGTCCGCCGTGCCATCCACAGATGTCACCTAAAACTCTATCATGCAAAAAGGAAGCCATTGTTGAGCATGATCCAGAAGCGCCACCACATTCTGTGGGCCAAGGCTTATTTAAAATGACTGTAGCAAAGTGTCCTGCGGTCAGATGAGTCCAAATTTGACATTCTTTTTGGAAATCATGGGCGTCGTGTCCTCCAGGCTAAAGAGGAGAAAGACCACCCCTCCTGTTATCAGCGTTCAGTTCAAAAGCCAGCATCTCTGATGGTATGGGGATGCATTAGTGCATATGGTGTGGGACACTTGCATATTTTTAAAAGCACCATGAATGCTGAAAGGTATATAAAGGTTTTAGAGCAACATATGCTCCCCTCCAGATGACATCTATTCCAGGGAAGGCCTTGTGTATTTCAGCAGGACAATGCTAAACCACATACTACAGCTATTACAACAGCATGGCTCCATAGTAGAAGAGTCCGTGTGTTGAACTGGCCTGCCTGCAGTCCTGATTTTTCACCGATTGAGAACAGTTGGCGCATAATTAAACGAAAAGTCCGTCAAAGGAGACCCAAAACTCTCCAGCAGCTGGAAGCCTGTATTAAACAAGAGTGGGACAAAAATTCCAATGGCTGAACTCAAGAAACTTGTCTCCTCAATGCCCAGACGCCTCTTTTCTGTGTTAAAAAGAAGAGGGGATGCTACACCATGGTAAACAGGCCCCTGTCCCAACTTTTTTGAGACCTGTTGCAGCCATCAAATTTGAAATGAGCTCATTTTGTGGATAAAATTGCAAAATTTCTCAGTTTCAACATTTGCTCTGTTATCTCTGTTCTATTGTGAATAAAATACTGGCTGGCGTGATTTGAAAGTCATTGCATTTTGATTTTATTCAAAATTTACACTTTGTCCCAACTATTTCTGAATTTTGGTTGTAGTAAGGGTTTCATGCTTGCTTGACTGTTGGCTTTTGGTTTTTCTAATTCACTTTAGTTTGCAGTTGACTTCATTAGTATATAAATATTTCCTTCTGAACATGAAAGGTTTTTATTTAACTTCAATACATACTTGTTCTAATTTTGTGCGTTTCCCATATTTTCCTGAGTGCGAAGTGCAAATCTATTTATATACATTGACCAGCAACAGCATTAAAATTGTTGTCCAGTGGAGTGAATAACATTGTGTCCAATATTAATATGTCCAATATGCTACAATTGCGCAAGCCAAGGGGTAATATATTGGCATCAAGAGTACTGTCAGTTCTTGAATTTGATGTGTCAAAAGCAAGAAAAATGGGCAATTGTTAGAATTTTAGTGACTTTGACAAGGTCCTTATTGCAATGGCTTCACGACTGGGTCAGTGCATCTCCAAAATGGCAGTTCTTTTGCGGTGTTCCCGGTATGCAGTGGTCAGTACCAACCAAAAGTAGTCCACGAAAGGACAACTGGTGAACTGGTGACAGGGTAATGGGCACCTGAGTCTCAGTGATGCACGTGGGGAGCCAAAGCTGGCTCATTCGGTATAATCCCATGAGAGAGCAACTGTAGTACAAATTGCACAAAAAATTAATGCAAGCAATGAGAGAAAGGTGTGAGAACACACAGGGCACCACAGCTTGCTGTGAATGAGGCGGTTTAGCGGCAGACCGGTCACAGTACCCATGCTGACCCCTGTCCACCACTGAAAGCGACTATAATAGGCACATGAGCATCATAGGTGGGCCATGGAGCAGTGGAAGAAGGTGGCCTGGTCTGATGAATCTGGTTTTCTTTGACATCATGTGGATGTTCTAGTGCATGTGCATCATTTTCCTGGGTAAGACATGGCTCCAGGATGCACTATAGGTAGAAGGCAAACCAGTGGAGGCAGTGTGATGCTTTGGACAATGTTCTGTTGGGAAACCTTGGGTCCTGCCATTCATGGGTCATTTTACATGAAACCAACAAATACTGTCCCCAGAACTGAGTGCACTTTCCAAAGCTGTACCAACATTGCATGTGCACTTTGTGCAGCCATTATTACAAAATGCAATATTTATTCAAATTGCATTCAGATAATACACTGAAATCTATGATCAAAAAAATTCTTGATTTGCTTTTAGGATGACTATTATGACAAAGCTACCCCACTTCCTGTGTCCCCAGATTAGAAGTTGCATAGATACTTCTGGTTTGAATCTGTTTTTTTTTCCCAATAAATGATTGTTTTTGTGTTCCTTGCACTGCACAAGATAATTATCTATATAAACAACACTTTTTCCCATCGATTCATGTTCTTTGTGTATTTTGGGGTAATTTTTGTCTTGTCCACATTTTTTTGTGTAACTTCTGTTACCCTGATTGAATCATAATGCCCACAGGCGTCAGTCTGACAGTTTTTTTTTTTTTTTTACAAGAAATCCTCTGGAGCCCATTAGAGGGCAGCACATCATTGTTTAGCAGTTTTCAAAAGGTGAGTCAGTGCCATGTGCTTTTTGTCTGTCCTTTAAGTTTTAACTTTTCAGGAGTACTGATATGACAAGTAACTTCTGTTATGACCATATGTCATTCATAGATCATGGAAACCATAAATTAACATGTTCAAAATAATTTGTTAATGAATTATGTTGTCATAAATGTGTTCATTGGGTGATAATAGAGGATTACTCCTCCATTTCTTAGAAATACCCTCTTAGAAGTAACTTATGTTACTGCATCTTCTGTTACCACTGGTATCTTCTGTTATGTACATGTAATTTCTGTTACTCTACCCAAGGAGACCATTATGAAGGTACACTGAATATTTGTCATATGATGACTATTTTTCTATAATTAAGACCACTGGAAGCAACAGTTCTCAGGGCAGGTGGTAAAATTTAATGGTCAGATTGTTACATTATGCCATATTTTCTGAATCTCAAGGAACAATTGAGTTTAGTGATCAGTATAATTTTTTTGTTCTGAATGTTACCACTTCAAAACAAATTGGTATATTTTATTTAAATTACTTTTAGGACACATGAAGGAGTTAAATCTCAGTTAAGGTGTATAATATTTGATGATTATATTATAGCATAAAGGGAGTATTTGTCCAGTAACAGAAGTTACTTTCTGTCAAATTTATCTGTCCTGTTGTAATAAATATTATATATTATGAACTTGATTAAGCTTGCATACTCTGTCTGGTTGACCCTTAATATGTTAGCAATAAAAAACTTTGAAATCAATTGTCTAGACTACATCTTAATTTTTGGTAAGTACCCTAGCCAAATTGTTGGTTGTGTGTAGAATGACCCTCATGTGAATGTTAGTTTGATAAGGACCACCTACTGAAACATTGTTACACTCCCTCTTTTCAACAGTATTCCCTGATGACAGTGGCCTCTCTCAGAACAATAATACCACACTGCAAAAATTGTTCAGGAATGTTTTTAGGAACACAGCAACAAGTTCAAGGTGTTGACTTTGCCTCAATATTTCCCAGATCTCAATTATACAATTTATTTAACCCTTATTTAACCAGGGAAGTCCCGTTGAGATTGAAATCTGTTTTTCAAGGGAGCCCTGGGGGTTGAGGTGGGGATGGAGAGGGCAATTTGCACAGCCAATTCGATCAGGGGATGAGTAGGTGGCAGGTTGAAAGAACCAGGTTGGGACTTCAGCCATGACACCGGGGAACCCCCTATTCTTATCGAAGAGTGTCATAGGATATTTAATGACCACAGTGAGTCAGGACCTCGATGTAACGTCTCATCCGAAAGACTGCATCTCCTTCAGTACAGTGTCGCCGCCACTGCACTGGGGCATTGGGGATTATTCCGCCAGAGGGAGGATTGCCACCTACTGGCTCACCAACACCTCTTCCAGCAGCAACTTGGTTTTTCTCGGTGGTCTCCCATCCAAGTACTGGCCAAGCCCACACCTGCTTAGGTTTAGCCACGCGGCTGGAGTAGATCGAATAGTGGTATGGCTGCTGGCTAAATTGAGCATCTGTGGGATGAGCCGGACAAAAAAGTCTGATCCATGGAGGCCCCACCTCTTAAAAGAATTAAAGGATCTGTTGCTGATGTCTTGGGGCCTGATACGACAAGACATCTCCAGAGGTCATGTGGAGTCCATATCTGAATGGGTCAGAGCTGTTTTGGTGACACGAGGGGGGCCGACGCAATGTTGGAAAGGTGGTTTTAATGTTGTGGTTCATCAGTGAATGTATTTGTCAGGCGTGGGAGTTAAGTTTTATCTGAAAATGCCTGTGTGGGTTCAGGAGTTTTATTTTAGCCCTGGACTTTGACTCCTGATTCTACTTATCAAGGTCATGATTGAAGAGCAGAATTGATTAATTTGTTGTATCGCGTCATAGTGTTGGATTGAATCAAAAACATGCCCTTTTTCAGTGAAATTTGACACCCTTGATTTTACAGCCACAACAGAGAGCCATCTAAGGAATTGGCCAGCAGACAAATCTCCAAATTACGGAGAATTTCTTCAAGTCTCACTCTCACCTCTTCTGCTGAAGCTTTCGGAGCTCGTTTCAACCTTGGACATTGGTTTAACATTCAGTGATATTGTCTTAGTTACTATAACAGAACCATTTGATCAAGAGCATATGTTCACTTAAGTAAGTTAATACCTATTGTCTGCCACAATGCTTGATTTCAGTAGTGAAGAAAAATCACATTAAACTTGAGTATGCATAGAGCCATTTGTAATGGGACATTTTTTTATTTTACTGAAACAATTTAGGTTAATTACCTTGCTTTGAATAATTAAAGTCCGCACATTGAAGGCCAATGCTCCCCAAGAAATTTATTCAACTTGTCGACGTTCAACGTCCACAAGTTGAATAAATTTCTTGGGGAGCATTGGCCTTCAGTGTGCGGACTTTAATTATTTAATTCGCGGATTTTTGGATTGTCCTGCACCTGTATTTGAGTGGATGTGCATGCTCTACCTTCTTAATTACCTTGCTTTGCCTTGTTGGGATTAAACCAACAATAATTTGCGTAACCATCCCTGCTGCCAAGCAACTCTGTTACTATACCATACCAATTTAGTTTACTACATTACAAAACCATTTAATTATTTTAATGGCAATAGTGTACTATTAGTCTTGTGCAAAGAGACCATTATTGCTCTTTACCTTCATTTTTCCGCTGTTTTGGGTAGGAGCACGGAATGGCTCTATACTTGCAATTCCAAGGAACTGGTAGGTTTTATTTATCAAGTGAGATGATAAGATAAGATAATACTTAAATGTCCGTTTGCATGGAAATTTGTCTTGCATTACAAGCTCAATCCTTAAAAAGACATTTAAATCATTCTAGACAAAGACAATGTTAAAATGACATACACTACATAAAGTCGTTAAAAATCACTCATGCACGTGTTGAGGGATGTAACAGCACTGAGTCCAACAACAGATCAATAAATTACAGGGGGGCTATCTTGCCCCTGACTGTTGGTTTAATAAGGACACAGAGTGAGGAAGAAACAAGTATTTATATTTATTTCTCCTGTAGCTAGGTACTCTAAATCTTCTTCCAGATGGTAGAAGCTGGAATTCCTCATGTAGCACATGAGAGGGGTCAACTGCAATCTTGTTGGCCAAGCTGAGTGTGTGTTTGTTCCAGCTCTGGAAGAACTCTTCCTCCACTGTTTGACCAACCACCTTTGAACAGATCCTCAAGAGTGTGCGTATTTTGGCCTTTAGCTGGACTGAGAGGCTGCAGAGCCATACTGCCCCTCCGTACTGTATTATGCTAAGAATTGTTGTTGAGAAAAACTGATGAAGAATGTCCTTGCTGGCATCAAATGACCTAAGTCTCCTCAGAAAATAAATTAGCTGTTGGACTTTATTACAGATATAATCCACGTGCTGTGAATAATGGCATTATTCCATTGAGCAGGGAACTTTGACCTGAATGGCAGACACATTCGTGACCATTGTGGATTGCATGAGAAGAATGGGAGTTGGCCACTGGTTCATGTTCTGGATTAAAACATCCACTTAATTTCATTGTTATTTTGTTGTCATTGTTGACATTTGTTCATTTTTTATTAATTATTCTGTGTGCAGTTTTCGTCAAGCAATTCTATTTCACAAGATTCAGGTGTTTTTATTGAACACAGAGAGTCTTTCTTGCTTGTGTGAACTAAACATGCATTAATGCACAACCCCAAAGACACAGATTTCATTCTGAGCTCCACGCATTGTGGGTGGCTGGGTGAGGACAAAATGATACAATCAGCAATTTGATGTATTTGAAATTATTTTCAACAGTCTAATTGCACAGATTTTATCACACTGTTCACTATCTCCAAATACTCTTTTCAAATGGGCTTGCTTATTTAATTATTCTGGCTCCCAAGGCTTTTTAAATATGCTACTTACACACCCCTGGTAAAAATAAACATGTCAAGCACCACGTTTATCCTTTTTAACCTCTTCAACTCTGCCAATCTCGTCGGTGGATTTGCCAGAGGAATCTGCTTTATTCAAGCCTGTGGAACTTTAGGCCTATTTCAAATTCTAATGGAGATCCCAATGTTTACATAGATCCCAAATATATCCTGCTGAATTACAGCTGAGGAAATGTGTGCAAAATAATGCACAAGATTTGGACATTTTCTCTTTGACAAAATGCTGCGGCAATGAAACATGGTGTCCTGGGTTTGAATATTTCGCTCAATATAAGTGTGATATTGCTTTGATGAAGTACTGTAACCAGCAGATACAGAGTATGTACAGTATGTGGTTTTGTCCTACAGTATGGAAAACACGCTTTTTCTAACTTCTCGTGTAAATCAGGGCTGAAGAGGTTAACTGTTCTGGGTGTGCACATTTGCCTACTTCTCTGGGACATGTTCAACAAATAGTGAGCCCCGGAATTATTGGCACCCCTGAGTTGAAATGCTCTAAAAATAAAACACTAAAAATAAACAATAATACTCTGGAGGTAAACCCAAAATGCCAACATGTGAGAAATAAGGTACTTTATAATTGTTTCAATGAAACCAACCAAAATTATTCAATAATTTAAATAAACATCAGTTTTCTCCAAATTAAGGTTTCATAATAATGGCAGAATCAACTGCCCTCTTCAGTTCAGCCCATGAGGGAAGATCATTGCAGAACATTGATTTCATTCTCACAAAACAAATTCTGTTTGGATTTTGAGGTGTGCTTTGGGTCATTTTTTTCTGCTTGTCGGAAATATCACGTACAGCCAAGTCCTAGCATTCTGACAAAGGCATCCAGATTGTCAGCCAAAATTGCGTGATACTCGGTGGAATCCATTTAGCCATTGATCTTGACCATTTAATGTGTGTAATGATATATATATATAAAAGAAGTGATGTTTGGGCCTATTTTAGGGTCGTTTTGACTTCAGAGAGCTATATAAAAAAAAATAATGCACCATTATTCCTGTTTCTAGTCTCATTTGAAAGAAAACATCCAGGGCTTCAAAAGAAGGGCAAATTTGCACATTTCGGCCCAAAATTTCGCGAGTTATTGAACCCCAAAGCTAAAAAATTGCCCAAAATTGCCTTTTTTGGGCCATTTTCACCTCATTCCAAGCCATGTATTGTCAAGCCAAATAGTGCTAGACCACCATAAACTTATTTTTTCCTTAGTGGGGGTTATATCTAACATTTCCATGTGGTTTAGCCATTTCATGACCTACATTTTTTTTTCCTATATCTTTTAATTGGAATTTCAACTCGTTGAAATGCGAATTAATGAAACTTTTAGACCATCAACTAGCATACTAAGAAGGTAGTCCCACTGTTCATATTACATCCAGCCAAGAGGGTCTCCATAAGGGTTATGTTCATAGAAATATTTTTTACATACATTGACCTGAGCCTGTGCCAGCTTGAAAAAACTATTTTTCAACACCGGCCTTGTCACTCACGTTTCACTGACATTTACCCATATATAGAGCAAACTACTGCTAATTTCTTTACTTCCTACCATCCAAACAAAGTTATAGGGTATATGTAGCAACCCTAAACGTAAAATAATAAAGAAAATTAATTCAGGTTGGCTCTATGGGGCGTTGCTCAGTGAGTGAAACGCGAGTGATCATCCGGCGCCAAAAATGTCCCGAGAAGAGGAAAGCGACTTCCTGTTAACCGGCGAAAGTAAACTACATCCGGGGTCCTTCATAAACAACTCAGAGGATCTCAAGCTTCGATTGAGGCAAGTTTATGGCAGATTTTACTGCAAAATACAACAGAAATTCTTCAGAAAGGTAAGGAATTTGGATGAAATTCTTAGAAAATATTGTTGAGGGGGTGTCTGGGTGCATGCAGATGTCTCAATTTGTACCAAAACGGTGTATTTTGGGTTCTATGGGTTAAAACAGATCGGTGAGTGAAATTTCCAAGCTGGTGCGGCCATTGGTTTGCGTGTACGGAGCCATTTGCCGTGCCTGGCGTGGGTTTGGGGAAAAGTGATACGTGAGTGACCGGCCAGCCACCTTGCAGAAAATGGCCTCTGTGGCTTGAATTCCTTATCCTTGGCTGTAAATCTATGTTAATTCTGTAGAATGAGGTGCCCCACGTGTGTTACTACCTATTTAGGCCATGTTTGGGCATTTTGAGTCGACCCCCCCACCCCAAAGAAGGGCGGAATGGCGAAATTTTGTCAGAATTTTCACTGTTTGGCCCCCCAAACGGCCTAATTTTGCTAGATTACATGCTTTTTCCATGTCATAGTCCTTACCACACCTACTCTTAATCGTTTTAGTGTGTTCAACCTATCCTGGGTCGTATAATATTGCCACAGTGCAGGCCTAAAGGTATTTGGTTACACCACGTCACTCACGTTTCACGTACTATGATTATGGCTGCCACACTCCTCTATATGCTCTATCAGTCGCGGCTCGTGAACTGCCAACAGCAGAGGCTCAAACAATCCCTTAAAAAGAATGATTGGTCATGACCTGTTTTCAATCAGTCATTTAAATTACTATAACAGAAACTCTGAAAACTCTCAACATTATCAGGTGTGGCCAGTTTTCATTTATAACGCATACCTGTCAACTCTCACGCTTTCGGTATTAGTTTAAGTGGCATATTTTCGTTCCTCTGCTGTAGTCAGCAATTATTCAATCAACGAGTATGTAGATTCTGGCGCGGAACTGTAGTCCTTGTGCACGGAGGAGTTGGAAGCAATGGAATTGCATAAAGACATTTCAAATGATCTTATTTCATTTAAACGATCGTGAAACACATGCATTGCTTCCAACCACTGAGTAAAGAAAAGCGTGTGAAGTCTGGAGTTGTAATCGGTATGCGTTGTAAATGAAAACTGACCACACTTGTTAATGTTAACAGCTGGCCTCACAAGGAGTCGCTGATGTCAAAAAAAAAGAGTTAAATTTTATTTTCAAAGGCATGGTAGAAACCCTAGATGGGCCAGATATGTGTATTTATGCCCTTAATTTAATAGTAGAACATGTTTTGTGTATGTAGGAGTGATATGGATACAATCCAATGATGTATAGTGGTGCTGAGGTGGACTTGAGAATATGTTGTCAAAGGTGAAACGCGAATGACGAACGAGAGGTTTTCCGAGGGTCAATGCAGGGCCTGACTGAGCTGTTTAAGTAATTTATGGATGGCAAAGGGTAACTGTTTTGTATAATAGACACACTGTAGGCAAAGTACAGTGATTTTGAAGAGTATCTGATGAGTTTTGAGGAAATGAGGGTAAAGTTAGGAATGTGAGTCATTTTTTTCCGACTTTTACCTTTTGCACTATATATTTGATGACTCATAATTATATAAATTTTCAACCCTGGTTTTTGATTTTTTGTACACTTAAAGTAACATATTGTAGTAGTTTGTAAACGAAATTTGGTGTCGATATGACAATTATTAATTGTACTTTTGATGTTGCATTTAATTTCATCACTCATGTTTCACGCATTTCGGAAGGTTTTTCGGCGCGTGCGATAAAAACTTACCCGTTAGGAATTGGTGTCTTGAATGAACCATTCCATAAAACCAAAAATATATATATATATATAGTTGCAATCAAAATTATTCAACCCCCATTGCAAATTGGGTTTAATAGAAAATTTACAAACTTCCAGCTGTTTGTGATAAACAGATTAAACAAGAACATTTTAAATAGCTCAACACAACTAATATTACAAGTGGTTTCTCCAAATTTTACACAAAATGCCATTTTTAACGACTGCTGCAGTCTCAAAATTATTCAACCCCCCGAATAGAATCCCTCATAAGAGCATATTTGCAAATCAGGTGTTGTCTAAAGCACACCTAATGCAGCTGATCAAGAGCTTCATTAGTTGCATCATGTTTGATTGAGATAGAACACATCAAATACTTGCACTCGCTAGGGGTTTGTTGACAGCGACATTTGATTGCATATTAGAAATATAGCTGTCAAAAGAATTGTCCAAAAGGCTAATAGAGGAGATCATTGCCTGGCACAAACAAGGAAAAGGATACCAAAAGGTAGCACAGGCACTGAATTTTCGTAGAGATATAGTTAGAAGCATAGTTTGCAAGTTCAGAGTTAAAGGAAGGTGGCTACAGTACCAGGATGTGGCAGAAAGAGGGAGCTATCAATGGCTGTCACCAGATTCCTGAGGAGACGGGTGGTCAAAAACTCTCGAGTGACTGCAGGAGACCCGCAGCAAGGCTTAGAGGCAGGAGGCACTGAGGTTGCAGTTTGCACAGTCGGGCGCATACTAAACATTGAAGGTCTCCAAGACATACACCACAACTGATCCAAAAGCACAAGCTCAAATATGCTCAAAACTATACACTACAGACCAAAAGTTTGGGGCCACCCTCAGATTTTTAATGATGCACCAAGTGCAATGTGACCCCTTGGTTTTGGGGAAGGCATTTATACAGAATGGCCTCTTGTTACATAACATTATTTTATGTATCTAGGACGTGAACAATTCTAAAACCAAGGCATTGGAACTCAATGGTCAGTGACCAATCAGTCAAGACAGCTTTAAAATGTGGTCTGAGGTCTGGAATTCACCCAAAACATATTGGCTTCCTATATTTTATGCACTGAAGTCATTTCATGTGCAAAAAATAAGGAAAGAACAGTTGATGAGTGATTTTTAGGGGCTGGGCAGCCTAAGCTGCCAGGACCCTATTGTTATCCTGCATGTTCTTCTTTCTTCTTCTTCTTCCGAGGAAATCCTACTTCCCATGCGCGAAAAATCACCAAACTTTGCACAAAGGTCCAGTCCCATGCCAGATTGCCTCAGCTGCAAAAACAGGCCAATAGTCCTGATGGTGGCACTACAGCAAGCCTCTAAAGTTCAAAATTTTGAAAATTCACAACAAATCAACCATATGTGCTACAGATTTGCAACGTTCACCAAAATGTATCCCCAATACTGAAGAAACTTTTGTACATTTAAACCTATTGCAAATTATGAAGTCCATCACTCTGTTTTTTTCAAAACTGTAAAACTTATTAAGCCTATCTCCTCCCACAATTTTGCTCAATTGACACCAAATTTGCTACAGAGCATCTTCCGACTGTTCTACACAAAAGATCCACACAGATTTATCGAATATTGAGCCTACAGTGCATCAAAATGTTTGACTGTAAATGGTATTGTAAACATTACTTGCAAATTCTTGCTAAATACATTTTCAATGTTTATGAAAAAAATGACAAAATGAGTCATGGTAGATGATGTTTGGAAAATATCAGAATTTTATCTCAAAAACTAAATTTTTTTACAGCATTTTGAATTTCGCTCTCAAGCGAACAATTGGAGTCAATGCAAAAATGGCATTTTTAAACATCATTTTTCACTTATGGAGCCAATAAATCATTGTTAAAAACAAATTACCAACATATCCATGCTGTCTAGATGCAATTTGTGTATTTTCGGATTCTTGTCTTAATACCTGAATTTTTGACAGCTGTTTGAAATCTGCCTTTACAGGCTAACAGCTGCTGTCTTGCACATAGGTGACTGGCTTAGTCAATTTGTGAAGCTACATTTGAAATTTCCATTTGCCAATTAGCTCAGTGAGATATAACAGATCTTGTGCCAGAAAATGTGAGTTCAAGCCTCAACTGATGTAAAGTGCACAGTAAATGCCACCTTTTTTCATCTTCCTACACTCTGCTTGTTGCTCAGAATTGCCTAATTTTGCCTAAAATTGCCCAGTCCCGACCATTGCTGCGCAGCAGCTATAATTTTTTTTGGTAACACTTTATAATAAGGGGACATGAATCATGTAGTTATCATGCATTACTTCATGCATGATTCACTCATGAGTTCATCATGATTCATGCAATGCATCATGACACATCATGAGTTAACATGAATTCATGCTTATTCATGTCTGAATTCATGCAATGACATCATATCAACTAAGGCATTACTTACTGTAATGAATTCATCATGAATCAAAAGCAATTAAGCATGATCATGATGAGTTCATGGTTCATTAAAAACAGTTGTTTCACTTTTGGCAGAATCGAAATAGAAGTTTTCATCCATTACTTCATTCTTACTTCATGTATTAGCTTCCCATGAATTAATCATGTTTGTGCCCCCTCAACTAAAGTGGTAAACAAATGGTAGCTTTCATTACAACAGATCTGTGAAATGCTATTGCTAAGTAATCATTGAATGACATGAATTAAAGCTTACTTTCTCATGAGTTCATCATGTTTGTGCTCCCTCAACTAAAGTGATGGACAAACGGCTTTCATTACAACAAATTTGTGAAATGCTATTGGGAAAGAATCATTGAATGACATGAATTAAAGCATACTTTCTCATGAGTTCATCATGTTTGTGCCCCCTCAACTAAAGTGGTGGACAAACGGCTTTCATTACAACAAATTTGTGAAATGCTATTGGGAAAGAATCATTGAATGACATGAATTAAAGCTTACTTTCTCATGAGTTCATCACGTTTGTGCCCCCTCAACTAAAGTGGCAGCTACACAGTAGCTTTCATTACAACAGATGTGTCAAATGTCTAATTCGATTCTGCCAAGAGTGAAACAACTGTCTTTAATGAACCATGAACTCATCATGATCATGCTTAATTACTTTTGATTCATGATGAATTCATTACAGTAAGTCATGCCTTAGTTGATATGATATCATTGCATGAATTCAGACATGAGCAAGCATGAATTCATTTTAACTCATGATGAGTCATGATGAATTCATGTATGAAACCATGCAGGAATCATGATGAACTCATGAGTGAATCATGCATGAAGTAATGCATGATAACTACATGATTCATGTCCCCTTATTATAAAGTGTTACCATTTTTTTTAAATCTGAGGGTGGCCCCAAACTTTTGGCATGTAGTGTATAGATACGCCACAGAAGTTTAGGGATATTGTTCTGTGGAGTGAAGAAACAAAACTGGTATATTTCGGGCTAATGAATTAGTGGTATGTCTGCAGGAGGAATAAAGAAGCATACGCTGAAAAGTACACCCTGCCTACAATGAAGAATTGTGGGGGCTTTTTGATGCACTGAAGCTGCCTTGCTTCCTCTGGCACTGGAAACCTGCAAAGTGAGGAGGGCAAGATGGATTCAGTCAAGTACCAGGATATCCAAGGAAAAAATGTCATGCCGTCTGTATAGAAGCTGACGCTTGGGCATCATTGGACCTTCCAAAAGGACAATGATCCTTAGCACACCTCAACATCCACTGAGGCTTGGTTTCAGAAGAAGTCTGGGAAGATTCTAGAGTTCCCATCACAGTCGCCTCACTTGAACCCCATAAAAAAAAAATCTCTGGTCGGATTTGAAGAACACAGTTGCAGCATGCAAACCCTAGGATATTAATGAACTGGAGGCCACTGTCCATGAGGACTGGGCTAAGATTCCTTGGGAATGCTGCCAAAAGCTGGCGTCTGCCTATGCATCGCATTTCCAACAGGTCATAGCGGCAAAAGGGTTTTCCACTAATGCTGGGTTTACACATAATGACGACAAGTCACGAACGCCACGAATCTAAATTCATGACCGAGGATCACGAATTTGAATTGAATTTGATGATTCGGGGCAGAGGCGTCACGCGCCGTCACGAACTGTCGCGACCTGTTAACACGCGTTACAATTAATGGCCAATGTTAATGGCACAAATCGCTGGCGAATCATCACGAATCATTGCGCACGGTCACGAATATTGTTGCGGGCTGCTGCACGCCATAGCGAATCATCACGTTCTGTCACGAATCTGTCACGAATGTTGCGAATTGGGCGAATTTGGCATATATATGGAGTATCAGACCAAGGAATGTCCACATACTTTTGCATCTGCTTGTATCACCCCCCCGCCAGCTAATATCGGCTCATACCTGTACTTTTCTTTCCTCTCTAATTCTCTACCTGACACTGGTTGCTCCTGCTCTTTCACCACCCACCACCACCCTCTGGGACCGACTGGGTTTATAAATCGCGGCAGCTTTAAAATTGCGTTCCTTATGCATTTTATCATTACTTTAAGTGAAAAGTGTGGCTGTCTAGCACCCCTGAAGAGCATATAATGTACTGTGGACGCTATTTTCGGCCGCAGTGCACAGAATGTGACAGTATGGGCGCCAAGAACCATCACGAATACACTACGAATGCTGCCACGCTCTATTACGAATCAACACTAATCACCACGTATCAACACGCTCAGTTGCGAACTCCACGAATCGAGGGTGATTCTTGACAATTGTGGAAGATTTTTTGGCAGCCAAAAACATGCTCCACGAATATCACGAATGTCACGAACCGACATGCGCTGTTAAGAACCCGATTAAGATGCGTAAAGTCCAGTGACGTGCCGTCGGAGGTCAGTTAGGGTAGGCAGAATCCTCACCGTTAAACAAACAATAACTCTATTACTTTGCTTGATTAGCAATTTGAGGATTGATTAACAAATTTACAAGACTAAACGGCAGAATGGCGTGCCAGTTCCATCCACGACATTATTGCTCAGTGCATCGAACTTAAAATGCTCACGAAACAGCAAGTTTGTTCATATTTGCTTAGAGGATGCTAATGCAATGCCATTAACAGATATTAAAACCTTTCTTATGTAGTGTTCAATGTGAGGTCAATATGTTTACGACAATATTTCCCCCTTTAAACACGTACTTTTCAATGCCATTTTTAAAAAATAGGGAGTTTATTTTCAGTCTTCTTTCATAATCCGATAAACAAAAGATCAAAACATATGGAATTACCGAGAGAGTTAAGATTTTTTCCTAATTAATTATTAAGATTTACTTCCTTGCAGTCTCGAATCAAAGCATAAAGGTAAATTAATCTTTTTGTCATGATCACCTCTTAATCATTACAGGCTTAATTGACCAGAAAAAAAGGTCAAATTGATTGACTGACAATCAGGCATAGTACGTTGAAACAGGTTGACAAAATCTAGTGATAAAAAAGGAGAAGTAACTGCCTACCCTAACCGCACGTCCCTGGTTAAGTCACGTTACGAATGTCACAAATGTGCCGCGAATTATAATAACTCCCAATTATCACAGTGCTATACTACAGTCCTACTGCATTGTTTCCGGTGAAAGAATTTTTTGAAACTTTGTGCAAACGTACTTGGCATATTGCATCTACTTTTTACCAAATATTTAGGGTGGATCACTTTGGGAACTATGCTAATTTTTATGTTAAACTTTCAATTTGTGATAAAAAAAATGTAGCCAAATTATGCTTTTTACGGCTTCAATTCCTCCTGGGTCTCATATTTTCAAAGCAATTAAGCCATGTTTGGTGTCAAATTGTTCCTTGGGATGGCAGCAACAATAACAGTTATAAATTTTAGCACTGTGATAATTGGGAGTTATTCATTGATTTATCCCCATATGTTGGTTTTTGGGGGTTGCTCATCTAAATTTGGCCCACATCTGTTCTAGCACATATGATACAAAAAACAAATGCATTTTCTAGGCCCACATACATCTCTCCACACAGTCAGTATGGTAAGGAATCAAAAACTTTCATGGGTAATTTTCCCATACTGACGCAACACCACCTTTGTAAATTTTCCCAGTAAACCTAATTTGCAAAGGGGGTTGAATAATTTTGATTGCAACTGTATACACAGTGCTTAGCAAATTTACTAGACCACCACCCAATGTAAGATTTATGCCACAGCTGCCCTAAATGAACAGTGTTGGTAATTACCAAAATAATTTTTATGTGTCTGTAATGGTTAATCCACTAGTATGCGTAAGCTCTTTAACTGAAATGATATTTTTAATGCTAAAATATAATTATTGTTGTTATCCATGAATTTTTGAATTTACCGTTTTACAAAAAAGCAGAAAAAATATTTAAGCACATTATTATTTTTTTATTAAGATGCCAAATAACAGTTATTTTTTTGCATTCCTGAACATAAAAATTAGTTTTAGTGGTTGAATGCAAGAATGCAAGCTGTTATCAAGGCCAAAGGAGGCCATACAAAATATAGTTGTTTTTTTTTTTTTTTTTTTTTTGTGTGTGAGTAAGCAATATTCAGTGGTTTCAGTTAATTATTTGCCAAAGAAATAGCAAAATAATTTTTAGTTTTAAACAAGTTTTTGACGAATTTCTTAAATGTTCGTGTTTCTCATTTTTTTATAACAGGTGTTCTAATAAATTTGTTAAGCACTGTATATACCGTGAAGTCCAGACGTATTTGGACAGTGACAAATTTTTATTGTCAATCATTTAATCATTTCTGTGGAACACCACAATGGATTTGAAACAAATCAATCAAGATGTGATTGAAGTGTAGTCTTTCAGCTTTGACACAATGGATTTCACAATAATCTTACATCACCCGTTAGAAATTCCATCCATTTTAATGCATACTTCATTTTTAGAGGCTTGAAAATAACTGGACAATTGGCTGACAGTCACTTTGATTGCCAGATGTGATCTGTTCCCTCATTACTTCTCAACAAATTAAGCAGATAAAAGGCATAGAATTAATTCTAAATGTAGAATTTGCATTTGGCAGCTGTTCATGGTTACTTTCCATATGTGCTCCAAAGAGGTGTCGATGTGGGAGAAGGAGGCCATCAAGCTGAAAAAACAAAACAAACCAAACAGACAGATAACAAAAACTTCAAGAGAGGTCAAATCAACAATCTGGTGCATTCTTAGAAAGAGGGAATGCAATGGTGAGCTCAGCAACATCAGAAGGTCTGGGAGACCATGGAAGACAACCAAGGTGGATGATCGCAGAATTCATTCCTTAGTGAAGACAAATCATTCACAACGTCTAGCAAGGTCAAGAACATTCTTGAGGTACAGTAGGTGTATCATTGTCAAAGTCTGCAATCAAAGATGCTTTAATGAATGCAAATGCAGAGTGTATCCCACTAGCTGTAAAACATTGGTGACACTGAAGAACTATCCTATCCTATCTTATCCCTTGACCGTGTGGTCGTTGGGGCATTCGTTGATGATATTGCAACCAGGTTTCGCCACTTCTCTTGGTCCTTTGCTGCCCTCTGCGAGTCGGTGAAGTTGAGGCCTGTCTATTCTATAATGTTAAAAGACCATCTTTTCCTTGGCCTGCCTTGCTTTTGTTCACCCTCCACTGTATCTTACAGAATTGTCTTTGCTAGGCCTGAGCTTCTTGTGACATGGCCATACCATTTCAGTGTCCTTGTCTTTAAAATTGTCAGCAGATCCTTGTGTGGTCCAATTGCATGGGTTATTCCCATCCTCGCTTTGTCATTTTTATATTTTCTTTGTATGAGATTCCTCTGAGTTGTCTGTAGCATCTCATCTCCATTGCACTTATCTTTCTTTCGAGTCCTGCTGTTAGTGTTCAAGTATCACAGGCTTATAGGAAGGTGGAAATCACTAGTGATCACAGCAGTCTGACTTTAGTGCAGAGCTTTATGTTCTTATCTTTCCAGATTGGCATGAGGTTTGCGAGTGCTGCCGCTGCCTGTGCAATGCGTGAGAGGATTTCTGGCTTAGATCCTTCCTCGGTAACGATAGCTCCCAAGTATTTGAACTTGCTGACAATTTCTAATGCTTGTCCGCTCACTGTGATATCATTTATGGCACCTTCTATATTATTATTGGCCATAATTTTGGTTTTCTCTGCGCTTATTTCCATGCCATATGCCTCAGAGGCACTGTCTTGTTCCATTAAGGTTTTCAGCTCGGTTATTTCTTGCCAGGCCATCAATATCATTGGCGAATTGAAGGTTGGTGATGGGTCTTCTACCGATACTAACTGTGCCTTCATGGTGTTTGAGTGCATCTGACATGAGTCTTTCCAGGAAGATGTTGAAGAGGGTCAGTGAGAGCAGACACCCTTGACGTACACCTGCTGTTGTGTGGAGCCAGTTGCTGATCGTTCAGTTATGGTAAACAGCGCTAGTTCCTTTCTCATGGAGTTGTTTGGTGACTTTGATCAGGTTTGGGCTGATGTTGTAGTTTTTCATTGTGGCCCATAGCGCTTCGTGCCAAACCCTGTCAAAGGCTTTTTTGAAATCAATGAAGACGTGGTACAATTCTCTTTGATGTTCCAGGTATTTTTCTCCAAGAATTCTGAGATTAAATATTTGTTCCATGTTGCCTCCGTTTTCCCTGAAATTAGCTTGTTCTTCTGCAATTATCCTTTCTGCTTGGGGTTGTAGCCTGTTCAGAATGATTCTCAGTCGTACCTCTCCGGTCGCTCCTACCAGGTTGCCTGGGCTGGTGAAGTATCAACACCCTGCCCCCTTACCACAGGCATCCCCCAAGGCTCAGTTCTTGGTCCACTCCTCTCTTTATATCCAGTCTCTCGGTCCTGTCATTTCTGCTCATGGTTTTTCGTATCACTTTTATGCTGATGACACTCAACTTTTTCTCTCTTTTCCCCCTGATGTCCAGGTCTCCACCCGCATCCCCGCCTGCCTGCAAGACATCCAGAGCTGGATGGACAACCATCACCTGAAGCTCAATCAAAGCAAGACGGAGATGATCTACATCCCTGCTCCATCCTCCCCTCTTCTGGACCTGACCATCACCCTGGGGGATACCACCATCTCCCCCTCGCTGAGTGTGAAGAACCTTGTAGTCCTGTTCGACGACAGGCTCTCCTCTGCTGTGAACATCGCAGCAGTGACCCGGACCTGCAGGTTCTTCCTCTACAACATCCATAGAATGCGGCCCTTCCTCACCAGCTACTCAATGCAGCTCCTAGTCCAAGCTCTGATCCTCTCCCACCTGGACTACTGCAACTCCCTCCTCGCCGGCCTCCCAGCATCTGCCATCAGACCCCTGCAGCTCATCCAGAACGCTGCAGCTCGCCTGGTCCACAACCTCCCGAGGCACTCCCACGTCACCCCCATGCTCACAAGGCTCCACTGGCTCCCTGTTGCTGCTCGCATCGATTTTAAGTCATTGGTGCTAGCTTACCAGAGAGTCAACGGAACAGCCCCAGCATACATCCAGAGACTGTTCAGACCTTACACGCCTGCCAGAGCACTCCGCTCTGCTACTTCTGGTCGCCTGGCCCCTCCCCCTCTCCGCTCCTCCCCTTCCTGCTCGAGGCTGCTGTCTGTTCTGGAACCTCGCTGGTGGAGTGATCTACCTATCGAGGTCTGAACAGCAGAATCCTTGAGCACCTTCAAGCGCCGCCTGAAAACCCACCTCTTCAGGTTCCACCTTTCCCCTACTCCACTGCCCTGAATCCTGTCCTTTACATCCCTTGATTTGTTGCCCTTTTACATAATCTTGTTGCACTTAATTTTGTTCCTCTTTTTCCTGATTTTGTTACCGCTTTACTTGATTTAGTTGCCCTTCATTTTTGTTGCACTCGATTTTGTTGTCGGTTTACTTGATTTTGTTGCCCTTTTGTTACACTTGACTTTGTTGCCCTTTTGTTGCACTTGACTTTGTTGCCCTTTTGTTGCACTTGATTATGTTGCCCTTTTGTTGCACTTGCCTTTGTTGCCCTTTTGTTGCACTTGCCTTTGTTGCCCTTTTGTTGCACTTGATTATGTTGCCCTTTTTTTGCACTTGACTTTGTTGCCCTTTTGTTGCACTTGACTTTTGTTGCCCTTTTGTTGCACTTGACTATGTTGCCCTTTTGTTGCACTTGACTTTGTTGCCCTTTTGTTGCACTTGCCTTTGTTGCCCTTTTGTTGCACTTGATTATGTTGCCCTTTTTTTGCACTTGACTTTGTTGCCCTTTTGTTGCACTTGATTATGTTGTCCTTTTGTTATACTTGATTTTGTTGCCCTTTTGTTGCACTTGACTTTGTTGCCCTTTTGTTGCACTCGACTCTGTTGTCCTCCACTCGATTTTGTTGCCGGTCTACGTGAGTTTTTTGCTGTTTTAGTTGATTTTGTTGTACTTGATTTGTTGCCTTTTGATTCTGTTGCTGTTTTACTTGGTCTTATCAGTATTTTTGGTGATTGCTTATTGGTTTAGATCCGTAACAACAAAATGTGTTCTGTCACTTACTGTTAGCACTTGTCCTCTAGGAGCTCTGCACTTTTGTACTGATCTTTTGCACTTTTGTACATCGCTCTGGATAAGAGCGTCTGCTAAGAACCTGTAATGTAATTAGTACTTTGTGGCTGATGAGGCTGATCATACAGTAGTTGTTGCACAGTTTGAGGTTGCCTTTCTTAGGAAGAGTTATTATGAGAGATTGTATCCATGATTGGGGCCATTTCCCCATTTTCCATACTGCATTGCAGATGTTGGTTAGCATGTTAACACTGAAGAACAGAAAGGCAAAATTTGACTTTGCCAGAAAACATCTAAAAAAGCCTGACCAGCTCTGAGACAAGATTTGACGGGCAGATGAAACCAAGATCAAATCGCACCTGAAAGATTGGAAGAGAAGAGCATAAAGAAGGCAAGGAGCGACTCATGATTCAAAGCATACCACGTCAATGGTCTGACATGGTGGAGGCAGTGTTATGAAACTGGAATGTATGGCTGCCAATGGAACTGGGTTATTGGAGTTTATTGATTATATTACTGCTAACAGAGGTAGCAAGATGAATTCTGAAATGAACCAAGCTATACTATCGGCTCAGATTCAGCCAAAAGATGCAAAACTTAAAGAGCAGCGCTTCACAGTACAGATAGACAATGACCCAAAACATACTGCGATTACAACACAAGACAAAGAAATTGAATATTCTTCAATGGCCTAGTCACCTGCTGCTTTTCATTCACTGAAGACAAAACTACAGGCAGATGTTAGTGTGTCCAATCACTTTTGAGCCTCTGAAAATGGACAATTATGTATCAAAATGGCTGTAATTCCTGGATGGTTAATGCAGTATTTTTGTGACACCCCTTGAATTATAGCTGAAAGACAACACTTCAATCACATCTTGATTTAATTTTTTTTTTTCAGTAAAGGTTGGCAATAATAATAATAATAATAATAATAATAATTCTACAGCCCATGGTAATTATTATTTGGACATGGCGTAGAGAAACAGGGCGAATCTGGAGTCCCAGACTTGTTCATATAGATAAAAGATAAATATTGTTTTTGACATGTTTGTTTTCATTCGGGGTGTGGTTGTAGCATACTTAAAAAGACTTTGGGTCCTTGCGAAAAAATAATTAGGGAAAAAAAGCTTGCCGATTCAAAGAGAGCATTTTGAGATAGTGCACAGGAATGCCAATAATTCTGGAGCTTACAGAAAATTATTGCATGAAGATTGTTCAGAGTTAATGTCCAGAAAAAATTAGGAAATATATATTGACAGAGCCCACAAAATACACTCTGCACTGAAATAAACTGTAGAAGGCATTCCTGTTTTTCTCTCGACCCAAACTGCAAATTAGCACCATCTTCAAGAAATATGTTCGCAAGCTCGAGCTCACAAATTCGTGATCGCGTTTTAATTTTTCCCAATCGTCCGTCTATTTCTCTCATTGATTTTGAGAATGGAGTCCGCTGTAGTAGGCATGTGGGGACCTTATGTCAATTGGATCTGCATAGATTTTCAGAGAGCAGACGTGATTACAGTCAGGGTAACTCTTGTAATTTATTCTCATGTGGCCTGCAGCCTGCTATTTCTTCCCTTTGGATGGGACTGGCCGTGTAATTCTGAGGTGGAAGACCTAAGGTTTGCAAAACGAGAGGAGGCAGAGAGGGAGTTCCACCAAACGGAAATGGGCGTTGAGAGTAGGAAAAAATACTTCTGCATTCCTCTCCCTTTATTATTTTCTCTGAAATTGGGAGTTAGGGAGAGGTAGTGGGAGAGGCAAAAGGGTGAAGGGAGAGGGCCACAAGAGGGAAAAACCATCGCACCGTTACGGGAATTGTGAAACGTGCGATTGTTTTTGCGCTTCAGGAGAGGAAACACACTTTTTTGGGGTGAGTTGGAATGCTTGAATCCTTAAACAATCAGTGCAGATTTACTGCATCGCTCATTTTTCATATTGCTTGAATCAAACTTTGTTTACTTGTAGCTTAATGGGTAATGTTAATCCCACTTATAGAGAACGCGCGTGGGTGGGACACAGAGAGAGAGAGAGAGAGAGAGAGCTAGGGTGAGTGAGAGAGATCAGTGTATTTTTACAGTGAATGCCTTTTTCAGCTGTGTACCGTTAGAGCGCGATGGACATGCGAATGATCACTGATGTTAAATGAAACCTTTCAAGCTCACGAAGTTGTATTTTATGCAAATATATGCTATTTATTTATTTGTCATTGCAGAAACGTTTTTAATCCGTCATTATTTGCTGTTATATTGACAGTAGAAGGGCAAGTTCAATTTAAGCGGAGAATTTTGGAGAAGTACTAGCAAGACTAGAGCATTTTTAGGAAGTTAGTGCGATGCAGGCACGGTTTCATATAGATGCCAGATGGCAGAGAAAATTCTTAAGTCAAGCATATTTTAGGATATAAATAACCGCAATAGTCATCACAGTAAAAGTTTGTTTATGGATTGGTTTTGGTTGTCTCGGCATATTGCAGAACTTGCAATTGGTGTGGAAATTAAACATCAGGATACTGACGTTGTAAGTAGGCCAACTTTTCATTCAGTCATACATTGTTGTTTGATTATCTTTTCTGACACAGATTTTGAGACGAAAAAACCCTCTCAAATAGAAACCATTGCAGGAAATTTGATTGCATGATTGCGGTTTATCATTCTCTAAAGCATTTAGATTTGGATTTTCATGGCTGAAAATTATACTTCTATCATTAAAAATGCCAATTCATCCTCTATTCTCTAATCTGGGCTAAGCCGAATGGAATAGCGGGAGTGCATGCACGTGTTATATGTAGGCTATTATGTGGTAGTTTAAATTTATATGCGATGTTTGGCGGCAGGAAAAAAATGTCTGCTGTGAAAGTTCTTGTTTCTATCTCTCAGCGTACCAGTGTGGACCCACTTACAGCACATGCAAACACTGTCCTCTGACTGGACCGCCTTTCATGACTCAAACTTTCCAGTCCGGGCTCTGGCTCTTTCAGACTTGCTGAATTTGCCTCCGTACAGAACTCGCACCACATGTCGTCAGATCGGCAAATATTGGGAGTGCGACGCAATTATCATGGTCTGCATTGCCTTCCCAGTACACTCCCTCAGGACGTAAATACCGTTACCGATGGTCAAATTAAAGACATAGTCTGCCTTTTAATTTGAGGTTAAATGCATCCATGTTGAGTGGACTGCGTGGTAGTCGCCCAAGTCTAACTGGCCTCACTTAATGTGAATTTTTCCTCCCAGGAAAGATAGTGGAAAATTTATGGAGAGTTGGAGAGTATGAATAGTCAAGGAAGTAAACAGAAACCACCATTCAAATGGCATGAACGATTCTGGTATCACAGCCCTTAAAAATTGTGTTTTTGCCCAGACAAATATTGATTTCTCTGTATATTTGAATAGACAAAAGTCACCCTAATCAAATGACTGGCGATATTTTAAGTATAATTATACAACCCCAATTCCAAAATAGTTGGGAGAAAGTGTAAATTGAAGACCTGGGTGCAAGAAGTACTGAAGTCACAAAATAACACTTTTGAGATATTAAGGGTCAAAGTTTTGAAAACATGCTGCAGATACTTTTTTTTAAAAGATAACATTCAGCGGCGCCTGCTGCTAGTCCCAGGGGTTATACAAAGTAGACAGACACGTTTTTGTGGAAAAATAATGCTTTATTACGATAAAAACAAGAAAATCAGTTTCAGACTTTGGTACTTCTTACCATAAAATGCCTGGACTTCGGTACTTATTGCCATAAAATGCATGGACTTCGCTACTTTTACCACACAAATGCCGTTTCAATCATTTTCTGATTGCCAAACAGACGTTTTTTGCTACGCTTGTCACATGACACATACTAGCAGCTGATTGGACAGTCATAGACTTAGGCACTTGTTCCTGATGACGTCAAGGACTTGAGTACTTCCGCAAAGACTTGAGTATTTCTTGCACAAAAATTCAGTAGATTCAGGGAACGCCGTATATCAGTATTGAGGACTTGAGTACTTATATTTGGAATTTTTGGCTTTAAATGATGCACATGATACTCTACTTTATGGTAGTAGTGTCAGCTCATTTTTTGGAAAATGTGACTGAAGTTCTTCTTGCACCCAGGTCTTCAATTGTGAATAAAATCAAAGCGCAATGACTTGCCAGTATTTTATTCACAATAGAACAGAGATAACATAGCAAATGTTGAAATGAGAAATTTTACAATTTTGTACACACAATATGAGCTCATTTCAAATTTGATGCCTGCTACAGGTCTCAAAAAAGTTGGGACAGGGCCCTGTTAACCATGGTGTAGCATCCCCTCTTCTTTTTAACACAGAATGGAGGTGTCTGGGCATTGATGAGACAAGTTTGTTGAGTTTAGCCATTGGAATTTGATCTCACTCTTGTTTAATTCAGGCTTCCAGCTGCTGGAGAGTTTTGGGTCTCCTTTGACGGACTTTTCATTTAATTATGCACCAAATGTTCTCAATCAGTGAAAGATCAGGACTGCAGGCAGGTCAGTTCAGCACACGGACTCTTCTACTACGAAGCCATGCTGTTGTAATAGCGGCAGTATGTGGTTTTGCATTGTCCTGCTGAAATACACAAGGCCTTCCCTGGAATAGATGTCACCTGGAGGGGAGCATATGTTGCGTTAAAACCTTTATATACCTTTCAGCATTCATGGTGCTTTTTAAAACATGCAAGTGTCCCACACCATGTGCACTAATGCATCCCCATGCCATCAGATGCAGGCTTTTGAACTGAATGCTGATAACAGGAGGGGTGGTCTTTCTCCTCTTTAGCCCAGAGGACACAACGCCCATGATTTCCAACAAGAAAGTCAAATTTGGACTCGTCTGACCACAGGACACTTTGCGACAGTCCATTTTAAATGAACCTTGGCCCACAGAACACGGCGGCGCTTCTGGATCATGCTGAACAATGGCTTCCTTTTTGCATGATAGAATTTTAGGTGGCATCTGTGGATGGCACGGCAGACTGTGTTTACAGACAGTGATTTCTTGAAGTATTCCTGGGCCCATTTAGTAATGTCAATGACAGAATCATGCTGGTGAGTGATGCAGTGGCGTCTGAGGGCCCGAAGATCACGGGCATCCAGTAAAGGTCTTCCGCCTTGTCCCTTACGCACAGAGATTTTTCCAGTTTCTCTGAATCTTTTGATGATGTTATGCACTGTCGATGATGAGACATTCAAAGCCTTTGTAATTTGACATTGAGGAACATTGGTTTTAAAGTATTCCACAATTTTTTTGGGCTGGGCCGAGCAGCGGCCAGGCCCCTATAAACGCGAATGTCGCTGAGTGTGTGAGTGAGTGAGTGACTGGGTGACTGGCTGCCTGAGTGATCAAGTTCAACGATTGGCTGGCTGGCGGGGTAGAAGTTCAGCGATTGGTTGGCCGGATGGGAAGCACTTCAACGATTGGTTGGCCGACGATTGGCTGGCTGGCTCTTCAGCGATTGGTTGGCAGGTGGGGAAGAACTTCAACGATTGGTTAGCCGACGATTGGCTGGCTGGCCGGCCGCAAATTTTTTTTTCCTGAACCCTTCAGGCAGTATGGTAGACTCTTGTCCAATCAGAGATCGGCGCGAACATGACGTCATGCATATTATTCAAATATCAGAAGTTGTATGGCTTTGTATTTGACAGTTGTCCACTCGCAGGGCAAGAATAATCAAGTGGCAATTGAAGACACGGCTTCTCTCCCCCATGCGATCTAACAGCGACAAAATAATGGGCTACATTCAGTACAGAAAAATAATTTAATTGTAAATAAGTCTATGCACTGGCACTCAGCAACGGTATTCTTTTTTTCCAGCGAGAGCGGAATTTCAGAACACTTTTGCGAATGAAGGTAATTTCGGCGACAAGTACGCACACCTGTTTTTGCAGCATGGTCACGCAACTTGCTGTAAAAAATAGACAGCTGTCCCATTGGAAAATGTAAACGGACGAAACCATGTACTTGTCACCAGAATTACCTTCATTGGTAATTGCGAGTGTGAAGTGTAGGCCTCGCTAGGCTAGGCCCTCTCGATTCATCATCTCCTCAGCATGCATGCAACACGCACAAGCAGTGTCAGTGTGGTAGTACAATGGCCTATGTATTCAGGTATTGTTTGTCAGGCTACATACATACGTCTACATCAAGTGGCAGTTTACATAGGGTGAGTTCAGCTAAAATGGACCACTTTTTGGTAAATGACTAATCTCACCATCAAAAAACCTATGCACGATATTTAATAATGTTTTTCTAAATTGGCATGTGTCTCTTGAATATTTATTTCTTCAAAAGAAATAAATTTTTATAATAGTTTTGAAATGTTGAGAGTTGGAGAGTTAGTAGGTCCTTTCTTGAGCAACAACACCCTGTTCAGGTAAAATGGACCAGTTGTTCAGTTAAAATGGACCAGCTGTCAGTTAAAATGGACTGATGTAAAAATTGAGAACAAGAGTTCTTTCTGATTGAATCTTTTAATCAGGACAAACATTTTGTCAGAAATTAATACAATATCACACTGACCATATTTCATATAAAAATTAATTTTGTCAAAAAATTTTTGTCCTCCTGCCATTTTCTTTCGCTCTCTCCCTCTCTCTCTCTCTGCTTCGCAATCTGTCCTGGAGTACTGTCTGCGATACATAGGCTAATTAAACAAAAAAAGATTATCAAAAGTTTGCATGGATATAACAGTGGTGCTGAATTACTGAGAAATCAAAATGGCAAACGAGCAACAACACAGTGGGAACACTATTGCTTGCTGGCTAGCATAAAGAGTTTATTGGTAGTTCGGTTTGACAACTGGGCAGTTGACATTTGCACTGAAAACAAGCAGAACAGTATCATTCGTGGCTAGTTGCTAACCGCTAAGGCTCTCGTTGCCATTTTCTGAGATAGATCACTGCGCAGATAGAGCAGAATGGTTCTAAAATATGCTCAGCGCTCAAAGTGAGCATTTTCATGGCGAGCGCTTAGTTACTTAATGCAGCCAATGTGTGTCTATGTGGTCCATTTTAGCTGAAAAGAGCGGTCTATTTTAGCTGAGGTGGTTCAGCTAAAATGGACCAGTGAGTAAAATGACGTTTTATGAAAATCAAAGGTTCTTTACAATCAAAACTTTTTTTATTAGAAAGAGCCTAACAAAACACTGTTCATACACACTTTTCTTTGTTGGTAAGGGTACTTATAATTCCTTTATCACCCTTATTAGTAAAGAGTGAAATCTGATATGCCATACTCACTTACCGCCCAGTTTCTCTGACATCCTGCACATAATACTGTGTCCCGCCCATTTAAGCAACCTCAAGCCAGTCTAAACTATTCTTACATGTCAACTGGAATTGTAGCAACACTACAAAGTCAGCTATTTTGATTTGCTGTGAAAATTTAAAGTGCTATGACCCTCTAACCTTATCTGGTCCATTTTACCTGATGGTCCATTTTAGCTGCACTCACCCTTTGTTTATTGATGTAGGCTAGGCATAGCTTGCGAGCAGGCTCTCTTGTTTGCGATGGCGGAGAGAGAGTGAAAAGAGAGCCTGCAAGAAAGCCAGGGGTTCTTGAATTCCGCCCCTAACAAGCTGTCAGCGTGGTTAGACTAATTAGGTCTATGCATTGGCACTCAGCAACGGTAATTTTTTTTTTTTTTTTCTCCAGCGAGAGCGGCATTTCAGAACTCTTTCGCGAATGAAGGTAATTTCGGCGACAAGTACTTACACCTGTTTTGCAGCACGGTCACGCAACTTGCTATAAAAAATACAGCTGTCTGATTGGAAAATATAAACGGACGAAACCACATACTAGTCACCAAAATTACCATCATTCGCTGAAGAGTTCTGAAATGAGTGCCAGTACATAACCTAATTATAATTAAATTATTTTTCTGTACTGAATGTAGCCCATTATTTTGTAGCTTTTAAATCGCATGGGGGAGAGAAGCCGTGTCTTCAATTGCCACTTGATTATTCTTGCCCTGTGAGTGGTCAACTGTCAAATACAACGCCATACAACTTCTGATATTTGAATAATATGCATGACGTCATGTTCGCGCCAATCTCTGATTGGACAAGAGTCTACCATACTGCCTGAAAGGTTCAGGAAAAAAAAATTCGCTGGGCGGCCGAGCGTCGACTTCTCTCGTATTTACTGGTCTGTGTATTTGCATTATAAATACATGGGTCTCGGAATTTCGGCTTTGAGACATTGAAACAGAAACTGAATACTTTGCTGTTGTTGGATCTAGGATTTGAGAGATTGCAGCAGAAACGGAAATTAAAAAGTGGAATTGAACGCGCCACACTCATTTAAGCGTGTGATGGACTATTTACGTACACATGGTGGAAGTGGCGCTGGCATTTTCAGTATTTTCAAGAATACCGAAAGAATCAATGAGTTGGTTCGCTTGAACAGAGGCAGTTGTGGTGGCCGCTTTGATTGTATCTTTGAGAGCGACTGTAACCGACACCAATGAAAACAATAAATTTAAGAAAATACTAAGTTTGAAAGATCTCGCCAAGCTGGATTGGACACCCCGTCACTGAAGTAGCTACTTCTCTACTACGTTGCTGTACCCACTACGCCATCGTAACACGACCAGAAGCCTGCTTGAATCTAGTCTAGCAATAGATCGTAATAATCAGGTAAATGTACTGTTAAATTAAAACACATTTTGTACGTATAGAATGCTCACAATGCGCAATTTTTGATGCCAATGAATGTTTCTTGGCGATATTGGTCGCAATTTTACGAAAATTAATGCGTATTTTCTTTTAATGGACTGCAAAAGGTGGATTAAATATTCATAAAGCGAATGCATATGAAGTGCTTGCCCCAGCTAGATTCCCGGTCTTTTAAAAAGTTCCATTCGATTTTGTGGCATTAGGAGCACAATCCGACCATTATTAGGCTAATCTTCTTTCACGCTAGATTGGTTTCAGTCCTTCATGCTTTTTTTCTCTGGTACCGGTTGCGAGATTCCATAGAGATAGAGGAATGTAACACATCATACCAATCTAGCGAAAGAATCATAACAATGGTCGGAACGTGTTTTTAATTTCCCTCTTCAATCTCGCAACCAATACGACAGTTAACAAGCATGGAGGACAGTATCGGTTGCGAGGTTGAATAGGGGAATTAAAAACACATTCCGACCATTGTTAAGATTCTTTCACGATAGATTGGTATGATGTGTTCCATTCCTCCATCTCCCTTTTGAATTTCGCAGCCGGTACCAGGGCTATTTCCTTAATCTTCCTATTGAATCTCGCAACCGATACGAGAGAAGACAGGAACAATGAAGGGACTTGGGATACACTATCATCAGAAGTGTATAGTAACGAAGTACATGCACTTCGTTACAGTACTTAAATAGTTTGAAGATTTACACTTCACTTGAGTTTTTTTTAAACCTGGACTTTTACTGTACTACATTTAAAAGATAAAAAGTATACTTTCACTGCGTTACTTTGACACTGGCCACTTTTTTACTCGTTACAAATTAAAATATGAACGTAATTCATCATTTAAGGATTATCTGGATTTGGCGTGTTTGAGAAGAACAACGGTGCTCGGCGGGGTATCTTTGTGCAGATGTGTCCGCCAGCGGACATGGAGCTTCAAATTTAAGCGCGCAGTTACAATATTCTAGCACTAGATAGCACTCTCGGATCAGTTATTGAATATTCACAAGCAAGCTGAGTTCGAACACGGTTTAGAATATGGACGAGTCCACTCCAATCCATGTTTTTCAGGAGTTGCCTGAATAAAACTCCTCAGCTAAGCCTGATGTGCAAACTGCTCAATATACTTGCCTATAGTATCTATCCAGCAGTTCAAAAAAAATTATCTCTTGCTACAGAAATAATCGTTGTCCTCTGCAGCAACCACTTCAGCTACAGTGAGCAAATGGTATCCCAATTAGTAGTTGAGAAAAATCAGTTTTCTGAAGCAAAAATTCAGCATGGTATTGATACTATGTAATTCTACTATTAATTATAGTCAATTATAGTGGTTTTTAAACTGCCAGTAAACTCAAAAGAAGAAGAAGAAGAAGAAGAAGAAGAAGAAGTATATAAAGGAGAGACTGCCTGTTTGTTTTTGAATACTGTATTTTTCATTCACCTGAAAATTGATTAAAGAGCACAAGGAGAGAACAAAGAGTGGTTGCTTTGCTTCTTTCTATGTGTATTATGAAAAATACTTTGTACTTATACTCGCACTTTTGATACTTGAGTCTATTTTTTCGCAAAATACTTTTGGGTCATTCCATGTCAAATCAACCAAATTTTAGGAACTTCCCCCAAAAAAAAAAAAAAAAAAATTTTTATTATATTCCCCACAGTGGAAGATTTATATATCTGGTGTGAAATGGTAAAATAATTAAGCTCAATTATTGCCAGTTCCTGAGATTTAGCTTCTTTTAGGGAGGGGGGGTGAGTTTAAGAAAATCGCCATAATTTTGGAGTAAGTTTGAGGGTCTGAGATATGCATTTGCAGAGCAAACAGAACCATATGTTTCATTTTGTCATCAGAATAGTTGCTGTACTCTTGGCTTAAGATACTTTTCTTTACTCAGTGTGTTTAGTTTACCTGTACTGTGGCCTGGAAAAAGCAAAAAACACCAATCATACTAATTTTTTCCAGATTTAATGCATTCATTATTCTGTAACTAATTAAGATAGAGCCCTGAGACTTGGTATGCAAACTGTTGGTCAACTTCCTGAGGACCACAAAAAATATCAAAGTCACAATGGTTGTATTAAATGTTTTAATAACCGTGGAAGTTTGCTTCAGAATGAAAAGTGCGTATTTTGGGTCATATCTCATAAGGGACACAAGTGATCAATGTCATTTTTTTCGTGCTTGAAGGCATGGGTCTTGGGTCAAACATATTAAAAAGCTGGAGATGTAAAACTCTTCCTTTAGACTGTACAGCATGCCAATCATATTAGGTGATTATCATTGGCTGATGTAGGGTATTGTTGCATTCCACCGCCAGGTGGTAGCAAAACCCAAAAGCACAGCCCGTTGGAAAGACTTGACATCTCTGCCAGCATAGCTGGATTTGAACTTTGGCCTATGTCTCAGCTGTGCTTTGGCCTAGATATGCCCAAATTTAAGCACTTGTTCCTCTTGTGCTATTTGGTTAAAATCTATGCGGCCGTTTTTGAGATATCCTGCTAACAGACAGACGGACAGACAGACAGACAACCAAACAAACAAACCAACCAAAGCCGGCAAAAACATGCACCTCCTTGGCTGAGGTGAACAAGTGAATGTGTCACATTCATCTTTTCACTTACACCATGGCTAAGGTGCCCCAAAAAGTAAGTTAGACACCTAATATGATTGGCATGCTGTACAGTCTAAAGGAAGAGTTTTACATCTCCAGTTTTTTAGTATGTTAGATCCAACACCCATGCCTTCAAGTACTAAAAATATGACATTGATCACTTGTGTCCCTTTTGAGATATATACCTACTATAATGTCCCAAAATACGCAATTTTCATTCTGAAGACAACTTCCAAGGTCATTAAAACATTTAATACAACCATCGTGACTTTGATATTTTTTGTGGTCTTCAGAAAGTTGACCGACAGTTTGCATACCAAGTCTCAGGGCTCTATCCTGATTAGTTACAGAATAATAAATGCATTAAATTTTGAAAACATTAGTATGATTGGTGTTTTTTGCACAGTACAGATAAAATAAACACACTGAGTAAAGAAAAGTAGCTTAAGCCAAGAGTTCAGCAACTATTCTGAAGACAAAATGAAACTTGTGGGTCTGTCAGCTCTGAAAATCCATTTCTGAGGCCCTCAAACTCGCTCCAAAATTAAGGCGATTTTGTTAAGATTGACCCCCTCTTCCCTAAAATAGGCTAAATTTCAGGAACTAGCAATAATTGAGCTGCAATATTTGACCTCAGTACTGCCAATGCATATGTCTTGAAATGTGCAAAGTTCTTTCAAAATCAAAATTTTGATGTGGGGGGCTCTGGTTGAGTTGACACGGAATGACCCTTTTGGTACCTAAGTACATTTAATGTGAGCTACGCGAAGACTTTTTTTTTAAAAGATTATTTTTTGGGGAATTTTCCCTTTATTTGATAGTTGTACTGTGTAGAGAGACAGGAAAGTTGAGGAGAAGAATGGGGGAAGACATGCAGCAAATGACCCGAGTCAGATTTGAACCCAGGTCGCTGCAGGAAGGACGTAGCCTTTATGGTACGCGCACTTAGACTGATGAGCCACTGGGGTGCCCCAAGCTATGTTAAGACTTTTACTCAAGTAATTTTCTAATGGGTGACTTCAACTCTTACCAAAGTAACTTTCAGTAATGGTACTTCTACTTTTACATAGTTATTTTATACAGTACTTTATACACCTCTGATTGTCATATTAGCTATGTGACAAAGTGCAATACTTGGTCAGGCTGTAACCGTCACTTATGAAAATCGTTCATACTTTCTTTCCTGAATTCTTTTATTTTATTTCATTTCTTTAAACATTGATTATATCATTTTTTTGACTGTCTACCATATTTGAGGTAAAATTGACCTAAATTGCTCACTTCGCAACACACTTTTTTTTTCCGCGGTGACTGAAATAAATACCAAACAATTTGCTATTTGGGGGCACTATAAAATTCCAAAACTTTCTTATTTCTCAGCCAATTCTCATGATCTTGGGGTCAACTACGATGCCTTTTCAAGAGTTTTCAATAGGTCCATTAGTCTGCTTTCTCGCTTCTAGAACCCAGGTACACATAAGGTAAATTGACCCTTCCCTGCAAAAAATGTTCTAAAAGGACTTCAATGGAATTCTATGGAATTCTCTAGAACTCTATAGAACATCATTGGAACTCTATAGAACATTTTAGTAGAACAGCATGTTCCATAGGATTTTCCATGTGTTCTATCAGAATTGGCTAGAAACCTATAGAGCACCTCTATGGAAAAGAAAGTCCTATAAGATTATTGCTGTTCTATAAGATCACCCTAGTTGAAAAACCTGTTCTATAGGACTTTGATGGTCTTTAGGACCTTCTAATAGAACAAAAGCTTAATGGGAAAGACATCTTAAATAAGGGTTAAATAAAAATAAAAATAAATCTTATGAATCCTTGCAATGCTCTGTCGAAGGGTCAATTTACCTTATGTGTACCTGGGTTCTAGAATTGAGAAACCGGACTAATGGTATGAAAATGTGCAATATGCAGCGATATCCTCTATACTGAAGTAGCAAGGAAATTGTGTCCCTTTTAACTTTAAGGTGTGCTTAAGCACATGGGGTACCGGGCACATACCTACTCATTGATTCTCTGATCAGACGATTGATTGACTGACTGACCACACAACTTAGCAGTATTTCAGTTACGGTATATGAAGACCTCTTTCCATTTCCTCGGCAGCAATTCAAAAATATAAATGTAAGGCATTACAACTTTATTATGCTATAATGGAAAACTTGTGTTCCTCTATTGCTTACGAAGACAGAATTATGTTAAAATTTTGACCTTTTTTTAACTTTTCCCTTAATTTTAAAAATTCAATCAAATTATGCCTCTCCATTCACATGCATGTGATTGCAGATTATATACAGATTTAGAGTTAATTTGAATACAATTTGAGGTCTGCTGAGATGTAGTCCATCACTTGGTTAAAGCACTGCATTGTAGAGTAGAAGCATCTAGGTTCAAACCCTGGTCAGAGTAGCACACAAGAGGTCATTGTGTTACAGAGATGCAAGGTGGGAAATGCCATATAAAATGGTGTCATGGTTTTTGGAGGCTGGCGAGCTTTCTTTGTTTTTCTCGTCCGGGACGATATCGTTTTGCCCACAATCGGATTCTTTGGCCAGCTGGCATTAATTGTGGGCGGCGCCCGGACTCTATTTAAACCCAAGTTCCGCCTCGCCGCCTTTGCTAGAGTGTCAGTGTTACTATGCACTATAGCCGGTAAGGTCTCTAGATAGAGAATTGTTTGAGGAATTAGCTGTAAAGAGGAAAGTGCTAGTTAGCAAGGGAATCTTTCTCTCTTTTCTTCCTCTTTCTGGGCACCGTCTGGTGCTAAATCATTTTATCTCGGTTCCCGAGATTTTTCCCTTTTATTTCGTTCTGTCGAGCTCGCTTTGCTTCCTTTTGTACCCGGACTAGATCTTTGTCCATTGGAAGCACAAGACTCTCTCTCTCCTTTTGTCGGTTTGTCTCTCTTATTTTGCTGGACTTCCTTTCGTTTCGGCCGCTGCTTTTGGCGTCTCGAAACACCAGCCATCACAAATGGTTGCTTTGTTTGTGGTTGCCTTCCAAATTTGGGTGGGATTTAAGATGCCAAACTGAAAAAAAAAAGTCCTCCAGAGATTTTCTATGGAACTGTTTTCTATAGAACTTTTTTTCTGTAGGACTTGAGGTACTAAAGTTCTACAGAATTCTATTGGATTCCTATAGCACATTTATAGGAATTCCTATAGCACATTTTTTGCAGGGTTCGACAGAGCATTGCAAGGAGTCATAAGATTTATTTTTATTTTTATTTAACCATTATTAAAGATGTCTTTCCCATTAAGCTTTTGTTCTATTAGAAGGTCCTAAAGACAATCAAAGTCCTATAGAACAGGTTTTTCAACTACAGTGCCTGACAAAAGTCTTGACACTTATCCAAGTTGTAGGAACAACAAATAATAACCTGACTTGTAGTTGATCAATTGGAATCAAAAATGGCTTATATGAAAGGCAAAGCCCTCTAGATTATGCGAAATATAACAAAATAGAGTTTTGTGTCATTCATTGAGTTTTATTATTTAATTAGTACAGAAAGGTCAGATTTTGCTTGGACAAAAGTCTTGTCGCATGAAAAAAAAATGTGGAAATTATACGTACACTTTATTTTGAATACACAAATATGCCACTATAATATCAGAACATAAAGCCATGGTGCCTTGGAAAAAAGAATTAATATTGTGTATGACTCCCATGAGCTTGGAGGACTGCATCCATATGTCTTGGCAATGACTGAAATAACTTGATGATGAAATCATCAGTCTTGCAGGACTCCCAGAGTTCATCAAGATTCTATGGTTTCATCTTCCAAGCCTCCTCCTTCATCTTACCCCTGAAATGCTCAATAATGTTCATGTCAGGTGACTGGGTTAGCCAATCCTGGAGTACCTTCACCTTCTTCGCTTTCAGGAACTGTGACATGGAGGCAGAAGTATGAAAGGGAGCAGCAGTATAAATAGGGCAGCAAGAACTTCTCGATATTTCAGGCTGTTGATGTTGCCATCCACTCTGCAGATCTTTCTCACACCCCCATGCTGGATGTAACAACAAACCATGATTTTTCCTCCACCAAACATGATTGTTTTCTGGGAGAATCTTGGGTCCATGAGGGTTCCAACAGGTATTGTACGGCGACTGGGATGCAGTTCAATGGATGATTCATCAGAAAAATAAACTTTCAGCCACTTTTCCAGTATCAATCCTTTCTGCAAGCTGTGGGCCTTGGCAAATGCAATGCAGGTTTTTTGTTTTCTGTTTAATGCAGGCTTCTGTGTACTAATTCGGCTAAGAAAACCACTTTGAGAGAGAATTTGACAAACTCTTCTTGTAGATACCGGGATTTTCGGTGACATTTCCTCATGTAGCTTCGCTGTAGTTGAAAAAGGGCTAGCCTTGTACAGTTGAAGCAACAAAACGGTCCTTTCAAACAGTTGTCATACGGGGTCTGTCTGACCTGGCGCTTGCCATGAACGTCACCAGTTTCTTCAAATCTTTTTCTTTTCCCCTCCACTTGACATTTGGATACATTAAAGATGTCTGCCACCTCAGCAGCAGACTCAGTCTTCAGGCTCTTGATGATCAGCACTTTGGTCTGTGGTTGAATCTTTGGTATATTGTCAGAGGTCTAGTCGCACCTCATATGAAAGTCTGGTGTGCTGGGGTTATTTCTATACACATCTGGGAATGTGTTAATTACAGTATTTGTCATAGGTTAAACTCTAATCTGCGATTTGGTGCATCATCTGAAGAGACGACAAGACTTTTGTCCTAGCAAAAACAGATGTTATGGGCTTAGCCAAGCTGTGAACATCAGAACACTTTTTGACGGTTTCATTTTGCACCAAATTATTAATGTGAAAGCCCTTGACATTAAAATGGACCATTCATTGTAACAATTGATTGGTTAGAAATAAAGTTATATGCTATTTTTAGTTACTATGTCCTTATGCGACAAGACTTTTGTCAGGCACTGTAGGGTGTTCTATAGGAAGGTCTTACAGAACAGCAATAATCTTATAGGACTTTCTTTTCCATAGAGGTGCTCTATAGGTTTCTAGCAAAATCCTATAGAACACACGGAAAATCCTATAGAACATGCTGTTCTACTAAAATGTTCTATAGAGTTCCATTGATGTTCTATAGAGTTCTATAGAATGCTATAGAATTCCATAGAAGTCCTAGAGAACATTTTTTGCAGCGACCCCCATTCCACACAACCGTTCTAGCTACCGTTCTCAGCCGTTCTAAGCCGGCTGCCTCCTCCGATCAGACACTAGGAGGACAGCCGTTTTTGGCATTCTTGCGTTCCAGTAGCGATCCGTTAACGACCGTAACGATGCTGTAGGGTTCTAATACAGTTCATGTACCGACCATGTAAGGTCCGTACAGCGTGTCCATAATGATCTTTACCGTTTTAGTACCGATCACTAGCGTTCCAGCAACTTTCCTTTCAGATCTCACACTGTTGCTGAACCGAGTGTACCGTCCTCTACCATTCATTACCGATTTCACAGCGACCGTAACGTGCTGTTAGCAATCCATTAATGATCCAGTAGCGTTATGTTACCGTTGCCGTAACGATCTATAGAGGTTATAAAAGCGAGACACATATCAAACGTATTCAGTTGCCGTCCCAACCGTTCCTACCTTTCGAAGGAGTTCCGTTAACGTCCAGTGCCGTTCCAATAAGGATCCATTAAGGTTCCCTCCCGACCTCTCCCGTTGCGGTACCATTCCTTGATCGGTATGGGAACGGTAACTAGAACGGTTGTGTGCAATGGGGGTATTATTCTGTGTGTGAATATGAAGTACACTAGCACTCTGCCCGTGGGGATCCACGGGTTCTATTTTATGTAACTTCGTGCAGCATTATGATGTCATCACATGCACCTATGATCTCACGTTGCTATGGTGTTTCCATAAAACACCAAGGTGGCTGTCACGCGACCGATGTTTTTATAGTAACTTAAACAACAAGTAACTATCAAGGGAATACGCTCATCTAAGATGACATTCCACGTTCAGTGGAACACAAAAGTCGCCTGCAAGACGGAGCATAATAGCGTCGCTCACATTATGCTGCAGATTACGCGTTACTTTCTCTTGCGGCCTGGCATCTGTTTTTTGGGATTCAGGACTCCTGTGGATGAATTGGCTTGGGTTCAATATCGCTCACGTTATGCTGTAGATACGCGCCCGGCGGAGTCTAGCACTGATTGGCCGTACACAGTCGCCTGCAAGACGGAGCCAAACAGCGAGGGATTCCCCCTCTCCTGTGGATGAATTGGCTTGGGTTCAATATCGCTCATGTTATGCTGTAGATACGCGCCCGGCAAAGTCTAGCACTGATTGGCCGTACTCAGTTGCCTGCAAGACAGAGCCAAACAGCGGGGGATTCCCCCTCCCCTGTGGATGAATTGGCTTGGGTTCAAAAGGGGAAATCCCCAGGAGAGGGGGATACCGGGGGATTCCCCCTGTATGTCTATTTTATAATAGTGTCGCTCACGTTATGCTGTAGATACGCGCCCGGCGTAGTCTAGCACCAATTGGCCGAACACAGTCGCCTGCAAGACGGAGCCAAACAGCGTCACCTCCGCTATGCTGCAGATACACGCCTGGTGGAATATAGCACTGATACGCGCCCGGCGGAGTCTAGCACTGATTGGCCGTACACAGTCGCCTGCAAGACGGAGCCAAACAGCGGGGGATTCCCCCTCTTCTGTGGATGAATTGGCTTGGGTTCAAAAGGGGGAATCCCCAGGAGAGGGGGATACCGGGGGATTCCCCCTGTATGTCTATATTATAATAGCGTCACTCACGTTACGCTGTAGATATGCGGCCAGCGGAGTCTAGCACCGATTGGCCGGACACAGTCGCCTGCAAGACGGAGCCAAACAGCGTCACTCCTGCTATACTGCAGGTACGCCCCTGGTGGAATATAGCACTGATCCGCGCCCGGCGGAGTCTAACACTGATTGGCCGGACACAGTCGCCTGCAAGACGGGGCCAAACAGCGTTGTTCCCGCTATACTGCGGATACGCGCCCGGTGGAATCTAGCACGGAGTGGCCGGACACACACGCACACACGCACACACACAGAGGCCACTCGGCTATTATAATATAGATGAAGATGCTGTGTTGGATCGCTAAAGAAGCATGGCAAATTGTTCTGCAGACACAAGAGTGAGACCCCAGGTGGACTCTCTCTGTTGACAAGTTTATTGTCCTTTCATTATGAGCAATGCAGCAATCATCAGATTCTAGCCAGGCAGCCAGCAGTGGCAGGAACTCTCGTGGGAATAAGGCTTCCCAGCATTGTATTAAACCTACCAACAGTGTAAGATTGAAGAGCGCTTTGTGTAATAATGTGATGGCATACTGAGGTTCAGCATACCCACCTACCGAGGTTCAGATGTTTCACAGTTTGTTCACTTGGACAACAGTAGGAGGTTCAAATGACGAGCATTCCCAGTTGGTTTGAAGGGGCGGCATCCTATCCACCTTATTCCCATGTCCCATGATCCCTTGTACGAATTCTGGGAGCTACTTCCGCTGCACCTGTCACTGAACTGTTCACCATGGTAGCGGCTCACGCGAATCCTCTTTTTTTAAGCGATTGGAAAATATTATATGAGGGAACATCACCATTTAGCCCTCAGATGGGATAAAGTTACGGTACCGCTGCCTTCTACTATCGAAGAATGGGAGAACGACCTGAAGCAGAGGCCACACTAGCGCATTTGGCTACATTAGCGACTCCGTTGCCACAGACTGCGAAGATATGAACAATCTCCAAAGCTCCGAAACGTATGCAGTACTTCCACAGCGACAAGGTCAGTCGCGTTTTGTTAAAGGAAGTAGTATACGACCTTACTGTATGTACCTTAAAACAGATATACAAGTACTTTCTGAGAATATTTATGAGGGAAACACTATATTTCAGTGGTAAATATTGCTCTATATATGAAACGTAATGGATTGTTATACAGAGTGAATTAAGCCATCCGACAGTACGAGTCAAATTAGCTCTACTCCAGCCAACTACATTATACGGTATTACGTTGCTAGCTAATCCAATACTATAACATGTAAAACACAGTGAGTCCATTTTTCCCATACTTTTAATTTTAGTGAAATGAGGTTTGGAGTGCAAGACTATTGTTTGGAACAGAGTAGGCTATTTTCAAATTGTAGTAGACTATTGCTACTTCTACAGCCTCATCTTAAACTGTACAGGATGAAACGTTAGTTACACTGACTGGCATTACCAGACGAATACAACAATTTACTGTCTTCCCTACACGTGAAATCATACCTTGTGCTCTCCTGCCTATGCTGTCAAAATGCTTCTGAGGACCCGGCGTCTCCTCTGCGGCGGTCTGTCAGAGCCTAGCTATAAAGTGGGAATCGTTGTTTGTCGACATAATGAAATGAGTGCCTAATGTTTTCGGTGGTCTTTTCAAATTCGGGTTTTTCAGCCAAATTCTGGCTTCCTCTTCTGTAGGTAGGCGATGGAAACCGTTTCTCTGAACACAAGGACAATCCCCATGTTCTGGGTGCGTGTTCAAAACGCTGTTGATCAAACCATAAATTTAGCTTCCTCTGGTTGTTAGTTCAGCCTCGAACAGCACAATAGGTGCCGGAGCTCTGAAGGGACATTTTAAGAAAAGCAAGTTAATTTGTTAAAAAAACGAGCTGTAATCGCTAAGTTAACTGAAAGAAACGCTGCTATTCTTGACTAGCCACTCGCTAAAAACTACTTCTGCCGGAACTTGCACCCCTAATCATATCTACAGTAGCGCCCTCAGGAATAAGGTGGATACTGTCTGCATGGTGGCAGTGGGTCATATATTTGGTCCATTGGCATAAAATAGGAGACATCATGTGACCTTTCTGCTGCTGGCTAGGAGTTTTACTCTGCAATTTTTAGCCTATATTTATCCAAGGTGATGATCCAGACCAGGGATCAAGTGCGGAAGCAGAGTACCATCCAGAAGTAGGGTTTATTGATAGTAATATGGTAACAATGAGATGGAACCCAGAAGAGGATGGCACAGTTCAGTTCAAATGTTGCGGGCAAAGTGAAGAGGCATTCCCAAACGCCGGCCAGTGGCTTTCCAGGAGGACAGCCTGATGGAGTGAACACTTTGCCAGAGCTGAACTGTCCCAGGGAAGGCAGGAGTAGCTTAGAAGGAACGTGATTCTGATCCTGATTACCATAGGACTGGGAGCTTGTTCCAAATAAACTGGACAGAGGAACAGACAGGAATTTACAAGAACGTCATCCTGAGCCCATGAGCCTGAGAGAGGCATGGGAGCTTATTCTTATTTAAGTAATAAGAAAGTTTCCATAAATTACAATAGTTAAAGGCTAAATGTTACTTTCAAAAGACAAAGAGTTTTACTAACCAGTACTGAGTGGGTTTAAGCATACAAAGCAAATTACAATCCAGCAACTTGCAACTCAAAGAAAGGGGTTGAAATGCATATTACAGGTACATGGGGTGAGAACAATGAAACGAGACACAGCTGGAGATAAGGCAACACACAAGACACAAACCAATCAAAAGGAGACACTAGTTCTTATAGAGACACTGGTGGCTGAATGGGGAGAGACATAAAAGGCATTCACACGAGGGTTGTGACACAAGGATGTTCCCATGAGAAAATGTTTTCTTCATTCAGTGATACTGAGTGAGGTATACTGGATGGAACAGTTGCAAGAGGAAAGTGATGCAGAGAGACAGCAGTAAAGCCCCTGGGGTGATTTTAGGTTTAAGGGCCTTGCCCAAGGGCCCAAGAGTAGAATTCTGCCTGACTTCATCTATCCAGATCAAGTCAGAATCCAAAACCCTACTGGGGGGCTTTAACCAGCAACTCTAAAGTTGACTGTAAAACTATCTACCTCTCGGCTATCCTGTTGCCGCATTACTGGACTGGTTTCTCATACTGTGCAATTGGCTTTTGTTACTTGACAAAAAGTAATAATAATCTTCTGTGCAGGACCTGCTGGTGGGGCCTTGTGAGATTTGGACACCATGGCGTTACTTCTGATGTTTGTCACTCTGCTCCACCTCATTACCCTGGCTATGCTCTTCATCGCTACCATGGAGAAGGTGAGACTCCACCCCCCTTCCTGCCATGGGCCAGTGTCTCTCTGAGCTTAGAGTGAGAGGAAGTTAATTTGGGAAGATCATGACAGCTGAACATGAGTCGAAGCTGTTGAAACAGAGACAATGTGCTTCATATTAGTCGACAATTTTTTTCACTGATGCTCAAAATCAGGGGATGCATTTGTGTCTGATGAATAATTTGGAGGAAATGTGAGAAAATTTTCAAAGATCATATCAGCATAATATTTGTGAAGACTGTGGGACATTGTTATTTTACGTTTTTGGTCTAAATTTAACCATGGAAGCATTGAGAAAATGAACATCGAACAGTTGCGAGTAGGGTGGGAAAGAGAAACGGGCAGAGCCCCCAGAGCAGTTTTGAGGTTCAGGGCCTTGCTCAAGGGCCCAATGGCAGAGTTCATCCCAGCTTCATCTTGTCAGACCAAATCACAATCCCGAACCCCACCGGGGATCAAACCAGCATCTCTTCTAATATCGGTTAAGCAACCAATCATTCTTGATATCCATTAAGCCTTAAGTAAAACACTCCTTAATTTTAATTGTGCTTTGGTTGAACTGCTGATATGTTTTCCCTTCATCAGTAATACTAAGCCTTTTTTGTATTTGTCACTTTCATCTCCCCTGTCCCGACCTCCTCAGTCATGGTGGGTTTGGGACAGCACAAAGAATTCCGACCTCTGGTACAACTGCATGTATGACAATGGCACAGACACATGGCTGTGTGCCTCTTCAAATGAGACCGGTGTGTATCTGCGCCCTGCCAGCCATTTTGGCTCCTCACTGTTTCTTGGTGTCAGCTTTGTAGGGGGGAGGGGGTAATGCTCAGCTGCTGCATTTCCTCCCATTTTTTATGTATGCATGTAGCGGGCTCTGTTCCCAGAAGTGAATCACAGGGCCGTCATTTTGTGCTGTGTGATACTTAATGAAACCCTGTATTTGAGTAGGCTATTGTATTCATCTTTTAATTTATGTTCTACTATGAAAATTTTGGCTTTGGTGTGCAATACTCCATTTTGGGTCTTTTATTTTAATCCATTGTGCTACTATAGTCACAGCATTCATTGTGACAACATTCTGTTATCTTTATCTGGCCATTTATAGAGGTTTTTTTTGGGACATGAACTCCCTTCCTTGAATTGTCAGCAATATGTAGCACCCATTGATGCACTGGTGTTTTACAGTTGCTGTTTCTCATTAATACTCAGAGCAAGTGGGAGGGGGTTTGTTGGGCCAATCAGAATTGAGGATGATTACGACTTAGATGGTTGGTTAGGCTGGTATGTGGCCAGGATTACAGGGAATCTCTTGCCTATGCAATTAGTGCCTTTTAGTATCTTCTTTTTCTTATCTTTGCTCTGCAGTCCGGCACATTGGAATTGAAATAGAACTGTAAATTGGTGGTTAAAGTGCGAACGGTTGGCTTTAATTTGTTGCCATCTTTGTTTGTATCAGGTTATTTGTGTTGGATTCACAGCCCTTTTAATACAGGGCAAAAGCAATTGGCCATATTAACTTAACTGTTGATCAGGTGAACGCTTACTTGTTTGGAAACCCTTTTAATTTAATGACTGCCTGAAGTAAGTGAACCAGAGAATATTTTCCCTGGCAGAAGAATGCAGATTGTCTCACTATTTCTTAACATTTGATGAGCTGAGTAATTTTTTTTTATACAGCTTAAGGTCCCAAGGTGAAAGAATACTAATTTTATTTAAAAAAAAAATACTGTTAGCACACAAAGAACCTAACAACAAAGAAGGACCTGTTTCAAAAAAAGTTCCTCTTGGTGAAGTTACCTTATGTGTTTGCTATAGTCCCCAAACCGCTCTCACAAGGAATGTACCATCCACGCTTTAAATTCAAGCTCAGTGAATGTTAAATTCACTCTGGAGCGTGAACAGTGACTCTGACTCCTGATGTTTGATGATCGTCTGTTTGTGAAAAGGTCTCTCATTCATCCCTCCCTGATGCAGAGTGGCTCCAAGCCGTCCAGGCCCTGATGGTGCTGGCTGTTGTCTTCTCGTCAATCTCCTTCCTGGTTTTCCTGGGACAGCTCTTCACCATGTCTAAAGGAGGTCTCTTCTACATCACCGGTCTTTGCCAGATCTTTGCAGGTGCAGTGTGAAACTCAACACAAAAATTTGTAGCTTTCCATTTTTCCCTCTGTAATCTTATAAGTTTTCTTTGGCTGATGTTTTTTTCTGACTACTTTATATATGCATTAAACCTGTTAACTGTCACTGGGGCCTAACTAGGGCCCTACGGAATTTTCAAACAAATTTTGAATCCTTCATTTGTAAACTATGACTTAAATACTAAACCAATCCAGGGAAACGATATACCATTTGAAAGCTTAGACGCTCAGGATTTCATTTCTACCCACCTTTTTTCCCTATGTCAGTCATAACAAATGCAATTAATCAATTTCTCAACATAGACACCACATGCTTGAGTGCATTGAAACTTGTCAGTCCTCATTTCAAAGTTGTGTTGTGACGGTCAAACCATGTATTATCCGTCCCATTTGGTCTTGTTCGAAAGCTAAGAACCTGTGCAATCAAGATATCCACATTATTTGTCCCAAATTTGAAGATTAAGCCGTATTTTTTATGTAAATACTCATAACAGCAACAACAGACACACAGTATTTTGTGTAATAGAACCATTGTATGTGGGAGCAGTGAGCATTTGAAATGTGGTATACCAATCTGGGCCAAATGTAAGAAAATGCAGGTGACAGTTAAGAGGTTAATAAATGTGCCAATATTTTATCTCGGTCAAAATAATGATAGTGATGATTGTAAATTCCATGTAATTTCTAGTCTACCAATTTGGTGATATCAAGTCTCTTTGAGTCTTTTCCAGGTAACGGTACACAAGTAGTACTTTTGTGATTAAGCGCTGTGGATTTTCCGCTATTTCGCGCTATTTTTTTGATCTTGGCTCCTTGTTCTCCAGTGGGCTGATGGCAGTCGCCCATCTATCTTCTGTCTTTGTTAAGCCTTTGAATCTATTGTTTCTCTATCTGACTGTCTGTCTTTTTATCTGGCTTTCTGCCTACTGTTGTCTTTCTGCATCAAAAAACATGGAAAGATTGATTGTCCATTTTATAAAATCACGATATGCGTTGTATGCACGAATATGTTTCCTCTCTTTACACAATGCAATGGACTATAATTTACTCTATCTAAAGCCAGAACTCCCAAGAAATGTGGTACAACAAAGAAGATGATTTGTTTTGATTAATCACATTTTAATAATGTGGAACTGATGTCCACAATTTTTAATGAAAGTCCAGTAATCCTTTTTCAGCATCAGTCTGTCTCTCTATGTTGACCCCCCCCCAGGTCTCACTGCCTTTTCTGCGACCCTCATCTACACTCTGCACCACTCGGACATCCTGGGTCGATCCCCGGACTCCAGTTTGGGACATTTCGGGTACTGCTTCATTATGGCCTGGGTGTGTGTCCCTCTCCTGCTCTGCAGTGGCGTCATATATGTTCACCTGCGTAAGAGGGAATGAAATGGCAGCTAGAGAGCTTTTGTTTTCTTGGTTGTCCTCTCCATTCATATCCACAATAGATGGACAATGGGGACCGTAAGTATTTGGACAGGGACACACTTTCAGAGGGTTGACTTACCAGTCCTCCCTTGATTTTAGGATGCTGGTGTCTGCAGCAAATGAGCTGTGTGGGAATTTAAGCCCTTTGAAACTGTGTCACCATCCAAATTCTTACGGGCTACTTTCCAGTTTTAGACTTCCATCACTTATTTTTGTCTCAGTGCATCGCTCAATCATTTTTATCCCTGATTGTATATTAGTATTAAGCTCTTCTTACAGACCCCAACCCGTCCAAACGTCTCTGGATAGCACAGTCAAAAACTACTGTGTGTTATCACTTTAGTGAGAGTTACTCCCACGACCAGTCTGGCACGCACATGCCTCATGACCAGTTATGCGCCTCAGCAGGCCCTGTCCCTCCAAGGACTCTATCCTTTCTCTTCAAAAGGGAGCACATATTACATGTCATTACTGATGTCCTACCCTGCGCATTATTAGCTTCTAATTAGAGGTTGTTGCTCAGAGGCAAAGTTATGCTGTATTTAGATTAAACAATCTGACTATTTTATGAGCAGTATTATTTCTCAGTGTTGTGTAAGCCCTGAGCAGCTGGAATAGAAAGGTTTATTTTTCCTGCTCACAACGTTTTTTACTTCATCTCTTCAAAAGGTTGTCACAGTGACCAATTTGATTTTTAATGGAATATGAGGGTTCATATACGACAATTTAAAAAAAAATTCTTGAAGAATTACCTATCTGATTCTTTGGCAGCTGTATTTCATAGATATATTTATAAGCTATTTTGGCATGACTATATCTATTTAGCACATACTGTGTAAGGATGTTGTTTGCTAATTTAGCTTATGCTTCAGTTGTACTACTGTTTTCAATAAAACATCTTCTCCAGGAATGTGGTCCTTAATTGTTTAATCTCAGGGATTAAATCTTTGCTGAGTTTCATATTGCTGTGCATATGTCTGTCTTGCTCTTTTAAATGATTTTACTCCCCCACAAAGACTAGTGGGAAAATGATGATGGACAGCTATGGAACATCTTGTTGCTAGAAAGATAGCAGAAAAGGTTGAATATGATATGTGTTATGGACTAGAAGAACCATAATAATAGCAATAATAATAATTAGCCATTCCAAAGAACATACCTTCCATCTGGAGATGTGTTGGGGATATACAGTACTGTGCAAAAGTTTTAGGCACATTTAAAGCAATTTCGTTGGGCAAATATGCTTGCAAAAACGATGAAATAAAAAGGTTCTAATAACTGAGAAATTTACTATACAGAGCTGTAACCTGTTAAAACCTAAATCAAATCAATATTTGGTGCAACTACCCTTTGCCAAAAAATTTGGGACTCTGTGTAATGGCTGGTGTTTCGAGACGCCAAAAGCAGCGGCCGAAACGAAAGGAAGTCCAGCAAAATAAGAGAGACAAACCGACAAAAGGAGAGAGAGAGACTCGCGCTTCCAACAGACAAAGATCTAGTCCGGGTACAGAAGGAAGCAAAGCGAGCTCGACAGTACGAAATAAAAGGGAAAAATCTCGGGAACCGAGATAAAATGATTTAGCACCAGACGGTGCCTAGAAAGAGGAAGAGAAGAGAGAAAGATTCCCTTGCTAACTAGCACTTTCCTCTTTGCAGCTAATTCCTCAAACAATTCTCTAGCTAGAGACCTTACTGGCTATAGTGCATAGTAACACCGACACTCTAGCAAAGGCGGCGAGGCGGAACTTGGGTTTCAATAGAGTCCGGGCGCCGCCCACAATTAATGCCAGCTGGCCAAAGAATCCGATTGTGGGCAAAATGATATCGTCCCGGACGAGAGAAACAAAGAAAGCTCGCCAGCCTCCAAAAACCATGACACTCTGTCCTGTTGCGCAATAGTTTTATAAGATGATTGGCCTTTGCTTGTTCTCAGCGGAGTGGAAAACTTGCCACCATTCTTCTTCAGATTGAATGTCTCCCTTGCGTCTTTCCCTCCAAGAAATTACAAACAGCCACGATGATGTTGGCATCAAGGCTCTGTCAAGACTACATTATCTGTATCGACTATTTTTAATGGAATACAAATATTTATTGATGAAACATTTCTTTAAATTAGCATTTGGAATTTCAAATTTTGTATCTTTAGGGATTCTAATATGGAATCAAGAACTAAACAAATAATGCAGATTTACATTTTTTAAAAAGTGCAGGGCGTCTAAGACTTGCACAGTACTGCATGTCCAAATGTAAACATATTTCAGATTTTAAATGGGCGTCATCTGTATTTTTTCTTCACAAAAAGACTGGTACATTTATAACAAAATTACATTCTCATTAATATTCCCCGCCACCATAGAATTCCGTTTTCGAATCCAATCACAGTCATGACTGGTAGCATAGACAAGTAAAATGTCAATCATCTTGGAGAAGCAGTTTCTGAGAAAACTTGTCCCCACTTATGCGGATGGATGGATGGACGGACAACTGCCATCGCAATATCCCCTGCTCTGCTTTGTTTCTTGGCAGGAGATAGTGGCAGTAGCTGGGATATGGGCCCTAGTAAATTCAATATAACTCTCCTTTTTTAAGCCTATTTAGGCCCAGCTTGGAACCAAAGTCAGAAATGTCATCGGAACCTCTACTTTTGATATGCTGAACTTACATCCTTCATAAACCTTTTATAGAAAGACATAGTTTTGGTGCTGCATTGACTTCGTTCATGCAACACTTCCTAGTATTCAAACCCCATACATCTTTATACAGTTGTAAGATTCCTTGAATCTAGAATAGTCCAATCATTATGACTAGAGCAGCAATTCTAGTCTCTAAATATTTTTAAGCAAGGCTTTATCTGATATTAAAAAAAATTCTTTATCAGCGTTCGAGTCACGCTAACTTTTTCCCAGAAAAGTGAAGTAGCCCCATCTGCTGGACACTAATGTACACTGCGACCTTTCCTTTCTTCTCAGTGATAGATGAGTAGGCTTAAAATGATAAGGCTTTTGACATTATTGTTCCCAAGGTGGAAAACGTTATTTTTCCAGTTGGCATGAAAACAAATGACGTGATACAGGTAATAATTAATGTAACACATTGCAAAAGGTAGACATGGGTGTATTTAATATACAATATTCAGCAGTCTGCAATCAAACATTACCAGGTTTTTTTCAACTAGAAGATCACTCAGATTGTGCAGACCCCCACCAAGACCAACAGTCCACTCATCTATATTGGCTATTTTTTGCCATTATTGAACTTCACTGGCATCTACAACGTACTTGATTTTAAGATGCATGGCATCCACTCTGCCTGGACCCAAATGCCAAATCTCTCAATGCCAAGGAAATGATTTGTGTTTCTGCCCTGTGATTCGGATCTGCTCCAAAATTATAGGTTTCTTCCTTGGCCCATGCTGCACCATACCACCAAGTTTTGTGAAAATCAGATGAGTACTTTTTCCATAATCCTGCTGACTAATAGATAAACTGAACCGAAAACATAACTTCCTCAGTGGACGTAATCATGAAATGCCAGAGCATGTGACACCGGGCAACACGTTTTGTATTGCACAAGTAGTGACTGACAAAGCTGCTGATTTAAAAGCAATTTGTTGCATCATAACTGTATAGTTTTTGGGAACAGTGTGGTATTGTCTTGAAAAACTAAGTGGATGAATAGAAATAGTGACTTTCACGTGGTATGAAAAATGTGATAACTAAATGGGTAAATGAAGAAAGAGATTTCAGCCAAGATGAAGGTATTGTGGAATGTATTAAAAGTCTCTTGTTTTGATGGAGTCATTTAAGAGATAAGGTGGCCTTATCTTAGAATGAAGGAGGATTTGTCCAGTTTATGTAGATTTCTGGGGTCCAAAATCTGCATTGTGAAGTCCTTCAGGCTGAGTGCCTGTGGATCTGGGGACAGTCAGGATATTGACAGCCCTGTCTGTCCATTCTGGAAGTTGCATATTTCTGGTCGGGGTCATGGAACTGCTGGCACCTCTCCCAGCATGCAATGGGTGGGTGGCTGAAACACAGCCTGGACATCGTGAAAATCACACACCATTAACTCACACACTCATACCCATGGGCAATTTAGAGTCTCTGATTTGCCTAGTATACATGTCTGGAATTTGGGAGGAAACTTGCACCCTTTTCTATAGATCATGTAAACTCTCCTGTGAAAGGCTCCCAATGGACTTCGACCCTCATTTTCTTGCTGTGAGGCAACAGTGCTACATACTGTGTCACTGATCTAATTACTGTTGAGAATTCTTAATCATTAAATGCCCTGAAGGTTGGACAGTTCAGTGCTAGTTAGTTTGCGTACGACAATTACTTATGGGTGAGGGCGTTTTCATTATTAATGTCTCTCTCTGTCAGCGTGATATCATAACTCAAAAACCGCTCAATATTTCTTCACCAAATTTTGCAGGTGCATTAATCTGCTTCCAAACTGGTGCCTTTTTCTATTTTGGGGATTTTGGGGTGGTGGGAGACATTTGAAGAACTGTGTGCAAGAAGTACCTAAGTCACAAAATAACACTTAGGAGATTTTGGCAGTCAAAGTTTTCAAAACACGTTGTGGATCTTTTTTTTTTTTTTTTTTATGGTGGCATACTTCGGAGCCCATTGCTGTTTCCGGGTGCTATTGAGAGCTGACAAACTCAATTTTGTGGAAAAATACTCATGTTGTTATGATTCTGCTATGACTGTCATGACTCTGATCTGCTTTGCCATGTTTTGATGTTCTGTCTGATTTGGATTTGGATTTCTGCAATGTCTGACTATTCTTTGAAATGTGTATTGTGATTTGGTAGCTTAGAATTGTTCATGTATTGTCTTAGTTTAGTTTTTCCATGTTTTGCATTTTACCATAGTTACATTCCGGTCCATGTTTTTGTTATCACCATGCATTGCACTTTGTCTCCCCCTGTCTGGTCTCTTGTCTCTTGTCTGCTCACAGCCCCAGTATTTCGTGCCACTCTTTCGGGTGATTTAATCGATTCTGGTTTTCAACCATTCCTTCCAATCTCATTTACTTCCTTCATCTTGCTTTTTCTGGATGACTAACCAATAACTAACAGTTTGTTGTTTTTGTTAAATTACTAACCAAGACTAACATTGTACATAGTACTAACTTACTAACAAGCACTAGGGATTGTATAGCTGCACTCTACTAATTGACTAACGATCTCTCAGCATTCGCCCTGTTCTAGTCTCCGCCTCTTGCCTTCACTCAATTTACTTTGCTGTGCTTCTAGCAGATTCTCTGCACCTGTCTAATCACTGTTCTGCCACTCACTCTGTGCACGTAGAAATCCCTAACCGGATCTGTTTGTTCTGTCTATAGGCTGTCTTGTGATCCCTGTCCGCGTTTTGGCTTTTGCCTATTTCATGTGATTAGGTTCTCCCTCATGTTTGCTTCCTTTGTAATTAGCCTCATTTCCTGCACCTGTGTTCTATGTATCATGTGATCTCCCAGGAGTGTATATTAGGTGTCTTTTCACAGCACTTCCTTGTCAGAATGTTTTTCTTGTTTACCTGTGCTGCTTTCGTATTTGCCTTGTACTCATAGTGTTACTCTTGTGACTGGACCGTCCGACTTACGATTTTTGGCTCTGCATTTTGGATTATTGTCGCATCTGTGTTTACGAACCCTTTTTGCCTGACTACGATTTTTGTGATTGCTGCCCTGTTAACTGTTTGGATTACGCCCACTGGTTTTTGGTTTTTGCTTCTCTGACAAACCTGTGCCTGTGTACCGAACCTATTTCTGCCTGACCACGAGTACTGTTTGCTGCCCTGGTTTTTGACTCTGTTTCTGCCCTCCTGGATTGTGACTTTTGGATTGGACTCTGTACCTTTGCCTTCTGCCCTGCAGGGGTTACCCCCCTCGCTCAATAAAATCACTTTACCTGCAATCCTGTGTTCTCGCGACTGGTTCCTGAACGATACCTCACACATGTATTACGAAGTTCATAAGAAAATTACTTTTGGACTTAAATGCTTTTTTTTTCTGCTCAGTACTTGGACTTAAGGACATTTACCACGAAATGGCTGGACTTGAGTACTTTTAACAGATGAAGCCGACTTTCCAGCCTCCATGGTTGCCATTTTCACAGCTCGTCATGTGACACATTCTAGGATTTTGGTCGGACAATCATGAACTTTTATGGACTAGAATATTTCTTGCGCTAAAGTTTAAGGAATTTGACAATAGCAACACACCAATACACAAGACTTAAGTGCTTCTGAGAAATCTTTGGAATCAGATGATGCTCTGGCCATTGTGGCTTTTAATGCTCGCGTCAGCTCATTTTTTTTTTTTTTTTTTTTGCATAATGTGACTTAGCCTGTTTAACTCTGTGAAAGTTCACTGTGGAGACTTAGGATGTACTTTTTGCGCACAGGTCTTCAAATATAAAACATTTTAAAGCAATGAACTAGAGCACGAGAATGAATAATTAAAGTAAGAAAGCTCTCAATGCATATTGGGTAAAATAGTCTAATGGGCAAAATAAGGCTGTTATATCATATACAGTTGTGCTCAAAAGTTTGCATACCCTGGCTGAATTTGTAAAATAGGTAACTTCTTTTTTTAAACATGAGTGGCCAGGTAAAACACCTTTATTTCTTTTTGGATTCATATCCAGCTGTAGGTCATGTAGAATGGCACAATCATCAAATAAAACATGGCAATAGGAGGAAAAAATGAAATGAACCCTGTTCAAAAGTGTGTATACCCTCAGTTCTTATGACTGTGTATTGCCCCTTTTAGCTTCAATAACAGCGTGCAGTCCTTTGTGATGCTTGTCAATGAGGCCCCCAGTTCTCTCACTTGGTATAGCTGCCCATTCTTCCTTGCAAAAGGCCTCCAGCTCCTGCAAATTCTTTGGTCGTCTTACATGAACTGCACATTTGAGATCTCCCCAAAACAGCTCGATGATATTTAGGTCAGGAGACTGTGATGGCCACTCCAGAACCTTCTCCTTCCTCTTTCGTAACCACTGAAGGGTCAACTTGGCCTTGTGCTTTGGATTATCATCATGCTGGAAAGTCCAAGTGTGTCCTATGCACAGCTTTTGTGCTGAAGAATGCAAATTGTCTGCCAGTATTTTCTGATAGCATGCTGCATTCATATTGCCATCAATTTTCACAAGAGTCCCTGTGCCTTTAGAGTTCATACACCCTCAAAACCTCTGAGAGCCACCACCATGCTTTACAGTGGGAATGGTCTTGACTGCTCGCCATACAAAGCGCTCATGGTTGAGGCCATAAAGTTCTATTTTGGTCTTGTCACTCCAAATGACAGTATTCCAGAAGTTGTGAGGTGTGTCATTTTAGGCGGGCTTTTTTGTGGGATTGATGCAGTAATGGCTTCCTTCTATCAACTCTACCATGCAGCTCATTGTTGTTGAAGTACCTTTTTATTGTGCTCCTTGAAACAACCACACCATCTTTTTTCCAGAGCATCCTGTATTTCTCTTGAGGTAGCTTGTGGATTTTTCTGTCTCAATCAATTCCCCTGGCAGTTTGGGCTGAAATTTTTCTTGGCCTACCTGACCTTGGTTTGGAATCAACATATCCCCTAATTTTCCACCTCTTAATCAGAGACTGAACAGTACTGACTGGTATTTTAAAGTCTTTGGATATCTTTTTATATCCATTCCCATCTTTAAAAAGTTGAACTACCTTGTTTCAAAGGTCCATAGACAGTTGTTTTCCACTCCCCATGGCTCATTGTCTAGCCAGATCAGTGCATCCACTCGGGAACTAACAAACCTGACTATACACAGACACTAGTTACAATTTAAAAAGCCACGGATGTGGAACCCTTAATAGCATTTAAACCTGAGTGTGTCACCATGTGTCTATATAACAAGGTCAAATATTCCAGGGTATGTAAACTTATGATCAAGGCCATTTGGGTGATTTCAGCTATCATTATGATTTAAGAAGGAGCCAAATACCTGTGTGATGATAAATTATTTCACATGATCACTATCCTTAAATAAAAGACTATTTTTTTGCAAAATGAGTCATATTTTCATAATAAATGACAACACTTCACAAATTCAGCCAGAGTACGCAAACTTCTGAGCACAACTGTATTCACCGCTTCATATGATGCCGTTGTGCGCATTTAGATATGAAGTGGGTGATTCTTTCCAACCATGAGACATCTATCACAGCCGTATACATTGGAATCAGAATTACTGAGTGTTGCTGAGAATTAACCAAACTGCAAAGTTTTTTCGCCAGAAAAGAGAATTGACTTTAAAAAAAAAACAATTAATTGTTAAAATAATGATTTAAAAAAGTTGTAATTTAAAAATGTGGTATATTGTGAGATGAATAAACATATTTCTTAATTTATCATAATCCTGTAATTGGAAACCACAGTATGCTGGATATCCCATGACAATCGTCACAAGAGGTACATGGTGTACAGTTAAGTCCAACCACAATGCTGACATCTCATTCTAAGATTGTCCTGGCTTCTGTATAAATATGGAACTGACAGACAGGAAGAATTCTTTGCTGTGATTGAGGACTTCAAATACTCCAAACAAAGTAAGTGATTCATTTTATCAGCTGCTGCACTATTGAGATATATATATCTATATAAATAAAACTTTCTTTACTTTTGTTGAGACTGTGATTGAAGTGGTAAAATAAATTTTGAAGCATGTCATGTAAATGTAATGATATTTTTAAAGTGTCAAACAACACTTTTTTCATATTTTTGACAGCAAATTTGAGACAAATGCTCATATTACCACAGCAGTTTTAGTTGTTCCTGGGTAGCTGTCTTTCTTCAAATGCAATGATAAAATTAATCTATGATTAATGTCCTCTTCATATTAAAAATGATATATTTGACATATCTACATACCTTTATATTACAGAGTCAGGTAACGTTGTCTGTTCTCTTGGCAGTCGAGTAAAAGAAATAGATACTTGCTTTATGTTCTTCATATTAGTCATATCATATGGGACACATCACATAATACCATGTCAGACATTTCTAGCTGTCACTTGGCAGTCTTATTACCCCAAATAAAAATTAAAATAAAATTTTCCACAAGTTATGTTAAAATCACTACTTTTGTGTAATTTAAGGTCAGGTTGCAATTTTGTTCTCTCTGTGGAATAGATAAAAGATGGCGACTATTGTGCAGACGGTGGGTGGCACGGGAAAAACGGCTTTCACCCTTAGCGGCACCGAGAATGGCGCTGCCCTCTACAAGATCCGCGTGTGGATGAGCAAATCCTGGGTGGTGTCCATCAGAGTGTGGCTAACCGACGGAAGGGTTCAGGTGTTCGGGTTCTCCCACGGACCTTTTACAGAGTTCAAGTTTGAAGGTGGGGAGGAATTCACCTCACTCACGCTCTGGAAAAGTAAGGATGGCGGCCATGTTGGAGGAATCCAGTTCAAGACCAGCAAGGACCGGGAGTTCAGCAGTAAGGTTGAAGACCGTTACCTGGGCCAGGAGGTCATCATGGACATTGGCTCTGGGATCTGCCTTGGGGCAACGGGGACCTATTCTATGGATCTCAACAGCTTGGGCTTCATCTTCCTGCAAGCCATTCAGTTCTCCCAAGTGACCAATGTCAAATATCCAACCTTGTCAGGCACCGTCCCCACAGTAGAGATGGAGGAGATGAGGTACATGGTGTATGAAAACGGCAGTGGGGACACTCAAGAGTACCGAATGGAGGTCACCTGCAAGTGGGACACGAGTTCTGAGTGGTCCATGTGTAATTCCATTGATGAGACCTTTGCCTGTAAGGTCAAGGCAGCCATTCCGGAGCTACAGCAGAGTGGTCAGGGCTACATCCTGGTGCTTGGCCCTGAAGAATTCCACCCTTTGTGTTCTCAAGAGAGCATCACCCGCACATTCACTGAGAAAGTTCAAGTTTCACCAGGGCAAACAAAGCACATTAAGGCTGAAATGGGCAAGGCCCACATACAGTTGCAGTATCAGGGAATGCTGGAAGTCCATTGTAAGGGTGGAGCCAAGATGGAAATTGAGATTAAGGGAATTTACAAAGGCCTTGCCCGCACAGAAATGATTTTCACGGAGTGATCAGCTGCCTCTTGTGAAAATGGGAGACTAAAAGTATTCTATATTTTTGAGATATGATTACTGCAGACAACATGGCTGTTAAAATACTTTGATTTGCATTTCCTGAATAAATTTATATAATTGCTGGCATTGCTCAGAAAATTGTATATTATTTGGTGGCAAAATTATACAGAAATATTGAAGTATATGTGACATTACATTGTTAGAACAAAGTCTCAATAAAAATTTTTACCACACGAGTTGTTGATTAATTTTGTTGATTGTTTCCCTCATTGGGGATATTAGTTAAGGATAATGATTAAGGCAAAATATCTTGAGTCCGTTCTTTCTTCAAGATATCCCAGTAACTCTGTCTTAGAAAGACACATGCCAAAATTTGCTAAATTCACTCGAAATTCATTCTTAGTCATTAGTCCTGCAAATACATCCCATCAAAGACATAATGCCATTCTGTGTCAATTCTACCACAGACAAGAGTCAAAAATGAAAAAGGGCTCCAAACAGAGGCATTATTGATTCAACCCCATTTGCAAAAAAGTCAGGGTGTCGTGTAAAATGTAAATAAAAACAGCGCAATGTGTTGCAAATCATTTAAACTCTACATTTAATTTAAAATAGTACAAAGATAACATTTCAGTTGTTGAAACAAATATATTTTTTGCATGTCTTATTTTATTGCAAAATATTTTATTTTATATTCCAGTATATCACAGAGCGGATATGGAATTTAAATACTTCATGGCATGCATGGCTATTTCTGTCAACATGTGACTAAAGAGGTTAAATACCTGCTCTATTATAAAATGTACCCCATTAAGTCAAATTAAATTGTTAAAATCTTAGGATTGCAATTGTGTTTGGAACAAAAGCCAGCATGCACAGGCTTATGTAAAGAACCAATGGGATAGACCAGAGATTCCCAAACTCGGTCCTGGGGACCCATGTGTCAGCTGGTTTTTGTTCCACCTGTAATTACAATCACAGACCTTAATGAGTCGGCAATTTTTTAAATTGCCCTACTCATGATTATTGAGATTATTTTCACTTTTAGGCCACATTACGTTAGAAGAAGCTATGATGGCCCGAAGAGCTTTGTGATCAAATTGAAAACCCTAGTGCTAAAAGTACTGAAGTCACAAAATTTACATTTTGAGAAAATTGACTTTGGTAACTATGAAAGACATTTTCTCATCCTTACCTCGAGATGCGTGAAAATGCGACTTAAGTACTTTTAGCACTAGGCTCTCCAGCTGTACTACACTGCATATGACTGTTGCATAAAAAGGGAAAAAATATGACTCTTGAAATTGAAGAATCAAATGACCTCTAATTTCGGAAATAGTGGACACATGGTCGTAAATGAATTTATCATTCATTAGGTAATTGCAAATTCAAGGTCAGAGCATAATATAACGATATCAAACCTATTTGGTGCTTTTTTTTTGGTAGAGAAAACCAAAACAACTTTAAAGTTACCCCAGATTCTTGAATTTGATCGGTTAAAATATATTTCCATCTTGGCTTGGCTTGCTCACTTGGAATATTGCAAAATATTAACATTGGACCTTTAAACATCATGGATAACACAGCCATTTCAGTTAACTTGGTGTAAAAGAGTGAATGTCTCTAGCCTGAAAAGCAACTAATTTAAGAAAAATAAACAACTTGTTAATTCTGGGATTATAATTGTGGTTGGAAGTTCTTGGAACAAAAACCATCATTCATGATGGTTCCTCAGGACCGAGGCTGCGTTCAAATAGTCAAAAAAAATATGTCCTATTATGTCAAATTTCTAACCACTTTTCTTTCACCTTGATGGAAAACATCAAGAGGTAAAGGAAAGGTGTAAAGGGAAATTCATGACAGATTAGGAAGATAACTGCACTACTCAGAGAATCAGAGGCTGCGTTCGAGTAGTCTTTTTTGCTTCGGAAGGTTCCTAATTCCTAAAAATGACCTGGAAAAATTTACATGGCTGCCATGATCACCAGATTCTCTTGAAGGAGCTGTGTTACGATTACTGCACATGCTCACAACTTTGAACAAAGTAATTGTCCTCGACTGCAAATCAAAATCTAGAAGGTATTTTTCTTCTTCTATGATTACTGGCCATAGCAATGAGCATACATTCTTCTTATCCTTTGGCTAAAGCATAAAATAGCGCTTTGAACCCTCGAATTTCCAATGAAAGCTCATTACTATAGAAAGCATAATGCCAGAGTAACTAAAATATATAAATGCAATGCAAAACGAAGACATATTGGCAAGACAGAAACAGATCATGATGTGCAGTCAAGCAGATTCACTTTCTTAGGATGTACAGTAGTGAGTAGTGATGATTATACACTTAACGAAATGAAGATAAATCAGAAACCAAGTGCTGTTCAAATATTTATTTCATATAATATTGGATCATATAGATGAAAATAAGTAAACAGATAACAATACATTGAAAAAATGGAAATAATAATGTCTTTTTTAGAGAAAAAGTCAATATCTAATGTGGCCACACTTTGCTTTGATTACATCATTTAATTTTTCAGGCATTGTTTTCACATATATATTTTTTATTTCCTCACTCAGTAAACCAGACAAAGGGCAATGAGGGCAGTATTTTTACCTGATGATCACACCAACTTCTGGCCTTTAATTTGTTAGTAATCTTAATTAGCCAAACAGTTTATGAAATCTGATGTTTCTGCTGTATTTCTTTAAATTATCATGAATGACTACGAAATATTGCTCGTCTCTCTAAATGAAACTTTTTTTTAATCTAATCTATGTACAAATCTTTGTTTGTGTGTACGATCAATTAACTCAGTTAGTCAGGGAGATGAAAACCTGCATATACACCAGCTCTCCAGGACTGGAATTGCCCACCCCTAGGGCAAACCATTCCATATGGTTTGAAGTTCATTCCAAAGAGATTTTTTCAATGTTACAGTAGATGTGCTCATTCAGATAATGGTCAGGACTTTGAACAGGCCAAATCATAACTTTTATGACACCAGATGTTTCTTTCCGACTGAAATAATTCTTGCACAGTTTAGAAGTGTGTTTAGGGTCATTATCTTGTTGAAAATAAAATCCCCCACCAATCAGGCTCTTTCCAGAGGGCAATGCATGCCTCACAAAGATGCTGTGATACTTCATTTGATCCATGAGTCCATTGATTTTTACGAGATCATCTGCTCCTTTTAACCAGACTGAACCCCAGACCATAATATTACCACCTCTGTGTTTCATTGAAGGGGTTAAACGATCATTTTTGAAAAGCTCTTCAAGGCTACAGTGCACATAAGTTCTGCATTTTTGTGAGAAAATTTCGAATTTTGACTCAATGGTCCAAAGGACTTGTTCTCAGTCTATTGTGTCCAATCCCTGAATTTCTTGGAAAACTCTAGTCTTTTTTTGATGTTGCCAGCTTTTGGCAGCAACATGACCAATCAGACCATTTTCACGCCGGGATCTGGAAATTATAGATCTTGATACTTTCATCTCTTCACTTCTAGGGCAATTAACATCATCACGGAGTTGTCATGCTGTCCACTGCCAAGTTTTTTTTTTTTTTTTTTTTTTTTTACTTGTCATACACAGAGAATGACCATCAGAGGGACTTAACTTCCATTTTGCCTCTATTGCCACTAATTTTCAGGGAACCGGTCTCTTTGAAATGCTTGATGGTGTTTCTCACAGTGCAATGGCAGCATTTACTGTCTTCAGCATCATGTAAGGCCACAGTGCGGCTATGAACAACCTCAGAGAGCTCCTTCCATTGTGCCATCATGTTTAACACTGTGACACTGCTCAAAGTTCATGTCACCTTATACACTGGAACAAATGACCATCAGAGGTAATTTTGCAGTATAATCTTGTCTCCAACCGGTTTAAACAAATTTTTAGCATCAAAAATCATTAAATGAACCTTCAAACATGCATTCAGGCAATGCAAGAGTCAAAAAAATAAAATTTAAGACACCTTTCATTTGTTATAAAAAAAATATGTTTTGGGTGTTTTTGGCTATTACCCATATTTTTACATCAATATACTTGTGGCAACTTTTTTTTTGTTCTGATTGCCTACAACAAAAGCATAGAGAAGTAATATATTAGGACCCCATTCAGACAAAAGTGGCGATGTATAATCATTACTGCACACTACTGCGTGTTCTGTGTGTTCTGAGGATGCACCATAATCGTGACAAAAGTTAATAAGTTAACGTGACCAAGGCTTTTAATGACCCTCTGGTAAGATAATTGCTTGGAAGTTCTCGTTGTTATAAGAAATGTCGATGAACATTTGTTTACATTATCCAATTACTTTCCAGTGTCTTCACTTCATTGTATTGTGATCGTGCATATTCACCATTAACTGAATTGTTTATATTGAATCATATGGCTTATGCCAACATTGTTAAACTGAAGCACTAGTTAACTATAGCTACATCTTTAATAAGTTTCACCTATGCCCCTGTCCTGTCAAAACACTGCTCCTCAAAATGCTCACTTCACAGCACTGATCGAGGGGACGGCAAAAAGTTTTTTCTCCTGACTTTTAACAGCCAAGACTGTCTCTCCTCCTTGTCTTTTGGAAATCTGTATAGAAAGACAAAGTAACTTATCCACTGTTTTAAATATTTTGCAGGTAAGAAGTATTGCCGTTGAATGTCAATTACAAGGGGCTAGCTTGTTAGCCACCTTGTTACTTTTATTAACTGCCAAGTCAACAAAATCCCCGCAATGGTAAGGTCACCAAGGTAACTAGTTACCCTTACAAAAAAGAAGTATATTTGAGTACACTAAAAGTCTCCTTCTTTTAAACTAAAAAATGGGAAAGAATACTTTGAGTTTACTTTTATGAACAAATAAAAGATATACTTAACAAAATTATACTAAAGTGTACTTGGCATAACCTGAAAAATAAAAAAAAAAAGTATACTTCAAGTTTAAGCAAAGTAAACTTAAAATACACATCTAGTCTACATCTAAGTTTTATTTCTTAAACTTCAGTGCTATCTGGCCTGATATGATGACAATAAAATGTGTAAATTAGTTTTATAACTGGCAGCCATACCACTACTTGATCTGCACCAGCTGTGTGGCTGAAGCTAAGCAGGCGTGGGTTTGGTTAATGCTTGGATGGGAAAACTCCAGGGAAAACTAAGATGCTGCTGGAAGAGGTGTTGGTGCGCCAGTAGGTTGTGATCTTCCCTCTGGCGGAATAATCTGCAATACTCCAGTACAGTGATGGGGACACTGTACTGAAGGAGCTACCGTCTTTCAGATGACACGTTAAACTGAGGTCCTGACTCACTGTGGTCATTAAAGATCCCATGACACTCTTTAAGTTTACTAGCAGTATACTTTCATAAACTGAAAAGTATGCTAGAAGGATACAACTCGTTAACTCACAGTGTACTTACAGTACAAAATCAAACAGATGTAAACTAGAAGTGTACTTTAAGTTTACTTTGCTTAAACTTGAAGCATACTGAAAAGTATACTCATAAACTTTAAGTGGGCCAATTTAGTTCCAATAAGTATTTAACTAGTACACTTACAAGTATACTACTGGTATATTGACACTAGTACATTTGCTACATAAAGTATACTTGGAAAATATACTTGACATTTACTTAAGTTTACTTGAAAAAATTAACTTAAAGTAGACTTCTTTTTTTGTTAGGGCAGCTGGTAACTGTTAACAATCGGTAGTGTTTGCTTTTAGTCAGCGGTGTATTCAAGTCAATGGAATGGCTAATTAGCTAGCAAGCACACAAACACAATTTTCTCCATTAAAATGATAAAAATTGTGTTTCTTCGATAACGTATGCATGAAATGTTTTACTAAAGCCATTCAAATGAATATTGCCGCAAAACGCGGCCGCATATCTCTGCATTTTAACAAATATATTAACTTATTTGAAATTGGCCTCATAGGAAACCATTCATTTTAGTGAAATTGGGTGTATCAATATGGCGGCCAGGTGCTTCACTTTGTGTAATGTAAAAATGATGTCATCAGCAATCTAGTGTTCTAAATATATACTGACCAAAAAAAGAAACGCAATTTTCTATTTCTTGATTTTATTGAGTGTAACTGTTATTAATCAACACTTCATTGGTATCAAATGAAAGAGGGAATCTCAGACAATAGATATAACAGAAAATTGGGTTGGAATATCGCCATGTTTGCTTTCATTACAAGGTGAAATTCGACATTACGAAACAGTATCTCGTATGTCCCCCATTAGCGTCACGCACGGCGGTACACCTGCATCTCATAGACATCACCACACATCTGACTGTTGCTTGTGGAACGCTGTTCCACTCTTCGGTCAGTACTTGTCTTAGCTGACGTACTGTAACTGGCGGTGGTTGGCGTCTCTGGATTGCTCTATCCAGAATGTCCCACAAGTGTTCTATAGGTGAAAGATCTGGAGAAAACGCTGGCCAGGGAAGGGTTTGCACGTTTTTGGCCCGAAGGAACTCCACACAGATACATGCCACGTACGGACGCGCATTGTCCTGTTGGAAAGTCAGTCGGTGATGTCAGACAAACGGAAGGACGACTAGACAGAGAATTTCATCGTGGTAACGGACGGTGTTGAGGTTTCCTTCAACAAAATTAAGTTTGGTTTGGTGTGCAGCAGAGATGCCGTCCCATACCATCACGCTTGGACCACCCCAGCGATTACATTGAAGTACACAGGCGTCAGCATAGCAATCTCCATGGCAACGCCACACATGCGATCTCCCATCAGCGCCAGACAGTGCAAATCAGGATTCGTCAGTGATAAGGACCTCTGACCAGTTGTTGAGGGTCCACCGGCTGTAGGTGGTTGCCCAGTGGTGACGCGTGTCTCTCCGCTGCGGCGTAAGCACTAAGCCACGGTACAGTCTACATGCACGTAAATTGGCGTCGTGCAATCTGTTGTGAACTGTCTGATCGCTGATCCGGTTGTTGTACCGACCAGGCATCTCAGCGGCAGTTTGAGTTGCCCACCGGAAGCAATCCCGCAGATGTAACAAGCGGATACGACGGTCAGACGCTGGAGTCGTAACACGTGGCCTACCGGTTCTGGGGCGATCGGCCGTGTGTCCAGTGGCATTAAACCTGGTTTTGAGGCGATTAATTGTCGCAGAATGCACGCCGAATTGACGGGCAACTCTATCTACCCAACTTCCGGCCTGTACCATCCCAATCGCGCGTTCTCGTTGAACTTCCGTTAGTCGTGGCATTATAACCCGTCTGATTTTTACTCATTTTCGGTCGGACTTTTATAGGCCCCTGTGTCTACGAGGAACTCAAAACAAAAATAGGAGTGTTAGGACAATGGTAGTACTCGAACCCAAGCACTGCCGGTTGTTTCGGACGAATGGCGGCTCCAGAATACGCGCTGTGACCGTGAAAATTTATATGGTAGAAGTACTCACCTCCAAAAATAACTCAGAGCAAAAGCATCTTTCTCAATGAGTTTGTAGAAATTTGGCACCGGATTACGTAATTGCGTTTCTTTTTTTGGTCTGGATATATAGATCTATGTTAGAGACGGCTCTGACTGCAGCAACATGGACGACCTCCATCATTATGAACTTCTGCTCGGAAAAAAAACACAATTTGAACGCTGCCGGAGTTATCGAACCACTGGGATAAACTGTTGGTGAGGGACTTAGGTTCTGTCATGCACTCGCGTACATTAGGCGGCGGTATGCACCGTCGAGCGGGTCGTATTCACTACAACAATGAAACAAGAAGAAGATCGTTTCCTTGGAAACACATGTCACACTGCAGAAAAGTTGCAAATATTTGCCAACCTGAGCGATCCACAACAGAACGCTTGCTACTGTTTATATTTAGAAACTTGGAATACTGGTGGCAGAATTGTGCGATAGAGCGGTATATTAACATTACGTTGCTAACCGACCAAATTTTAAACAACGAACATAAACTGTCTAACCTTGACTAGCAGTTATACTCACGATGTCCGCGAAAGTGAACCCCCTCGCAAATCCCAAGGGATCGAAAAAAGTGTGTGAGCTTTGTGAAAAACCAGCATACATTCGATGTACGAAGTGTAATGTCACTTTCTACTGGTGAGTAGAACAACTTTTGATATTCAATACGCAGAACTACTGAAAATAATAGTTGTCAGTTGCGTGTGATTCTGGGATTAACTTTAACTGTGACTTTTGGGACTGTAGTCATTGGAGCAGAAGTAACTGGTGATAAATACGCACTGCGCGAGTCCATTCCTACAAATACGTCGTCAAAGACGACGGTTTCCTTTTCATTGGAATCTACTTTTGTCCCAAATTATCTTTATATTATTCTGCATGTGTTCTGCATCTACACCCGTTCAAAGTGATTGCGCCTCTCGTGTAATGCGCATCATATTGTTAAGAGCGATTGCTTGTTTCTTTCTTTCTTTTTTTTTTTTGGCTTCTATTAGTGGTGAACTGTCCCTGCCTCCTCTCGGCTGATGCACCACCTTTCTCCTGCGCGACGATGTTGAATGTATCGCAGTCAAATATCATCCGTGGTTATGAGGTAGATACGTTGTAGGTTGCTTCAGTCTAGCCCACGTGAACTGTCATTGTAATAACAGTCCACAGACGATGTGGGGGAAAAAAAGCTTCGAACTTTTTAGGAAAGTGATAGCGCCTTCTGTACACAGCTGACTGCAAAAACGTTGTTACCGCCCGATAGTTCTAATGTTCCTCTAGTAATTAGCTTACAAATTAAGACGATTAGCTGTTTTACTTACCAAATAAATCCAGGTTTTCTCCATGAATCCAATAAACTTTTCAGACAAACTGCCATTTTAAAACAAACTAGGCATGCACGGAAACATCTTCCCAATAAATTGCTATTTCTGTTGATTTGCGCATGCGCGGTTGCGATTTTGGTCTAAAGGAAGAGAACAAAATTAAGAAACTGAAAACAAATGTATTTTTTGTCCACCAATCGATAGACATATTTATTTCAAAATATAGCTAATCGAAGGATAAAAATCTGGCGTATCTGGAAAGCAAGAATTTATGGGAAGGTAGGGACAATTTATATATTTTACGAGTCATTTTCGAATGTCTAAGCTTGATAAACCCATTACGATCCTGGGCTGCCATTGCATACAATGAGCAGCACAACCTGGGCAACTTCATTCCTTGAAAAACTGTTGACTCTGGTCTGCATTTTTGCGTATTTCGGAAGCGAGACACCTGGCCTCTTGGCCGAGCCCAGACACAGCTTGTGCAGACAAGCTTGGAATAAAAGCCAAATTATTTAACATTGTTGAGCCAAAATAAGAATGCCAACGTGATAAACTGTGCATTCCATTATTCTTTCAATGCAACCAACCAAAATTACCAATTTATTTAATTAAAGGTCAGTTTCCTCAAAATTCTGGTTAATAATTTGTCACGCTTAAAGATTTTGGACATAAATTCTATACTTTTAATTTTTTGCTCCAAAATGGAGCCAGATTCCACTAAAGGTCCTGCATACCCATGATAAAATACAGTGGTGGATCAATGATGTTTTGTGGCTTTAATAATTCCAGGGGTCCAGTGGCACTGGTGAAGATGAAAGTCTTACTGAATTCCACCAGGGGTCAGGCTATTTTCCGGAACAATTTGGTTGCCTCTGCCAATATGCTGGGACTTGAAAACTGAGCTTCCTAGCAAGACAAAGTTTCAAAGCACACCTCAAAATCCATAAAGAATTGCAACAAAATTATGTTCTACAGTGGCCATCTCAGTCAGCAGACCTCAGTCTGATCAAAACACAAGAACTGAGCTGAAGAAGTTGATAAGCCCTAGTTCAAGAATATGACTGATCTTGAAGCGAACTGCGCAGAAGAATGGTCTAAAATCCTCCAGTGTGGCTTAATCTTATTAAACTGTAGAGCAGAAGGCTTCTTACTGCAATTCGTGTCAGAGGTGGTCACTCCAAGTGTTAAACCAGAGTTGCCAACCATTATGCAGTGTTCATTTTGGTGAATTTGTTTATGTCTCCCTATTTGCTCTTGAGCACTCCTCAAAGGACAAAAACACAGAAATATAAAATAATAAAATCTGATGATTTCATCAAAACTCTCCACTCTACGTGTTCCAAGTTCACGATATATTACGATAAAAAGATAAATTTACATGTAAAAATGGATTTTATTCCTCATTTAATATTTAGAAATTTTTGCTTACGTAATATGACGGAAATCACAAAAATGACAAGAAAAACAATGTCTAACTTGAATTTCAAACTACTTACTGAGTTGCAAAAGTAATATCTATTTGTTTACTAAGTAGAGATAGTGTTATCATCATCAGTTATTAAAATTTTCAATGTCAAGGTGACTCTCATTCAGTTTCTCCTCAATTTCAATTCAACTGGAGTGTTATAAGAAAAAAAATCACTGGAGCAACACAGAAAATAACTCAGCTGTCTGTGGTATTTCACAAGAAGACAACTGTTAGTAGCAACTGCATAATCAACTTGTTAGAAGCAAATTCTGGAAAAAAAAATTGATAGAAAAAGATGCAAAAAGAGGCATGGATCTTACAGAACTCAAAGTTACGCAAAGTTACAAATGATTACACAGACGCAGATATTAACAGAGGAAAGTTTTTCCTTTGTTAATATCTGTGTTTGTGTAATAATTTGAGTGATAAACCAAATATTAGCTCAAGTACAGCAATGCATATAAACATGGTTACAATGTCCATTTTCAAGGGTGCAAAGATGATCGTTTTTTGCACACCTATCGAAATTTTAAAGAAAATATAACTTGCATTCAGTTGAAATTGTCAATTAAATATACATGTAATCTTTTTGGCATAACTTTCACATGTTAGCGAACTAAAATAATAATTTTTTTGACAGTTGAAAAATACATGCTAAAAGTACTCAGGAGCAAATAGGGAGCCTTATTCATTGAATATGATTTGTTTGGTTCCATTCAAAAAATAATAAACTACCTTTATGTGGGCACGCATTTGTGTGCATTTGCATGTGTGTGTACGCGTATCTGTGTGTGCATATGTGTATGTGTGTGGGCCTGTGTGTGCATACATGTGTGTGTGCAAGCGTGTATGTATATGTGTGTATATGCGCACGTGTGTGTTTGTGTGAGTGCGTGTGTTTGTATGTGTGTGATCTCCAACTTCAGTGGTATGGAGCACCAGCAGCATGACTGGGTAGGGATCCATCAGAAGGTGTGCCAGCTGCTGATCCCTGTGCGTGAGCCTGTCCCACATTACACCCTGCAGGCGGAGAGGGAGCGTTACTGCAGCCAGCTCCTGGAGAGACAGGTACTACTCTCACCTACTCACCACCGGGGGAGGAATGAAGGAGGGCAAAGGACAAGGGGCAAGGGAGTTTAAGCTCTGATCACCCCTTGTAACTGTTATCTTTTCCTTTCCCCAGTTGTGGTTTATTCGCTTGAATCAAAATGGTAGTCTGATTAAAACCTCTTAAGCCTGAGCCTCTGACTCGAAAATGACATGCCCAAAACGAAATGCGTATATCTCTGCAACTACTTGGTCCATTTGAATAATCTTGGTGTCATAATACAGGTAATACCTTGGGGATTTTTTGTCATGGTGTAAAATTCTGTATATATTATATAAAAATATATATATATATATATATATATATATCTTACTTTTATCCCTTTTGAAATTATTTAGTTGCAGTCTGAAACCTCTAAAAAATGACAGCACAGAATCTCACCATTATCTGTGCCAAAGTTTATTCTAATGAGGTTAATCAGAGCAAAATTAGAGAGGAATGTCATTGTGACATCTTCAAATTGGCAGTTGGGGCACATTTTTTTTTTTTGCACTGTGTGGCAATTGAGATTTCTGGAGTACGAAATTGTACAACTTATTTAATTGAAGGGATTATTTCTATAAGTGCTCAAGTCCATATTCATTAAAAATCAGATGACACTACAAATCAATTCTTTCATTGATGAATAAGCCACATAAGCTAATTTTGGCCAAGAAGCACTCAAGTACAACATAAAATGAGCAGTGAATTGGAAGTCCCCCAAGAAGCTACTTCTAGCGGTGACCAAGTCCAGTCTAAAACTTCTACATGTACACAAGTACAGTCAGCCAATCAAAGCATTGCTAAGAAATTTGGTTGGCCAATAGCGGCCTCTGTAGCTTTCTTACCTAACCAAAATGGCTGACTACAGGCCAGGATTTGTGTGTGTGTGTGGACTCAACCCAAAAAAAAAAAAAAAAAAAAAAAAAAAAAAAAAAGACCCAGGCAGCCAAAAACATGGGCTAAAAAGAAAAAGAAATCTGGCTGAAGTAATCTGTTTTGGCTCAATCAATCAATCAATCAATCAATCAATCAATCAAATCCTTTATTTAACCAGATAAAACCAGTTGAGACCAAAGTCTCTTTTTCAACGGTGATCTGGCAGAACGCAGCAAGTAACACAATAGTATTACATAAACACAACACAGTTCACGACAATATCGACAAAACAGTACAGTATAACACAAGAACAAGGGACAGAATAGAGACTACCATCTGACTGGACAAAACTAAAAAAAAAAATTCATAAGTTCTAAAAATGGCTTAATATAAAAACAGTGGAAAAATATATCTAAACAGTACAACAAGAGCAGCTAATGGGAAAGGCCTCAGATATCTTTTGTCTGAAACTTGGTATGGATATGGGAGCAGCAATTTTAAAATGAGTTTGAAGGTCATTCCATGACCAAGGGCCAAAGTAAAACAGACTCCTCTTACCAGTGTCAGATCGCACAGGAGGCACCTTGAATCGCAACCAGGCGTTGGATCTGAGGTTGTACGAGTTCTGAATTAAAACAAATTTAGAGCAAATGTACTGGGATAGTTTGCCTAGAATAGCCTTGTATATTAAAACATACCAGTGGTGCAGCCTGCGCCCGACTGGAAGGCCATCCGAGTAAAGTGTACAGTGTACAGTGATGCGTCCTATAGGGTGACTTAGAAATGTATCTCAGTGCAGAATGATAGAGCGGATGGAGTTCAGCCAGGAAAGTGGGACACGCAAATCGGTAAACAGTATCGCCATAATCAAGTTGAGACAAAAATATATTATTTACTAGCCGTTTGCGAGAAAGAGGAAAAGCAAGATTTTAATCTATATAAGAAACCCAGTTTAAACTTGAGTTTCTTTGTCAACATGTCAATATGGTAATTAAAAGTTAAATTCTTGTCCAGCCATAATCCTAGATATTTGTATTTATCTACAAACTCAAATGGAGTTCCATCTAGGGTAATAAGAGAAGGGGAAGAAACTACAGACCTTTGTGGTGCAAACAGCATAGCTTTAGTTTTGCCACCATTCAACAGAAGTTTAGAATCAATGAGCGCATGCTGCAGAGAGATAAAATCAGACTGAAGATGTGAGACAGAAGCCTCGAGAGAGGGAGCACTAGAGTACAAAATGGTATCGTCGGCATACATATTTATGTATAGTATAGGCATGGGCAATACAAATGAATAAAATGACAACATTTCTTGAGTTGCTGAGAAAAAAGTTTTTATTATTTTCTAATGATTTTTTGCAGGTAAGTACAGAAGATACAGATGAAGAGTTTGCCACAAGTCCAACGCCTTTACAGGAAAGGGTCTCAGAGCCACAGGGTCCCAAAAATGGCTGATTTCGGCATTTATCAACAAAATCCATTGTGAAAATTGGGGGGTGAAGCCTGAGGGCATTTTCGAAAATGCAGTCTACTCAGAAATAAACCTGGCCAAATTATCCATTAGGGTACCCTAACAGAAATAATTGATGCTAAAGTCATCAACCCCTTTTCTGAAGTACAGCAGCGCCCCCTAGGCCCTTTTTTAATGGAAAATGCATTGAACTTCACCCAATTATGTTCAACAAACATTAGGTTTTGCATTGATATTAAAAAATGGTATGAATGGGTTGCCTGTGAAGTTTTTTTTGGATCAATGGCCTGCAAAATGTCAAAATTATCAGTGGGAGGGCAAACATTAACGCTACTCGCCCATTACTGTATAAAATGCAGTGAAGTCGCTGATGCCGGCAGTTGTTTGCCCTCCCACTGCTACGAAACGTTCTCCCTTCAATAACCCGTGGTGATTTAAAAAAAAAAAAAAAAAAACTTTACACTGTTTTTATAATGTCCATATACCTCCTCCCATGATAGTTTCAATGAGCTACTGTGAATAATTCATAGTAAAACACAGTGACGTGCAGTCGGAGGTTAGTTTGGCGAGGCAGAAACCTCCCTTTGCTTGATTAGCAATCAGACGATTAACTAGTTTAGTAAGACTATTCGGCAGAATGACGGGCCAGTTTAGGTTTCGCGGCGTTATTACTCAGTATATCGAACCTGAAATGCTCACAGGACAGCAGATTTGTGCGTATTTGCTTCCAGGAAGCCGAAGCAATGTCATCAACAAATATTAAAACAGTTCGACTTATGCAGAGTTCAATGCTTAATCAATATACAATGTTATTCTCCTTTAAATCTGGCTTTTTACACCCAAACAAAAAGCGGCGCTTATTTTCAGTCTTCTTTCATAATCCGATTAACAAAATGTTGAAACGATATACAGAATTACCGAGAGCCGAGAATTTTTCCTAATTGATTATTCAGATTTCCATCCTCGCAGTCTTGAATTGAAGGGTGTAAGTGAATGAATCTTGTGACCGGTGTTCGCGAGGTGGCATAGGTAGCAAAATTTGTCAGAACACTGGTAGGTTTTGAACGCCTGGCGCTGGTTTATTCCTTGGTATATTTTACTGAAACTTCACAAATAGGGTCACAGGATATTCTGTCAACTAACTATACTATTCAAAAAAAGTAGGGGATATTGGATTTACAAGTACCATGAAATGCAGATCATGAGGTCAGGAAGGAAACAAATGACATAAAAACATTAAGGAAACATTTGTCAATTTATTCGAAACCCTGTGTACAGTCAGTAAAGGACAGATTCTCCAGAATAAGGGTCGACACAAACACAGGGTCACACAGCAAATTTACCACCATTGTGAAACAGAGTCAGTAGCGGGTAAAACCCCTCGGTTGGCTAGACAAGCTCGAATTCGGCGTGACATACTCCTAACGAGACGCCCCAGGTCATTTTGGGGAACGTTATTCCATTCCTGTTGCAATGCTGCAGCAAGTTCTTGGACATTGGCAGGAGGTTGTTGACGTTGGCGTAGCCGCTGTCCAAGCATGCCCCAGACATGCTCGATGGGGGAAAGGTCCGGACTGAGTGCTGGCCATGGTAATGTGGTGATATTCTGCTGCTGGAGGTAATCTGTAACGATCCTGGCCCTATGACATCTGGCATTGTCATCTTGGAAAATGAAACGGCGGCCATAACGGCGTGCAAACAGCACAACATGGGGTGCCAAGATGTTGTCCCGGTAGTACTGCCCTGTGACACGTCCAGCAACAACATGCAAGTCTGTTCTGCCGGCAGCAGTGATGCCTCCCCACACCATTACAGATCCACCCCCTTACAGATCATGTCTAATGACGTTAACGTCATGGAAACGTTAATTACGTCGGCGCCAAACCCTCCTGCGTCTGTCAAGGAAGTCCACAGTGAACCTCGACTCATCTGAGAACATTACATTGTTCCATCGGCGATTATCCCAGCGTTGATGATGGCGACACCATTGGAGTCTGGCCCTAATGTGACGATCCCTCAAACAGGGAATGACACGAGGGCGTCGGGCGTGTAAGTGAAATCTGTGCAGGCGATTCCTGATGGTCTGGCCACTCACTACCAAGCCAGTATCCCTTTGAAGTTGAGACCTTATCTGATTTGCTGTTACCATCACGATTTCTCAAGACAATAGTGCGGATGAATCTGTCCTGAGCCTGAGTTGTTGCCCTTGGTCGACCGGATCGTGGTCTATCCTGAACAGACCCTGTAGCACGATGTCTGGACCATAATCTGCTGATGACAGACTGGGAAACATTCATTGCCCTTGCCACAACGACCTGTCTTGTGCCAACCTGTAGCATGCCAAGGGCACGTAACCTCTCCTCCTGTGTTAGGCGGCGCATGGTCTCTGTTTAATTAACGACTTCAACCACTGATAATCTGATGCTTTCTCTTCAAAATCTTCCTTTACAGTGGCTCTAACCTTCCAATTCAGAGTCATGCAAATTTGTGGCACAACCCCCTTGATCATCAATAGCATCCCGTGCAGATCGTGAGAGTGTCATTGATGTGTTTGGGTGATGAATTTCTTTGGAAATGCTTCCTCAGTAAGGAACTATACAACATGGTTTCGTATCCCTTTGTATATGTGAAAATTTTGATCTCAAAATAAAATATCCCCTACTTTTTTTGAATAGTATATGTAGATTTAAAGTAAAAATACACTCACCTTTCTTGATATTGTTGAGAAGAAGTCACGGCGAACTCGCGACGAACTTCAACAACTTCTGTCGAACTAATTTCACATCCCCTGGAGGTCTAGACTGGACGAACAGACTCGTAATTTCTCAAATTAGATGGCTGTAATTCAATCAGGGCCGTAGCTGGGATATCACGTCATCGCGGGCTATTTGAAATCTACCTCCAAAATGGATATTTTTGCCACGCCGTGCACTTGAAAGTTTGTAAACACAGCGCAAATTGAGGTCACGCATTCATCCAACGGGCGAAGAATAGCTCTGTTCAAATCGCGTTATTGGCCGTAATACGCAGAGTTCGTGTATGAAATGTGGGTATCCTACTGAAAAGGTTGCTTTTAATCAAACCATGGTGTTCTTTTTGTATGAAAATGGTATTTACATCATTTTTTTATAAGTTTTCTGAGGCTTGTTTACCGCCCCAGTTCAGCTGTTACGCATTCCATTAGAGTTTATGCAGAGCGTTGCCCATGCCTATATAGTAAAAAAAAAAAAAAGCAATGGTCCCAAAATGGAGCCTTGTGGAACACCCTTATCTATCATCACAGGGTCGGAAACAGTATCACTAAGCCTAACACGTTGAGAGCGGTTGGTTAGATAACTCTGAAACCAGCCAATCATATTATGGCCAAAACCGACCTTTGAAAGAATGTTAATTAATATGTGGTGATCTACTGTATCAAATGCCTTGGTTAAATCAATGAATAATGCAACACAAAATAATTTATTATCAACAGCTGCTTTAATATCATCTAGGACTTTCAAGCTAGCCGTAACTGTACTGTGCTTGGATCTAAAACCAGATTGCATGGTTTGCATTAACAAATTATGCAAATCTAAAAATAATTTAATCTGGTCAGAAATGAAAGACTCAAAGATCTTAGCCAAGGCAGAAAGATTTGAAATTGGTCTATAATTTTTTAAATCAGAAGGATCGTCACCCTTCAAAAGAGGAGAGACAAAGGCTTGTTTCCAAAGCTACAGGTAAAGTTTGAGTGGAAATGGAAAGATTAAAAATATCTTTAACTGGCTGAGTCATAATTGGTGCTGCAATTTTTAAAAAGTATGGATCAATGCCATCAGGCCCGGCAGCCTTTTTAGGATTTAAAGTTGATAGCACATGCAAAACTTCAGAGGCTAAAAAGGGAGAAAAATTAAGAGTTGACAAAGTGCCTGATTGCCCTGGAAGCTTAATATTATGCCTTAGATCATGACTAAGACCGTGTTCATCAAATAAATGCCCAGCCTTTTTAAAATGAGTTTTAAAAGCATTGGACATCTCCTTATTATCCCAAATACAAGAATCACTAACCTTCAGCTTTTGAGGAGGACCAGCAACTTTCTTATTTTGTAAGGGTTTGACTATTTTCCAAAATTTTGAATGGTCATTGCCAGTGTTGGAGGTTAAGGTGAGATAGTAATTGGCTTTAGATTTTCTGATAAGGAACGTACATTTATTCCTAAGGGAACGAAAAAGGGTACAGTCTTTAGTTGTACCTGACTTTCTGTCTAAAGACCAATGCTTATTACGACCATGAATGGTATCAGCCAGCTCCCTAGAAAACCAAGGATTTGACCTGATTTTAATCCTGATTTTTTTAAGAGGGGCATGTTTATTAATGATTTTTAGGAAGTGATGCTGAAAAAAATTAACAGCATCATCAACAGAAGGAATTAAAGATATTAAATGCCACTTGAAAGAAGCCAAGTCATGCAGGAAAGCCTGTTCACAAAAATGTTTAAAGCTACGTCGAAGTATAATTAGACGCTTGGATGTGGGCAACTTGGTGCTTCTAATACAAGCAATGGAGCAATGATCGCTAATATTTATGGGCTGCATTAGTAAGAATTAAATCAATAAGACTTTCACTGCCAGGTTTAGTAGAGTTAATACGAGTAGGGATGTGTATGAGCTGAGTTAAATTCAAGAGTCACAAACCTGTTTAAAGGGATAGACAACGGAATTTCAAAATACAGTTTGGAAGATAGATCATGTCATAAACTAACGATTCATGCGAATTTTCGAGCATATAGAGCTCATAAAACTAAGCAATCCATCTCCGAAAGTCGGTCCTGAAGGAGAATTGACGATTTCATAGATGCCGCCAGTGAAAATATTTCAACCAATCAGAAGAATCCTCGCGGAGATGCTCTAACGTCACATGGGCGCAGCACATTGAAGCTATACATGGCAAGTGAGACTGCACAAGCATTGGGATAGTTGTTAAATTACTCACTGTTGTCACCATTTTTCTGTGCCTAAGGACATTGTTAGTCACAAACAGACCCTACTATTCGTGAAAATATTCAAGAAGGCTGTTTGAAGGCCGAGAGAGTGAACAATATGCCTGCAAGTGCAGCGGTTGGGTGTACATGCAGGACTGGTTCAGGTCAGCAGCATGACCGCATGTTCTATGCTGGCGTGCAAAGGCAAAACACCGTAACATCACATTTGGTCAAAAATGAGTTATTGTCATTTTGGGGGTATTGAAGACCTCCTTTATCATGTGGATGAATATTTTGAGTCAATTTGATTGTTTTTATGGAAAAAATCAAGGTCTGTGTCAACAGTAACTCCGAAAATCCCACCAGAAACCATGACAGAACGCCGTAACTGCAGTTACTGTGCTTAGCCTTTGTTTCGGGACGCTGACGTTGAGTTAAGGTACTCTGGCTTTGTTTAGCCGCGCATCAAAGCATTGTTACTGTACAGCCCTGAAGTTACGGTCAGTGATAGTCAGTGCAGGCTTGCCTACGTCTCACTCACACACCTTCCTGTCAGCTAGCCTGCCTGTCATCAGGCCCATAAGCAATTAAATGCGCATCCTACCTTTTCTTGTAAACCGATAAAATCCATTTTAGAGTAAATATTCCTTAGATGCTGCAGGCGAGCAGACCAATTCTTTATGATCAAAATGAGTCCGCAAGCTAGGCTACCCAACGTCCACTGTTGGTTGCCAAGCAAACCGTTAAAAAACATTCCAGCTATGAAACTTTTTTTAGTCAATTGTGTAATGTCTAGCAGGAAAATCCAATTCCATCATTAGACATATCTACTATGTCAGGCACATCATCAGCGATGTTTCCGCAATAATCCACGGTTAGAGCAGTGGTGTAGCCAGAACTGAAAATCGGGTGTGCCAGGAACATCCCTTTACAACTTCTATTAGTCCTGACTTGTTCACAATCATCTTTCCTAATGAACAATACATTCAGTCTGAAAACAATCCACACCATCAGGTTTTGCTAGTTCTCCTCGTGAAGGTAAGATGACAATCATTCGTTTGGATGCGGTTGAACAATTATTGCTCCAGACTTGTTCTCAATCATTTTCCTTAATTAAAACGTTGTACAATTATAACAATACACTATTGGCAATTATAGACATGGCGTTTTTCTTAATGCGATCCAAGTGTGACAAAATAATAGGCTAAACTCAGTTCAGAAAAATAATTTACTTGTAGCCGCACGCTTTACGAAACTGCTCTGGATCTTCCGCGCTACATTTTTTTGGCGCACCAGGCGATCAAACATGCTCTTCATGATCGCTTACATTGTTGGAATTAAACCAAAGACGAAGATGAGAAACACCTGTACGCAATTTTGAGTATGGCTGATTGAAAGGCAAAAAAAAAAAGCGTCCAAACGAATGATTTCCATCTTTCACGAGGAGAACTAGCAACACCTGATAGAGAGGAGTGTTTTTGGAGTGAATGCATAGTACATTAGGAAAGATGATTGCGAACAAGTCAGGACGGAGCGTTGGTTTTGGGCGTCCGGACTGTAGGCGAGGGAAATTTAAAAGTTTATTGTTGGCAAAAGCATTTGGATTCCGGGTAAATGAGTGTGAAGTAGGAGATGAGGGAAAAAGAAAAGGAAAAAGGGAATTGAGAATTATATAAATGAAGAGATATTTGTTGTAGGCATTAAGGCGATCGGAGAAAGTTGGGAAGTTAACAGTGTTCAGTGACAATCATCAGGTTGGAAAATTTGTAAAGAAAGAGATTGGAGATGTTAAGTCAGTGAGGCTGGCGAGAAGTGGAATAGTGATTGTGGAATGCGCAGCGAGAAGACAAATGGAAAAGGCACTAAAAATAAAAGAATTTGGCACTGGTCCAGTAACATGTTTTACGCTAAAACACCAGCCGACAGTAAAGGGAGTCATTAAAGGAGTTTCTCTTTCAGTTAAACCAGATGATTTTCTGGAAGTAGAAGGAGTTTGCGCCACCTGGCGATTACATAGTTACAGGAATGGAAGTAAACAAGAGAGTATGGCGGTGCTTCTAGAATTTGTAAATGAGTTGCCAGAAAGAATTTTGGTTGATTATGTGAGTTACAGGGTGTGGGCATTTGAAAGAGCTCCCCTTCGTTGTTTCTGGTGTCAAGGTTATGGTCATGTTGCGGCAGTGTGTAAAAATGAGAACTATAGGTGTAGAAGATGTGGTAAAGAGGGATGCTCGGAAGGGAGTTGTGAGTTAACAAAAGAGAAGGCTGTTTGTTGTTACTGTGGAGGAAACCATGAAGCGGGGGCAAAACAGTGTGAATGTAGAGAATTAGAAATCGAAGTTGAGCGGACACGGACACAGAGTAAAATGTCGTACGCGGAGGCTACAAAGATTGTGAACCTAGAGAAGAGATCAGTGAGGAAAGAAATGGGCACAATCGAAATGAAAGGGAAAGAACAACATATTCGCGATAATCAGTTAGTGTGTATCGACAAGCGAAAGTTTATAGCGTTCATTGCGATGGCGATTAATTGCGCGAGTGAGATTGACACAAAGACAGAGAGAATTAGGATGGTAGTACATGCAGCTCGGGAGATTTTAGAGATAACTGATGTGAAAGGAGAGGAAATTCAAGGAATCTTGGAGAAAGGATTTAGTGGAAGTTAATCATTGAATTTAAATTGTTTAGTGGTAAATTGTGTTATTGAGGATTGCGGAGTAGGGTGAAGAAGGTTTCTCTCTTTTTTTTTTTTTTATTAGTTTCACGTTGCTCCATTGATGCTCCACACTTCCACAGTTGATGGCGGTAATGCACCATGCGCTTGCAAAATGGCAATAAACACAAAGAAGAAGAAGAAGAAGGAACAAGTCAGGACTAATAGAAGTTGTGAAGGAATGTTCCTGGCACACCCGATTTTCAGTTCTGGCTACGCCACTGCCGCAAGCTAGTCCTACCTAACATCCATAGTTTGTTGTAAAGCAAATTGAACACGCATCCCGCCTGTAAAACCCTTTCTTTGGTTGATTGTGTCTGAGTTACGCTGCTTTCACATCGGACGCGAAAAAAATTTTTCCACATAATCCACTGTTAGAGCAGTTCCTTGGATGCAGGCGAGCAGACCACTTCTTTATGATCATCAAATCCGCAAGCTAGTCTGACCTAATGTCCATAGTTTGTTGCAAAGCAAATCGAACACACTTTCCGCCTTTAAAACCCTTTCTTTGGTTGATTGTCTGAGTTAAGCTGCTTTCACATCGCACGCGAAACGAATTATTTTTAATTCAAAGTCAATGCAAAGACGCAAATACAGGCGAAACGCGTGTATTCGCGTCTTTGCATTCACTTTGAATTAAAAATAATTTCCCGTGTTTATGCATACTGTATAATGCAAAGTAACTTATCTGCTGGCATTCTGTTTCTGGTGCCGCACACCAAACTGGAGCTATTCTCAATCATGAAGATATGATGTAATATCATCACAGCTCTGTATAGCAACAATTAAATGTATCTAATTCATTCTTACTCATTCAAAACAAATGTCATTGATGGTTAGACCTTAGGTAAGTGCTCTTCTAATGGTCTTGTGTACAGAAAACAGCAACCAAATATTGAATTTATGTAAGTTCACATTAGAAGACCAAATGCTCCAACAGAAGAGTACTGAAGAGTGGAGACTCACCCTTGCGCCCGTGTGACGTCACGCATCGCCCTTCCGGGAGGCAGAATGGCAGGTCAGTAGTGGCTTTAGGACTGCCACACAAAAACGCTCACAACTTTTTCATAAATGGTCAAGTATGCCTGAAATTTTTCTTATGGGCTCTCAATATTACAAGCTATCAACCTATGCATGTATTGAAATTCCGTTGTCTATTCCTTTAAAGCTTGCAGATTTGTCACTCATCCAATCCCAGTTTAAGTCACCAAGCAAGATCAATTCGGATGTAATTAAATTAGACAAGAGATCAGTTAAATTAGAGATACAATCATTAATGGCAGATGGTGGCCTATAGCAGCTAACAACCATGAGAGGGGCATTTGCTACAATGATCTGAACAGCTAAGAACTCAAACTGTCTTGGTACTGAAACACATTTGAGAACAGACCCATGAAATTTGTTAGAAATATAAATCGCAACTCCTCCAGCTCTACCTTTGCGGTCAGTTCTAAATACATTGTAACCGTCAATGTGTATTACTTGATCAGTGATTGATGGTTTCAGCCAAGTTTCAGAAACTAAAACAATATCAGGTTTAGCGGTAAAAAACCATGTTTTCAAAATATCTAGCTTAGGTACAAGGCTTCTTGCATTTATATGGGGAAAACCCAGACCATGTCTGTTAGTAAACTCATAAGGAGTTGACAAATGACATAAATTATCTAAAATAGGCTCTGGGCCAGGATTAGTATTAATATTACCAGAGACAAGCAACAGTAACAATATCAATAACCTTGAGATTGCATTTTGGACACCCGGGGGGTATACTACGAAGCAAGATAAGTGGGTTAGCGAGGTATGTCGAGCCTAAACCTAGGCTTTTCAATGTCACGAAGGTGCCTCTCTTTTAACATGGCTAGATTACCATGGTAACTTATGCTGCGAACTTAACCTGGTCGGGAGCAGGTTATGTGCCGAGTTTCGGCTTAAATCGGCTATACATGTGCTGCCTTATCACTAAGCACCTCCTTTGAAGTTGGTGTCACCTTTCTTGAATAATCCTGTGGACTTTGGTGCCCGAAACGTACGCGGTTCTCTTCGGAGGGAGACTGGCATGACCTGTTCGCTTTTTCTGACGATATTCTTTATGAATGCTACAGATTCTCAGCTGAGGGAATTCATTACTTATGCGATCTACTGGAACCATATATTGGCAATGTAGCAAAGAGAGGCACGTACAGTTGCACGAACAGTATGCATAACGTTGCATTATTTTTTTTTTTTTTGCCACGGGAACCGACAACACTCAGATGGTGATGCAGAAAATCTGAGCCAGAATATTGTATGCCGCGCTATACGTTTTACACAGCATGCCATTAAAATAATTTAAATAATTATGAAAGCAAAGCAGCACTTTGAAAAATGTTCTCATGCTCTGTTTTAACTTGCTGCCAAGTCCTCTTGACAGGTCTGCAACTATTAAAGCGTATTCAACTATTAGATAGTATTTTATGCCACTGGACTACTGTAAAATTGCAATGGTGCAACTGGTTAGGGTTAGTGGTGGGATACGATTTTATTAAAATCATGCTGTATAAAGGAAAAGTATGGAACGAAATTTGTTCCAACAGAAATTGAATTGATTTTTGGTTTTGAATTGAATTTAATTCGTTTTGAATTGAATTTAACCTGCTTTGAATTGAATTTTATCAGGTTTTGAATTGAATTTTGGGATTGAATTGAATTTACTCGGCTTTGAATTGAATTTTATCAGTTTTGAAATTGAATGAACAAGTAATCTGAAACTGAATGCGAACTGAATGAAATGCTTCAAGTTTTATCTTAAATTCAATACAAATAATTGCATTCAGTTTCAGATTACGTGTTCATTCAATTTCAAAACCTATAAAATTCAATTCAAAGCCTATTAAATTCAATTCAAACCCAAAATTCAATTCAAAACCTGATAAAATTCAATTCAAAGCAGGTTAAATTCAATTCAAAACTAATTAAATTCAGTTCAAAACCAAAATTCAATTCAATGTCTGTTGGAACAAATTTCGTTCCATAGAAAAGCAATGGGAAAAAATACATTAAACCAAAAATGAAGAAATTAATAAAACGTAGTTTACTGTTGGTATTTATCAGTCAGATAATATTCAATCTATAATTTAATTTCACTTTGTTTCATTTAGCCGAGAAACTAAAGTGATTTCCACTAGTCCTTCATCAGAGGACTTACACATTTACACGGTCAGAAATTTTCTGCCCGAATTCCTCTCAGGCCTTATTAGCAGCAACAGTGTTGCTTTTTACTGTTTTTATATTTTTACATTCCTCATAACTGTCCATAAAAACTCTTCCTAGGAGATTTTTTTAAAGATTTTATTTATCACCCAGCAACCACTTACATTACATTCAACGAACAAGTGCATACATCAACCAACAAGAATACAAATAGTAACATAAATCTCAATTACAATTTCCCAAGAGTCCTGCGCATGCATAATCGTGCAGTCTTTCAAGTGTCTAACCAATCAGTGTAAAACTTCATATGTGTCTCCTATTAAGCCGCTGGAGGCTCCCCCTGGTGCCGCGAGGGGAGACATCCCGCAGTCTTCCTGATCCTGGATCAGACATAGCTTCCTCGGAGGAACATTCAGCACGCGATCGGTCATTTTATGAAGGGAAATATGGTAAATGGACGCTTGGAACGCCCTTTAATTGAGAGCGCTCACGGCGTTAAAAGCACAAAGCCGAGGTTAACAAAGAAAGATTATAACCACCGTTGTCATACCAATTATCTCTGACTGTGAGGTCAGGGTTTGTTGATCCGGCTTACTCAAATAAAGCCTGTCTATGTTGAACTTGCTTTGTAGTTATAGAAAGATCTTTTTTTAAACACAGAACCGTGCCCGGTCTTAGAAATTCGAGACTCGATAATTAACAGCGCATAAGGGAAAGTACCTTTAGTGCTAGCGAATTATGAAGACAACCAGCAAATGTCATCTCGCTAGAGTTTACGCAATCACAATGGTAAAAACGAAAAGAATAATACCGTGTTGGCAAGTCGATGGAAGCACCGAAATGCATCCTGACCATACAGCCCATGAATATAACAAATAATAACCCGGCTTTGGACATCGTTATTAAAAAGGACTGACACTGCGGCAAAAGTTTTTCAAGACAGAATTAAAACCATAGGCCTACCACGCATTTAGGAGGCATAATTGATGCAGAACAACACGGCAATGTGGACGACTGCCAATCAGTGGCGTAGCGAGAACTGAAAATCGGGTGTGCCAGGAACATCCCTTTACAACTTCTATTAGTCCTGACTTGTTCGCAATCATCTTTTCTAATGAACTATGCATTCACTCCAAAAACACCCCTCTCTATCAGGTGGTGCTAGTTCTCCTCGTGAAAGATGGAAATCATTCGCTTGGACGCGCTTTTTTTTGCCTTTCAATCAGCCATACTCAAAATTGCGTACAGGTATTTCTCATCTTCGTCTTTGATTTAATTCCAACAGTGTAAGCGATCATGAAGAGCGTGTTTGATCGCCTGGTGTGCCAAAAAAATGTAGCGCGGAAGATAATAACCTTTATTGCAGGGAAGTCCCACTGAGACAGAGGTCTCTTTTGCAGGGGAGCCCTGATTACAATAAAACAATTACAGTGGAAGGTTAAAGACAAACAGCACACATAAAATACACAAAAGTCACAAACAACAATTTCAGATTAAAGGAATAACAAGTTTTAAACTGGAATAAAACATAATAAAAATTAATTAAAAAAAATAAATATATATATATATATCTATATACACACACACACATACACATATAAATATATGCATATATATACATATATATATATATATATATATATATACACACATATACACATATAAATAAATGTATAAGAACATAGGACAGAGAAAAATAAATGAGCAAATCCTACCATAAACTAAAAGCAAATACATCTGGCCTCCAGAAGCAATATATCCAACACTAATTTCTTGAAAGACACGAAGGGGATAAGGCAGTCTAGCTTCAAGGTATCCTGGAAATTATTCCACATACAAGGAGCGAATGCACTAAAAAAAGAGGTACCTCCCAAATTTGTTCTAGTCCTGGGAGCCTCTAACAAAAACCATTCTTGTGATCTGGTATGCTGACTTCTGATTTTTGATGGATAAGAGCTTAGTAAGATATGAGGGAAGTTTGCCTAGCAAGGCTTTATAAATAAATAAAATACAATTTAGCTTCCTTCTAAAATGAAGGAAAACCACCCCACAGAATTATACAAAGCACAGTGATGGGTTGGAAACCATCACCTGTGATGAAGCAATGCGCCATGATAGATTGCATCCAAGGATCTTAACGTACTAATAGAGGCATGCCTGTAGAGGACATCTCCGTAATCAAGTATGGGTAATATTGTTCCCTCTACAATCCTCTTCCTATTGTCCAAAGAAAAACAGGACCTGTTTCTGTAAAGAAACCCGATTTTTATTCTAAGTTTCTTGGACAGGTTGGACACATGCATCTTAAAAGAAAAGTCATGATCCAACCAGATACCCAGATATTTGTAAGACTGAACCTGCTCAATTTGAGCACCAGTCACTGAGAAAATGGAGTCACCTGACATAATTGCATTCTGTGCTGAAAAGATCATGAACTTTGTTTTATCAGTGTTTAAAACCAGTTTAAGATCAGCTAGAGCATGCTGTATAACGTTAAAAGCAGATTGTAAATATGTGAGGGCCTGTAAGCATGTTGGAGCAGAGGAATAAAGCACTGTGTCGTCAGCATAAAAATGAACCTTGCAATTTGTTACATTACGAGCAATGTCATTTATATAAATTGTGAATAAAATTGGACCAAGAATGGAACCTTGGGGTACATCTTTTGTCACCTTTAAAAATTGAGACTGCGCATCCCCAGAAATAATAGCTTGTGTTCTATTTGAGAGGTAGTCCTGGAACCATGAGCATGCTCTGTAACCAAGACCAATGGAGGACCACTTATTCAATAAGATATTATGGTCTACTGTGTCAAACGCTTTTGCTAAATCAATAAATAGGGCCGCACATTTTTGTTTACTATCCAAAGCTGTTACTAAATCATTTATAACCAATGAAGCTGCTGTAATGGTGCTATGTCCAGGCCTGAAACCAGATTGCTGTGACGTTAAAATGTTGTTGGAAGTTAAGAAATTGAAAAGTTGTTGTTTTACAAGAGATTCTAAAATCTTAGCCAGGCATGGCAATTTTGAGATGGGCCGATAGCTGTTTACTGAACTGGGATCACCCCCCTTAAATAAAGGAAAAACATGAGCCGCTTTCCATATACTGGGAATAGACCCGATCGATAATGACAGGTTAAAAATATTAGTTATTGAATGTGCTTGCAGTGGGGCTGCAAGACGCAAAAGACTCGGGACTAAGTGATCCTCTCCAGTGGAATTATTTACATCAATACGATTCAATTCTAGAAGGACCTCATTCACGCTTAATTCCCTGAAAGAAAACAATACTCTAGGCTTTTGGGAATTAGTAAATGCACTAGAGCTAAGGTCAGACATATCTCCTATAGTGGATTGATTATTAAAATTTTCAAAAAGGTTTCCGGCCGCTATAAAATGTTCGTTAAAAAAGTCACAAATTTTGTGCTTATCAGTAATAGGACCAGAATCCGTGTGGATAGAATGAGGTAATGAAGAAGAAGGACTATGATTCAGGGACTTGACAATTTTCCAAAATTTTGCCGGATTACCTTGACATTTAGCCAATGACGTAATGAAATATTCAGATTTTGCCTTTTTTATCAGTAAGCAGCATTTATTTCTTAGTTTTCTGAAAACCTACCAGTCTGTGAGTGTCTGAGTTTCCCTAGCTTTAACCCAAGCTTCATCCCTTACGCGAAGATCATTGGATAAAGCAACCGAAAACCAAGGATTTCTCCTGTTTTTTACTTGGAATCTCTTGACCGGAACATGCTTATCAACAGCACGATTAAACACAGAAGTAAAATGAGCTAACGCTAGGTCAGGGTCTGGAATAAAACCTGCAAAGCTTAAATCACTCCAGAAAATATCGTGGAGGAAGGCCTGTTCACAGAAATGTTTAAAATTTCTTTTAGTAATAAAACATGGGGGTGTCTTTGAAACTTTCATATGCCTAATACACGCTACTGGGCAGTGATCACTAACATCCAGGGGAAAGACGCCGCTCAGAGCGTACTTGTGCGGTCTGTTTGTTAAAATTAGATCAATTAAAGTTGATCGGGATAAAAATTTGGTCGCGTAGGCTCTGAGATAAGTTGCGACAGAATCAGTTCATCACAGACTTCTTTGAAATGGTTTGAGGACGGCGATAGCCAGTCGATATTGAAATCGCCCGCAACAACTAATTCAATTCAAGATCCAGAGCAGTTTCGTAAAGCGTGCTGCTACGAGTAAATTATTTTTCTGGACTGAGTTTAGCCTATTATTTTGTCACACTTGGATCGCATTAAGCAAAATGCCGTGTCTATAATTGCCAGTAGTGTATTGTTATAATTGTAAAAAGTTTTAATTAAGGAAAATGATTGAGAACAAGTCTGGAGCAATAATTGTTCAACCGCGTCCAAACGAATGATTGTCATCTTACCTTCACGAGGAGAACTAGCAACACCTGATGATGTGGATTGTTTTCAGAGTGAATGTATTGTTCATTAGGAAAGATGATTGCAAACAAGTCAGGACTAATAGAAGTTGTAAAGGGATGTTCCTGTCACACCCGATTTTCAGTTCTGGCTACGCCACTGCTGCCAATGTCCCACAGCACCAAGCCAACAGGTCCACAAACTGGAAAGATGACTGGAGGAAAACCGCCAAAGGCAGCCAAAAGGCCACAGGGATCCCGGCAGGTCCAACCTTCGTGCGAAGGAGGAACAGCTGACACGGCCAGCCGACAGAAGAGATCCAACAACCGCGGTGGATTCCGACTTAGTGGTCGAAATGAGGAGGTAGCGGTCCCAGCCCGAGAGAGCATGCAGCACCAAGACCGGTGAAGTCAATCCACTTGTCTAGCTGCTTATTCTTTGGCTGTACTTTCTAAGTACCCCGCCACATCCCTATCGATGACGAATGAAGTCTTTAAACCTGTTTGGATGGTGGTCCTGCCCATTCATAATTCATGGAGATTGGTTTTTATTTACCTTTGTTCAGCTGCATTTACCTTCTAGTTCACTGTGTATATACCTTCCATTCATTTTGTTCAAAAAGCTTTTTGACATCCATGACTATAGTATACTGGTATGACTATATTTGCTGTTCATTTTCATCAGAAAGTGGTGTGTTTTGTTTTCAAAAGATGCTATGTTTTAGTTCTCTGAAATAATAAAATTGAATGCTGTTAATTTTTAAAATCGATTTTTCGTTATTTTGATGCATTTGCTTCTAAAAGTACTCAAGTCTGCAGACTGGTGTTTGAAATATCTGGGCCGAGAATCAAGATGGAGGCTAGAACGTCTCCTAGTATGTTTTAAGACATCTTTTCTGATATTTCATTATGTTTACATCAGCTTAACACATGTAACATGATCCCCAGAAGTTGTCAAATACAACCTACTTAAAATCTGGTTTCTCTAAAAAGACGAATACAGACTTGCGCGCTTCCAGAAATCAACCCTTCAGTTTCACTTGCATGTCACTCCAGGCATACATTCTATGTAAATACAGGGTGGCCCAAAAAAAACCCAACCAAAACATAGTGCATAAACTAATTCACTTTAGTGAGAGAGTAGTCCTGCCAAATGTATTTCTTATCAACTACATGAAATAAATATCTTGTCTTATCAACTATTCGGTTGGGTTTTTTCTTTTTTAACCCTTTCGCAGGCACAGCGACATTTTTGTCGTTTTAACCAACGTGTTTTATAAAGTCTTCTCTCATTGGCCGATTGCGGGAATTCCCTTGTTAGTTACACTCATTACCATTGGCTGTCTCTCAGGTCACCCAGCACTGTATTTTTAGCCGTGAACGAGGCATGGGATTTCCTAAAAACGCTAAATACGAGACTACTTCCGGGTCAAATTGTGGGACATGTGAACATGGCATCGACATTTAGTACAAACAGCCGGCATTCTAGCCGTGTTTCTAAACGTAAATACAACGTGGATGAAGTTTTTGCTTTATTGAATGACTCTGACGATGAGTTTGAATATCCAGAGAGCGGGAGTGACTTGGATCCAAACGATTTTAGCGATTCTGGAGAGGATTAAAACATAAAAACATCAGTTATGGGAAACTTATTATGAGATTTGGTGTTATTTTATTGTTATTTTGAATAACAATCATATTTTGGTAAAAACCCAAAATTAATCCGTCCGTGGGGGTATGCATCTGGGCCAAAATTTGCCTGCGAAAGGGTTAATCACCTTTATCACCATTTTCAAGGTGATTAAGAGTTTTTGAACTATGTTTTGGTTGGGTTTTTTTTTTGGGCCACCCTGTTCAACCATTTTTTTTTTTTTTTTTAAATCTTTTTTTTTTATACAACCCCAATTCCAAAAAAGTTGGGATGCAGTGTAAAATGTATATAAGAACAGAATGGAATGACTTGCAAATCTCAAACTGACATTTTATTCACAGTAGAACATGGACAACATATCAGATGTTGAAAGTGAGACATTTTACCATTTCATGAAAAATATTAGCTCATATTGAATTTGATGGCAGCAACACATCTCAGAAGTTGGGATGGGGCCATGTTTACCATTGTTAAGTATTCCCTCTTCTTTTAACAACAGTCTGTAATTGTCTGGGAAGTGACCAACTGCTGACGTTTTGGGAGAGGAATGTTGTCCCACTCGTGTCAGATGTAGGATTCTAGCTGCTCAACAGCCCTGGGTCTTCTTTGACGGATTTTTCGTTTTGTGATGCGCCAAATGTTTCTATTAGTTAATGGTCTGGACTGCAGGTAGGCCAGTTCAGCACTCAGTCCCTTCAACTGCAAAGCCATGTTGTTGTGATGGATGCAGTATGTGGTTTAGCATTGTTTGCTGAAATATGCAAGGTCTTCCCTGAAAGAGATGTTGTCTGGATGGGAGCATATGTTGTTGTAAAACCTCTATATACTTTTCAGTATTGATAATGCCTTTCCAGATGTGTAAGCTCCCCATGCCATAGGCATTACTGCAACTTGATACCATCAGAGATGGAGGCTTTTGAACTGTGCGCTGATAACAAGCTGGATGGTCCCTCTCCTCTGTAGACCGCTCGACACGGCATCCGTGGTTTTCAAAAAGAATTTCAAATTTTGATTCATCTAACCACAGAACAGTTTTCCATTCTGCCTCAGTCCATTTTAAATGAACTTTGTCCCAGTGAAGATGGCGGCGTTTTCGGATCGTGTACATATATGGCTTCTTCTTTGCATGATACAGCTTTAGCTTGCATTTGTAGATTGCATGGCAAACTGTGTTCACAGACAATGATTTCTGGAAGTGTTCCTGAGCCCATGCAGTATATTCCAGTGCAGAATCATGCCTGTTATTAACGCAGTGCCGCCTGAGAGCCCAAAGATCAGGAGCATCCAATACTGACCTTTGGACTTGTCCCTAGCGCGCATAGATTTCTCCTGATTCTCTGAATCTTCTGATGATATTTTGTATTCTAGATTCAAACTCTTCACAATTTTACATTGAGGAACATTTTTCTGAAAATTTTCCACAATTTTTAGATGCAGTTTTTTTTGGTTAATCTCTGTCCATCTTTACCTCTGAGAGACTCTGCCTTTCATATCCAGTCATGTTACTGACCTTTTGCCAATTAACCTAATTAGTCGCAAAATGCTCCTCCAGCTGTTTTTTATTTGCACCATTTATTTTTCCAATCTTTTGTTGCCACTCTCCCAACTTTTTTGAGATGTGTTGCTGCCATCAAATTCAAAATGAGCTAATATTTTTCATGAAATTATAATGGCCAGTAGAATTGGGAGGCCAAGTGCAGCAGCAACAGAGCAGCACGGACTTAATACAAACACAGAGAATAATGCAGACTACACGACAGGAAAAGTTCTTGCGCTTCCAAAAGGACGTCCAACCATCCGACAACACGGAAGCAAAGCGAGAAAGAAAAAAGGAGAAGAATCTCGGGAACCGAGGAAACAAAGCACCTAAAATAGAGTGATACAAAGATAGAGAGGAAAAGAAAAGGGAATATCCCTAGAGAGATAGAAAATCCAAAAATAACGAGAAGATATAAAGTCAAATAAATCCTGACTACAGATATTTTCGGCTATCGTGCTTAACTACAAACAGACACTCTAGCAAAGGAGGCGCGGTGGACTTCCGGCTTATATAGAGTCCGGGGAAGCGCCGCCCCAGTTCAATCAGCCAGCTGAGTAAAGAATCCGATTGAAAAGGAATTTGATCAGAAAAGTCTAAAACACACGCACGCCTCACAAACCATGACAGGACCCCCCCCCCTAAGGGACGGCTCCAGACGTTTCAAGAGAACCCCGTGCACAGAACTCTGAGATAAAGGTGGGATCCAGGATATCCCAAGAAGGGACCCAGCACGCTCCTCAGGACCATACCCCTCCCAGTCAACTAAAAACTGGGCCCCACGACCCACACGCCTCTCGGCCAGAATACGACGCACAGTGTAAACCGGCCCCCCCTCAATTATCCGCGGCGGCGGCGGGGGTTTGTTGACCGGTGCCAGGACGCTAGTGCTAACCGGTTTAAGCCTGGAGACATGAAAAGGGGTGGATACGCAAGGATCTAGGGAGGTCTAACCAGACAGTGACAGGGTTGATCCTCCGCACTATCTTAAAAGGACCAATGAAGCGAGGAGCCAACTTCCGTGACTCCACTCTTAAGGAAAGGTCCGTAGCAGAAGCCAAACCCTCTGGCCACCCTGATAAGCAGGTGCAAAATGGCGCCTCCTATCAGTGGCAGCCTTTTGTTTATGCCCCGTCATGGGGACAAACAAACAGCCAGACAGCTCCCCACCGGAACCAGGGTCGGGCCCCAAGGCCTCCTGCACAACAGACTCAGTATCCCACTGCATGGGAGCCACAATCCGAGCCGCCGGAATAACCGGCTCAGAAATGGGATCACGGCCAGAGCGGTCATAAATCCGTGACAAGGCGCCAGGCTTGATGTTTTTGGAGCCGGGGCAATAAGTTAACGTAAAGTCAAAGCGATTAAAAAACAATGCCCACCGCGCCTGCCGGGAATCACGTCGCCTAGTCTGCTGGACACACTTGAGACACCTGTGAGCCGTCCAAACCACAAACGGATGTTCAGCCCCCTCCAGCCAATGGCGCCACTCTTCTAACGCCAACTTAACAGCTAACAACTCCCAGTCACCGATACTGTAATTCTGTTCAGCCGGTGACAACGACCGGGAGAAGTAGGCGCATGGGTGCAACTTATTGACCCGAAGGGGGTGCTGGGACAAAATGGCACCCACCCCGACCTCCAAAGCGTCAACCTCCACCACAAATGGGAGGGAGGGGTCGAGCAAAACGACAATAGGTTCAGAGCTAAATCGTTTCTTCATCTCCTGAAAAGCAGCCTCCGCTGCTGGAGACCAAGCAAATGACGTGGAGGAATTGCTCTTAGAAAGCGCAATGATGGGGGCAGCCACAGCACTAAAATTGTGAATAAACCTCCTATAAAAATTAGCAAAGCCCAAAAATTGTTGAACCTCCTTAACATTCTGAGGGGCGGGCCAATTCCTAACTGCTGCCACCTTGTCAGGGAATAGTTTGATCTCACAATCGAAATCACAATGCGGAGGCAAAGACAAAGCTCGTTGTTTGCCAAAATCCTCCAGGAGATCAACATAATCATCTGGAACGTTGGGAAATAAACCAAGGTTCAGCGCGGCTCCTACACACCAATCTTGTTCAGAACCCGACGCCTCCCCCATGGGTTGAAATTCGGGGCGACTTGCCAGAATCTCACTACAGTGAGACCTACAGTCAGAGCCCCACTGGACGATTGGGTTATTTTGACTGCCCCAAAAGATCTGTGGCCTATGCTTAAGCAACCACGAATGGCCTAAAACCACAGGACAAACCAGGGAATTGATTAAGAAAAAACAAATTTTCTCTGAATGACCACCAAAAGGGATAAATATAGTCAAAAAATCAGAGACCTCGGTTATAAGCCCATCTCCCAACGGTCGACCATCCAAAGCTTTGATCGAGTGCGAATGTGAGAGAGAGCGGATGGGAATGGAATGTTTTCTAGCCCACTCCGCATCCATAAAACAATCAACAGCCCCCGAGTCCAAAAAGGCCTTAACCAATATTCTCTTTTTCCCCATAGTCAACTTCATTGAAATAAAAGTTCGAGCGGGAGATTGGGCCTGTCCCTTTAAGCTCCGGACAATGTGGACAGATATGTCCCGGTTCGCTACAATGATGACAGATTATTTGTCTGTGAACAGGCTTATGAGCCCGGCTCTCATATGAGCCATCAACCTGCATGGGCTCACAAGAAGTGGAAATTTCAGTGGGCGGAGTTGGGGCTGTATGCGTGTTGTAAGGAACATTAAGCCCGTCGCTATCAAGAGCCAATGCAGTACGTTTCTCCTTGTTTCGTTTGCGGATGCGATTATCAACTCGCACCGCAGTACGAACCAACGAATCTAAAGAAACACAAGGCTCTAATGTAGCCAGAGCATCCTTAACCTCCTCAGCCAAACGTGAACAAAAACTGTCATAAGAGGTGCCTCTGGCCACCCTGTCTCTGTGGCTAAGGAGCGAAACGAGATAGAAAAATCAGCGACGCTCTCAGAGCCCTGCTTCAAATGTATTAGACGCGTAGCTGCGTCCTGACCATAAACATCCTGATCAAAAACATTCATTATTTCTCTCACGAGAGTTTCCACTGAATTTACTACCGGCGATCTAGCTCGAATGAGTGGCCCCACCCAAGTGAGGGCTGTGCCGGTCAACAGTGATAAAATAAACGAAACCCGTGATTCCTCATTCGAGAACCATGAGGGTTGCGCTTTAAAAAATATTTCACATTGAGCAATGAAATCTTTACATTTTCTTGCCTCGCCTCCATATCTTGGGGGTAAATGGAGTTTAGGCTCTCGGGGAAGGTGTACTGATTGTGCTTGTGAAACACTTTGTGTAATCTGAGCAGACAATGCTCTAATACTCTCGGAGAGACTTATCAGGAGGCTTTCCTGTCTCTGCATAGCGTCCTCCTGAAGGCGAATTCTCTCAGTCAGCTCCGCCTGCCGACTGCCTAAGCTAGAAAGACCCTTGCCATACCCAGTAAGGACAGACTGCTGATCAGCAACAATCCTCGCTAGCGTAGCAGCTACTGGCAACTCAATGTCTGGCTAGAGTGTTCTGTAATGGCCGGTAGAATTGGGAGGCCAAGTGCAGCGGCAACAGAGCAGCACGGACTTAATACAAACACAGAGAATGATACAGACCACACGACAGGAAAAGTTTTCGCACTTCCAAAAGGACGTCCAACCATCCAACAACATGGAAGCAAAGCGTGAAAGAAAAAAGGAGAAGAATCTCGGGAATCGAGAAAACAAAGCACCTAAAATAGTGTGATACAAAGATAGAGAGGAAAAGAAAAGGGAATATTCTTAGAGAGATAGAAAATCCAAAAATAACAAGAAGATATAAAGTCAGATAAATCCTGACTACAGATATCTTCGGCTATCGTGCTTAACTATAAACGGACACTCTAGCAAAGGAGGCGTGGTGGACTTCTGGCTTATATAGAGTTCGGGGAAGCGCCGCCCCAGTTCAATCAGCCAGCTGAGTAAAGAATCCGATTGAAAAGGAATTCGATGTCGTCCCGGGACGAGAGCCACAAAGAAAAGTCTCAAACACACGCACGCCTCACAAACCATGACAGAAATGGTAAAATGTCTCACTTTCAACATCTGATATGTTGTCTATATTTTATTATGAATAAAATGTGGGTTTATGAGATTTAGGAGATCACTGAATTCTGATTGTATTTACGATTTACACCGCATCTGAACTTTATTGGTATTTCACCCAGTCCTGTAGACATTTTCCCATTCAAAGAAAATACATTCAAAGGAAATGATGTTTGACTCCACTGGATCACATTTATTTTCAATAAAACAAGCAAATAAACAAAATTATAAAAACAAAGATAAGGTAAAAATGGTAAAAAGTGAAAAGAATAAGCACCCCAGCAATTATTTACAAAACAACTATGCTTCCACTGCCCAGAATTTACTCATGCTTCACTGTGGTTTGAACCCAGGATTCCCATGTTAGAGGCTACTGCCTTTACCACTACAGTAGCTGACGGGACTGTAACTTTTGCTGTCTCACTGTAAATATGAAGAGTGTGACAACAAAATGTGTCACTCATCCCAATTTAGCACTTGTAATGTTAAGCTCTCTCTGTATTCGCGCGTAATGGCACAACAATTCTCAGTCAGTGAACAACCGTTGAATAGTTAGTGGTTAATTATCCCGAAAATACTAAAAACAAACCAGTTATGCATTTATATTGTTGCGCTGTTTTGAGTTCATGTGCGTTATGGGGCATGGACTCTCAGTTAGATGCACTGGGAACGCATGGCTCTAAATCAGGCTTGGTTTGCGCAATTATGGTGTTTGAAGGCTAGTTGGAAACGTCAGAGCCCATAGAATCAAATGGCCCCCCACAAAGTCAAACTGACACCATCACGAGTCAATTACAGAGAAGAAAATACATTATGTGCCAGTGGGATGCTCAGGACCTGATTTCATTGGAAGCAGTGCCATGGAAAAAAAAATGCGTGGACACTGGCGGATCTAGTTTTAATATAACGTGGACACATTGGGCTAACAATAGCCAGCGCAGATTTACCCTCGAAGTCAGATTTTTATTACAAAATATGAAAGGTAAGAAAAAATATTTGCTCATTGCTGTGGAATGTAATGTGTATGCCTGCTATTATTTGAGTGTGGTGTTGGTTTAAAATGACATGGCTTATATCGTTGGATTCTGTGGACTTTTCCTCTTTCATTTGATGTATGGTTTGTATGCGTAGAACAAAGTCAGTAGAAATGCCAGAGATCGAGCACTGATGTTATTTCATCCTAAGTTTTGCAACATGCTTAATTACTTGCTTGGTGCTTGAATTATGTTTGGTTGAAGTAAAAACGGTCATCGTGAGCTTTTCTCTGAGTTTCTTCACTTTAGGTGGATATGCCACATGACGATGCTGCTATTAGGAAACATAGTGTATTTATGATGTTTCTTGATTGCCGCTGGTACCGGGGTCGTTTGGGTGTAAGAGGTTAAACTGTGTTGTAGGGGCTGCTGCTGTTAAACTCCATATAATGTGGGTTACTGCTGTTAAACTCTGTGTGGAGATTAACGCTGTTAAACTCTCTGTGGGGGTTACAGTGAAAGTTTTTTTTTTTTTTGATTGACCTTGTGATAGTTTTGAGAACTATTACCGTTTTTTTCAATCGCTTTACCTCCTCTATCAACTCAGAAACCATGATATCAAAACAGTAAATACATATGCCTAATGAGAGGCACTCTGCCCAAAATAACACATTTTATTTGCAAAAGGCTCTTACCTGGGCAAAACATTTCCAACATTCAGCAAAAGCACATTTTGTCACCGCCCAATACAACTTGCAGTCAAGCGAGTTAATCCAGCCACTCACTTCATACTCAACACCAAAATGCAACATACCCTTTTCAGTCTGAGCAGGTTCAACCTCTCTTTTTCCTGTGTGTATTGCAGTCGTATTTTTTTCACAATTTACATAGGTACATATTGTAAAGCAAGTCGCAAAAACCAATGTTTCCCTCAAACAACTCAATTTAGGCCCAGATGAGTAGATTCCTTCAATCAGCTATACTGTACTGTAACACAGTAAACAGAATACAAAATACAGCTATCGATTTGAACAAGTTTTTCCTGTGTGCTACACATTCAAATGTGAACTTACAATAAAGAATTGCATCCAAACTCAGAAAGACTTTGAAGCGAAATTTCACTGTATTGATGGCAAAAACTGAAATACTGTAATTCACAGACAGTATTACACAGAAAAACTCAAAGGAGTTGAAAATACAAAGTACGATTTATAGGACCTACTGTAATCACTAGGCTACATGCGCTTACGGTGAAAGGGCCACGTTTTCATCCACATCACATTGTATGTCTTCCCTACGAATACAACGGGGGAAAACCTCTTAGAATGCCTTATGTATTCGTCAGCTCCAGTTTGCTGGGCAGCAGCAATCATGGGTTCCATCAAACCCATTCGGACATAGGGGTGATGGTCATACACTTTCCATCGCCACGTACTGAAGAATTTCTCAATAGAATTGAGAAACGGGGAGTAGGCCGGTAAGAATTGCACCATCAACTGGGGATATTCGGCAAACCATTGATTCACAATGCGAGCATGGTGGAAGGCCTCATTACCCCAGATGAAGACAAACCTGCCGGGCCTTGCAGCTCTCTCTCCGCTGGCAAGATCAGCCTCTCATGTAGTGCAGTGAGGAAAGTGATAAGCTGTTCTGAGTGGTATGGGCCAACAGCGGGAATAGCGCACAGGACACCATCTGCTGATATTGCTGCATACATTGTGATGTTTGCTCCCCTCTGTCCATATGATGTCTTTTTAGAACCCTAGCTATAGTGGATATACTGACATAGTTTGTATTTGCAAAGGTGCCCTGATCATCAATAATTGTAGCCTGAATTTCACAGAGTCTGATGGCATTGTTTGCCACCACCATGTCCACAATGGCAGCCTCCTGCTCTGCACTGAAAATCTTCCCCCTCCCCCCTGCATGTGGTAGCCTATTGATTCTATAAAGAGAGGTGAGAGAACAATCACTGTACTTCTGTAAAGACAGTTACAGTACTGTACTGTAACATGTTTATAGTATTGTATGTATACACTAATGTACAGTACTGTAATATACTGTAATGTTACATCACTACTGTAACTTACCGATTCTGATTAAGAAAAATTCGAACAATGGAAGCAACAGTGCGCTGCCTCAGAACTGGTTGAACCCGTTGTCCTGCCTCTCTGTAGGACAGGCCATGATTGATTACATGGTCCATGATAGTGGCCTGGATTTCATCTGAAACTTCTGTTCGCCGTACACCGCCACCACGTACACCTCTACCACGTACACCACCACGTCACCTCCACCACGTACACACACTCTTCCTCAGAGATCTCCACCTCTTATCCTCACTCTCCTTCTCACTTGCTCCAGACCTCTGGGATCCATTGTAGCCAACAGCAACACAAAACTGCCCCTTTTTTGTAGGTGCATACTGATTGATTGGTGAATGGTGATTTGTGGAAAGGGTAGTGATGCAGGTGCACTAGTGATTTCACAGTGATGCAGGTAATTTCTATCGGCTGTGAGCAGATGTTTTGCTTTTGACTACCATAGCGAAATCCATGGAGTCAGGGCCATGTAAATGACATGTGAGAAGTGTTGTGCAAAAGAGCATGAAAAATGTGTGAATCCAATGAAAAGGTACGACACATTTGCAAAAGAAAACTTCTGCTGTGGTTTGGAGGTGAAGATGATGACAAAGTGGATCCCAGTTTCATTATACTGGAAAAAGCGATTGAAAAAAACTAATCCATATATGCCAATTCTAATGATCAGAAATATACTCTGTAACATATGCATTCTAAATCAAAGTAGGCTTCTCACCTCTTCACCAGCAAGACACAGTCTGTAAGATGCATGTTTTTGTCTCTAATTTGGAGATGAGCCAGGATTTGCCCAGGCAGTAACAAGTGCTCTGTCAAAACTTATTTCTAAGACAAAGCTATAACATGGCAAGGTGATGGGACTGGGTGTCTTATGCGATGGGATGGGGGAGCCTGTTGAGATTTAGTAAAATTACTGGGATATGTCAATAAAAGACCAACTTGTATGATTTGACGTCAGATTACTCTTTTCAGAGTTCTCCCATTGTCTTTTTCATTTTGCAAGCCAATGAAAGTCTTATTTGATGGTTTTGCAGTGCAGATGTGTTTGAACCAGACAGTGCTCAGTCCAGCTCCGTGTGAAAAAGGGTTTTTCCTCTAACAGTTACTGATTCAAAACTCTGTGTAATGGGGTTTATCAATGTTTAACCTTCTGTGGGGGTAAATAATATTTAACTCTCTGTGGGGATTACCGATTTTAAATTCTGTGTTGTGGGGGCATGGGCAGTGCTGGGGGGGAGCTTGGGGGTGCTATAGCACCTCCAAAGAAGCCCATAGCACCCCCGTAGCACCCCCAAGAAATGCTCAACAGATTTTTCTTTTTTTTGCCTGTCAGCAAATAAACTATTCTGTGAAAATATGTGACATTATTTGGTCGTCACTGGCCATATTAGTCACAGTCTATATATCTATTAGGCAAATACAGCGATTAACAAACGCACGCTAAATAATGTATTTTCAAGTGTCCTATCGGCGATTACATTAATTACGGTACCTGAACGCATCACCTGACATGCTGAACCTATCGTTTGCTGCACACAATTGCCTTTATGCCATGGACCTATAAGGAGAACTGGACAGACAACGAAGGCTGGAACACATGCCGACATGGGCATAGCGGTGAAGCTGATATTGCAGGTCACGTGATGCCATGGGGGCCAAAAAGAAATTTCTCCATAGGGAATAATTGAAAAAGATTTTTTTGACAGTCAAAAATTATCGATACCGAAACTTTATTTTTCTCTTTTAAATGATTGATGCCTCGTTTCACGGCAAAGACAAAATGTTTTATTTATATTCAGGCTATGCGAACACCAACGGGTCCTCATATGTAAGCGCGTTCTCGTCTCCTCCGAATTTAGCACTGCAGCGGATGTGAGTGGGTGGAGCAATGGGCATTCCTTGCCATCTGTCTGTGTTCAACATAAAAGACGTAGCCAAGTCGGCAAAGTGAGCTGGCGACGTTACGGTGCAAATATATTGAGCAACAAAAGAAGCGCAAGTTAATTAAAGACAGACCGGAAATAAGTTTGCGCGTAATTATCATAGAAAATCAAATTTACTCATTGCGAGCAGATCTGGGCTGATCAGAACCGCGAGGTCCTCGAGGCTTCACCCGGGGTCTGTCTTGCTTGCTATTATGCTGCCCAGATACGACGCAGATGTTGATGTGATTGCTTACAAGATATTTCTGGGTCCGTAGCGGGTTAAATACCACTACTAAGGGTTACTGGCCCTGTGCAGTGGGCAAGCAGGCTGCCCTCTTCCGTACTTGCGTTCCTCAGTGGGTAGCTTCTGGAGTGGAATCGTGTAGAAACACAAATCACCAGTACTAACACCAGAGAGGCTATCTTGAAAGGACCAGTGGGCTAAGCAGGGGCTGATCCTGATTTTTTTCAGGGTTTACTCCCATAGATCCGCTGCGTTTTGCAATACTAGGGGCGGCGTTAAGAGCCACAGCATGCGGCCTTCGGCATGTGAGAGGCTAGGTAGTGCGGCCACTTGCTAATGATAAGCCGTATGTTGCGCATCACATGCCGCAGAATATGGGGAGACCAGAAATGGGCATTCCTTGCCATCCGTCTGAAATCAACATTATCGACGTAGCCAAGTCGGTAAAGTGAGCTGGCGTTACGGTGCAAATATACTGAGCAACAAAAGAAACGCAAGTTAATTTAAGCAGACCGGAAAATAAGTTTGCACGTAATTATCGAAAATCAAATTTATTACTTGCGGGTGCATTTACACTCGTTTCATCAAACTTTTTTGTTTTGCGGTCATTTGAGTAACCGTAAGAGCACATTAACTAACTAGCTAACTTGCGTTTCTTTTGTTGCTCAGCATATTTTTGCCATTTTAATTTAATTGATGAATGGCCGTAATACGTAGCAACTCGATTGCCGCACTTCCTGTAGCGCGGCTAAATGTACAGTAAGCTAAGGCCGCTATTGTGACATCCTAGAACCATGTATGCAGCCAACACTCACCTTACTTTTTCATATTAAAATGATGAACTGAGTTATGTATTTCCATTACTTTGAATAGTGCCATGTGTCAGCTGAGTAGCATCTAACGTAATATCCATATGAGTGCATTTATAGCACTACATAAATTCAGTTCGAACACTGCTTAGCGAACCATTTATTAACCATTCTTCATTCTTAAATTAGTTACAGACCTTCATGCTTGATGGTGAAACTTTTCAGCAACTTGACAGATGAGATCCAAAATGATAACTTTTTTGTGCATGATCCGAACAAGCACTGAACTCATTATTTGTGGTACAGCCTTTATTAGATCGAAGTTTTTGGTTAAATGAAATCCGAACATATAATGTTCGTGAGCAGCATCTGAGATCAACGGGAGTGATATATGTAGATTCGACGGTGTGGCTGATTTTCATCTGAACTAAGATAATACGAGTCCTAAAAAATGCAACAGTTGAGCATGAGACGAAGATCGAATAGATGTACAACCCCAATTCCGAAATAGTTGGGACGAAGTGTAAATTGTGAATAAAATCAAAATGCAATGACTTTCAGATCACATGAGCCAATGTTATTCACAATAGGACATCGATAACATTTCAAATGTTGAAACTGAGACATTTTACATTTTTATCCACAAAATGAGCTTCTTTCAAATTTTCTGTCTGCAACAGGTCTCAAAAAAAGTTAGGACACAGGCAAAAAAGGCCTGAAAAAGCTAGCCTAAATTACGCAGAGCCAGCCACTATCATAAAATTGAGTACCACAACTACAATCGATGTTAACTCGTACTTAGTAATGCAATGAGACAGTATTCAAATTATAATCGAGACAGACTTTATTGGAAAGGGAATGGGGGATAGAAAGGCAGGGCCTCCGGTTCGCTGACATGCAGAAATTTCATGGATGAACTGTTCAATGCACTCCAAGAGGCTCAGATATCTCTGGGGAAAGACAGAAAAAAGGAGTTTTAAAACAACGGTAAAACTAACACAGTACAATGGCCCTCATTTATCGAACGTGCGTACACCAAAAAAATGGGTGTACGCCAAATCTTCCGCAAGGATCGGCATTTATCAATCTGAACTTGAGCGAACGGTCCGCAAAAATCTCACGCCAGGTCTGACCAGGTGTACGCAAATTTGAAACCAGCGAACAACATGCAGGAACGAGTGCAGCTGTCAAACTGAGTATACCATATGCAGCGATGCGGACGTCATGCTGTTGTTGCTCTTATAAGTAAAATGAATAAATAGTCTAAATAGATGAATTGGCTAAATGAATGAATGAATGAATAAATAAATTAGACACCTGTGTTGAGAAATTAATTAAATTTATATTTTGAGACAATCTGCTTGTCAGGCCAGACGGCTGACAATTATAATCAATTTGATTAAGCGCAATGCGCAGCTTGGCAGATATGCAGTGTGGTATGTATGATCATCCAGTCAGATATATACTGAACAACAAAAGAAACGCAAGTTAGCCTAATTAAAGGCAGACTGGAAAATAAGTTTGCGCGTAATTATTTTAGGAAATCAAATTTATTACTAGCGCGTCACATTTACACTCGTTTCATCAAACTTTTCTTTATTTTGCGGTCACTTTGACTGAGTAACCATAAGAGTACATTAACTAACTAGCTAACTTGCGTTTCTTTTGTTGCTCAGTATATAGATGCCTCTACGGACACCGACCATGATCACATTTTGACAATGGCAGATCTTCTATTGTTAGAGGAATAAGCTTCTGTCCGAAGTGAGAGGAACTTTCGGCACAGAGATCTCCTCCGGGAAAGTGACGAGTGGCTTGTCGTTTTGTGTGGCACCCAATAAAATGTCATTTAGTAACACTGATAAAAGTACAATGAAGAGTGATCTTCATTACAGTGCAGACTATATTTTAACAATTACCCTCATGCAGCTCCGATCGAGGCGGTGGGGACTAATTCATCCATGTCCCCACCGCCTCGATTCCTAATGATGGAGGGGGAGTCTATCAGTGCTGCCATGCGCTCCTGGAACGGTGACAGCTGTCTGGTTGGCCTCCACCGGTCTGTGCGCTGCTGCGCCTGAGCGCAGCAACCCATTTTTTGGACGCGATCTTAAAATCGGACCACTTTTTTAACCTACATGTAAAGCATTTGGATTGTCAATTATATAGGCTATATAACATGAAATATCATGGATCTATAAATTGAATTTATTACGGCCGATGTTATTCGCACTTATACGTGTGGCCAATGCTTAATTTTTTTTCTTGACCACACTTGTAAGTGCGCCAGTTGATGACCATTCCAGTGCCGCTTAGAAAGTAAAAAAAAATAAGTTTGGCCGAGAAAAAATTTTTAGCTTTGGACACACTTAAATTAAGTGTGGGCAATGGAGAAATGTGCATCTTGGCCAGAATAATAAGTGCATCTAACAAGAATTTTGGTCAATTTTTGTGCTTGGACGCACTTAAATAAGTGCGAATAGTCACTTTGATTTATTAATGAATTAAATCAAACCTCTGCTGCACTCCAGTTTTCCACCCCAACGGTGTTTACTGCAACAGCAATAGTTTTCCCAACTGCAGCCTTCTGGGCTACCTTTATGCCACTCTTAAGACTTCCAAATAAAATTATTTTGTTTTTCTCCATCTATCATCGGCCTGCTGATAAAACCTTGTATCTTCAAAATGATGAACTTTACAGGAGGGCAATAAATAAATAAATAAATAAATTTGCATGTAAGAATGCAGTTGAGCAGTGTTTGGGTAGGATGACTTTTTTTCCTCCAAGAATGTATCCAATCTATGAAATTTTGTATTTTGCAATGTTTATGTTATTATCCTGGACATACGAGTTTTTGTTTCTTATCAAATTGTAGATACGAGGTTTTATCAGCAGGCCGACGATATTTCCTCCTCAGTGAAGTTCTTTATTCTTTGCCGTCTTTCGAGAGTCCACGTCGTAAAGCGGGCAGGACTATGCCTCCCGGAGCATGAAGTTATAGGGGCGTGTCATGTAAATTGCGATGGTTTCTGCCGCTAGATTTATCAACGCCACGCCAGTTCTACAACGAAATGAGCGACGTACGCACTTTTAGAAAATCAGACGTGACATCTAGCGAACGCTGATATTTACACCAGAATCTACACCAGATCCTATGCAAGTTTGATAAATGAGGGCCATTGTGCGTAACATTTCACGGTAGACCCACATTTTACTATACTCCACGGTATGGTTATAAGTAGCGCGAAGCTAAGTTATGTTAGCTAAAAGTAAATTAGCTTGCCAGAATTGACAAAAGTTTAAGGCTCCTGACTTTAAAACATATCGGTTTATAAGGCACGTGCAGTGCGTTGTGTGTTCGGTTTATTGTCTTGAATCCGGAGAAGATAATGGAATTCGCACGCAGACGAGCAAGAATCGTCTGACTCCATTAATGTGGTTATTCATCGTTGAACTAAAGAGGACACGAGCCTGGGGCGCGTTTCCCAAAAGCGTAGTTGCAGCAACTTACGTAGTTCGTCCATTCACAGTCAATGGTTCCAACTATGGAAGTTAGCATCTGTGATTTCGGGAAACGCAACCCTGAGCAATGTCACGTTGCACAACAGCAAGTCAACTATTTTGCCGACATTTTAGAGTCGAAATCAATAGTATTACTTCCCTGTTAAATAACAATCGTTTTAAACATTTGATATTGCATTTGTGTTTTAAAAGTATATCTCAAACTATGATTAAACCTTTACCGGCGGCTATGTTTTCTTTTTTTTTTCGTTCCGCTCATACTTACATCAGGGCGCAGTCTGCAGTGGGCAGAATTCCATTTCCGGAGAAAAGTGATCGTGAACACGCACCCTGGGTCGGAGTTCCACGAGCGCGAGCCGTTGTCATGGACACCTCGGATACCAGCGCGTTCATGAGCCCCACACTACGCGTGTGTGAGCAAAAAGTCACACAGCGCATGTCCGCGTGGGTCCGTAAGCTTGGCGCCCATGTCGGCGTGCTGCGCCATTGAGCAATTTCCATTGAAATGGATGGGCGGCCATTTTCCAATTGTATATCCAGTGAAATATAAAACATCCGTGCTTTATGCACGGTTACTTCAAGAATGTTTTATATTTCGACTTCCTTGTTACGAATAAGCCAGCTCAATCATTTCCGGTCACGTCGAGTCGCCGCTGTCAAAAAACTCTCAGCTGTCAAAACAAATGTCAAAGACGATGTCGTTGTATACGCGTTGCCTCCAACAATTACGGATAAAAACAGCGTTCGACCCGCCACCGCCACCAACCTGTCAGCTCTATTCCTTTACTAGAACAGATATGATCCAGCATCTTGGTCATACCGAAGTGTTAGATGGAGCTTAGTTGGTTTCTTGGCCTTGTGTAAGCCGTAGCTAGCTTTGAAGCTTTGAGTTAGGAGACCGTGTTTCAGCAGCTAGGCACCATTTGGTCTGCCTCAGCTGCAGCAACTGTCCGTCTTTTTGCTCAATTTTGGATTAGCCGAGAGGTAGGCGGAGTGAATAGCGACCAAATGAGCTTCAGAGTGGATACTCAGTAATAGCTAGCTAGCGGTCGCTAAATGTGTTCCTTCATAAAGTCCATCATCCACAAGTTAGCCATCTACATTAACCTAATTAATAAGCCAAGCGACAACAGAAAACAGTGTCACTAACTAGCCACGTTCGGCTATTTTCGGTGTCCAGTGACGCTCCATTTACATGACAAAACGAAAGTGAAACTAAGAGCAAGGGCTCCTCGTCGAGGTCCAGAAGCACCTTTAATTATACGACGCGATAGAGAAGTTGCGCGTAGTAGTGGCATCATTTGCTAATAAAGCTAAAGGTCATGGATTAGCTGGGCAGCTGATGAAATAACAATGGTTTAGCTTTTTGAGCTGCTGGCCACAGTAACCAATTAATTCAGCATTCACCGAAGTCAAAATGTAGGGTGATAATGCTTCATATCATTGAGGAATGGAGGACAGGACTAATGGTGCAGTGTATTCCCAGAAAAAAACGGCTTTCCCCTGGGTTGATGTTTTATGTGGGGTTTTTTTTTGTTTTGTTTATTGCTGTGGGAATTTGTTTTCGAGCTTCAGTTATGTCTTTTCCAGACATGATACTTGATTACACATCAGACCTGAGAATAGCAGTGATAGACTAGTTGAGCCCTGCAAATTTAAAATAAAGACTTGATGTTTAAATATATCATTGGTGGCCCGTCTCACTTCATAATGTGCATGATTTCGTGTTGGTTTAGGCTTGTGATGAATATATGAATTGGTAGGCTATATCCACAACTCCTTAGAACCTCCAGTAATAGTCAAGTCTCTGCCCCCCCAGTCCCACGATTGTCTTAGCACCTCCATCAATTCTTAAGCTCCCTTCCAGCACCCCCCTCAAAAATAGTCTTGAGCCACCACTGTGTGGGGGTGACTAATGTTGAAGTCTCTGTGCAGGTTACTGGTTTTAAACTCTGTATTGTGGGGGTTACTAATAAAGCTCTCTATGGGGATTACTGATATTAAACTCTGTATTATGGGGCTTACCAACATAAAACTCTCTTTGGGGGTCAAAAATTGTAAAGTCTCTGTGGGGGTGACTGATTTTAAACTCAACATTGTGGGGGTTTCTAATGTTAAACCCTCTGTGGGGGTTACCAATGTTAAGGGGCCTTCCCAGGTTCATTTGATTTACTTGTTCCAGCACAGATATTGGTATAATAACACAAAAGTTTATTAGTTCAACACAAAAATGTACCATTCCATTGGTTTTTATTTACATTGTTACCATGGAATTGACGCTAATAAGCAAATCGCAGTCCGTATAGGGAGCCTTACTCCCTAACCACCCAACCAAATCACTTAATTTTTTTTTTCCGTTAGATATATGTCATATCTATGCAATCACTTGAGGATTTTTCTATATATTGTGTATTTTTTTCTAGTGGTTATTTTAAAAAAATTCCTCAAATAGGTCAGTTTGATGACACATCAATTCCCATGAAACTGATGCCTTTGCTCCTATCAGAAAAAGCCAATGTGATTGCATGCAGAAATAACCAACAATTCTACAGTCAAAATTTGAGACAATTTGGTTGAAAAATAAAAAAAGTAATCAGCGCAACAAGTGTTGAAAGTCACCAGATTTTAGCTGACTTATTAAATTATTTGGGGTGGGAGTGCTTCAAAAGAAGTCCATTTTTAACAAAATTGATGAAATTAATGACAAAATGTTTTGATTTTGTTAAAGTACACATCTTAGTGACCCTTGCAACACCGCATCATGTAATAATGTAATAAATTTTCACTTCATGATGTAATAACACTGCATTTTGTAATAATCTGCCACATTTTGCAATAAAAATCCTGAACACAATATGTAATAAACTTTGCCGCATTTTGTAATAAGTTGTAACATATTGCACTGGTTATTACAAACTGCGAGTGTTGCATTTTTTTTATGATGAAAATGTAATAACTTGGTGCATTATGTCATAAAATAAGAAAAATGGTCTTCATCTGTATCCTTTATATGTTTCACAATTAGTATAAATTCCCTAATTAGACTAACATTATACTTGACTTTCTAGTTTGGCTCATGTCCTACGGTATCTGCCAACATAGTGGCAGAATTTATGACTTATACCAGTGCCAGCCATCAGGGGGAACTCCAACCGTATTGGCTTCAGTTGTGGGGAGGCGTCACATTCTCCATCCACTTAAGCTGGCAAATATGTTATGTTCTGTCTGCCTGTTGCCTGTTCCTGGTCTTGTCCCGCACTGCCAAATGGAATCCTCCTCATGTCTGTGTTCCAGTCCACGTCTTGTTTTCTCTAGTGCATGCACTGCTTCTTCGCTATTGGCTGGCTGCGGTATTTCCTCTTTCCTTCAGTGCTGTTCTGGCTTCAGGTCTTTCTAAGCTTAGTGTCAATTAACTGTTTTCAGTTACTAACAGCTACTAACATTCACTGGAGGTGTTTGTCTTAGACAGGCACTTTACTAACATTACTAATTTAGGTAGGCGTTAATTGTCACAATTTCCTGCTTTGATATTATTTCAGATCTTGCTTTTCTTTGCTGTGTGACTTATTCACTCTTCCTTCAATCTGCATACTCCATTGGTACTTAGCTGAGCAAGCCCATTTTCTTAATGGGCTTATGTCATTAAGCCTTTGTCCTATGTCTCTCGCTTATGCTTTGTTCCCTCCCTGTTCTGCCCAGGTGTTCATCGTTCCTGATCAAGCCTTGTCCCTTTTTATTCTGTGGAGGCATTCCAGTTGGCAGTCGGTCCGTTGTGTTTCCCATGCAGTGTAGGTTCTTGCTGATTATTTCTCGCCTGTATTCATGCCACGTATTTCATGCTCTGTTTTTGTATCATGTTGAAATTACCCTAATGTTCAGCTCTTTGAGTGTAGTTTTTAGGTCACCTGAGACTAAGTCTCAAAGTGACCTATTCTAATCGCCTTTTGTCCGTCGTTGTGCGTCGTCCGTTGTGCGTTCGTGAACAATTTACATTTTCGACTTCTTCTCAGAAACCGCTGATCTGATTTCAATAAAATTTTGCAGGAACCTTCCTTGGTCAAATATGCACCAAAATTGTGAATTATATGGTGCCCACCCCGAGGGGCTCTGAGGGGCGGGGCTAAAAGTGGTCAATACATTTTCCACTTCTCAGAAACCGCTGATCCGATATCAATAAAATTTTACAGGAACCTTCCTTGGTCAAATATGCACCAAAATTGTGAATTATATGGTGCCCACCCCCAGGGGCTCTGAGGGGCGGGGCTAAAACTGGTCAATACATTTTCCACTTCTTCTCAGAAACCGCTGATCCCATTTCAATAAAATTTTGCAAGAACCTTCCTAGGTCAAATATGCACCAAAATTGTTAATTCTATGGTGCCCAGCCCCAGGGGCTCTAAGGGGCCGGGCTAAAAGTGGTCAATACATTTTCCACTTCTTCTCAGAAACCGCTGATCCGATTTCAGTAAGATTTTGCAGGAACCTTCCTTGGTCAAATATGCACCAAAATTGTTAATTCTATGGTGCCCACCCCCAGGAGCTCTGAGGGGCAGGGCTAAAAGTGGTCAATACATTTTCCACATCTCAGAAACCGCTGATCCGATATCAATAAAATTTTACAGGAACCTTCCTTGGTCAAATATGCACCAAAATTGTGAATTATATGATGCCCACCCCCAGGGGCTCTGAGGGGCGGGGCTAACACTGGTCAATACTTTTTCCACTTCTTCTCAGAAACCGCTGATCTGATTTCAATAAAATTTCGCAGGAACCTTCCTTGCTCAAGTATGCACCAAAATTGTGAGTTATATGGTGCCCACCCCCAGGTGCTCTGAGGGGCAGGGCTAAAAGTGGTCAATACATTTTTGACTTCTACTCAGAAACCGCTGATCCCATTTCAATAAAATTTCGCAGGAGCCTTCCTTGCTCAAATATGCACCAAAATTGTTAATTCTATGGTGCCCACCCCCAGGGGCTCTGAGGGGCGGGGCTAAAAGTGGTCAATACTTTTTCCACTCCTTCTCAGAAACCGCTGATCCGATTTCAGTAAAATTTTGCAGGAACCTTCCTTGGTCAAATATGCACCAAAATTGTTAATTCTATGGTGCCCACCCCCAGGGGCTCTGAGGGGCGGGGCTAAAAGTGGTCAATACATTTTCCACTTCTCAGAAACCGCTGATCCGATATCAATAAAATTTTACAGGAACCTTCCTTGGTCAAATATGCACCAAAATTGTGAATTATATGGTGCCCACCCCCAGGGGCTCTGAGGGGCGGGGCTAAAACTGGTCAATACATTTTCCTCTTCTTCTCAGAAACCGCTGATCTGATTTCAATAAAATTTTGCAGGAACCTTCCTTGGTCAAATATGCACCAAGATTGTGAATTATATGGTGCCCACCCCCAGCGACTCTGAGGGCGGGGCTAAAACTGGTCAATAGATTTTCCACTTCTTCTCAGAAACCACTGATCTGATTTCAATAAAATTTCGCAGGAACCTTCCTTGCTCAAATATGCACCAAAATTGTGAGTTATATGGTGCCCACCCCCAGGTGCTCTGAGGGGCAGGGCTAAAAGTGGTCACTACATTTTCCACTTCTACTGAGAAACCGCTGATCCTATTTCAATAAAATTTTGCAGGAACCTTCCTAGGTCAAATATGCACCAAAATTGCTAATTCTATGGTGCCCACCCCCAGGGGCTCTGAGGGGCGGGGCTAAAAGTGGTCAATACTTTTTCCACTCCTTCTCAGAAACCGCTGATCCGATTTCAGTAAAATTTTGCAGGTACCTTCCTTGGTCAAAAATGCACCAAAATTGTTAATTCTATGGTGCCCACCCCCAGGGGCTCTGAGGGGCGGGGCTAAAAGTGGTCAATAGATTTTCCACTTCTCAGAAACCGCTGATCTGATATCAATAAAATTGTACAGGAACCTTCCTTGGTCAAATATGCACCAAAACTGTGAAATTATATGGTGCCCACCCCCATGTGCTCTGAGGGGCGGGGCTAAAAGTGGTCAAATTGGCTGAAATTTTCAAAATCTTCTTCTCCAGACCCAGATATGCTGGACAACAATACTCTTCATACATGGAAGGGTCTTCAGATGCTTTATCAAAATTGTTTATTTCATGGCCCCCAGGCTTCATGTTTGCCCCTGGGGAGGGGGTGAAGTTTACTATACTTTATATAGGAAAATGATACTTTTGGGTATATTTGGTTCATTCACATCAATAACATCAGTTTTTATACAACTCAGGTGACCATTAAGGCCCATGGGCCTCTTGTTTGTTGGCCTTGTGCCCCCTTAAACCTGCAGTTTTTTCTGTTATTATTTTTCAGCTTTTGAAGTGTGGTTTTTTGTTGGCTTTGTGCCCGCCTTTTCCCCAGAACCATCCTGTTCAGTTGTGGTATTTTTGTTGGCACGTGTGCCGTGTTTGTTTGTTTTGCTATTTAATAAATCTCGTTCATTTGATTCAAGTCTCGCTACTGGTGTCCTCCTGTGAACGTAACAAAATAACTGAAAGACAACATGATGAAAGGTATGAATAGAAAACAGATTTCAGATTCAGAAAATCATTTTTTTAGAGTTTTATGTCAAGAAGATTTGCAACTAATGCTTAAAGATAATAGCCCTAACTTTTATGCTAGTAACCATGTTCTGGTTAGCAATTATGTTTGGCTTTGCCCACAATGGTCTGCGTCACCGTAGTTCTAACTCCTAGCCAGGCTCATCTCCACATTCCACTCTCCGCTCCCCTGCTGACAGGCTTATTTAAACTCGCACCTCATTAATTGCGGTGCAGAGTCTCAGTAGCCACTATATACTCAGCCTGTGTAGATGTATTGTGCTACTAGCATTGTGTAATACAGTCATTTTATTGCGTTAACGTGCTTTTTGTATATTTGCATTTGGGGGCTGCATTCCCCGTGTGTGTTTTTTTAATTATATTTGCGTCTGAAGTTCCACTTTAGCCACGTGAATAAAACCCCCTATTTCACACTTGGATACAGCTCTTGTTCACTGCTTTCAGAGTAAAAGGTACCACACTGAAAGCGTTACAAATGATAACACTAGCTAAACTAGCAGGTTGTTCATAGAAAGTTTCTTAAATGATAGCTTAACTGTTAAACATCATATGAATGTATTCATATTGGAACAGGTCAGAAATTTTACAGATTCCGATGTTCATTGACTAATTAATGAGCAAACTAAGTCGCTGCCTTGGATCTGAGCATTTCGGAGTGAACTAACAATAGCTTCCAGGCCTGTTAAAAAGTTTGTCACATATTTAACCAAACAAAGCATACAGTAGTACATTATAACATCATGCAACAACAAAACAAATTCAATTAAACCTAATACTTATTTTTTGACAGACCTACAGTTAACCATAATTGTGACCTGCACCCTTAGGGTCTTATGCATGGGCTATGGTCAATTCAAAATCAAGGACATTTTTTTGGAAGAAATAGTATATTATCATGTGTTTTGCAACTCCAACCCCAAATCCGAAATAGTTGGGACAAAGTGTAAATTGTGAATAAAATCAAAATGCAATGACTTTCAGATCACATGAGCCAATATGTTATTTACAATAGAACATAGGTAACATTTCAAATGTTGAAACTGAGATATTTTACATTTTTATCCACAAAATGAACTTATTTCAAATTATCTGGCTGCAACAGGTCTCAAAAAAGTTGGGACACAGGCAAAAAAGGGCTGAAAAAGCTATTAATATATAAGAGAATCAGCTGAAAGAACATTTAGCCAGTAATTAAGTTAACAGGCATCAGGTGTGTAACATGATTGGCTATAAAAGGGATGTCTTAGAGAGGCTGAGCCTCTCAGAAGTAAAGTGCATAACATCATCAAAAGATTCAGAGAAACTGGAAAAATCCCTGTGCGTAAGGGACAAGGCCGAAGACCTATACTGGATGCCCGTGATCTTCGGGCCGTCAGACACCACTGCATCACTCACTGGCATGATTCTGTCATTGACATTACAAAATGGGCCCAGGAATACTTCAAGAAACCACTATCAGTAAACACAGTCCGCCGTGCCATCCACAGATGCCACCTAAAACCCTATCATGCAAAAAGGAAGCCATTGTTGAGCATGATCCAGAAGCGCCGCTGTGTTCTGTGGGTCAAGGCTTATTTAAAATGGAGTGCAGCAAAGTGGCAGAGTGCCCTGTGGCCAGACGAGTCCAAATTTGACATTCTTGTTGGAAATCATGGGCGTTCTGTCCTTCCCGGCTAAAGAGGAGAAAGACCCCACCCCTCTTGTTATCAGCGTTCACTTCAAAAGCCAGCATCTCTGATGGTATGGGGATGCATTAGTGCATATGGTGTGGGACACTTGCATGTTTTAAAAAGCACCATGAATGCTGAAAGGTATATAAAGGTTTTAGGGCAACATATGCTCCCCTCCAGACGACATCTATTCCAGGGAAGGCCTTGTGTATTTCAGCAGGACAACGCAAAACCACATACTGCAGCTATTACAACAGCATGGCTTCGTAGTAGAAGAGTCTGTGTGCTGAACTGGCCTGCCTGCAGTCCTGATCTTTCACCGATTGAGAACATTTGGTGCATAATTAAACGAAAAGTCCGTCAAAGGAGACCCAAAACTCTCCAGCAGCTGGAAGCCTGTATTAAACAAGAGTGGGATCAAATTCCAATGGCTAAACTCAAGAAACTTGTCTCCTCAATGCCCAGACGCCTCCACTCAGTGTTAAAAAGAAGAGGGGATGCTACACCATGGTAAACAGGCCTCTGTCCCAACTTTTTTGAGACCTGTAGCAGCCATCAAATTTGAAATGAGCTCATTTAATGGATAAAATTGTAAAATTTCTCAGTTTCAACATTTGCTATGTTATCTCTGTTCTATTGTGAATAAAAGACTGGCTGTTGTGATTTGAAAGTCATTGTGATTTAATTTTATTTACAATTTACACTTTGTCCCAACTATTTTGGAATTGGGGTTGTATATTGTCTTATTCGACTGTTACACACTGTTCATATCCTGACATGAGTCTCAGCAGAAAGGAAGGATGGAAAGAAAAAATGAAAGAGAAATAAAGAACTAAAGAAACAAAGAGGGAAAAAGTAAAGAAAGATATGAAAGAGTGTGAAGAAAGGAAAACAAGACTAGGTGCAACCTAGTATACGGCTGGGCCGCAAAGTGCTGTATGAGAATGTGGGCCCAAGAAAAGGGTGCAAAATGAGGCAAAGCTCATGCAATTATATTAAATGCAAGTTTAGTAATGAGCTGGAGCTCATAAATTATTTACAAAGTTGATGGGGAGAGTGTGAGTGTGTGGGAGTGGGAGAGTGAGAGTGTGAAAGGGTGAGTGTGAGGGAGAGTGTGTGAGTGAGGTAGTGGGAGTAAGTGAGTGAGGGAGTGGGAGGTAGGGGGAGTCTAGAGTGAGGAAAACATCAAAAGCAAGTTATACATTTGATTAGACAAAGAGCTAGAGTAAGGGTAGCAGTTATTGATTTTGTGAATGTCAATTTGAGAGAGACAGCAACTCATTTATTCAGTCAACTCCTGAAAAACATGGATTGGAATGAACTCGTCCATTTTCTAAACCGTGTTCGAACTCAGCTTGCTTGTGAATATTCAATAACTGATCCGAGAGTGTCATCTAGTGGTAGAATTTTGTAACTGCGCGCATGAATTTGCACCTCCATGTCCGCTGTCGGACACACCTGCACATAGATACCCCGCCCAGCACCGTTGTTCTTCTCAAACACGCCAAATCCAGATAATCCTTAAATGATGAATTACATTCATATTTTAATTTGTAACGAGTAAAAAAGTGGCCAGTGTCAAAGTAGCGAGGTGAAAGTATACTTTTTATCTTTTTTTGTAGTACAGTAAACGTCCAGGTTTAACTCTTTCAACCCCAGATATTCTAGCATCACTATACCCTTCAACCCCACAGCCCTCTGTAGAGGGCTGGTCATTATCTGGACATTGTATCTTACTGTTATCTCTGGAATCCCATTAAATGTAACCTGATATGTTCCAATCAATTAGTCAGATTGTTTGAATTTTCCCTACAGGAATTTGGGGTTGAAGGGAATATGTTGGTCAACCCTCTGTAGAGGGCTGTGGGGTTGAAGGAGTTAAAGAAAAAAACTCAAGTATAAATCCTCAAACTATTTAAGTACTGTAAGGAAGTGCATGTACTTCGTTACTATACACCTCTGATGATAGTGTATCCCATTGTACCTGTCTTCTCTCGTATCGGTTGCGAGATTCAATAGGAAGATTAAGGACATGATTCTGGTACCGGCTACGAAATTCAAAAGGGAGATGGAGGAATGTAACACATTGTACCAATCTATCGTGATAGAATCTTAACAATGTTCGGAATGTGTTTTTAATTTCCCTATTCAACCTCGCAACCGATCCTGTCCTCCATGCTTGTTAACTGTCGTATCGGTTGCGAGATTGAATAAGGAAATTAAAAAACACATTCCGACCATTGTTATGATTCTTTAACGATAGATTGGTACGATGTGTTACATTCCTCTATCTCTATGGAATCTCGCAACCGGTACCAGAGAAAACAAGCATGGAGGACTGAAACAAACCGAACCAATCTAGCGTGAAAGAAGATTAGCCTAATAATGGTCGGATTGTGCTCGTAATGCAACAAAATCGAATGGAACTTTTTAAAAGACCGGGAATCTAGCTAGGGAAAGCACATCATATGCATATTTATATGAATATTTAATCAGCCTTTTGCTGTCAATTAGAAGAAAATACGCATTAATTTTCGTGAAATGGCGATCAATATCGCCAAGAAACATTCACTGGCGCCAAAAATTGCGCATTGTGAACATTCAATATGTACAAGATGTGCTTTAATTTAACAGTACATTTACCTGATTATTGAAGTCTATTGCTGGACTGGATTCAAGCAGAGTCATTCTGGATTCAAGTACTGGTCGTGTTACGTTGGCGTAGTGGGTACAATAACGTAGTGGAGAAGTAGCTACTTCAATGACGGCGTGTCCAATCCAGCTTGGCGCGATCTTTTAAACTTAATATTTTCTTAAATTTATTGTTGTCACTGGTGTCGGTTACAGTCGCTCTCATAGATAGCCCACAATGAAAGCGGCCACCACAACTGCTTCTGTTCAAGCGAACCAACTCATGAATTCTTCCGGTATTCTTGAAAGTACTGAAACGTAATAGTGCGGGCGCCACTTCCACCCTGTACGTAAAACGTCCTTCACACGCAAAAATGAGTGTGGCGTTCAATTCCACTTTTTAATTTCCGTTTCTGCGGCAAACTCTCAAATCAAAGATCCAACAACAGCAAAGTATTCCGTCTCTGTTGCAATGTCTCAAAGCCGAAATTCCGAGACCGCTGTATTTCTAATGTAAATACACAGACCAGTAAATATCAGTGAAGTCCCGGCCAGCCAGCCAGCCAATCGTCGGTAAACCAATCGTTGAATTTCTTCTCCACCGGCCAACCAATCGCTGAACAGCCAGCCAGCCAATCGCGGGCAAACCAATCGTTGAAGTGCTTCCCATCCGGCCGACCAATCGCTGAATTTCTTCCCCATCGGCCAGCCAATCGTTAAACTTGATCACTCAGGCAGTCAGTCACTCACCCAGCGACATTCGCGTTTATAGGGGCCTGGCCGCTGCTCGGCCCAGCCCAAAAAGATAAGAAGAACTTCCAAATGTAGCAACCAGCCGAATCTAGCCCTGAGCTGTATGCAATTGTCTATAGTTAAGATCTACAACCCCATTTCCAAAAAAGTTGGGACACTATGCAAAATATAAATGAAAACAGAATTCAATTCTTTTCAAATCATTTGAACTTTATATTTATTTGAAAATAGTACAAAGTCAATATATTAGATGTTGAAACTGAGATATTTAACTTTTTTTTGGAAAATATGTGCTCATTTTGAATTTGATGCCAGCAACACTTTTCAAAAAAGTTGGCCCAGGGGCATTTTTATCACTGTGTTGCATCACGTCTTCTTTAATCAACACTCTGAAAGCGTCTGGGAATGAAGGAGACCATCTGCTGTAGTTTTGAAAGCAAAATGTTCTCCCATTCTTACTTTATGTTGGATTTCAGCTGCTCAATACTTTGCAGCCTCCTTTGTCATATTTTTCACTCATTATGCATAATGCAGCACATACAATCTTACTGCAGGGCCATGGTGTTGTAATACGTGCAGAGTATGGTGTTTTGCATAGTGTTGCTGAAATGAGCAGGGTCCTCCCTTAAAAAGGCATCTGGATGTCAGTGAATATTGCACCAAAACCTGTAAATATATCATTCACCGTAAGTGGTGTCTTCACAGATGCACAAGTTACCCATGCCATGTGTACTAACGGACCCCCATACTATCATGGATGCTGGCTTTTGAATTTTTTGCTGATAACAAGCCGGATGGCCCCTCTCCTCATGGCATCCATGATTTCCAAAAAGAATTTCACATTTTGATGCGTTAAACCACAGGGCAGTTTTCCACTTCATCTCGGTGCATTTTAAATAAGCTCGGGCCCAGAGAAGGCAGTGTTTCTGGATATTTTTTATATATGGTTTAATCTCTACATGGCATAGATTTAACTTGCATTTGTGGATGCAGTGGCAAACTGAGTGTATTGACAATGATGTACAGAAGTCCATGCAGTGATTTCCACTACAGAATCTTGTCTGTTTTTAATGGAGTGCTGCCTGAGGACCTGAAAATCACAGTCATTCAAAATTGTATTTTAGCCTTGTCCCATGCGTAGCTAGATTTTTCTTGATTCTTGGAATCTTTTAATGATATTATGCACTATAGAGGATAAAATCTCCCAATTCTTTGCAATTTTAAGGTGAAAACATTTTTTGTAAATTGTCAAACTATTTCCACATGCAGTCTTTCACAGAGTGGTTAAGCCTTCTCCATATTTACTTATGAAGGATTTTTATACCCAATCATACTGACCTGTTGTGAAATAATCTAATTAGCTGTGAGATGTTCTTCCAGTTAGCATCATACAACTTTTCCAGTCTTTTATGGTCCCATCCCAACTTTTTTAAAATATGTTGCTGTCATCAAATTCAAAATGGGCAAATATTTTCAAAAAACAATATAATTTTTCAGTGTAAGCATTTGATACATTGTCTTTGTCCTATTTTCAGTTAAATATAGGGTTTTAATTGATTTGCAAATCATTGCATTCAGTTTTATTCACATTTTACACAGTGTCACAACTTTTTTGGAAATGGAGTTGTTGTTCAATAATTTTCAGACTGATTATCTTTAACCTTACATGTTAGCACTGGTTGTTTAAAGAGAAGTATATGTTGGAGTAAAAGTTCTTTCTACTTTTGCCACCTAAGACGACATCTTTTCAAGTATAAACTTTATTCTGCAAATCATATTGTTATTAGGCAATAGCCTATAGCTTTGTTTTTTTTAAAATTTAATTTAATTGCTTAAAGCACATAAATATAATTATGCATAATACCTCATTTTGATTTATTATTTAGACTGTTTGTAGTCTGTTAAGTTTAAATGTTCGTCCATACTATTGCTCACCATTATAGAACGGGACATCTACTTTGCATAAACGCACAGCTGGTTGTAGAAGGAATAAAGTTTTTTTCCGTTCCGTATTTGTTTTTGTCATTAGTCTGTTTTCTGTTTAATATTAGTATAACATAATCCAGATTGCATGTGTGTATATCTCCCGACATTTTAGAGCACCAGTAATGTTTGTGTCAGTAACACTCATTTAGTGTAGTTTTTGTCCCTATGAACTTTCAAACACATTCTCTATTATTATAATGAATACAGTTACAGTACATTTGATTTAGTTTGGACCAATGAAACATACTACTAATCTCCATAAATAGCTTTTAAAATGAATTTTTAGTTATTATTCATGCTAGAATATTTAAAATCCATGTTCTGATGTTATTATGATTTTTTTAAATTGAGACATCCATTTTGGTGGTTAATTACATAATGCACCTAATTATAACATTTTTATCATAAAATAGTGTCACGCCCGCATTTTGTAATAACCACTGCAGTATAACTCATTACAAAATGCGGCAAAGTTTACTACATATTGCATTCAGGATGTTCATTACAAAATGTGGCAGATTACAAAATGCGGCGTTATTACATAATGAAGTGAAAATTAATTACATTATTACATAATGCAGTGTTACAACCCCTTAAAGGGAAAAAAGAGAAAAATTGAAAAAAATGAAAAAACTCACTTTTGGGGTTAGTATGCTAAAATCTCTGTAGGGGTTAGCAATGTTAACCACTCTGTGGGGGTGAGCAACGTTAAACTCTCTGTGGGGGTTAAGAATGTTAAACTCTGTGGTGGTTAGCAATGTAAAGCTCTCTGTGGGGGTTACCAATGTTAAAATCTCTGTGGGGGTTAAGAACGTTAAACTTTGTTGGGGTTACCTATGTTAAACTCTCTTTTGGGGGTTACCAATGTTAAACTCTCTGTGGCGGTTACCAATGTTGAATTTTCTGTGGGGGTGACTGATTTTAAACTCTGTATCGTGGGGGAGGGGTTTCCTGAGGACAAACTGCATTTGGTGTAACAGAAGCTGCTGATGGAGGTGTCGCAGATGGAGGCGGAGAAGAAGCTGTTTGAGAAGAAATATAATGAGTCACTCCCCGCCGCACTTCTCTCGCTCCGCTCCGCCAAGGACATCTACGGCTCCAGCGGAGTCCAGCTCGTTCCCGCCTACCTGCTGCTGGCCGAAGCAAATATCGGTGAGGTCACCAACACGCGACCATGCCCCTTCCACGCCTCATCCTTAGTCACATTTCAACCTGGGTGCTGTCCTGTCTGTGCTTACATTTCACCTATTGGAATTTGGAATTATTGAGCCGAGTACTGAAACACATTTTCACACACTGTGAGATAAAGACAGAAAAACGTCTTTAATAGATTTTCTCAAAATCAACATTTTGTCACTGAAGTATTTTTAGCGCTGGGGTCTTTAACCCCTTTGCTCAGAAGCCAAATTTGGCTATTTATGGGTTACCCAATTTAATGCTTTATAATTCAGGATTTAAGCTTCATAAAGAGGAAAAGTGTGGCTTTACTCAGAAAAGACACTTACAGAATTTAGAATTACATCGTATTTCAGTTTATTTTCATGATTTTGGTAGAGAAAATGGGCTGCAAACATAAAAAATCTTCATGAGAATTCACCATTGAAATTGCAAAAATAATAATACTGAGAATTGAAAAACTGCTGGGGCTTAAATCTATACATTTCTGGGATCATAAACTCATTGACCACAAGTAGAATTCATCTTCAACATTACATTCTAGATTACCTACATGCTATTAGCCAAATTATACAGCTATCCAAGTGGCTCCCCAAAGTCTGAGATCCCTAAAAATGATGCATTGTCAAATCATAAAATAATCATGTATTTAACACAAATAAAGTTTTGAGGCATGAAATTTAATATGAACTAATGATTTTCTGGTTGAGTTTAGAATGAATTTATCAATATCAGTGCAGCTGAACATCAGTGGTCACCAGTAACCTCTCCAAACACAAAACATGCCTTTTCTCCATAATAAAGTTTAGAGTTTTGTCCATTTTTTTTCAAAGTCCCCCAAGCCAGCACACATACTCATTAAATGAACTGCTAATTAAACGGTCAGAACATTCACCCTGCAATGAAACTAGCAGTTCCGACTTCCGAGCTCACAAACTCATTTCAACACTTATAAGGAACAAGTACAACTCACTAACTCAGTAATATCTGAATTCTGAAATATACCTTATTTTAACAGAACAGACACTCCACTTTCAGGGAAGATCAAACAATATATGCCTCCCTAGATTCAACAGAACGGTGCAATGAATGCACCAGGGGGTCCACCCAAATGCATGGGCAGTTCACGTTTTAAACAGGAAAAAAACCTCGGCATTCGACTTTGTTGAATACGGTATACATTCCAAAACAAAAAGCAAAAGTAGCAGCCTAACGTTTTTCATTGAATCCCTCCTCTAGAGACCGATGTGTTCAGTAGAAGGAACCCTCCGGTCCTGTTTCATTCGAAATAATTCCCATTGACCATGTCCTTATCTCATTTAAATCCAGTAAATGTAACTGAACACTTCAAGGCCAGTTTTGCGAGTCTTTTTTTCTATAAATCGCGTCTATTTTAGCCGCGCAATGTGCGCAACATAAACAGGAACCAACCGAGCTTGCTGATACGCATAGGCTTGTATGCTCTTATGTTTGTCCAATCAATGTGTTTCACATACTGTGGAACGTTTAAACACTCAGGAATTGGATAAGAAACAAGCCAATCAATACATCGTTACTGGGGAAGTTTCACGAGGGCGTTAACTATAACTGTGCAGTTACGCAGAAGAGCCTGAGTGTATAATTGAGTGATTGGCTATCAACACCAGTACTTGGTTGGATATAAGGAAGCGCTGAATTTGTCAATGAAGGAATCTACACGTAAATCCACGGTAGGGAAGGACGCATTTTTTGTATGTGATGACTGTAATTGACAGTAGAATGTGAAAGAATCAATACCATGTCAAATTTTTTGCTTCAGAAAACTGATTTTTCTGAACCACTAATTGGAATACCGTTGGCTCACTGTAGCTAAAGTGGTTGCTACAGAGGACAACGATTTTTTCTGTCGCAAGAGATCATTTTTTTTAAATGCTGGATCGATACTATGGGCAAGGATATTGACCAGTTTGCACATCAGGCTTAACTGAGGAGTTTAAAGGGGACCTATTATGCTGATCCTTCTTTTAATACATATTAGTAATGTTATAATGTTGGTTGTCCATACTCAACCTCTGAAAAGTTTCTAAACATAAGATACAGAGGTTTTGCCGTGATCCAAGAACGTGATTTCGTGAACGTGATTTCCTCTCTGAACAGCTCCTCCCGAGATCTTTGCGAGATCTGGGCAAAACATGACGTCAGGTTGTGCCTTCCAATTAGTACAGACCTAGCCAGAGCCAATCACGGCGCTGGACCTGCCCACACCGGAAACTATTCTAGCAGGCACTAACAATGGCAGATCATATTATGCCTTAGTAGCGTCTACACTTTTGGAAATGCAAAAGAAGAATCGCAGATCATTTGAGGTGCAGTTTTGTCAGTATCTCTCCCAAAGCTGCTTGTCCATTTACTTTTGGACGCGAAGAAAAACACCAATTTCTCTTCCAAAAGAGGATGCCACCAAAATCAGTGGGTAGCTTTTTTTGTTTGCTGGCAGCTAACAGCCATGGCCAAAGGGAACATTAGCTGTTTGTGCTCAGCATTTCACCAAAGACGGCTTTGTTAATAAAGGACAATTCGACACAGGATAAGCGTTTCAGCTGCTTCTCAAACCTGAAGCAGTTGTATCGATCAAGCGCTCGGAGCCACAAGCTGTAAATAACGATATAACAGCAAATAATGTAAGTGAAGCTAACGTGTTACGGGTGGCTAGCAGGACTGCTAGCGATAGTTAGCACTAACAACTGGCCTCAAACGCAGGCTTTGTAAAATGTCTGAAGATAAAGCCTGTATTGGTCATGACTGTCCGTGACTCACAGATACAGAAGCTGTAAGTTGCTTTTACTGCATAAGCCAACCTGACGTGATAGCCAGTTGATTGTGGCTGTAGCACAGCAGCTAACGTAGCCAAGTTACTGTTGCTAATGTTTGTGTCCTAAATACGCAAGAGTAATATCAGGGGAAATTCTACAGAAGGTGTGTGAACGTAAACCTCATTTGAAGCTAACTTTTAATACTTGTTTGTAATTTGGATGCTTGGTACAACTGTCCACAGTAATGGAACTTGCTGTCTGTAAAACCTGTATTGCAAGGGTTTGTCTCGGTGGTTATGACCTCTTGGTTACCAGCTACTGCATGTTAGTTTGCGTGCCGCCGTGCTAATTAAAAATGCTCCTGGTTAACTTATATGCAGTAATTCTGATCGGTCTGCTTGTTACTTTTGTAAGCATCAATGTGGCAGTTTCATCATAACGTTGCCCGATTGTAGCCACTACAGTTGAAGCGGCTGCTTGTGATCGCTTCACTTATCCATGACCGGGATCAGCTGGATCCCCATCACAAATATCTGGGCTAGCTCTCTGATTCTACCATGAAAGCAATCGCGAAACGCCGAAGCTCTAATGTGTCTGGTATAACAAAGGATTTCTCTGCACTACCGTGACATAATTTCATCCCCCTTTAGAAATTGTTGTGGGTAATAAAAAGCCGAAAAAGGCGGAGATTAAATGGGAAATTCTTTCCTGTAGAAGTGATCGATTTGCTAGCTCCACATAAGCAACTTGTCCTCGCTAAAAGAACTTACGGTCTGCAAAACCTGTATTATGTTCATAACATAACCCAGCTCTCTCTAGCTGTCGCGTACTATCCATAAAGCTGCTTTCACATTGGACGCGAAACAAATTTTTCGCGGGACAGATTACATTCAAAGTCAATGCAAAGACGCGAATACACGCATTATGGGCGCATTAAGCAGCTTTCACACCGGACGCGAAATGAATTTTTCGGGCGAGAGATTAAATTCAAAGTAGCCTAAATGCAAAGACAATGCATCGACTTTGAATGTAATCTGTCGCGCGAAAAATTTGTTTCGCGTCCGGTGTGAAAGCGGCTTATCATGCCCATTTTCTGCGAGCAAACGCTGGTCATTCCGACGCAATAAGTAACCATTACCACGGGCAATTTCCGAAAAGGCCGTTTAGCCTGGAGCTTTCGCCCCTTCGTCATACACCAGCGCAGAAGCTGTTTGTTACTCCACGCTAACAACACACCACAGCTATGCACACGAACCAGCAGGTCCTGATAATACACACCGAAGCAGTCCATAAGTTGTTGGTCCACTTTCTGCTGCTCCTCACTGTCCATGTTTCCCTCTAAACTCAGACCCACCGGATTTCTACGGTCTCCAGTCTACACTTGGGTTTGTCGACCCGTTCTACAAATGTGTCTATATGGGGTGGATTCTAGCTTTCCCTCAATCGTAGCTATAGGGTAGAAACACCGGTGTACTCACCATAGTAGCTGTAGGTAGACAGCAAATTTGAGCTTGAGCTGCCAGACATTTGCACTGCGTCCTCCACTTTCGCCATTGCGTTTATTAGAACAAGTGAATTTCATTAGATCTATACACATGTACTGCGTTTGATTGCGGAATATGCCTGTCGATTCCTTTGGGAGATGCGTCTCAGTTTCACTCTGAGGAGGCGGACCCGGAAAACTGCATTCTGCTGCCTTGTCCCGCCTAGATCCGCCCTCCACAGAGCTGGCCAGTCAGAAGAAAGTGGGCACACGGGATGTGGGGGCCATAGCAGAAGAGCCACTCCAACGAGGTGTTTCAGGCAGAGACTACAATGGACTACAAATGGGGTTTTTTGTGGATGGCAGTATGAGCTAAATAAGGACCCTGTTTAGGACTTTGAACGATCAGGAGTACTCTAGGGGAGTCCAAGATCAAAATATAACCTTGGAAATATAGCAAAATGGGTCCCCTTTAATTCATGCAACTCTTGAAAAACAGGGAGTGGAGTGAACTTCCCCATATTCAAAACCGCGTTTGAACTCTGCTTGCTTGTGAATATTCAGTAACTGATCCTGGGGTGCTATCTAGTGATCAAGTACAGTAACTGCGTGCTTATACTTGCAGTTCCATAGACGCAAGCGTCTACATCTGCAGAAAGGGGTTAATTAGCAGACTTTATAGATCTGTCATCTCTATTCAGACCCTTTTTTCTCAAAATTGATGTTTTGTGATGCAAGTACTTTTAGCACCAGGGTCTTCAATTCATTCCCTTTGCCAATTCATTTCATGGGAAATTTTTGTGACAGAGCTCAAGCAGTAATGTTCACATTCATTTAATGAGTATATTATTGTAAGGGCAGTGCTTCGTACTCAGTTCAGGTGCACAGAGCGCAGGAAGTTGAGGACTGGACTCAGGTGCAAGGATGGACTTGGTAGTATTTTTTATGCCTACTACGCAGCAGAAGGCACGAACGAAGCAATACAAAACAAACAGGGATCGAGGTTCCTTAGTAAACATTAAGACTCTGGGCATTAGCTACAGTAACAATGTATTACCAGCGGCCTGCAGTTACGTGTTCCCAGGGGCTTCAGTAACCTCACCCTTTACCGCTCGATTGTCCTCAAGCTGTATCGACTGAATGACCAAGACCAATCCATGATCCATAATAAGAAATGATAATGAAAAAAATGAATGCCTATTGCCAACATTAATACAATTGATACAGCATTGTTAGGATGGAAACATAAATGCAAAAAAAAATCTGAAACTTCAAGCTGACTTCAACAGCATTTATTTTCGGGGCCATCAATCAGCCTGTGCGAAAATCTGTGCTGTTTCACAGGCCAACAGAAATTATAAAACATTGATGTTTTACATAGTCATTTTTAGCCCTTATAATTTTGTGGTGTAATGATTACATTCAGAATACATTCTCGGTCTGAGCAATTGCTTAATGAGCGACAAATATCCCATTGCTAAACATTATAGGTTTTAATTCTTTGAAAATCTGTGCTGTTTAGACGGAGGGGGTGATCATCTTCAACGTCTCTAGACGAGCACAGGAAATTTAGGTTTAAATGAAGAAAAGACATTGATGTTTTTTATTCATGTGAGTTTTTTGTAGTCATTTATGTGCCCAGTTTAGGTTTAAAACCTGTTTTACCTGTTTTTCTCATCATAATTTTCCTAATCTATATGAATGGGTTTGTAATGTATAACAATGCTTATCAAAAATAAGGCTTTTTACTTTTTAGACTGTCGATTTTTGATTCTACCAATTAGATTTTGAGCAACTTTTGATTCATTCAATCAGGAGAAGTTGCTAATCAGGAGAAGTAAACTGCAAGAGGTTTAGGCTATTAAGCAGTGAAAGGTGAGGTTACCGCTCGCCTTTATTCTTGCCGACGGACCGTCACTGTGTATTACAAATAGAAAACAAACAGGAATTGAGGTTCCGTTGTATTAAGTGCTGGAATAAACAATAACACCATTAAGTATAAAGAGTTATAGTGGATACATGCGAAAAGCGGGGATATACGTCTTATACAAAGACTAGAATACAACACATGTGGTTAGAAGACTTTGCAATGACTGAGTGCGCACTGCTACCACTCGGTGGAAATGACAGGCAGCTGCAGGTAATGATGAGGAGTGTGGATTGCAGTCCGGGTCTTAATAGGCCGGTGAGCTGGATGGCTGGCGGCATGATCTTACAGTTATGTAATTGAAAGGGTAATTAAAATGGCCAAATGGCCAGGCAAATCACAAATCACAGATTTCTGAACAAACATTGTCTTCCAAATAGATGCAATTCTCTGATTTTGTCTCCACAAGGGTTTTGTTTTTGTTGTCATTCATATCAGATTTCAATCTGAAGTGCTCTTAGTAGTGTTATGCTTCAACCTTAGAATAAACTTTTCCTCGATGACATCCCTCATAGGCGTTAATAAAGAACTTGCAATTCATGCCCTTCTTAATGTTTCTAAATGTCTCCACAACAAGCAAAATACTGTGAAATGACCTGATGAACCAAATGACTGCTGAAAGATGAGAATATCTTAAAACACCAACGTAACATAGTACCGCCCGTATTGGACATGCCCTCTCATAAAATGTATATTTCTGAGTATGTTTCTCTGTGTGTGTGTGCGTGCGTTTGCGCGCATGTGTGTGTGGGTGTTATGTGCGCGTGTGTGCCCGTGTGTGTTTGTGTGTGCATGTGTTGTGTGCGCGCGCGTGCGTGCGTGTGTGTGTGTTGTATGTATGCATATACCACAGGCCTGGGTAATCTCCCCCAGGCAGAGCCGTACCTGTCCCAGGCTGACTGGATGGTGCTGCAGACTCCAGACTGCAGCCGCACAGTCCACCACAAGCTCCACCGCTGCTTAGGCCGACTGCACATTGCTCAAGGCAGCCTGCAGGAGGCGCTGTTTCACCTCGCTAATGATGTAAGTCCTGAGGCTCCATTTTATGTGCTTCCTGGGGGGATTGATTGGCAGAACAGAACTCACGTGTGTGGAAAATGTGATTTTCTGCTGAAAATAAATGGAACATTTTTATGAAATTTCTATTGCTTTGTGGTTCTTGTGACTGACTTGTGTCATTTGAGCAGATCTACTATGTGAGTGAGGAGTATGGCCTAGACAGCATTGTGACATGCGGCGGCTACTTTCTGATGGCAGATGTGTTTTTTAAGCAAGGAAACATGGACATCGTAAAGTCCCTCCAAACAGAGGTATGAAGCGTGTTTTACAGGAGACAGCGTTTCACGTTTGAGCCTCACTGTTCTTTATTGACTACGATGGTTTAATCTGTGTACATATTTGTTGCTTTTATATTTATGCATTAGGAACAGCTAAATTTAGACTTGTCAACATATATTTTGTGTGTGTGTCTGTGTGGTGTTTTTGCATGTATTCCTTTGCATGTCTGTATGTTCTGTCTCTGTATCTGTGTGTATGTGTGCGTGCATTTTGTCTGTATGGTGTTTTTGTATGTGTTCCTTTGTGTGCATGTGCGCATGTCCTGTTTCTGCATCTGTCTGTGTGTTTATATGCACGTACACATTTGCGTGTGGGTGTGAGCATTGGCTGAGTATAGGTATCAAATATCTGGCACTCCCAGCTCAGTATCCTCCTGGAGAAGCGTATAGATGGCACCATTACACCTGAGGACTCTCCAGGTGGGTAAAAGACATTGTTTCATGTGAAAAATGCAGCTCAAATGGAATAGAAACACTTAAGACATGCTTAACTTGGAAATTTTCTATGTGAATTATGTGGTCACAAACACAGTAGTCCGTGTTATGTTAAACATGTGCTAGAATTAAGTGCTTAATTCTGAAACTGAATGAACAGAAATGCTGTGTAATCTGTCTCCAACCTGTCTAAAGAAACTCGCATATTAAAAGGGATAGTTCACCCAAACATGAAAACTTAATCATCTACTCACCCCCTGGCTAACTGAAGGGACAGTGTGTTGGGTACGGTTCTGGGACCAGATGTGAGAGTCGAGCAGTGAAGGAAAAATGGGATTTTATTGGAAAGGGGGCGAACCCCCGCAGAGCAGGAGGCGACAGTACAAAGTCCACAATCCAAAATCAAAATCCAAAGGGCGAAATCCAAATCGTAACCAGGGCAACAAACACAAAAATCGTGGTCGGGCAAAATGGGTATGGTACACAGATGCAGGCAGAATATCCAAATCAGAAGCAAAAATCAATAATCAGGGACGGTCCAGTCAGAAGAGAAACACAATAGAGAACAAGGCAAAAACAAGCATGGCAAAAGGAAACGTTCTGACGGGGAACTGCTGTGAAAAGACTGCTTAAATACACAAGGGAAGTCACATGCTATGATTAGGATCAGGTGAAGAGGATCAGACTAATTACGTGGGAGCAAACACGAGGGAGAACCTAACCACATGAAATTGGCAAAAGCCAAAACGCGGACAGGGATCACAAGACAGCCTATGACAAAACATACAGCTCCGGTTAGGGAGTTCTAGTGTGCACAGATAATGAGAGGCAGGACAGAGTAGAGCAGGTGCGGAGGATCCGCTGAATTTGCAGCAAAGACTAAGTGAAGGCAAGAGGCGGAGACTAGAACAGGGCGAGTGCTGAGAGCTTGTTAATCAATTAGTAAGTGCAGCTATACAATCCCTGGTGCTCGTTAGTAAGTTAGTATTATATACAATGTTAGTCTTGGTTAGTATCTTAACAAAATAATAAACTGTTAGTATGGGTTAGTAAAATAGAAAAGCAAGGCGAAGGAAGCAAACGAGATTAGAAGGAATGTTTGAAACCCAGAAACCATGAAATCACCTAAACATGTGACACGCAGGACTTGGGGAGAAGCTGTAGCTTAAAAGACCAGACAGGGGAGACAAAGTGCAATGAAGGGCATGGGCAAAGACATGGACCGGACGAAAACAGAAATGTGGATCTGGCATGGCAAAAACAAAAACATGGCAAAGAACTAAAACTAGGCAGAACATGGCAAAACAGAACAGGCATGGCAGAAACATAACACAGTGAATTTCTTTCATCTCTCAAAACACTTTCGGAGGTTCAAAGAAAAATAGCTTTGAAGACAAATCCAAAGCAACTGAAGTTTTTGGTGGCCACTCTTTCAAGCATAAAAAAAAAACATTTAAAAACCACAAAATGCCATTATACTGCTCATGTGGCATAATGCACTCGTCTGTTAGCCCTGACATTCAAATTTGACTTGAAAAGGCCTTTTTCACTGTTTTTTTCACCTAAATGTCCAATATAGCCTCTTGGCTTGGAGCCGTATTCTTCTTCGCAGGAAAACGTCTAAGATTCAAGGTCCGATATCATGGAGGACTCAATGAACTAAAAGACGAAGAAGAAGAGAAAAAAAACTTGCGGTAGCCTCAAACTTGTGTTTACATGCAAGCCGGAACTATCGCCACTCACAACAGAGAGAAGTCTGCTGATGTTTCAGTGATGTTATTACAAAGTGCAACAAAGGCACTTGCTGATCACTGAAACATCAGCAGACTTATCTCTGTTGCGTGTGGTGATAGTTCCAGCTTGCACGTAAATACAAGTTAGAGGCCACGGCCAGACTTTCTTCTCTTTTTCTTCTGTCTTTTAGGTTATTGAGTCCTCCATGATAACAGTCCTTGAATCTTAAGATGTTTTCCCTTGACTTCATTGGGCATTTAGGTTAAAAACGTGAAAAATATGTCTCTTTGAATGTTGGGGCTTACAGACACTTGGATTTCACCACAAGAGCAGTATGGAGGCATTTTGTGTTTTTTTTTGTTGTTTGTTTGTAATGCTTGAAATAGTGGTCACTGCTAAATTAAACTTCAGTTGCTTTGGATTTGTCTTCAATGCTGTTTTTCTTTAACACTCCAAGAGCGTTTTGAGAATGAAGGAAATTCACCGACCCTTCAATTAGCCTTTGATAGAGCAGATGAGTGAATTTTCATTTTTGGGTGAACTATCCCTTTTACTCTTTTCATGATTTTTATTGAGCATTGACTGCCAGTGTTCAGCATTACTTAAATCATATGACATTCTGAAGCGTTCAACAAGATCAACAAGATTATCCACTCTGTCAGCATAGCAAGTGCTCTGAATAGGGGATTTCTGCATAAGAAATACGTGGTAATTGGATAATGAATATGATGTCCATCGTGCTGAGCTAAATCAAGTCAGTTTTTGTACCAACTTACTGGTCCCCCGTTCTGTTTGTGCAGTGCTCCTGCAATCTGGAAAAACCTAGTGTGTTTCAGTAGAAATTGAGTTTGACCCATGAATTAAGGGTGGTGAAAATCTGAAAACACTTGCTGTTAGTGTTTTTTGAAATGTCAAAATCAAGCTTCTATTTTTAATAATTCAGAAAAATCGAGAATTCAAAAGCTTTTCTTTAATTGCAGTAATTGCTCTGATTAACTTAAAAGGTTGTTTCAGATCACAGGGAGGCCAGCCACTCTACATGTGGGTGTATGTGTGTATATTTATATACATATAACATGATAGTCGGATGTCTTGTGTCCCTAAGTGCTTAACCCTGAAATCAGATGCCGCACTTAGACTGCTTGGCTCAGCTCACTGATAATGTAGGACGCTGCGGTGTGGGCCAGACTCTTAAGCTCGTGGCCCAGTCCTGAGGTGAAGCTTGTTTAACGCAGCACTTTGGTCTGTTAAGTGGGTTACAGGATGTGCTTGTGCACACCATGAGTATTTGAACAGTGACACAGATGTATGAAAAACTTTAACAACAGAGGCAGTTTCCTTATGGTGGTGGTATTAGCTTTCCATGTGGGGTGGAATTGTGCAGGAATCGTAGCTCCTTAAAGGCCCATTCACACCAAGCGCGAATTTCCATGCGGATTATTCGCGTGGATATTTATAGAAGCTTATTTCATGGGTTCTAATGTAAGCTTGCACACCAAGGCGGAAGTTTCGTGCGGCAGAAAAAACATCCACACGGATTTAAGCTTCTGCGAAAATCCGTCTGCGAAACTAGACTTTTAGCCAATGAAATGCTTTGTTTCTATTCACGTTACAGCATTCAAACCTCAAACTGCAAAGTCACATAAACTAAATACAAACTCAGTACATAGCATAGTACGGTGACAAACAAAGGAGAGCGTCTCATCAATATTGTTCTCCAGCATCCTGTCCTCTATGACTAGAAGCGGGATGATTACTTGAACAACGAGCTGAAAGACCAGCTCCGGGTATCAATAATGAAAATGCTCGGTGGCTACGGAGATGACCGTCTGTCACGCAAAAATAGATGTGAGGCTAAACTTATCGTTCAGATACATACAAAAAATGTCATCGTCGCTGCTGTTGCTCTCATGGTCCAGTTTAATTAAATATCCCGCGGATTTGTTTGTATGTTGTGTGAAATTGGAACGCAAGATCGCGGAATTTCGCACCGAGTCCCGTGTGCATGGTTTCACGCGGAATTTTCGTGCAGCGAATATTCCGCAAATCTGTGCCGCTTTTTCGCCTCGCCCCGGTCTGAATGGGCCTTAAGATGGTGTCACTATCCAAATACTTTTTGGGCCTTGCTGTGGTTGGTCGAGCATGTGCCACCCAAACTGCATTTCTCATCCGCCACAGACGAGGCGCAGCAAGCGGAGGCGGATCAGATGCTGCGCTCCATGCTTGAGGTCCCGGAGGGGTGTCCCGATAACCTGCCGGACCGATCTGCGTTGCTTTTGCACTCCCTGGCCATGCTCTGGATCCTGGGCGGAGACCTGGAGAGGGTGCGTGGTTTGCAGAGGGTGCTAGTAGGGAGTGAGGTGGTGAGGACTGTAAAGGCTGTACAGCCTGGGAACCTCACAGTTGGAGCGAGCACATGAAAATACTGCAAAGTGCAGGGGTTTGGGTGAGGTGGGGGTGGAGCAATTTTTCTTCACGGTATCCTATGCTGGGAGGAAGCGATTTGTTTGGCAGCACGGTGTAGCAATGCTTTATCGCTGCTTATCTGTGGAGTTTGCATGGCTTCCATCCCACAGTCCTAACACATGCACTTCAGGCTAATTGGCTGACATGCAGGTGTGTGTGTGTGTGCAAGTGAATAGTGCGCGTGGCCTTTGAAGGTTTAGCCAACCATCCAGGGTGTGTTCCAGGCCCTTGCCCAATGCATGTTGGGATAGGCTCCAGTCCCCATAGTGATCTGCCACAGGAAAATTTTGTTAAGTTGAATAACGGATGGATGAACCTGTGGGTGTGGCAGCACTGACCCCGACACACATCCGGACCCCCACCTCCCCACCTCCCACCTCTCCTATACGACCTCGGCTCAGTGCCGCCGAGAGGGATTAGGGCTAATTGCTGAAGCCGAAAAGACCTCGGCGGCGGCAGGATTTCCTGGGAGCTGATGCGATTATGCGTCTGATCCTCAGCCGTGGGTCGTTGATCTGCGGAGTCACAGCCAGGCTGCTCATCCCGTGCCCTGCTCTGCTTTCCGTCCCAGGCAGACATTCATGATGCTGCTATATAGAGGCCAGGTATAAGAGCCACTTAACACGCCATCATGTATTTCCGCTCTGGACCTACACTAAAGTCTGTAAGTATCTGGCCAATGAAATTAAGTTGTAATTTCCACCTCAGGGCTCCCCAAATCATGGACCATGAGGGCCATGAACTGCTGGCTTTCCACCGTCCCTTTACCGGAGTCAGGAGAAAAGACCGTTTTGCCAATCAGTAGCACTAACTGTTCACTGAATTGCCTGGAAGGAAAGAAAACCAGAACTGGATTTGGGATTCGAGGGCCAGCTTTGGGATGCCCTGTGCTCCATGCTTCGCTCCCTCTGGGTACCAATACCCTCAAATCATGGCTCGCACTGTCAGTACTATCCATATCAGTTAAACTGTGCAGGACAGTAGGGAACTCTGCTCCTGAAAAGCCATAGCCCTGCATGCTCTTGATGCCTCTTTACTCAAACACACCTGATTCAAATGATTGTAGCTTGTCAAGGGCGTGATAATAGTTGGGTGCATTTGAGGAGAGAGATATACAGAACATGCAGTTCTATGGCTCTTTGGGAGCACAGTTCTCAACCCCTGGTATAGGAGTTCCAGCCTTTCACAACAGCGTGGCTGGGCAAATACTTACGAATCTTGCCACAATCACTCTGCGATCCGCAAGATTTCATCTTGCTGCCCTAAGTTTTGCCTGCAAACACACAGGGCAGAAGTCTTGACTTTGAAAACAAAAACGAGCCGTTGAAATGGTTACTCCTTAAATGAGTGGAGCCACTCCGGTGAAGGATGTGTGTTGTGTTCCTGTGCTGTTGGCGCCTTAGGCCCGGCCCTTGAGCTCTTTGATTTTCTCGGTCTCCCTCCCTCAGAGCTGAATGAATGTGCACTGTTGCCCCACTCCCAATGACCTTTTCTTTTAGGGGGAGGTAAGTGGGCGTATTTGTACTCCAGGAGTGATGTGTTGTTGTGCTTTTTTCCGTGCCAGGCCCCAGAGTTTGGCAAGAGGGCCCTGTTGTTCTGCCAGGCGGCGCCAGACTGCGGGCTGACCGAGCCCATTCAGAGACTGCTGCAGCTGGCAGAGGACGAGCTGCACGCTGCAGAATCGGGCCGGTCGGAGATGCCTCGCCAATCCAGCGCCCACGGCAAACACCAGCGCAGTGCCCAGTAATAACCCTCACGCTGAATAAAAAAACAGACAAAATTAACTCAATCGCTAAATAAAAACATTAATTTTGCTTTCCCCACATGCTAAATGTCAACATTAGTAGAGGTAATCCCACTCTCTAGTGAAAAGCAGCAAATAAGGTAAACCCACACACTACATTATATCATTAACTGAGGTAAATATACGCTATACATGGAAACATTAAATGAGGAAAATACGCACACAAAATAAATACCAACACTGTAAACCCACTTACAAAGTAAAGACAGGCTTGATGAACAAGCTCGTTATGGACAGTCATTAGCCTAATTGTTTTGTTTGTATCTCTTTTGGTTTTATGTTGACGTAATGCTGTCCGGCACACTAATAAGCTCCCAGATATCTGTTTGTGTTCTGCAGAATTAGATACACTGGCATTGAAAAAGGCCGGAGTGTGTTGTGCAGTGTTCCTTTATTAGTTTCCTCTGTACATTGAACTCGGGAGCAGTTTTAATGAAAAAAAGTCTGATTGCACAAGTGAACAATTTGAGATTTATTAGTTCAGTAATTAAAACAATTTTTAAATGCAGTGCACTGGAATATACAAGTACACACACAAGATATGTGAAGGTATTTATTTTTGAAAATACTGCATGGATTGTGTCTGTGAAAAGACTGTAAACAAATGCAGTGACAGGAGTCCAACTTAAATGAGTTTGAAATAGTGATATTTTGTAATATTATGAGGTTGAAATGGTGATATTTCTGACTTTATGGTGAAAGCAGGGAGTCAGACCTTGTTGTACCTTTTGAGTGTCAAACTGCTGTCATAATGGTCGACGACCAGCCTCATAAAATAAGGCATTCCTACACGCAGTTAAAACAGAACTGCAGGGTAAATAACGGGTGTATTACCTTGCAGTCTGTGCAAGTCTGCATCCAGCACAGAGACACAACAAGATTTCCATTCAACATTCTGCATGTATGAAGTCTATCACTGGTGATGCTCAGGATTTATTGCTACGATGGAAATGCTAGCATTCTCATCGGGCTTTGGACATTTTTACATTATGCCATTTTAAAATGTCCCACAGACATGAAAAATTTTATGCTTCTGTAGTTTCCAATGTTGAAAGGTCTGAGAAATAATTTTATTGCCAAATCATTTGTCTTCACCGTCAAAAGATTTTCCTCAAGAAGTATTTTTAGCTAAATTAATTGTCAGTGTGATTGTTATGTATCGTATACTGTGAAACTTACAGGGGGAAAAATGTGTAATACTCTGCTATCCCTTGGCAATTTGTGCTGAATTCTCTGATCACTGGTCATTTATATTTCCCAACTTGGTCACGTGACAGGCGAAGAAGCATTAAATAAGCAAACAAACAGATCACCCTTAGTTCCATTTCATTAGAATGACTTATTTTTATTTTACACTAAAAAAGAGGGGTGTATTTACATTGTTAAGCACGCTGAAATTTATAAAACAAAACCGAAGGTGTAGTCCAGTACATCACACTGTCAATGGTCTGAACAGTACATGGGTAAGTAGTTTATTTCTGACTTGTTTACACGTAAGGGTTTAATCATGAGTGCCTCTGAACTGGATGTGTAGCCCACATGGCAAGAGCCCAGGACTGAAAGGACAGCCCCAGCAGGACACCCCGTCTTATGTGAAATCAAATCGAAGATGCTGCAGTAATTGTTTAGCACTGGAGTGTTAATATATTAGTACAAATATGCGGAGGCCTGTTTATAGAAAGCAAGGGGAATGCAACGCCATGTTCTGTTTTTGTATGGCATTCCATCCCATTTCATTTTCGGAAAAGTAAAAGAACCACTTTAAATACAATCAGAATGGAGAAAATAAAGTATAAATACATCTCTGGTATCCATCCATCAATATTTACCCTAAAGCATACCTCATGTTAAATGTAACACACATTATAAATGGCCCAATGGAACTTTCAAATGCAGTCAGTTAACATTTGGAGATAAGTGGACCACCGTTTCAACAGAAACAGACCTGCTTCATTCAACCACACTTCCAAGTCGGCACATAATGGAAATTCAAAAGAACTCAATGATTTAAAATGTCCATTCACCCTCTATTATTACTATAAAAGACAACACATTATTTGATGTTAAACATATATTATTTCATTCCGTACGTTAATTCAGTTGGTTTTTGAAAATGCCTGCCTATTTCAAATCTGATGACCGCAACAGACTCCAACCAAGTTCAAGCAGGGGAAATTCAGGACTAATATTGATATGACAAGTTATAAAAATAAGGTTGAAGTGACACAGGTTTGTTAAACGAACTAATCATGCGATAGCATAAAAGGAATGTCCAAATAAAGCCTGCCCCAGATGGTGCAACTTTGCCTGAGGCAAGTGACACGCATGTATACCGCATCAGGCAATGTTGCACCGTGTGGGGATGGTTTTTGCTGCATAACTTCCTCGCGTGACAGTGCAGCAGCGTATCTAGCATGCTAGATATTTTTGCATCACGCGAGGAAGTTACTCACCATGTGGGGGCTACCTGCTGCAATGTTACACGTGCTCGACCAATCACAACGTGCAGACTCGTCATATGATGTGCAGACGAGTCACATGATATAGAAAATGGCGGCGCCATGCTAAATCCTCGGCCAGGATGTCTGTTACAGTTTCAGAGGGTGCCGCCATTTTTCTGTATCATGTGACTTGTCTGCACATCACATGACAGGTCTGCACGTTGTGATTGGTCGAGCACGTGTAACATTGCAGCAGGTAGCCCCCACACGGTGAGTGGTTGAATGGCCCTGCGTTAGATTATACTCCATCATTTTGGGAACAATGGCCCCCAAAGACAAATCAGTAGGATTTCTGGCATTTTGCCTTCTACTGTGCATAATATAAATCCAAGATGGAAGGAAACCAGTTGAATCTTGGCTCGCTAGGGGAAAGGCTGAAAAACCAGCCCTGAATGTGTGTGATCTCTGTGATCCTTCAGATGCCATGGTCTTGAGAACTGTGATGGAACTGTCACGCATGCCGCAACATGGGCTCGGAAATACTTTGGTAACTAACCAGCTATTCTTGACTATGTTGAGGCAATCACATCGCATATTTTCAATACGGAATTAAATTCACACGCTAGACCATCAAATAATGCATTGCTGCTCAGTTTTCAATGCAGTAAAGGGTGAATAGAATCAAATCAGTCCTTTCCTATTTTGTTTGCAGTTTCCATCATGTACAGAATTTTCAGAATTGGGGTTGTAATTAGAGCAGTTCTGAACGAGTGTAAAACATGTTGAGAAATGTAATATAAATAATACAAAAATCTTTGTTTTTTTGGCATTCAGATTTTGATTATCTCTTAAAATGGTTTAAATGGGAATTGGCTGAAGATTGTACATCATCACCCAGTTCCATTTAAACAAAAAATCCCTTTTTAATGTCTGCACAGGTACAGTGGTCTGTATGGTCTTCTGCACCCTCGTGGTGTAGAAATAGAAAACCACATTACTTCCCTTTGCATCAGACCTTTCCTCTTGACTTGGGATCAGTTAAAGCCTGGTGCAATTCTGGATGACACAATCTCTCTCCACAGAATAATTAAACATTTTTCTAATTGCATGTCACACTTCTATCATAATACTAATTATTCCAGAGGTAACCATCCTGCTTAAGGTGATTAAATCTAGACAGGCGGTAACATTAATTCAGTTTACGTTCCTGCCAGAAAAAGAAAACACGTAACACTTGAATGAGATTTCTTAATGATAATCTCCAAAAGACTTCCTGGAGAATTGTTTTTTAGGAGGGGGGACTACATGACATCCATGGGAGATGGAAACGCTACGAGCAGTCTTCATGTGGGGTCATTTGGGCTATGCCTCAGACAAGTGGGAACCACAACAGAAGGTGTATGTGGGGGGGGTCACTGCGGCTCGGTCCTCCCCAATTGCCAGTTTTCAGTTGTTTTGTCCCTTTCCGATAAAACGTAAGCGTAAGTTAAAACAAATAAACACGTCACAGTAAACTGTAAATGTTACTCAGCTGCTCCAATGACACTAGTGTTGCTGCTGATCAGCTTTCTGACTGGGGCTGGCTCTCGATTCCCAGGAGCAGACACTCGCCCTTGAGCCTCGCTGCCTCTTTTCCAGGAACGTAAGTAAATCTTCCCACAGTTACCTTCACAGCAGTCTCATTTTACTGAGACAGATTAGTGCACACTAACCAATTCTCCTTAAAATAAATGATAAATTAAAAAATAAAGAACATTACAAAACAAGCGAGGAAAATAAGTGCAAGTTAACCTTAATGGTGCACAGCTTCATTTTCATAACTTAAAATGTGTTTCTTCTTTTTTGTTCACTTGCTTGTTGATGTGCGTTTTTAGACAGAGGTTTTGCTAGGATGGATGCATGGCACACAGTAAGTAAACTCCCGGGAATTGTGATATTGTAAAGTAGCGCAAATGCTTGTGCCTGTTTAAAATGCTATGCTGGTATCTGTAAACTGAGCTGGTTTTGATGGGGTTTTTTTAGACATCAGTTGGCCATGGCCGAGCAACAGACTTCATCCGTGGTGTTTGACTTTCCTGACCTGTAATGGCAGAGGAAGTTACGGAAGTCAGGATCACTGAACTGTTTTCCCTAAGAGACTGTAATGACTGTTTTGGGTCGCTGCATATCCTGGACAAAATGTCAACGCAAAGTTGAACTAGCTCACAATCGTGTAATAAAGTGAAGAATTAGTTTTGACAAAAGGCCTTTTCACTTCCGATCTGTTTGCACAAATGAAGTGAAATTTTCAAAGATGTGCAAGATAAAATACTGAGGCATTCACAAAGTTCATCAATCAGTTGTGGCCAATTTAATGGCTGAAAATGGGCCAACTTAAGTAAAAACAACATCCCTTTCAGCAGATTGTTGAAATACGTTATATAAAATCTGTATGGTATAAGGCTCTATTTGGCTGAAGAGAACAATTGCTTTAGAATTACAAACGGATAAAAACGCTGGCTAAATGGCTAGTTGGCTGGAGCTGGTTCAGAGAAGTGATGAACACTATCTGGTAACACTCATTTAATTTACAAGAGGGAATACAACAGCCCTCCACGTGCGTGAGGTATAGCTAAAATCAATAACATTAATTTACAGCTGAAGCAGGTACAGCCTGATATGTATGGCCGGAATACTAAACCGACTTTAATTTAGTTTGCTATGGCAGTGAAGTAATTTTGAGGCATATCGATGTTGTAAAAAGAGCAGTTGCTCCTGATATTCCACTGTACAACTGCATAGTCTGTCTTGGGCTACTTCGCACCACTGAATGATAATTCTTCATAAATGGTTTAAGTGAATCCTTAACATGTAAGGTGCTTTCGCTAAAATAAAGAGAATGGCTTGTTGGTCAGGTGTCTGATGGCTAATTAAGCAAAATGAGGAATTTTAACATCCTTGGAGAAGCGGATGGATGTTCCGTATTTTGTTCTGGTATGACTGGCCTGTCCCCAGGCTCCGGAGCTGGATACGGCAAAGGTTGGATCTGCTACTCTTCGGCCTGGTTCTGTCTCATCTTTCTCCCCAAAAATTCTGGGACAAAAACGAGAGGCCGATCGGCTTTAGTGCACACTTTAGTTTTCAGTCATATAGCCAAACAATGGCGAGACACTTCATTTAACTCAAGATGGAGTCTGGCTACAGTCTACAGGATGATTTTAAGGGGGCTGGGGGGAGTGGCTGAGTCATTGGTGTCGTGAATCTAAGATCAATATATCGCTCCGCAGCAAAAACAATGCAACAACGTTGTTTTACTTGGTTTGCATTTTCCATTTAAGCAGCTGACATGAGAAGCGGTCAGGATGGCCTCCACAGGAAGAGGTTCTGTACTGATGGCCGCCTCTCCTATTCATTTGTTCTGGGTATTCTCAAACAAAAAATGCAAGCTAAATACACTAGCCCAAACGCAAAAGTCCTGCCACCACGCCATGACTCCGCCAATTTTACACAGCTTAAGCCAGACCTCAGGGGAACAGCCACTGACCTCGCAAGGGTTCATGGGTGTGTTGGTATAAAAAGGAAGGTATCTGCTGTGTATGTGTGTGTGTGTGTGTGTGTGTGTGTGTGTGTGTGTGTTTTTGCGAGTGCAGTTGTATTTTTGTTGTCATGTGAGGTTAGGTCATCATGTATCTGGAGAGTCACACACACATTTACACAGTTCACTCTACAAAGATATAATGCCCTCCATTTAAAGCCTCATTTTAGCTTGGCAGTGCGGACACTTACGTCCATGTAGAGTAAACCTCGCCAGTTTATTGAAATGGTCGCTGTCCAATGTTTGCAGCTCTGGCAGTTGTGCGATGCATTTGTGTATCAGTTACGGACATCACGATGCTAGACTCCCTAGAAAGAGAAAACCGTGACAACTCTGGAGTAGAAGCCATTATGCTTCCATCACACAAAATCAAACTATTCTGTACAATGGAAATCATTGGATGTTTTTGTTCTTTTCTCGCAGGGGAAACGTATTGAGCTGGGGGGAAAACAATAAACCAGCAAGAAATGGTTTTGACAAGCAGAAGAGGGGAAACTGTTTAGAAATGAGAAAAAAAGAAAAGTGGAAAAACATCTGTTTTGAGACGGTGCCTAATAATGCGATGGAAACAAAATGGCTCCATGACCAGATTTTCAGGAACAATCATTTTGCAACTGAATCTATCTAGGAACTCTACAGTGTGCTTGTGCGAGCATCTGTGTGTGTGTGTGTGTGTGTGTGTGTGTGTGTATGTGTGTGTCTGTGCGCATGTGAGTGTGCGTATATGTGTGCATGGCCGCACACGGCTCACTCAGTCAACAGTTTAATCTCATTGGCGAGTAGGGTGTTGATGTTGTACACGGGGTCTGCATGGACAGGGGGCTGGGGGTCTCGAGACTCCGGGGCCAGCTCAGGGTCACTCTCGCTGGACGTGGAGCCCACGCTCATGGTGCAGACGGCCTCGGGCAGCCCCACGCCCAGAGGGCAAACAACCTCCGGGAGCCCCACGCCCATGGCGCAGACGGCCTCGGGCAGGGCATTGGGCGGCGGGCACACATCTGGCTCACTGCAACTCTCACTGGCGCTCGACACCACTGACAGCAGCGACATCTTGCGGGTGAGCAGGCGGCTGGGCAGCAACGAGAGGGCGTAGTCGGCCACAATGCCCGCCACGTCCATGCCGCACGCCTGATCGAAGGCGATGAAGCCCACATTGGCGTTGGCCTCGCACACCACGAAGGAGCCGTTGTTCAGCTGCAGGAGGTCGATGCCGCACACGTCCATGCCCAGGATGTTGGACACCTGCACCGCCAGCTGCCGGCCCTGTTCGCTCAGTGGGCACATCATCCCCACGCCACCTGTGGGGGGCAATGTGGACCAACATCACACAGTGCACTCTGACGCTATCTGTGTTCACCATAACACGCTGCACTTTGAAATAGTGCACAATGTTGTTACATGCGACACTGTCAACTCACTCCGCTGCATGAGTCAGGTTAAGATGGAACTCATCTATATGCATTCATTTGTGCGTGCGTCTGTGTTTTAGACTGCTTATTTGATTTGGTTAGATCTGTAATGCCAGCCTAAAGTCGTTGAGGCAGTATAAAGGTCTTTTCACACCGCAGACGAGATAAAGAAATGGAATGAAAAGGCGGAATACTCGATGGCAAAATTGAAAAGCTTTGGATTTGGTGTGGATAGACTCAGAGATTAAATGGGTCAGAATTTTGTAATGGACGCGTCTTCAAAAATTTTTTCCGTTTTGTCCTTGGCGTGAAAAGGCCTTTGGGCAGGAATGGGAGAAGCTAAATGTGGAGAGGCCAAAGGATGAAATGGTGGTGCAAATTTTCCTCATCACGACACTGAGCGCGTTTACATGACATTGGAGAAAATCGATTTATTGTGTTAGTCCGACTTAAACCGGACTTTCTGAAATACTTGCGAACGTTAGTCCGACTTGAATGGCTCAGTCGAATTACTCAAAGTCGGACTAACACACCTAGATCATGCAGTTACTCGTCAGATTACTCCATCTATCCGCTTCAATCGAACCAAACTGGACTATGCGCTCTGCGCATGCTCCATAGTTGATTGTCCAGGGCTTTGACCCGGAAGTCTTGACGACTTGTGAACACTAAACTGACTAGCAACAACTCTGAACTCCGAACAACTATTAAGTTTGTACAGAACAGTAACAATCCTCATCTGCAATGGTATTGGTGCTCGAACAGTCACGTCTTCGGGACTCATAACCTCTTCCATTAATCCGCATAATTTATCGAATGACCTGCGTGTCATTTGAAAATTTTCCTTCCACTCGCCATCGAAAAACTCTTTCACAGGGACTCTCTCCCACCAGTCCTTGTTCCTGACCAGCATCTGACATGCACGGGAAGCCCAGGGGTGCGTTTACCAAAAGCTCAAATACTAACTTGCATAGCTGGAACCACTGACTGTGAGTGGATGAACCATACAAGTTGCTAACTTAGTTAGCAACTACGCTATTGGGAAACGCACCCCAGGGTAGTAGGGAGGGCTCAAAGTGGAGCATACAAAGTTTCCACCTGCGTTCGACTAATACCATAACCACCGGGGATAGCGTGCATCTCAACTACACGAAAAACAGCGTACAGCACGTAAGAAATCTACAGAGCCGTATAGTTGCCCATGTTCTCGTCTCTGGTCATGCTACCAGTTTGCCGCCAGCTAACTTGTTTGTCGATTGTTTGGTCTGTGACATAATAGGTCAACCAGAAAAATGTCCAACACGAACAAGCTGAAAGGGGGCATATCACCACCTATCGCAGCGGAGACGGACATACTTCGGGTGAATAAACTGGTTTCCCTAATGTGCATGTATACTGAGACAAGGATAGTAGTCCGATTAAATGGCCGAATCGAGCTATACCCGTAGCTCGACTTAACTGAGCATGTAAACAAACTGAGTGTTGCTCGACCTCTGGTTTTGCCCGACCAACTCTTAGCCCCACCCATGGCCCTCAGTCCACCCCCACAAGACCCTAGCCCCACCCACATTCGCCATAGCCTCATCCGTACCATATATAGCCCTACCCATACATCCACCTTCTTACCCGCCAACACCAGACCCCAGCCTCTCTGTCCTGACAACCACTTCCCCTACCCATATAACCACCTGCCACGCCTAGGCAGTCCCTAAGCCCCAGTGTGGGTCACTCACCCGGTGCCCAGGCCTGCTTACCCCACCCTCTCAGCTGCTAGCCAAGGCTACTCACCCAGGGAGCAGTTGCTCTGCATTCGCCCATCAGTGGAGCAGCGCAGCATGGAGCCGATGACACGTCCCCCCACCAGCACCACCCTTACGTCCCGCCCATGGGACTCCTTCACGTACTCCTGGAACAGGTAGGGTGCGTCGTGCCTGATCAGGTGGCTCAGATCGGACAGATGATTCTTGTCCCGGGCCAGAAACACCGCCTTACCTGAGGAGGGAGGGGCACAGAGAGCAGGGGTCACTTGAAGCAGGGGTCTCACAGCGGGACAGGTCACGCAGGGACCAAGCTGTGAAGGCCAAGGGTCAGAGAGCAAAGCGCTCACTATATGTGCCCCATGACCAAAGTCAGCTGATTAGTTTTTCCAACTGATGGAAGAATTGTGCTGATCTGTGAATACAGACAAACTTCTGTAGAGGACTTACAAATTCTGAATCTCATGTCTTCAGTCCATCTCTGAGCAAAGATATCGAGAGATGGAGAAGCCAGAGAACAGCTCTGGATCAAGTGTCCATATACTTTAAGCTTTGTATTGGGTACACAGCTAGTATGTGGAATTTCATATGATGTGCTTAAGTATGTTTAAAATGGATTCTTAGTTTTGGAAGGTAGCTGTCATAAATGCAGTCCAAAGCGCAACAGGATTGGCTCAGTTTTTACCGTGCCAGACTGACCCTCTTGGTCTCGGATTGAATCCAGCTTGGTGAATGCTGACTGGCAAGTAGCCTCACAGTGGCAGGTCTAGAACTGGGAATTGGGGTGGCACAGACACGCCCCTTTTAGTCCTGGCAAGTTCTAAATCATTTTCCTTTATTGACACGTTTTCCAATTATCGTAATTGGCAACTGAAGACACGGTTTTTCTCCATAAGCGATCTAACAGCGATGAAATCATGGGCTAAATTCAGTTGGCTACAGTGGCGAAGCCAGAACTGAGAATTGGGTGCACAAAACATCCGTTTAAAACAATTATTAGTCCTGACCTGTTCTCAGTCATTTTCATAATTAACAAAAGGTTCACTCCAAGAGCACTCCACACTTAACACGTGCTGCTTGTTCTCCCCAATTGACTGATCCCAAGCCCCGCCCACTTTCGGCTACGTCACCATGGGGAAAGCAGGGGTCTGACCGAACCTCGGACAACTTTCACCTCAGGCAGCTGTCAAACCAGGCATTTTGGGTTTCTGACGATGGTAAAACGATGTGACATGTAACAGACACTCGATATACCGACCGCGTTAAAATTGCGTTTTTTATTTCATTTCCAAAGCCATAATAAGCTTTTTAATGTATTCCTAAACTAATTTAAATAAAGATCTGAAACAGTTGTGAACTTAGTGTCTTTTTCATTGGTGATAAATGTCACAAGATAATTACAATTTACAACACAAGAATATTACAGAAGGCGCTTTTATCAAACAAACCGACGCAATTGTTTTCTCATGCCTTTTGCAGCAATATTCATTTGAAGGGCTGTAATAAAACATTTCATGCTAGCTAGCTAGCTAATTAGCCGTCCCATTGACTTGAATAGACCGCTGACTAACAACAAACGCTAGCGATTGATAACGGTCACCAGGGAGCTACCTTGGTACCCTTACTATCGCGGGGACTGCATTAACTGGGCAGTTAACAAAATTAACAAGGTGGCTAACAACCTAGCTGCTTTTAACTGACATTCAGCGACAATACTTCTTACCTGCATAATATTTAAAACAGCGGACAAGTCGCTTTGTCTGTTTCTACAGAGTTCAAAAAGACAAGGAGGGGAGAAAGGCTTGGCTGTCAGCTAGAAATCAGGAGAAAAAAGTTTTCTGTCCCCTCGATCCGTGCTGTGCAGTGATCATTTCTGAGAGCAGTGTTTTAACGAGACAGGGGCAAAGATGAAGCTTAGTAACGGAGTAGCCAGAGTTAACTAGCGCTTCCTTTTAACAACGGTGGCATTTGCCATATGATTCAATATGAACAATTCGGTTGACGGCAAATATGCTCAACCAGGGTACAATGAAGTGAGGAAACCAGAGAGTAATTTGATAACGTACACGGACATTCATCAACATTCCTTATAACGGGGAAAACTTCCAAGCACATATCTTATTAGAGGGTCATTAAAAGTCTTGGTCATGTTAACTTAACTTTTCTGCTCACACTTAAACGTTGACACAGAGTCACATTTCGATCTTCCCATTAGTAAGTGTGCCGCTTTTCATCCTCCAAAAAGCACATATTTAGGGAGACAAAATGTCGATGCCAAAATAACACCGACTCGCATGCAACACATAAGTGAACAGAACCGGCGCCGCTATGCTTGTTGTTTTGAACTCAGGCAAGGCTGAAGTTTCCTGGTTAGTTGTCCGACCTAGCAACAGTAACAATGGGAGGCGGGGCTTGGGATCGGTCAATTAGGTAAGACGAAATCATTCATCTGGACACATATTTGCTGTATTTAAATCAATGTTGTTCAAAATTGCATACCTGTCGACCCTCAAGCAAATAGCTTGAGCCGCAGGCTTTTTATAGCCTATTTAACTGACGAGTGCCACTTTTTTTTTATCAACCCACGCAATACTGAGAGTGAAAGGCAATATTTCATTGGAACGCTGACCAGTTCAATCAACGCGAAGCATTGGCCTATTAATAAGTAAATTATTTTTCTGTACTGAATTTAGCCCATGATTTCATTGCTGTTAGATCGCATATGGAGAGAATCCGTGTCTTCAGTTGCCAATTACGATAATTGGAAAACGCGTCAATAAAGGAAAATGATTGAGAACTTGCCAGGAATAAAAGGGATGTGTCTGTGCCACCCCAATTCCCAGTTCTAGACCCGCTACTGCAGCCTCAGGAGAGCTGCGAATAATTGTTCGTTACATCTGGCATTGTTCCTTGCTCTTGTTCCTCCTACTAATGCCTGTGGATTGCTCTCTGAATTAGCATGTTTGGGTTTCATCTGCCCATGTGCTGTGCGTGCTAGAGCTATGATAGCTGTGTGAAGAGAAGCAGAAATGACTGACGCGCGATTTGATGGAGAACTGCAAACTCTTAGCACTCTTCCAAGTTGGTGGCATGAGTCTTATATGAATGCTTGCACATAGGTTGCTAATTGGACATTCCAATTTGGGCAGAAATGGAGATGCCAAATGCCATCTCAAAAATGCCATCAGTATAAGTCAGGTTAGAGAAGCCAAATAGTCTCTCCATGAATTTGTTTCATCAAAAGTATGAATCTGACAGGCCATCACAGAACATACCAATTGTAGTTAAGTAACAACTAGCAATTTATCAGAGGAACCTGGAGAATGGAAAGAATTGTACGCATTACTCAGCCAGTTGCTGCTAAAAGGCCATCCAAGTAAGAACAGAAGTCCTGCCCATTATTGAGCCAGACCAACTGGGTTTGGGGTCGTAATTCTCTTTCTTCAAATTTCTTGTAAATATTATTGTATCCCCGGACGACGACTCAGTGAGACTATGGATCAGCGATCATCACGCTGCGTCTGTCGCTGCATCCGTAGGGATTTGCTTGTAAGTGCTGTGCAGAACATGAATTTCAACCGAATCGTTTCATGTTTGGCATGGGCCATGTGTGTGGTAAGGTCACAAAGCCTATCAATTTCGGGAGCGATTGCTTCAGGGGGTCTGTAGATGCACGTCAACCAGCGGGCGACCGACTGTCTAGTTTCCAAATGTTATAGATGTTATTTACAGTATTAATTTAATTTCCCAGATCAATGAAGCTTTCAGTGCCTCCCAGAATTAGTAACAAGAGCCAACAGGAGATGATAAATCCCCCAGCCCCTGCAAATTTGAAAAATTCCAAAACTGCAAAAGGCAGTACTCCAGCTTACAGTTGATCAATCTTTTATGTATACTAAATAATCTTGTGAAGTTTTCTGATGATACATGATAGCTCTGAGAGTATCAGGAATGGTGAAATGTGATTTGCTGATGGCAGCCATCTAGTTGCAAAATGACCAAGCATTAAGCTTGCAAAGTTTGATGCTGGTTGAGCTATTGGTTTTAGAGTTTTGACTGTGTTTGCCATAGTGCCAAATAATGACAGATTTACTCCAAATTTCATTGGCACGAGGCCTGTAAATGAGGGATCTAAAGTTTGGTGATGTTTGGCCTTTGCATTCAGGAGTTTGAGCTCATTTTAGCAATATAGGCCTGTAACGAAGAGCACTTAGTTACTTATAGTGGGTGGCTGTAGCCATGCAATATATAAAACCCCATGGTCCAATATTTACATGGCTACAGCCACTCACTATAAGTAACGAAGTGCTCTTCGTTACATTTGCAATATATAAAACACGATGGTCCAATATTTACATGGCTACAGCCACCCACTGTAAGTAACGAAGTGCTCTTCGTTACAAGGCCAAACCCACAAAATGTACTGCCTTACTGCGACCATACCTATAAACGTTGCAATTTTGTGTATACAGCATTAAAAGATCTTGGTCCGAAGATGATGAGTACCAAATTCATGAAATTTTTTGCACTATGTAGGAGGAGATGGAGCTCAAAGGTTTCACAAAAAAACGTAAAATGGCGAAAAATGCAATGCAAATGGGCATGACTTATATGGATACATTTGTGTGGACTCACAGAATCCAGAAAAAAAAGTGTTTTGGTTCTGGGACCTACAGTTCAGAAGTTATAATTCAAAACATGAAGTTTGTTGCTTGTAGCGCCTCCTTGCAGTCAATCTATATACACATTCCAAATTGGCAAAAGGCATCATTCCAGTACTTGTTTGTAGCTTGTAGAATGTCTTCTGAAAAAATATCAAATGGTTCTTGAGTTATGGTCCAGAGACTAAAATGATTTAATATGGATGTATAGACCATTATGCTGATTGCTATATCCCCTGCATTACATACCCGTGAGACAAAAGTGAGCATAATGAGCTGCAAAAAAAGTCTTTTTCGTTTATTCTCAAAATCCTCCATTCAAAATACTTACAAAAACCTCATCTCATTGAAGTAAGAATTGAGAAAAAATAACACTGAATTCTTATTATGAAACAAATATGTTCTCAAATATTACTGCCACCCCTTCATTTAACATGTTATGCAGCTTCCCACTGCTAAGACAGCTGCTCTGAGTTTTCTCCTTTCATGTGTGGTGAGGTTGGTGGCACATGGTGCGGGATCTGAGGCCATTCCCCCAAACAGAGTCTCCAATGATACTGCACAGTCTGAGGTTAAGGCTTGTGACCTCTCCTCTTGCACTCAATCCAAGGATTTTCTATGGGGTTTGGTCAGAGGACTGTGAAGACCATGGCAAAACCTTTATTCTGCTGCAAGTAAACAATTTTTGTGATTTTGCGGTCTGCTTCAAATCATTTTCCCACTGGGAGGTTTAACCACAGCCCATTCCAAGCCTCCTGGCTGAGGCCGTCAGGTTTTCATTTAATACCTGCTAGAATTTGACAGAGTCAATGATGCCATCTATCCTATCAATATGTCCAGGGCCTTTGAAAGAAAAACTGTCCCACAACATGAAAGATGCCCCACCATACTTCACAGCAGCTATCAGGGTATTTTCTGTATAACTGTCTTTCTGTCGATGCTAAACCCACCTTTGATGTTGTTTGCCAAATAGCTATTTTGGTTTCATCTGACCATATATCACGTCTCTGTTGAAAGTCTCAGTAACATTTCACGAACAGTTGACGGTGTAGTTTGTTGATGATTGTGGTAATATAGGTAGCGTCTGATAGTAGTTTTGGAGACTTTCTGACCCCAAGACCCAACTACTTTCTGCAATTTTCCAGCTGTGATCTTTGGAGATTCTTTCGCCAGTCAAACCTTCCTCCCCACAGTCTGTCAGTCAGTGCATACACATCCTCTTCCAGGTTGATTCTGAACATCTCCTGTCACTCTAAACTTCTTAGTTATAGCCCTGATAGTGGGAATGGGCATTTTCAACTTTTTAGAGATGATCTTACATCCATTTCTTGATTTGTGCAACTCAACAACTTTTTGTGGCACATAATCACTGTGTTCTCAAATCTTTCCCAACATGATGAATGACTGAGAGAATTTGGTCTGTGTCACCTCATGACTTCCTGTTTCGCTGTGTTACCCAGCAAAACAGGATGTCACGGTTGAACACTTAAGAGTTCTTAATCAAACAGTTGAATGTATCAATGTAAAACATGACTGGAAATTATTGTACGTAATTTAGATTTTAATCATAGGATTCTCCACAAGTGCCAATAAATGTGGCACATACATTTTAGAGAGAAATGTTTACTTTGTGCCAGCATTTTTTTCTTTCAAAAATTTCGCTTCAATGAAAAGCTAAGATTTTTGTGAATATTTTCATTGACAGACCAAGAGGATGAACACCAAAGACATTGTCTTGCAGCCTTTTTTGCTCATATTCACAAAGGGTGCCAATAATTCTGCAGAGCACTGTAAAACTCAGTCATTTGGGGGCATCTCTCCACACGGACAAAGTCTGAGCTGCCGTCCCTCTTTGGGTGACCATCTTGAGACTGCCCGCCAGCCCTTCTCTTGTCAGCTGACTGGGACACTGAAATGACTGCTGGGGGCCAGGGGGACTGCTTTCGCACCAATCGCAAAAAATATTCCTGCGCAGGGCCTTTCAATTACCATGCCACTGACAATTATGAGCGCGCGATGCTCACTCCATGAGTCTGAACTGACAGCAGAGGGCGTGCTGGAAGCTAAGGCTCATGGGTAACGTGTGAACATGTGGGCTAAAGGGGCACTCCGATGGCAGGCACTTTTCAACCACGTATTTAATACCCTCTTTTTTCCTTGTTCCTCGACTGACGTATGAACTGACCCAAAACTCAACAGAGGAACGCCATGTTTAAGGACATTCCGATCCATGTATGTTTTCTTACGAACCCAAGTGTCTGGAAATTTCCTGCAGATTTTAGAGGTGGAAAGTTCCAGGGCCCACGAAGTGAAAGTCATGATGTGTTTGTTCCAGCCATGAGCTAATCTAGCTGATCGGTTAAACTGCCTCTTTATACACAAAACAAGTAGGCAAGCAAATCCTGGTGGTTGGAACTAAATATTCTGAGGAAATTTCACCGTTAGAGACTGGATTTTACACCTGCGAGATCATACTGGCATAAATATTGCAAATGATGTACAGTTTAGAGCAAAAGTTTTAGACACCTTATATTTTTTAAATTCAAATTTGGTTTTAAATGTTCATTTTTTGTTTTCACATAACCAAATATAAAGTAAAAAATAATTTTGCAGCAAAATTTTTGTATTTCAGCACCTAAGGTGGATGAGTGGATCGATGTCAGAAAAAACATATGTAATGGAAAAGCTGACTTTCTCCATGGAGAGTGTTCTCCACTAAAATTTTCAATGACCGGGCGGTAGGTGGCGTTCCTTTTGCCAGCGGGTTTGTTTTGCTGACGGGAGGGGGTTCGTTGATATTACGCACTCAATCGCGCGTCTTCCAGTGCTCTTTAAATTCTCCTTTTTTTTTTTTGAACGGGCGGCCGAGTGCCCTAAACCGGCGCATATTTTATGAACAGGCGGCGATTGCGCAATCACTCAGAATGAACGGGCGGCCCGCCCGGTCATTAACGATAGTGGAGAACCCTGGGAATGGGATACATTTAATAGAATTTGAAAAAACTGGATGGAATACAGGTCGTCAAAAAGACCAAATGTAATTAGTTTGAGGATGGACCCCTTGGTCCAACGCTACAGCTGTAAATGTTTGAATGTGTTTTTTTTCTCTTTCTTCATTCATTTATTTATTCATTTTCTATTTTATATTTGTAAGCCACTTTATTTTGTTTATATATGCTAGAAAAGCAGATTGATGTACACATTTGTTGAAGGCGGTGACTACTGTAAGTTAAAAAATAATGAAAATTGCCTGAGATATTAATTGTGTTGGATTTCTGGAAACTGATCATAACACAGAGAGGATTCTTTTTTATAAAAAGTTTGTATTTCACTAAAGACAGTTGAAACAGATGATACTTTGACAATGCCCTGATCTCAACATCATCAAGGCTGTCTAGGATTACCTGGAAACACAGAGGCAATTAAGACTATTAGTCAGCACAAGAATTGTGGCAACTGCTTGAATATGCTTGGAACAAGCAAAAAGCCAAGCATCTTACTAAACTATAGACCAGCAGGACAGTGTTTCCAATTTCTATGCAAAGGGTAACAGCAAATCTTGACTTGTTTTAGTTTTTATTAACTTATGGCTCTTTTCATTTTTCAGCAATAAAGAGGTTTTTTATTTTATGATTTTTGGAAGCATCTTTCCTGATCCAAATAGTTTTTAATGTGCCTGAAAATTTTGCACAGCACTCTGGTGCCACAATTCTGCGGTGCCCTTCAGCAAAATACTTAAGTAAAGTTTACCATCTAATTAACCTTGCTAAAGTAAATATGAAGCGGCATTGCACATTAATTGTCGGTGAAGAATGTAAGCCCTGTAACTAACCACATCTGCTAAGTGGCTCGACAACAAGCGCTACTTTCCCTCAGTCCAGCCTGCAGAAGCAGCTGTACTACTACACAGTTGTAGCATAACTGTCATTCCAGCAAGCAAGCTATCCAGCAAAACCTCAAACCACTACTGGGATTGGGTTTCCAAATCTGTCTCCCTCAACAGCGATGTTAACAATACAAAACGCTGCCATGCTCCCAAAAGCTTCTCCGGAAGAGCTGAAATCTCCTTTGTTGGAAGGGAAATTGCAAACACACAATGTCACCCTATGAGAACCTTCTAAAATCCCACTCAGCCAGAGCAGAGCACGTAGTCTTGGCAGGTCAACATTACAGCGCAGCTTTACAGATGCAGCTCCCCGTTCCCCCTTTATTATTTAAAAAGCTTTCCTTTTTCCCACAGAACATCATGAATATCTATGGACGCCAGCCGAGTGACACGGTGGTGCAGGGAATAGCTTTGTCACCTCACAATCAATAGGTTTCCTCTAAGTATTTGGGTCCAAAGACATACTGTGGGCCAACAGGAAACTTTAATTAGAATCATACTGAGAGAGACTCCAAATCGTCTGGTGGTATGAATGTGTGAATGAATGGTCTATAGGCCCTGCAATTGATTTTGTGATTGGTTCAGGGTGTACTTCCACCTCTTGCCCATCGCATGCTGGGATAAATTCCAGCCCAGCCTGCTGGGATGATTCTTCAGTTGACAGTGTGAGGTGTATGGGATGTGTCTTCTGGAGATAGTGTGGATGTGTATGGGATGTGTCTTCAGTAGACAGTGCAGATGTGTATGGGCGTAAGTTCAGTCCACAGTGCGGAAGTGTTTCAGCGTATAAGTGCAGCAGTTTCTGATGATGTGTAAGGGGTGTATCTTCAGTAGTTAATGCGGCTGTGTACAGGGTGTATATACTGTAACTAGATAGTGTGGGTGTGTGGATTTAAAAATTACTGGCACCCTTGACCAGCAATACACAAACAATATGAAAAAACAAATAAACAATACAATTATAGAGAAACGGAATATACCAACATGTGCCAAATACTTCACAAATGTTTCGATGGAAACAACCAAAATCATAACAATCATTTAATACAAAAGAAATTTCAACAAAATCAAGGTTTCATAATAATAGGCACTCTTCATTTAATACTTAATGCAACCACCTCAAGAAAGGATAAAAACATTAAGTCTTTTTCTGTCATTTTTAACAAGGTTGAGGCACACACTCGGAGGGATTTTGGACCATTCCTCTCAGCAGATCCTTTCAAGATCCTTCACATTCTTGGGTTTGCGTTTATCAACTGCCCTCTTCAACTCAGCCCACAGGTTTTCAATTGGATTGAGGTCTGGCAACTGAGATGGCCATGGCAGAATGCAGATTTTTTTGTCACAGAAACATTTCTGTGTGGATCTTGAGGTATGCTTTGGGTCACTGTCTTGTTGGAGAGTCCACCTACAGCCAAGTCTCAGCCTTCTAGGGGAGGCAACCAGGTTGTCAGCCAAAATATCCTGATACTCCGTGGAATTCATTATGCCATTAATCTTAACCACCGCCCCAGAACTCTTGAATTACAAATCCATTTCCAGAGAAGATGGGACATTATATAAAACATAACTAAAAACTCCAAATGCTTGCATCTGTGTCTTCTGGTCAGAAAACGCTTTCTTCTGGCAACCCTTCCAAAGAGCCTGTGGTTGTGGAGGTGGTGCCTGGTGGTGCTTTTTGAAACCTGGTGACCCCAAGATGCCACCAAGGCCTGCAATGCCTTCACAGTGATTCTTGGGCATTTGGTTGCTTCTCTCACCTTCCTCCTCAGTATCCTGGGGGGGCAAAATGCAGTTGCGTCCTCTATCCCTGAGGTTTTCAACAGTTCCATATCTTTGGAATTTTTTAATAATTGCCCTGACAGTGCTCAGTGGCGTATTCAATCATATGTGAATCTTGTTGTAGGCATGACCAGATTTATGAAGGTCTATGACCATCTGCCCCTTAGTGAAAGCTGTTTTGTTTTCTTCATGGTGTTGGATGACAGAGATATTGCATTTGTGTTACCCCATTTTTATACCCCAGTGAAAGAGGAAATGATGTAATGGCTCAATATAATTCTTTAACACTTAGATAAAATTTAAATAGGTGGAATTTAATACCTGGTTTAGTTTTTTTTTAGTAGATTTTATTAACAATAATCTTTAAGGTTGCCATTAATTGCGAAACCTTGATTTGGAGGGGAATGATTTTTAATTAAATCAGTAATTGATTTCAGTTGGTTCCATTGGAACATTAATATTGTACAGTATTTCTCACGTAGTTATTGAGAGTTCTATAAATAAATATATTTATAAAAAATTTTAATTTATTGTTTGTGCATTGCCAGTCAGGGGTGCCAGTAGTTTTAGAGCCCACAGTATACTCAGTAGAGAATATGGATGTATAAGGGGTGTTTCTTCAGTAGTTAATATGTATGTGTATGGGATGTATCTTCAGTAGTTAGTGAGGATGTGCATGGGATGTATCTTCAGTATGTAGTGTGGATTTGTATGGGATATATCTGCAGTAGTTAATGAGACTCTGTATGTGATGCATCTTCAGTAGACAGAGAAGATGTGTATGGGATGCATCTTCAGCAGAAAATGTGGATGTGAATAGGATGTATCTTCAGGAGATAAAGTGGATGTGTATGGGGTGTATCTTCAGCAGGAAGTGTGGATGTGTATGGGGCGTATCTTCAGTGGGTAGAATGAATATGTATTGGACGCATCCTCAGTAGATAGTGTGGACGCGTATGGGGTGTATCTTCAGCAGTTAGTGTGGATGTGTATGGGGTGTATCTTCAGCAGTTAGTGTGGATGTGTATGGGGTGTATCTTCAGCAGTTAGTGTGGATGTGTATGGGGTGTATCTTCAGCAGTTAGTGTGGATGTGTATGGGGTGTATCTTCAGTGGATAGAATGAATATGTATGGGATGTGTCCTCAGCAGTTAGTGTGGATGTGTATGGGGTGTATCTTCAGCAGTTGGTGTGGATGTATATAGGGTGTATCTTCAGCAGTTAGTGTGGATGTGTATGGGGTGTATCTTCAGCAGTTAGTGTGGATGTGTATGGGGTGTATCTTCAGCAGTTAGTGTGGATGTGTATGGAGAGCATCTTCAGCAGTTAGAGTGGATGCGCATGGAGTATATCTTCAGTTGTTAGTGTGGATGTGTATGGGGTGTATCTTCAGTGGATAGAATGAATATGTATGGGATGTGTCCTCAGCAGTTAGTGTGGATGTGTATGGGGTGTATCTTCAGCAGTTGGTGTGGATGTATATAGGGTGTATCTTCAGCAGTTAGTGCGGATGTGTATGGGGTGTATTTTCAGCAGTTAGTGTGGATGTGTATGGGGTGTATCTTCAGCAGTTAGTGTGGATGTGTATGGGGTGTATTTTCAGCAGTTAGTGTGGATGTGTATGGGGTGTATCTTCAGTGGATAGAATGAATATGTATGGGATGTTTCCTCAGCAGTTAGTGTGGATGTGTATGGGGTGTATCTTCAGTGGATAGAATGAATATGTATGGGATGTGTCCTCAGCAGTTAGTGTGGATGTGTATGGGGTGTATCTTCAGTGGATAGAATGAATATGTATGGGATGTTTCCTCAGCAGTTAGTGTGGATGTGTATGGGGTGTATCTTCAGTGGATAGAATGAATATGTATGGGATGTGTCCTCAGCAGTTAGTGTGGATGTGTATGGGGTGTATCTTCAGCAGTTAGTGTGGATGTGTATGGGGTGTATCTTCAGCAGTTGGCGTGGACGTGTATGGAGAGCATCTTCAGCAGTTAGTGTGGATGCGCATTGAGTATATCTTCAGTTGCCAGTGCGGATGTGTATGGGGTGTATTTTCAGTAGATAATGTGGATGTATGTGGGATGATTCTTCAGCAGTATGCTCTGGCAGAAAGATATTGATCAGTTGTTGGTTTGGTGTAAAATATGGAAGCTGTACCTCAATGTTATTAAGTGTATGGTTATATCATTTACAAACAAAAGAAATCAGGTACTGTATGAATATAAGGTCAATGATACACCTCTGACTAGAGTTACAAAAGTAAAGGATCTGGGTATTACTCTTTCCAGTGATCTCAGTTTTAATGACCATATACAGTGTATCGTAAATAGGAGTTTCAGGATGCTTGGTTTTATAAAACGGTCAGTGCAAAATGATGGTGGAGCCTGTAAATGGGACTAGTTCCCATAGGTTGTCCTTGAAATTAAATAAATAAATAAATAAGCAGTTAGTGGGGATGTATGTGGGGTGTATTTTCAATGGAGAGTGTGGATGTGTGTGGGGTGTATTTTCAGTAGATTGTATGGGTGTGTGTGGGATGGATGCGACCTCTGCAGGCAAACTGACCTCTGTGTCCGCGAGCATTCTTCACCACCACAGGGTAGCCCAGGGGTTCCGCCTCATCTATCATCTTGCGGAAGTTCTCATGTCCTCCTGTCGATGCAGGCCAATTGAAACAGTCAACCACTGCACGCACACAGCCTCATCTCCTAGCATGCACACACACACACACACACACACACACACATTTATGTCTCTATGATTTCACAGGACATTACTTAGACTTACATTCATTTCCTGGCGGCTTAGTCTTACCTTAACTATAACCACTACTTGCCTATCCGTTACACTATCCTAAACTTAGCTAAAGAAATTGGCTAAAGAAAGCAAAATTGAATTTGCAGTCCCTTGCCATGTGATTTGAAATGGTGTCACTCAGACGATATCACGTGAAGGAGAGAAGACATACGATACAAATGATAATGACTCCCTGGTAGCTATTCCCTGATGTGCCAGCTGCCTTTCTCTTTGGACACTTACACTGCCGATTGTCTATTATGAAAACGAGACAGTCCGGTCGGCTGCGACCTCATGGGTGTAGCCCCCCAAGTCCGCTTAGCCCCTTTTTTGCGCATTATTCGGCCAATACTGTCGCCATAGCAACTGAAATTGATAGGCGTCATAAGTGAAGTATAACACATGTCCATACCAACTATGAAAGAAATCGGTCAGAAATTGCAGCCTGTACTGCCTCCACAAGGAAATCTCTATGTTTTGCCAATAATTCCCATATTATTCGGCCAGCGCTGTCGGCATGGCAACCAAAATTGGTAGGTGTCATAAGTGAAGTACAGTAGATGTCCATACCGAACGTGAAAGTAACCGGTCAAAAATTACAGCCTGTAGAGCGTCCACAAGGAAGTGTCAACGGACGCGGACGCGGCGGTGGAGATGACACACGTGAATCCACAGTAGCTGCCCGACTTTGTCCGGGGGCCACAATAATACATCAAATATAACTAAAAGTAAATTATGGAATAGGTCAGGTTATTCCCAATTCACAAAGAAAAGAACGCTGTCAATTGCCATCCACTGGACTCAGTCTGAAACATTAAATGCTTTTTAATCTGAGACGGTGTTATCTAGTTTAACACAGAAGTCATACCAAAAATAGCAAAACGTACAAACTTGATTTGCCGTACCTAAATAATCTCATTGTCAGAATGGGGAGTGGACAGGTGTACGGACTATTCAGATGTTCATTGACAATTGGGACATTTAGTATAGGCAGTACATGAACAGCTGGTTAGGCTACATTTCAAGTTCAGCACATTCAATTAAGATATTTATATTTAATATTTCACTCCAGTATTTTGTTGGACCACCTTTAGCTTTGATTACAGCATGCATTCACCATGGCATCGTTTTGATAAGCTTGTTGTAAGGCCACGCCTCCAGCCGTCCAGCTCACCGGTCAACTAACCCCAGATCGCACTTCACTCATTATCCTATTATCATCAACATCTGTTTCTCATTTCCACTGAGTGGTAGCAGTGTGTATTTAAGACTGAGCTTTCCTCAGTCTCTTTGTGAAGTCTGTGTAACCTGATGCCTGTTTGACACATGAAGTAGTCTTGTAGAGGCTTATTCTCCCAATTTGCGAATTTATACTAAAACCTAGAGACCGTGCTGTTTATTGTTATACCAGCACGTAGATATTTACGGAACCTCGTTTCCGATTTTATTCCTATTTGTAATACAATGTTACAGTTGCGTAGCCCAGACTTTGTATTATTCAGTGTTCTTATTTAGGAACCACTGTTCCTTGTTGTTTTGTATTTCTACATTTGTGCCTTCTGCCGTGCAGTTAGTTATTAAATACAACCAAATCCATACTTGCACCTGAGTCCAGTCCTCAACTTCCTGACCTCCGTGCATCTGCACTCTGAACAAAGTACAACCCCAATTGCGAAAAAGTTGGGACAAAGTGTAAATTGTGAATAAAATCAAAGTGCAATGACTTTCAGATCACACCAGCCAGTATTTTATTCACAATAGAACAGAGATAACATAGCAAATGTTGAAACTGAGAAACGTTGCAATTTTATCCACAAAATGAGTTCATTTAAAATTTCATGGCTGCTACAGGTCTCAAAAAAGTTGGGACAGGGGCCTGTTTACCATGGTGTTGCATCCCCTCTTCTTTTCAACACAGAGTGGAGGCGTGTGGGCATTGAGGAGACAAGTTTCTTGAGTTTAGCCATTAGAATTTGATCCCACTCTTGTTTAATACAGGCTTCCAGCTGCTGGAGAGTTTTGGGTCCCCTTTGACAGACTTTTCGTTTAATTATGCGCCGAATGTTCTCAATCGGTGAAAAATCAGGACTGCAGGCAGGCCAGTTCAGCGCACGGACTCATCTACTACGAAGCCATGCTGTTGTAATAGCTGCAGTATGTGGTTTTGCATTGTCCCGCTGAAATACACAAGGCCTTCCCTGGAATAGATGTCCTCTGGAGGGGAGCATATGTTGCTCTAAAACCTTTCTATACCTTTCAGCATTCATGGTGCTTTCTAAAACATGCAAGTATCCCACACCATATGCACTAATGCATCCCCATACCATCAGAGATGCTGGCGTTTGAACTGAATGCTGATAACAGGAGGGGTGGTCTTTCTCCTCTTTAGCCCGGAGGTCCCATGATTTCCAACAAGAATATCAAATTTGGACTCGTCTGACCACAGGACACTTTGCTACTTTGCAACAGTCCATTTTAAATGAGCCTTGGCCCACAGAACACGGCGGCGCTTCTGGATCATGCTCAACATTGGCTTTTTTTTTTGCATGTTAGAGTATTATGTGGCATCTATGGATGACACGGCGGACTGTGTTTACAGACAGTGGTTTCTTGAAGTATTCCTGGGCCCATTTAGTAATGTCAATGACAGAATCATGCCGGTGAGTGATGCACTGGCGTCTGAGGGCTCGAAGATCATGGGCATCCAGTAAAGGTCTTCGGCCTTGTCCTTTATGCACAGAGATTTTTCTAGTTTCTCTGAATCTTTTGATGATGTTATGCACTGTCGATGATGAGACCTTCAAAGCCTTTGCAATTTGACGTTGAGGAACATTGTTTTTAAAGTATTCCACAATTTTTTTTACGCAAGCCTTCACAGGTTGGAGAGCCTCTGGCCATCTTTACTTCTGAGAGACTCAGCCTCTCTAAGACATCCCTTTCATAGCCAATCATGTTACACACCTGATGCCAGTTAACGTAATTACTTGCTAAATGTTCTTACCGCCGATTCTCTTATATATTAATTGCTTTTTCAGCCCTTTTTTGCCTGTGTCCCAACTTTTTTGAGACCTTTTGCAGCCAGAAAATTTGAAATAAGCTCATTTTGTGGATAAAAATGTAAAATGTCTCAGTTTCAACATTTTAAATGTTATCTATGTTCTATTGTAAATAACATGTTGGCTCATGTGATCTGAAAGTCACTGGCCCTCATTTATCAAACGTGCGTACACCAAAAAAAATGGGTGTACGCCAAATTTCCCGCAAGGATCGGCATTTATCAATCTGAACGTGAGCGAACGGTCCGCAAAAATCTCACGCCAGGTCTGACCAAGCGTACGCAGATTTGAAACCAGCGAACAACATGCAGGAACGAGTGCAGCTGTGAAAATGAGTAATAAACCACATGCAGCGATGTGGACGTCATGCTGTTGTTGCTCTTATTAGTAAAATGAATAAATAGGCTAAATAGATAAATAGGCTAAATTAATAAATGAATGAATAAACAAATAAAATTAGGCACCTGTGTTGAGAAATTAATTAAACTTATATTTTGAGACAACCTGCTTGTCAGGCCAGACGGCTGACAATTACAATTAAGCGCAATGCGTGGCTTGGCAGATATGCAGTGTGGTATGTCAGATGCTCATCCAGTCAGATATATACTGAGCAACAAAAGAAATGCAAGTTGTTTGAAGGCAGACTGGAAAATAAGTTTGCGCGTAATTATTTTAGACAATCAAATTCATCACTAGCGTGTGCACATTTCACTCATTTCATCAAACTTTTCTTTATTTTGCGGTCACTTTGACTGAGTACCCATAAGAGTACATTAACTAAATAGCGAACTTGGGTTTCTTTTGTTGCTCAGTATATATAGGCCTCCGGACACTTTGACCGTGATCACATTTTGACAATGGCAGATCTTCTATTGTTAGAGGAATAAGCTTCTGTCCGACGTGAGAGGAACTTTTGGCACAGAGAAGATCTCCTCCGGGAAAGTGACGAGTGGCTGCTTGTTTTGTGTGGCACCCAATAATATGTCATAGAGTAATACTAATAAAAGTACAATGAAGAGTGATCTCTGCAGACTGTATTTTAACAATTACCCTCATGCAGCTCCGATCGAGGCGGTGGGGACTCATCCGTCTCCCCACTGCCTCGTATTCCCACGATGGAGGGGGAGCCCTGCTGCCCTGCGCTCCTCGAACGGTGACAGCTGGAGGCTTGAGTCTGGTTGGCCTCCACCGGTCCATGCGCTGCTGTGCCTGAGCGCCGCAACCCGTTTTTTGGTGGCCATCTTAAAATCGGACCACTTTTTTTAACCTACATGTAAAGCATTTGGATTGTCAATTATGTAGGCTATATAACATGAAATATCATGGATCTATAAATTGAATTTATTAAGGCCGATGTTATTCGCACTTATATACGTGTGGCCAATGCTGAATTTTTTTCTTGGCCACACTTACAAGTGCGCCAGTTGATGACCATTCCAGTGCCGCTTATAGAAAGTACCGATTAAAATAAGTTTGGCCAAGAAAAAAATTTTAGCTTTGGACACACTTAAAATAAGTGTGGGCAATGGAGAAATGTGCATCTTGGCCACACTTATAAGTGCGTCTAACGCGAATTTCGATCAATTTTTGTTCTTGGACGCACTTAAATAAGTGCGAATAGTCACTTCGATTCATTAATGAATTAAATCAAACCTCTGCTGCACTCCGGTTTTCCACCTCAACGGTGTTTACCGCAGCAGCAATAGTTTTCCAAACTGCAGCTTTCTGGGCTCCCTTTATGCCATTCTAAAGGCTTCCAAATAAAATTATTTTGTTTTTCTCCACCTCGAACGTGATAATTTATATTTCCTCCTCAGTGAATTTCTTTCATCTTTGCCGTCTTTCGAGCCCATGTCATAAAGTGGGCAGGACTATGCCTCTCGGAGCATGAATTTATAGGGGCGCGTCATGTAAATTACGATGGTTTCAGCCGCCAGATTTATCAAAGCCACGCCAGTTCTACACCGAAATCAGCGACGTACACACTTTTAGTAAATCAGACGTGACACCTGGTGAACGCTGATATTTACACCAGAATCTACACCAGATCCTACGCAAGTTTGATAAATGAGGGCCATTGAATTTTGATTTTATTCACAATTTACACTTCGTCCCAACTATTTCGGAATTGGGGTTGTACAAAACGTTACACTTGTGCAATGTCACAACATTTATTTCTGTCCAGAGTTATATTAATTTTTCTCCAAGATCTTGTATTGATGGGAGAGTTGGCCTGCTTGCAATAAGTCCTCTTCAGCACATCACAAAGATTCTATATGGAGTAATGGTCTGGACTCTGCAGTGGCCAATCCATGTTTGAAAATGATGTCTCATGTTCCCTGAACCACTCTTTCACAATTTGAGCCCTGGCATTGTCATCTTGGAATACGCCCATGCCATCAGGGAAGAAAAAAATCCATTGATGGAAAAACCTGATCATTCAGTATATTCAGATTGTCAACTGACCTCATTTTTTGGGCATATGTTGCTGAACTTCGGCATGACCAACTGAAGCAACCACAGATCATAAAACTGCCCCCACAGGCTTGTACAGTAGGCACTTGGCATGATGGGTCCATCACTTCATCCACCTCTCTTCTTACGCTGATAAGCCCATCACTCTGGAACAGTGTAAATCTGGACTCATCAGACCACATGACCTTTTTCCATTGCTCCAGAATCCAGTCTTTATGCTCCCAAGTACACTAAGCCTTTTTTTCCCGATTAGCCTCACTGATAAGTGGTTTTCTTCAGGCTACACTGCCATTTAGTCCCAATGACTTGAATTCTCTTTGCATTTTGCATGTAGAAATGCTCTTACTTTCACTATTAAACACAGCCATGAGTTCTACTGTTGATTTTTACAATGTGATTTCACCAAACAATTGTGATCTCCAATCACGATCATTCAAGATTTTTTTTCGACCACATTTCTTACTCGAAGATGATCCTTGCACCACTATCCTTCCAGGTTTTAACAATGTGTTGGACATTTCTTAAACAATTTCAGTAGTTTCCGTGATTGCTTTATTTGTTTTCTTTGCTAGATGCAGGCCTATAATGTGAACCTTCTGAAACAGAGTAATATCTTTTCCACGACCACAGGATATGTCTTCCAACATGGTTATTTAATAAATTAGAAGCAACTCACTGCATCAGTTTGGGTTGAATAAACTGTTAGCAGCAGAAAAATATTAATCACTGCAGTAATTATCCAATGGAAGGCTCTTAACTATTTGCTTAGTTAAACCCAGGTGGTGATTTTGTTTTGGCCAGGAAGAGTATACATACATAAAATAACAACAGGATTCGTTCACTAGTAAAAATGAAATTGGAAAAAGTAAACCTGCACATTTTTGATGAAGTAAGCTACTCAATGCATGCTCTGCCAGTGCAGCCACATCGATCAATAGCCAACAACAACTACCTCAAGTTTTTAAGGGCATGACTTCTAAAATATTGTGTTAATTTACAATAGCACAATACAATAGCACAATAAATAAAATACCGCTTTCCGCAGCTGCAATAGGAATAATTCAGAAAAACAGACGATCAGTTTAATACAGTTTTCTTGCAACTCCCATTTCAATGCGAACACTACACAACTGCGTTGAGCAAATGGATCCTGGCCATTTGGACACCCAATTCAGACAAACTGTATCCTGTCAGAGTCCATGAAGGAGGAATGAATGCAGGAGAGGGAATATGGCAATAAGCCAGGCGAGTGAAAGTTTGGTGCTGTTTGATAATCGCTCGGCGGAGCCAGGCAGTTATAAACGCCGGCACCACCAGACGCTTGATAAATGACAAAAACTAAGTGTCAAAAGCAGGCGTATAGTGCTACACTTGAAGGGGTTATTTCCATAAGTGCACAAGTCCATGTTCATTAAAAATCAGACAACACTACAAATACATTCTTTCATTGATGAGGAACAAGCCACATAAGCTAATTTTGGCCAAGAAGCACTCAAGTACAATATGAATTGGAAATTCCCCAAGAAGCTACTTCTAGCGGTGACCAAGTCCACTTTAAAACTTCTAGAAGTACAAAAGTCCAGTCAGCCAATCAAAGCATTGCAAAGAAAATTGGTTGGCCAATAGCAGCCCCTGTAGCTTTCTCACCTAACCAAAATGGCTGACTCTGCAGGCCAGGATGTGTGTGAGGACTTAACACAAAAGAGCTAAAAAAAGACCCAGGCAGCCAGAGACATGGGCTGAACTTTTTAATTACCACGCCATATCCCTATCGTTAACGAATGAAGTCTTTAAACCTGTTTGGATGTTGGCACTGCCCATTCATAATTTATGGAGATTGGTTTCTATTCTGACCTTTGTTCAGCTGTATTTACCTTTCATTTCACAGTATAGATCTTCCATTAATTTTGTTCAAGAGGCTTTTTGACATCCATGACTATAGTATACTGGTATGACTATGTTTGCAGTTCATTTTCTTTAGACAGTGGTTTGTTTTGTTTTCAAAAAGATGCTCTGGTTTAGTACTCTAATATAATAAAATTTAATGCTTTTAATTTTTTAAATCGAGTTCAATTTCCATTATTTTGAGGCATTTGCTTCTAAAAGTACTCAAGTCCGCAGACTGATGTTTGAAATATCTGGGCCAGGAATTAAGACAGAGGCTAGAGGGTCTCCTAATATGTTTTAAGACATCTTTTCTGATTTTTCATTACATTTACATCAGCTTAACACATGTAACATGATCCCCACAAGTTGTTAAATTCTGAAAATCTTGTTTCTCTAGAAAGACGAAAACGGACTTGCGCACTTCTGGAAATGAACCCTTCACTTGGTCTTCCTCAGGCTGCAGCTGTTCTCTGCCTCTGTTCAACCTTTCTGTTCACACTTGGCATCACAGTGTGGAAATTTCTTGAGAAAAACCCTCCTCTCTCTTTCAGAATCAGAGGAAATGCATTGAGTCTTTTCTTTTTTTCCTCTTTTCCCTTCTGGTCTGGCAGCATGTGCTGGAGGCTCATGTGATCTTCCCTTATTACAGGCGTCTTCTCCACACGGCTGGTGTGAGGTGGCAGGGGTGAGTTTTGCTCTGGGGTGGGGGGGAGGGTTTGTCAGTGCGGGGTCGCCATATTTGATGGTAAATGCAGCACAGCCCCCCCCTCCCAGTGGGAGGAGGCATTACATAAGCTGTGCTGCGTGGTCAAAGGCAATCGGCTGCTTGTTACATCTCAGAGCGCATGCGGCCATTTATGTTTAACAAAATATTTCCCGCGTTGTTCTGTTTTCCACGCTGCGTAAACAGCTGGGGTTGGAACAGGGGCTTTTGCCTGTGCTTGTGAGTGTGTGAGTATGAGTGCGCGCATGCCCACCTGGTTTATTCTGTTATATTTTACACCACATGGATTAGAATCCTAGAAATAGCCTATGCTCAGTTTATGGCTAGAGAGGCAGGCTGTCATGCTTTCATCTGCAAAATGGATTAAATTTTAACAACAGCTGGGCCGGGACAGAGCCTGAAGTAATGAGTCACTCATGTGTGTGCGGTCATGCTCTGGAAGTGGCAGTGAGATGTTAACAAATGACTTCCTATAAAGAGACATGTATTCATCCACACTTTAAAGCAGGGGAGGGAACAGTGTCAGTGAATCAAACCATCTATGTTCGGGGTTCCTGAGCAAATCTGACGATTTAAAGTACATTTTTCTTTATTTTAATTTATTACAGTTTTTCAGCTATGATACATAAGCATTCTGATGCAACCATCTGCGCACACACGCGCATTCACAAGCATGCATGCACACACATGCACACGCATGTCACAGAATCAGTTACTTCACGGCTGTTTAACTAATTAAACTGTCTGTGAAGTAACTGATTTTGTGACGTGAGTGAGCATGTGTGCCCATGCATGCGCGTGAAAGCGTGTGCTCTTGTTAGAGGCTGCATCACGGGAGGAGAAGGTGTCAGTGTGTGTGCATGAGTGCGTGTGTGTGTTTGTGTGTGTGTGTATGTGCATGCGTGTGCGTCTGCACGCGAGTGTGTGTTTAAGGCTGTACCATAGGAGAAGGTGTCTGTGTGAGTGTGTGCATGTGTGTCTGGTCTGTGTGTGTGTGCACGTGTGTGTGTGTGTGTGTGTGCGTGTGAATTACGCTGTACCATAGGAGAAGGTATCAGGCAGTGGCACTCCATGCCCCGCAAGCTCCTGGAAGGTCCAGAACTTGTTGACACAGTTGAGTATGGCCTGGGGTCTGTTCACCAGCCGACAGCCCAGCTTCTCCAGGTGCCGCAGAACCGTGATGTCACTGTCCGACTGCACCCAAGGCGTGGGGACCCTCACAACTGCCACCTGGGGGTAGGAGGTAACCACCTCCTGATCCACTCGTAGCCCTGCGCATGAACAGAGGAGATCAGAGACTGTACAGAGAAGAGACAAATTACATAAGGTATTTTGAGTATAAGAGTCCATAACGCTAGAGATGGCGGTTGTATCACATATCTAGCAAATCATGTAGCTGCATTGACGCAACCACACTGCTCTGATTCACGACAGTTTCAACCCTCATCGTTTCAACTGATTTGGCTGTTTTTCGTTCAAGTGCTCTGGTGGGATGAGCTCATTGAGTGTACATCATTCAGTTCAGTGGGATAAGCTGACGGCATCACATCATGCAATTTATGTCCCAGTGACTATTGAAAGAGAAGTCGTGGCTCTCACCCCACTCATTTAAATATGAGCCTGTCTTCTAAGCCCAAAACAACTGTTGGGGGGTGTTACCAAGATGGCCGCTGAGTGGTGAGACTTCCCTATGAAGACTTTGTTTAGATTTACATTTCAAGCCAGACAAAACTCAGAGAGAAAAAAGTTTATTTGGCTCTGTCCATGGAGGAAACCCTTTTTCTTTTGTCCAGGAGTTAGAAGTGTGAAACCTGTTACACGGAACCATTTTGCCTGAAGTAGCACTTGAACTAGTTCTGGTTCCTTGGTGGAGCCTCTGAGGAGTAGTGCTGGGCGATATGGACGAAGTAAAATATCACAATATTTTTGTCTGAATACCTCAATATCAATATTGTGGCAATATTTTAGAGAAAACTATTGACGCTTTCACTGAATATTCACAGAGTACGATTATTTATAGTCATTAGTAATGTGGATATGATGACCAAGTAGGTACAGGCAACAGCTAGAATAGTCTAATAACAGACAACTGCATTCCTTTACTGTAATGCAGCCTTTAAAACCAGACAAGAGGCCTGTCGGCCTAGAGAGCTCTGCTGAGGATGACTGAAATGTCCATGTAATAACTTACTTTCAGAAATCCTTGAAAACTATTGCAATATTAACACATGACACATTAATGAAAGACTGAAAAAATGAGCATAAACACTGATTTTCTAAGTCCAAAATGCTGTATTTCTGAAAAACCAGGACGTAGAATTTTCTCATTTTCACAGTGACTATTCAGAATATCATAAGGAAGGCTCGCACCAAATTAGGAAAAAAGTTATCTGGCAGTTTTTGAGATATTCAGATTTGAAGTGAGAAGTTGACGCTGGACAGACGGACGGACGGATGGACGCCGGACGACTCGGCATTAGAAAAGCTCCGCTGACTGTGACTGTCGTCAAAGCAGAGCTAAAAAGACAATACTTATGTCATATCATCATATTATGATTTCCAAAATAACAGACGATACTATGTCTTACAACCCCAATTCCGAAATGGTCGGGACGAAGTGTAAATTGTGAATAAAATCAAAATGCAATGACTTTCAGATCACATGAGCCATTATGTTATTCACTTGAACATAGATAACATTTCAAATGTTGACACTGAGACATTTTACATTTTTATCCACAAAATGAGCTTATTTCAAATTTTCTGGTTGCAACAGGTCTCAAAAAAGTTGGGACACAGGCAAAAAAAGGGCTGAAAAAGCGATTAATATATAAGAGAATCAGCGGTAAGAACATTTAGCAAGTAATTAAGTTAACTAGCATCAGGTGTGTAACATGATTGGCTCTAAAAGGGATGTCTTAGAGAGGCCGAGTCTCTCAGAAGTAAAGATGGCCAGAGGCTCTCCAACCTGTGAAGGCTTGCGTAAAAAAAAATTGTGGAATACTTTAAAAACAATGTTCCTCAATGTCTAATTGCAAAGGCTTTGAAGGTGTCATCATCGACAGTGCATAACATCATCAAAAGATTCAGAGAAACTGGAAAAATCTGTGTGTGTAAGGGACAAGGCCGAAGGCCTTTACTGGATGTCCGTGATCTTCGGGCCCTCAGACGCCACTGCATCACTCACTGGCATGATTCTGTCATTGACATTACTAAATGGGCCCAGGAATACTTCAAGAAACTACTGTCTGTAAACACAGTCCGCCATGCCATCCATAGATGCCACATAATACTCTAACATGCAAAAAAAAAAGCCATTGTTCAGCATGATCCAGAAGCGCCGCCGTGTTCTGTGGACCAAGGCTCATTTAAAATGGACTATAGCAAAGTGGCAAAGTGTCCTGTGGTCAGACGAGTCTAAATTTGACATTCTTGCTGGAAATCATGGACGTCGTGTCCTCCAGGCTAAAAAGGGGAAAGACCACGCCTCCTGTTATCAGCGTTCAGTTCAAAAGCCAGCATCTCTGATGGTACGGGGATGCATTAGTGATTATGGTGTGGGCCACTTGGATGTTTTAAAAAGCACCATGAATGCTGAAAGGTATATAAAGGTTTTAGAGCAACATATGCTCCCCTCCAGACGACATCTATTCCAGGGAAGGCCTTGTGTATTTCAGCAGGACAATGCAAAACCACATACTGCAGCTATTACAACAGCATGGCTTTGTAGTAGAGGAGTCCGTGTGCTGAACTGGCCTGCCTGCAGTCCTGATCTTTCACTGATTGAGAACATTTGGCGCATAATTAAACAAAAAGTTCATCAAAGGAGACCCAAAACTCTCCAGCAGCTGGAAGCCTGTATTAAACAAGAGTGGGATCAAATTCCAATGGCTAAACTTAAGAAACTTTCTCCTCAATGCCCAGATGCCTTCACTCTGCCTTAAAAAGAAGAGGAGATGCTACACCATGGTAAACAGGCCCCTGTCCCAACTTTTTTGAGACCTGTAGCAGCCATGAAATTTGAAATGAGCTCATTTTGTGGATAAAATTGTAAAATTTCTCAGTTTCAACATTTGCTATGTTATCTCTGTTCCATTGTGAATAAAATACTGGCTGGTGTGATTTTAAAGTCTTCGTGGTTTGATTTTATTCACAATATACACTTTATCCCAACTATTTCGGAATTGGGGTTGTATATGATTATATGGATCTTATATCGGTTAACTGCCGAGCCCTGCGGAGGAGCTTTTCGGGAGCCATTATTTTGACAGTGCATGCTGGAATAGAAATATTTGAATCTTGGCTAAATATGGGCGTTCCCTGCGTTCTGCAGCGTGTCGCAGACAGACAGGCAAGGCTCTTCGGGTGTGTGTGGTAGTCTGGGTTGTTTTTGCGAATGCGTGAGGCAGGCATCCTCGTTCCGTGAGCAGATTGCAGGATCTTGGAAACCTTTCTGCTTATTCATTCACACACCCCGCCAAGTCATGCGCGAGTGCGCACACGCACGCACACACACACACACACACACACACACACACGCATGCACATACACACACACACAGACACAAACACACCGCCTGTGTGGGCCCAAGTCCATTTCAAGCGGCGATGAAGGAGAGCAAGAATACAGTGTGAGAGAAGGGAAGAGAAGAAGGAGGGGCTGGATGGGGAGAAGGCAGAGGAAGGTGAGAAAATAGAGAATACTCGTGCGCTCCCAGCAATGAGGGAGAGAAAGAGAGAAAGAAGGAATTCAGAGGCTAATGTCATCAACAGCACTCCTGAGTGTGTGTGTTTGTGCGTGCGGGTGTGTGTGTGCAGCAGTAGTTTGTATTTCGGTTGCGGGTGGGCCTGTGTGTGTGTACTGTGTGGGTGTGGCTGCCGGGTGTGTGTTTAGTGTGTGAATCTGTGACAGTAGAACGGAGTGTTGAGTGTGTGTGCCCACGCGTGTGGCAGAAACGTGTGTATGTTTGTGCAAGGCAAGCGTGTGCGTGTGTGTGAGGGTTTCTGTGTGCATGAATGTGTGTGGTGTGTGGCAGAATCGTGTGTATGTTCCTGTGTGGCATTAGCATGTCTATGTGTGTGTGAGTGTTTGTGTGTGGTGTATGACTGCAGCACGTTTGTGAGTCTGCAAATGAGCTATCTCCTCAGCGACACTTACAGATGGGCTGATGGGACCGGGTCTTGACGCTTGCTTGCTCAGGTCTGCGCGCCGGGAGCCGACGCTGACGCAGCACATTTACAGGGCTCGGTCTGAAACAAAGCTCACCACAGACTGCACCACCTACAGCCCCCATAACGGTGGACTACATCGCCCATAATTCCAGCAGCACAGCCTACTTCACCCGCAACCCCCATTACCACAGCCTGCAATACCCACAATGCCATCAGCACAGCCTTCATCACCCATAGCCCTTACAACCTTAGCCTGCACCACCCAAAATCCCATCACCACAGGCAATATCACCCATAACCGCCATTGCCACAGCCTAGTTCAACAGAAATCCCCATCACCAAAGCCTACATAACCCATAATCCCCATTCCCACAATCCCCATCATCACGGACAAGATCATGCACAACCCCTATTACCACAGCCAACATCACCCATAACTGCCATCATTACATCCAACATTGGCTACAGCCCCCATCACCACAGCCTACATCACCTGCAACCCTATCACCAGTGCCTACATAACCAACAATCCCATCATCACAGCCACTATCAGCCACCAACGTCATCACCACAGCCTAGTTCAACCACAACCCCCATCACCACAGCCTACATCACCCACAACTGCCATCATTATAGCCAACATTGGCAACAACCCCCATCACCACAGAATACATCACCCGCAACCCCATCACCAGTGCCTACATAACCAACAACCCCATCATCACAGCCACTATCGCCCGCCAACATCATCACCACAGCCTAGTTCAACCACAACCCCCATCGCCACGGCCTACATCACTCAAAAGCACCATCAACACAGCCTACATCACCCACAATCCCCATCACCAAAAGTTACATCACCCACAATCCCAATTACCAAGGACTTAGATCACGCAAAATCCCATCACCACAGACTACATCACCCACAACTGCCATCAACACAGCCTACATCACCCACAATCCCCATTACCATGGACTACATCACCCACAACCCCCATCACAACAGACAACACCCATAACCACCTTCACCATAGCCTAAAACACCCACAACCCCCATCACCTCAAACAACATCACCCACAATCCCCTTCACCACATCATGCACAACCCCCATCAGCACAGCCTACATTACCCACAACCTCCATCACCACAGACTACATCACCCACAACCGCAATCACCACAGCCTACATCACTCACAACCCCAATCACCACAGTCTCAATCAGTAAGTGTGCTCCCTTTCCTATAGAGGGATTATTTGTTTATCAACACTGCGCGGATGTGCGCGCAACTTGACTGCAGAAAGAGCAGCCCCTTTAAACTGTTTGACAGGTTGGCATGGTTATCTTGCAGTTGCGATGTTAGCTAGCTAGCGATGTTGTTAGCGTACTACAACAGTTCATCACCGAGTGATAAAACAAGTTATGCAGCTAAATTAACATTAGTGAATGGGATACGTCTTAACAAGTTGACTGCCAACTACGAGATAACTTGTAATGGCGGTCAGGGCCAGCGCTAGACCTGAAAATTCGGGGGCACCTATCCATCCCTTTATTGACAACAATTAGTCCTTGCTAATTCTAGATGGTTTTCGTATATTAACACGTTTTCCAATTCAAGAATAATCAAGTGGCAATTGAAGACACGGCTTCTCTCCCCCATGCGATCTAACAGCAAATAATGGGCTACATTCAGGACAGAAAAATAATTTAATTATAATTAGGTCTATGCACTGGCACTCATCAACGGTAATTCTTTTTTCCAGCGAGAGCGGCATTTCAGAACTCTTCAGCGAATGAAGGTAATTCTGGTGACAAGAACATGGTTTTGACCATTTTCATTTTCCAATCGGACAGCTGTCTATTTTTTACAGCAAGTTGCGTGACCGTGCTGCAAGAACAGGTGTAGGTACTTGTCGCCGAAATTACCTTCATTCGCAAAAGAGTTCTGAAATAATATAAATATGTATTAAGTCTGGGTCATTGTGAACAAGAAAAACAACTGCATCCTGACCGCGAACTGCACCTGCATGGCTGGGTATGTAATTTAGAATAATCTAACCTTACAAATAGCTTCCTTTGTACTTGTTGTACACATTTGCTTTTTTCCCCCCTCTCATATCACTGTCTTTTTGAGCTGCTGTAACGATGAAATTTCCCCACTGTGGGATCAATAAAAGTTTATCTTATGTTATCTTTCCATTGCTATGTAACCTCATCTTCAGTCACTGGCGTTATTGTAGTAAACATTTCACAACTCATTCGCTGCAATTATACAGCTGTGCCGGCGGGTATATCTAGCTTTATCACCATTCAAACCAATGAGTCTAACACATTATCTTGCTCGAAATTAATAACAATGTTCATTTTTCTCTCAGCTTGGGGTCACGCTGTAGGCATGCTGCAGCACTGATGCTCAAAGTCTGTAAAACTTGCGCGTTTAAGACGATAGACTGTATAAAAAGATGGACGAAGCTACCGTGACGTCACCCATTGGTTTCAGCATACCATAAAGGAAGCCTCGATTTTCGCAATTTGAATGGCGCCATGTTGTCATTTTGAAACCAGATATGATTTCTATTGGACGAGAGCGTGTATTGAAGATCCGGGGAGGACCGTGGCTCTGGATCTGACCGTATTGGATGAGGACCAGAGGATAGCCACGCCCCTAAAGCATATTCTGGCTTTATCCTTTATTCAAGTCTATATGGGACCATAATTTACAAAAATGAACATCATGATATATCGAAGGAGACTTGAAACCTGCAATAGCTACCATAAAATATTGTGAAAAATCATTATTTAAATGAAAAATTAGGTGGGAAAGTAGGGTCATTTTCTCATAGACTTCTATAGCATTGAACTTCTTTCTGCAACCACCAACGTTAAATAGAATGCCATTTTACGGTACTTCCGCATAGACTTCATTTTTCAGACCAGGGTGCTGCGTTCATCTTTTTATACAGTCTTTGTTTAAGACATGGTCGTGGCTCTTCCTGCTCTCTTTCTGCAGTCGACATGCGCAGTAGAGCGGGATGACCTGTGTAGTGACGTAGACTGATAGTCCCTATATAGAGTCATGAAGTGATGACGTCACACTGGTGTCGCAAGTAGAAGTTCCAGTTCATTTTACACATACTTTTTAAAATATTCACTTTTGAATCACTTCCCGTTGTTTTCAAGACTCCATTTTGAGATTTTGCGACATATTTCGGAGTAACAAAGAATGTCATTTTTCTTAACCGGAGTCAGCTACAATTCAAATCATTTGAATTTTTCACCACCATGCTAATCCTCTTTGTAGTCTAAAAACTACACGTCCCATGATCCTCCTGATTCCCGGGCAGAAGGAGTTCATAACGCGTTAGAAATCTCGAGCAGCTTGCCATAGCCATTTGTTTGCTTAATTAGTTAGCCACTCTACGCTCAACTTGGTTATACTTACCTTGCTAGATCTCAAGTTTTGCAATTAGTGCAAATTTACTTTAATCACCAAGCATCTTCGGCCAACATTGGTTTGCTTCCTCGGTAGCTAGCAAAGGCGCTAAATAGCCTTGTCAACGTATAACTGACCTAGCAACATAGCTAATTTGTGTCTACTTGCTCTTTTAATGCTAGTTAAGTACCAAAATGATCGCTATCCACCCTTTATAGTGATTTATATTCACCAAGTAAAGCTAGTTGAGCAAGTGAACAAGCTGTTAGCAGGCTAACGTAGCCAGCAAGCTAGTTTATTGAGTTTGGTGTTGGGTAACTTCATATTTGGTACATTTAGTTAAATGCCAGCCAGTAAATTGCTCACAGCTCAACACTTGCTAAGTAGCCAAATAATGGCTATTCACTGTTTTATCTGACTTAACTAGCTCGCTAGCTAGACTAGCAAACTAGCTAGCTATTTTGCCAGCTTATCTAAATATATTTAGTTAATATTCATGCTAGCTAGCTTGCTAAATAACAGTTAGTGACAGTAAACTAATCATTTCCTGTTTTCTATCAATTTAGCTATGAGCAGAAGATGTAATTTGCCAACTAGTTGGCTAGCTAGGTAGTTTGCTGGCATAGCAAGTCATATTTGTTGTACATGAATGCTTAGCTAGCTAGCTAAATGGCGAAATAATAGCTATTCACTGTTATCCATTCATTTGTTGGCTAGTTGATAGTGGCTTGCTGTGTAATAACAGTTGTATGGAGCTAGCCAACGGCAATTTAGGTCACTGCTTGGCTCGAGTTAAGTTGTGAGCATTTTATCAAACTGTGGTACCCCATTGGCCGGGAACATATCACGGGGTACTCGCCCGTTTGTGTACAGGATATGTAGTTCTAAAAAGCAGACTAAAACTGGACAACAAGTGCAAAAACATATCATGTTCGGCGATAAACAACTAATCTGATGCGATCATTTCCATCCGTGTACCCCGTAGGCTAATCTCGGAGCGAGCCGGCTCAAAAAATTAATATGAGTTTGAGCAATGCCGGAAGGTGTCTTAACCCCATTATAAATTTCCATGGGGATTTTACTTCCAACACCAAAAGCTGAGTAGCTGTGACGTCATCACTTCAGTACTCTATAGCCCGGGCACAATCTGGAGAGACGTGATGACAAGTGGTGAGGGAGGAGCATGCCTTTTAAATGGAGGGGAAAACATGCCGGTGGGAGGAGGGATCTTGGGTAGACAAGCCACTCACTGCAGAGCTGAGTGGGGCATCTGGCATATGCGCCTTTTAAATGGTATGCAGTGTCCGCCTCCTCAGCACTCTGCAAGCGTATCATTACAGCCTCCATCACCCACAATCCCCATCACCACAGCCTAAATCACCCAAAATCCCGCATCACCGCAGCCTACAATTCTTCAACCTCAGCCAATCAGCGAATGGCTCGATGTGTCTGCTGGCTTTCGCTAGCAAGCATCGCAACCAGGCTGTCTGCAAGATCTACTGTGCCGGTGGGCAGATGATTAGGAAAGAAGGAAAGAAAGAAAGATAGAGAGAGAGAGAGAGAGAGAGAGAGAGAACCACTCCACCATCTCCCTCCAGTACTTATTGTTCGCAGGGCACTCCCTTTCTGTAGCTACATAAAGCACTAGGCCCAATGGCAGCGCACTGCTCCACTGCGGATTTTCTGTTCGGGACATTCATTGTGCCTCTTCCTTTCACAGTGTGTGAATCTGAGGATTCTGGCTAGGCGATGTGCGCCTGGTGATGGGGATGGGGGTGGGGTGGGGGGGTCGATTTCTCAGAGACAGCTCTGCCTGATACTCCCAAAGCTGCTCTCCTGCTCCACCTCAGACGCACTACAGAATGCACATTCAGGCCCTTCTCCCTCTTCTTAAAATTAACAGGGACTCCCTTATCTCACTGTACCAAACTCGAACATCATAAACAAACAAAAAAGAAAAGCAGGGAAGGAATAGGCTGTTAACTGTTACACAAAGCATCCAAAGCTTTGACACTATGCCTTTGTTTCTTTCTGGAGCAAGAAATCTAAATTATTTGGTTTTTCTAAAAGGCTCGACTCTTCGGCTGATGAAAAAGTATTTGCAGCCGCACAATTAATTCAACACAAAAATAATACAGATCTCCCGCATTCTTTTTGGTTTTCCCCATGATTGTCAAATGACACCTGGGGTACATGAGGTAATCAAGCCTTCATATTTGAGTGCACTATACCTCCGGTATTGATGAGTAACTTACAGCTAGATGTGTTTGGTTGGCATGACAATTAAATTCAAAATTCAAATGGGTGAATGACAGCTGCAGAGAGTCAAGGCCCCTCCCGCTGAGAAACGTTCTTCCTGTTTTGAGGCTGGAAAAGTGTCTCACTGAATACGGCTTGTTTCTAAAAACAGATGGGCAAGGCCATTCTTGCCAGACAAAGACATGGTCCAAACTAACGTATTTTGAGTTTCGCAATAGCTTTGTTCCCCTTCAGAGCTTCAAACCATTAGTCAGTCTTGCAGAATTATGAAGAAGAAAAAATGATTTCTTCCAAAGTGCCCTTGTCACAAAACAGGGATGGTGATGCAGTGTTTTGCGTGTCCGGAAACAAGGTCAGAGTCCATGTTAAAGGGATAGTTTGGGGTTTTTAAAGTGGGGATGTATGAGGAATTTATAGTCAGAGTATTACATGCAGTAGATTGCGGTCAGCAAGCTCCCATTTCGCAGAGAAAGAGTGTAGTGCCGGCATGACAGCAGAGCAATACATGGCAGTAGATGGGAACAGCAGCAATTTGCAGTCTAGGGATGTGCACCTTATACGACCCTACTTCAAAAAACTACCGCTTTACGGTTTGTCTCAGGGACAAATCAGTCGGTTGATGCCAAAAGTCTGGCAAAAAAGGCAGGGCAATATGTCCAGATATTTGTACCCCAAAATACTCAAAATCACGGCTTGTAACTATTTATATTATTTGTAATTTCAAGTGATCTTGCTTTCCATGGAATAAAATGATCTGACCTAATTGAAGAAATCAACCCATATCATACCGTCCTGTAACCTTCCAGCGAGCTATACTCGTGCACGCCTGTACAAGTAGCATCCAACTTACGCTACCCACATTGTGCTGTCATGTGGTAACAACGTGCTTTATGATTGGGAAAGCCCCTCACAGTTTTGTACTAGTAATAACCTTGATATCCTGTGTACATTGTGCATTGTACGTTTTTTTTTTGTCTGCCCCATAAAAATTTCTGTCACTTGTTTACGTTTATTGGTAATCATACATCTGTGCATACATTGCTTGTTTTATTCCTTTCCCCAGACCAGTAGGTACTTTACTGTCTAATCCTGTTTTCTGACAATGATGTTTGCACTGTAATTTCAGTGTAAACATACGAAAACCCTTTTACACATTGTGGCGCATATCTCTACCCGTATATTGTTCATAGCAAATATGATGGTTCCACTTGGCAAGAGAGGGGTGGGTATCATTGCAGACTTATAATTTTGATGTGGGTAACATCCCAGATGCTATTTCTCCCTCTCTCCACCTCAATGCTCTTCCATAACTGCTGAGTGGGGATTCACGTCCAGCCACAGAATTCCGAGCATTCTGCACATTCCCCTGTGATGTCACAATGCCATCAGTGCGTGCAGCCTCTCTGATGCCAGGGTTCTGGTCACGTCCCAGATAAGAAGGCCGTGAGCAAACGGGCCGTGTGATTGGTCAGGAAGGGGGCAGGGCAGTCAGTTCTGGGGCAGGTCACTGGTACACTTATTACGCGGCTAAGTCCACAATTTAACCTGATGCCATAAAGGGTCTTAGCTCGTCAGGTTTAGCCTGCTTTTACGGCATAGTGCACAGATGGCAAAGAGAGGTTTACAGTCCAGATCAGACTGCTCCAGCCCTCAGCACTGTGATGACTCACTTTAAGCCTCCTTGAGTTTGCACATTTCTGACCCAGTGAACACACTTCCAAAGGCACTGGCGCCTCATTAGAACATTAATCAGCAGATTTCACAGCTGATAGATAATGCTGGGAGCTGCTGAGAGAAGAAACCAGGTGACACCAGGAGAAAAAGCATCGCAGCTAAAATGACTCCCCTGGCATTACTCTGCTTTAACCTCTTTTCCGCTAAACGTGCGCGTTTAATTGCCAGATCAGAGACGCTGCTTTGACTGAAAACAGTGGTGAAGACTGTAGAGGAACACTCAGAGTAGAGACACACAGAAGACAGGGAAAGCTTTTCCATGCGCGGGATGATGCAACTCGTAGAGAGCAGAGCCAGCAGCCAGGCCTAAGCAGTGTTCTAGTGGAGGGCGACTTTCCTACAGATACTCAAGGAGGGGGAGGAATATGATGGGTGTGTGTGTGTGTGTGTTCTTGCATTAGCAACACAGTGAGAACCAGAAAAATGTATTTTTCCTAAAAAGTGAGGATATCATTGGGAAGTGAGGACATTCACTAATGTCCTCGCAACTACAAAGGCACACTGTGGACTTATAAGATAAAGTTCTGAGGAAAGGTTAAAATTATGGAAAGGTAAAGGTTAGTGTAAGGGCTTGGGTTCGGCATGCTTTGCTTATTATTAAGATTAGGGAAAGGAGATACACAGAGATACTGCAGAGATACACAAAGATAGAACAGAAGTCAAAGTACAGTAGTGTGCAGTGATGAGTATACACCATCACATTTGTCTAAAAGGGGTCTTAATGTATTACTTATCCATAATTTGGGGGGGAAATGTACTGAAAAATTCTTTTTTAGGCAATGAGAACAAAAAAATAATTCTCACAAGTATATTGAGGTAAAAATAAGGGTAATAAAAACATTGAAAATATCAAATTTTTATAACAATTGAAAGGTGTCTAAAATTTTAATATTTCGACTCTTGCATAGCTTGAATGCATGTTTGAAGGCTCATTCCAAGATTATTAATGCTAAAAAAATTGTTTAAACTAGTTTGAGGCAACATTATTCTGCAGTATTACCTCTGATGGTCAGTTTTTCCACTATATAAGGTGACATGAACTTAGAGCAGTGTCAGTATTAAACACGATGGTACGAACAAAGGAGCTCCCTGAGATTGTTCAAAGCCGCACTGTGGCCTTACGGGATGCTGAAGACAATAAATGCTTCCAGGGCACTGTAAGAAATACCATCAAGCCTTTCAAAGAGACCAGTTTGCTGAAAAGTAGTGGCAATAGAGGTGCAAAACTGAGGTGCCTCTGATGTTCGTTATCTGTGTATGACAAAAAAAAAAAAAATCAGCTGTTCACAGCACAACAACTCCATGATAATATTACGAGTAATAGTGCCAGAGGTGCAGAGATGAAAGTATCAAGATCTACCATTTTCAGACGCCTGTGTAAAAATGGTCTGATTGGTTGTGTTGCTACTAAGAGCTGGCAACATCAAAAAAAGACTTGCGTTTGCCAAAAGATTCAGGGAATAGACGCCAGTGGACTGGGAACAAGTCCTTTGGACCGATGAATCAAAATTCTAAATTTTCCCACCCAAACACAGATCTTATGTGTGCTGTAGAGGGCTCTAGGACTCTTCGTCCCCGGACTTATGTCCCTGAATTTTTGTCTCCGAACTTATCATCCCCAACAACAATGGTGGCACATTTCACTATCATTAGGGGACACAAAATCCAGGCACGAAAAGACCTTGGGGACGAAGAGCCCGGGGATGAAAAGGCCTCAGGGACAAAAAGCAGGAGACGAAAAATCGGGGGACGAAAAGTCTTTTAATCGCTGTATAGTTGTAGAACGTTTAAAAAGTGACTTCTTTAACCCCTTTAGTAAAATATGGAGGTGGTAATATTATGGTTTGAGGTTCAGCCTGCTCGAAAGGAGCTGGTGATCTCATAAAAATTGATGGAATCATGGATCAAAACAAGTATCACAGCATCCTTGTGAGGCATGCATTGCCATCTGGAAAGAGACTGATCGGTTGGGGATTTTATTTTCGACAAGTTAGTGACACTAAACACACTTCTGAGTTGTGCAAGAGTTATCAGTTTGAAAAAGAAATCTGGTGACATAAAAGTTATGACTTAGCCTGTACCGAGTCCAGACCTTAATCTGATTGAGCAAATCTGTTGTTTCATTGAAAGAATCTCTTTGGCATGAACTTCAAACCATATGGAATGGTTTAGCGAGTAAGGAAATTAAAAAATGTGAAAACTATGCCTGAAAGATTAAGTGTTGTAATCAAAGCAAAGGGTAGCCACACTAGATAATGACATACTCTCAAGAAGACATTATTATTTTTGCTTTTACTATATAGTTATCTGTTTACTTACTTTCATCAGTACAATCCAATATTACATTAAATAAATACTTCAGTAGTTTCAGATTTATCTTCATTTTGTTTTTTTCATAATCATCACTGGCCACTACTGCATTGTCCTCACAAGGATAAAAATACAAGGATGTGCATATGTGTGTCTTTGTGTGTGCGTGTATGTCCGCATTTGTGTTTGGATATGTGTATTTGCGTGTCTTTTTATGTATAAATGAGTTTGCATATCTGCATATGCTAGCGTGCATGTGTGTGTGTGTGTGTGTGTGTGTGTGTGTGTGTGTGTGTGAGTGTGTGTGTATGTGCATATGTGTCTGCGTGTTTGAAAATACTTGTGAGCAGGCATCTGTTGTGAGTGTTTGCAAGTATACACTATCTGTGCGTGGTAAAGAGCTTGGGACTGTGTATATGACATTGCATGTGTTTATGCGAGTGAGAAAGTATGTGAGAGTGAATGTGTGTATTTGCATGTCTGTGTGTTTGTGTGTGACAAGGTGTGAGTGAGTGTGTGTGAATGTGTATGTCTTTGCAAGTCCGTGTGTTTGTGTGAGAGTAGGCGTATGTGTGAGAATGTAGGTGATTGCATATCTGTTTGTGTGAGTGTGTGTGTGTGTGTGTGTGTGCGTGTGCATGTGTGACAGAGAATGTGAGTATGAACCCATCTCCACATTCCTGCTGCACCAGTGTGGAGTCTCTAGCCTTAGCAGGGCCAGAGTTTCGTACAATTTTGCGAGAATCAACGCTGATCTTCACAAATCTTTTTTTTGCAAGAATCATGAAATCACCTTTTGAATAGCTTGCTTTTTGTACCTACCATACTAGAACCACTGTTTCACTTTTGTTTGCACATGCATATCATCACTAATAATGTGAAATATTCCCACAAGGTAATGTACCGTTATGCAATTTGTCTATGATTATAATACTATACAGTGAGCTGTATATTCCTTTACTGTCTTAGTGATTTTGGTGTTTAAAATCTTCTCTATATCTGCTCTTCTGTGTTTAAATATTCACCCTCTGGAGTGCATCCTAGTAATAATTCATATCATTTTCCTTCTTTGGTGTTAAAAATTTTCAATCTTTATAATTTCATGACTTATGCACCTATCAACCCTTAGACGCCTTCTTCTCTAGTGTGCTGCATGGTGAGAAACCTCAAACACTGCCACATGGGTTATTAACCAGGTTCTTAAAGTGTAGAAAAAATCCTAACAAATGCAAATTTCCACTCACGGTATCCCAGACAGGCCAGACTGATGCATTTTAATGCTGTAAAAGCATGTTTTTTAATCAAATGGCTTTGAATACAGTGTAATCGCGTAATAAATAAATTCTTAGCCTCATAGCATATTTGCCCAAGTCATATTTTTGCCAAGTTGATATATTGGCTGCCTGATCTTTTGTGTTGGCAAAAAAAGGTTTTTTTTCCTTTCTTCTCAAAACCTAAAAAAAATTAAAAATAAAATCCATTCTCCTAAAAAATATATTTTTTTAAATTAAAGATAAATTTTAAAAACCCTACAAAATGAAACAGGCAATTATGTTATGAGGCTTAAGAAACATTTTAATGTTACTTGATTCCTGTGTGTGTGTGTGTGTGTGTGTGTGTGTGCATGTGTGCATGCGTGTGTGAAAACATTAACATGGATGAAAAAACAGTACGGTAACCAAATGTGGGTATTCACTTGCTGAAGTTATAAAATGTAAAGGAACTGTTAGAAATATTTTTGTTGTTGTTTTTAATTGTTTGTCAATTACAGTGACATGAATGTGCCTACCGTTAATGGTGTTGATCATGTTAATTTTTTGAAAACGTTCGTTCATGTTCCATGGTGATGCAAAATGCATTTATCTGGCGAATTATCATTCAAATATTTACTACAACGTTCAGGGTTATTTAGGCGTCTCCATGTGGACGCAGATATCTTTAGAAACGATGCTGTGTGGATGGGAGGTTTTTTAGAAACGACAAAAAAAGACCATTTTTGAAAATCTCCGTCTCCATGTGGACGAGGCCTACATCTGATTTCTTTCAAATCATTGGAGTACATACTTCTTGTTTGATTAACAGAGAAAATGGAAGGGAAATTCTGACACAAATACATATTTGATTCGTGTTTATCTATTTACGTCAAATTTCCAAGTGTCTAGAATACCGTGATGTCCAAAATACCGCAAATTTATTTTACCATATTCACATAGATATTACAAACTTTCACAATTTTTTATGTTTGTTATGCAAGATTCAATGTTGATCTGCACGAGGGCTATTTGGTGACATTCACTAGGCAAACTGCTTTGCGGATTTGCGTCAGAATTCTGGCCCTGCTTAGTGATAATGACATCACCTCCAAACTGTCGCCGGTAAAATCTGGCCACAAGAAGGGCTGGCGCATCAAATTGTCCAACCCTCAATATAACTGCCTAATTAAAACAAGACTTAGCTGCTAATGTGCTAAAGCACATACCATGCAGTGTTACTGCCCAAAACTCCCATCGGGTAAGGAAGGGAATTTCTGAAGACGCAGGACTTGGAAAAAATGAATGATCAGCTTAGACTGCATGCGGTCAAAGGGAGAACAATCCAGAGCTCTGGACCTCTGCCAGCTGCTGGGGACACTTGTTTGACACTGGCTGCCCAGAACTGTAGAGCAATGGCAGGGCTTTCTTTCAGAAACAATCTCTTTCGAGGCTATCAATCAAAGGCAAAGTGTTGGTTGGTTAGGATGGAATTCCAATCGAGTAAATGCAATCCTTACAGAAATCCAGCACAGCTTACACATTTTTACCTTTATAAAAGCAGGAAACAGCATTGATTGATTCTAATGAAACCAATTTGGGGACAAAAGAAAGAATCTGAACAAAGGCACAGCATATCCAAGCAAAATGAGTAAGGGGAGAGGAACGTGAGGAAAAATGCTATATTAGCTTCATCTGTGCCGGCTGCTTAAAAAAGCAGTCAAATACATTCCAGCCAGAGAGGAGTAGACTGTGACCAGACTCAGATTAGAAAAAAACCCCATGGGTCAGACAGGAAAATGCCGTCAGACAATCTATAAACTAAAGATCCCTCTATTTCGAGAATCTAACACTGCTTATGATTTATGTATTTTTTCATGAGGATGAATAATTGAAAACACTTATCATGTTGAAAGCAGAAGCATTGCAGTAAAATTGACTGGAAATACACTACACATTTGCTGGGCTTGTCTGTGCTTGTGTTTGCTTCACTATTCATTTTAAATGAAAATAAATAACCTAAATAACCTTATTTTGAAGACTTATCACAATAGCCTGCGCGCATGCATTAAAGTATTAATCACATGGATGAATGTGCAAAGTTCTCCTGGGAGTCCAGGACGAGACATAAAATGTGCAAATGTGAGTTGTGTCTGACCTGTTCCTCCTGACAAGGGACAAGGTGAAACCGAGGTCATTGTGCCCCACTGTACGAGCATCTCATATACAACCGTCTCTGCCTTGCAGTGCCCCCCTGACATATACTGTAAATATAGATGATGGGGGGGAGAAACACTGCAAGATGGTGTGTCTGATGCAAGAGGTACGGGTGTCATCATGTGTGACTGTGATCATCAATAATGGAAGGGTGTCAAATTTGTCACCTAACAGGGAAATGGCCGCTCTGCCGCTTGGAAACGCCAGCAAGAACAGACCACGAGGCACAAAATTCTTTGGGGCGGCTCTCCTAAATTGCACGTCGCTGCCGAGCGGCGACTCGTGGAGTCGGCGTGGGGAACATGCCAAGACGTTTCTGGCATGGGCAGGGTCGGTTGATGGCCAAGCGGCACGTCGGCCATCTTCTCCACGTGACCTGTCTGACAGATGGCAGACCAGGGCTCCAAACGGCCACAGCACACAGCTGTCACTTCCACACCAGGATGCAGCAGCAGGGGAGGCATCAAAAAAAAGCAGAGGCGAGATTCAGCCAGGGAGTCCTGCTGGGAGGGTGGGGATGCTGCACCCCTAGGCTGAAGTTCTACATCCTCTTCAGGACTAACCACCAACCTTCACTCTCCTTCACCCCGCCACCCTCCACCCCTCCCAGATACTGTTGGCAATGGCTGCACCCACACATAGGCGTGACATGTTGCGTGTTTACTGTCAGCTGCTGAGTGAAACCAGGCTTGCGTAATCCAAAAATCCACAGTTGTTAAGATGTCTGTTCCTGGATGCTAATCTCTGACCACAGTTTCATTAAACATAACATCCATAAAATAAACACATGAATACAGGTGAAGGGAAGCCTGTCAATCTTTACTGTCCTGTGTGAAGTCTTTTCACCTTGGACTGCCACAGAAAGTCCTGTGCAACCATAGGCCGCAGTCTGTTAGTGAAGATATATGTCATTTTATGTCCCCAGATGGCCACCCCCCACCAATCGTGATCAGCTTCTCTTTCATGAAAGAAGCGGTAAAATCTGCTCAGGCTCATATCTGAAACAGAATTTCATTATGCATCTTTGCGCTGTCACTTCAAGAACAAGCTCAGCCATGCACCAAAAGGACTGCCTTTCTAAATGAGGCAGTGACACTGTGTGATATTTCACATGCTGATGCTAACTAGCCACTCCCACTCTGCACTGTCAAGTTTGTAACACATCTCCTGAAAACATGCAGGAAACAACAGGCATTCAGCAACAGAGCCATTCAACAGAACCACTATCCAATAGGAAGCAGACCTTTACTAGAGTGCCCTCCCAGCACAGGTGGGTGATATATCGGTATAAACAATATACCAGGAGAAATATTTGCCTGACTATAGTTTCTGCTCCAGGATAGGAAGGATTTTGATGTTGATATTGGAAATGTCTTAGAAACCAGGTCCGGGAGATTAGGAGTTCCCAAAGGCTTGGATCACTAAAGCCAATTGCCTGATTGGGCCAGTGCTCAGTCTTATTTGATTCTGCATTTTCTGTTGAGACTGGCAGAACAGATATACAGTGAGCACCATTATTCATTGTACAGTGACACATTTTTAGTTGGATCCTGTACACCAGCAAAAGGTTTCTAAGGATTCAGTGATAATCAGGTTGGTCCCGCACTCCAGCACTAATGGCGCTTTTCCACTACGCGGTACCCTTCGGCTCTACTCTACTCGCCTTGGTACCAGGTCGTTTTTTGGGTTTGCTTTTCCATTAGAGGATACTACTGCCTCCGTGGTACCTGCTCGTCGCTGTGATGCAGCATGTTACTGCCGCGACGGCATCCTCAGTTATATCAAGTTTACTTTTATTCCGTCAATTTTGTTAAATATTTATGTGTTTAACACCACGTCACCACGTTACGGCACTAAAGTCCCCGAGTGTTTAACTGTAATTTCTGTTTGACATTGTCCTGATGCATAGGATAGCAGCTGGTGTTGTGTCCGATTCGGCTGCACAAAAACGCAAAGCAATGATATCCGTAAAAGGCATAGAGTATTCAGAGAAAAGGCAATATATTCTCAAGGCTGTACTGAAGGAGATGCCATCTTTCGGATGAGACGTTAAACCGAGGTCCTGACTCACTGTGGTCATTAAAGATCCTACGACACTCCTCGATAAGAGAAGGGGGTTCCCCGGTGTCATGGCTAAAGTCCCAACCTGGCTCTTTCGACCTGCCACCTAATCATCCCCTGATCTAATTGGCTGACCAAATTGCCCTCTCCCTCCCCACCTCAACCCCCACGGCTCCCTTGAAAAAGAGATTTCAATCTCAATGGGACTTCCCTGGTTAAATAAGGGTTAAATAAACTAAAAAAAATAAAATAAAATAAAGGCATTTGTGTACCATCAGTATTCCACAATATAACTACAACCCCTGGCAAAAATTATGGAATCACCACACACCGAGGATGTTAATTTACCTTTTTTCCTTCATAACAAAGAAGCAAATAACACATGACAAAAACAATTATTGTTTATTAGCTTGACATTCAGGCTTCATGAAACATTTCACTTTGAAATTGAAGCCAAAACATGTAGCAAATGCGCAAATCGCAGGAGATGGCAGAGTATTAGAATTTATCGCTTTACGATGCGTCATCATATCTGATACCTTTCCTAAGAACATTATGCTTCATCAGCACCCGTAAAGTTATTTTCCACGCAATTTTCGTAAAATAAGGGCAGCATAATAACTTTCTCAAGGGGAATTAGGGGAATAGAATTGGACACAACACCGTTGCTTCTAATTTCGCTACGAACAGGGTCACAGACAAAGAAATGCATTTCATAAAAGCAGCAGCTTCAGTGAACAAACGCAACCTTGTTTTAAGGGTAAGGCAACGCACATTATATTTATCAAACTGCTGAAAACAACACACGTTTCGAAAACACAATTTGAAGACCTGTTTCAATGATGGCAAGTGAAGCCAGTTTCCTAGCGATAATGCAGAAGCGAGTTGTCTTTCGCAGATACAATTCTCTCTGACCAATCAGCGGGCTGCTGTGTTGTCATGTCACACTTTAGTACCTGTTAGCAGAGCGGGTACTTTTTTTTGGAACCACGAGAGAGAAAATCTGGTACCTGTTACCAAGTACCAGGTACTTATTCCTAATGGAAAAGCAAAAAAGGCGAGTAGAGTAGAGTAGAGCCGGTACTGCGTAGTAGAAAAGTGCCATTAGTTTGTAAGGATTCAGTGATAATCAGGCTGGTCCTATACTCCAGCACTAAGTTTGTAAGGATTCAGTGACAATCAGGTTGATCCTGTATTCCAGCACAAAGTGTGTAAGGGTTCAGTGGTATTCAGGTTGGTGTTCAGGCTGTCAGCTTTCACTTCAGGGAGACTTCATCCATATCAGATAAATCGTAGACAAATTACAGCACCTTTTATACAAAGTCTCCCCATCCCCATTTTCAAGAGAATAAAAAAATATCAGACAGTCTGACATAAAATAAAATAAAGTAGTAATTTTTAGCATTTGGTCGCACATCCTTTGCATGCAGCAACTACTTGACCTCTGTGACACATAGACATCACCAGATGCTGGGTATCTGCCCTGTTGATGGTCTGTCAGGGCTGTACTGCAAGCATCCTCAGGTCTTGGATGTTTCGGGGACCTGTTGCCTTTTTGACTCCTTTTCAGATTGTATTATGCATATTCAATGGCGCTCCATGGCTCCATGGCAATGACATCACATACAATGTCAGGTTTCAGAACTCAGATATTAGAAGGAGCTTTCTCACAATCACTGGTTAGGAGTTTGGTTTGAGCAATCATATTAAACATCCTGTCACAGGAACAACCAATGCGGTTCCAGGGGCACACTTCAGTGATGACACAAACTGTCACAGCTCTGAATAATTGAAAAGATGGTTTAAGTGCCGAGGATTCCTATGAAAGGGAACCAAGAACTGACAAAGGAGGGAGAGCGAGTTATTTGAGGAGAGGCCCGTATGAAAATATCCGATACTTATTTCTTAATAATAGTATAGTATAATAGTATAATGGCATAACTATAGTATTACCATAGTTTGCATAGTATAACTAGAGTAGTACTATAGCCACCACATTATAACTATAGTATTACCACAGTCAACAATACCATGATATTACGATAGTCCACACAACTGTATGCTGTGAATAACTACAGTATCAATACAGTAATACAACACTACGGTGGTGAAAATACCATCCATTTACTATAGGATCTAGCTTGGAACTATAGTAATTTTTCATAAGGGGGAGGCTGACACCTCTAGCCATGAACGCAATAACATTCTCTTTTACACCATTGATCACTCATTTTATAGTGATTGATATCATATCTATTTGTAATTTCAATTATTTAACATTTAAAAATACGTTTAATACAGGGGTTTAAACCTGGTCCATAAAAGGGCCAAGGGGCAGCAGGTTTTCAATCCAACCAAGCAGAGGCACACCTGATACAACTAATTTAATCAATTGATTTCAGCCTGCAGTTGATTAGTTGTGTCAGGTGTGCTTCGGCTCGGTTAAACTGAAAACCTGCTGCCCCTCGGCCCTTTTAGGGACCAGTTTGACACCCCTGGTTTAATACATTTAAAGTCAGACAGTCTAAAACACTTAATGAGGTTTAAAGTACCAAAAGACACTCCAAAATGCATTCACAGTTAAAAAACGCATTCATAGATATTCCATAATACTAGATCCAAATGGTTGAAAATGTATCAGAAGGTAAATATTTTACAAGCGCTTCTTCGGCCATCTCCATTTAACATGCTAAAGCAAACATAAAATGACGGCCAGAGCCTCAAAACCTTCCAACATTGTAGCTTTCCCCTCTCCATTTACTGTATCCAAAAGCTTGAGAATGAAGCCGTAACGGAAATAGCCGACAAAGCCTTTTCTTTGGGCACATCTGCTTACCAAACTGTTACTGTTACAAACTTCGCGTGTATTTGCGTCTTTGCAAAATGCGTGTATTCGGTGTGAAAGCGACTTTAGGATGTTAAATACATTGGCATGCTAGCTATAACATTATAGATATCGATGTCTCTTTATCTTGCTAGCTAGGTAGCCAAATAGCTCGTTCGCGAGTATTCCATTGTAAGCGAACTGTAGCCTTTTTAGCTCGCTAGCCAGTTGGCCATGTAGCTAAATACATTGCCGTGCTAGCTATGACACACAGTTCAATATCACTTTGGCTTGCTAGCTAGAAAGCCAACTAGTTCGCTAACGAGTATGACAGTGTATGCATCGAAAGCGAACTGCAGCCTTTTTAGCTCGCTAGCCAGTTGGCTATGTAGCTAAATACATTGGCGCGCTAGCTATACTATTGCTAGCTAGGTAGCCAACTAGCTCGCTAGCGAGTAAGACTGTATGCAAACTGTAGCCTTATCTTGTCAGCGTAATCATGACGCAAATTGACGCGGATTAATGTTGTGATTCTGCCTGTTTGCCATGCTTTTGCTCTGCCTGCCAGATTTATGATTGTTTGTATATTGATCTTGTTCTTGCCTGACCATGCCTTGAGATATGTTTTGTGATTTGGTACTTAGTTTTGTTCATGTATTGTCTAGTTTAGTTTTTCCATGTTTTGCATATTACCATAGTTTCATTCCGGTCCATGTTTTTTATTTTGCCATGCATTGCACTTTGTCTCCCCCTGTCTGGTCCCTTGTCTTGTCATTGCTCACAGCCCCAGTACTGCGTGCCACTCTTTCGGGCGATTTAATGGTTTCAGGATTTCCACCTTCCTTCCAGTCTCGTTTACTTCCTTCGCCTTGTTTTTTCTATATTACTAACCCATACTACCAGTTTGTTGTTTTTGTTAAAGTACTAACCCAAACTAACAGTGTATATTGTACTAACTTACTAACGAGCACTGGGGATTGTATAGCTGCACTTACTAATTGATTAACAAGCTCTCAACATTCGCCCTATTCTAGTCTCCGCCTCTTGTCTCTCCCTAATCTTCTCTGCTGCGTTTCAGTGGATTTTCCACACCTGTTCACTCTGTCCTTTCTCTTAGTATCTATGCACGTTAGAACTCCTTGACTGGAGCTGTATATTTGTCTATAGGATTGTCTCGTGATCCCTGTCCGCGTTTTGGCAGTTGCCTATTTCATGTGATTAGGTTCTCCCTCATGTTCCCTCCTTTGTAATCAGTCTGACTTCTTGCACTTGTGTCTTGTTAAGCATGTGACTTCCCATGAGTGTATATTAGGAGTCTTCTCTCAGCACTTCCTTGTCAGAACGTTCTCCTTTGTCTGCTTGTGCCACGCTTTTTTTGCCTTGTTTTCATTGTGATTACCTTTCTGACTGGACCGTCCTTGATTTACGATTTTTGCCTATTCCCTGTACTTTGCCACATCCTCTGTTACCGAACCCATTTTGTATGACCCTGATTTTTGAGATTGGTGCCCTGTTTACGGTTCTGGATTTCACCCTTTGGATTCTGATTTTTTGGATTGTGGACATTGTACTGTTGCCTGCTCTGTTGGGGGTTTCCCCCCTTCAGAAATAAAGCCTCCATTTTTGTATTCACTGGTTCTCGCTTGTGGTTCCTCACGCAATCCTCACATTACGTTCTGACCATAATGGAGCCAGCGAGTAACCAGCCACTGCAGGCTGCTGTGAGAGAGCAAGGAGCCCAGCTGGAATTTCAAGAGCGCCAGCTTCGTGCACTTATGCAGCACATGCAGACCATGAGCCTCCAGATTGCGGACCTCACTCGTTCTTTGCAAGATTGGCAACTTCAACACGCTCCCCAGCCCACTGTTAATGCCACGCCTGCTCCTGCACCTATGCCTGCTTCCGCTCCTCCGATGCCTGTCTGCGAACCACGTCTGCCACCCCCTGAAAGGTACGACGGCAACCCTGGCTCATGTCGTGCATTCCTGACCCAATGTGATCTCATATTCAGTTTACAGCCCTCCTCCTTTCCCACTGAACGTGCTCGCGTCGTGTTTATCATCACGCAGCTCATGGGAAGAGCCAAAAAGTGGGCTACTGCAGCATGGGAGGCGGATTTGCCCTGCGTCCAGTCCTCAAGCCTACTGGGAAAGGAGATGAGGCGAATCTTCAACCGCACCAAGCTGGGTCACGAGGCAGGGCGGGAGATCCTACGCATTCGCCAGGGGGGCCGTTCAGTGGCTGACTACGCCACTGATTTCCAGACTCAGGCGACCAACAGTAGGTGGGGCGAAGAGCTCTGTACGACGCCTTTTTTAATGGCCTCTCTGAGAGAATTAAGGACGAGCTTGTTCCCCGTGAGTTACCAGAGGGGTTAGATGATCTGATTAACCTGGCCATACGGGTGGACTCCCGATTGGAGGAACGAAGACGGTCCGTTCCCCGCAGCCGACCTGCCTACCTCTTCCAGACGACACCGCCTCTACCACCACCTGCTGGAGACAGATCTTCCCCGGAGACTGAACCAATGCAACTTGGGCGTACTCGCATTCCTGACGAGGAAAGAAGCCGTCGACGCAGAGAAGGGGCCTGCTACTATTGTGGCAAAGGGGGACATCACATCGCGCAGTGTCCCAGCAAAAGGCCACACCCTGGTTCAAGGGAAGGAGCGGTGGTGGGCGTTACTCCATTGGATGAATCTACAAGAAGTCGCACCTGTTTTCAAGTGGTTCTGGAGTGGGATGGAGAGAGCAGGTCTACCATGGCTCTCATCGATTCCAGAGCGGAGAAGAACTTCATCGACATGGATTTGGCCCGGAGGTGGGGAGTTCCGGTGGAAAAGATCTTCCCGGATCGGGTGGCTAACTCACTAAGTGGCCAGAGGATCGCTCAGATCACCCATGTCACCAACCCCATCAAGCTCAAGATTTCCGGTAACCACCATGAAATGATCAGGCTCTACCTCCTCCGGTCTCTCCATGCTCCGATCGTTCTGGGCCACCCATGGATGGCTAAACACCTCCCAGACATTGACTGGCGAAGACATGAGATCAAGGGTTGGAGCCCTAGCTGTTCGCTCTCATGTCTCCACAACGCTCAAGACCCACAAACTACCTCCCCTCCAGAGGAGATCCCAGATTTGGACAAGGTTCCTGCGGAGTTCCATGATCTCAAAGAGGTTTTTTCCAAGTCACGAGCTACCAGTTTGCCTCCACATCGCCCCTACGATTGCGCTATTGACCTAAAGCCAGGTACCATGCCCCCTAAAGGCCGCTTGTACTCATTATCATGCCCCGAGACCCTAAGCCATGGAAAAATACCTTTCTGAGTCTCTAGCCGCTGGAATAATTCGGCCATTGTCTTCCCCTGCTGGCGCAGGTTTTTTTTTTTGTGGCTAAGAAGGACGGGTCTTTGAGACCCTGTATCGACTATCGTGGGCTCAATGAGATAACCGTCAAAAACAGGTACCCTCATGAACACGGCTTTTGACCTATTACAAGGAGCTAAAGTGTTCACTAAATTAGACCTACGCAATGCCTACCACCTGGTGCTTATACGTGAGGGGGATGAGTGGAAAACAGCCTTTAACACTCCTACTGGGCACTGGGAGTATTTGGTTCTCCCCTTCAGCCTTACCAACGCCCCAGCTGTTTTTCAGAATCTTGTCAATGATGTGTTAAGAGATATGATTAACAAGTTTGTATTTGTCTATCTTGACGACATTTTGATTTTTTCAGAATCACAGGAGGAGCATGTCAAACATGTCCGGCAGGTTCTTCGTCGTCTCCTGGAGAACCGACTCTTCGTTAAGGTGGAGAAATGTGAGTTTTTTGTTGAGTCCACGACTTTTTTGGGATACATGATTTCTCCAGGCACCATACGGATGGACCCAGTCAAAATAGAGGCCGTCACTAACTGGCCCCGACCTGAAGACCGTAAGTCACTCCAACGTTTCCTAGGTTTTGCAAACTTCTACCGCCGTTTCATTAGAAATTATAGTTCTGTGGCCTCACCCCTCACTGCTCTCACCTCCACCAAAGCAAAGTTCTGTTGGTCAGAGAAAGCTGAAAAAGCCTTTTGTGAGCTCAAGTCACGTTTTACGGCTGCACCCATCCTCACCATTCCTAATCCTGAACTCCAATTCATCGTTGAAGTGGATGCTTCTAATGTAGGAGTCGGCGCCATCCTGTCCCAAAGGTCTGCTGAGGATGGTAAGATCCACCCGTGCGCCTTTTTCTCTCGTCGCCTCAGCCCTGCAGAAAGAAATTATGACATCGGTAACCGGGAGCTGCTGGCGGTTAAATTGGCATTGGAGGAATGGAGGCAGTGGCTGGAGGGGGCTGAGGTTCCTTTCATTGTTTGGACCGACCATAAGAATTTGGAGTACCTGCACACGGCCAAGAGGTTGAACCCACGTCAAGCCAGGTGGGCTTTATTTTTCTCGCGTTTTAACTTTCACCTTGCCTATAGACCTGGAAGTAAGAATGTCAAGCCCGATGCCTTGTCACGATGCTTTGAAATCAAAGATGAGGAACCCTGCCAAGATACTATCTTGCCCAAAGAAGCCTTTGTGAACGCAATCTGTTCAGAGATCGAGAGGGAAGTCAGGGAAGCCCAAGTTAATTCAGCTGCCCCCAGTGCATGTCCCACTAACTGTCTCTATGTTCCAGCCAACCTGCGATCCCGAGTCCTGGAGTGGGGGCACTCTTCCAATCTTTCCTGTCATCCAGGAGTCCGCCGTACCAAAGACTTTATTGCACAAAGATTCTGGTGGCCAGAAATGTCACAGGACATTCAGAGTTTTGTGGCAGCCTGCTCGGTCTGTGCCCAAGCTAAAGCATCCCATCAACCCCCTCACGGTTTGCTCCAACCCCTACACACACCACATCGCCCCTGGTCCCATATTGCTTTAGATTTCATCACTGGCCTTCCCCCTTCCAATCACTACACTACCATCCTCACCATCGTTGATAGATTTTCTAAAGCTGTTCACTTGGTCCCTCTGACGAAGCTCCCCTCTGCCCAAGAAACTGCCAACCTCATTATTCAACACGTCATCAGACTACACAATTAAGGCCTGCAAGTTGAGAGCCAAAAACATCAGCTAGTCAGTGTGCGTGGTTTTTGATTCGTCATTTGGGCGGAAGTAACAAAAATTGCTTGCTGTAAATGATAAATGTCAGTTAGGTGTGGGCGGAAGTAACAAAAATTGCTTGCTGTAAACGATAAATGTCAGTTAGGTGTGGTAAATGATGAATAGTAGAATGAAGTTTGTCAAATCAATTGACTATATATCACTCTATTTTTCAATTCACTTGATAATTCATGACTATTTTTCAATTCACATGCGTGTTCATCACCTCCATTTTTATCAATTAATTTTAGATACTTCCACCCCTCATATTTTAGAACTGCAGGAAAGTTAACTAGAAGGGCACTAGGTAGAGCACATACCTCCACCACACCATATGTCAGTGCTCTTGGTTCTTCCGGATCTAGAATCCAGAATATTTTCCGGATCACTTCCAAAATTGAATCAACTCATCCTTGGACAACCACCTACCATCCTACCAAATCTCGTGCCAATCCGTTCAAAACTTTTTGAGTTATCCAGTTAACAGACAGACAAACATCCAAAAAAACGGGTGAAAACATAACCTCCTTGGCGGAGGTAATAAATGAAGGGTTTGAAACCAGAGAGGTCTGACCCACAGAACATTGTTTTTGAGATAATAGATGTCAAAGTTTTTAAAATATTAAAAAAATTACTCACAATATTGTTCACAGGTATAATATACATCATGACATCAATTTTGCATTATGAATCTTATCAACATCTGTCGCAATATGATCCAAACTCTAATTTTCACTTTTTGGGGTTAGACCACTCTGGTTCTCAGCCCTTCAACTGTGGAAGGTTTTGAGTCCCTAGCAGTCATTTTCTCTGCCATTGGGGGCCTCTATCTCATAGGTGGTTCAGGCCACTGACTGGCAAACTGCTGTCCAGCCAAAGTAACCAGCCCAGTGCGGTCTAGAGCTTGCTGAGCTGCAGAGACAAACATCTGTCTAGGGATAAGAGGAAGGGATCACAGGGCTCTTCTCAAAGTTTCTCTTAGAAGACACTGGGCCAGCCACATCAGGTGACAAGGTAAGGTCAGGGACGACTGACAAGATGACCCAGCTCAGTTCTCTAATCATAAAGGCAAGTGCCTACAAAGCAGCATCAACCAGTCTCTGGGCTGAAGGATCAGCATCAGGAGCCTGCTATGCCTGGGATAGATTCAATTATCATGTAAGAAAGAAAATTACCAATGCGCTTCACACAGACTGCGCATTATAGCTCTTCACAATAAAATCATGCCAGGTGATACTGCGGCCGCAGACAGAGTGCGCCAAACTCATCTGGCGACACTATCAAAGAGGCGATGGCAGGCACTAAATTCAACATGGAGTCTAGCCATAGTTTTCTGCATCCTGCATGGTTGCTTGAGCTCTACAGTCCCTGGAAAGATGGGAAAATTGTTCCAGTATGTGCCCAAGATCACGGCATCTCCTCCATATAAGGAGCAAAGGGAGGAATGCCAAAGATTGCTGGCTGAGATACCTTGTTAAAAAATGTGCTTTGCACGAGCGAAGGCAGTACCCCTCAGTCCCGACATATTGAATGATAGGTGAAGGTGACTTAGTTGAAGTGAAAGGTCATTCGGGTATGAAACCTTGACGAGGCACGGCTACCAACCAAGGCGAGTCCACATATGCAAAATGAAGTTCCTAACCCAAGCGGTTTGAGAGAAACGGCCCGGACAAAGTTTCGAAGGTCAAGGTCACTGAGCAAAGGTCAAAGGTGAAAAAAATCTCTGCTGTTAGGTTCTTCTTTAACTGCTGATTCGATGATTCCAAAACAGGCTGTTTAATTCATGATAAATCCCGCATGGAAATAACTTGCATCCAGAGCCAATGGTAATGATGAGGCACATGAAGCACTTTATTACAAGTTCTGTTGCGGTGGGAAAACAGTCGTGCTCACGGCAGAGATCAACATCACACACCGAACAAAGACACACAAGCAGTATATATGATAGGAGGTAGCACCTAGCCAGACAGTCACCCCCACCTGGGCTGTCCCCAGGAGATGGCTCTCTATTCACAGTATTCAAAGGTAAGCCTAGTCTAGAAGCTTCCCTGACAGGATGTCCAGAGCCCTCACCCTCACTTAGCAATACAATGGTGACTGTCCTCAGGTGCTAAATTGATTTGCATGTTTATGGGGAAAGCAGGTACAACCCCAATTCCGAAATAGTTGGGACGAAGTGTAAATTATGAATAAAATCAAAATGCAATGACTTTCAGATCACATGAGCCAATGTTATTTACAATAGAACATAGATAACATTTCAAATGTTGAAACTGAGACATTTTACATTTTTATCCACAAAATGAGCTTATTTTAAATTTTCTGGCTGCAAAAGGTCCCAAAAAAGTTGGGACACAGGCATAAAAGCGCTGAAAGAAGCAATTAATATAAAAGATAATCAGCTGAAAGAACATTTAGCAAGTAATTAAGTTAACTGGCATCAGGTGTGTAACATGATTGGCTATAAAAGGGATGTCTCAGAGAGGCTGAGTCTCTCAGAAGTAAAGATGGCCAGAGGCTCTCCAACCTGTGAAGGCTTGCGTAAAAAAATTGTGGAATACTCTAAAAACAATGTTCCTCAACGTCAAATTGCAAAGGCTTTGAAGGTCTCATCATCAAAAGTGCATAACATCATCAAAAGATTCAGAGAAACTGGAAAAAAATCTCTGTGCGTAAGGGACAAGGCCAAAGACCTTTACTGGATGCCCGTGATCTTCGGGCCCTCAGACGCCACTGCATCACTCACCGGCATGATTCTGTCACTGACATTACTAAATGGGCCCAGGAATACTTCAAGAAACCACTGTCTGGAAACACAGTCTGCCATGCCATCCACAGATGCCACCTAAAACTTTAACATGCAAAAAGTAAGTCATTGTTGAGCATGATCCAGAAGCACCGCCGTGTTCTGTGGGCCAAGGCTCATTTAAAATGGACTGTAGCAAAGTGGCAAAGTGTCCTGTGATCAGACGAGTCCAAATTTGACATTCTTGTTGGAAATCATGGGCGTCGTGTCCTCCGGGCTGAAGAGGAGAAAGACCACCCCTCCTGTTATCAGCGTTCAGTTCAAAAGCTAGCATCTCTGATGGTGTGGGGATGCATTAGTGCATATGGTGTGGGACACTTGCATGTTTTAAAAAGCACCATGAATGCTGAAAGGTATATAAAGGTTTTAGAGCATCATATGCTCCCCTCCAGACAACATCTATTCCAGGGTAGGCCTTGTGTATTTCAGCAGGACAATGCAAAACCACATACTGCAGCTATTACAACAGCATGGCTTCGTAGTAGAAGAGTCCGTGTGCTGAACTGGCCTGCCTGCAGTCCTGATCTTTCACCGATTGAGAACATTTGGCGCATTATTAAACGAAAAGTCCGTCAAAGGAGACCCAAAACTTGCCAGCAGCTGGAAGCCTGCATTATCAGTGTTCCCCAGAAATGAAAGTAGCAGGTTAATTTGAAAAAAGTAGCCCGTTAAAAAAAACCACACCGCTACTCCACCTGTAGGAGGGTCCTTAGGTATGCTCCCTTGGAAAATGTTTTTTCTAAAGGCGCATTTTGGGGCATTCTACTGCACTTGAGACAGCAAGATTTTTCAGTGTAAAATGAAAATGTTAGGATTTTTTGGTCAAATTTCTTTTTTTTTTTTTTTGTTGAATCTCCATAATCAATTAAGCAACATGCCTCTATTTCAATCACAATACTAACTAGCACCATAAACACCTGAACATTTAGTACTATAAGCAAGCATAAATGAACTTGAACACCACATCAATTATTTCTTTGAAGCATTCATTCGATTTTATTATTATTTATTCTTTATCTTACAATGGTAACCTATCTTATGCTGTCGTATAACACATGTATAAAATAATTACCATTTGCTTGCAACTACACTTTCATTTCAACATTTCACTTCTTATTGATGATCATGTCTTCATTTAAATGTCTGTGGCTTTTTCTTTGGCACTGATTAATTGGCTATTTGTCATCATACCAACGTGGAGATTCAAGGAATAACTTGAATAAGTTCCTCAAGAAAACTGCAACATTATCCCCTGGCAAAAATTATGGAATCTCTACACACAGATGATGTTCATGTAGCTTTTTACTTTGTACCAAATAAACAAATCGTAGATATGACACTAAACAATTTTTGAACGTTAGCTTATCATTCAACCTGCGTGAAACACACCTCAAGCAAATTAAATTATTTTAATTAATGGAATATTTTTTTCTTAATCAGGTAAAGGAAAAAAAATACAGAATCACTCATTTACTTCAGTTATTGGATTGGTCAGCACTGCTGAAAAAGTGAGTTTTTCATATGTCCTATGAAAAGTGCAAACATAAGCTGATAAACTGGTTTTACTAAATTTGAAATATGTTAATTGTCCCATTCACATGTTGCATCATTGTACACAAAATACAGGGTGTATCAGAAAAAATGATATTCTCAGAAAAATCATCATAAAATTAACATAGATAATAGTTCTGTAAATGTGGGCATAAACCTTGGTAGAGGGGGTCATTCTGCTTCGAATGATACCAGTATCTTGGTTTACACTTCATGCTCCAGTAAGCACGGACGCTTTGAATTTTGCAAAATTCAAGTCTTTTGCGCACGGGAATGCGAGGGTTAAAATTGGATTCGTCACATTAAATTAAAAGTTTAGACGGGGTTTTACCAGTATGCCAAGGCGTTTTTTGAATAATTAACCCTTTCACCCCCTAACTTCGGCACAAAATGACCTCTTTTATGAGTGAATCGTAACCAAAGGGTTAACACATGCAATTGAAGTGGCCGTGAACAAGCGAATCAAGCTAACAAGCATCATATGTTCATATTTCAGCAGGTTAAGTTAGCAAATGAGGAACATCGTTTTCAGCGAGTCAGAGTCATCAAAACTTCTCCCATTGCTACATGGCTTGGGAATCGTGATTACACTAGGAACAGCGGCAGCCAGACTGCTGGCCGTTTATCGGACCGTTCTGCATGATGCCTACATTGTGCATGTTTCAGGAGTGGTGAACTTGCAACTCGGCAAGCACGAGCAATCGCTGTCAGCTAGCTAGCTGGTGAAGCTAGGGCAAAAACCGAATCACAGCAATTAAGTATAAAAATGATAACACACATTTCCCCTAACTAGCGTCAGCAGGGTGGGGAGACGGATAGCGTTTTATCTGGAGTAATGTAATACGCTATAGCACGCATGGAAAGTAATGCTGCTTTAACTAGCTATGAAATAACATGTCTCAGACTGAACTGTCAGTTTGTTCTGTAGGTTAAAGAAGCTGCTAATCAATGGTGAAAGAGGTTGTGTGTGCGAGATGGCGTTGAAAGTGACAAATCGGCTGTAAGAGCTTCTCCAGTAGGCATCATAGCTAGCTAGCTGTACCTAAGCGATTGCTTTTAGACTCACTAGCAAGCTAGCGAACGTCTCTGAAATCTGCAAGCATACTTGGGTTGCAGTTGCACAACACTGCCACGAAGCCTCAGATAAGTTCATGCATATTACAGCTAGCTCAGTTAATAGAGTTGGGGCAAAAATCAAATCATATTGCTTTTATGTGATGATCATTTACAAATATTTTCCTTAGTTAACGTTAGCTAGTATACTAGCTGCCGAGCTGGCTACATCCAAAGTGCAACGTAGCCTACTGCGCGATGGCACACAATACATAGCAGCCTAGCCATGATGACATTATCAGTAAGCCTCCGTGCGTACAAGCGCTACCCAGAAGCTGACTGGTTGGTATGCAAATGAGGAACATGGTTTCCGTTCGCGCCCCTAATGAGTGACGTCCTAGCGGAAGACCCGCCTTGATGAGACGCTGACAGATTGCATTTTAATTTTCATTGTGTCCCAAAAAGAGCGTGGTGACATGTATTTGAAAATGCAATGAACTGGGAGGCGCTGTTTCCCTTACTGCGTTTGTATATTGTCCCATGTATTGCAGGATAAGTCTTTGAAAATTAAATGTCAAATGTCGTCATCATTATTATGTCATTATTATTTCCAAGTGATTAGAAAACAGCATTTTCATTATCATGTTGACCCTAAAAGAGCGTGATGACATGTAAATGTAAATGCAATAGGCTGGGGGCGCTGTTTTGCTTATTGCATTTGAATATTGTCTACTGTATTGCGGAGCATGACTTTGAAAATGAAATGTCAAACAGCTTTTCATTATCATTTGAATATAGTCATAGATTTCCCATATGTGTATGTGAAAATGAAAGTGATAATTGGATTAATGCATTTTCAATTTAATATTGTCTCAAATAACTCACTCATAAGTGGAAAATTATAATGCAATAGTGGGATTACATTTTCATTTGAATATTGTCCACTTTGGGCTTCCATAGAGGAGCCTGTAACTGAAATTGTTGATGAGATGAAGCAAAATGTCAAAGTTTTTGGTGATATTTTTAGGCCAGTGACCTTGAAAAAATAGGCTAAGGTCACCTTTAGGCACGTCATTTGTAGGCCTTTACGAGATGCATGTCCAGTAAAAATTAGGAGCCTGTAACTGAAATAGTTGATGAGATAAAGCAAAATGTCGAAGTTTTTGGTGATATTTTGAGGCCAGTGACCTTGAAAAAATAGGCTAAGGTCACCTTTAGGCAGGTCATTTGTAGGCCTTCATGAGATGCATGTCCAGTATAATTAGGAGACTGTAACTGAAATCGTTGATGAGATAAAGCAAAATGTGTTGACAGACGCACACAAGCACGCACGCACGGAGCCCGATACTATAGCTTACGCACCACGAGCGGCGGGAGCTAATAAAAATGGAAAACGCACAACAAATGAGAAGGCTGATTGCAGCCGTTGGAAGAAAAGTCCCCCAACTCTCCAAATCTTTTTATTATTTTTCAAATCGTAAATATTGTGCTTAATACGCTACTGTTTGACTAGCCATCAGATTTTGTCTTAGAATATGAATGGAGCTGCTGATTGGAATGCCCTGATATACACCAAAAAATTTTTTAACAAACTAAATAAGGTAGGATTTTTTTAGAGATGCCTTTCGACCAGGCAAAAAAAAAAAAAAAAAAAAAATATTCTTTCACATTTTTTTGTGAATCAAAAAACACCAGAACATACTTAAATTCAATGACATCATCTGTTTAGTGTTCAGAAATGCAATAACAAGTCCTGTGAAAAAAATAGTAACCATTGAAATATTTGTTGCCGAAGTACTTCCACTGCAGTCCCAAAATATATGCTGGAAATACGATTCAGTCCATATATTTCTGGGCTGGGCCGAGCAGCGGCCCGGCCCCAATAAACAAGAATGTCACTGAGTGAGTGACTGACTGACTGCCTGGGTGATCAAGTTCAACGCTTGGCTGGCCGGCGGGGAAGAAGTTCAGCGATTGGTTGGCTGGCGGGGAAGAACTTCCAACGATTTGTTGGCCGGCGATTGGCCGGCTGGCTGGCCGGGCGCTGACGTCACTCGTATTTATTAGTCTGTGTATTTGCATTATAAATACATGGGTCTCGGAATTTCGGCTTTGAGACACTGCAGCAGAAACTGAATACTTTGCTGTTGTTGGATCTTGGATTTGAGAGATTTCAGCAGGAACGGAAATTAAAAAGTGGAATTGAACGGACCACACACACTTATGCATGTGATTATCCTGTCCTTTGTTGTTTTGTTCTTTCAGATCGGTTGGTAACGTTAATGTTAACCATCCCTCAGTCCAACATAGGAACTTACACGATGTTAGGAAAAATTGATAAATACTGTTACTATGACTATAGCTGGACTATTTATGTACACGGTGGAAGTGGCGCCGGCACTATTATCTTTCAGTATTTTCAAGAATGCCGGTATGATACCCCGACTGATTTCCAAATTAACCTATACCCTTGCGTGTTCATGAGTCGGTTCGCTCGAACGGAGGCAGTTGTGGTGGCCGCTTTGATCATATCTATGAGAGCGACTTTAACCGACACCAATGAAAACAATAAATTTAAGAAAATATTACGTTTAAAAGATCGCGCCAAGCTGGATTTGACACCCTGTGATTGAGGTAGCTACTTCTCAACTCCGTTGTTGTACCCACTACGCCACCGTAATACGACCAGTATTTGAATCCAGTCTAGCAATAGACTGCAATAACCAGGCAAATGTACTGTTAAATTAAAACACATTTTTGTACAGAATGTTCACAATGTCCAATTTTTGACGCCAATGAATGTTTTTTGGCGATATTGGTCACCATTTTACAAAAATTAATGTGTATTTTCTTAAAATGAACAGCAAAAGGTGGAATAAATATTAATATAGCGGATGCATTGCTGCGCTTGCCATAGCTAGCACCCCAGTCTCTCAAAAAGCTCCATTCGATTTTGTTGCATTACGAGCACAATCCGACCATTATTAGGCTAATCTTCTTTTACGCTAGATTGGTTCGGTTTGTTTCAGTCCTCCATGCTTGTTTTCTCTGGTACCGGTTGCGAGATTCCATTGAAATAGAGGAATGTAACACATCGTACCAATCTAGCGTGAAAGAATCATAACAATGGTCGGAATGTGTTTTTAATTTCCCTATTCAATCTCACAGCCGATACGACAGTTAACAAGCATGGAGGACAGTATCGGTTGTGCGATTGAATAGGGAAATTAAAAACACACTAGCACTCTGCCCGTGGGGATCCACGGGTTCTATTTTATGTAACTTCATGCAGCATTATGATGTCATCACATGCACCTCTATGATGTCATCACGTTGCTTTGGTGTTGCTATGGCATTTCCATAAACATCAAGGTGGCTGTCACGCGACCGATGTTTTTATAGTAAATAAAACTAAGAAACTATCAAGGCGAATACCCTGCGCTGACATTCCGCGCTCAGTGGAACACGAAGTCGCATGCAAGACGGAGCAAAATAGCGTCGCTCACATTATGCAGCAGATTACGTGTTACTTTCTCTTGCGGTCTGGCATCTGTTTTTTGGGATTTGGGACTCCTGTGGATGAATTGGCTTGGGTTCAAAAGGGGAATCCCCAGGAGAGGACATACAGGGGGAATCCCCAGGAGAAGACAAAGGGGGAATCCCCACTGTACGTCTAAATTATAAAAGCGTCGCTCAAGTTATGCTGCAGATACGCACCCGGCGGAGTCTAGCACTGATTGGCCGGACATAGTCGCCTGCAAGACGGAGCCAAACAGCGTCGCTCCTGCTATGCTGCAGATACGCGCCCCGGTGGAATCTAGCAAAGATACGCGCCCAGCGGAGTCTGGCACTAATTGGCCGGACACAGTCGCCTGTAAGACGGAGCCAAATAGCGTCGCTCCCGCTATGCAGCAAATACGCGCCCGGTGGAATCTAGCACTGAGTGGCCGGACACACACGCACACAGGCACGCACACAGAGGCCACTCGGCTATTATAATATAGATTCCGACCATTGTTAAGATTCTTTCACGCTAGATTTGTACGATGTGTTACATTCCTCTATCTCCCTTTTGAATTTCGCAGCCGGTACCAGGATTATTTCCTTAATCTTCCAATTGAATCTCGCAACCGATACGAGAGAAAACAGGTACAATGAAGGGATTTGGGATACATTATCATATTAGCTATGTGACAAAGTGCAATACTCGGTCAGGCTGCAACTGTCGCTTATGAAAATCGTTCATGCTTTCTTTCCTGAATTCTTGTACTTTATTTCATTTTTTTAAACATTGATTATATCATTTTTTTGACTGTCTACCATATTTGAGGTAAAATTGACCTAAATTGCTCACTTCGCAACACACCTTTTTTTTTTATCCGCAGCAACTGAAATAAATGCCAAACAAGTCGCTATTTGGGGGCTCTATAAAATTCCACAACTTTATTATTTCTGGGCCAATTCTCTTGATCTTGATGTCAACTACAAGGCCTTTTCGAGAGCTTTCAATAGGTCATAAATTCATTAAAATTAATTGCATTTAAATTTTTTTTTCACATAGTTAACCATATTCAACCATCACCAATATCGAATAACGCTTTATATAAACACATGGCAACTCCTTCACTCGAACATATTTATTAAGCGGTTTTACTCGAAACTGTGAATTCTTTGTCCATAACATGCCCAAAGACGAAACATGGGGAAAAAAAAAGGAAACTTTGAAGTTCGCTCTTACACCCTCACTATATAGGAACTGCCATGTGTTCACAAAAGTGACGTCATGTCCCCGGTTAGCACAACTGTAACAATAACCTTATTGTTTCATTATGATTCACGAACATACATACATACATACTTTAACTGCTATCTAAGTCTGCTGCTGCTGTCTCTCTCAAATTGACATTCACAAAATCAATAACTGCTACCCTTACTCTAGCTCTTTGTCTATTCAAATGTATAACTTGCTTTTGATATGTTTTCCTTACTCAAGACCCCCCCACCTCCCACTCCCTCACACACTCTCACTCTCACTCACTCCCACTCCCTCACTCACACACTCTCACTCTCACACTCTCCCACTCCCACACTCTCGCTCTCACACTCTCCCCACCCACTTTGTAAATAATTTATCAGCTCCAGCTCATTACTAAACTTGCACTTCATATAATTTTGTGAGATTTGCCTCATTTAGCACCCTTTTCTTGGGCCCACATTCTCATACAGCACTTGGCTGCCCAGCCATATACTAGGTTTTTTTTTCCTGGAGGAGGATCCCCAGACCCTCCATTACATTCCGTCCGGCTCACTTCCAAAGTAACATCCAAGACTTCCCGCGATGCCTTGTGCTTCTGATCAAAACATTTTACCAGCATTACCAACCTCGAGAAGATGGTAAGGAATTACTACATGGGAGAACGTACCTTTAACACTGAGAGCATTGGCATGATGTCACCCAGGTCACAGGTGACTTTGTTGGCGTAAGAACTTGATCTGCTCATAAACACAATGGGATATTCAAGTGCTGAAAGCGCCACCTCGGGCAGTCAGCAGAAATTAAACTGAATCTGGGTAGGAAATCCTATTCCAAGAGTGCCATAGACCTGCATGTTTTAGATGTCTCTGTTCTCGAACACACCTCACTCAAATCACTGTAGCTTGTCAAGGGCTGCACAATGAGATGGATGCTGTACAACAAGGCAATCATGTGAATCAGGCGTGTTAGTGAACTGAGATGTCTGAAACATGCAGGGCTATGGCTCTCCAGGAGCAGAGTTCACTAGACCTGAAGTAGAACTCATTAATCCCTTACACCAGGGGTGGGGCACCTTATCCAGAAAGGGCCGGTGTGGGTGCAGGCTCTCATTCCAACCAAGCAGCTACACACCTGATACTACTAATCAACCTCTGGAATCTTGGCGAAGGACCTTGATTAGTAGTATAAGGTGCGTAATTACCTGGCTGGAATAAAAGCCTGCACCCACACCGGCCCCTTCTGGAAAAGGTTCCCTATCCCCGCCTTACACGATTCATTGAGCGGGTGCGTGTTTATTTGCATGTTTAAATCTCGGTACAGCGCTTTGTATAACGATGAGAGGACGAGGGCAGTAGTGAAAACCACATTTGCGCCATTAATTAAATACCGCGTGTGTGCTGCGGGCATTGGCGCAGCTGCATGCCTTTTCTTTCAGGAGATATTGAGGAGGCCCATTGATTAACGTTACAATAATCTGGTTCCCGCTTTAGGTTTCTTGCGGGGTCAGACAAAAATATTTTTCTCCCTCGGCTTACAAGCGTTCGCCGACCGCTTTTTATTCCACCAAAACTTTAGGTTACACTCCGGCTTTCAGTAAACACCGGATAAGCTGGCTACCGTTATAGATTTGACAGCTTGATAGCTCCCTATAATTGTCTCGTCAATTTATTAACTTGAAGAAAGAACCAGCGCTTTTACTTGGACAGCGGCAGGACAGAGCCAGTGCTGCTTCTGCTTCAATAGTCACTGCTTTTCTCATCGTGAGGCTTTCGCGAGAGAGCTACTGGTTCTGTTCCTCAGGGTGGCTACGTTAAGCTGTTTTCACATCGGACGCGAAACGAATTTTTCGCACGACAGATTACATTCAAAGTCAATGCAAAGACGCGTCTTTGCATTGTCTTTGAATGTAATCTGTCGTGCGGAAAATTCGTTTCGCGTCCAGTGTGAAAGCGGCTTTATGATGGACAAAAAACGCGGCAATTTCTCTAAAATGTAAATCTGAAACTAAGCCAATGTATATCTACAACACCAGCAAGCATCTCTTTGACATTCGCGTAGGACTTGGCGCTAACCAACGTCTGTGCTATCCAGCGCTAGGCTAACTCACTCACTATCTTCAAAACAAAAACAATGGTCGCCCATTTTGAACTTCAGATTTTCTTGAATGGGGTTAAGCGGTCACCGTCACCCCGTCTTAAAACGCCAGCAAACTATCGTTATAATGTTAACAGACACTGAATATACCTCGCCAGGGAGCTCCTCGTGGACAATCCCTATACTCATGACATCAAATTTTACCAGCCGGCGAATCATTCTAAAGTGGCAGCAAACTTATCCAAGTCATCGTGCATTGAATTAATCCAGCGGTTATTGGTACAAATGCTTTTCCTTCACCCCGATCCAGTCCAGGCGTAATTTGTTTTTTTTTTTTTTAGCTCTGTAGTATTGTTTACTCACCGAGCTGCCCATCACTGATGGTAAGCACAATCTGGTCGATGAGAAGAGAGCGGAATTCAACATCCTCCTCAGCACATCGTTGTTTCAAGGCCCGGAGAATCTGAACCTGCGGGTACTCCTGGCTGATCCGCCGGTCAGTAACAAACCACATCCGGGAGCACATGATTATTGTACCAAACTGAATTGTGCGGACAGAAAATATGATTGAAAAGACAGCTGGGAAATCGAGCTATTTGCGAGGCTTAGAGGGAAACCAGTGAGAACGCGGGATCCGGGGTCGGCGGACGAAGGGAATAACACCGAGACACGTACAACAATGGAGTTGAAATTAACCAGCTTGCTTACTAATAACGTAAGTTGGCTGGCTGTTACAAACCCGTTTCGAAGGCTGCCTCTCGACGTCTAAGATAAAGAAAGATAAGACTATTAACTGATGACATTAGATCCTAGGAGCGTTCTTCAAATCACGGTCCGTTATTCCCCGTCCATCCGATCCTGGACCCCGCTCAAGTAAATTGAAACTCGTCAATCTTACGCCAGACAGCAGTCGTAAGAGTCAACAGTCACTGGCTTGCTGTTAGCTAACGTTTAATGACCAGCTGGCTATCAACAGCTCTTAGCAGGCGCAAATAACTTGCAGCCCCGTTACAGGGCGAACAAAGCCCGCACAACGTATTCTAAATCCTCCCCTTGCTAATCACTGAGCAGTATTCCTGAATACACTCCAGCCACTATGGATGAAAATCCGGGAGGCTCGATGAGGCGATGAACGAACGAAACGCAGCAATTTCACCTCCCTACGACTGTGTGGTTCGATTTTTACCCTTAGCCAACAATCCTCCTGCTATCCACGGGTATCGGTGCTGAAAAGATGCACGTTTAACCCTCCGCTTTTTCTTCAAGCACGCGCCTCGTTTACAACTCTTACCTCTTCGCGTTCTCGAACAAAGGTAGCCAATGACAATCACGGATCTCCTTGTACATCGACCAATCAAAACGATCAGAGAAGGTCTGGGGGAGCATCTGTCCCATCTCCTCGTCCAACCAGGATAATGCAGGCGTGGGGGCTCGCGCTGGGCTGCGAGTGAGTAGGCATGCAAGGCACCTGTTGGGATTGCGACCCACGGGGACGCGCATTTCGGTGATGCAGTGATGTGAAGGGGGGTGAACCACGAGCCCGCGCCTCACCCGAACCGGTTCAGACCGGGCACGGGGGAGTTTTGGTGAATACCGACGCCTCTGTTCTTGCGCCGAAATGACAAGAAAATATAGTGGCTACTTGTTTTGGATTTGTCAGGAAGAAGGCACTCCAACAAAGCAGTTTACTGTTCAATTTGCGCGTATTAAGTTTCGATGAACGAAAACTAGTTCATTTTGATCCGACGTGAAAAATAGTTTTTGTATTCAGTCGTTTTACGTCCCTTTAATCGTAATTGGAGAAAGCAATGCATTCAGTTCATGTCTCAGCTTCAGAGCAAATCACTTTCTTCACAGTGCGCAAGGAAGACGAAAAACTGGCAGCCTGCACTGGGTCTGCGTTGCTTAAATAGACTGGTACAACCCTACAAAAGTCGCTGTTTGTCGGATGATGAGCATATTACGAAAAGAGAAGTGTACATGTTTGAGGACAGTGTTAGCTCACGAATGCTAGCCCGCTAATACCCAGGGTTAGCGCTGATGCAATGAACTAACTACATTTTCGTTGTGCGCCACGTCTGAAAAAAATAATCATGTGACCAAAGATGAGGCTTAAACCACGCAGTCGTGCCCAGTTCTGACCCATTTCGGTTTTGTTGGTGTGGAAAAGAACGGCGCCCCGCAGCGTCAACAGAGCCGATCTGGAATGCATCTTCGTGATATTTGCACGACTCAGTCACGCTCTAGACAGAAAAATTAAAAGGCATTCTGCGGATTAGTGTTACCTGACTTTTCAGAACTACTGGGGGTGGCGACCGATCTTCGTTCTCTCAGTTCGGAAATTGATTCGCTGAACCAAAACAAACTGCTCCAGTTGACGTCCCATAATTGCTCTTGTGATGGCAGAAAAAAAACATCTCTACACTTGTGATCATTCATTCGTTTTTACTTCACTAATTACGTGTTTAATAATGCGGTTCAGTTTCCATCTTGTCGAAATTATTTTTCCACATAATCGTCTCAAAATATTGGACAATGCTGTATTGGTGATAACTGGAGTTACCATCCATTTTCTATGTAAAATATGTTGTGATCCGGAAAGCTTTGCATAAACCATGCTATAATCATCATTCGGCGAACATGAGTAAGATACCATAGTTCCTAGTACTAAGAAGAGAGAGAGTTTGCGTGCAACTCACAATCTGTGGAAGTTTCAGCTGGGCAAAACATGTTTCTAATCAAATTTATGACTTCTGTGAATTCAAACATCAAACCACAGAATATTTATTGCCAAATATTTTTATTTGAAGTCACCTACTAATCACTTTTAATCCATTTTTTCCTCAGTTCTCTCAGCAAAACATATTCACTGAATATAGTGTACAGGGAATGACTGTGAATTAATGGCATGTATGTTGAAATGTTGGATTTGATTATGTCCTTTTTGTTCCTGACAAGAATAAACTCTATCTGCTAAGGAAAGATTTATTTCTGCCTGATAATTTGAGAGGAGCACAATTCCTTCGTCATTTTTAGATATTATATTGCTGCATGTGGGAATACAAGGAAAGTATTTATGTCCCCCAGAATTATCAATCTAAAAAAATTTTCTTTGACACCGTTGCGTGAGTTGTTCTAGCCCTCCTGAATTATAGAACCAAGGTGTGAAGACAGAACAACAAAGTAGGCAAGACCAAATTTCCTTGAATTCAGACAAAAGACCTCTTCCAAATAGTTGGAGGCATTGCCTGCCCACCATGCTTAGATAGGAAGAATAAAAAGAAGAGACAGTGAAGCTAGCCTTTGTGTGCAGATCTCTATGACTGCTAAGTAGTTCTTGGCCTTTTGTCCTTCCTGTCTGCTCCTGCTTCATCAATGCCACCCCCTTCTGGGGAAGTAATAAACTGGACCAGATTGCTTTTCCAAAACATTTGTTTACTGATGAGTTTCTTTCATTGTATTAACTTTTAACAGAGTACCAATAAATGGAATCATATTGCTTGAGGATATTTGCAGGCATACGTGTTGTCCATCAAATGCTGCTGCTGTATTCAAACCTGCGGAACTTCAGGTCTATCTTAAATTCTTGTGGAGATCCCAAAGTTTCCAACAATCCCAAACATGTCCTGTCAAGGTACATGGAAATGTGTATGAAACGATGTGCAAGATCTAGATATTTTCCATTACACATAATGCTGTGGCCAAAAACATGGTAATCTGGGTTTGAATATTTCAGTGTTAGTGTGATGTAGCTTCAGTGAATAATATGTATGTGACTTTGTTTGCAATATGAAAAAAAAATTCTATTCTAATGTTGAGTCTACTTAAGGGAAAACTACAGTGAAAAAGTTTGAGGTAAAGGGGATAAAATTCTGTTGATCAGATGTTGTATTTTAGCCCTTCTGAGGGAGGCGTTTGCGCGCTTGTAATCAGGCTTTCAGGAGTTGGTCAGGTGCGTTCAGCCAGGAACAATCGTAAAAATGTCAAAAAAACAGCCCGCACACTGCACAGAAGTGATGAGACAACTTAGATGCCGGAAAATATATATTTAATACAAAGTGCTCAAAGTGATATAAGTGAACATTTCGGTCCCATAGACCTTCGTCAGCATGAAAATGTCCTCAGCCTGCCTCCTTTTTAAACATGCACTGGTTGTTAGAAGTTAATTAGTTGCACACTTGACTTGTAATTGGTAATCATCAATCAACTCAGTAAATCAGATGGTATAATAATACATAGGCTGAGGACATAAAATAAACACAAATTTAAAAATAACAGGCACGGTTTATCCACATACACAATAGAAGTCAATAACAAGTCTTTAACAGGGAATGAGAGTATAACAGTATCTGTCAACATTATACAAAGACAGCTGCAACATACTTTTAGCCCATGTCATGCCATACCCCCAGTGCTCCATATCACCAGAGTTCTGAGGAATCGGCCTGCTTCTCCACTCATCATTCAACAGCGTGCATCTGTGTATCATTAGCTAATTATCCAACCTAGTCCTTATAAGCCTGAGCTTTGCAACATTCCTGTGTGAAGTTTCGTAAGCCCGTTGTGTAGCGTATCGCATGTATATCTCTTTGTGCTCTCAAACAGCAGTCTAATGTTAGTCTAGCAATCTCTTTGTAAATGTTTAAGGGAATGGCGGTTTTCCCGTTTTGTATTTAGAATATTGACTTTTGAAGAAGCCACTTCAAAAGTAAAAAGTATAAAAATCAGTTTTTTTTGCATTTGAATCCAGTCACCATCATTTTTATTTTCAGTGCACACAATTGAGTGCACTGAAAGGACATTATACAACCCCAATTCTGAAATAGTTGGGATTTGTGAATAAAATCAAAATGCAATGACTTTCAGATCACATGAGCCAATATGTTATTTACAATAGAACATAGATAACATTTCAAATGTTGAAACTGAGTCATTTTACATTTTTATCCACAAAATGAGCTTATTTCAAATTTTCTGGCTGCTACAGGTCTCAAAAAAGTTGGGACAGGGGCCTGTTTACCATGGTGTGGCATCCGCTCTTCTTTTTAACACAGAGTGGAGGTGTCTGGGCATTGAGCAGGTGAGTTTCTTGAGTTTAGCCATTGGAATTTGATCCCACTCTTGTTTAATACTGTTATGATCTGTATCTGTCTGGTTTTGTATTTATTATTTTTCATGTTTATTTATTCATTCCTTTATTGCATTGCACATTGTCTCCCCTGTAATGTCTGATGTGATTTGTGTTATCATGCCAGTGCACTCCCCTGTCTGCGTGCAGACACGCTTCGGGTGATTTCGGAAGTTTTCTGGTATTTCATTTAACTTCCTTCAAGTCTCGCTTTTACCTTTTTTTTCCCGCTGTTCTGAAATTACCATATTAATTAGCCGCTAGGCTGCTTAGTTAGTACTGGTAATTTTACTGTATACTAATCCCTTTGTCTGTACACAAACTAACCAACTAACATTCACGTATTTTGATTAGGTGTGTAGATATCACTGTTTACTAATATAACTAACTCTGCCCCGCTCTGCTCTGTTCTGTAACTCCGCCCCTTTTGCTTTCCCTGTACTCTGCTTTGATTACAGCTTACGCACCTCAGGTGCACTTCTCTCTCTGTCCTGGAATCTTCACTGTGCACTTAGAACTCCTTGACCTGAGCTGTTTATCTGTCATAGGTTGTTTGCGTTGATCCTGTCCGCGTTTTGGTTTTTTGCCAATTGTTTGTGGTTTAGGACTTCCCCATGTGTGCTTACCTCTGGAATTAGTCTTATCCAATTCACCTGTTCCCTGCATAGCATGTGACTTCCCTCTTGTCTATTTAAAGTCTTCACTGCAGTTCATTCCTTGTCAGAACGTTGATCAATTTAAATCTGTGCAGAGCTCCTCGTATGCCTTTTGTTTATTGCTTCTTCACGACTGTTTTGCTCGACCTCGAGTTTGCCATTGCCCTTCTGTTCCTGTTTTGCCTTTTTGGATTTTGACCTGTTTTTGTACGACCACAATTTCTGTTTTGGATGCCCTGTGTATGACCTACCTTTCTGGATTTCGACCACGAGTTGTGGCTTACTGTCTATGTACGGTTGCACATCTGCCTTACTGGTTTTGACTCCTGCCTGTCCTGTCGACTTCGCTTTTTGGACATTGTTTTTGGCTTGACAATCCTTGTGTCTTCTGGTCCTGACCCTTTTTGCAATAAAGGCTTACGATTTTTGGATTATCCCTGAGTTGCAACTGGTTCCTCTGAGCGTATCATTACAGTACGTTCTGACCACGATGGAACCAGCAACTCGTTCCCAGCTCCAGTCGGTGGTGGAGAAACAGGGAGCTATGCTCGGAGCCCAGCAACAACAGCTGAAAGCCGTGATGCAGCATCTCCCAGATGCTCACGCACAGCATGGCAGATCTGGTGACGGCTATGCGCTCCACTCAGCTTGCTCCAGCTCCACAGCCGCCTGCTCTGACAACTTCCGCTGCCCCAGCTCCAGTCACCGGTGCACGCCCCTCCTCTATTGATAACGAGCCTCGTCTACCGCCTCCAGAGAAGTACAGCGGAGAGCCTGGATCCTGCAGAGCCTTCCTGATGCAGTGCAGGCTTATCTTCAGCCTACAGCCCGCTACCTTCCCGACTGAGCAGTCTCGAGTAGCTTACATCATTACTCAGCTCACCGGGAGAGCCAAGCAATGGGCTACTGCGGTGTGGGAGGCCGGACTACCCTGTGTCCAGACTTCGGGGCTACTGGAGGAGGAAATGAAACGGGTCTTCAACCGGTCGAAACACGGGCACGAGGCTGGGAGAGAAATTCTACGGATCCGCCAAGGAACTCGCCCCGTCTCTGACTACTCCGTCGAGTTCCAGACCCTGGCTGCCAACTGCGGATGGGAAAAGAGAGCCCTGTTTGACGATTCCTGAACGGCCTGTCTGAGGGGGGTGTTTTTTTTTTTAAATGAAATGCTGTGTTTTATGCCAGATGTAACAGGACGCACACCTTCCAAAAAATTCAACTTTTGTCTCTTCAGTCCACAGAATATTTTCCCAAAATTCTTCGGGATCATCAAGATGTTTTTTTGGCAAATGTGAGACGAGTCTTTTTGTTCTTTCTGGTCAGCAGTGGTTTTCGCCTTGGAACTCTCCCATGGATGACATTTTTGCCCAGTCTCTTTCTTATTGTTGATTCATGAACACTGACTTTAACTGAGGCAAATGAGGCCTGCAGTTCTTTAGATGTTCTGAGTTCTTTTGTGACCTCCTGGATGAGTCGCTCTTGGAGTAATTTTGGTAGGCCGGCCTCTCCTGGGAAGGTTCATCACTGTTCCAAGTTTTTGTGGATAATGGCTCTCACCGTGGTTTGTTGGAGTCCCAAAGCCTTAGAAATGGCTTTGTAACCCTTTTCAGACTGATAGATATCAATGTTTTTTTTTTCCCATATCTTCTTGAATTTCTTTAGATTGTGGCATGATGTGTTGCTTTTTGAGATCTTTTAGCCTACTCCACTTTGTCTGACAGGTTCTATTTAAGTGATTTCTTGATTCAACGGGTCTGGCAGTAATCAGGCCTGGGTGTAGCTAGTGAAATTGAACTAAAAAAATGTGGTTAATCACAGTTAATTCATTATTTAACAAGGGGGGGGGGCAATTACTTTTTCACATTCGGACAGGTAGGTTTGGAAAGCTTTTTTCCCTTAATAAATGAAATTATCTTTTAAAAACTGCATTTTGTGTTTACTTGGGTTATCTTTGTCCAATTTTAAAATTTGTTTGATCTGAAATATTTAAGTGTGACAAATATGCAAAAAAAAAAAGAATCAGGAAGGGAGCAAATACTTTTTCACAGCACTGTACCTCGAGATTCCTAGGGAGTTCTGGTCCCTCTTGGAGGTCTTCAGTAAGACTAAGGCAACCAAGCTCCCCCCTCATTATCTATGGGACTGTGCCATAAAGCTGCTATCCGGTTCCACCGCTCCACAAAGCTGCGTATACCCCCTGTCGGTGGCAGAACTGAAGTCATGGAGCTGTATGTTCAAAAGGTGCTCCAGCAAGGCTTCATTCAGCCCACTACCTCAGCCAGGGTCTTCTTTGTTTGGAAGAAAGATGAAGGTCTTCGACCCTACATCGACTACTGAGGGTTGAATGAAGTGACAGTAAGGTACTGTTACCCTCTCCCTCTGGTCCCCAGTGCTGTAGAGCAGCTCCGAGGTGCCAAGTCCTTCATGAAACTCGATCTCCTCAGAGTTTACAATCTGGTCTGTGTCCGAAAAGGAGGCAAGTGAAAGACGGCCTTTCGCATCACCTCTGGTCATTATGATTACTGCGTGATGCATTATGGGCTTGTCAACGCTGCATCTGTATTCCAGTTCTTCATTAATGATGTGCTGAGGGACATTCTCAGGAGATTTGTCATTGCCTACATTGATGACATCCTCGTCTATTCTCCTACGTACTCGAAACATGTTCAACATATGAAGAAGGTACTCACTTGGCTGTAGAAACACCAGCTTTATGTCAAGACAGAGAAATGTGTCTTCCATAGAACCACTATCTCCTTCTGGGATACGTAATTGGACCAAAGGAGGTGGCTATGGAACAGAAAAAGGTGGAAGGGCTGGCGGAATGGCTAGTCCCACGCACCATTAAGGAGCTCCGGCACCTCCTGGGATTCACTAACTTCTACTGCCAGTTCAATAAAAACTTCTGCATGGTTGCCCAACCTCTCACTGCACTTTTCAAGGGGAAGCCAAAGGGACTGGCATGGAATCAAGAGGTCTAGCATGCCTTTAACTCCCTGAAGTGGCTGTTTACCTCAGCTCCAATCCTAAAGCTACCTGATCCAGGGAAACTCTTTGTTGTTGATGTGGATGCCTCCAGTGCTGGAGTAGGGGCTTTCTTGTCACAGCGGCATGGTACACCTGAGAAACTTTACCCTTTTGTGTTCATTTCCCCGCAGACTCACACCCACTGAAGCGAACTACAGTGTAGGCAACTGGGAATTTCTGGCGGTTGAGGAGTGGAGGCATTGGCTCTACGGGGCTCTCCATCCATTCGCAGTGCTGACCGACCACCGGAACCTGGGTCATTCCATGTCAGATCATCGAACGGGTCTCACCACCACCTTCTCAATTTTGCTAATTTTTTGTATGCAGCTGTATAAATATATATCACTTGCAAATCCAAAATTTCAGCTCATTCGGACCAAAAATAAATTTTTGAATTCTTTTCTAAGGGTACTGTTCGTCAGTTTTTTTGTCAATTGACATTTTTCTCGTATTTAACATGGCATAACTTTTTCATTATTACACCTATAGCTTTGAAACTTTGCATCTACACTAATGTTATACTGGTTAATCAGAAAATGCAGTCAATTTTACTTAATCTTTCTTGGTTGTGGAGCTATGAGGACACCAAAAGTGCCTTTTGTTCAGGCAGTTCCATGTTTAGGTCCCCAAAGCACCCCCAATATAAACCCAAGCATAGGCTCTCTGTCATTTTTTTTCATTCATTTGTGTCTGCTGAATATAAATCAGGCTGAATTCACCATATATTCATCACCAACTGCAATCAGTACCTTGCCAAATGTGGAAAAAAAAAACACTAAAATGCCACCTGTTCAAACCCCCTCTTCGCTAGCATGCAATCCCAGCATCTCTCACACTCTCGCCCTTGTTCATCAGCGCTTTCGGTGGCTAACCATCTGCAAGAATACCCGGGAGTTCATTGCAGCCTGTACTGTGTGTGGACACTCTAAATCAAGTAACCAACGGCCCAGCAGTCTATTACCGCCCTTAGAGATTCCTGACCGCCTATGGAGCAATTTAGCTGAAGATTTTGTCACAGGGTTGCCTTTCTCTGACGGGTTCACGGTGGACTAGTTCATCAATACATGAACTAGTTGACATATATAAAGACATATTGTTTAATGTTTGGTGTGTAATAATAATAAAAAAAAACATCAAGCCTACCCCTTTTGTGATGGAAACTTCAAAAAAAAAAGAAAAAGAAAAAAATGCATTTCGCCATGCACTTCCAACTCCCTCTCCCGTCTGAAATGAAGCATAAAACTAAATCCCAATTTAGAAAATACCCACAGCCAAATAAATGCCTACATTGACTGCAACCATTTACACTATTTTCTTTATAAAGCGACTTTGAGTATGTGAATTACATGTCTTATTACATTATTAGCTAGTCCCTCATTGCCCCTGCTACTGCTGGCACTATATCAGCATTTGGAGTCGGCACCTGTACTTCAACTTGCTGCCTTCTATAGTCCGGTAATAATCTATCCTCAAACTCCAGCATCATTCCATGGCGTAGGGCAATGTTGTGCCGCAGACAACATGCCACAAAGAAAGATGTTACTTTCTGAGGACCATACTATAAGACCCCACCTGACCTGTCCAAGCAGCGGAACCGCATTTTGAGCACGCCAAATGTTCACTCAATGACAACTCGTGCGCATGAGTGTTTTCTATTGAAAGCAAACTCATGCACACTTGTTGGCGTAATGTATGGCACCATGCACCACGTCTTTAATGGATAGCCATTGTCACCCAACAGCCACCCATCCAGAGGGGAGTCCCTCTGGAAGACTGCAGGAATGACCGACTGTTCCATTATAAAAGCGTCGTGGCTACCTCCAGGATGATTTGCGTATACATTCAAGATGTAACCCCATGCATCGCAAATCACCTGGATGTTGATGGAATGGGTTCCCTTACGATTCACATAGGCACCACTGATCAGAGCTGGAGCCCGAATCAGAACGTGTGTGCAGTCAACGGCACACAGAACCCTAGGGAACCCATGTCTTGCCAAAAAATCCCGCTCTACCCTGCGTTGTCTCTCGGGTGTCACAGGGATGTCAGTGATGTACCTGCTGGCATGTCGGACTATGCTGGCAGTGACTGCAGTTATAGCCGAGCTTACGGCAGATTGGGTCATGCCTCCAATTGAGCTGAGTGGGTGTTGGAATGACCCACTATCATAGAAAAATAGTGCCACAGTAACCCTAACAGCAACGGGCAAGGCATACGGACAGCTGGCAGCGCTGTCTACATCATCTGCAACCAGGTGACATAATTCCGTCACTGCCTGATGGGAGAGGTGCAATTTTGTCACGCATTCTCGTTCTGTGGGAATAATACTTGTATTATCATAATTTTGAATATTATATATAATATATATCATTTATATATTATATATAATAATTATATATTATTATAAAAGCAGAAAAATGATTGATACAAAATAAAAACAATATAGACTTACCTGAAACGCCCAGGTAGCTGGTGCGCTGGCGGTACACGCGTTCTGGGCGTCTTCTATTATTTAACTGGCGATCAAGGTGATTTAGTACTATCTCTGCCATTTTCTCAGGGGTTCAACTGAGGGTAAAGCAAGGTGGCTTTTTATAGGTGAGTTAATTCGGGAGGTGGAGCCGCATGTGCATGTCCACATGTGTCCAAGTGGATGCGCATTGAAGCCGCCTGGGTGCGCTCTTATGAAAGCCCAAATGGGTTGCGGGTGGTTTGAGGACCCATTATACACTTTCCCTAACATGTGTGGTCAAGATAGCAATTGTAGGGAAAGCGCATTAACACGCCCACAGGCACACCTCCAGGCGCAAATAAAGGAGTCGGCATAATGTATAGCGGGTAGTGTGGCCGCAAGATACCGTTTAGGGATAGTGGAAGCTGCTAAATGCATAATTCATGGGTAGCGGGTAGCGGCAACGGGTAGGGCAGTGTGAAAGATAGAGCCCCATGTCTCAGAGGATGTTATTTATGAGATTCTGAAGAAAAGCAGGGGCGTTAGTGAGCCCGAACGGCATCTCCAGGTATTCTTAGTGGTCAGGGGTGGTGTTAAATGCTGTCTTCGATTCATCTCCTTCCTGCATGCGCCACCACCTGGTGAGAGTTGCGCAGGTCCAGCTTGGTAAAGACAGCCCTGGCAGTAGGAAAATGCTGAGTCCATCAAAGGAAGAGGGAAAGGATTCTCAATAGTAATAGCAGTAAGTCTCTGATAGTTCTCTACATGACTGCATTGACTATCTTTTTTGGCCATGTAGAAGAAACCAACTCCGGCTGGCGACAAAGAGGCTTGAATGATTTCAGCAGCCAGTGATCGATTTATGTACTCTCCATTGTTTGGGGCTCTTATGTGGTTAAGGAGTACAGGCAATCCCTGGGGGGCGATGTTCCAAGTAACAAGTTGATGGCACAATCATAGGGTCTGTGTGGGGGAAGTACCGTATTGACCCGAATATAAGACAACCCTGCATATAAGACGACCCCTCTGTTTCAAGACCCTTATTTGGAAAAATACTTTTTATTTGAACAAAATCTCATTTGCATAAAAAACATTTCATTGTTTTCCTTGTACATTTCAACATCTTTGGTGTTTATCATGGGGGGAAAAAAATCATAATAGCCCTGCAAATAGGCAAAGCGCAGAACACACTTCACGGTCCCATGCCATGAAAACAGTGCAATAAAATGGGCATAGGCCTACTGGCCTAACTTGTGCAATAAACAGCGCACATTTGCTTGACAAACAGTGTCAGAACAGTCTGCAAAATGTAAGAGCATCAACATCCAAAAAACACCACAAACAGTTTTTTCCACTTTAATTTTGAATGACGTTGATTTAAATACAGCAAATACGCGTCCAGATAAATGATTGTCGTCTTACCTAATCGGGGAGAACAAGCAACACCTGTTAAGTGTGGAGTGCTCTCGGAGTTAACCTTCTGTTTATTAAGAAAATGACTGAGAACAGGTCAGGACTAATAATTGTTTTAAACGGAAGTTTTATGCAACCCAACTCTGTTCTTGTTCCGCAACTGTACTGAATTTAGCCCATGATTTAATCGCTGTTAGATCGCATATGGAGAGAAACCGTGTCTTCGGTTGCCAATTACGATAATTATGTTGCACTCTGTCACATCATATCTTTTTCCTGCCCTCACGTTGTTCGTTCTCTCAGCTTCGTTTACAACCATAAGTTTAAAATTCGCATCATAACTTCTCTGATTTTTATTCACCTGACCGACTTTGGAAGCACTCTTTTCAAGTGGATCTCTGTGCCCTGGCTGCATCTTTCTGTCATTTAGTAGCTTATGCAAATGTAGGTTAACACACCCACTCCAGCCAACTTGTTTACAGGATCACGCTAGGGTCACACTGCTCTAAACACTGACAGAGAGAAAAGCGCTCATATGGCACCACCTATTGTTTTACATGGGTAACTCCTTAGACCCCGAATATAAGACGAGGCGTCATTCTCAGGGCATTTTTCAAGGGAAAAAATATCGTCTTATATTCGGATCTATACGGTATTGTAGCTTGGGCCTTGATAAGTCTGTGACAGCGGTAGTGGTAAATGGAGGGAACCCTCTTCAGGTCCGGTGGCTCCTCCTAGTGGACAGAGGATGGAGGTGAAATAGGACTGGAAGCTGAACAAAGGAAGGGCGATGATCATGACAAACTCCATTCCAGGATGGATCCAGAGGGCTTTCCAAATACCACCGGGCTATGCGGTGACTCCACGATGAGAAACCTCAACTCTTCAGAGTGGTAACCAGCAGTCAGCTTGAGCACTGGTTGGGTTACCTCTGTGATGTCAGGAAGGGCAATCCCTGTGAGACCGGAGGGGTGCTGGCAGACATTCAGTCGAAAGCCTCAGGTGGCGAATAAGACCGGTATTGATAAAGTTACCATCTCAAGGCGGCGCACTGAGACCTAAGCAACTTGAGCAACAAGCACAGCACTATCGCCTGATCCTTCAACGCATCTACTGTCAAACACCGGACTATCTGCTACAGCCATAAACCTGAAAATTAGTTTACCTTCATCGACAATCACTTCTACAACTTGGACATTATGGCATCCAAACCCAGGAAAAAACAACCAAAACACGACTGGTCCACTGAAACAGAGGAAGAAATCACAACAATCAAGGTCAGTGTACTCCAATCCATAACAGCAAACTTTCCATACTGGAACTACTCCATACCGATCTTAAGGACTTGAAAGATAGTCTTGAATTCACCCAATCACAAATTGAAACTCTTTTACAAAAAAAAATGAACTTAAACGAACTGTCAAAACCCTGTCTTCCGAAGTTTCATTCCTTTCCAAGGAAAACAAAGTCATTAAAGAAACAATGCTTGATCTTCAGTGCCGCAGCATGCGGGACAATCTAATATTTACAGGAATCCCTGAACAAACACCGGACAACCCAGAAAACGCAATAAAAGAATTCATGCATACATCTCTTAAATTACCGAAGGGGACAGGAAACGAAATAACATTCCACCGAGTTCACCGCCTTTCCCTCCAAAGATAAAAATAAAGTGGCGAAATTTGAGCATTATAAACAAAAGAACTTGTTAAAAGCAAAGGCAGAGAATTAAGAGGAACAACATACGGGATGAATGACCAGTACCCAAAAGAAATACCAGAACAGAGAAAAAAACTTGTCCCAATTATGGAGTTTAGAGGAAAAGGAAAACAAGCTATCCATAGACAAACTGTATATTGACGGAACGCTCTATCGTGACCGCAACATTATTACTTGACTGTAATCACTGTCTGCGCCAATATCGATCTAATCTTATTATTACACGAAGACCCCGCTGTCCTTTTATACTAAATGTTGTACCTACATCCAGTATTTCAGGCTTTGCCTCCCTTCGTCTCTCTTTGCTTCCTCGTTTTCTCTTCCTCTCTCACTGTCCCTGACTTCGACTCTACCTCTATCTTTCCAGTTTTCTCAGAAACTCTCTTTTTGTTTAATATCTGTATGTGTGTCTAGTCTATATATGTTCAGTGCATTTATGTTTATCTGTTTAAACCATCCTGGGAAATATTTGCAATAGGGAAAATATGAACAACATAATATTGATATTAATTGTGGTGGAGCCACTCTACAATGACTTACATTTATCAAATCTGAACAAGTATCTTGATTGTCAATTTCATAGACAACTCGCCCATTACAAACACACATTTCACAACATTTACAAGTGTAATCTTTTCCCCCTCAATTCTCCCTGCCCTCCTGTCTCCTATCTTCTGTTATTTTCTCCTCTCCCTTTCTTACTCCCTTCATCTCACAGGCACCCATATTTAGGTACAATGCACCTGCATAACAAGCATACCTAAAATATAATTATGCATCCACTTAAACTGATATCATGTAATGTACGTGGCTTTCATACTCAATCCAAAAGAATACTGATTATCAATCATCTCATAAAATTAAAAGCTGATATATGTTTTCTACAAGAGACACATTTAACAAATGGAGAACTACAACACCTCAACTTGAAACAGTTTGACAAAATACACTCATCTACATTTAACAGCAAACAGAGAGGTGTTTCAATTATAATAAATAAAAAAATCCTATTGACCCTCAATTCATCTATTACTGATCCTGATGGAAGATTTATTATTATCAATGTTTCAATCAACCAGGTAACATTTACACTAGTCAATATTTATGGCCCCAACAATGACAGCCCATCTTTCTTCCGTAATCTCTTCTCACTATTATGCAACTCAACAAATCTCATTATTGCCGGTGATTTTAATACTGTCCTTAACCCTTCTCTCGACCGTTCAAGCAACCTCACCAACTCGAGATCTTGGCACTCATCCAAAGTTATGAAACAATACATGACTGACTATGGCCTTAGCGATAGTTGGAGAATGAGAAACCCATCCTTAAGAGAATATTCTTACTTTTTCCAGATCACCAATCGTCATCAAGAATTGACTTCTTCCTCATTAACAACTCTCTTATGCAACAGATCTCCAAGAATATTATCCATCCAATTGTTATTAGTGACCATGCTCCAGTATCCCTATCAATAGCCATGCAACCACTTACCAAACCCCCCACAAGATGGCGATTCAACACATCACTGTTAAAAGATCCTGATTTCACCATTCTGATTAAAAGAGAGTGGGCATCCTTCATAGAGATGAATGACTCCAGAAATCTCATCATCAATCTTATGGGAAACTGGCAAGGCAGTCATGAAAGGCGTAATCATATCATATTCATCATATAAGAAGAAACGGCAACAACAATTAGAAAACACCATAGAACAAAGAAGTAAACAGCTAACAAACCAGCAATCTAATAGCCCCAGAAAAGAAACAGAAATTGAATTAAAACAACTTAAAGCACAATTAGAAAGTATTCTACTGGAAAAAACATGGTTCTTAATCCAACAGCTCAAATATGACAAATTTCATTACAGCAATAAGGCAAACAAATACCTGTTACATGTTACAACATAAGAAAGATAAATCAATCATCCCATCCATTCTTGACACCTCAGGCAAAACCATTCAGAATCCGCAGGACATAGATAAGGTTTTCCAACAATTTTACAGTAACTTGTACACTCCCGGTAATCAATCCACCCAATCAGAAATTGACACTTTCTTAAACTCTCTTGATCTTTCATCATTTACTGAAGAGCAGAGAAATAGTTTAGAAAAACCACTCAGCTCCGAAGAACTCACCAAAGCACTATATAGCATGCCGAACACTAAATCACCTGGACCAAATGGACTACCAGCAGAATTTTATAAACACTTCTGGGACATTCTTTCACCACTTTTCATCAAACTAACTGCAGAAATCAAAGCCAACTCCACAATTCCCACCCTCATGAACACAGCTCTGATCACCCTCCTATTGAAACCCAATAAAGATCCAATCCACCCTTCCAGCTACCGCCCCCTATCACTAATTAACACCAACCTAAAAATTATCACCAAAACATTAGCGACCAGGATAGAGAAAGTCATTCCTACATTAATTCACCCTGATCAGACAGGCTTTATCAAAAACAGACATGCTTCAGATAACATCCGCAGGCTTTTCAATCTCATTAGCATATCACAAAGACAACAAAGTAAAACCATAATAGTATCATTAGATGCAGAAAAAGCATTTGACAAAGTAAATTGGACTTTCTTATTTACCACCATCCACACACTATGGGTTTGGAGAGTCAATCATCCATTGGATAAAAATACTTTACACTGAACCTAGGGCCTCAGTTATCACTAATGGGATCACTTCACAAAGCTTCACACTTCACCAGGGAACCAGACAGGGATGCCCACTCTTTCCAACCCTTTTCGCTATTTTCATTGAGTCACTTGCAGCAGCAATACGCCAAAAGAATAACATTAAAGGAATACAAAACGCCAACTCACAACATATAATTTGTTTATATGCAGACAACCTATTACTGTACCAACAGAACCCCCGTGAATCACTCCAAGAAACCTTTAGAGTTATCAGTTTTTCTAAAGTCTCACACTACACAATAAACTGGAACAAATCCATCATATTACCAATGTCTGCAGAGAGTTGGAACTCTGCAGTCCAAGATCCCACCCTTCCCCTTAACACTGGCAATATTAAATACTTGGGTATCACAATTTCCACCAGGCTGTCAGAGTTATTCAACCTTAACCATACCCCCTTGCTAAAAAAAAAAAAAAAAAAAAAAAAAATAGAGGATGATTTCAAAGGTTGGGACAAACTACCCCTCACTCTCATTAGCCGAATCGCTGCAGTCAAAATGAAAACCTTACCACAAATCAATTATTTATTCTCTATGATCCCCATCACTTTGCCTTGTAGGTGATACAACAGAAATACTCCTCCCACCAAGATACAAAAACCCATTACTCGTCTCTCTAACTCAGTGGTTCTCAAACTCATTCCTGGCGCCCCACTGTGTATGCTGGTTTTTGTAACAACCACAACTGCAATCTTAGACTTTTAAAAAGGTGTTGATTTGTCTTAATTAGCTGCATTCCATGTTTAGAACAGTTATTTACCACCTTTAGCTGCATTTTTATGGACATATCCATTTTGCCATGAGGAATAAAAGCCTCAAACATGTTACGCTTATTTTTCCATATTGTGAGGATTTGCAGGAAAAAAACATTTCTAAACAGATCAAACTAGACTCAGTAGAGAATCAGTAAGCTCCAAATTGGGTTGCTGAACACAGGTGTTTAGAATTCTTTCAAAATAATTTTCTTGAACTTAATAAAATGAACATGAAACAAAACAGGTGTGACTTTACTGCATGCCAAATAAATTGTTGGTTTTTGCAACCATGTGTTGACAGTTTCACCAATGAGGAACCTATTTATTGTTTACGTTGATGAAGGGTTCGGTCCAATTATTTCCCTCTGCAGTTATTCATACTGATTTCCAACATATCTCATTGTGGATATGAAATTTTAATTCTTCATGGCATGTGTAGATTTGTCAAATGTGGCTTAAGAGGACAAATAACTGCTCTAAACATGAATGCACCTAATTAAGGCAAATCAACAGCTTGTTTAAGTCCTAAGATTGCAACTGCGGTCGGAACAAAAACAAGTATACACAGTGGGGCGCCAAGACCAAGTTTGAGAACCACTGCTCTAACTGTTGCTAAGAAAATAATCTTTCAGAACTGGAAATCAAGAAAACTCTGCCACATCTCCCACTGGATCAATCTCATCTCAGATTACATTTCCATAGAAGAAACAACAGCTCATCAAAAAAACAACATATCAGTCTTTAAAGAAACCTGGGACCCATATATAATCTATTTATTGAAATCTACCATAACCTAAGCCGCATGCATGACCATAATCCCCAACCATGACAGCATCCCGTTTGCTCCATACCCCTTCCCCCTTCCCCCCTCTACCCCATCCCCACTATCCTCATCTTGTCCGCAACATTCAACTCAACTAACCACACAGTCTCACACACACACACACACACACACACACTCACGCACACAGAATTACAACAATCAAAAAAGAAGTTTTTCTTTTTCTTTCTCTCCTTTACTTATTTCCTTTCTCTCTAGTATCATTATAAATTTCTCGATCAATATTCTATTTTGTTTATTTCTGCTTGTTTTTCTACTTATTTAGTTTTTTATTTTATTCATTTTTTTCTGCTTGGTTTTCCCTATGTACCTCGCTTTGTTTGATTTTGTTTACCTATCCTTGTCTTTTGCTTGAATATTTTCTGTAATGTTGTGATTTGTCCTGTCTTTTCTTGTCCTGTCCTGTCTTGTCCAGTTTTGTCTCGTCTTGTCAGCGTCTGCATTAGTCTGGCATGCCCAGTATGTTTGTATATTTGTCCGTCTGACAGTCTGTCGACATACTTGCTACTGTCTCTCTGTATGTCTGTAGAATTATCTATTTCGTCATGTGTCATGTCATGGTATTAGGGTGGGTAGGTGGTGGTTTCTGAGTGGCTCCAAGAAATGTCCTTGAATTCAGTATAAGTTCAAAATGAAAATAAGTTTTCCTCTAAAAGGGGGGGGTCAGTGGCGGGCCAAAAAAAAAAAGATAAAGTTATCATCTGCTCCTGTGTTGACTTAGGCCCAGTTGGAAATAGGGTGACACTGCCAGGTCAGGTGAACAAGAAGGAGTGGACAAATGGATGAGACAGCAGCACCAGACTGCACCTCTCCGTCAGATGCAACTCACGTCCACCAAACAGGGCATTCAGCTATGGCGTGATAAGCACTTCCACAGTACAGGAATACTGTCTGTTTTATTTGGCACAGATATTCTAGAGGGGGCAGCTTATGAAGCCTGGCCCAGTCAACAGCCATGGGTATCAAAGAAGCCAGGTGAGATGAAACTCTGAGTTGAGCATCTCAGGATGCAGACCGGGGGGAGCGGATGTAACCTCGCACCTTGATCCAGCTACTTCTCTTGTAGCTAGAACATCTATTCTGAGTGCAATGTCGATGAGGTTGTCCAGATCTGCAGGAAGGACACAGATGGTTAATGCATCCCATACCGCTAGCAGCCATACCTCTATTCGATCTGCTCCAGCTGTGTGGCTGAAGCTAAGCAGGTGTGGGCTTGGTCAGTACTTGGATGGGAGACCACCGAGGAAAACCAACTTGCTGCTGGAAGAGGTGTTGGTGGGCCAGTAGGTGGCGATCTTCCCTCTGGTGGAATAATCCCCAGTGCAGTGACGGGGTCACTGTACTGAAGGAGACGCCTTCTTTCGGATGAGACGTTAAACTGAGGTCCTGACTCACTGTGGTCATTAAAGATCTTATGACACTCTTAGATAAGAGTAGGGGGTTCCCCAGTGTCGTGGCTAAAGTCTCGACCTGCCACCTAATTATCCCCTGATCCAATTAGCTGTGCAAATTGCCCTCTCCCTCCCCACCTCAACCCCCAGGGCTCCCTTGAAAAAGAGATTTCAATCTCAATGGGACTTCCCGGGTTAAATAAATGAATAATCCTGGCCCCTCTCCACCCATCTGAATAAATAGGTGTTACAAAGCACCTGGCCATCCCAGTGTGTGGAGATAGTCAAAGTATGGAGGTTGATTTAGTACTGCAACACTGACAGGTTGCCTTGGTGCTGCTGGAGCAACTTCTGGCCAGCGGCATGGCTGGAGTGGGACCAGTCAAAAACCTTCCTCATCTCCTCCGCAAAAGCAGCGTAAGTTGACACTGCAGGATTTCTTGCCTCCGAACAGGTGGTAGCCTGGTCCCTGGTATGTCAAAAGAAGTGAGTGATGACAAATAGAGCAGAATGAAAAGGGCTCTAGTTCAAAGACCATCTTACACTGGGCTAGGAGACTGAGGCAGGAGGTAGACTTGCTGTCGTAGGAGTCCAACATCATGAGGTTCAGCTCCTGATTGGCAGGTGCCTGAGGGAAGGCCTGCAGCAAACTAGAGCAGGCTGTTTGGGCGGCGCTGGAGGAGTCCCCTCAAATATCCTTAATGGCCCCGACTTGATTGGGGAGGGCTCCAATGGACTGGCGAACCTGATAGAACTCTGTCCTGCTGACTAATCCACACACCCTGGAACCTCAGGGTATCAACAAGGCTAGACATCTCCACTTATTACATTCCTTTGGCTGGATTGTACTGTTATGATCTAGACCAGGAACCAAATGCTGAGGCAGAGTACAATCCAATAGTGGGGTTTATTGATAGTAGTACAGTGAGATAGAGGGATCAAGCCCTGAGCAGAATAGCACAGTTCATTTCAGATGTAACAGGCAAGGGTGCATGGGCATATCTGTTCCTGGCCAGGGGCTATCCCGGACAGCTGCCAGATGGAGTGCACACTTTGCTAGAGCCAGACTGTCAGATGGCAGGACGTTGGATGATAGCACAAACGCGATTCCAATCCTGACAACCACAGAAGGCTTGGGAGGTTGTTACTAATAAACTGGGCAGAGGAACAGACTGAGATATGATTAATAGGATCCTGGCCCCAATCTTGGAGACCGAGAGTAAGGCTTGGGATCTTGTTCCTATTAACTAAACTAGGATGATAACCCCTGTGAATTACTATCATTAAAGGTTATGAATAATTTCTGAAGATGAAGAGCTTTACTGGCAAATACTGACTGGTTGCTAAAGACCCGGGTGTGACGGTGCGTTCAGGAACCACTCGCGAGAACAAATTCCAAAAATCGTAAGCCTTTATTGCAAAATGGGTCAGGACCAGAAGACACAGCAATTGCCAAGCCAAAAACAGTTTCCAAAAGCAAAGTCAAAATAACAGGCAGGGATCAGAACCAGAGAAGCAGATGTGCAACAATACATAACCAGTAATCCAAAATCGTAGTCAGAATCCAGAAGGGTGGGTCATACACACGGCATCAAAAACAGGAATCACGGTCGTACAAAAATGGGTCGAAATCCAAACAGGCAAAACAAGAATAGCAAGGGCAAGGCAATCTCAAGGTCGTACAAAAATAGTCATAGGGGAAGCAATAAACAAAAGGCATACAAGGAGCTCTGCACAAGTGAATATTGATCAACGTTCTGACGGGGAACAAACTGCAGTGAAGACTTTAAATAGACAACAGGGAAGTCACATGCTATGCAGGAACAGGTGAATTGGATAAGAACTAATTACAAAGGGAAGCACACATGGGGAGGTCCTTAACCACAAATAATTGGCAAAAGCTAAGACACGGACAGGATCCACGCAGACAATCTATGACAGATAAACAGCTCCGGTCAAGGAGTTCTAAGTGCGCAGACAAAGAGTGCAAGATAGCAATTAAGCACAAGCGAGAGATCTCGCGGAAACGCAGGAAGATGCAGAGAAAGTAAAGCAAGAGGCTGAGACTAGAACAGGGCGATAGCTGAGATTGCATTAGTAGTAATTAGTTGCGGTGCAACTTTACAAATTAATCCAAGTGTTCATTAGTTAGTTAGTAATATGTACATGGATTAGTTAGGTTAGTAAACTATGATACAAAATATAAATGTTAGTATTATTAGTAATCAAGGAAAGCAAGGCGAAGGAAGTTAATGAGAATTGAAGTGATAATATTAAACGCCAGAAACCACTGAAATCACCCGAAGCATGTAAGCACACAGACTGGGAGAATGGACTGAACCAAACTGATCACAAGACAGGGGTGACAAGTGCAATGAATACGGAAATGGCATGAACAGAAAAACCTGGATGTATAATAAGAAAAATGAATAAAGAAAAGACATGGCAAAACACACAGAATCATAGCAACAAAACACAGAACCATAACACTGGGCCCGTATTCACAAAGCATCTTAGCGCTAAAAGTAGGTCCTAACTGCCAGATTTAGGAGGAACTCATAAAAAAATGGGCGTGTCACTCGTAAATTGAGGACTCCTAATTATTTTTACTAAGTGTTATTCACAAAGGGGTCTATTCTTCCATTACGCGATTCGAGTTACGCGCATTTGAGTTACGCGTATTCTCCCCTACGCGCTTCGATCACGCCCACAGCGTTTAACTTCAGAATGTAGGCGGCCTTATGAAAGAGGTGTGACTAATTCAGAAGAGAGGCAGACTCTAGTCTGTACCAAGCTCATTGATTATGGCTATAAGGAAAACATGGAACAAGGATTTTCTGATTAACCATGAAAATGCAGTAGTAGTCCATGAAAAACGCAAACCAGATTTTAAATTTGAATATCGTCGGCCTGCTGATAAAACCTCGTGTCTCCAAATTGATAAGAAACAAAAACTCGTATGCCCACTATTCTTACAAGCAAAATTAAACATTTTATTATTTTATTAATATTTTAAATTATATTTATCAATTTATATTATTATTATTATTTTATATTTATTTTTTATTTTCCCGTGAAGTTTATCATTATGAAGATACCAGGATTTATCAGCAGGCCGACGATATGCCGCTGTAATAGTAGGCCTATGTATGTCTGTGCCAATTACAAGAAGCAATGCAAACATCTCTTTATTTCTTATTCTAGCCACCATGACATTAAAGCTATGCAAACAAACAAATTGCCGCGATAATGAAATAACAAATAAAGAATTTAGCGATTCTCAACCAGCGCAATCAGAGCATTGAAAATGTGCCCTTCCTACACCAGCCTGTTTGTTCCGTGGAAGACAGGGAAGAAGACAAATAAAGAGAACATTGTAGTCACACAAAAATAACAATCAAAGACAGTTTATATGATCTCATTTAGAAATCGCGCACTTAAAATTTCAAACTACTCCGATGTCAGGTTTGCAACTAAAGGACATGGCAGCGCTTTAACAAACACACGCACGCGGACCCCCCCCGAAACCGCGTCAACAATCACACAATTCCATATCGGTAGCCTGTTATGTCCCATTTGATTTGAGCGACATATTCACTTGAACTTGTGCCTAGTACTTTATTGTAATCAATTATCCCATTTACTGATCATGATTCTTCCCATGTCGGCTATTCTTTATTGGCTAAAATTGATTAACAAATGATTAGTGCTTTGGTACTGGCCAGGGTAGGGCTCAATCTAGAGTATTTAATAATATCTTTATTCACACATTAAAATACACAGTATTATCAATGGTAAGAAAAAAAAATTAAAAAAACATATTTACATAGACACTGGTTAGTTAATACAGATATCCTCAATTAGAAAATCAATCTCCTCCCTGGTAAGAATATCACAAGTTTTTAGATTATCACGAACATATAGGGCAGTCGCATTTGTTAATAGAACATGAAGACAATGACGGCGACGTCGAGCCGAAGCCGAAAACCAAATTTCACAGATGAGGAGTTAGAGGTATTAGTGAAATCAGTGAAGAGGCATCACGAGGTGTTTTATGGCAAGGGGGCACTGAATGCTGATCCGAGGAAGAAAGCTGCGAATCGTTCTGAATGTGGCTTCGGTGGGGAGATGTAAGCGCAATATCCCCGATTTTAAGCATAAATGGAGAGATCCGCGGGGCGCTGTAAAAGCCGGGCTCTCTGCACACCGGAGAAGTGTGCACGCAACAGGTGGTGGGCAGCCATCATCCCCTGTGCATTTCACTGCACTGGAGGAGGAGGTGGCATCCACTCTTTCTGCAGTAGAAGTGCATGGAGAATAACTTGGAGTGGACACGGATGAAGGAGGGTTACGTAAAATGGTCATTTTTATTTGCCTATTCTCAAAGTATCATTGTGATAAATACTGGAAACAAGCTTAATATGGTTTCAAATATTTTTTCTATTTTGTGGCATTTCAAGCAGTTGCGCAGTACATAGGCGTCATGGGCCGAGCCAGGGAACTTGGCGCAGATGCCTAATATGCGCGTATCATGATAGCACACAACCTGAACGTTAAAGCGGTGCCGACGTCTACGGTCTTTCTACATATTCTCATTGGTGGAAGGGGTTCTGATTGCAACGTGAGTTCAATCAATGGCTCCCACAACACTGGGAAACCCGGCGACCCGGTAGAACCCCCCCTTAACTCTCCGTCTTTCAGCGGGTGTTTCGGGGAAGTGGCTGATGTGGTGCAGCATAGCGTCAACGAACTGTGTCAGACACCTTGACACAGACGCCTGTGATATGTGCATGACATCACCAGCCACTCTCTGGAACGACCCAGATGCCAGGACTGACAGCGCAGTTGTGACCTTGATGACCACGCGTATGTTTTGTGGATGATTGCTGCGGCTGGATAACTGTTCATCCAGAAGTCGGCAAAGATAGATGATTGCCTCACAGTCCACAGGAAAGCGCTGGATGCAGTCGGTGTCTGTTAGTCCCAGGATGTCCAAACGAGGCCGATATATGCGTGGCCGTCTTCGAGCTCAGCGCGCTCCTCTTACTCTTTCCCACTCACGCAAGAGTGCAAACAAATACAGTACTGGCATTTTGGTTTTAGATTTTGAGGGCATGGTAGAATGATGGAGAATAGGTTGTTGCGTAATATCATGTGTTGATTTTGTTCGATAATTTATTGTGGTTATGAGAAATGTAGTTTAGAAATAAGGATGAACAGTCAAATATTGAATGTCTCAACCTTTACCATGTTAAATAAAATAAAATAAATGTTAAAATTCGGCCTATAACCGACATCAAACGCAATATTCTATTTCGCCTTATATTGGCGCTTGACCTTAATACAGCCCTCAAAAGTGCTTAACAGAAAAGGCGCGTAAGCCAGGGGGAGAGTAAGCGTAAGTGTTAAATGCCTGAGAAACGCCCAGATTTTGGCCTTGCTCCGCCCGAAGTGCGTAACTGCCTTCGGGGCGCGTAATGCACAGACTTAAGTCAAGGGAAGAATACGCGTAGGCTGAAAAGCGCGTAGCTACGCGCTTTTTTCGACTCACTCCTTGTCTAGATCGCAAGCGTTTTAGACGCTTTTTTTACTCGCGCGACTGATGCAGCAGGTACGCACTCGTTTTAATCTACGCTGCTGTCTGCACTGGCTCCGTGCGGCTCGCGTCTCAGCTGCGTCTCAGGGGCGTAAACGCGACCCGAGGCTTTTATTTACGCTTCGAGTCTATTTTTCTGACAAGTACGCGCGTAAACGCGAGGGGATGCACGCTGCACAGAAAGTTTGGCTGCTCCTTTGCTGCTCTACGCTTCAAATCATTTGCGGGCAAGACGGAACAGGTATAGACAGTCGCTTCTGTATCGCATGAACGCTGTCTTCACGCGAGCGCGACGCTGACGTGGCGCCTGCGGTCTAGACAAGGGGTCAGGCGCATGGGAGAATAGACCCCAAAGCATTTTAGGCCTAAAAGTAGCTCCTAAGTCTGGGAGAGCTTAAAAGTAGTCAAGAGGACTCCTAACTCGCTAAAATCTATTCACAAAGAATCGGAAAATGGCTGCTGCTGTTGAAAGACGGAATGACTTGGAAATTCTGAATGATGTGCAGTTGTTGAAAAGATATTGGATGGACTGTGATGGGATTTTATTTGTTGTTGACTTGGTGATGGAGAGAATTACGTCTCCAACCATGAATAACAACCCAATAAGCCCCGAAATAAAATGTTTGACAACACTTGGTTACTTGGCCACCGGAAAAATGCAACTTTGCAACGCGGACAATTAGGGATTTCACAATCATCTGTCAGTCGCTCAATTCAACAAACAATCAATGTGCTCTGTGAACCTCATATCATCCGACAGTTTATCTGGTTTCCAGTGGACATCGCCAACAACACAGAATCAAACTTGAATTCATGCACATCTCAGGTATGCCCGGTATCATCGGTGCTATTGACGACACCCATATTCAAATTATTTCTCCGACCCAAGATGAAGAGGTATTTGTAAATAGAAAAAAAGTTCATTCCATCAACACCCAGATAGTATTTGATGAATACAATATTTTTCGCATTTTAATGGAAAGCGGCTCATGCCAATTATTTGACAGGCATTATGTGCTTGTGGGATGTCACTTGCTCGGGGACAGTGGCTTTGGAGCTGTACCTCCTCCTGCTATGCATGAATTATTTTATTAGGCTATTGAGCGAGGGTTACATTTAATAGATCATCATAATAGTACCAGCCTATGTCATATTTTGTATGCATATTTACAAAACCAGTGAAGTTGGCACGTTATGTAAATCGTAGATAAAAACAGAATACAATGATTTGCAAATCCTTTTCAACTTATATTCAATTGAATACACTGCAAAGACAAGATGTTTAATGTTCAAACTGAGAAACTTCATTTTTTTTTTGCAAATAATCATTAACTTAGAATTTAAAGGCAGCAACACATTGCAAAAAAGTTGGCACTGGGGCCTTTTTACCACTGTGTTACATCACCTTTCCTTTTAACGACACTCAGTAAACGTTTGGGAACTGAGGAGACCAATTTTGAAGCTTTTCAGGTGGAACTCTTTCCCATTCTTGCTTGATGTACAGCTTAAGTTGTTCAACAGTCCAGGGTCTCCGTTGTCGTATTTTACGCTTCATAATACGCCACACATTTTCAATGGGAGACAGGTGTGGACTACAGGCAGGCCAGTCTAGTACCCAAGACTCTTTTACTACGGAGCCATGCTGTTTGTAACACGTGCAGAATGTGGCTTGGCATTGTCTTGCTGAAATAAGCAGGGCGTCCATGAAAAAGACGTTGCTTGGATGGCAACATATGTTGCTCCAAAACCTGTATGTACCTTTCAGCATTAATGGTGCCTTCACATATGTGTAAGTTGCCCATGCCTTGGGCACTAATACACCCCCATACCATCACAGATGCTGGCTTTTGAACTTTGCGCCTATAACAGTCCGGATGGTTCTTTTCCTCTTTGGTCCGGAGGACACCACGCCCACAGTTTCCAAAAACAATTTGAAATGTGGACTCGCCAGACCACAGAACACTTTTCCACTTTGCATCAGTCCATCTTAGATGAGCTTGGGCCCAGCGAAGCCGGTGTATGCGTTTCTGGGTGCTGTTGATAAATGGCTTTCGCTTTGCATTGTAGAGTTTTAACTTGCACTTGCAGATGTAGCGACGAACTGTAGTTACTGACAGTGGTTTTCTGAAGTGTTCCTGAGCCCATGTGGTGATGTCCTTTACACACTGATGTCGGTTTTTGATGCAGTACCGCCTGAGGGATCGAAGGTCACGGGCATTCAATGTTGGTTTTCGGCCTTGTCGCCACGTGCAGTGATTTCTCCAGATTCTCTGAACCTTTTGACGATATTACGGACCGTAGATGATGAAATCCCTAAATTTCTTGCAATAGCTCGTTGAGGAATGTTGTTTTTAAACTGTTCGACAATCAGCTCACGCATTTGTTCACTAAGTGGTGACCCTCGCCCCATCCTTGTTTGTGAATGACGGAGCATTTCAGGGAAGCTGCTTTTATACCCAATCATGGCACCCACCTGTTCCCAATTAGCCTGTTCACCTGTGGGATGTTCCAAATAAGTGTTTGATGAGCATTCCTCAACTCTCTCAGTCTTTTTTGCCACTTGTGTCAGCTTTTTTGAAACATGTTGCAGGCATCAAATTCCAAATGAGCTAATATTTGCAAAAAATTACAAAGTTTACCTGTTCGAACATTAAGTAACTTGTCTTTGCAGTGTATTCAATTGAATATAGGTTGAAAAGGATTTGCAAATCATTGTATTCTGTTTTTATTTACGATTTACACAACGTGCCAACTTCACTGGTTTTGGGTTTTGTAAATTGTAGGCTATAAATTACAAACGAAGCTTAGTATGCTTTCCTGTTTGAACGATTGCCCGTTTATAGGCTGCAATCTCGGACCTCCCCTGCAATTGCAGCCCATACCACCGCTTCTCGCAATCGTTTGCTGTCCGAGACACGAGGGGGATGCAGCATTGATCTGTGCTGATACTATCCCACGCATCCCGCTTGGATTTGCTGTTCACCCCCTAGCCAAATTTCCCTTTGATTACATGCTCTCGCTCCAGCACCAACTGGGCCAGCAGCAGTGACTGGTCGTGGCTCCAGTTGGGCTTTCGCGTCCTTTCTGAACTTTCATCCATGACAGTTTAGGGCAAACAAACTTGAACAGCCCGACATTTAAATGATCGTAACATATTCTCATTGGGTAATACGTTGCTAATTATTGGGGCAAATGACACGTTTTATTATTGACTCGTTTTATGCTATGGCATTTTTACAACTATCTCTTTCCTATGTATGTTTATTTGCCTAAAGCGCGATATGTGGGGACTGCGCATAGTGCATTTTCAGGAGTGCTCAACATGTTATTATTTTATGGGACAAACCTGCCGCTTGGACTATTTCCTAATTTTTTCTTCCATGGGTTGTATGTGGGATATTTTTTTCAATGGGCTGCCCTGTCACCAAACAACCAATCACCGTGCTCATTGTCCCAAGACTCGTGCATGAGAATTGATGTCATCCATAGCAACGGAGATCTATGCTGCGTTCCATTTGTACTCGGAAGTCGGAATTTCCCAGTTCCGAGTTGGAAGTTTCTACTGGAACGCCCCCCGAGGTTGGATTTCCGACTCTGAAAGTCGGAGAATCTTCACTACACCCGAGTTAACATTCAAAGATGGCTGCCCCAGGTGTAAACATTAATTAGAAGCTCCTGTAATATTCCGTTTATTACTTCTGACTCGTGTTTGTCGCACTAAATCAGCCGTATACATTGTTCGACGTATATATATGGAAATCCACCATGTTTGAAGGTTGCAGAAGGACTGCATATTTGTCCAGAAGTTGCTTATATTCATACAAGGCAAACGCGAGAATAGCTTTCGTAGACGTGACCATCTTGTTTTACTACTCTTCTTCCCGGTTTATGGCGGTTGGCAACTTTTTTCCGAGTTTGTAACTGGAACGCTAATAATTTGGCTGTGCCGTCATTCCCAGCTCCGACTTCCGACTTCCGAGTACAAATGGAACGCAGCATTACTCCCACCTATCTCAGAGCTACTCCTAGATCTAGGAGTTACCAGTTTTCTTAACTAAAAGTTGCTCTCAGCGGCTTTGTGAATAACTTTCAAGATTTTACTCCTACATAAAATGTTTTAGTGCGACTTAGGAGTGCTCCTGGCAGTAAGATAAGATGCTTTGTGAATACGGGCCCTGCAAACTCAAAGTAAGGAGTATTAATACGTCAACGTATGCGCGAGGGATAGTAAATATGAATAGAACACAGCTGGTGAGGAAAGCACCCAGGACGTAAACCAATCCAAAGGGACAATACTTCTAATAGACATTCAGCCTGCTGGATGAAAGGGGACACGAAAGGAATTCAGGGGAGGGTTGTGACAATATTTCCATTCACCCCACCTTTATAAAAATGTACCATGCTGTACCATGCAAATACCATGGTAAAATCATGGTACACATGGTATATCTATGGTAATTCTGAATTGTACCATGGTACACTCTATTGGTACCATGGTTTTTCATAGTGGCACCATGGTACTTCGTTATGGTACCACGGTACTCCCTGCCATTACCATGGTACACCCTTTCGGTACCATGGTACTCCCTGCCGCCACCATGGTACACTCCTCCGGTACCACGGTACTCCCTGCCGTTACCATAGTACACCCTTTCGGTACCACGGTACTCCCTGCCGTTACCATGGTACATCCAGCAGGTACCATGGTACCTCCAGTCAGTACCAAAGTCCCCCCTGTTGGTACCACGGTACCCCGGCCACTACGATACTACCTCCGTATCACGATACACCCTCGGGTACCAAGATACCCCCTGCTGGTACCACAGTTCCTCTATGGTACCATGGTACTCCCTTTTGCTACTATGGTAGAGGGTACTCCCTTCGGAGCTCAGTTTTATAAAACTTGGATTCAAATTTTCCTGCGTAAACGGCATCACCTTAAGCGACTTTAATATGTACGCAAGTCATGTACAGAGAAAAAATTTGTAGCATGATTGATTGATTGTTTTAACAGCACACTGCAGAATTTTTCACTTACTATATATATAATGGTAACCATATGTATTATGGGTGGAGAAAACTGGAAATCCCAAAGAAAATCATGTACCTTTGGCAGGTACAGGTGAACTCTTCTACATATGTGTCATAATACATAGAATTAGGCAAGTGGTCACCAATGAACTTCATTTATCAACACAACACGGCAGAGCATGCATTGTCAACCACTTTTTATCACCTAGGACCCAAGAACATTGCAGGGAAATTTTGAAACCTCCCTACGAGAATTTTATTGTGGTTGTCTGGTGCTCCATCTGCTACTAAACCATGGTACCGCCATTATGTTAATAGCATACATACACAGGGATTTTTCTCAGCCTTGTGAATCATGTGGGTTTACACGTCCGACATGCTTTTCTAACATGACTGGAGACACGCATGTTTGTGTTGAAGCATGTGATACGTATGTAATATCTGTATCATATTTGTAAACTGTTTGATCTGAAATATGGAAATTTTGGTGTAAATGATATACATATGTGGCATAATTGTCAAATGACATCTGGTAAACAGTTGTTGGATGCAAGGATTAATAATTTCTTCACGTGTCACATCATATGTAGAATTACATATGTAGAACGTGTGAAATCACATATGATTCACATACTGGGAACAGCACACATATATCACTCGTAACATGCATGAAAATTATGTGACACATTGTGTAATACATTGCCAATTTTTCCAGGGTATAATAATAATAAGCTTTATTTACAGAGGGTAAAAACAAAAATGTGAGTATTTATGAAAACTACAAAAGAGAAAAACTAAGCAAACATGACAGAGTATAAGAAATTCAGACAGATAAAAAGCATGACCCTTATAAAAATGTACCATGCTGTACCATGGGATTTGTACCTTACTGTAGCATCTGGTTTGTACCAGGGGATTTATGCCAGAGGACTTTTACCACGGTACTTCCAGTAAACTATACCATGGGACTTGTACCATGTTGTACCGTGTGATTCGCACCATGACACCGTGGGATTTGTACCGTGTTTTACAATGTATCCTCCCAGCCGGCACACGACCGACCTTCAACATACAACTATGGTTGCAATTATGTCAGTTGTCGTTTCAACGTTGAAACGCTATTGAAACAACTTTTAACTCTGATGGTTGTAAAAAGGTTAACAAATGATCTCAAATCAACACTGAAATTTGAACAAGATTTGTTTCAACGTTGAAACAATATTGAAACAATGTTGGGTAAGAGTACCACACACAACTTTCAGCAAAATCGAAAAAATCACAACTTTTTCGGCTTACCTTAATGTTCAGATACCAAGTGAAATATTCGGGCGTGGAAAAACGTTGAGCGCACATCCAGTTCAGAGAATTTACACTTTAATTTCTAGAGCGTCTATACACGCGGCAAGCTTATAAAGGTGGCAGCCATGACACTGTTGACCTAACCTTAACCCAACTCATAGGGAATGCTATCCCTATCCCAATACCTAACCTTAACCCAACTCATAGGGAATGCTATCCCAATCCCTGTGCCTAACCCTAACCTTAACCCAACTCAGCCACAAACAATGGTTTGTTCTGCTTAAATTATTCTACCCAGGGTCAATGGATCAGCCGATTCACCAGCATGAAACACATCAAAATGGATATTCACATGACGTCTCCTCACTGACAATAATAAATGAAAGAAAGAAAGAAAAATAAATGAATATATAATTATACCTTTGGTTGTCTTTCACCCTTCAGCGATGAATGGAAACTGATGCAATGTGTTAGCAACAAACTCAGTTGGTGTAGTGGTTAAGACCATAGTGTATAGTGTGTTTGAAATTGCTTTGTCCACAGGCTCCCAGGTTCAAATCCTGCTGCAGACACTTATGTAATGTCTAATTTAACTTATAAACCTTTTTTCACAGCCTCATTGATAGAGGAAAAAAAAAATACATGCAAAAGAAGGTCAGAAGAAGTTGGAGAGATCGTACACAGAGTGCATGTCACGAGGGAAGAGCATGGTGGTGGAAACTGGAATTACTGCAAAAAATTTTTTCCTCGCGCCGCATCTACCCCTTCCTTTTAAAATTTTTCCCCCATCATTCTAAACCCCCTTCTCACTCATAAAAACCCCCTAAAAAAATTTAGCCCCCTTTTAAAATCGTTCTGGCCAAAAAAAACCCCAAAAAAGTGGAGGTTGTGTACGGTACTCATGTACAACGTTGAAAAAATGTTGCGAAATCAACGTTGATTCATCTTTCAAAATCAAAACATAATTCAACGGTGATTCAACTATGATCCATGACGTTGATTAAACAGTGAAAAAACGTTAAAATGCCAGCTGGGTTGGGATGTGTTCCATGCTGTACCATGGTATATTTGCCATACCGTACCGAGGGACATTTACCATGGTACTAACCACGGTACGAAGTGTGTACCGTGGCCCAAAATACCGTTGTACTTTACCATGGTATTAATACCACGGTACAGCATGGTACATTTTTATAAGGGCATGCACTGGCCGGGCTGAACTTACATTGTGCATCAATTTCTGACTCTGAATGATCAAAAATGTTGGGCAATATCTTTATCTCCGATGCATAAGCCACCCCCCCAAGTCTTCATTGGTTACTTCTGCTTTCATATTTTATTTTTTGTCTCCAATGTCAGTCGGTCTTTCGCAGTTCCCTAATTGATGGTTGTCCTTTTGTGACACAGCTGAAAAGTCAAAACAATATTAAGTGTTAGAAAAAGATAGTGTGAAAGAAATGTAGTGATAGAAGATGGAGGCACTCCCACACAGTAAAATATTCAGTGTTAAATTATCAACTCTCGCAAGTCTACAAGATCTCTGCTGGGCAAGTGTGAACTCTGGTCTTCAGATTTGAATCAATTCACAGAGTTGTAGTATGCAGCAGTTTAAGTGTTTAGCACCAAGTGTCATCACATGAGCTGGAACATCTTTTCGAGCTCCAGGCCAGCTGAACTACATACATCAATCATGGACTTGACAGCCACACCAGCACCTACAGCCAATCACAGAGCACTTAGGGGGCGGGGCTCAGAGCTTGTGAGCTGGCTAACACAGTGGAGAGGGACGAAGGTGTTTCTGGCCAGTAGTTATCAACTGCCTTTCAGTTCTGACCACAATAACCAATGAAGCCTCCACTTATGGAAGGGTATTACCTTCATTTTCTAAATAATAATGTGATAATCTTTCTTATATTCCATATTTTCTAAGACAACAATGGAACGCAGAGGACTAAGTATATGCAGTGAAACCCCCACCAAAATATAGTAATGAAGCATGTTGGGGTGGGGGATTTACTGGACAAGAGAAGTGAGCTGTGACCAGCCAATTGATCGGAACCATAATTCACAATTTTTATTTTATGTAAACCTCAAACCTACTACTCAATCATGCAGAAAATATATGCATTTAGGATAAAGTATTAGCCATACTCTTTGAAAGATTACCTCATTGTTTAGCTTTCTGAGCCACTAAAACAGTTTTGTCTGGCTTACTGTATTGCCTTGGAGTGTCAGAATGGGTCCACGTGAGGGCAGCAGTGATACCGACAAGCTTGTAACTGCCTTGACAAATTACAACGGCAATATTTTCATCAGTTGTAGCCGACGTCTGTGCGTTGTAGTCCACTCTATAATTGAGGCATTCTTTCCGACATATTTTTCTGATTGAGAGGTGGCCCTGTGCACACAAAGTCTTCATTTATCTTTTTATTTTTAGGTAAATCTAGCCTGAAATTACAAACATTCACGAATGTTTTTGTACACTTTACTCATATTTTTTGCTTGTGTTTTATAATGAATATATAAGCCATTTTAAAACATGTAAATAACCTGATATAGGACAAGGTAAGATGTGAATTGTTAGAGGTTAAGAGGATCTTTTTTTTTTCAGCGCTGGTGCCGATATTAGTTAGTATTCTAGTATAGTTAGTAAAAAAAAAAAAAAAAAAGAAAGACATACAGCACAAAGGAAATTGAGTGAAAATGCTATGTGTGACCTAACAGAACCAAATTACTGTGCTTGTAGAGAGTGGAACGTATGTGCTTAGCAGTTACAGCAAAATGTGGCTGATTTGATTTATCTAAGATTTAGACTTTTTTATTTATTTTTTTAAAGGTATTCATAATTCTTTTTTCTATCCCTGGCTGTAAGAAAATTGTGGATGTGTTAACTTTTAACTAGCAGTGTATATTTATAAATACTACTTACTTGCATAAGCCAGATTTCCAGTTTATGGTCATTCATGGAAATTTCATCTGGTCATGCAACCATTGTTACCTGTCAGATCTCTGCATTAATGAAAGTTTTCACATGATGTTTCTACCCAAAAATGATTGCATCCCTCAGCCAGCACTTGTGAGAGCACTGCTGATCGGTCAGAGTCCTTTGGATCTCTCTCACAAGATTGCCAGGAGGGTTCAAGGTATGCTAACCCTAGCTAAGGAAATAAAGAGCAAAGTCGGTTGGATTTGCCTGTCCATCTCAAATGCAGGGACACAGGGAACAAGGACTTGAATAAAATTTGAAAAAACTTAATGTGAATAGAACTGGGACTTGAAGCTTGACAACAGCAAAATAGAGGTCATATCAGTGTGGGAGTAAATTGCATTTTATTCCATATACTACCTAACATGCAGAGCAAATTAATGTTCCATGCTTGGCTGCAGAATTATGCTCAACAGCTTCGTGTTTAAAGTGCTAGATCTGGCTCACATACACTGTGGTTTGCTGTTTCAGAAATTCCTTTTCAGATAATTAAGGCAGAAAGACAAGCAGTTGTTCCCTAGCATTGACACCACTGCAAGCAATGTGAAAGGACCATGTTTATATATCAGAGGGGAAATCATAATGGATATTCCTGTCTTATGTAAACACTTAACAATTCTGGGCATACAGCAAATATTTTGCGCTTATACTGTATAACACTACCTACCTCTTAAAAATATACCAACCTCTTCCATATACCTTAAGTTTACTGTCCTTCCATGTTAGCAATACACTGCGGAGAAAAAGTATTTGCCCCCCTAACTGATTTCTTCTATTTTTGCTGATTTGTCATATTTAAATGTTTCAGATCATCCAAATAATTTTAACATAAGAGAAAGACAACATGAGTAAAGCCAAAATGCAGCTTTAAACGATCATTTCACTTATTAAAGGCAAAGAGTTATTCAAAACCTATATCTCCCATCTGAAAAATCAATTTCCCCACTAAACATGATGACGAGCTGTGCCCACCTTGGCGGCAACTACTGCTGTCAAATTTTTGTGATTACTGGTAAAGAGTCTTCAACATCGCTGTGGAGGAATTCTGGCCCACTCTTCTTCACAAAATTGTTTTGAAGGAGTTGTGTCAAGATTACTGTGCATGCTCAGAATTTAAAGAAAGTGAATCTGCTTGAATGGAAGTGATAATCTGATTCCATCCTTGCCAATCCATTTTCGTTTTGCATTGTATTTACATATTTTAATTACTCTGGCATTATGCTTTTTATATTAGGGAGCTTTTGATGGAAATTTAAGGATTGAAAGCACTATTTCAAGCTTTATTCAAGGGATACAAAGAATGAAACATGGTTGCCACTGCCAAGGATCATAGAAAAAGAAAAATACCTTCTAGATTTTGACTTGCAGTTGAACAGATTTACTTTGTTCAAAGTTGCGAGTATGTGCAGTAATCATGACACAGCTCCTTTAATTCAGCCACATTAGAGGGTTTACGAGCATCAACCACCTATTTAAGGTTATGCTTCAGCATCTTGATCGGATTCAAGTCAAGACTTTGACTGGCCCCTACCACACCTTCATTTGATTTCTTTAAAGCCATTCAGAGGTTGACTGGCTTGTGTGCTTCTGATGATAGTCCTACTGTACAACCCAACTGCATTTGAGCTTTAGGTCACAAACTGATGGACTGACATTCTCCTTCAAGATTTTCTAGTAGAGAGCAGAGTTCATGGTTCCATCAAATATGACAAATCGCCCAGTACTGAAACAGCAAAGCAGCCTCAGACAAATACACTATGATAACTGGTAATGATAACTGTGTTTGACTGTTGGTATGTTGTTCTTATTGTGGAATGCAGTGTTCACTTTTCACCAGATGGAATGGGACCCATGCCTTCCAAGAAGCTTCACTTTTGGCTCATCAGTCCGCAGCATAGTATTCCATAAGTCTTAGGGGTCATCAAGATTTTTTTGGCAAATGTGAGACGAGCCGTTGTGTTCTTTTTGGTCAGCAGTGATTTTCGCTATGCAGCTCTGTAATGGATGGTATTTATGCCCAGTCCCTTTTTTATGGTGGAATCGTGAACAATGACCATAACTAATGCAAGTGTGGCCCGCAGTTCTTTAGTTGTTCGTCTGGGTTTTTTGACGTCCTCCTAGATGAGTTGTTGATGCACTCTGGGAGGAACGTTGGCAGGCTGGCCACTCCTAGGAGGGTTCACCACAGTTCCTAGTTTTCTCCATTTGAAGAGAATGGCTCTCACCAAGTATTGCGAGAGTCCTCAAGCCATAAAAATGACTTTGTTGCCCCGTCCAGACTGATAGACGTCAACAGCTTAGTTTTTCATCAGTTCTTGAATTTTATATTGGGACATCATGTGCTGCTTTTAGCCTACATCTCATTGCCAGACCGGCTCTATTCAAGTGATGTTTAGATCCATTTGGGCTGGCAGTAATCATGCCTGGGTGTGTCTCAAGAAATTGAGCCCAGTTATTGATTTTTTGTTTAATGGGTTGATTTAGTATCTAAGGAGGCAATTACTGATTCATATAGAGCCAGACTGAGTTGGGTAGCTTTTTTCATTCAGTAAAAGAAATCATAATTAAAAGGATACCTCTGGAAATCAGATAAATCTTACCTATTTTACTTGTCAGACAACAAATAAATACTTTCAAACACAATAATGGCTTTCCGTCCTTTGGTTTCGATTTATTAACTGCGAAAGTCAAGCCATATCATGGTTTGAATTCCTTGTGGGCTGCCATATTTGTAAGCTCGCAAAGCATCTTGGAAGTGAGATGTCATCTGCTTGCTTGACCACATAAAACACAGCCCTCCAAAGCACTCAAGTGAGGAGAGCTTCATAAAAATTACAGAAAACATCTTAGGATGGCTGATATTTTGCCATATCAGTTTGAACCAGAATATTCCCCGGCAAAGAAATGGAAATCATGTCAGAAATCAATGACAAGGAATCAAATCCCGAGGAATTAGTCACAATTAGTACTGGCAATACATCCATAGTAGGCTGATAAGTAAATTACTGAACTACAGGGTGTATCAAAAAAATGTCCCACTTTGAAAAATTGCCCTAAAATTAATGTTCTATAATTTTTTGAAAATCCTTTTACATAGGTTGATAAACAATGGTTCAGTGGTTTTTTTTGTGCAATTGCACATACTCAACTGTAAAACTTTTCGCCCTGCAGTCCCTCCCCTGCAGCTTGCTCTCACCTCCACCTTAACCAGCTGCACCTGTTGCTCATTAAGGTGGAAGTGATTATCAAGGTATATAGGGCTGGCAGTTGCCAGTGCTCATTGTCACTGCATTTTTGATTTTATACCCTGTGTTAATGTGGTGCTGCTCCCCAGTTTTAACTCTGTGTTTGGTTTTACAACCCCAATTCCAAAATAGTTGGGAAGAAGTGTAAAGTGTGAATAAAATCAAAATGCAATGACTTTCAGATCACATGAGCCAATGTGTCATTTACAGTAGAACATAGATAACATTTCAAATATTGAAACTGAGACATTTTACATTTTTATCCACAAAGTGAGCTTATTTCAAATTTTCTGGCTGCAACATGTCTCAAAAAGGTTGGGACACAGGCAAAAGGGCTGAAAAAGCAATTAATATATAAGAGAATCAGCTGAAAGAACATTTAGTAAGTAATTAAGTTAACTGGCATCAGATGTGTAACATGATTGGCTATAAAAGGGATGTCTTAGAGAGGCTGAGTCTCTCAGAAGTAAAGATGGCCAGAGGCTCTCCAACCTGTGAAGGCTTGCGTAAAAAACGGGAAAAATACTTTAAAAACAATGTTCCTAAATGTCAAATTGCAAAGGCTTTGAAGGTCTCATCATCAACAGTGCATAACATCATCAAAAGATTCAGAGAAACTGGAAAATTCTCTGTGCATAAGGGACAAGGCCGAAGACCTTTACTAGATGCCCGTGATCTTTGGGCCCTCAGACGCCACTGCATCACTCACCGGCATGATTCTGTCATTGACATTACTAAATGGGCCCAAAAATACTTCAAGAAACCACCGTCTGTAAACACAGTCCGCTGTCCCATCCACAGATGCCACCTAAAACTCTATCATGCAAAAAGGAAGCCATTGTTGAGCATGATCCAGAAGCGCCGTCGAGTTCCGTGGGCCAAGGTTCATTTAAAATGAACTGTGGCAAAGTGTCCTGTGGTCAGAAGAGTCCAAATTTGACATTCTTGTTGGAAATCATGGGTGTCGTGTCCTCCGGGCTAAAGAGGAGAAAGACCACCCCTCCTGTTATCAGCGTTCAGTTCAAAAGCTAGCATCTCTGATGGTATGGGGATGCATTAGTGCATGGTGTGGGACACTTGCATGTTTAAAAAGCACCATGAATGCTGAAAGGTGTATAAAGGTTTTAGAGCAACATATGCTCCCCTCAAGATAACAACTATTCCAGGGAAGACCTTGTATATTTCAGCAGGACAATGCAAAACCACATACTGCAGCTATTACAACAGCATGGCTTCATAGTAGAAGAGTCTGTGTGCTGAACTGGCCTGCCTGCAGTCCTGATCTTTCACCGATTGAGAACATTTGGTGCATAATTAAACAAAAAGTCTGTCAAAGGAGACCCAAAACTCTCCAGCAGCTGGAAGCCTGTATTAAACAAGAGTGGGAGCAAATTTCAATGGCTAAACTCAAGGAACTTGTCTTCTGAATGCCCAGACGCCTCCACTCTGTGTCAAAAAGATGAGGGGATGCTACACCATGGTAAACAGGCTCCTGTCCCAACTTTTTTGAGACCTGTAGCAACCATCAAATTTGAAATGAGCTCATTTTGTGGATAAAATTGTAAAATTTCTCAGTTTCAACATTTGCTATGTTATCTCTGTTCTATTGTGAATAAAATATTGGCTGGTGTGATTTGAAAGTCATTGCATTTTGATTTTATTCACAATTTACACTTTGTCCCAACTATTTCGGAATTGGGTTTTATTTATATTATTAAAATCTCCAGTTGTTTCCAGCCTGGCGTTTGGGTCCTGTATTTCCCCTTAGGCCCATGGTCCTAGCTCCCGCCGGATTGTTATTTGTATCCGACGGGAGCAAATCCTTGACACTCAACATGTCACACATGAAGTGAGCACAGGCTAATTACTTAAATTGCGATACATCTGTTTTGCACGAAAAAGTGCTGGGATGAAAACAGGATCTGAGGCCATGAGAAGCAACGTTAGGTACGAGACTACAGGCCAAAAGTTTGGGGCCACTCTCAGATTTTAAATGGTGCACCAAGTGCAATGTGACCCTTTGGTTTTGGGGAAGGCATTTATACAGCATGCCTTCTTGTTACATATAATTGTTCATGTCCCAGTGACATAAAATCATGTAACACAAGGGCATTGGAACTCAATTATAAAACATTGTGGTCAGTGATCAATCAGTCAAGACAGCTTTAAAATGTGGTCTGAGGTCTGGAATTCACCCAAAACCTATTGACATCCTATATTTCATGCACTGAAGTCATTTCATGTGCCAAAAATAAGGAAAGAACAGTTGATGTGTGATTTTTTTTTTTTAATCTGAGGGTGGCCCCAAACTTTTGGCCTGTAGTGTATGCCCTTAAGTGTCCTAAAAATTTTTAGGAAATGGCTTTAACCCTTTGCTCTCCAGGTGGCTAACAGTCCTGTTATGTAATCAATGAATGGATGTCCCCAGAATGGTGCAACACCATATGTTTGCACTTTCTTGATCTCAGCACATCCCTTGACATCTGTTCGGAGAACGAGTGATTGCCCTACACCGCGACGTGGAATGGCTCCCGAGGTCACCGGACTTACCCCTCTTCACTTTTTCTTGTGGGGTCATCTTAAATCAAAAGTGTACGTTACTCCACCTAGGGACCTAGATGACCTTGAGGAACGCATAATGGCAGAAGTCAATGTTCTCAGAAGGGACAGAGCTTTGATCTGCCGTGCAGTGTACGATATGCTGAGGAGGGCCCAAATCTGCCAGGAAAGAAATGGTGGACATGTTGAGGACTGAATCTGTGAAAGGGTTAATTCAAAAGTAATGGAAATTTGTGATAAACAAAGGGCATACCTAACGTTGCTTCCTATAGTCTCAGATCCTGTTTTCATCCCAGCACTTTTTTTTCGCGCAAAACAGATGTATCGCAATTTACGTAATTACCCTGTGCTCACTCATGCCTGACATGTTGAGTATGTGCAATTGCGCAAAAAAACCATTGTCTGAACCATTGTCTATCAACCTATGTAAAAGGGTTTTCAAAAAATTACAGAATATTAATTTTAGGGCAATTTTTCAAAGTGGGACTTTTTTTTGATACACCCTTTATATGAATTATGTACTGGCACTATACACAAGGAACTGAATATTTAAGAGCAGTTTTACTAACCATTTGTTTTTGAAGGAAATTGCAGTTCGTGGCAACAAATGCTTCAATTTCTGTACATTTAGGCATCACTACAGTAACTCTGACGCCAGGATGCATTGTCCACAAGAATTAGCCAGACACCCATCTACCAGTCTTAGTGACTGGCAATAAAAAATTTATATGAGCAAAAATTAATTCAGATGCATAAACTACTACCCCAATTCCAAAAAAGTTGGAATGCTATGTAAAATGTAAAGAAAAACAGAATGCAAAAATTAGCAAATCTCATAAACCCACATTTTTTTCACAATAGAACATAGACAACATATGAGATGTTGAAAGTGAGACATTTTACCATTTCATGAAAAATATTTGCTCATTTTGAATTTGATGTTGTAACATCTGGCTACTGGCTTGCCGCGAGTACCCATGACACCATGCAATGTCAAGATGCCAGGCCCCTCCCTCGTCATCGTAATAATCTATCCTAAACCAGTTTCATTGCAAATAAAATGCAACAACATACAGTAGCTAGCTAGCTAAAGATGCTCACTACCAGCCAGCTCATTGTTTGAATGTCTAACTTGCTACCCTTAGCAAAAAGTAGAATACTTGAAGTTCATTTTATTAAGTATGCTTGAGTATAAGTATAGCATGTATACTACAGACCATATACTTGTAGTGTATGAGAAAGTATACTAATTTAATACTTCTTCGGAGTAAATTGGACCATTTTTAAGTTTATAAAAGTATACTTTTAAGTATACTTCAAGTTTAAGCAAAGTAAACTGAAAGTACACATCTAGTTCACATCTAAGTTTTATTTTATACTACAAGTAAACTTTTTAGAATACTGTGAGTGAACTAGTTGTATACTTCTAGCATACTTTTCAATTTATGAAAGTATACATTTAAGTATACTGCAAGTAAATTTACAGATATACTGCTAGTTTATTAGTTGTATACCTCTAGTAAACTTTTCAGTTCATAAAAGTATACTGTGAGGTATACTGCTAGTAAACTTAAAAAGCGTCATTGGATGTTTAATAACCTCAGTGAGTCAGGAAATCAGGTTCACATTTTATCCGACAGACAACATCCTCATCACTGCACTGGAGTATTGTGTATTATTCCACCAGAGGGAAGATCCCAATCTACTGGCCTACCAACACCTCCTCCAGCAGCAACTCATTTTCCCAGGTGGTCTCCCATCCAAGCACAAACCAAGTCCACACCTGCTTAGCTTCAATCAACAGCTGGTGCAGATCAAGTAGTGGTATAGTTGCTAGTACAAAACTAATGCAGACATTTCATTGTCACTATGTCAGACCAGATAGCACTGAAGTTCCAGTCTTCTTAACCTCATGTTTGAAAATACTGTATACATTGATGTGTGAATCTGCACATAATGGCCAGCTAGATTGAACTGATATCTCAACTTAAACACAGCAATGTTTGGTACAAGTCCAATATGCAGGGCTTTGATGTCCACACTCTTGAATCACTCTTAAATCGTTTATTAAACAGAATGTACCATCTTTCAAGTATTACAGCACTGCTGCATCTATTCTTTAGTTGGTCATATTTTTAACTGATACAGAACTCCATTAACCAAAAAACAGCTCATCAGTGTACTCATTCGGAATATTTCATCAGCCTTTGCTTGAGTCCTTCAGCCTACTGGTCAGGCTGAAGGCATTGCTAATTCATATTTTATGCATATTCTGGGTTCCATATGAGAGAAGGAGGTATTTTTTTGTTTTGAATTGGGATTTCAATAAGAGTTGCCATTGCTGTGCTCTTATATTTTGGCATCCAATACAATATTGTGTTTGAAAATTTAATTGATAAAGGAATCAATTTTGCTCTCAATCCTGAGTATGTGTTTCATTGTAAATTCTTATAAGTACCTTCATCTGTAAATTAAAGCAGAATGCACTTAAGCATTGTTTACTAGTAGAGTACATGAGGTAACCTCTCGTATACTTGCGTTAAATAATATCTGAATAGCAACAGTAATTTATTTTAGAGTGCAATAATCATAAGCTGTGAGTGTGATGTTAAGTTAGCTTAAAGAAGACTTTGAAGTATACTTGCAGTTAAAAAAAAACAAAAAACTTTTAGCTTCCTGTAAGTTAAAAACTAAATTTAAACTATAGAGGGCTTGAAGTATAGAACTAGTGGACTAGTAGTCTACCTATAAGTTTACTTGCAGTATACTTCAAAGTGTACTTTCATGAACTAAAAAGTTGGCTTGAAGTATATAACAAGTAAAGTTGTAGTACATCTGAATTTACTTTCAGTATACTTCTAAGTATACTTTTATAAATTAGACATTGTGATAGAAGTATATAACTAGTGAACTAATAGTTCATCTTTAAGTTTATTAGCAGTATACTTCACAGTATACTTTCAAGAATTGAAAAGTTTACTAGAAGTATATAACTAATAAACTAGCAGTATAACTGTAAGTTTACTTGCAGTATACTTTAATGTATACTTTCATAAATTGAAAAGTATGCTAGAGGTATACAACTAGTTTAGTCACAGTATACTTAAAAGTTCACTTGTAGTGTACTTGCAGTACAAAATAAAACTTAGATGAAAAACTAGATGGGTACTTTAAGTTTACGTTGCTTAAACTTGAAGTATACTTCTTTTTTTGTAAGGGTATGTATCAAGTCAGTCAATACTGGAATAATTGTCAAATTTGTTCTCAAATAAAATCAGACAAATGTTTATCTGTTTCTGAGTGGGTTAATAACACTACATAAAAATCTAGTTCAGCTCCACCAATGTGCTATTTACTCTGCTATGCTGCCCCAAAGCCAGAGGCGGACAGAGTACACAGCTTCATTACTTAAGTAAAAGTACAGATGCCACTTGTTAAATTTTACCCAAGTACAAGTAAAAGTTCTACAGTCAGATTTTTACTTAAGTAAAAGTACTGGAGTACTTGTTTTTAAAAATACTTAAGTATCAAAAGTAAAAGTAAATTTTCTAAATGTTGTATTATTACGGCCACAGTGCTTACCGAAACCTACTGGATGGAGCTTTTATAGATACTTTAATGTTAAAGGCTGTATCAGGGATATGACGTCACTATTGTTGACAGTTGAAACGTTCTTGAAACACAACAGAGCCGCTCGCCCCTCCCCTTCAGAAGCTTGGAACATGAATGCGCTTTTCTTAAAGTGAAACTTATGAGTATTTGCGTCTTTGCATTGACTTTGAAAGTAATCTGTCTCGCGAAAAATTCATTTCGCGTCCGGTGTGAAAGCAGCTTAAGAATGGCTCACTCAGCTAGGTAAATGGCCATGTACAGCTCGTTGCGATAAACGCCCAGTAGCAACAATGACGACCATTGCCAGACAATAAATTTACACCATTAGTGCTAGCTACAATAAGGTATCTGACATGTATCTTAGCTCGGCATTACAAAATGAGTATTAACAACATCACATAGGTCACCACTTTTAGCTAAACTTATCACGCGGTTATACATTGCTCAAAGAATTTCAACTCTGAGTACTAACCAGAGAAAAAATGTTATTACACGAACACAAACTCTGGTTTGATCAGACAGAATCAGCAAACTCACCAGCTTGCCAACTGAGAGTTAGCAAAGGTTGCTAACTTGCTCCAAAGAAGAAATATCAATCTCTCTACTGTTTGATTTATTCTGACCAGCATGATCTATGCAAGATAGCCTTACAAAAACAATACACGAGCTTCCCTCAATTTTGCCTGGGATGACAATTTACAATTCACATCCAACCGAGTTAGCACCAGCTCTACTCACCTCAAGTAGAAACAAAGCGACCTGGGCATCAGAATTGAAACCATTCAACTCCCGTGATTCTCTCCAATGTTGGTATGCTTTCCCTATGTTTATTCGGGACTTCGCGTAGCTGCGATCACGTTCCTTTTTCCTCGACACGCACTCGTTCGAGCGTCTCTTTTTCGGTTCAGCTTCCACCATGCTTCACTCCGCCGCTTCGGTAAAGTGCCATTGCCAGTTCCTTTCGTTCCTCAGTCCCACCCACTTGTCGTGCATGAGCACGAAACTGGCACAGAAGACCCACCCCTGCCCTCCGATTCGTTGAAACACTTTTGTTGATGTTTGGGGACGCGGGTAGGGTTTCCCCGCTTTTTTTTTTTTAAGAAGGAGTAGCGAGTACTTGAGTTATGGATAGAAATGTAGCAGAGTAAAAAGTACAATATTTGCCTTTTAGATGTACTCAAGTAAAAGTCATAAGTCGTCCCCCAGCATGATACTCAAGTAAAGTACAGATCCCCAAAAAGTGTACTTAAGTACAGTACTCAAGTAAATTTACTCCGTTACTGTCTGCCTCTGCCCAAAGCTGACTTGTTACTGCAAACGTACATGTGGAAAATGTAAGTCCATGAGATAATAGATTGAATAGTTTTTTACTGTGTGTAGAATGTCTTTTTTTTTCTTCTCCTTGCTGTAACTGTACCATGAGTACGAAATAAAGATATATATATATATATATATATATATATATAGAAACTGAGTAAAATTATAGTGCAGTATACTTCAAAGAAGCCAATATGTATGGTAAAAAATATTTTAATGTGCTTATTCTTTTGATAGTAGCCTAACTGCAGGCCAAGTATACTTGAACATTAGGCATGAATATGTTAACTTTATTAGACTTTTCTTGAGTAAATCTCAATCAAAAGTTTAGGTACAAGTATTAGCCAATTATACTTAGACTTTTCTGTGTACTTTTCAGTATAAGCTAAGTATACTTAAGTATTACTTTGCTAAGTATATCTCTGATAAGTACTTCAAAAGTAAACTGAAAGTATACTGAAAGTATACTGTCTTATTTTTAGTTTAGAAGAAGTATACTAATAGCACACTTGAATAAACTTCTTTTTCGTAAGGGTAGCCATGTGTTAGTTCAAGGTCAGACTTCAACTCGGAAACAAACGGAGGTTGTGACCTCATACAATAGCTGAGTAATTGTCTGTCTGCTAATACGTTATATACACTGATGTGAAGGTTGTTCAAAAAAACTTACCAAGGGTAGTGGAGATGCCGGAAGTCGTTGCCTATTTGGAGCAGTCGTGTTGCAGTTCATCATTCTGATCTCTATTGCCACGCCCAGGTTAGTCTATTTAGATCAGCCCGGCATTTGTTTTCTGCACTGTTCCCTTGAAAAGGCTAAATTACAGGACCAGTGGAAAGGAAGTTGTTCTTTTGACACAGAAATGTCAAAGCTGTTAGCTCTCTCACATTCAATGACTGTGCGGCTGTCACTGTGACTTAAATGACCGATCGTGTTCGCGACCAGCAAATAGCCTACATTGTGCACGTTAATCGCAGAGCATGATCTGTCTCAGCCACTGGTCGATATGAGTAGAAAAAACTGTCGGCTTCAAATGCATGTGAGCTGTCGAAATTCGCCAAGCATACAGGTAGTGTTGAACTGAGGAGCTAAAAAAGAACATTTACTTGTTCATGAAGCTCCTTGCCTCAACATGGACCGAGGAATATTCTGGTACAAATTGATATGGCAAAATATGAGCCATTATAGGATGTTTTCTGTGATTTTTATGACTCCTTTCTTGCTTTCAGGTTATTTTCACGGCTGTTTTCTGTGGCCAAGCAACCAGATGACATCACACTCCAAAGATGTATTGCAAGCTTACAAATATGGCGGCCCTCAGGAAATTCAAGCCATGATATGACCTTACTTTCACAGTTAATAAAATCAAAACTAAAGGCCAGAAGGCAATAACTTTGCTCGGAAGTATTTATTTATAGTCTGACAAGTACAATGGGTAAGCCTTATCTAAATTTCAGAGGTTTCCTTTTAAAGTGCTCCTTGCAGTTACTTGGGTTATATCAAGTATTAAAATTACTTTGATCATTTGAAACATTTAAGTTGACAAATATGCAAATCTATTAGAAATTAGGAAAGGGGCTAATACTTTTTCACAGCAGTTTCACCCAAATTATAACGCCTGTTAGGGGAAAAACATATGGTTATATTTGTTCCCTGTTGGTCAGATGTGCATATCCAAAAAAAAAAAAAGGGGAAGAGTGAAATCATTTTGGTTTATTCTGCAAGTTGCCTAAGAACCTCTAAAGTATGTTTTTACCTCAAAACAAAACGTGAAATACCCAATAATATGTTTTAAAAAAACATGTAGAATAAGTATTAGGTTTCATCAATTCCTCCATGTAAATTTTGAAGAGTTTTTTTCCCTCATTAATAAAAGTAATCACATTTGTATGGAGTGGTGTCCTGCTTGTTTCAGTGTTTCAGTTTTTTTTTTTTTCTTTTCAATTGGGTCGTCTAACTACACAAAATATTCCCAGCCAAATCAAAGACCAGTTTTAGTGCTCCAGGGCTCCTTGAGGAAAGCCAGAGTTTTTTTTTAACTGCCGATAGAGTCATTACTCAAATCTTCATTTTGGCTCATTTTCAACTCAATAGTTTTCTCAAAATGTCTCTGTAGTTTATATGACCTTTTTTGCTGGCTGGTAGTATTTGACATCTATTTGCAATATTCCCTATACAGCAGTGTGCAGTGATTATTATACATTCAACAAAATGAAGATAAATCAAAGACCAAGCACGATTCAAGTCTTTATTTCATGTATAACGTTGTAATATTGGATCATATACATGAAAACAAGTAAACAGAAGGCAATATATAGTAAAAACAAAAATAATAATTTCTCTTTGAGAGAAAAAGTCAGTACCTAGAGTATAGTCACCCGTTGCTTTGATCACAGCATTTCATCTTTCAGGCATGGTTTTCACATTTTTGCCTTTTCTCACTCCCTAAACCATTCCATATAATTTGAAGTTCATGCCAAAGAGATTCTTTCAATAATACAACAGATTTGCTCAATCAAATTAAGGTCTGGACTTTGAGCAGGCCAAGTCATAACTTTTATGTCACCAGTTGTTTCTTTCCGACAGATAATTCTAGCACAACTTTGAAGTGTGTTTATTATCTCGTTGAAAATAAAATCCCCGATCAATCAATCTCTTTCCAGATGGCAATGCACGCCTCACAAGGATGCCGTGATACTTCTTGTGATCCATGATTCCGTTAATTTTTATGAGATCACCACAGACTGAATCCCAAACTATAATGTTACCATCTTGATGTTTTACTGAAGAGGTTAAATGGAATTTAGAGGAGTTTAGAATTTTTATCATCAGTCTCAAGGACTTGTTCCCAGCCCACTGGTGTCCAATCCTTGAATTTCTTAGCAAACTCAAGTCATTTTTTGAGGTTGCTAGCTCTTGGCAGCAATACGACCAATCAGACCATTTTTTTAAGTTTATTTGTCTCGCACATCAACAACAACAACAACAACAACAACAAAAATAAACTGCAATACATAAAAACATAAAAATTAAAATAAAATAACACAAAATATAATACAATACATCACTTGGTATTCATCAAAAAAACTGAAAATTTGTAATGTGTTCGAGAAGGAGCAGGAAGAAGCAAGGATGCCTTTCAAGTCCTATACCCCATCATTACAGTATCAGTATAAATAAAGATAGTTCTTTTAGACCCGAAAGTAATACTCACCAAGATATCTTTAACATTGCAATTGCATCGTTCCCCACATCATTAAATCATCATTATTTTTTGAACTCCGCCTCATCTCTGTATTTGTCCATGATTGATTTCTTATATTTGCTTTTAAACTGTGGAATATTATTGCTTTGCTTAATGTCATCATCAAGGCTATTCCACAGGATCGCCCCACAAACTGATATGCACATGCTTTTTTTGTGTCGTGCGGACACAAGCTTGTTTCAGATTCAATTTCCCTCTTAGTTCATATCTTGCCCCTCTGTCACTGAATAATTTTTGAATATTTCTTGGTAGTAGATTGTGTCTTGCTTTAAATATGATTTGTACAGTTTTAAATTTTATTAGATCCATGAATTTCAGAATGTTTGATTTTAAAAACAGTTGTGTTCTCGGTATCCCGCATGATACATTAACCTTTTTGCTCTTTTTTTGCAGTGTGCATATTTTTTGTAAGTTGCTCTTATAGGTATCACCCCAAACTTCCACACAGTAGCTGAGATATGGTAGAATTAGTGTGTTATACAGCATGTACAGTGTTTTTTGGTTCAGCATATGTCTAGTTTTCCACAATATCCCAACACTTTTACAGATCTTGGAGCACAGATATTTAACATGAAATTTCCAACAGAGCTTATGGTCTAATACAACACCCAGAAACTTATATTCATAAACCCTTTCTATCATTTCCTTATTAATTTTGACTTGTATCTCTGTATTTATTTTATGCTTACCAAACAACATGTACAGTATTTTGTTTTGTTCAAGTTTAAGGATAATTTGTTTTTATTGAATAAACATTTAATTTTACCCATTTCTTTTGTGACCACCTCTAATAACTGCTGTAAATCCATTCCAGAACAAAAAATATTTGTGTCATCAGCAAAAGCAACAACAATTTTCACACAGGCATCTGGAAATAGTATATCTTGATGGTTTTATCTCTTCACTTTTGTTGCTATTAATATCATCACAGAGTGGTCGTGCTGTCAACCGTCTTTTTTCTTATTAACTTGTCATATGCAGATAATAAACACCAGAGGTATTTAACTTCCATTTTGCGCCTCTCTCACCACTAGTTTTCAGCAAAGAGGTCTCTTTGAAACGTTTGATGGTGTTTCTTACAGTGTCATGGCAGCATTTAACGTCTTCAGCATCATGTAAAGCCTCAATGCAGCTATAAACAATGAGAGCTCCTTCCGTCTTCCGTCATCGTGTTTAACACTGTGACACTGCTCAAAGTTCATGTCACCTTATATACTGGAACAACTGGCCATCAGAGGTAATTTTGCCGAAGTGTTGCTTCAAACCATGCTATTTCGAGCAATGTGGCAAAAGAGGGTGAGTAATGCCTTTATTTTTATTTATCTTTCACAATAAATAATATCTTTAAAAATTAAAAAATCAAATTTTCAAAAAATTAATAATCAAAAAATGTGATTTCAGTTGTGGTTAAAACAAAAACCAGCATACACAGGGGGTCCCCAGGACTGTCACTGAAAATCACTAGTTCAAAATAGAGTAGCTCATCTCTTTTAAAGTGGGAATAAGCTGCATTAGCAAGGTAAAACTGGAGGCACTGCTAGAGTGCAAACCTCTGCTAAGGCAGCACAGTCGTAATCTTGCCAAGTTAACATGGCTTTTAAGAAATTTAAGGTTTATGACATAACAGAAGAACTTTTCCCATCGCCCAGTGCGACATATTTTTGATATTACGCTATATATCACTTTTGCAAAAATCGCATTGGCTGGGGGGGGGAGGAGGATCACCTTGCGTTACGTCTCGCTGTTTCTACTAACATTGGTTCAATCGGTATGGCTCAGCGCTTCAGGAGACTAGTTAAGCGCCACTCACATAACTTAGTTCACATTACTTAGCTAGGTAGCGTGCACGCAATACTTTTCCAAAACCAATATGCAACATTTGTTTGTTGCCCAGCGAGCTAACATTAGCTAGCAACTCAGTTGACTGAATTTACAAACTGTTGCTCATTGAGCCACGAATGTCTGTGACTCAGAGACTGACTAAGCAGAGCGATGTAGTTAGCGTAGTGCTAAAATACATTGGGCGCTAAGGAAAATTACATTTGCTTTCCATGAAATTACGCAATTCAGTCATGTGATAAACAGAATGAGAAAGTTATGAAAGTCGTTGAGTGAAGGTTGGGTTTGTTGCTCACTAAAGCTTGTAACAAATGCAACAAATGCAAAATCAACTCCTTTCATAATTTTCATATGACACACCCACTCTTGTAAGATCCTGTATATCTACAACTAGGATTTTGTGATGGTTGCTGTGGTGGGCACTTTGTTTGACCAATTGCCGTCAAAATCAATAGGGTTCATCCCTGATGCAATAGCGACCCACCCACAAAATTTCAGACATATCCGTTCGTTACCTTTTAAGGTTATCTTGTTCACAATCAAACAAACAAACACAAACGGCACTGATCACATATACCCCCTGCCAACTTTGTTTGGCAGAGGTTAATAACATACGTTTTGCAAACTTGCCAACGAATGACCAGTATGTCCATCATACAGCTTGCAACTTTTAATTCACGGAAAAATCCCACTTAAAAGTAGGACCATTGAGTATGGTCCTTCAAGTATGTCTCAAGGCTATAGTTTTTTGCACTTCCCTGGCTTCAAAACCAAATAGGCCTTATTATAGGTCGCCTATTAGGTTGATCCTTCTTTTAATACATATATGTAATGTTATAATGTTGGATGTCCGTACTCAACTTTGCAAAGTTTTTTAACATAAGATACAGGGGTTTTGCCATAATTCGAGAACCTGATTTCCTGAACGTGATTTCCTCTCTGAACAGCTCGTCCCGAGATCTTCAAGAGACTTGGGCAAGACCTGACATCAGGTTGTTGCGTCCAATCAGGACAGACCTGGCCAGACCTAATCACGGCGCTGGACCTGTCCACCCCAGAATCTATTCTATCAGACACACTCGAACACAAATCATTTAACATGTAGATTTATCAGAATGTCTCCCAAAGCTGTTTGTACATATTTTTTTGGATACGAAAGAAAAGCACAACTATTTTCTCTTCCAAAAGACAATGCCACCAGAAATCAGTGGGTAGCTTTTTTGTTTCAGCCACACTCAAAGGGAACGTTAGTTGTTTGTGTTGTGTTAGACAGTAAATGACTATGAGTTATTGCTGCCCCCTGCAGGACAGGAAGGAAAGAATGCGCACTTTACCTGCTCGGAAAAAAAACACAGTTGCTCTTGAACTAACCAACTGACGTAGTCCTCCATGCGGCGCATCGTAGTTAACCGCGCTGTAGCGATCAGCTGTTTGGGTCACAGTAAAGCTGCTTGCACACTGGACGCGAACCGAATTTTTCGCACGACAGAATACATTCAAAGTCAATGCAAAGACGCCAATACACGCCGAAATGCGAGTATTCGCGTCTTCGCATTGACTTTGAATGTAATCTGTTTTGGCGAAAAATTCGCTTACGCCAGTGTGCAAGCGGCTTAACTGTGGTTGGCGAGGTCGGACGGTAGTTAAACTTGTGCAAATATTTGAAAATGGTCGTGTGTGTTGCTTTCCTGGACGTGAAAGCAAAGCTGTATCCCGGTGCACTTACAGCTTCCACCGCATTCCTCTGCGGGATGGACTCCGGCAGCTGAGGCTGGCTGCGTTCAACATGGATATTGATACGCCATCCGTATCCCTGAAAGAGCTCCGTGTTCGCAGTATTCATTTTTCCAAAGAGGATTTCGTGAGGCTACATTCAGAGATATCTCAACGGTGCACGCTGAAGAGCACTGCTGTACCCATGCATCAGGTAAGAGAGTGAAACACCTGTGAAAAAGTCTAATGTAACATTGCAGCACCAATTGACATCGCATAGGGTCTACGCAGCCACATACTGTGTAGGCCTATCTGCTGTGCTGGTTATTATAGGGATTTTTATTTTTAATTTGAGACGTAATTCTATGTCATTGAAATGCCGTCTCTTTCTCAAACCGCTCAGTCCGACCCAAACAGCTGATCGCTACAGCGAGCAGTTTACTCCGATGGAATACGTCAGTTGGTTAGTTCAAGAGCAACTGTGTTTTTTTCCGAGCAGGTAAAGCGCGGTAATTCTTTTTAATATAGCGTACAACTGAAATGGTGTATAATTCAAGTAGGACCTCTTTTAGGCCGCTGTTTCCCTGGTCCCGTTCACAACAGTGTATCGGCTAAATTTCCACCCAGCACTATGCGCTGGTGCGGCTACCTGGAGGAGATCAGAGAGTTTTCTACTGCATCTAATGTAAATAGTGGCAATTTGTAGCTCATACAACCCCACTTCAAAAAAAAAAGAGAATTATCCCTTTAAGGGTGTATCAGAACACTTTGTAGTAACTTGGTTATTTCTGTTGAAAATCCTTAGCAGAAAAAGAGAACAGGAATGATTCCTTGATTTAAAGAAATAGAACTGAATTGATTGGAATTGAGATTAATAGCCAGTGGACGGTTAAAACCTGAAAAGTGGATAGTAAAATGGCAAATGCTAATTACAGAACTTAGAAAGGGGGGTGTTGTGTTAGACAGTAAATGACTATGAGTTATTGCTGCCCCCTACAGGACAGGAAGGAAAGAATGCTCACTTGTACAATGGAGACATTGCCATGTTCAAGTAAAGCTCCATGATAAATATAATCTAAAGGTTGCCTCATTCTATTCCTTACATCAAGTCTGCATCAGGTAACATAACAGTTTGTGCTCGGCTTTTCACTGAGGACAGCTTTGTCAATTAAGGATAATTCAACGTTGGATATGCGTCTCAGCTGCTTCTGAAACCTGGGGCAGTTGCATCAATCAAGAGCTCGCAGAGGCAAGCTGTAAGTAACGATATAACAGCAAATAATGTAAGTGAAGCTAACGTGTTCTGGGTGGCTGCCAGGACTGCTAACGTTAGTAAGTTTTACTATTTTGTGTTGCTTTACGGCATAAGCCTACCTAACATGATGGCCTGTTGAATGTGGCTGTAGCACTGCGGCTAATGTAGCTAAGTTACAGTTGCTAATGTTTGTGTCCTAAATATGCAAGAGTAAATAATATCAGGAGACATTCAACAGAAAGTGTGTGAACATAAACCTCATTTGAAGCTAAGTTTTTATACTTGTTTGTAATTTGGATGCTTGGTACAACTGTTCACGGTAGCGGAACTTACTGTCTGTAAAACCTGTATTGCAGGGTAACGTTTTTCTCTGTCATTGTTATGACCGCTTGGTTACTCCCGCATGTTAGTTCGCGTTCAGTTCAACTTAAAGGTTGTATCAGCGATTCTGAGCCAAGACATAATTTGTCACGTACAGGAGATTTTTCCTCACAAACTGTTAGCAGCTCCTCTCATGAGTGGGCGGTGAAAAACTCCAGACTCTGTAGGCCACCTACAGTCAGGTAGATACTGAGAAAGATGCACAAACTCGTGGGGACCTACCCGTGTCCCCAAACATCAACAAAAGTGTTCCAACGAATCGGAGGGCAGGGGTGGGTCTTCTGCGCCAGTTCCGTGCTCATGCATGACAAGTGGGTGGGACTGAGCAACGAAACGAACTGACAGTGGCACTTTACCGAAGCGGCAGAGTGAAGCATGGTGGAAGCTAAACCGAAAAAGAGACGCTGGAACGAGTGCATCTTGAGGAAAAAGGAACGCAATCGCAGCTATGCGAAGTCCCGAATAAACATAGGGAAAGCGTACCATCGTTGGAGAGAATTCCGGGAGTTGAATGGTTTTAGTTCTGATGCCCAGGTTGCCTTGTTTCTACTTGAGGTGAGTAGAGCTGGTGCTAACTCGGTTGGATGTGAATTGTAAATTGTCATCCCAAGCAAAATTGAGGGAAGCTCGTGTATTGTTTTTGTAAGGCTATCTTGCATAGATCATGCTGGTCAGAATGAATCAAACAGTAGAGATCGATATTTCCTCTTTGGAGCGAGTTAACTCTCAGTTGGCAAGCTAGTGAGTTTGCTAATTCTGTCTGATCATGCCAGAGTTTGTGTTCGTGTAATAAAATTTTTTTTCTGGTTAGTACATGGAGTTGAAATTTGTCGATGAATGTATAACCGCATGCTAAGTTTAGCTGAAAGTGGTGATCTATGTGACGTTGTTAATACTCATTTTGTAATGCCGAGCTAAGATACTTGTCAGATACCTTGTTGTAGCTAGCACTAATGGTGTAAATTTATCGTCTGGCAATGGTCGTCATTGTTGCTACCAGGCATTTATCACAACGAGCTGTACACGGCCATTTACCCAGCTGAGTGAGCCATTCTTAAGCTGTTTTCATCGGACTTAAAACTAATTTTTTCGCGCGACAGATTACTTTCAAAGTCAATGCAAAGACGCGAATACTCATAAGTTTCACTTTAAGAAAAGCGCGTTCATGTTCCAAGCTTCTGAAGGGGAGGGGCGAGCGGCTCTGTTGTGTTTCAACTGTCAACAATAGTGACGTCATATCGCTGATACAGCCTTTAAAAATGCTCCCGGTTAACTTATATGCAGTAATTCAGATTGGTATGCTTGTGTTGCTTTGGTTAGCATCAAAGTGGTAGTTTCATCATAACGTTACCTGACTGTAGCCGCTACAGTTGAAGCTAACCGGAGAGGTGTTGTTTGTGTCTGTAAAGTTGGGCTGATAAGCCTTCAGTTAGACCAGACATAGGCTTTGCAGAGCTTAGGGTACGTGTTTGGGTTTGTTTACTGCTGCTGTGAAATGGTCGTTTTACTTATCCATGACAGGGGTCAGCCGGGTACTTTGCTGTGGTGTGGGCTAGCTCTCTGATCCTATCGCGGTGAAAGCTATCATGAAACGCACTATAACGTGTGTGGTATAACAAACGATTTCTCTGCATTGCCGCAGCGGAATTTCATCCACATTTGAAAATTGTTCCGGCTGATAAAAAGTTGAAAAAAGTGGAAGTTGGATAAGGATTTTTTTTTTGGTAGAAGTTATTGATTCACTTACTCGACATAAGCAACGCTTACACCGTTTGTGTGTTTTCGCGACTAACTCATTTAGTAGCTTGGTGACAGAATTGTTTCGTTTAGGTAGAAATGGTTAACAGGGGCTTTTAGCAAAGTTTCTTCCAGATAGCTAAGTGGGTATATAACATCACTATATAACAGTACAGCTACAACCTCATACATGCAAGGTGAACACAGTTACCCTCATTTATCAAACGTGCGTACACCAAAAAAATGGGTACACACCAAATCTCCCGCAAGGATCGGCATTTATCAATCTGAACGTGAGCGAACGGACCGCAAAAATCTCACGCCAGGTCTGACCAGGTGTACGCAGATTTGAAACCAGCAAACAACATGCAGGAACGAGGGCAGCTGTCAAAATTGCTAATAATATGCAGCGATTTGGAGGTCACGCTGTTGTTGCTTTTATTAGTAAAATGAAGAAATAGGCTAAATAAATAAATAAGACACCTGTGTTGAGAAATTGATTGAACTTATTTTGAGACAACAACCTGCTTGTCAGGCCAGACGGCTGACAATTACAATCAATTTGGTTAAGCGCAATGCGTGGCTTGACAGATATGCAGTGTGGTATGTCAGATGCTCATCCAGTCAGATATATACTCAACAACAAAAGAAACGCAACCTAAATGCAGACTGGAAAATAAGTTTGCACGTAATTATTTTAGAAAATCAAATTTATTAATAGCGCGTGCACATTTACACTCGTTTCTGTCATGGATTTACTTACCCGCCGGATGCCAAACGGCAATCCGGCGGGAGCTAGGACCATGGGCCTGATAAAAATAAGGCTCAATGCCAGGCTGGTAAAATGAGCAGAGATTTAAATAAATAAACATTTAAAACAAAACACAGAAGCACCAAAAATATCACCGGGATACAAACAAAATGCAACAGGCTGCACCTGTTGCCTGTTAAGGTGGAGTTGAAAGAATGCAACAGGGGGAGGGACTGCAAGGCCAAACCCTTACAGTTTCATCAAACTTTTCTTTATTTTGCCATCACTTTGACTGAGTAACCATAAGAGTACATTAACTAACTAGCTAACTACTGTGATCACATTTTGGCAATGGCAGATCTTCTATTGTTAGAGGAATACGATTCTGTCCGACGTGAGAGGAACTTTCGGCGCAGAGAAGATCTCCTCGGGGAAAGTGACGAGTGGCTGCTCATTTTATGTGGCACACAATAAAATGTCATGAGTAATACTAATAAAAGTACAATGAAGAGTGATCTCTGCAGACTGTATTTTAACAATTGCTCTCATGCAGCTCTGATCGAGGCGGTGGGGACTCTGTGTCCGTCTCCCCACCACCTCGTATTCCCACGATGTACGGGGGAGCCCTGCTGCCACGCGCTCCTCGGATGGTGACAGCTGGAGGTTCGAGTCTGGTTGGCCTACACCGGTCCATGCGCTGCTGCGCAACCCATTCTTTGGTGGCGATCTTAAAATCGGACGATTTTTTCTTACCTACTTGTAAAGCATTTGGATTGTCAGTTATGTAGGATATATAATATGAAATATCATGGATCTATAAATTGAATTTATTAATGAATTAAATCAAACCTCTGCTGCACTCCGGTTTTCCACCCCAACAGTGTTTACCGCAGCAGCGATGGTTTTCCAAACTGCAGCCTTCTGGGCTCCCTTTATGCCACTCTTAAGGCTTCCAAATAAAATTATTTTGTTTTTCTCCACCTCGGACGTGATAATTTATATTTCCTCCTCAGTGAAGTTCTTTCTTCTTTGCCGTCTTTCGAGAGTCCATGTCGTAAAGTGGGCAGGACTATGCCTCCCAGAGCATGAATTTATCGGGGCGTGTCATGTAAATTACGATGGTTTCAGCCGCCAGATTTATCAAAGCCACGCCAGTTCTACACTGAAATCAGCGACGTACACACTTTTAGTAAATCAGACGTGACACCTGGCGAACGCTGATATTTACACCAGAATCTACACCAGATCTTACGCAAGTTTAATAAATGAGGGCCAGTGTGAGCAAAACACTAAAATTTCAACTTGCCACTCATTGACATCCTGCTGTAAACGTTGCTGCATTACTTCAATTGCTTCGTCCTCCCGGGATCGGATTCGGGATCAAACAAGTATGGTCTTCCAGAAATAGATGGCGCAGAGAGCTGTCCTGAAATACCTGCCATCTTGGTTTCCTGATTTTTCGGGTCCGCACTCTCCCCCGGAATCGAAGCGGCCATGCAGCCAATCAGAACGGCGCCTCATTAGCATAGCTTCCCCGCCCATTCAAACCAGCTCATGTTTCTGGCAGGCACAGACGGGGTCAGAGCTATGAGTGAGAGAAGAGGGCCCAATTCCAATCTGACCCCTTAAGGACTCACTGACTTAGAAGCGCGTTCACGGGAAGTCCGTGAGTGTGTGAGGGCTGTTCCATTGTCAGATCATCAAGTCAGTGAGTCCGTGAATGAGCCCTTACTGCCCCCTTACCGTAAGTCAGCACCGATGCTGACTTTGGGTACGGAAATTACCCACAGTTCATAGCGTTATGAAGTCAAATACGGGGAATGCCGCCACAATACCGGAAATGTAAACAAAAAAAAAAACGGTAAATAAACCAAAGAGCGGTCCGATCGAGGTAATGGAAGGAGCAAGAAAGAAAAAGGTTCCGTGTAAGTATTAATGTTGATTGTCACAACTGCGTGTAGTTTGGTAACGTGAAAGGGGATAAGCGCTGTTCCATTCCAATTTATAGGATCTGGAGCCCTTTCAGACTCTCAGACTCAGTCCCTTACAGCTGACGTCAATTAAGTGAGTGAGGGTTCAGGGCTTGAGTCTTCAGGGGGCGGATTGGAATTGGGCCGAGGTCTCACAAGGCTTGGATGTGTGTGTTTTTTTTTTCTTTTTTTTGCTCTGGCCGGTAGGCCACGAGTCCAAGTTCCGGCTCTGCTCTTCTTTTTACTCGGGCCGGTAGGCCACGAGCAGTGGCGTAATGTGATCCGCGTGGGCCCGAGTGCAGACCTGACATCACGGGCCCCCCCAGTTATACACAGCTGCACATGTGCGTTTTTTCTTCATGGATGGAGGCATTTAATGTTGCAGTATTGCACTCTTGCACGCTCCTCTAAGTTTTATAGGGCCTACGTACAACACACACTAAGGGTTACTACACTATTTCATTCTATAATATAAAGTTTCCTATTTATTTCTTAACATTATATTCTTAAAATTATTATCTTAATAATGGTCATCATCAAGAACAATAAAGCATAATGAGCAAATGAACGACACATTAACATAACTTTATTGGGATGATCTGAAACTTTGTGAACAGCAAGGAATTGCGAGAACAATAATCAGCGAGCGAGTGCACGTCGTAGAAACAGTTGATCTGTGCTCACGCTCATGCAGAAAAGGGGAGAGCGGCTTTTATGACTCTTCTAACTATGAAACCAAATGTGCTTAATTTCGGCACCTTGGCCAACTTTTCCTCCTGCTCCTTACGGTCTTGCCGCTTCCTGCATAAATACTTCGTTTGTAGCCTATCTTGCATGCAAGATTAAACCATAGACTGTCCTTGGATTAAACGATTGGACCGTGACATCATCACGCGGATGGTCTATGGAATGTTGTACATTACCCGGAAACACTTGCTGTCTCAACGACGATATCAACAGCAGAATAAACTTATCATTGTTTGTTTCATTAAGCATTTTCCGAAAAGAAATCTAAATTATTTCATGTTATAACGACTTTTGTTCAGTTAAAATGATGAATAATGTACCATGATGACATCGACTTGCCAGCACCATGACTGAGAAATGAATGCAATTGTAGTGGTATAAATATCCAGTGACATAGTATTGGGTACTATAACTGGTAGGTTTTGGTTAGTATGAGAGTTGGAAAAGTGCGAGAGATCTCTGTTTACGTTTTTCGGGGCCCGGGGGTGCCCATCAACAGGCCCCCCCTGCCACCGGGCCCCAGTGCCGTTGCACTCCTTACATTCCCTATTGTTACGCCACTGGCCACAAGTCTAAGTTTTGGCTCCGTTCTTCTTCTTTTTACTAGGGCCGGTAGGCCACGAGTCTGAGTTGCGGCTCCGTTCTTCTTTTTTTTCTGGGTCGCGTTTGTCCTGCTCATGCGCGCGCGGTTTCGCGATTGGCCCAGGCCTAGACCGGCCGCGAATTTTTTTTCCCTGAACCTTTCAGGCAGTACGGTAGACTCTTGTCCAATCAGAGGTCGGCGCGAACATGACGTCATGCATATTATTCAAATATCAGAAGTTGTATGGCTTTGTATTTGACAGTTGTCCACTCGCAGGGCAAGAATAATCGAATGGCAATTGAAGACACGGCTTCTCTCCCCGATGCGATCTAACAGCGACAAAATAATGGGCTACATTCAGTACAGAAAAATAATTTCATTATAAATAGGTCTATGCACTGGCACTCAGCAACGGTATTTTTTTTTTCCAGCGAGAGCGGAATTTCAGAACTCTTTTGCGAATGAAGGTAATTTCGGCGACAAGTACGCACACCTGTTTTTGCACCACGGTCACGCAACTTGCTGTAAAAAATACAGCTGTCCGACGGGAAAATATAAACGGACGAAACCACTAGTCACCAAAATTACCTTCATTCGCTGAAGAGTTCTGAAATGAGTGCCAGTACATAGACCTAATTATAATTAAATTATTTTTCTGTACTGAATGTAGCCCATTATTTTGTCGCTGTTAGATCGCATGGGGGAGAGAAGTCGTGTCTTCACTTGCCACTTGATTATGCTTGCCCTGCGAGTGGACAACTGTCCAATACAAAGCCATACAACTTCTGATATTTGAATAATATGCATGACGTCATGTTCGCGCCGAGCTCTGATTGGACAAGAGTCTACCATACTGCCTGAAAGGTTCAGGAAAAAAAATTCGCGTCCTGCTCATGCGTGTGCGCGGTTTCGCGATTGGCCCAGGCCCAGACCCGGCCCAAGTACAGGCTCTGAGGAACCTCTTGTTATTTTTTTTTCTGGGTCGCGATTGTCCTGTTCATTTTTTTCCTGGGTCGAGATTGTCCTGCTCGTGCGCGTGCGCGGTTTGCGATTGGCTCAGGCCTAGACCTGGCCAGAGTATGGGCTCTGAGGAGCCTCTTGTTTTTTTTGTAACCGAATTCTTCACATTATTTCAAAGTACCATTGGACATGTTTTAAATTACAAAATGCAGCATAATATGGGACCTTGAAGATAATTCGGATGCTGCCCCAGCTCCTTATTGTCAGTTAGTGGACGTAAGACTATTGATACCCGTCATAGTGACGTTATGTGCATACCATCCATTTGGGAGTGCGCGCGAACGCATTCGAGAACATCATGAGGATGCCTGGAACCTATCTGTCCGTTACTCTTTACCGCGCTTAGGAGATATCGGTTCATAATGTGGCGTGCCTGAAGGACTACAGGGTGCTGAATGTATAGATATCAATAAGTCCATATGAACTGTAGAATTATTACTAATAAGTCATGAATGACAGCTGTCATACGCGGGTGGTGTAATATAGGCTTACAAGTTGCATCCAGACGACAGGCCTATTTGCAGCATATTGCTGTATGTGCACAGCATATTTGCTATTTGTCAAAAATAACATTTTTTTCCACCAGTGGGCGCTCTTGTTTCATTTCACACAAAGCCGTGCACCGGACTTCATTGGAGTCGCAGTAAACTCATTCTCAAAATTAATCAAAAGGTAAATCCATATCCTCGTAGCCTACTTGATTAAGGACACGCTATAGCTACAGTATTGTATAACATACATAAAATGTATGAAATATAAAAGTTGTAATTGTAGAACTTGTACTGTAAATCAACCGTGTTCATTCACTACTATGAACTCGGGAAGAATCAATGAAACAGCGATAAAATATTCGTGCTACATCGTAGCGGAAGTTTTGTCTCCTGAGCTCACATGTGGCATTAACTTATCTTGATCAATCATTGGACCGATCTGATTAGTTCGTGGTTTTTTTTTTTTTGGTTGTTTTTTTTTGTAAACCCAAAGATGATTGTTTCCTGAACTATTTTAGATGTCTGAGGAGTTTGCAATGAATGATGCAAAGTTAAGTTAACGCATTCATTTTCTTTTGCGATTTATTATTTTAAAAAAATACCAAAAGAATGGTTTGAATTTATATATCTATAAATGACAATACGCGTACAGAAACCGATGGTTCACTCGTGATTGGGACCTAGTTATTCGTGCGTATGTGCATGAATTTTATTTGATCGTGCGTAGAATGGAGGGATCTGAGACGTGCTCCGTCTAGCGCTGAAAGTAGTTCCGGAAAAGTTCCCGGATGTTTGCAGTCGAGTGAAGAGCAGACGTGAGAAGGTGTTGAGAACGAGGGACGGTGCTGACCGACACGCCGACCAATGTAAAGCAAGTCCAACTCGGGACAAGCGAGCCTCACAAGTGTGAACGCCAGGGGGGTGAAGGAACCCAGCCCCCTGGTGAAAGAAGAATTTTGCGGACCACTTTAGGACTGTTGTTCCTGCACGAATCTGGACCGGTCCTTTGATATACCCGGGGGTAAGTAACGTAACGTTAAACCGGGAAAACATGGGTATCTGAGTTGAAGCAAGACCCGTGAGGAGAATCTCTCTCAAGGGGCAGCGTAATGTACTGGAGCACCGGGGATTGATTTAAAACGACAGGCCATGACAGGTCCCCTCCCTCTCATTTCTGAAATATCAGACAGGGGGATACCCAGAGTAGGTGTGCAACGTTAGTCTGCTAGCCAGCTGCTCACTTGGTGTTTGACGTTAGCGCCTCGCTTGCTAACGCTTGGAATCGGTTGAAAATGGCATGTCCTGTATTGGTTGTCAGGAGCAATACTTTGCAATGCACTGCCGTTTGCCTGGCACGTCTGTCCCGGGATATATATGGAATTTCAAGTTCACGCAAGACAGTGTAACGCAGTGCTCGCAGTTAAGTTAGTTTTAAACCTTGTAGCTAGCTAGTTAAGAATTGACACACGGCTTGTCGAGATGGCAGCAGTCTGGTCTGACTTCAGGACAAGTTTCAGAAATATGTGGCTAGCTAACGTTAGCTAGCTAGTTAGCAAAATAGTCACGAAGGGTGCTGAAGTTCCTTCGCGAGTAAAAGCGGTTGTGTTCATAACTTTGTAATAACCTTATTTCTGCTACTTATTTCGACCACTAGCTAGGCGTTTATTCGGACGTTAATATGTATTTTGAACCAGTTGTCTATACGATCTAAATAGGTTGTTGTCTACCCATGTAATGTTGAACTTAAATCTATCCACTGTAACGTTAAGCGGGGTATTCGAGCTGGTCATTCATATCATTTGCTTACTTACTGTGAATGTCAGCTATAATAATTGCCATGTTAATCTTGGCTTGTTCGGTAGCAAACGTTACTTTTTAATTATGTTTATCATTGAGTAGGTACGTTTACCTGAGTAGTTAACAGGCCAAATCCTGTCTATGTTCTGGTTGCGTCTGGTTACTGTTAGGTTAGCTTACACAGTGCATGGCCATGGTTTCAAATTAGATGCGCTTGTTACGCTATGAGTAACGTATGATAGCGAGCCAACGAAGTTAACTATAACTTTGAGTTGTGCATATGAGTGTTATAGCTTTATTATTTTGCAATCGTAATTCTGAGGTGAGAGGTTGCGGGTTGAATTTTAAGGATGCTCAGAATGCTGTTTGCTTGGGGCGTAGATTAAAAACTTTTAACGCTGGCAAAATAACAATTGGGTTTCCCTGCTAGTCAGGGCTGTTTGAAAACCCTGGACAGCTTAGTTGACATCAGAACATATGAACCAAACCGTTTATTGCATATCAGGGAAATATTTCTCGAACTAAATTGAAATGATTGCCCGCTGGACATTGAGTGAAATATGTCCCGAATTCCTTTCAACAGAAGAGACGATTAACCCTCTCATGCATGAATTATGATAAATTCAGTCAGGATTTTTTTACTAATATGCAGCAGGGCCCAAAATTGCAGGCATATAAAGAGAAAAAAACGCTTTTAAACAGCTGTACACTGTAGTGACCTCCATGCATGAAAGGGTTAAGTTGGTTTCTTTATTGCTATCTACCTGAGCAATTGTAAACAAGTTATTTACATGAACGTTCGATGCTTGTTGATTGGCGTGCGTAAGATGAGCAGCAGGTTTTAGCTGAACTTGCATGTCTAGAAACAGCTAGACCCTTTATTGTTGTGACGGAGCGAGTGAAAAATGTGGCTTTGGTTGATCTTTAGTAGACATCTTAACTGGTTAATTCTTTTTGCTTTTATATACGAGACCACGTTTATTGCAATTCTGGAAGTTGAGATATGGTGAACTGTTAATTTCCTTGCCTAACTTTACCGATTCTGACATTAGTCATGATTTTTGTGCATTTTGTGTCACCAGGTGGTCAAACAACCTGCATGCATTTTGCATACGAACCATTTTTTGAAATACTACTGTTAACCTGTAAATTAGCCTTCAGTCAAATTATTTTTTATTCAGTATAGAGCTGAAAAGGTACACCTCGTCGCATGGTTTCTGAGAACAGCATAGTTGGTGTAAAAACGGACCCCTCGAGTACCTCAGACCACTCGTTTGCGCATGTTATTGGTTTATAATGATTTCATTGATGACCAGCATGTTTAGCTAAATTCTCTGAGTGGGACGTGTCGCTGAGTTAAAATGTTACTCCGATGTGTGCGAACAATATTGATGAATTTGTGTGAAACAGGTGGAAGAATAAACCAAGCCGCGAAATGATGTATTCAGTGTGTCAGGTGCAAGTTCAAGGTCGCTATGAGGTACTTTACGGATCCTACTAGTCTGTGTAATCGCTGCATCGCGGACGCGAGAGCGACGGAGTGCCTGGTCTGCACTGACAGGAACCGTGACATTTCAGAAATGTGAAATGGAATAATTGCATTTTGGTATGTTTCCCCAGGCGTATTAGCCTATTCTGAGGGTGAATATCGAGATATGCCGACAATTTGTGGGTGCTGTGATGGGTGCTTTTTATACGGTTTAGTTTTTTTTGAATAAAGCCGCGTGTGAAAGTACCCCTTTCAATCCGTGACATTGGATCAGTGTGTTATAATATTCGCTATTTTTTTGGATCATTTCCTTTCTTATGTCCATTTTATGTCGAAAGTGTGATGAGATTGCAGGAGCTTTTTATATTTTGATATGTTGTGAGCAACTCCTCCGTGTACTTCGCCCATTTGCATTTATGTCCACTGGAACGGGATATATGTCATATTCTGAAATATGTTTTTCAAGTGACTAAATCGCATCTATACTTTGCCTGTCAAACCTGCTGCGTGCGCCACGCGCTCATCCAACTCAAGCAAACTATTGCTGGTAATGACCATTTATGTAATTGACTGCTTTTTATGTCGAAATGTGCAATGCATGCGTACAAGTCCGTTCTACCATATGTATTTACCTTGGATGGGCCAGATCCCAAATTTCTGAGGTTACAAAAACTGCCTACAAAGCCTCAGTTGGCTTTGTGGATTTCATTCACGTACTGGAAATGCGTTGGCTGTGGCAACAGGAGCAATGCTGATAATTCACACCTGTTAACAGTATGTTTGAGCAGAAGTATGAGCATGAATTGAGCTCACTAGTAGACTTTCACCCATTTCTTCTTGATCAGCATCTGCTGCGAACCCCTTGTGAATTTCCAGCCTGAGGCCAGTGGAACTAGGACCTTTCCGGCTCGGCAGTGTGAATGCTGCACTGCCTGCATGTCAGCGGCCCTGATATGCTGCAATTTAGGTGACACTGTTTTGAATGTAATGTGTAATTTACCACCTGCGACGTGCTGAGCACATACAAGAGCCTGTGGCAAGACGGAGATGGTACATTTAACCGTTTCAGAGATGGGGATGGGGTTGATGGTGTAGCATGGTATTTTGGGGAATTGGGCTGGGGATCTCTGTGGGTGTGGGTAGCCTCTGGCCCTGTGGCCAAGTTGTTTTGTCTGGGACTTTATTTATTAATGTAAAAACATGTCAGGTTGCTAGTTTGATTCATAGGTGGGGCACTACCGTTGTATCCTTGAGCAATGCACTTAACCTGAATTAGTTCACTAAATGCCTGAGGGCTCTACACTGACATAAGTTTTTTTTTTTTTTTTTTTTTTTTTCCCCAAATTATCAGCACATCTGCTCCTTGAGGGGGGCGGGCAGGCAGAGAACAAGGATCATCCTGACCCATCCCAATTAATATGGCTGGTTCAAGGTATTTTTTTATGATTGGGCTCTTTTTGGTTTTTACATGTACATGCAGTTGAAAAATGCTCGCGTCCATTCGTCCATCTTGTCAGAATGAAGTGTCAATTTAGGCCATTTTTGTGGTGTGAATTGGGGCAAGGCAATATCGATATTGTGATATTAGATATTTTCTTCGAATTTGGATATTGTGATATGAGGGAAGCGTTGTCTTTTTTGGTATTAAAATCTGCGTTACAGTAAATGCGTGCTGCTGTCTGCGCTTATTAGACTGTTCTAGCTGTTCTTGCCTGTACCTGCTTGGTCATCATATCCGCATTACTAAGGACTGCTTACCAAAAATTATATTTTATAAATGCTTGACCAAAGCTCCTTTTGCTATCCCTGCAATATCGCCACAATATCGATATCAAGGTGTTGGGACCAAAAATTTTCTGATCTATGATTTTTTTTTTTTTTTTCCCATGTCAACCAGCCCTAGTGTGAGTGATGTATTTATGTGTGATTCTTTATGACTTTTTTGATGAGGAACTGAGTCCACTCTGCAGTATTTTGCCTTCAGAAGGCTTATATTTGCTGTTAATTTATTTTGCGGAGTCTTGATCCGTGTTGTTGCCTTATAAGTGTGATCAGTTCATGGCACACTGCTGCTTTGGGGACATAGTGGTAAGTGCGCTACCCCAGTGCAGCACCGGAGCCGATTGAAGCAGATTGCATCACCGCTTCTTCACTTCCTGTCCACTGACTTTTGACTTGATGGGCTGTCGACTCCTCGGCGGGCATTTCCTCAGTCCGACATCATCAGGCTTTCTTCCTCCTCGCATCTCGTCCGCGCTCTGTTTCGTTTGCACTTTGTTGAGCCTCTCGCATGTGTTGTGTAAGGATGTTGGGGTGCGTGACTTCTGGGCTTTTTCCCACCGATGCGGCCGTAGCTCAGGAGATCAGCGGGGGGTATTAGAGTGCCGTACCTACTGAGTGTGTGAGGCCATACCGAAGAGTTAATGCGGCTCATTCTGATTGGTCAGTGAGGACTAGGGAGAAGTTTCCTTGTTTTGCATCATTTTGTTGTTTCTCCTAGTGCTCTCTGCCCAAGCGTCTGCAGATTAATCGGAGGATGTAAATGAGGCTGTGTTGCTATTGCCTGCTGTTCTGTCAGGCGTAGTCAGTTTTCAGAGTAAAGGTTCAGATGTGTGCATCGGTGAGGACTTGATTAGGCCTCGGTTTCGTTTTCTTGGTCGCTGTCATCCATAACTTGTGTTAACGGGCTTGCCGTTTATCTATTTGCCTCTCGAGCTCTTGGAACAGAACGTTTTCTTGCATGTGCTGGCGAGATGCAAGTTGAGGTCCTTAAGTATTTGTTCAGAGGCACCATTTAAAATGGCTGTGATTGCAGCACCGTTCACTCCATGTGGATTGAAACGCCCTTGAATTTTGGTGCTGGCTTTAGCATTATTTAAAGGGCGAGGGATTTGCATGTCTATTGACTTGCGTGAGTTTTGCAGGAATTGCAGCTGCACTTTGTCACTGTCCAAATACTTTTGGATCTCGCTTTGTAACGTGTAGCTGTGCCTGTTATGGGAATGCAGATGAAGAAGCCTTAAAATCTCTTCACTGCGTCCATTTAGGGATAGTTTTTTTCTGGAGTCACATGTGTCCTTGAGGTTCTGCTCTGGTATTCTGACTTCATGAGGTTCAGTATTAAGCGGACCAAGATGATAAGATCTAATAAAGGGCCGTTAAGCTTTACTAAAGCCGCCTGAAATGCCTCTATTTCGTGCAAAGGCTCTTGAACAGTTTTACCATTTTTTTTTTTTTCTGGCATTAAAAAAAACCCTTTCTTCGCTCTGAGGGAAGCAAACTTTTGGATGACTTTTCTTTGTGGATTTTTTACCATTGGCCAGGTTTAAAATTTGTTACAGAAATGAAGCTTCATTTTACGGCTGACTTGAGCCAAGGGGGGAGTTATTTTAAAGGAATTCCCAGTGATAACTGTGGGCCTTCGGGAGGAGAGGAATATGCAGTCTCGAGTGCAAACCTGATTCACACTGTATGGTTTAATTACAGGTTCTATATACCCTCCTACGTAATATTCTGTCAATTGATAAGGATGCCCCAAATCGACGCTGTTAATACAAATGTTGAAACATGTCCCTTCCTTAGGGTTGCCTTTTTTGTTCTTTGGTTTCAGAAAGGAAGTACGACACAAACAAAGCATGTTAATACATATTTCGGTCAGGGTTTGAATATAGATGAGCTAAGAATAATCCCATCTGGGTTTTTTTTTTTTCAATCTAGCATCTTTTTTGTCCTTATTTGGGCATTTTGCTAATTCCTTTGAAGATGAGTGCTGCCTGAACAGATTTTACCCATTAATATTGGTGCAGGGATTTGTGCGCTGGCGTAAATGGTGTTGATTGAGAGTAATTTGGCTTTTTAATTGCTGAACAGCTGCTACAATTTCTGCTGATTGCCCTTTGTAGAAGTTGTCAGTAGATCGTTCATGGACCTTTAAGCACTTCATTAAAATGCAAGAGGAGAATCTGGTCTAAATGCAGTCTGTTGGAGAATGTTCCAAATATTCCCAATTGTTTGGAATTTACATTAAGAGCACATCAATGACTGGTATTGTAAAATGCACAGTACATTAAAACATGTTTCAGTGCCCTCTCCTAATATTTGCACCCTTGGTAAATAATGTGAGCAAAAGTGGTTATGAATTAATGCCTGTAGTGTTCAAGCTCTGGCAATTAAATTTAAAATATTAACAAAAACATAGCCTTTATTTAAGATACAGAGATTGAAAGAGAATAATTATTATCATGAATAAGATTTTCTCAAAAGTGTGCCTTATTGCATCCCTTCTGATCCTTCATGCCGCTTCCCTTTGGCAAGACGGCAGCTTCGAGTCTTTTCATATAGTGTGTAATGAGGATGCAGAGGACGTGGCAAGGAATTTGGGACCATTCCTGCATTCAGAATCTCTCCAGGTACTTAAAATTCCTTGATCCATTTGCACGCCTCACAGGTTGGCCATGGCATGACCTTAATTCTGTGGCTGGGTGGTGTGCAGAAATTCACAATTTTCTCCATCTAAATGCTCCTCCCATTGTGTGAATGAGTGAAGTCTAATAACCGTTTTCATTTATTCTTATGTTTTTGCGTTCCTGTCTACGAAATTTATGCATCGGAATCCATTCGGGCAGCATAAGGCTGTTGTTTACTATGTTATTTATAAGCCTATTCTGAATTTAGGGCTGGACGGAATAGTTTGAAGCTTCATTTATAACATTTACAATCAAATTTTGAATCGGCAATGTAATGCCTCAGCCTTTTCGTTTCGTGTATTCATTCTGTTTAATCCTGGTATTCCTGTATAAACCCAGTATTCCTGCACAGTTGCTGATAAAGCTTGGGTTAAACTAATATTATCGGCATTAAACTTTTTGTAGAATTAGATTCCAGTGGTGGCTGTGTGTGTAATATTGATTCTGGCTCTCGTGATCCAAACATTTCCAATTGCACCAAAGCGTTGTGAAGTCCAAATACAAAAATTAAAACTTTAATGAAAGAAGGTGGATGTAATCAGTTCCAAAATCCGTAGCATATTTTTATCGACTGAAATATACCGCTTCAGTTTGTAATTAGTTTGTAGTTTCTAACTGAGGATTTTGTCCAAGGATTTTTTTATTTTTGGGGGTAATGACGCCTGTACCTCATAAAATGGTGCATAATAGTTAAGTTTATAAGTGACGCCATTTTGCGCCAATGCCACCTTGGTCTGGACACAAAGGTGTTTCCATTTTAAACGTAAAAAATGCAGAAACGGGGGATGGAATTCAGGGAAAGTCGTGGATCATTTGCTGTAATTATGTACATAATTGTCATCCTTACGGTACGGCTTGAATTATGTGCACATTTTTAATGTAACCTATTGGTGGTCTGTTGGTCATTTCTTGATTAATAATTTCTTAATAATTATACGGGTCTTGCTAATTCAGTTAATAAATGATTTGATTCATAATAATGCAGTCTTAAATGGGGAGCGGGTTGAGATTCGTAATACGTAAAAGGTGCAAAGCTTATCGTCTCACAGCACGCCACAGAGAATCCGGTAATGCCAGTCTCCCAGAGGCTGGAGATGAAGAGGTTGAAACAAAAAAAGCAACAAGCATGATGTCTTTTTGAATGACTCAGGCCTACATAACTCAGACACCTCAGGGGTAAAATTTAGAAAAAATATAGGACTACAAGAAGATTAACAATTATCAACTTTTTGTTACCTGTTACGATTCATTCGGCGAGTGCTTGCACTTCTAGTGGCTGATAAGCCAGCTTTGATTTGATTTCAATGCATGCTTTGGATCATTGTACTGTGGGTAGAGATGGTCAGATTTTCACTTCATGGCTGGTACTTGAATTCATGATTCAATGGGTCCTAACATATAGCCCAGGACCTATGGTGGAAAAACTACCCCATAACATCAAAGATTCATGAACATAATTCCATATGGTGTGGGTTTGGTTCTTTCGGAATTGCTGTTTTCGTTTTTACGCCGGACACACCTCTGGAGTTTATTGCCAAAGACTCTGATTTTGATCTCGTCTAACCTTAAAACCCAGTCCTACTAGAAGTTCCAGTACCCAGGGTTTGAAATTTGCGGTAGTCTGCTAGTCTGCACACTGGTAAAAATGATGGCAGACGAGTAAACTTGCCTTCAAACTAGGCCGAGTGTCTAGTAAAATATTGTCGACTACCAATAAATGGAAAGAATTCCGTATCCAACGTCCACTTTTTGGCCTTTTTATTTTCCAGAACAATTTTAAAAGGGGGTACCAATATATTTTGGTGTGTTTTATGAGTGAGCGGGGGGGTTATTATTTAATATCATGAATGCATATACTGCGCATGCCCTGGCAACCCAATGTCATCAGTAACATGGCTGCCGCCATTATATGTGTTATATAGCAAGCAGCACTATAAATTAAACTCTAAATTTTATAACTGGATGTACGCTTTATGTTTTTACACATACACACGAATGTTTCTCTTGATACATCAAGGTAACCCAAAAAAGAACTGCTTGCAGTTGATATTGGTGGAGGTTGAATGCAGAATTCTTTCCCCAACAAATCGTGAATATGTCTGTGCTCGCATTGCCGCATTGCAGACAAAGGTAAACTTCTGGAAAGATTATATTATACATGCCGTAATTTGAAATCACTTTGTCACTGTACACTTGTGTTTCCGATGTTTGTTTTTGATATCACTCAATTATCTAACTAGGTGTCCTCTAACACAGGTATTACATATAAAAATAACAATGACGATTTCCTGATGTGCTATTTGCACAAAAAACTACAAATTATTGTATGAAGGTCGAGGTCCGGACCGTTTCGCGTTGGAATTCGAGGATCGACAGACGTTGGACCAGATGATCTGAACATTGCTTACATTTTCAGAATCTAAAAAAATCAGTCATTCAGTGTAAATTAGTTAATGGTCTCAACTCTTACACGATGTATAGACTTTAACACGTTATCACAAAGGGATTTTTGGCACTTCATTGTATTGTTGTGTCGCTGTAGTGTACCGTTTTGCGAATATTGGGTAGTGGTCAGACACATGAGCACTGACAATGTTGATTCTATCCCAACAAAATGACAAACCAGCATTTTAGATCATGTCAGTACTTGGCTGGGGATTTCTTTGTCCAAGGTACTGAAGGGCTTTGAAATTTGAAGTTTATATCTTTTGCCATTAATTATGAAGAAAAGGTTACTTTCTGTTTTACTGAAGGGCTTATGTCATCAGTCTCTTGTGTTTATTGGCATGACTGATTATTAATTTATATTAGAACATAATTGCAGTTAAATTGGCATAGTTGTGAGTTTTAGTAGTAAAACCCAAATAAAAAAAATTTGAGGTACAGATATTTTATTTGCACTGTAAATTAACGAAAAAAAAAGGCTGTCTAGTAAACGATGGGGAGGACTAGTAAACCTGAGTGATTAGCTACTTGTCCGGATGTCCTCTGGAAAAAAAATTCAGTTTCTATCCCTGTGTACCATATGGCAGAATGTTGGTTCAGTAGTTCATTTTTGATTACAAATGGAGGCTTTTTTCTGGCAACCCACCCGCAGCATCACATAGTTGTATAGATGCCGTCTGATCGTTATTTTGCAGACTTTATGACCCCAAGACATAATTAATGTCTGTAGTTCTTTAAGTGTGGTCCTTGGAATTTCTTTTACCTCTTAAACCATTGCTTTCCCTCCCAGTCTCAGTTCAGTGCTGATGTCTATATTTTGAAGAAAACATTTTTAATAAAAATTGTTAGTTGCTGAGGTTTCTTTTTTTGTGTCTGGATTTTGTGGGTTTTAGCAATCGTAAAATCTGTGTGTTTTGCACTTTAATACACATGTGGATTCAAAAATGATTTCTCACTCCAAACTCTGTATGCATTTGTTCCTTTAATTGGCAAGGGGAAAGGGTTGGAGATGGAGATGGGTTCTCAGTATCCGATTTGCCACGGCATAGATTTGAAGTTGCATCCGCGAGGAGAGATTAATTTATGGGGTGGCATAAATTGGGCTGTGTTCCAGTCAACCTGTAACAATGTACGTTTGTAATCACCTTCCTCATTTCAGGATTGTGCACTGGCTCCCTCTGGACCCTGACTAGGTACAAGCGGGTAAGAAAATGAGTGGATGGATAGTTGCCTTCCTTACATACACAGGCTCAGTTGAACATCTCTCTGGGGAAATTGGAAGGGCATAAACTATGTACATCCCTTTTGACACCCCTACTTCTAAATTTGTACGTTTTGCATATTTTAATCATGTTCGTATGAATATGGAAATGAAAGTGATATTAATTACCTCTTGATCACAGGGAAATTTCAAACGCTGTAACTCGATGACAAGAAGAATTACACATTCCAACCCTAATTATTCTCACTGCTGATTTCTGGTGTAATTACTTCCATTCATAGAAGAAAAGACATTGTTGTTCACACTCTCGTCCTAATATTTTCACGTTCTTTGCTGCTATTGCAGTCTGTTTTGTCTAATTTTCATAGTGACATTACTTAGCTTGCTTGAGGTTCATAGTATTTTAGTAAATATCTCCCGTTCTCTGTTCTTGACAGTTTGTCTCACTGGCACACTCTGAAGTTCCTCTTCCAGTTGGTCTCCATGTGGACTGGTGTGCACTGCTATGTTGTATTTGCATTGAGTTAACAAAGCATCAGGCCAAGACCACATTCATTTGAACATACTGTTGTGCTTGACTTGTGGTATATTTTTGTTTCACCTACACTATCCAGTACTTTTGTGAAATCATCCTGGTATGTACAGCTATGCTCATCCTTGAGTTTGTTTTCATTTTCGCAGTTTGTTTGTGGGATGGAAATTCTGTGAGAGGACTTTGAATGGATTTAGTTTTTATGACTCTGCCATTTATGGCTTGGGGTATATAGGGTTACCCTGATCCGTCTGTATGTCTGTACGGGGTTGATTATTTTGTTGGGGGCTATCGATTATCCACTGTTTCTCAAAGTCAGGACTACAGAATTCATTGAACTTGTACATGTGCTTTGCAGGGACACTTAAAGCCTGCTTATCATACCTTGTTTCTGAATTTTTTATACTTTAATGATTTTTTCAGGTGTTTGAAATTACAGCCATCAGCCATAAGATTAAACCATCTGCCTAATATAGTGAAGGTCCCCTTTATGCTGCCAAAACAGCTCCATCAAGCTGATGTCCATTGAATTCTGAAACTCAGGATTTTCCAGCAGAAAATTTCCCAGAGTATCACACTCCCTCCACAGGTTTGTCTTCTTCCCACTGTGCATCCTGATGCCATCTCTTCCTAGGTAAACTGGTGCGCATGAACCCAGCCAAAGAACATGATGTGAAAGAAAATGGGGCTCACTGGACCAGGCGCTGTTCTTCAGCTAGTTCAAGGTCCGGTTCCGAAGCTCAGGTGCCTATTGGGGATGCTTTTAGAGGCGAACTATGCTTAGAGTGGGCTTTTTGACTGGTCTGGTTGCTAAAAAGTTTAATACAGAGCAAGATAATAATGCCCTGTGTGCTGTGACACAAAAATGTAAATATTATTTAAATTCTCAGAGACTTGTGCCACAGTCGCTCGTTTATTGGTTTGGACCAGACGGGAGAGCCTTCATAGCTGTTGCGCATTGATGAGCCTTGGACGCCCAAAACCCTGTCGCAGGTGTCCCTCCTTGGACCACTGTCCATTGGCACTCACATTCTGCAGACATGGAGCACCCCAGAAGTCTTGTCACATCAGATATGTTGAAACCATCCAAGATCTGTTAGCAGACCTCGACATTAACAGTTCTTCTGAAATAACAGAAACGTTATCTGCTGCATTTTTGAGTTGTATTAATGTTTTGCTTCATCGGTGATGGTGCATTTTGTCAAGTTTCCTGATTCCTTTGCTGTAATAAGGTGCGTCTTCTATCCACTTCTTCTCAAAAACTGCTGAACAAAATTTATTGAGCTAATACAAGTGCTGTGTTGGGACCCAAGAGGTGTGCATCACATACTGAATTTTTCAAATTTTGACAAATTTTCTGGTGTTTGAAGTTTCATTATGATGCGTGGAGTACCTTGGGAAATATGACCACCCACATATGGGTCAAAAATGAAATTTTTTATTCTGGATCCAAATTTTATCATCTATTAAGTCAATATTTATGCAGTCAGAGGTATACCATTTGGTGTATGAATTTCAAACTTTGCTGGTAATCAGCACAGCAAATTTCTGTGGTCTATCTCTCTTTATTCAGAAATTATCAGCCATTAAAATGAAAATCTAGAGGCACTCCATCAGTGCAAACCTCTGCCAAGGCAGCACAGTCAATCTTGCTGAGTAAACATGGTTCATGAGAAATTTAAACTGTCTACAACAGGATTTCGAGATGGTTGCTGCGGTGGCCATATTGCTTGACCGATCGCAGCGAAAATCAATAGGGTCCGTCCCTGATGTAATAGCAACCTGCCCACAAAATTTCAGAGATATCCATTCATGACTTTTTGAGTTATCTTGTACAGAAAGAGACAGACAGCCAAACCAACACTGGCACAAACATAATCTCCTTGGCAGAGGTTAAAAAAAAAAAAAAAAAAAAGGCAACTTGTCAGATTTTTGCAAAAAATCCCAAAAAAAGCCCCAGTGCACAAAAATTATTTTGGGCAACTTTAAAATGACAAATGTTTCATAAACAGAATATTGGTGCCTGCTCACACAATAAATTTTATTTGCCTTGGCCCATTGGAACCTCGTTTTCTGTAGCTTCCAAAATGCTCCAAAAATCGAATGGATTTTGCGATAAAATGACCTTCCTTTTGCCGGGGGGACACCGTGGCTCCCCCAATTTTATAATGCAGTTGAAATTGATGCGGTTCATCTCTCAAGACATTATTGCCAATACTGGCTTGGTACAAAACGATGTCACCACAGAAATGTTTGTACATTTCGGTATATCTGATTGTACCTCGGGTACATTCCGATGGTACCCTGGTTGAGAGTGACACAAATCAATGTGCCTTGTGTTGCATGTCCGTGAATTTTCAGCAGTTTCAGGAGATAAGGTTTTATTCTTATCAGCACAAGTCATGGTACTCCTCTCTGTTTCAATATTTTTCTTAAATCGCAGGCCTTCAATGCATCATCCGCACCTACCTACCATTTTTGTATCCCCTGGACGAAGTCGGGCGGCTACTATGGATTCATGCGTGTTGTCTCCGCAGCCGTGACCGCGTCCGCATCCATAGACACTTCCTTGTGGATGCTGTGCATGCTGTAATTTTTTACCAATTTCTTTCATTTTTGGTATGGACAATGTGTTATACTTCACGCATGACACTTATCGATTTTGGTTGCCATGGCGACAGTATTGGCCGAATAATACGCAAATTAGTGGCAAAACAGAGACTTCCTTGTGGATGCAGTACGGGCTGCCATTTTTGACCGATTACTTTCATATTTGGTATGGACATGTGTTACACTTCCCTTATGACACCTATGGATTTCGGTTGCCATGACGACAGTATTGGCCAAATAATGCGCTTACTTGCGCTGAAACATGCACACTTCCTTGTGGATGCTGTAGAGGCTGTAATTTTTGACTGATTACTTTCATAATTGGTACGGACATGTTATACTTCACTTATGACACCTATTGATTTTGGTTGCCATGGCAACAGTATTGGCTGAATAATGTGCAAAAAAGGGGAGAAGCGGGCTTTCAGGGGCTACACCCATGCGGCTGCAGCCGACCGGACTGTCTAGTTTATAACTTGGTTTCCTTCGGTTCACTCTCTAGAAGTGGAGATGCATTTAATTTGGGTGTCAAGGGAAGTGACATTTTTTGAAGGGAAAATCCATAAAAACCAGGAAGCGCGTGGTATTTGTGAATGGGTTAATTCTTTGTGGGGTGCAGTATAGAAAGCAATTTTGATGAAAAATGATCATAGAAGTTTATTCAATGTTTGGTTGTTGTAGCCCCCGGACGAAGTCGGGCAGTGACTGCGGATTCATGCTTGTCGTCTCTGCCGCCACCGCATCCGTAGACACTTCCTTGTGGACGCTGTACGTGCTTTTGACTGATTACTTTCATATTTCGTATAGACGTGTTACATTAAAGTTATGACACCTATCGATTTTGGTTACCATGGCGACAGTATTGGCCGCATAACGCACAAATTTGAGCTGAAACATGGAGATTCCTTGTGGACGCAGTACAAGCTGGAGCGGCGGGCTTTCGGGGGCTATACCCATGCGACCGCTGGCGACCGGACTGTTGATAGTTATTTTTGATTTTTTGCGCCATGGCATGGCTAACAGTTGTAAACCAGCTCACATGATGAAGCAGTCCATGATGATCCAACCTCCATGATACTGAAACAACATTCTGTGTTACCAATCCTTACTAGTCCTGATTTCAGCTTTTCCACTCCATTCAGCCCAGTGAAGTCGGCAAACATATTTTTGCTTGAACATGGCATAACGCAGCTGCAGACTGGCTTTGTTTCCCAAATGCAGAATGAATCCTCCCTGATTGGTGCTGCTTAATGTGAAGGCTCAGCGGGTATGGAACTAGGGGGCCTGTGCTGACAGCACTCTAAGGAGGCTTTTAGCTGTTGGCTCTGTGGGTACGGAAGGGTGTTTTGGATAGGAATGTTGCTACTTGAGCTTGTACGTGCACTGTACATATAATCAGAATGTAGTTTCATGAGGGTTTTAACAAAAAAAAGTGCCAAATTATGCTAAGAAATGCGTAGCCAGTGACCCTCGGACGATCAAGTTGGCAAATAATTTTATTGGATATGCTGTGCATCTATTTAAGTTAGCGTTGCAACATAAACTATGTGAGACAATCAAGGTAATTTAAAATTGATTTTCAGTAAATCCCACTGAAATCTGTGTTTCAGCTGTAGCGCTTTTGCAGAGATGCAGCTTTGCTTTCAGGTGGTGGCGATGGATTCCTTTGAAATTGCTTGAATCATAAAATCACTGACTGCAGAATGATAAAGCCCATGTTCAACTTTTCTATTGGTCTGATGGCACAGACGAGCAGAGTATATCGGACTGCATACCGAATTTGGAACAGTCATAATATGGTTTCTGAAATGATAACAAGCAATATTAAATTTGAAATCTCTTACAATCTCTAATTTAACATTATTTAGACAAAGTAAGGCTAGCTTATCTATTACTTTTGTCTGCTGGAATTTTCTTGGTTTATTAATATCTTTCAAGGTTCTGCATAATGAAGCTTTTTTAAATCTCTGGAAATGGCAGGAACAAAAAAGGTGTTTATTAAATAAGCAAATATGCCAGAAGAGGGAAAATCAGATGGCGGCCGGTGAAAATTGTGCGCGGGTTTTGCTAAGCAAGCTGACACTGTTCATTTGGAGAAGCACTCAGCTTTTGCATTCCAATTACTCATTTGTAATTCGGTGCCGACCCTATGGTCAAGCCTATATGTGTGAAAGGCTTTTTAAATTTTGCTCTTGTTAAAGTGGTTATTTAAATGGCTGGCCGAGTGCTGGAGTGGATAGACCCCTGTTGGTAAATGGACTCTTGGCAAACTCGATGCCGCAGAAGAGCTTTCTGCATGGACACCCCTGTTTGATTGGAAATCGGGCAGATGGGCGACTGTGATGCTTTGCAGCAGCTGTCTGTCCTGCTTATATTGTTTGTTTGATTGACATTTTTCGTTTAGATGTTAGTTTAAAACAAGGTAAAATACCATGTGTGGAATTGATTGGGGTAGCATGAAAAATGAAAACTTTGGACAGTTCAGCTCAGGTAATGCTAAAATGAACGCATGTACATTGCTTGTTAAAGTGTGTTATGTGTCATAAGGCCTTTACTGACAGGATTAGTAGAACCTCAAGACTTCTGGCAATTCAATTTTTACTCATGTACCTATAATCCTAGTGGAGCATGCTGATGGGATAAGGAATTGCACCATAATTACTGTCAGTGCTATATATATATATATATATATATATATATAAAAATGTGTACATATCCATATCCGGACTTCTCACGCTTTTCTTTACTCAGGGGTTGGAAGCAATGCATGTGTTTAATTATCATTTAAATAGTTTGAATGAAACAAGATCATTTAAAATGTCTTTATGCAATTCCCATTGCTTCCAATGATCTTTTTTCATTTTAACAGTTTAAACGATCATGAAACACATGCATTTCTTCCAACCCCTGAATAAAGAAAAGAGTGAGAAGTCTGGAGTCAGAACGCAGGTGAAACTGATAAACCTCCATGCACAAGGACTTCAATTCCGCGCGAGAATGTCTTACACATGCGTTGATTGAATAATTGCTGACTACAGCAGGGGAACGCAAATATACCACTAAACTCACGCGAAATGCGTGAGAGTTGACAGGTGTACGTTATGAATGAAAACTGACCACACCTGATCACGTTGAGAGTTTTTGGAGCTTTTGTAATGGCAATTCAAATGAATGATTTAAAACAGGTCATGACCACTCATTATTTTCAAGGGATGGGTTTGAGCCTCCCCTATCGACAGTTCACCAGCCGCCACTGATATATATTAAAAAAAAATTATAATTTTTGGGCTAAGCCGCGAATAGCAGCCAGGCCCCTATAAACGCGAATGTTGCTGAGTGAGTGACTGCCTGCCTGAGTGATCAAGTTCAACAATTGGCTGGCCGGCGGGGAAGAAGTTCAGCGATTGGTCGGCCGGCCGGCGGGGAAGAACTTCAACGATTGGTTGGCCGAAGACTGACTTCAGCGATTGGTTGGCCGGCGAGCAAGAACTTCAAAGATTGGTTGGCCGACGATTAGCTGGCTGGCTGGCTGGGCGTTTGTCACTTGAATAGACAGGCTAGTGAGCTGGCTCAACAAACCCTGAACTCGCAATCAGAGATAATTGGTACCACAACGGTAGTTGTAAATTTTTCTTTGTTAATCTCCTTTTTGTACTTGCAACATTGTACGCGCTCTCAACAAAAAAGCATTTCACGCATCAATTGACCCTATTTCCGTTCACAAAATGACCGATTGCGTGCTGTTCTCTGAGGACATTATCCCTGATCCAGAATCAGTAACACTGCGGGTTATCTGTCGCCGCGGCACCAGGGGGCGCCGCTGTACGTTCCCTGAGGACATTATCCCTGATTCAGAATCAGTAACACTGCAGGTTATCTCTCCCCGTGGCACCAGGTGGGGCCGCCAGCGGCTTAATGGGAGACACACATAGACAGGCTATATTTCAGTGAGCTGGCTCAACAAACCCTGAACTCACAATCAGAGATAATTTGTACCACAACGGTGGTCGTAATCAGTTTTTGTTAATGACGGTTTTGTGCTTTCAACACTGTACGCGCTCTCAACAAAAGAGCGTTTCATGCGACAATTGACCCTATTTCCGTTCATAAAATGACCGATTGCACTCTGTATGTTTCTCCGAGGAAACTAAACCTGATCCAGGATCAGTAGCACTGCGGGTTGTGTCCCCCTGTGCCACCAGGGGGCGCCGCCAGCGGCTTAATGGGAGATCCATATGAAGTTTCATCCTCATTGGTCGGACAGTTGAAAGACTGCATGATTATGCATGCGCATGCTCAGGTGGACACTTGGGAAATTATAATTGAGATTTATGTTAGTGCATTCATGTTGGCTGGTGTATGCACTTGTTCGTTGGATGTAATGTAAGTGGTTGCTGGGTGATTAATAAAATCTTTAAAAGAAAATAAAGAAAATCTCCTAGGAGGAGTGGGTCGTCATTATGGACAGTCATGAAGAATGTAAATATATAAACAGCAAAAAGCTACGCTGTTGCTGCTAATAAGGCCAGAGAGAAATTCTGGTGGAAAATTGCTGACCGTAAGTCCTCTGATGAAGGACTAGTGGAAATCGCATCAGTTTCTCAGCCAAATCAAACAAAATGAAATTAAATTATAGAATGAACTTCCTTTTTTCTCGGCCAATTCTCATGATCTTGCTGTTAACTACAAGGCCTTTGCGAAAGCTTTCAATAGGTCATAAATTCATTAAAATTATTTGCATTTCAATTTTTTTGTCACATAGTTCAGTTAACCATATTCATTCATCACCAATATCAAATAACGCTTTATGTAAACGCATGGCAGCTCCTTCACTCTAACATGTTTATTAAGCGGTTTTACTTGAAATTGTGGATTCTTTGTCCATAACATGCCCAAAGACGAAACATGGGGGGAAAAAAAGGAATCTTTGAAGTTCGTTCTTACACCCTCACTATATAGGAACTGCCATGTGTTCACAAAAGTGACGTCACGTTCACGGTTAGCACAACTGTAACAATAACTTTATTGTTTCATTACGATTCAGGAACATGCAAACATACTTTATCTGCTATCTATATCTGTTGCTGCTGTCTCTCTCAAATTCACATTCACAAAATAAATAACGGCTACCCTTACTCTAACTCTTTGTCTATTCAAATGTATAACTTGCTGTTGATATGTTTTCCTTACTTAAGACCCCCCCCACTACCTCACACACTCTCGCTCACTCCCACTCCCTCACTCGCACTCACTCTCACACTCACTCACACTCTCACTCTCCCACTCTCCCCACCCACTTTGTAAATAATTTATCAGCTCCAGCTCATTACTAAACTTGCACTTCATATAATTTCCTGAGCTTTGCCCCATTTAGCACCCTTTTCTTGGGCCCACATTCTCATACAGCACTTAACGGCCCAGCCATATACTAGGTTGCACCTAGACTTGTTTAGTTTTTACAGGTGTAAGGCTCCATTGACCCGTTTCACTCTCCTGCGAAAAAAAAATAGCAATGCGGCGCGAGGAAGTGAACAGCGCGAGTGAAACGGGTCAATGGAGTCAGATTCAGAGGCACCGGATAGTGAAAACTAACCAACAGTAATTACATAATATTCAATTATATATGTGGTATAAAATAAAATGCCCTCGGAAAGTTTAGTTACCTTCCCTTACGAAAATGAACTAAAGAGTTACTCTAGTATACTATAGGAATTGTATAGTGTTCTATAGTGTTGGTTGTAGTGTTCTATAGTACGTTTCACCAGCTATAGTATTACGATAGTTTTTCCTGTAGTGTTATTTTATTAGCTATGGTAACCCACAATATTTCAATGGTAACACTAAAATCTCTATAGTGCGTTCCAAAAAAAACATACAATTACTACAGTAATGCTATAGTTTTTTGGTGGTAAATTTTATGGTATTCCAATAGTGGTTTTTTGTAAGGGTTTGTCGTCTGTCGAACTACCATATATTAGCTATATTTTTTTTCATAGGAGAAGTCTGGGAATCGGGGGGAAGAGGGTAGGACTTTGGAGGGAGGCAGAGTTGTTCATGTTCAAATTTTTGCTAAGTGCTGTGCGACATGCCAGAAAGGTAAGAATTGCTTTAGATAACGTACCACCTAAAAACGCAAAGCAATGATATACGTAAAAGGCATAGAGTATTCATATTCAGGCTTCATGAAACATTTCACTTTGAAATTGAAGGCAAAACACGTAGCGAATGCGCAAATCGCAGGAGATGGCAGAGTATTAGAATGTTTCGCTTTACGATGCGTCATCTCATCCGATGCCTTTCCTTAGAACAAAATGCTTCATCAGCGTTGTGGGGAAAATGACCTCTTGTTACCCGGTGGTGTTCGTTAAGGGTGGAAGACAATTGAAATAAATACTTGAACAGATTGTGATTGAAATATAGTAAATTTATAACAGACAAAGAGTAAAAATTACAAACCGCAACAGAGGGATGTTCTCAGCCACAGTTTGGAGAGCGCTCTGCCTGGGCGTTGCCCGGGCATCAGTTCTTATAATCCACAGTCCTTTAGCTGTACATCAATTGGCTGTAGATCTGTCAATAACCGTAGTCTAATCAGCTCCCGCCTTTCTTCATAGTATTGTCCAGTCTACTTTAGACAGGTCACAGAAAGGCGGTTACGGGATACCTGATGCCACTTTGGACTGCTCCTTGGGCATTTTCTTTTGGCAGGGCTCCAGCATTCCTATGCCACTCTTGACCTTGATCCTCTGTACAGTTCCTCTCACACACAGACACACATTCTGGGTAAATAGATTAATAAGCTTTGGGGTATTGACATAAAAGATGTTTTAAGCAGTGAAAGATAATAATAATACAAAAGATGTTTTGATAATAATACTGATGATAATAAGATAATAAGAATGCAAAGGATGTTTTGTATTATTCCACAGCGTCCGTAAAGTTATTTTCCGTGCAATTTTCGTAAAATGGGGGCCACACAATACTTTCTCAAAGGGAATTAGGAGAAGAGAATTGGACACAATTTCGCTACGAACAGGGTCCCAGACAAAGAAACGCATTTCATAAATGCAGCAGCTTCAGTGAACAAACGCAACCTCGTTTGAAAGGTAAGGCAACGCACAGTAAAGTTATCAAGCTGGCTAAAACAACACACCTTTCAAAAACACAATTTGAGGACCTGTTTCAATGATGGCAAGTGAAGCCAGTTTCCTAGCGATAATGCGGAAGCGAGTTGTCTTTTGCAGAGACGATTCTCTCTGACCAATCAGTGGGCTGCAATGTTGCATGTCACATTTTACTACCCACTAGTACTTGGTCGGCCGTTTTTTGGAACCCCAGGAGAGCAGGTACCAGAAAAAGTACCTACTAGTACCTGGTACCAGGTAGGCCTACTTTTTTCCTAATGGAAAAGCAAAAAAGGCGAGTAGAGCCGGCACCGTGTTGATACCAAATTAAGAGAATGAAGGGACTAATACCCCTCACTGTGTGGTGAAATGAATGGAGATGGCATGATTTGGGCTCTAATAATGAGAACTTTATCAACCATAAAGGATGGAAATGTCTTGCACTGCTCAGTGGAAGAGACATCACTGGAATCAGGATGCTTGTGGATAAGAGAATTTATGGCCTTAAGCAGCAACTTCAAGTTGTGTTGGCACTGAGAGAAGTATTGAATCTTTCTTCTTTTACAGTGTTGTTTAGCTCTTTCAAGAGATTTTTCATGGCAGTAAAGTTGCTCCATGATTTGGAAGATTTCCAGTTCCGTTCATGTCAACATTCAATTCTAACACTCTGGACATGGTCATTAACCCATGGCAGGGGTTTTGTTGAGGCAGGACTGGCTCTGGACATTATAAGAGAAGCTACAGTGTCCAAAGTGGTGGCACAGTGTTGCAAGAATTTATCAGCCAGCTGCTCTTCAGAGCATGAGACATCTAATGGATTAATTTGCTGGGAAGCCTGATTGGAGTTAGAAAACCGCTCAACGGTCAGTGGGGTAATGGGTTGAAAGATACGAGGGCCAGGTTAGAGACTGCAGGTGCTTCAGGGACATTGAAAGGTACAGCAGCATGGTCAGAAACATGCATATTGATGGCTGGGAATTTATCAGATTAAAGCCATCAGGAATAATTATGTAATTGGAGCGTACGATTTTGTCGATGGATGGGGCAAGAGACATGCTGAGTACAGTTAAAAGAATGGATTAGATTGAGGAATTTAGTTTGAGTAAAGAAACAAAGCCAAAATTCCAGCTCCCATCAAAGAGCCTCAATTCACGTCACAACTCTAATTTGTGCGCGTTACTTCCTCTGCATCATCTCGTGTTTTCTTGGTCTACGAGCTCTGAGCACATTGTTGCCATGTAAAGAACACAGGACAGAAACTTTGCGCTCTGGTGGTTTAGAATATTTGTGAAAAATGTATATTTATTAATTATCCATCTTAGTCGGGTTCGAAATAGTTGAGCGGTTAATCAATTAATCAGTCATGATGGCACATCCTTACTCTGGGCCTCCATCTTAAAATTTAGGCATAAAATTTTTGCCTCCACTCCAAAACAAAAAAATGCTGACCAGATCTTTCTCAAATTTTGTATACAGGTCCTCCTTTAGGTGCAATTGGGCACCATGTGGTTTTTGATTTATCTGCATATTCAAAATTGCTGCCAGGTTACCATGTTAAATTAATTTGTTATCGCTATTCCAAGAAAACGATCCTGTGGACCAAATCCCGCACACAGGTTCCCCCTACTGTCTGCACTTGCACCGTTTAATTTCTTAGACTGTTTGCGTATTCAAAATGGTTGGTAGACCTCCATCTTGCATTTTGATGCTGAAGTTTATCACTATTTCTGTAAAACGGCTAAATATCTTTCTCAGATTTTGTATCGAGGTACCCCCTAAGATGTAACTGTGCAAACTGTAGTTTTTGACCTTGTAGCAGTTTCAAAATAGCCACCAGGTTAATTTGTTGGGCCTATCCCTGTTTAATTGGAGTAGGGAGCTTTTTCAAATTTTATATGCAGGTTTATCTAGGATTTACCTTTACTCTTATATATATATATATATATATATATATATATGTGTGTGTGTGTGTGTGTGTGTGTGTGTGTGTGTGTGTTTGTGTATGTATATGTATATATATATATATATATATATATATATATATATATATATATAATAAATTTTTTTTTTTAATTTTTTTGCTTTATTTGCATATTTAAGATGGCCACTATGCCTTTATCTTGAATTTGACTGAAGTTTTTTGCCGCTCTTCCCTTGAAACTTATTTAAGGAATCTTTCTTGAATATTGTATGCACAGGCTCCCTCGAGAGTACAGTTTTACAATGTGTGTTTTTTACCCTCATTTCCCCATTAGAACTTGCTGCAGGGCAGCAGATGAAAATTCCCACTTAACACTGAATGTTTGCTTTGTCTGCGTTAAGAAAAAGACACGTTTAAGGCTACAAGGAACCGGAAAGAAAAATTGACATGGTTATGCAAGCACAAATATTAGTCATTGTTACATTTAGCTGTTTAAACTGTAAAAGTTAAACAAAAAATGCATAACGTACATACAGTAGTGTGCAGTGACCAGTTTCGTTGAAACGGGGCCCTAATATATTACTTCCTTATAATTCTTTCATGAAAATGTATTGAAAAATACTATTTTAGGCAGTGAGAACAAATAAAAAAATCATTCCCGCAAGTATACTCAAAGGCAATGAAAAAGCAACACTCTAAATTTTGATTTATTTTTGCTGAGGACCTGAGTAGTCCAATTTGAGTTCTTAAGTGACCATTGGGGTCACAGTGTGTACCTCGTTACACATGAATGATCATCATGTAACTCAACAGTGTGAGTTGGACTCTCATCAATCCATATTGAGTACAACATATGAGATTAGGAGTTGTGCAAGTACAGTGGTTGAAATGAAGGAGGGGTTGTCTTCCCTATGTAAAGGCATGATAAAAGCCACACAAAAAACATTTTTAAGTGTCATAATGCCACGTCTGTCGACTGAACAACGGAACAGGGCCCTGGGTATGCTAGAGGCGGGAGTAAGTGCCTGGCAAGTGGATCAGTACGTTTTGGGTGTAGTACGTCCAGCTGGGACAAGCTCTTTCATCAAGAGTACCCAGATCTCAAACCAGGCAGCAACTCCAGAATGCGCTACAGCCAGAGTGGTGACAACTTCCCCAAGACAACCTAAGACACTTAGTCAGGTCCATGAGGAGACGTTGTACTGCCTGTGTGGATGTTCATGGGGGTCACACCCGATACTGACTGTTCTTTTGAGTTCATTTTTAAACGTGTGTTCCGTTCAGTCTTGTTGTGATTTTTCATTTTCAACTTGTGCTCGTTATGTTTAATGCATCTGTTTATTATTGTCCAAATCGGCCCATTAACACATTTAATTCATCAAAGTCAGCCCACCCAACATATTTGAATTGTTAAAATAAGAAAATAAATTTGAGTCACAAAATTATTTGAATCCAAACTGGTGTTGCGTTTTCATTGCCTCTGAGTATGTAAGTGAAGCTTGATACATACTCCACAAGAACAGAGAAATTTGTTCTTGTTCTCGAGGCTGCTAGAACAAGAACAAAGTTCGTTTCGACCGGGACATTTCAGACATCACGAGAAACTCAAGTGCCGAACTCCTGGGAAGTCTTCATTGGGCCGCGCCCACTCCCATCTTTCTGACCAATCACACGATAGTTCTCGGATACCACACGAGAAAAAGTTCTGCCCAGATGATGTGTCGAGAACAAGCTGCAAGAACTCCGAAACCAGGGCTGCGAGAACAAAATAACGTCATTTTGTTCTTGCAGCCTCGAGAATGAGCAAATTTCTCTGTTCTCGTGGAGTATGTATCAGCCTTAAGCCTGTTCCGAGCCTAGTGGCCCATCAGGCTGGTGCTTAACCCTGGTTTCTGTGGCATGAAGCAACCAGGAGTATTACTACTCCCCCTGGATGGGATGCCAGCCCATCGCAGGTACTCCCCCAGCTCTTAGTCAAGTTTCCCTGACTATTTGCTGGTACCCATTTATACACCTGGGTAGAGTGAGGTGTGAAGTGGATTGTGGGAGTGAAGTGTTTCGCCCAAGAACATCCCAAGTCAAGCCTACTTTTGATCCCAATTCAAGCCTACTTAACCACTGCGCTATCGCGTCTCCATTCCCACAAGTATGTTGAGGTAAAAATATGGGCAATAAAAACACTGAAAACATAAATTTTTTAATTACAATTGAGAGGTGTCCCAAATTTTATTTCTTTGACTCTTGCATAGCCTGAATGCATGTTTGAAGGCTCATTCCATGATTATTGATGCAAATTAATTTGTTTAAACTGGTTTTAGGTGGGGCGCCCCAGTGGCACATCGGTCTAAGCGCGTGAACCATGAAGGCTCTGTCCTTCCCGCGGCCCGGGTCATTTGCCGCATGTCTTCCCCATTCTTCTGCCCAACTTTCCTGTCTCTCTCCACTCTATAACTGTCAAATAAAGGAGAAAATCCCAAAAAAAAATCTTAAAAAAAAAAAAAACAAAACTGAACTGGTTTTAGGCATTATTACTCTGCAAAATTACCTCTGATGGTCAGGCGGTCCAGTATGTTTGGTGACATGGACTTTGAGCAGTGTCACACGTTGGCACGACAGAAGGAGCTGTCTGAGATTGTTTGTAGCTGCATTGTGGCCTTACATTGGTGCTGAAGACGTTAAATGCTGCCGTGGCACTGTCAGGCATTTCAAAGAGACCAGCTCTCTGAAAAATTGTGGCAATAGAGGTGCAAAAAGGAAGTACCTCTAATATTCATTACCTGTGTACGACAAGTAAAAAAAAAAAAAAAAAATTGTCGGTCGACACCACAACAATTCCGTGATGATATTAACAAGTTCTTTGAACCGATGAATCGAAATGAGAAATTTTCTCATCCCAACGCAGAACTTACGTGTGCCGTAGAGTTGGAAAATGTTTTTAAAATGATTATTTAACCCCTTCAGTAAAACATAGAGGTGGTAATATTATGGTGTGGGGTTCATTCTGCTTGCAAGGAGTTCTCATAAAAATCGGCGGAATCATGGATCCCAAGAAGTATCACAGCATCCTTGTGAGGCGCGCATTGGCTTCTGGACGGTCTGGGATTTTATTTTCTGCAAAATGCCCTTCTAATTCGTGCATGAATTGTCTCAGTCAGAAAGAAACATCTGGTGACATAAAAGTTATGACTTGGCCTCCGGACCTTAATTCGATTGAGCAAATCTGTTGTAACATCGAAAGAATCTCTTAAGAATGAACTTCAAACCATATTGAATAGTTTAGCAAGTGAGGAAATAAAAAATATGTGTGAACTGAAAGATTAATTGCTGTAATCTAAGCAAAGGGTGGCCACCCTAGATATTGACTTTTCCTCTCAAAAGGGCATTACCATTTTTGTTTTTACTATATATTGTTTTTTGTTTATTTTCATCTATATGATCCAATATTACATGAAATAAATACTTGAACAGTACTGGGCAATTCCACATGAGAGTTGCTAAAACAGCAATTTTTAAAAAGTGTTTTATATTAGAAATATATAGGTTTTCATGTAGATCACTCATTACCAAATCTGGCACTGAAAACCGTTTTAAAATATCTTTGACGGTCTTCTCACAATTCAGACTTGAATTTTGTAATTTTTTTTTAGCTCCAGGACAAGGATCAAAGGATATTTTTCCAAAGCTGACAACTCCTAAAAGATATTTAGCTATCTCCTGGTTTTTACTGTATTTCCATACATTGGTAGCCAAAGTATTTGAGACTGTAAGTCATTGCAGGAAATTGAAACACACAATTCCAGTGGCTCATTGTGAAATTTGTCATTTTTCAACGTAATTCCGTTACCGAAATTGCAGTATAGTTCTCTTCATCATCTTATTTCTGCATTTATTTTATTGTTATTATAAATTCTCTTCCTTCTTATGTCTATACTGAATTTCAGACATCAACCTCTCTAATACTTTGCTGTAATCCTGGAAAATTTGTGGTAACGGAATTACACCAGTAACAGAATTACAGAATAATTCTGAAAGCCAGTGAAAAACAGACGATGGCACAAGGTGGCATGAGGACTTTATGGAGCATAGTGGTTCATTGTTTTGGACATCTATAGTTGAGTGTTTCTTCCTGTGAGTTAAGTTTCCATAACTATTCATTCAAGGATTAGCAGGAATATATAGTATAGTTTGGTTAAGGAGTAGCATCTGCTAGGGAAGAATGAATGTTTATGTAGTGTGGGGTCTTCTTCACCATCACTTTGACCAGCATCCTGTTCCTCCTGGAACTGTGCTTTACTAAGACAGCATCTTTTTGTATAACATGTATAATGTGTGAATGTTATAAGGGGTTTCAGATTGGGAAAGCATGGCTTGTGGCCCTTGCGGTCAGTTACTCGGTGAAGCTTGTTGAGTCTCGGTGTGATAAAACATTGATAGTCTTTGCTCAGAATACACGTCATGGTATCATTCCCGCCAGATGCCAAAAGCAATCCGGCGGGCACTTAGACCATGGGCCAAGAAAAAAAGGAGAGACTCAAATGCCAAGACTGGAGTAAAGAAACTGAATTTAATTAAAACAAAATCCAAAAACAGCAGGTTTAGAAATAACAGGGAGCAGCAAACAAACTAGGAGAAAAGAAAGAAAAAATGTAGCAGCAACAGGGCACCTGCCAGCCCTATATACTCTGCTAACACCTCCACCCAAAGGGGTTCCACCTGTGGCCTATTAAGGTGAAGGTGAAAGAATTAGAAAGGGGAGGGGCTGTAAGGACCAAACCTTTACAACACATCCCATGTCCGACATTCGTTCATGCTCAATATTGAAAGCCAGAATTCCTCCAACTAGCAGGTAAGTTTCTTGCTTTTTCCATTTCTGAATAAAACTGATATTTTAAGTTTTGATATTAGTTTAGCAAATTAAAATAGTCTTTAAGATGGTTGATATACATTAATCTCACCTGTTACATAAGACTCACCTAATCCGGGAGGCTTCCCAGGTTGCCACAGCTGTCAGTGTAATTATGTAAAGCGCATTGAGCGGCATCCCATACTGCATTTTGTTCTATTTAAGAAACATTGTGTATATATATATATATATATATATACACACTGTTCTTGTGGAAAAATTAGTTATTCTCATCAATATCATGTATTGCCTTCCTTTTGCCCAGACTTGTTGATCAAAATTTTGGTTCAACATGAGGTCAGCAACACAAACATCATTTATGATACCAATTTTCAATTGCATTGTTGTTTTGAGTATAGTAAATTTAGTAGATTCTCAGAAAATGTAATTCCGTTATCATTTTGTAATTCCGTTACCGGTGTCTCTCTCTCATAAATGGCATCCTACAAAATATCTGTGAATATACCAGTCAATATAAACTTACCATGGCCTGGTCAACATCCTAGGCCACCAACTTAAGCTTAAACCTACTGCCCATCATTGTCAGATTTCAGAGAAATGCCTGTCAAAGTTAAGGCAAAAATAATGGCATTTTTTCTGCTGTAATTCCGTTACCGACACTTTCACCTTCGTATAACCTTCTACAAAATAGATTACCCCAAATTTTGTGTTATACAGCTCAGTAGGCATCCCAGTTGAAGTGATAAAAGCACAGGCAAGTAGCTACTGCATTAGAGTAATTGATGGCAGGTAAAAATGACATGAAAATTACTCTTGATCGTAATTCCATTACCGTGGAATTGCCCTACTTCGTTTCTGATTTATCTTCATTTTGTCAAGTGTATAATCATCACTACACACTACTGTATTCAATCAGTGAGGTTTTTTATTTATTTTATAAACTTATGAATCTGATATTGTTGCCATGTTGCTCTGTTTAGAAAATCTGCCAATATTCAATGATGGGCCCTAATATCTGCTCACGGATCACTTGTTTTTATTCAAATCTGGTTTTGGATGTTGTTGTTGTTATAAATGTTTATGTAGGTTAAGAATTCCTTTGAGACACCAAATCTTCATAATAAAACTAAATTTTAAAAAATATTTTTTTATTCTGCTAAAGACAGTTGATACTGGTAATATAGCTTTGACAGTGCCATAATCTCATAATCATCAAGGTTGCCTTGTATTACATGGAGAGAGAGGGATGCAAGTGACACTGTGAGCCTGCAGAAGAACTGAATCAAGTTCTCCAATAGGCTTGGAGAAACCAAGCGGCCAATCATCTTATGAGCCTATAAAATTCCTAATTTTTAAGCGTGGAGTAATCACCACAAACCTTCATTTTATTTAGTTTTTAACTATTCAGAGATCTTTACAGTAAAATTTTTGATATTCAGAAACCTTTCTTTTAGTAATTTTTGGCGGCATCTTTGCCTCCCTGAATTTTTTAAAATTTGCCTTAAACTCATGCACAGTACTCCGTGAGTGTCTGTGTCAGGGGTAGATGTAAGATTTTTCTTAATCGGGGGCTGTACATTTCAAGAAGGGGCCAAGTATATGTCCTGTATTGGAGTGGGCAGTTCTGGTCTTGGATGGCTGGTGGGTATGCAGGTTTTTATTTCAATCAATTGCCCTGACAAATTGAGCTTACTAAGCTAGTTGTGTATACACTCATGCACTTGCTCATGCATTAGATCAAAGAAAAAAAAAATAATTTAGCGTGAGAACAGTCTTTGGAGGTCATTGGTGAGAATTTGAAGAAATGCAGCAGAAACATACAATTTCATGAATGGTTTGGCTAATTTAGATAATTAACTCATTGAAGGCCAGAAGTTTGTGTGAAAACCAGGGAAAGATACTGCCCCCGTTGCACCACTGTGTTCAGTATTCATGCATAATTCTTTGTTCAGTGAACTTTGTATACACCACCGGTCAAAACTATTTGAGCACTTGTTTTTATTCCATATTTTAAAGAAATATAAACAGTTTTCTGTCATGTAAATAACCTTAAATTTCACAGTGCAATTGAATTGAGAGGTCAAGAAGAATATGTAAATTTGTAATTGTGTCCTAAATTCTGGGGTTAATAAATTGCTTGTGGCAAAACAAACAGGTTGACTACTTATTTCATTTTTAACAAAGGATTAAACTTTTATTGGAACAGACCGGACCAAAAAGTCAAGAAGAAGCAAACCGCTATTGCATCCTGTCCGTAGGAGCTTCCAGAGCTGTGTATGGTGTAAACCATTGTTTCCCAACCCTACACCTGGAGTATCCCTGCCCTGGATAGTTTAGTTGAATATTTGTGCACAACACCTTGAAAGCGTTGTTTTCCTCAAGCCATTTCTGAACCATTTTGCAGTGTGGCAGGGGGCATTATCTTGCTGAAAGAGACTACTACCATTAGGGAATACTGTTTCCATAAAGGGGAGCACTTGGTCTGCAACAGTCTTTACGTAGGTGGTACTTGTCAAAGTAACATCCTCTTGAATGGCAGGTCCGAATGTCTCCTAGCAGAACATCGCCCAAAGCATCACTCTGCCTCCGCTGTCTTGTCTTCTTCCCATAGTGCATACTGGTGCCATGTCCCTCCCCAGGTAAGCAATGCACAGGGACCCGGCCATCCACATGATGTAAAAGAAAGCGTGATTCATTGGACCAGGCCACCTTCTTCTAATGCTTTGTGGTCCAGTTCTGATGCTCACATGCCTATTGTTGGCGCTTTTGGCAGTGGACAGGAGTCAGAATTGGGACTGTGACCGGTCTGCGGCTACACAGCCCCATATGCGACAAACGGCAATGTATTTTGTGTTCTGACACCTTTCTCTCAGAACCAGCATTAACTTTCTCAGCAGTTGGAGCTACAGTAGCTATTCTGGTGGATTGGACTACACAGGCCAGCCTTAGCTCTCCATGCGCATCGGTGAGCCTTGGTCAACCATGACCCTGTGGCCGGTTTTGCCTTGGACTACTTCTGGTTGGTACTGATTACTGCATCCTGGGGACACCCCACAAGAGCTGCAGTTGGATGCTCTGACCCAGTCGTCTCACCATCACCAACTGGCCCTTGTCAGAGTCACTCGCATCATTACGTTTGCCCATTTTACCTGCTTCCAGCACATGAACTTCGAGGGCAAAATGTTTACTTGCTGCATAATACACTGCCTGGCAGAAAAAATGTCAGCATTTAGATTAAAACAAGCAAATACTTAAGAGCTTATTGTAATTGAATAATTATTGCTGAGATAAACATACTTCAGCTCGCAAAAATGCTTTTAACCCTGATTGATGCAGTGTGTATCTTCTCATTTCTTAACCTGTTGACAGTCATTACTTTTCTGCCCAAGTTAATTATTACCAGATAACCGATATCTTCAAAGTTTTTATTAAACCTAGTCCTGCCGGTTGTCGATGTATAGAGGACCCATACTCATTTCCCTGTATGCCGGTCCACGTTAAGCATTAACATAGAGGCAGGAGTAGGGTTACATTCTGATGCATTTATTTACAGCAAAATGTTGTAGATTTTACATATTGCAAGAAAATATTCAGAAATGCATGATCAGTTTGAATTTCAGTCTTTGCTGAAGACCTTGATCAGTCGAATCCGGTGTGTAACTCCTTAGTTGGAATGAAAGCCTGCACCCACAGTGGCCTTTTCTGGATAAGCTTCCGGACCCCGAGGCGATCAAAAAACATGGAAAAATTCATATTTGGCCTGAGTCAATTAGCATAATACGGAAATTTCTGCATGCGGGCGCAAAAGGGTAAAACAACCATTTTGCAAGACATATCCCATCGACTTAGAAAAGATGTTGCTGTGTTTCTAGGGGGAAAAATTATTATCCTCCATCAAGCAAAGAAAACAACTAAGGAGATTCCAGAAATCAGTGAAATTGGGTGAAGAACTGTGCAACGTTTTCTAACTCCGTTGAAGATCTTTGGGATGAGTTGGAGAAGACTTCATGGAGTGGTTTGACACTCCTGTGGTCAATACAAGATTTTGGCCAAAAATTAATGCAACATTTGTCTTGGCCTGGCTGTGTACATCCCACCCACTGACTGGTACCATTAAAATATATATATATATATATATATCTCTCTCTCTCATTTGAGACCAGTGACAGGTGAAGTAAGTGTGTGTCTGTGTGTATATACGCAAACGCACACCAATGAACCAAAACATTAAAACCACTCTCAGATGCTGTGAGTAATATGTTGATCACCTCATAATAACGGCAAGCTCTACAGTCAGATCATTGACAGTAAGGGAACAGTCGATTCTGATCAATGTGTTGGATGTGGGAGAAATGGGAACTGAATGACATTGACAAGGGCCAGATGGTAATGACCTGACGAGTGGGTTAGAGCATCTCTGAAGTAGCAAGACTTCTGGATTGTTCCCTGTCAGCGAATGTGAGAACCTACCGACTGTGGGACAAGGAGCCCCAAACCATGGGCCTGCAGAAGGGTTTAGGCGCCCAAGGCTCATTGATGCACGAGTGCTATGAAAGCTCTCCAGTCTGGTCCAAACTGACAGAAGGGCGACTGTGGCACAAATCACTGAGAATTTCAATAAACTTTACATAAGGAATGTGTCACAACACATATGCGTCATACCCTGCTTTTGCATTGCACTTTCGACTTTGCAGGCCAGTCAAAGTGCCCACTCTTAATTCCGGTCCACTAATAAAAGCACCCCCCCTGAGCTTCAGAACTGGTCTTTGGAGCAGTTGAAGAAGGTTGCCTGGTCCAGTGAGTCCCACTTGCTTTTGAATCAAGTGCTGTGGCTGGGTACGTGTGCACCATTCATCAGGATGCACTGTGGACTGGATGGAGTGTGATACTCTGGGAAATATTCTGCTGGGAAATCCTGAGTTTGGGAATTCAAGTGATGTCAGTTTGATGGAGCTGTTTTGGCAGCACAAGGGGGACCTTTATGATATTAGGCATATGGTTTTAATCATGTTGCTAATTGGGGTGTGTAGGCTATGTCAGGTTGTCAATTTGTCAATACAAGATTTGCTCATCTTGGCCCTCATTTATCAAACTTGCGCAGGATCTGGTGTAGATTCTGGTGTAAATATCAGCGTTCGCCAGGTGTCGCGTCTGATTTACTAAAAGTGTGTATGTCGCTGATTTTGGTGTAGAACTGGCGTGGCGTTGATAAATCTGGCGGCAGAAACTATCGTAATTTACATGACATGCCCCTATAAATTTTGCCCACTTTACGACATGGACTCTTGAAAGACGGCAAAGAAGAAAGAACTTCACTGAGGAGGAAATATAAATTATCACGTCCGAGGTGGAGAAAAACAAAATAATTTTATTTGGAAGCCTTAAGAGTGGCATGAAGGGAGCCCAGAAGGCTGCAGTTTGGAAAAAATATTGCTGCTACGGTAAACACCGTTGGGGTGGAAAACCGGAGTGCAGCAGACGTTTGATTTAATTCATTAATAAATCAAAGCGACTATTTGCACTCATTTAAGTGCGTCCAAGCACAAAAATTGATCAAAATTTGCGTTAGACGCATTTATAAGTGTGGCCAAGATGCACATTTCTCCATTGCCCACACTTATTTTAAGTGTGTCCAAAGCTAAAAATGTTTTCTTGGCCAAACTTATTTTAAGCGGTACTTTCTATAAGCGGCATTGGAATGGTCATCAACTTGCGCACTTATAAGTGTGGCCAAGACAAAAATTCAGCATTGGCTACACCTATAAGTGCGAATAACATCGGCCTTAATAAATTCAATTTATAGATCCATTATATTTCATGTTATATAGCCTACATAGTTGACAATCCAAATGCTTTACATGTAGGTTTAAAAAAAAAAGTCCGATTTTAAGATCGCCACCAAAAAACGGGTTGCGGCGCTCAGGCGCAGCTGCGCATGGACCGGTGGAGGCCAACCAGACTCGAACTCCAGTTGTCACTGTTCGAGGAGCGCGTGGCAGCAGGGCTCACCCTCCATCGTGGGAATACGAGGTGGTGTGGACACGGATGAGTCCCCACCGCCTCGATCGGAGCTGCGTGAGGGTAATTGTTAAAATACAGTCTGCAGAGATCACTCTTCATTGTACTTTTATTAGTATTACTCCATGACATTTTATTGGGTGCCACACAGAACGAGCAGCCACTTGTCACTTTACCGGAGGAGATGATCTCTGTGCCGAAAGTTCCTCTCATGTCGGACAGAAGCTTTTTCCTCTAACAATAGAAGATCTGCCCCTGCAAAATGTGATCACGGTCAAAGTGTCCGTAGGCCTACATATACTGAGCAACAAAAGAAATGCTGGGTACGAATGTAACCGTGGTTCTATGAAGGAGTGGAAGACCGCCAGAGGCAGTCGATAGACTAGTGGAATTCCCCGTGCGCTCACGCGTTAGTCGAGAAATGTATAAACTTTCGTCATCACATGACCATGCCACCGCGAAGTACAGTATAAATACCATTACGCGGGGCATGACGGTCTCAATGGACATTCTCGCCCTTCCGAGTGACCAGAGACTCTGGCGGTCTTCCACTCCTTCATAGAACCATGGTTACATACGCAACCAGCGTTCTATTTCAGTCCTTCCAGACCGCCAGAGGCAGTTGATAGACTAGTGGACGACGTATGCGAACCATGTCACGAGGAAGTCTATTCATACTGAGGCAAGACAGTTGGAAGCACAGCCATGTGTGTCAGTGCGGGTGACGCCACATTCAGACTGTAAAACCTTGTAAACGTGCTAGGAGAAGACCACGTCGCAGCCGAACAGATATCAGACAAGGGAGCACCCCCCAATGCGCCCAAGATGCTGCTACAGCTCGAGTTGAGTGCCCTTTCAGGGATGCAGGAGCTGTCTGCCCCTGTTGCTGATAAGTAACAGAGATGGCTTCTGTGACCCAATGGGAAAGTCTTTGCTTGGAAAGAGCTGCACCATGGTTTCTTCCTCCAAAGCAAACAAACAGCTGGTCTGAGGCCCGCCAGGGCGCAGTGACAAAAACATACTGATGTAAAGCACAAACAGGGCTCAAGGCCCTATGGCTAGCTTCAGGCGCTGAATTGAGCGCAGACAGAGAAAAAGGCCTATTCATAAACTGGGGTAACATGACCTTAGGAAGAAAGGCAGGATTTGGCCACAAGGTGACAAAACTGTTCTCAGGGCCCCAAGGCATGCACTGAGGACTAACTGACAGGGCATGAATTTCACCCACCCGTTTAGCAGACGTTATGGCCAACAAGAAAGCAGCTTTATATGACAGCCATTTAATGTCACATGTTTCCATTTGCTCAAAGGGAGCTCCACATAAGCCATTCAAAACAAGGAGCAAATCCCATTGTGGACTTCTCACACGGGTTTGTGGGCGGAGACGGAAAGCACCTTTAAGAAAGGCTGTAATTAGCCTATGCGCACCCAAAGACATGCCCTCAACGAAGTCATGATGGGCTGCAATAGCTGCCACATAAACCTTTATTGTGGTTGGAGATTTACCAGCATCCAGCAAACCTTGAAGATGTTCCAGCACTTGAGACACAGGACAAGATTGTGGGTCCAGGGAACGATCTGAACACCATGTAGAAAAAAGTTTCCACCTGTTGTTATACATGCTGCGTGTGGACGCGGCGCGGGCGTTCAGAACAGTGTTCCGAACCCCTTGTGAACAATCCATAAGCTGCCGCTGCGCTCCAGTGGCCACACCCAAAGGTTCAACCTCTCTGGGTGGGGATGCCAAAGTGTCCCTTGCATTTGGGACAGTAGATTGTGTCTGCACAGCAGGGGACAGGGTTGGGCTGCCACCAGGGACAGCAGCAGAGAAAACCACGGTTTGGACAGTTGGTGAGGGGCAATCAACAAGAGTCTGCAGTCCGTCTCCTGTATGCGAGGTAGAGTCATCCAGATGAGGGAAGGAGGAGGGAAGGCATAAAGCAGGTGGTTGGGCCACTCCTGGGCAAGGGCATCCTGGCCCAGTGACCCTGGCTCCTCCGCCTCTGCAAACCAAGACGGGCACTGTGACGACTGCTTGGTGGCGAACAGATCTACTTCTGCTCTGCCATATGTCCTCCACAGCATCTGAGCCACTTCCCTGTTCAGACACCAGTCTCCTGCACGCAGACCTCCCCGTGAGAGAATGTCTGCTGTGCAGTTCGCAATCCCTGGAATATGTGCTGCTCTGAGAGACAGCAGATGCCTGTCCGCCCAGATGAGAAGCTTCCGTGTCAGGGCCAGACGTGGACCAGACCGTGTTCCCCCCTGGTGGTTGATAAAGAACACCACTGAGGTATTGTCGTCCGAATCAGCACATGCGCCCCCTTCAGGTCGGCCTTGAAGTGATGAAGTGTGAGCCACACAGCCATCAGCTCCAACAGATTTATGTGCCGTAAGCAAAGGTCCGGCCCCCAGGTGCCCTGTATTCCATGGTGGTTCCAGACCCCCCCATCCTGTTAGAGATCGTCTGTTGTCACCACTTCCCGTCGTGCTGGCGGGGGACCTAATGGCACTCCACAGGACAGACGACTGTGTTGCCATGGTAGCAGTGCCCTCACACAACTCTGGGAAATGTGTTCGAGTCTGTACCTGTGCTGCACTGGGGAGAGCCGTTTGGACTTCAGCCAGCGCTGAAAGGGGCGCAGATGAAGGAGGCTAAGTTTCACAACTGATGTTGCCGCAACTAGAAGTCCTGCAAGGCGAAGCGGTGTCACATACGGCAAGTGCTGGCCCTTGCAGAGCAGTGCCAGAGTGCCTTTGATTGCACGCTGTCTGGTTGGAGTGAGGGAGGCTAACATCTGCCTGGAGTCCAGGTTCATCCCTATAAACTCTATCGACTGGGAGGAAATAATGGAACTTTTTGCCCAATTTACGGTAAAGCCTAAGGCGGTCACGTGATTTACCAGCTAAAGAGTATCCTTCGCTACTTGGGAAGCAGAGTATGCAATCAGTAGCCAGTCGTCGAGTTAAGGCAGCACTAGCAGCCCCTGGCGTTGCAAGGGATCCAGGGCAATCTGCACACATCGCGTGAAGACACGAAGAGCGAGAGAGAGGCCAAATGGAAGGACGCAATATTGGTATATCTCCCCTGAAAGGGAAACCTGAGGAAACGGCGATGTTCTTGGGCAATGGGCACGTGAAAGTGTGCGTCCTTCAGGTCCACTGATGTGAACTATGCATGAGGTGTCAGTGCTTGTGTGACCTCCTTGATGCGCAACATGCGAAAGGGCAAGTGTTTAAGGTCACAGTTCAGTCCCCTCAAATCCAGAATGGGCCTGAACCTTCCATCCTTCCTGACAAGGAAGTAAGTGGAGTAGAACCCGTCCGGATGAGCCTGCGGATCTATACGTTCTATTGCACCTTTCTGTAAGAGCTTGAGAATTTCTAATTGAAGAGCATGTGTCCGTCTGGGGTTGCGGACCACTGTGGGTCGTGCGGTGGAATGTAGTGGGAGTCGATGGCGGAACTGGAGACGATATCCCTCTGAAAGCGTGTGTAGGAGCCAGCGATTTGAGGTAATCTCTCCCCATCGGTTGAGATGGGCCTTTGTAAACCCGCCCGCCGTCGATCCGAAGGAGTCAGCAACGAGGGGCAGCGATTTTGGTATGTTTGGTCGGGGCTGACGAAATTGAGCCCCTGATGGCCTGAAGGACCGTGGCTCCTGGCGACTGGAAGTCTGCTCGTGATCCAGTATGTGTCCCCGGGAAGCAGGAGGACGAGACTGAGCAGGACGCGGGAAAAGGGCCCGATAGGGAGCAGCCTGATGGTGAAAGGTGTGCCCCCGACGCCGTGATTGAGGAGCCTGAGTGGAGCGCCTAGAGACAGGCTGAGGTCCAAGAAGACGAGTCTCTGGAACAAGCACGCGGCGTTCAAGAGCTTCTTGAGCTGCAGGCCCAAAGATTTGCCCTGGGAGTAAGGGTAAGGCCCTCAAGCTATTTTGGCAGGGCTCCAGTAGTGGGGACTGCACCAACCACACCTGCCTCCGTGCCAGTACCAAGAGCCCAAGGGCCCGCACACATTCATTGGCGATGGCACCGAGGGCCTGAAGAGAGGCGTCCATCAGTTCATTCACTGTAGCTTCTGCAGTGGATGAAAGAGAAGTGTGCATGGCTTGCAGCAGGTGAGGTAAAAAATTACCAACTCTACCAAGAGATGCTGTAGCACTGTAAGCTCTGCCCAGGAGGTCATCTGTGCGGCGGCATTCTGCATTTGGGCAGCGAATCACCTGCCTCAGGGCTTCATCTGGCAAAATGATGAGGGAGGCTATGCAGGGCTCCACTGTGGGCATTCTCCCTAGCCCAACATTGTCAGGTTCTACCATTGCTGCCAGCGCACGAATAGTGCGGTCAGGTCTGGATGTGCACGCGCTAGTAATAAATTTGATTTTCTAAAATTATTACGCGCAAACTTATTTTCCAGTCTGCCTTTAATTAACTTGCGTTTCCTTTGTTGTTCAGTATATATCTGACTGGATGAGCATCTGACATACCACACTGCATATCTGCCAAGCCACGCATTGCGCTTAATCCAGTTGATTGTAATTGTCAGCCGTCTGGCCTGACAAGCAGGTTGTCTCAAAATATAAGTTTAATTAATTTCTCAACACAGGTCTTATTTATTTATTTATTTATTTATTTATTCATTCATTCATTTATTAATTTAGCCTACTCAGCGCTCAAGTGATGATTACCGACATAGCCGATTCTGGAGGGATTAAAATCGCTGGAGTTATAGGTAATAATTTTAATTACCTGTTGCCCTGAGGTCATACTAATCCAGTCAGAGTTGGGCGATATAGATTGTAAAAGACTTGCAACAGCAATTAGACTTGGTCCCTATGGACCTGCAGATCTGATCGCTCACATACACTGAGGTGCAAAAATTTTGGCACCCCTGGTTTGTCTGTTACAATTAATCTCCAAGTGATTGAAAGCAAACCTGAACAATAAATGTTACAAAGTTAAACGTGACACCTTTCTGCAAATTTAAAAGCAAGGTTTCTTTTTATTTTAATTTTTCTGAGTTTGTAAATGATAAGAAAGGAAAAAGGGCCCTGTGCAAAAGTTTGGGAACCCTTTTGGATTATTCTTTGTTACCTTTTAAGAAGATGATTACTAAGGCCCAGACCCAGGTGATTTGCTCGTTGGGGCTTCAGTGAGACTGGTGAATATAATTCCAGGGGTGAACTATATATTTTGAAGTAACTCTATGCCCTCTAAAGTATCAGACTGTGGTGGCTGTTGTGTCTGGTGTTAAAAACCATGTGTTCCTCTAAATCAGGGCTGCCCAACCCTGTTCATGGAGAGCTACCATTCAGCACACCTGATTCAGCTCATAGGCAGCTCATCAAGATCTGTAACTGGGAAAGTAGGTGTGGTTTGCTTTGGTTGGAGAGATAACCTTCAGGATGGTAGCTCTCCAGGAACAGGGTTGGGCAGCCCTGCTCTAAATAGTTGTCCAAGGATGTCAAAATCAAGATAATTCACTTCCAGCAACAAGGAGAGGGCTACAAAAAACCCTCGCAACGTTTCAAACTACCCATTTCAACTGTCAGAAACATTGTAAGAAAATGGAAAATAAATGGAACAATTGAAGTCAAGGCAAGATCTGAAAGACCAAGAAAAATTTCAGATAGAATGGCCCGAGATCTGGTGAGAAATGCTCAGAAGAACCTACACATCACTGCAAAACAGCTGCAAAAAAGAGTAGCAGACACAGGTCTAGTTGTTCACAGGACAACAATACAGCGTACCTTAAACAACAAAGACCTACATGGCAGAGTTGCAAGAAAGAAGCCTTTCCTATGACCTCAACTCAAAAATCTGAAGTATGAAAAAGAAAACCTTGAGAAACCTCAAGCCTATTGGAACAATGTGCTTTGTACTGACAAAACCAAAATTGAACTTTTTGGCCACAACCAAAGAAGGCATGTTTGGAGAAAAAAGGGTGAACCATTTGTAGAGAAGAATACGTTGCCAACTGTTAAGCATGGAGGTGGATCCATTATGCTTTGGGGTTGTGTAGCAGCTGGGGGCGCAGGCAATATTGTGCAGGTGGATGGAAGAATGGATTCCACCAAATGTCAAGACATTCTAGAGGCTAATGTTCAAAGCTCAGTCCAGAAATGGAAGTGTAAGAGACGTTGGGTATTCCAGCAAGACGATGACCCGAAGCATACCTCAAAATCCACCATAAAGTACCTCCAGGAAAGATGGATGAATGTTTTGGAATGGCCATCACAGTCCCCAGACTTGAATATTATTGAAAATCGGTGGAGAGACCTCAAAATGCCGTGCATGCAAGAAGGCCGAAGAATATTTCTGAGCTAGAGGTTTTCTGTCAGGAAGAATGGGGACAAATTCCAAAGACCGGAATTGAAAGACTCTCAGCTGGCTACAGGAAACGTTTGCAAGCTGTCATAGCTGCCCGAGGAGGAGTTACTAAGTACTAGCTGACAGGGTTCCCAAACTTTTGCACAAGGCCTTTTTCCTTGTTTTATTATTTTGAAACTGTAAAAAGTTAAAAAATAAAAATTATTCTTGCTTTAACATGTGATGAAATGTGCCATGTTTAACTTTGTAGCACTTGGTGTTCAGGTTTGTTTTCAATCACTTGGAGATTCATTTTAACAGACATTTAAACCAGGGATGCCCAAATTTTTGCACCCCACTGTAGCTCTTTATATGCAATATCTGATTTCTGTGGACTAATGTAACGTTATTTTTATTAATCTGAGGTATATACACCGCCTAAGAGGAATTTCCATTAGTGCTTACTTCAATGGACAATTAAGTTTTGCATTTTGAAGTTTTGAAGTGAAGTGGCGTGTCTCCTGGGTAATAATACATGGATATTATTTAGTATAATCATTTGGTTATGTTATTTTGGCAGTTTGTGCTCAAATCGGTGGAGTGCAGATATTCATATTTCCTTGGATTAACTTTTGGCCTAAAATTGACTCATTTTTGGAGGATTACTCAGTTTGCCTAAGTACGGAAAACACAACGGAAGTTTGTTGCGTACAATGAGAAAATGCCATCATAAGTAATGAAATGTAGAGCGTCAAAGTAATATAAAGGGCCGTACACTGTTAAAAACGAAATCAAATCAGCAGTAGGGGTAACTGCCCATCACCTTTAAAATTTTATCTGTTTTTTTGGTGCACCATCCTGTAGTTTTATAAGAAAACTATCTGCTGGGTTGTTCCTTCCATATTGGACAACTTGCCACAGTTCTGTCTCGCTTGCTTCGGTCTCTACAGGTAATTTAGTATTGGGTAAATATTAGATAAAGTGAAATCATTTTATTTCACGCAGATCTGTTAACTCATCAATGTGTGGTGTTGTTGCTCAATATTTTACATTTATAAAGTTTGGCTTTTACTTTGATTTTGACAGTTGTGGAAATTGGCCTTATTTAGGGGACTGAGTGAAATAGAAAATGGGGGTCATGCATAAAAAGGGCAAATTCCTCCATGATTTGCCAAGTGTGGATGTAAATGCCCTCTAACTCAGAGCTGCCACTGTTTACTTTAACTCCACAATTAATTTCCTTATTGAAAATGCATTGTGTTGGAATGCAGAGCCTGAGCATCAGAAATGTTTTGCTGTTTTAGAAATATTGCATTTTGAGGGGTCACAATTAAATTTCAAATTTTTTCCGCCAGTGGTGTTTGCCGTTGTTCTCACCAAATTCTTGCGTGTGATTAGCTGAGGTACTGGAAGTTAAAGGTCAATATTCCGTGTCAGAATGTGCACTTTCGCTAAAGATAGCAGCTGATACTCTTTGCTAGCAATGCAGCACCAAGTCAGTGTACGATATGCAGCTATGGTATTTGCTTCACGTGAACATACATGATTATGTCTCAGGGCGAAAAAAAATACCTTAACTGTTCCAAAATGGTAACTCGCTTGTGTTGCCTTTAGTATGAATATGCAAAGGGACAACCAGTTTTGTGCGCTGAAACGAGAATGTTTACCGTCAGTACCTGAAACTGCAAGAGTGTATCATGACGCAAATATTCTAGCGCCACCCTCGGCAAGCTTTCTACATTTAAATGGTGATCCCTTGAATGAACTGTCCATTTCTGAGCATTCAGGTAAGCTTGCGTTTGGTGCGGCCATTATCATCCATTTGCTTCATATTTAAATGTATAGCTTATATCAGAGTTCCATTTGTGGGTGTCGCTTTTGTTTCTCGGGGAAAGGCAGCAGTTTCTCTTGTGAACCTGGAAGGACTGCCAGTATCCAACCGGCACGCGCGCATGCGCACACACGTACGTTCACACACATGGACACAGCCATACACACGCACATACCCAAGCGCACACTACAGCACTCAGGCCAGGCTCTGTCCATCTCTGCTTAATGCCACTATAGCAGATGGCCCTCCCTCCAGTAGCAGTTGGCCTAACGTCCTGAAACCAGCACCGTGGGAGGTGTGCTAATCAATTTCTACTATCTGTTTCATCCATAATTCCTTTTTTATGTTCAGTGGATGTCCTTTTTTCTCCCCCCTCAGAATCTAACCATTGTCTTTATTACGGGGAATCTTGTCTGTAAATTTTGAAAATAATTACTCAACGTCCAAGCTTTCATCCCTCAAAAAAGAGGTGGAGTGGCGGTGTTGTTTTTGCTCGCTGTGGCCCTCAAAAATCTCCCCCAGGCAGTGCTTGGAAGGGCAGAAGTGCTCACCCTGATGGCCTGACTTCAAATTACATTACATGAATTTAGCAGACGCAGTTATCCTCAGTGACTTGATGCTTAGAATTATTGTGTCTGAATTCATCCAGTTAAAATGAGCAGTAGTGCTAGTCCATTTTGGCTGTAAGTAAAATTATAACTTCAGTGCAAGTGCAAGTTTTTGATTATAACCACAAAGAAAAAATTATTCTGAATGCATTCTACATACATCCAGAAAGAGCCCTTACAGTTGAAAACGTACACAAAGATGTGAGATGGAACAAATATCAGATGACTTGCTAAGCCTAACCCTAAACCTAAGCCGGATGGATTCCGGAGATCAGCGCTATACGTTTGACTGCAGCTACATTGGAGCCGTTGAAGAGCCACGGTTGACGATGTGACTGCTCTGTCCCTGAAGCAGCTCGGAAGCATTTGGCCGGTGGCACCATTTTGTCATTTCAGCACAGTTCACGACAAGTGTATAAATATTCCCTCCAGTTAAACTTATAGCCATGTGTTGATGATGACTGCATTTTCATCCCTATCAAGCAAGCTGTGAGGTGAATCAAAGCATTTTGAAATGTCTAGGGATGCGAGATGTTCGCGGAAACGAGGAAAAATTGCGTTTTTTCAAACTTAGTTTCCGTGCTTAAAGTAATTTTCACATTTTTGTCAAGTACTGTAAAATAATTCCTATTGCAAAAATATGAGTGCAAATTTGTCCGGATTTTAACACAAATTGGATATTGATGACTCAAGGCAAGCTTTGAAGAGTGACACTGTGGTATAAATTGACTGTGTGCAGAGCTGTAGCTTTAATAGCATATCCAGCTGTTAACATTGTTTGAAAATGGTGACCAATAACACAAAAGTTGAGTCGAAAGTGGATACAACAAAGATTGTTGCTGGGATAAAAATATCCATGGTGGTTGGGGTTGGTTGGTCATAGAAGCCAATAAAACACCATTATAGCATGACAGCTACCTTACAAAATTAAATTACTTAAATTAAAGTTTGAGTGATATCATCAATCATCGTAGCTTAACTACCACTTCATTCTTCTATATACCTAGATTAGTATCCTCTATGGAAAACTGAACAAGTTATGCGAGTGAACTTACTTTCTACATATTTCTATGAACATGATGAAAATACTGATATGGGATATGCGATCTCCTGACCAAAATCAAGATTAGAAAAAGCTATATGAGACACTGACATTGAAATTTTTCTACCCCTGCCAGTGATTGTACATAATTCTATTGTAAGCACACTTATAATACTTGGTTATTTTTTGACAATTAAAAGGTTTTGTATGGCGTTAAAATGCACCAGATTGCTTGAAATGCTATCCCAATCTTAAAAATATTTCTGGGAGGTGATTCCGCAGACCCCCTTGCAACCTTATATTCTTTTATTTTCCAAACCCTGCTCACTTCCCTGAATATGATCACTGAACAATAACAATGTAGGCTTCGCTGTATGTCCCAGTCAGTGTTCATTGATCTCCTGGTACACACACTTACTTTGGGTAAAAATTACCCTCCAAAATCTTTGTTTCAGCAAAAGGCAAAAGTCATAATAGTTGTTCTGTTAGGCTTTGCTGAAAAGTTCCCTGTGTTTCGTTGTAATTCAGTGCGAATTTGCTTGCTAGTCTTTGGTGGCGTGAGATGGAAGCCGCTCATCGGTCATTAGCGTCGGAGCGCATCAGAATGCAGATCAGCTACAGATCCATTCATCCCCTAAGAAAGGCCTGCCTGATTCCAATTTCAGTCTTGTTTGCGGTGATATTGTGGGAGCCCACTTCTCCGCTGTAAAGGAGTCTTTCACATACGAGATCAGAGGGGATAATTGCATTTAAGTGAACCTCATTTACGACTGGCCGGAGCAATTACACAAACCGCGGTTTCTGGGCTTTTGCAAAGCGAGGGAGCAGCTGACGGCGTGCGAGCCTCCTTATTGAATTTCTTATAAAAGCTCTAGATTGACAAGGGTTGGAGTATTAAAAGTATTGCAACAATTTACGAGTTGCATTTTTAATGAGTTTCAACTGTTTTCATCTGTGCTAAAATTTGCATGTAGAGAAATGGTGCAATTAAAAACGACCGTTAAAAAGAAATAGGGGTGGGGGGGTCATGTAAATTGCTCTTCCGCCATCAGGTGCAACAAAGCCGCAGCATTTTCTTTGCAAACTCCCCCCCCCGCCTCTTGCTTGCTGTTTTATTATTAATATTATTCCAATGCCAAACTTTTTTAGGCTTGCTCAGTCGGGTGCTTTAATCTATTTTTGCTGTAAATGAATGAATTTTTAAAGAAGACTGGCTGGCTGGATCTGCGGATTGCGGTTGGTGGTCTGTGACGCTGAGCCCTGTTGTGCTAGCGCGCGGAGCTGGGATTCATAAGCAGAAACGGGGGGAACTTCCCCGGGGAGTCCCGACCGATCGGGAGCCTGTACAGAGGCGCGGAGCCTTCATGTCTTATTCATGCGCGAAAAAAATCATCCGCTTTACCGCTGCCTTTCTCAGCTTCTCGCTCAGAAATTGGGGATGCTGGAGAATTTTATTTTATTTCTTTATTTATTTATTTATTGTATTTTTTTCATTTTTTTTCCCTAGCCTTGCGTGGATGGTCAGATATTGAACTGTTCATCAGAGCGGGTGGCAGAAGCAAAGTGTCGGCATGAATTTATAATGAATTTTTTTTTTTTTTTTGGGGGGAGAGTGTGGGTAAGCTGCTTATTCTGTGAGAGCTTTTGGTTACCTGCCCTTAAATGTGTTTGGATCCATCTGCGTTCGTGTCTTTGGCTGCATAAATCATTGCTTTTAATACGTGTGCTCACTGAGTCTCTATGTTATGGCACTTGTAGTCTTGCACTTTGCTGGTCTTCCTTGGAAGCTTACTGTACATTTGCAGAACAAAAGGCCGCTAGATGGGCCTGCTGTACTCATAGGTGTGAGCAGTACCAAAGGCCACTTAATAGGCCCAATTTACATTCAGGTGTAGGCAGAACTCAGTGCCGCTAGAAAGGTTTACTTTCTGGTGTAAGCAATCTGAAGCTCTCTGAATTGGCCTACTTTCAGGTATAAAGAGTACTTGAGTACACTGTATAGGCTAACTATACATTCAGATTTAATTGGCTCTGGAATGCCATTCTTTCAGGTGTAAGCAGTACCAAAAGCCTGTGGATAGACCTGTTGTGCATTCGAGTGTAAGCAGTACCAAAGGCCACTTGTTGGGCCTACTTTTGGTGTAGGCACTAAATGAGTGCTTTGGGAAGGCTGATTGCACATTAATTTGTAAGCTAAGCAGTGCCGTGGATTTTCTTTGAGGTATAATGCAGCAGTACTAAATTATTATGCTTATTCCTACAGTCAGGTGCATGCAGAACTGAAGTTATAATAGGCCTACTTCAGGTGTTAGGAATACTGAAGTTTACTGCATTGGGCTACCCTGCATTTAAATGAGCTGCATTTATGCTATTTGTTGGGAAAAGTTCCAGATCTTGGTGTCCATGTTAAAATGAATAGCTATATTTTTTACATTCTGAATGGGGCGCAGTGGTCTTGAGTGTAAAGGCAGGACACATATTTTGAAAATAGAGGATGAAAGGAAAAAGAGACTGGTTCACTCAGGTCTGAAACACTTAGACAACCAGGGACGTCAGTCAGACAGTTTTGGTCACTTTTCATAAGAAAAATGTAGGCTGTATGCATAAGCCACAGTTTGCTGCCACTCATAGGCATAGCTGTTGATTATAGAATAGCCACTGGGAATGAGTGATCAGAGAACCATTTCATCCAAAGAAATGCCATTCATTAAGGCTTGTGGCCATACTTGTGGGGTGGGTGCAGGTCTGAGAACCTAGTCCAATTCATGTTTTTGGCCTAATTTAAATTGAAGTGTCTGGCCTATATCAAAGTTCTTGTATTTTTGAAAAGGCCCTTTCATGTGGAGGTTCGGGGTTCCAACTGACACTGCTGAACCCAGAGTGTTCCACGTATTATTTATTTATTTGTTTATTTAACCCTTATTTAACCAGGGAAGTCCCGTTGAGATTGAAATCTCTTTTTCAAGGGAGCCCTGGGGGTTGAGGTGGGGAGGGAGAGGGCAATTTTCAGCCAATTAGATCAGGGGATGATTAGGTGGCAGGTCGAAAGAGCCAGGTTGGGACTTTAGCCATGACACGGCGGAACCCCCTACTCTTATCGAAGAGTGTCATAGGATCTTTAATGACCACAGTGAGTCAGGACCTCGGTTTAATGTCTCATCCGAAAGTCGGCATCTCCTTCAGTACAGTATCCACGACACTGCACTGGGGCATAGAAGATTATTCCACTTGAGGGAAGATCGCAACCTACTGGCCCACCAACACCTCTTCCAGCAGCAACTTGGTTTTCCTATGTGGTCTCCCACCCAAGTACTGACCAAGCCCACACCTGCTTAGCTTCAGCCACGCGGCTGAAGCAGATCGAATAGTGGTATGGTGGTATTTCTGACTGCCAGTCTTGTAAATAAAGAAGTCTTTTCCATGAAGAATTGAACAGCACCCTTTCTTCCTCACATACTTTTTACTCTTAAATTAAGATCAGTTATTTCTGTAGTAAAATTCAGTTTCGGTAACGGATCCATATCGTGACTCCCAAATCGAGCTACGTGTTGTATCCTTAGTTTCCTGCCAATACCCAGCCCTAATTAGGACCTGGTTTCCGTGGTTACTTGCCTGTGCTTAACAATGCACCTAATGAGTTGCGGTGTTTTGTAAAATGTCTTGGGATTTTATTCGAATTAACTCATTTTGGAAACCAGCTGTCATTTATCAGTGATGTTAACAAATAAAACTTGGGAGAATTTACTTGCCTGAAAATCTTTAGTTTTCATTTTTCCCTTAAACAGTCCAGGTGGAATTGAAGCCTGGCCGCGCGATTCCTGAAGTCCTAAGATGTGTGGAGGCTGAGTACGTAAGCAAGGCTTAATTTCCAAAGTTGAGCTCAGTTAGCGTAGGATAATGTAGTGCAATGCTGTAGAATCAATATTAATTTTAGATGTGTGAATGTGCTATGTGGTTAACTGATACAGAAAAGAATATAATTCTTCGTCCTAATTACAAAGAAATTATCAATTGGGCTGCTTGGCTTTTATCACCTATAATATCTGTGAGGACTGAGTTTCACTTGAGCATGAATCCCTGAGTTTCAGAATTGCGATAGAATATGGAGGTGACCGCGTCGCACTGGTGTCAGAGGTAAAAAATTCTATTTATTTCAGGAAAATTTTTATAAACTCACTTTTAAAGTTGTGTAGGGTGGGTCATGACATGGCTGATATGGACTTGTGCTGGCATCCTCCCAGGGTGTTATATCGACTTACAAACGTCCTCTATGTTTCAACTGGCAAGAGGTAAAGTACAGTGGGGTGCAAAATTTTGGGCACCCCTGGTTTAAATGTCTGTTTCAATTAATCTCCAAGTGATTTAAAGCAAACCTGAACACTAAATGCTACAAAGTTAAACGTGACACCTTTCTGCAAATTTAAAAGCAAGGTTTCGTTTTATTTTAATTTTTCTGAGTTTTTATATGATAAGAAAGGAAAAAGGGCCCTGTGCAAAAGTTTGGGAAACCTTTTGGATTATTCTTTGTTACCTTTTAAGAAGATGATTATTAAGGCCCAGACCCCGGTGATTTACTCGTTAGGGCTTCAGTGAGTCAGGTGAATATAATTCCAAGGTTGAACTATATATTCTATAGCATTTATATAAGTAACTCCATGCCTTCTAAAGTATCTAACTGTGGTGGCTGTTGTGTCTGGTGTTAAAAACCATGTGTTCCTCTAAACAGTTGTCCAACGATGTCAAAATTAAGATAATTCACGTCCACCAACAAGGAGAGGGCTACAAAAAACTCTCGCAACATTTCAAACTACCCATTTTTACTGTCAGAAACATCGTAAGAAAGTGGAAAATAAATGGAACAATTGAAGTCAAGGCAAGATCTGGAAGACCGAGAAAAATTTCAGATAGAATTACCCGAGATCTGGTGAGAAATGCTTAGAAGCTGCAAAAAAGAGTAGCAGACACAGGTCTAGTTGTTCACAGCACAACAATGCAGCGTACCTTAAACAACAAAGACGTACATGGCAGAGTTGCAAGAAAGAGGCCTTTCCTACAACCTCAACACAAAGTTAAGCGTCTGAAGTATGAAAAAGAAAACCTTGAGAAACCTCAAGCCTATTGGAACAATATGCTTTGGACTGACAAAACCAAAATTTAACTTTTTGGCCACAACCAAAGAAGGTATGTTTGGAGAAAAAAGGGTGAACCATTTGTAGAGAAGAACACGTTGACAACTGTTAAGCATGGAGGTGGATCCATTATGCTTTGTGGTTGTGTAGCAGCTGGGGGCACAGGCAATATTGTTGCTGGTGGAAGGAAGAATGGATTCCACCAAATGTCAAGACATTCTAGAGGCTAATGTTCAAAGCTCAGTCCACAAATTGAAGTTTAAGAGACGTTGGGTATTCCAGCAAGACAATGACCCGAAGCATAGCTCAAAATCCACCATGAAGTACCTCCAGGAAAGATGGATGAATGTTTTGGAATGGTCATCACAGTCCCCAGACTTGAATATTATTGAAAATCTGTGGAAAGACCTCAAACATGTCGTGCATGCAACAAGGCCAAAGAATATTTCTGAGCTAGAGATGTTCTGTCAGGAAGAATGGGGACAAATTCCAAAGACAAGAATTGAAAGACTCTGCTGGCTACAAGAAGCATTGGCAAGCTACTATAGCTGCCCGAGGAGGAGTTACAAAGTGCAAGTTGACAGGGTTCCCAAACTTTTGCGCAAGCCCTTTTTCCTCGTTTCATTATTTTGAAACTGTAAAAAGTGAAAAATAAAAATTATTCTTGCTTTAAAATGTGATGAAATGTGTTATGTTTAACTTTGTTGCATTTAGTGTTCAGGTTTGCTTTCAATCACTTGGAGATAAATTGTAACAGACATTTAAACCATGGATGCCCAAATGTTTGCACTCTACTGTAGATATGGCCCATTTATCAAAGCGTAGGCTGCATCCTTCGTAGGTTGCATTTTTAGGCTGCTACATCATCGCAAGCTCTTCCATTGTGAAGGTGCTTTCAAATAGAGCCAAGAAATGTGGAGTTCATCTCACTTAAAGGTGGAAACAAAGTGTAAACGATCTGAGACTGCGGCCTGATTAAGTTGAAGGCTGCATTATTCTTCTGTATTCGAAAGCGATTTCACAATGGAATAGCCTGCGATGACGTAGCAGCCTAAAGATGCAGCCTGCAGTGCTGCAGGGTACACTTTGAGAAACGGCCATTGACACAATTTTCATTTTTGGGTGAACTGTTCCTTTAAATTACAAACCTCCTAGCTTGCAAGGAAAAGCTATTTTGTTGTTGGCCATCACAGTGTCCGCTGGGCATATTCTTTTTTTCTGTAAAGAGGAGATGTGAAGTGATAAGTAGGGCAATAAAATGTTGTGGACTTCAGCTGTTTCGGGGGTCAGATCACTGGTTTGGTCAGAGCAATCACTAGTGATCAGACGTATAGGGTCTCTGCCAGTGTAGAAATGGTGGCTAGCTTGTTTGCGGGTCATGGCATCGAATTAGATGGTTAGTTAATTTTGCTTTTACATCTTCGGACCATAATATCTTTAGCTTGCATATTTAGCCAACAGTCCAGGATTAAATGAAGCTGTTGGTAAAGTAAGAGTGTAATACTAATATTGATACTAAGTGACCTTGGTCACCAACATTGCCTTGCTGTTGGACATCCTTGAAACCTGTGCTCTGTGAAACCACTTGCCCCCTTAGACCTTGTAAACAGATCTTGGAGTGTACTAGCTCATAAAAATTATTTATAATTTGTGTAATATTGGAAAGAGTCCAAAACATTGCCAGTATTAAAAGATGGACAACCCAACAGCTACCCAAAAGTGAGGCCAAAACGTCTTAATCACCATCTAGTGGCTGGCTGTAGTACAAGTTATAAGCCCGCCCCCTCCATGTTAGTGGATGGGACATCGGCCTCACTGAAATATTTCAGTACAAGTCAAGTAAGTTTTTTTTCGATGATGGTCTCTGTCATTTTAGGTAGTTTTTACCATGCCGATATGTTCAATTGTCCTTTTTACCTCTGCGAAGTGGTTACGTTTTTGCTCGTGTTGATCTGTCTGTCTGTTTGTTTGTCTGTGTACAGTATAACTCGAAAAGTAATGAATGGATTTCTCTGAAATTTTGTTGGTGATTTGCTATTACATCAAGAGCGGACCCTATTGATTTTTACCATAATTGGTCAAACAATATGGCCGCCACAGCAGTCATCTTGAAATCCTATGACGAGTGATAACTGAATTTCGCTCTCACTGGTATCACTCAAATTTTGTGGGTTGATTTGTCTCGCATCACGGACTGAACCTATCCATTTGGAATGTGCTGCATCGAAGAGTATTGCCAGCATGGGAGCCATCTTGAAATCTAATGTTGCAGGTAGATTAAATTTCTTATGAGCCATGTTCTCTCAGCAAGATTTCGACTGTGCAGCCTTGGCGGAGGTTTGCACTCTAGGAGTGCCTCCAGTTTCGGATAAGTTTTGGTTAATTTAGTTATTTGATACAATAAAAAGGGGTGTAAAGTCATGATTGACAGTTTTGATTGACAGCTTCTCTTAGCGAAGTTGTCGCCTTTTGATTTACTTCCGGGAATTGTACGGAGCTGGAGTGCGACCATGGAGAAGAGGTATAATGTTTACATTGCACATGCATAAGTTGCTAGGTCAAAGTTCAACAGAATATACCCCTTTGTGATTTGCAAGTCTGACAAAAAAAAACAAAACGGTCTTTGCTCTGAACATGGTGTCATGTACTGTTTGCTGCAATGCTACTGTAGAAAGGTAGAGCATGCTAGCTAGCTAGCAAGTTTAGCGACTTTTATAATGGGTCACTGCAGATAGTAACAGAAATTTATGGTTAAAAGCTCTTTATTCATAGACAATGTATTAGCTAGCTAAGTAGTACGGGGCATTAGTTAAGCAACTAACCACCAAGGACCAGGACAACAGTAAAAATATTTTAGCGTCATGCAACTGGACTGGTACTGAGATAAGATCTGATCTATAGAACCTATTAACAAGCTTTTAGTTGTAGTAGAACCGGTCTGTTGGCTGTGTACATCACCCAGCATTTACCACAAACAGAGGGAGCCATTTGGGCTACGTAAAAGGTTCTGGTTACAAATAGGGTGGGTGTATGGGCGGGACCTCGATATCATGGCTCAAGCCCCTCAGTCACTACTGCACAGACTCTAGCTCCAATTGTGCAAGGTGGCAGCGTATGTATGAAGGATATTTTGGCTCCATTTTTGTACAGCACTAGGAAGTAGAGACGTGTCGTCCATCTTCATACTGTCTGTGGTCCGAACCCCGCTATAAATTTTCTTTAGGATTTCACTTCCGAAACCAGTAGGGAATCGGCAATGATGTAGTCGCCCCAGTACTCTCTAGCTTTGCCACAAGGGATATCCTACTTCTGCTTCTGTCATTGCACTGAGGTGAAGGGTTAAAATGCTTTGATGCTCATTTTGCATTTTACGGCAGTATGATTTTTACTTTACCTCTTCTGTTGAAAGAAATGTTATTACTGCATACAGGGTGTGCATTTCTCAATTAACTGTTTTGCATTCCTTTCCTGGCTTGATATTCCTTAAAAATAAAGCTTTTTATAGCACTATCCCCATGCTCATTGCTAGCCGAGAAGCTGTTGCTTCAAATTGGCCACTGACTTTTCTTTCACTCTCTCTCTCTCTCTCTCTCTCTCTCTCTCTCTCTCTCTCTCTCTCTCTTTCTGTCCCCCTCCCCTCATTCTTCCAGTTTCTCTGTTCTCTCCTGTCAAATAAAGCTGCAGATATCCCTAAAATATTGTAAGAAAAGTGGCACTATACTTTGCAGAAACAAAGCAGTGTGTGCTCAGCAGGGGTTCCACAGTCTCATTTCGGTGTCGTGTCTTGTCGACACGTCTCAAATAATTTGATGTGCCCACTGGCATCCATATTGCTGTAGTGTATAATTTACCCTATAGCTTATTCTCCCCTCTTCCTCTCCCAAGCTGACTACTTCGCATCCGTTTCTAGGGGGATGTGGGTGGTGGTCAAAGCAGCATTTGCAACACTGGGGAATTTTTGATATAAAAAAATGGCTTCTTATGTGTGAGTCACCAGTAAAAGCCGATCTGAGGGAGGGTGCTCCTGGGTATAGCGCTTGTGAAGTGTTTGTGAGAAGGAAATGAAATGAGTCTTCTTTTCATGACAGCCGAGCAGAGATCTGATCCTCCGATTTCACCTGCATGGGATACCTTTTTAAGCTCTTGCTGCAATGACTCTCGATTTTTGTTACGACCCACATAATTATGCAGTGAGAGTCAATCAATTTATATGATCTTGGTGACAGATTGCTTTTACAGTGCAGGCATGCAACTGCAATAATGCTGTGATGATAAAACGTTCCGACTAGGAGCTTAACAGAAGGAGAAAGCGCTTTGGTGCAAGTAATGATGTGAGTCGGAAATGGTGATGAATAAACTGATGTTTACTGAAGGGCAAACTTCTTGTGAGAGTTGATGTTTAAATAAGTATTGGCTTTGATTCATTAAGGTACAGATTAATGTATGTGCATTGCATGACTAAATTGGATTGTAAACTAGTCTTTTGAGCTGATTCATTAATTCAGGTCAGCGGGTACAACGGATGATCCCATTTGGACTGATTCAATCATTTTTATCTCTCTTTAATTCATTGTATTTTTAAAAAATTTTCTGTCACCAAGATCTTTGAAGGAATGGGTACGGATGCAAATTTTGCATTTATATCCATTTACCTACCAACTTCGGCAGTGTGGTAAGCTTTATATTTTTATTATATATAATTATAACTTGAGCAGCTAACCGTTGAACCGCTAGCTGCTCCAAATGAGAAGATTGGGCCATGGCTGGCAATATGGGTCCTCTAGATTAGAATTGCGCTCTGAACTCCTGCGCTCCTCCTTTTCCGGACTTATTCCTGAAGTCTGCCTGACCGCTGCTGGATGGAGTGTGACGTGGCCCTCCCTGTATCTTGCTCTCAGTACACGAAGGGCTTTCTCTCATTTGTCCTGTGTAGGTGGGCTGGGTGCATTTGAAAACACGCTAATCACCTTTTTATAGTCACACCACCTCTCCGTCTCAGCTTTATTTTATCAACAATAAAATTGGAGGATCAAAATGATGATGATGAAGGGGGGGGCAAAAACAAATTCAGCACACTGCCAAAACAACAGAATGAGAAGGAAAGTGATGAAATTAAAGAAGTACAAAGAAAAGGGAATCATCTTTTCGTGTTTGTGGGCAATCCCAGCTCTCTCACCTGCTCGGTTTAAAAAAAATGTTGTGATCTTGGCCAGGATATTAAATTTCCATTTGAAGCCTGTCAGTTGGCAGCTTTCAGCTCGATCACGCACTTGTGAAGCCATACCCTGCGCCTCTTTGGAAATTGATGGTGGGATTTATGAACGCGACTGAACATTCAGTTGGCGGTGCTGGGTGATTGGTGCCCTATGATAGGTCCTGAGCTTCAGGCAGCTGGTCTGATCCTGGGGGCCATTCCTGGAGGCCTTTGGTACATCCTGTCTGGGGTCAGAGGCTCAGCCTGGGCTGCTCCTTGCAGTCCTTATTACCTAACTAACGTGCAATTACAGGGACGGTAACAGCCATGAAGTAAAAGGCCCTTAACTCTGATTATTTTGGTTTTTTGTTTGGTTTTGTATTTTGCTGTTATTGATCTGGAATTTGTTGTATTAGCAGTGAGTTAGCATGAATTGTGTGTTGCAGCAGTCCTAACTCTGAAGATATCCGGTGCAGTTTTTTAAGAACTGTAGTCTTTCCCAGTGCAGTCTTAGCTGAAAAAAAAACAACGAATTCTGGCTGCTTTACACTCTTTTTGTGGGCTGAGATTCTTTTTCGTGATTCAGAAAATCCCAGATTGAGGCCAAACGCCTTTTTTATTTTTTCACTTTTACAAAAAGAAAAATTGAGTTCTTCTGCAAAAACAATCTGTAAGTAGCGCTTGGGCTGTGATACGGTTTTGAAGGAATGCCATACCCACACCATTCACTGGCACTTGGTTGCAAAAACTGAAATTAAAGTGCATGTGGTTAACATTAATTTGAGGGGGTTGGCATCTATGCTGAACTTTATGTGTAGGAAATTCTGTCCTCTGCACCTGTACCACTGTCTAAGCACTTGTGGACCTCAATGTTGCCCGTGTTCCCCTGCATGTGTGAATATGGTGCTGCGGCTGCTCCCCTCTCAGGGCAGCTCCCCTCCAGTTTTATCAGTATGTGGGGCATCTCCCACAGCTCTCTCTACTGGCTGGAGTGGAGAAGCCCTGACTTGTCCCTCTCCAAGAGAAGAACTGGGAGAAAAATTGGCTCGCCTTAGCCTTCTGCTGCCACTTGTGGACTTTGGAGAAAATTCCGACATTTTATTAACTGACCTCTTGATAACTGACCAAAAAAATGGAATTCTGTTTTTCAGTACTTATTTCAGTCCGATTTATGCAGAAACATGCAAGAATGAAGACAGAAGGAGAATTGTTTGAGAATGTAATCTTGGGTGAAGCAGAGTCCTGTAACTTTCACCTGCTGTCTATGAAAAGAAACGCTGGTTTACCAGCACGTCAGCTGTATTTGTATAATCATATGATCTGATTCTAGAAGAGATTGTGTTTTTTTTTTTTTTTTTTTTAAGCAGTCATGAAAAATCTTGCCAGTCAAGCAGGTGCAATATTTAATATTCCTCGGCACTGAACAGTGTAAGAAATGTGAGTGTGTGTTTTAGAATGTTTTAATTGGATGATACAGTGGGGTGCAAAAATTTGGGCATCCCTGGTTTAAATGTCTGTTACAATTAATCTCCAAGTGATTGAAAGCAAACCTGAACACTAAATGCTACAAAGTTAAACATGACACCTTTCTGCAAATTTAAAAGCTGGTTTATTTTTATTTTTATTTTTCTGAGTTCTGAGTAAATGACAAGAAAGGAAAAAGGGCCCTTTGCAAAAGTTTGGGAACCCTTTTGGATTATTCTTTGTTACCTTTTAAGAAGGTGATTACTAGGGCCCAGACCCAGGTGATTTACTTGTTAGGGCTTCAATGAGTCAGGTGAATATAATTTCAAGGTTGAACTATATATTCTGAAGTAACTCCCTGCCTTCTAAAGTATCAGACTGTGGTGGCTGTTGTGTCTGGTGTTAAAAACCATGTGTTCCTCTAAATAGTTGTCCAAGGATGTCAAAATCAAGATAATTCACTTCCACCAACAAGGAGAGGGCTACAAAAAACTCTCACAACGTTTCAAATTACCTATTACCTGGATTGACTTAATTGGCAGAAACGCAGAGAACGCTCTCTTTTCTATTGGAATACCTATTTCTACTGTCAGAAACATTGTAAGATGGGAAAATAAATGGACCAATTGAAGTCAAGGCAAGATCTGGAAGACCAAGAAAAATTTCAGAGAGAATGGCCCAAGATCTGGTGAGAAATGCTCAGAAGAACCTACACACCACTGCCAAACAGCTGCAAAAAAAAGTAGCAGACACAGGTCTAGTTGTTCACAGGACAACAATACAGCGTACCTTAAACAACAAAGACCTACATGGCAGAGTCGCAGGAAAGAAGCTTTTCCTACGACCTCAACACAAAGTTAAGTGTCTGAAGTATGCAAAAGAGAACCTTGAGAAACCTCAAGCCTATTGGAACAATGTGCTTTGGACTGACAAAACCAAAATTGAACTTTTTGGCCACAACAGAAGACAGTATGTTTGGAGAAAAAGGGTGAAGCATTTGTAGAGAACAACACGTTGCCAGCTGTTAAGCATGGAGGTGGATCCATTATGCTTTGTGGTTGTGTAGCAGCTGGGGGCACAGGCAACATTGTACTGGTGGAAGGAAGAATGGATTCCACTAAATATCAAGACATTCTAGGCTAATGTTCAAAGCTCAGTCCAGAAATAGAAGTTGAAGAGACATTGCATATTCCAGCAACACAGTGACCCGAAGCATACCTCAAAATCCATCATGAAGTACCTCCAGGAAAGACGAATGAAGGTTTTGGAATGGCCATCACAGTCCCCAGACTTGAATATTATTGAAAATCTGTGGAGAGACCTCAGACATGCCGTGCATGCAAGAAGGCCGAAGAATATTTCTGAGCTAGAGGTGTTCTGTCAGGAAGAATGGGGACAAATTCCAATGACAAGAATTGAAAGACTCTTAGCTGGCTACAGGAAGCGTTTGCAAGCGGGAGCGACGCTGTTTGGCTCCGTCTTGCAGGCGATTGTGTCCGGCCAATCAGTGCTAGACTTCGCCGGGCACGTATCTGCTGCATAATGTGAGTGACGCTTTTATAATATCGACGTACGGGGGGGGGGATTCCCCCTTTGTCCTCTCCTGGGGATTACCCCTGTATGTCCTCTCTGGGGGATTCCCCCTTTTGAACCCAAGCCAATTCATCCACAGGAGTCCCGAATCCCAAAAAACAGATGCCAGACCGCAAGAGAAAGTAGCGTGTAATCTGCAGCATAATGTGAGCGACGCTATTTTGCTCCGTCTTGCTGGCGACTTCGTGTTCCACTGAGCGCGGAATGTCAGCGGAGCGTATTCCCCTTGATAGTTACTTAGTTTTAGTTACTATAAAAACATTGGTCGCGTGACAGCCACCTTGGTGTTTATGGAAACGCCACAGCAACACCATAGCAACGTGATGACATCATAGAGGTGCATGTGATGACATCATAATGCTGCACGAAGTTACATAAAATAGAACCCGTGGATCCCCACGGGCAGAGTGCTATTATTTTTAAACTGTAAAGAGTGAAAAATAAAAATTTTTCCTGCTTTAAAATGTGATGAAATGTGTCATGTTTAACTTTGTAGCATTTAGTGTTCAGGTTTGCTTTCAATCTGACTGATGCTGTTGATCAACTAACTCCGAAATGAACAGGGAGGGTTCAGAAAGGGCAGAGGATGCATTGATCAGATTTTAGCTTTGCGGAACATCATTGAGCAGAGCACTGAATGGCAGAGAAAACTGTATGTGAACTTCGTAGACTTTGAGAAAGCCTTTGAAAGCATTCACCGAGAAAGCCTGTGGCGCATACTAAGATCATATGGTATCACAGAGGAATTAGTCCTTGTTATCAAGAGCTTCTACGATAACTTTACCTGCAGAGTAGGAAATGGCAATTTCAACTTCCAGGTGAAGACAGGAGTGAGACAGGGGTGCGTAATGTCAGCGCTACTCTTCAACATTGCCATTGACTGGGTAATGAGACAAACAACTAAAGACCTGAAAAGAGGTATTCGCTGGACCCTCTTCTCATCACTGGAAGACCTGGACTATGCAGATGACCTTGCTCTTTTATCCCATCCGCATCAACCCATGCAGGAGAAAACATCCCGTCTAAATGAATACTCTCAGCAGATTGGCTTAAAAATCAATCACAAGAAGACGGAAGTAGTGATTCTCAATATCTCTAGCCCATTACCGGTAAATGTAAATGGAGAAGACCTTTCAGTTACTGTGGAATTTATTTACCTGGGCAGCACGGTTAGGAATGATGGGGGAGTTGGGAGAGACATGACAAATCAGCTCAACAAGGCCAGGAATGCGTTCAGCCTGCTCAGCAATGTATGGAGGTCCCAGCAGTATAGAGTTTAAGACCAAGCTCAAGATATATCAGAGCTGCGTCCTCTCCACCCTCTTGTATGGCTCTGAATGTTGGAGGATGACCAGAAACGATCTCCAGAAGCTGTCAGGGTTTCATACTAAGAGCTTCAGACTCATACTTCGTATATTCTGGCCTAACACAATGTCAAACGAAGAGCTGTATGAAAGGTGCCATCAGCAGAGTATGGAAGATACACTAATGAGAAGGAGATGGAGGTGGATCGGGCATATCTTGAGAAAGGAACTAGATGACATAACAAGAACAGTTCTTCATTGGACTCCAGAGGGAGAGAGAGAACGGGGTCGTCCCAAGAACACTTGGCGACGGACTGTGGAGAATAAAATGAATAACCTCAACCAGACCTGAGGAGCTATCCAGAGACTGGCCCAAGACAGACGGGAGTGGAGAGCTTTTGTTGCTGCCCTACATGCCAGGAGGCATAATGGGCAATAAGTAAGTAGGTAAGTTTGCTTTCAATCACTTGGAGATTAATTGTGACAGACATTTAAACCAGGGGTGCCCAAATCTTTGCACCCTACTGTAGGGCTGGGACGATTTTCGATCAGATCGCATTTCAGCAATCGAAGGGATGATCGCGATTGGTTTTTTTCATAAAGCGATATTTTTAACCTGACACGCAGACACCCCCTAACTCGCCACACAGTTTCATGTCTCTGTCTGCGCTTTACCTTCTTTACGATGATGCGCATTGATATTTCAGTCTGCATTCATTTTCAATGGTAGAAAAGACGTTCCTAAACCGAAACAACCGAACTATCGGGTGTTTATCAGCCGAAGGTAAACTAAAAGCCAACTGAAACGAGCCTTATTGCAGAAACGAACTGCCGGCATTTCTACGCTAAAAACGTAGTGTCAATAAATTAATTAATTTCACTATGATGTTATAAATAAATTTTTGAACTCTATATTTCGAAACCCCAATATGTAACCCATCATTTACACCAATAAACTCACATCTCATGGGTCTACTTGACAGTCTTTATATCAAAATGAGATTGCACGGCTTCAATCTGGTTTTCACCGGCGGGATCACATTACCTGAAAGCGAAAGTTATCCGTATTCATGTAGGCAAGCATATACAGTAGTGCGTACTGTCCTCTATTTTTTAATATTACGACTGCACATGAGCCGCCGCTGCATGTGGACTTAGGTCGACATTGGCAGGTTATGGAAGTCAACCTGAGTCGACTGGCAGGATGAGTGTTAAGGCGATTTTTGACTAATTTACCGTCATAAAATGTTTAAAAAACTGCTTGCGGCAGTTTTACAGCCTCGGAGGGGTGATGAACCCGCAGGTGTACAAATGAATTGGTGGTCTGCCTGTCCTTCACTGGCACACGTCTTTTGCATAACCTGCAGATAGGCTGTGCTATGTCTTTAGGCTCACCGTTGGTATCTGGGTAAAACCCATAATATGCCCAAATAGCAGATTTAGCTTTCTTTTTTGATACCAAGTTGCTGTCGGCCATGCTGACAAGTAACTAGACAGATCTGCGTTCCGTGATGTAACTCCGCCCACCCCCTCTGGCGATTGGATCGCTCCAGTGACCACGATTGGACAATATGAAAATAGACGATTGCCCAACCCTACTCTACTGTACATCTTATCATTGGTTTTCATTGGCTGAATGTTTTCATATCGAGAGCTGGCAGTTCCACAGCAGTTCCTGTGTCATTGCGTCACCATGTCACCGTCTCCACCGATAAACTCTCTCGCACAAAGCATTTCTGCACCTCCATCTTTCAGAGCAACTATACTTTGGCCTGCATTTATTCTACAAACAAAACCAAAATGTTAAAGACTTTTCTCGCTGAGGTTAGTTTCTCGACATCCATATCGAGTTAACTGTGTGGGAGTTTCGGCCATTGGAGTTTGTGTTTGTGTTCATTGATTTGTTTAATGTGATGTTACATTCGCTGCCGAACTTTGGCTATTCGCCCCTCACTCACTCACGAGGCTAGCAGGCAATTTTGTTGTGCTTCCTGTCTCTCATCCCTGAGCGCCGTTTTGCTAAAAGGTGCCGTGTACAGTCCGCTGTTGGAGAACAGATGCGCCTACGCATAGAGGCCGAGTCATCCTCTTCAGCTACCGTACTATAGCTGCTATCGAGTGACGCATCTGCTGCGTCTCTTTTCCACAAACATATCTGTCGCCGTGCGCTATGATGCACTAAGGTTTCGAAACCTCTCATATATTTTTTCTTTTTTCATAAAAAGGTTGAAAGCCTCTTTAGAGAACACTGAAGATTACAAATTGCCCCTGCATGGCTAGCTAGGCTCTTGAGTGTTTTGGAACCTCTTTTGCCTGCTCAGTGCTGTAATATGAAAATACCAGCGGAAGGGAACTGGAGTGATCATCGCAGTAGGGCTGAATCTGGGCTCATGTATCCTGTATATTTTTAAAATGTGTTTCTTATTCTTTTCTTGTGGAGGTGAGCAGGGTTTGGTTTCCTGAGTGCACAGCAGTGTGGCTCTTATCACAGCTAAATGAACTTTTTATCGCTAATTTTTTATTTTTTCAGGTGAGTTGCCTATCATTGTACCTTCAGGTCAACTACAAGCATTAGTCAGTTGAGGCTAAATCAGCAGCTGTGAATATCGAGTCTAGCCAACATTTTAAATATAGGGTTAATCTGTGATTCAAATGAGAGGTAGGGAGCGACTACTTCGGATATGTTCTTTTGAAGAACAACGCAAAGATGGATCAAACTGCTTGTTGCCCCATCTCACTGTCTCTCTGTGCTAATTACGGGGAGGAGTGATGGCTCAGGATGAGACTGAAGCCTCTTACCACGACCAGCACTCGAACCGCAGTCCCACACTGCTGATCTACGGGCTCTGTGCCACCCGTCCCTCCCCACCCATAACTCACCCATCACCTGCCCGTCGCCCCCACCCATCACTCACCCATCACTCGCCCATCACCCCCACCCATCACTCACCCATTACCCACCCATTACCCACCCATCACTCACCCATTACCCACCCATTACCCACCCATCACTCACCCATTACCCACCCATCACCCACCCATCACTCACCCATCACCCCCACCCATCACTCACCCATTATCCACCCATCACTCACCCATGACCCACCCATCACTCACCCATCATCCACCCATCACTCACCCATCACCCACCCATCACTCACCCATCACCCACCCATGACTCACCCATCACCCACCCATCACCTGCCCATCACTCGCCCATCACCCACCCATCACTCACCCATCACCCACCCATCCATCACCCATCACTCACCCATCACCCGCCCATCACCCATCACCCACCCATCGCCCCCCACCCATCAACCACCCATCACTCACCCATCACCCAGCCATCGCCCCCACCCATCACTCACCCATCACTCACACATCACCCACCCATCACTCGCCCATCACTCACCCATCACTCACCCATCATCCACCCATCACCTACCCATCTCCAATGCCCCCTACTTGCCTCACTTCGAGTGGGTTGAGACGGGAGGCTGGGGGGCTCTGGGTGGGGGGTGTCAAGTCATTTTATTCCAGTTCCTTCTAAAAATATTTTGATGCCTTCACTTTCTAGCTGCATTCACTCTCCCTATTAAAATTCAGAAGCGGAAGAGGCTCTTGGGGTCTGAAAGCCAGCCTGTTTAGTGGGGGTGGGGGAGGACGGCATGCTTTTAGTGGAGCTCTGCAGTTTAATAGATGAACGAGTTCAGTCAGCCATCGTCGCAGTCCCTTTCAGTAACTCGTCATACACATCCGATTATTGGCGCCGCGCGCTAAATTGCGCATTTCATTTTCTTTTGTGGGGCCTCAAATAAGTCTGAGAAGGAAAGGAGGCCGTGCCGGAGCGGCGAGAATCAGAGAGTGGTGCCATTCTTTGTGGCGTTGCTTTCAATCCTCTTGAAAAGCTAGTTAAAATCTGATTATCCTAGCTAAAAAAATGTTCCTTGCCTCATTGTATTTATTTATTTATTTATTCATTGTGCTTTTGGTTCTGTAAGGACGTTTTGAAACTTCTTTCTGCGGTCTAGTTTTCACTAATGTGGGCTTTCTCGCCTCATTAGGGATGTTGGTGTACGGCTGTGCCTGTAAGCCTTTCAGGTGTGGTGCTGGTGGTTTGGAAGAGAGTGAAAGCAGATGGATAGGCGTGTGCTAGCAGAGTGCTAGTGCTATTCTCCAATGCACTGTGCAGTGTCACAGATACCCAATGACCCCAGGCCAGCTCTGCGCTCAATCTGGACCCTAGTCACTTTGCACCGGCCCGAATCGGTCCCTGGCTATCTGGGATCCCCTGGCTGTAGCAGGCACATGGGGGGGGAAAGAGCTCGGAAAATCCTGGGACATCATGAGCTGCCCAGTAGAGGATAGAGCCAACTCCTCCCCGTCAGGAAGTATGTAGTATCCCAGCATGCTTTGAGTTAATATCTGAAAACTCCTCAGTCAGTCGAAAGATGTTCGTCTGAAAGTTTGCTTGAGGAGCCTTCAAGGCTGACCTTCAAAAATATTTTTGGCCCATTATCACTTTGCCGTGTGTACTCGACGTACTGCTTAGTGCTAAGATGTTCGATTTAGGCTTGGAAAGTCCCTTTGGCAAATCTTGAAATGAGTCAGTCTTTTTCTCCTCATGGAAATTCGATTGTAAAACTAAATTTGAGACTAAAACAAGACTAGGGTTTTTTTTTTTTCTCTTTGAACTGCACCTGTGTCACTGTTTGAGAGCTTTAACCTCTGCATTTCGGGGAACGTGTCAGTATGTATGGTATAAACGGGTCCTGATTTACATTAGAGATCTGAAACCTGCGCCAGCAACCCCCAGTTTTGAGTGAGTCACGCCGTATGCAGCATGCCAAACGACACATGATATTCGCAAAGTGAGTCATCCGTGACCAAAAAAAGATGCCATCGAAAGTCATGAAATAAGTAAAGAGGTTTAACTGTCAAATTCCTGTCTGTTCTTTCATGACTATTAATGGTGAAAGTTAGATGACTAAAAATGTAAAGAAGCAACGTTCTCTCTATTAAATAAGTGTTAGAACATTATGGTGTTTTGTGACCCTCGACACCAAAACATTTTGTCTTCCATTATAAAATAATAAAAAGGTTAAAATGAAACTGCAATTCTTCTTAATTCTTGATAATCACGCCAAATAAACTGCTTCAACTTTTTTTTTTTTGCTGTTTTGAAGACCCTGAAAATGAAGGCGCGACCCCTGCTTCATTGTGCATCGTGCTAACCCTGATCTGCTAGCTCGTGCTATGCATATCGGTCAGGTGCCTGTGAGAATGCGGTGGGTCCATCGTCAGTTTGACTGACTTCAGATGGACTGTCCTATTGCCGGTCTTGTGGAATGGCACCAGGCAAGGTGTCGAAGAGGGGTCTTAAGTCTGTTAGGCCTACATGTTTTAATTAATGGCTGGAGGGTTTCCTGCGTGGTTTACATTTCAGTTATCCTGTCTTATTGGTTTCTTTTTGTTTTTTTGCTTTGTTTTTATTACCTTCATTCTTTTTTTTTTTTTTTTTTTTTTGTAAAGTACCTGGCGTCCCCATAGTTTCCCTGTGGTTTGTTCCATCTACTCTTGGAGTCACTGATGAAATTGCTTCAAACCCAGATCCTTCAATTTATGTCTGTCACCAGGATCATCCTTTTCTTATCCTCCAAAGGAGAATAAATTCAAAATTTGCCATCTATGAATTTTTGATAACCCCAGTGTTGAGGAGATTTTGAAAGAATAACGACATTCTGGTTTATCAACACAATATAGTAGGTCTAAAATGCTTAACTGCATTAAACGGGCATGGCTGCCTTTCGCATCATGAAGCCTGCTTTGTTTGTGCATGTTGATGATTAGAATACTTATGTTTGATGTTTGCCTAGAACTATCATCAATGATTGTCTGTACCCTGTAAAATAGTTATGAAAGCACCCCTGTGATTCCATCTACTTCAAAATATCTTTTGGAGATGCATTAACACCTGTGACAGAGCATTTAATAAGGATCTAAATCCAAGACAAGTAAGCCATTTTTTTCCTGAGAGTGTTGTGGATATATCTACAATCGACAATATCTACAATATGTTGCAAAGTTTTAATCTTTTGATGATTGTATTTTTGGATGATATCCATCATTGATTCAATTTGTGGACAAATGAATTCACCATCGAGGTTCGGGTAAAGGTCATGTTCTACTTTAAATGGCTCCCTGCTACTGCTGCTCACAGTTGATGATTTTATTGGCTGGCGCAGGGGGTTTTGTTGCTCTGAAAATCTGTACATTGCGGTGGCATTGCCTTGCACTGCTTGGTCAATTCATTGAGTGACAGGGAAGCCTTGTGTTTCATTGGCCTTTAGGCCTTAAGCCAGGAAGTGACCGTGCCTGTGGTCTAGCCTGTGGCCCATGCGTCAAATCAAGATGCTCCCAGATGGGCTGCTGTGCATTTTACTGGCCATTATGAGCTCAGTTTGTCTCTCAAAGGGCCTGCATTATCTGGTTTGGTTCCAGCTGAAGGTGGCCGTCTGAAGGTACCCCAAAGCCGGAACTGCATTTGACGGACGTTGACGGAGGAACTGTCGTTTTCGGGTGAAGTCCTAGTATTCATACATGCCGGCATCACATTCAAAAGCAGCGGACTCAAAAACCGCGATGAGATTCCAGACATTATTGTTATTTTTTTCACCAGCGATGAAAATCTTTTACCCAGTAGAGCAGGGTGTTGTTAGTATTCCTGGTGCATTTGAAAGGGCCAGCTGCTCTGGTAGAGATGTGGCTGCCTGATACAGTCTAATGCTCTGATTTGCGGTGGATCATGAGTGTTTGTCCCTTGGATACTAAGAGGAGCATTCTTTATTTGCTCGATTCTTGCGTAAATATTTATTTCAGTATATGTATATGTGTGTGTAGGCCTGTGTGTGTGTGTGTGTGTGTGTGTGTGTGTAGGCCTATGTATATATATATATATGTGTGTGTGTGTGTGTGTGTGTGTGTGTGTGTGTGTGCGTAACAAATATATATATTTATTTATTTATTGTTTATTATTTATTGCTTATTGTCATCGGCAGATATGGTGTCGGAGAGATAGAAATGTATAATGGCTGTTTTGTCCGGAGTCTGCAGCTTCGACTGTGCAACATGACCATCGAACCCCAGTTTCCCAAACTGGGAGCTCCCAAATCAGGCCCCTGAATCCATATCCAGCTCTGGTTTTCTCTCTGTCCAGGCAATTAAGTGAACAGTTATTGTCACTGATTGGTCAGACTCTGATCACATCGTACTCCCAGGTAAAGGGAGGGTGGAAAACGAGCAGTTCTCGTGAGTTGGGGAGCCTTGGACTGGATGTTGAATGAATTCCGTTATCGCATTATAATGCTTATGGTGCTTCAGTGTTTCCATCATTCTCTTCTCAGTTTTCACCTGCAACTTTTCAATGGTACATTTTTTCCTCTTTATTTTTGATGGAGGGGGAGATTGGTACAGAGATTAGTTGGGCCTGGGCTCCATTGTGGCTCCTTTAAGAAGGACAGCATTGGCCTGCCAGCTGCGTTACCAGACAAAGGCAAAGCTTGGCAAAGGTGAGCACTGGGATATGTATCTGTTCCGCGTTCTCCCATTCTGCTGTGTAGCTGCGCTCCAGAACATGCTAATCCAAGATATAAGCGAACAAGTTTTTTATCCGTCTTTTATCCTTGGGGGAGCACAAGATCTATTTGTAAAGTGTGTGAACTGAAAAGAAGTGGATGTGTGAAGGTATCGGGTGTTGTTTGTTGGGGGAATGAGAGTCTCCACATTAATCAGAGGCAGGTAATTCATGGGAAAAACATAGTGGTGCTGCTAAATGGTGCCGAAACCAAATTTTAATGAGGTTACTGAAGACTCGTGTCTCTCATGGTCACTCTACCATTGGAGGGGGGACAGAAAATGGTTTCGATAATTACTTCCAAACTGCGTTTAAAGAGATTACGAGGACATGGTCCTTAAAGTAGCCTGATGAAGTTTTTGAAGTTGTTAAATCTTTTGGCTTCCTTGCACCTTACATGACGACACCTCTCCTTTGAGCAAGATTAGATTACGGTCTCTGGTGCCATTTAAGGTATTCTTGGCGAGCTTGCTGCCAAGACGATTGTCGCTGTATGAAACTTGATGCAAACCTGAAAGTAGACTGGACTGTAAGCGATATCACTGCACAGCTCTACCGATTACTGGACAGAGGTAGAAGGGTTCAGAGTCATAGAACTGGGATTTTTCTTGTTTTTACATGCCGATAAGCTGTGAGGAGAGGAGTTGTCATGAAGAAGTATTGTTTCGCAATCACTGTTCAGGGAATTCCTGAAAGCCTACTGCAAAATTATTTCTTACCTTTTCCTCGACAGAATTTTGGCTGAGGTGCTTCTCAAATGTCCCTCTGTCCACAAATATCTACCAAAATGTTTCTGTTGGCATGCATTAAACTAGAATAGGAGGCAGTGAGCCAGAGGGTCAGTGATCCCATGGGGCTTAGCCTCGCTCCTTTTTGTTTTTAAACAAAGCCTCAGCTTGTATAGCAGGAGAGTCTAATTTATTCTGACCCTTTTACCCATGAATTAACCTTCCTTTATGGAGGAAGGGCCAGCCACGACCAGGGACTTCCTTTATAGTGCATATGTATGTGCAAAAGAAGATGCCCTGCTTATTTGGGATTTCGAAAAGTAAACACGACTTAAACCCTAGTCCTACCTCTAGGCTAATGCTTATCGAGGACCAGCATACAGGGAGATGGCTACTGGGGAACGATATATCGGCGGCCAGCAGGACTGGGGTTAAACACGCGAGAGATTAACTTCTTACTCCCTGGTTTTTGCTTGAATTTCCTATTAAGTTTGTTCAAAGTTGGACAAAGCATTTGTTTTACATTGTGAGACAATGTCATATTCTGGTTGCAGCGCTTCACTGAAGCTACATCACACTAATGTTGAGTGAAATATTCAAACCCACGATGCCATTTTTTTATGGCCACAGCATTACATCAAATGGAAAACGCACTGCCTGGCCATAAAAAAAAAAAAAAAGTCACCACCTGGATTTAACTAAGAAAATAGTTTGGAGCCTTCCATTGGATAATTACTGCTGTGATTAATATGTTTCAGCTGGCAACAAGTTATTTAACCCTGACTGATGCAGTGAGTGGCTTTTTATTTCTTAAACAACGATGTCGGATGACGTATCCTGTGGTCATTGAAAAGATGTTACTCTTTTTCGGAAGGGTCAAATTATTGGCCTGCCTCAAGCTAAGAAAACAAAAGCTCAGGAGATTGCTGAAACTACTAAAATTGGGTTGAGAAATGTCCAACGTATTATTAAAACATGGAAGGATAGTGGTGAACCATCCTCTTCTAGAAAGAATTGAAGTCGGAATAAATCTTGAATGATAGTGATTGGCTCGGTTAAATGTTAGGTGAGATCAAATCATAAAAAATCGACAGTAGAACTTGCAGGTATGTTAAATGGTGAAAGTAAGAGCATTTTCACAAGCTCAATGCGAAGAGAACTGTATTGGATTGGGACTAAACCACTGTGTAGCCTTAACCACTTATCAGTGAGGCTAATTTGGGGTCAACAAAAAAAAAAAAGGATTCTATTAGCTAGGGAGCATAAAGATTGGGCTCTGTAGCAATGGAAGAAGGTCATATGGTGTGATAAGTTCAGATTTACCCTGTTCCAGAGTGATGGGCGCATTAGGGTAGGAAGACGGGCGAATGAAGTGATGCACCCATTATGCCTAGTGCCTTTTGTACAAGCCTTTGGGGGAAGTGTTATGATCTGGGGTTGCATCATTTGGTTCGGTCTAGGTTTAGCAATGATTTGTGCCCAAAAACTTAGGTTTGCAGACTACCTGAATATACCGAATGACCAGGTTTTTCCATCAATGGGCTTTTTCTTGCCTGATGGCGTGGGCATTTTCCAAGATGATAATGCCAGGATTCATGGGGCTCAAATTGTGAGAGCGGTTTAGGGAGCACGAGACATCATTTTCATATATGGATTGGCCACCACAGAGTCCAGACCTTAACCCCATTGTGAGCCTTCGGGATGTGCTGGAGAAGGCTTAACTTAGCAGTCCAACACTTCCACCATCAATACAAGATCCTAGCGAAAAATTAACGCAACTCTGGACAGAAATAAATGTTGTGACATTGCACAAGCTTATCGAAACAATGCCAAGGCGAATGCATGCTGTTATCAAAGCGAAAGGCAGTCCAATGAAATATTGGAGTGTGTGACTTGTCTTTGGCCGGGCAGTGTATTGAGATCTTGTGCATAATTTTTTGCACTTTTCCCTGTAATTCAACAGGGCATATTTGGGATCTTTGGAAACCTTGGGATCTCCACTAGAATTTAAAGTGGGCCTGAAGTTCCATTGGTTTGAATAAAGCAGCTGCGTTTTATGAGTCTATTAGTGGGATCGCAGATTTTCCAGGCTTAACGGGCTTATGCATGTGTGCGTGAAAATTTTCATGTTGATTGTGATTACATAGTAAAAGCAATGATGTCAAGTCATTGATGAATGTGTCCTGTCTTGCCTTGAGTGTCCCTAAAATATTTTCCTATTACAGTCAGTTGTGTGCAGTTCTTTATTTGATCAGACAGAAGTGGTTGATTTGTGTGGTCAAACAAATTGAAAAATCTGTGGCACCATAAAATAGAACTTTGGAAAGTAGACTGCTCTCTATGCCTGCGAACAAATCACAGCAGTGATGTTTTTTGCAAAAATGCACGGCTTCTGGCCTTCTATTACTCTATTGTCAACCTGCATCATGTACCCAATTATGCATTTGAGGATTTATGGTTTCATTCTGTTCTGTTTGGGCATTTTAAAATCATAAACCAGTTTGAACTTGCCAGAGAGATGGCAAGCATCTACAAGCCAAATCTGTGCTGATGAAGTCAACACTCTTTGCTGGGGTCTGGCTCTCTGATGCTAGGCTGGCCTCGAATGAGCCAGTTTGAAGCAAATGCAGTACCTGACCTGCTCCTTCAAACTTGATCACTGATCACAACTTGGATAGTATATGTTTAATACCCTGCACTTATGTGGGCTCTTGGCTGCGCATTGGACTTTGAAGCGGTCCTTATAAGTTGGCCCCAGGTTTCTGACATTACTACCAGAATCTGAGATTCTTGAACTTGGCTGTCTGTGTATTGACGTTATCCCAGTGAAAATAGATAAACTTGGGTGTGAGCATAAGTGGAACTCTGTTGAAAAGGGGTATTTTGAGTTGACTGTTTTGAGGAAGGAAAAGGTTTTGTATTCCAAGCAATGTGCTCTTGGATTCCATCATACTGTATTGGTGCGTGGAGTCGCTCCCAGGGTATGGTTTTTGAATTTTGAAACAGAAACATGCGCTTTTTCAAAAGGTGATATCTGGGCTTTGTCTTGGAGACCAGTCACATCTTAAGTTTGTCAGTTTAGGTTGTGCTCGCTTCACTGAAGGGTTTCTCCGCGTTTTTATTTACTCAACTGGTCGTTGACCAACTGAGTTATTAAAATAGTGAAAACTGTCATCTGGAACCAATTCAACCCGCAACTATTAGCGGTCACAAATATTGCTCAAATTTGACAAAACTTTGTATGAAACATCTTTAGCACATTAACTAGTTTGGAATTGCATCTCAGCCCTGCATCCCCAACAGTGGTGGTTGTATTAAAAAACTGAAGTTGTCTATTTTGGTCCTTTCTAATGTGGATCAAGAGCTGAAACTTGGTGTGTAAGTTGCATGCAGCATGTCTCAACATACAAATTAGGAGTTTTGACAATCCGAAAAATGGCCGTGGTGTGACATTTGACATCCCTTCATGCATAAACACCTATTTGCATAAGCTGTAACCTCTAGCGGTCACAGATAATGATTAAAAAAAAAAATAATGAAACTTAGCAGGCAACATCTTTCGGACGTGAACTAGTTTGGGGTTTCATTTCAGCCTTGTACCTCACTTTCCTATGGGCGTGGCAGGGTGGCAGGCCAGTTGAGATTCAAGGTTATTTGAACCTCTGGTCTGTAGATCTGCCATTTTATGTTTTGCTGTATTGATGTCCTCAAGGTTTTTTAGCGTTTTTAGGGGCTGGATCCCGAATACTGAAATTAACAATGAAAAAAAAAATCCTATTCGGAGAAGTTTCAAAAATCAGGGGTTTTGATTCGATTGACCTTAAATATTAAATGTGGATGCGTGTATCGCACTTTGATGGATAGAGACGGGCATGAAGAGGCATTGAGTGGCGGAGAGCGGATCATTATGAGACATATTTATACCATACCACACCACACTATCTAGTGCTTGATGAAGTCCTATAAAAAGTAGAGATGGTGTAGAGAAGAGACAAACAACTAAAGGTACTTTGACTGGAAAATTCTGTCACGCTAGAGATGACAGTTGTATGACACACCCTGCCCCTTACCCATAAAAGCCAATTATCTTTTTTATACAGCTGAACCTGGAAACGTATCTAGCCAGTCGTGTCATTGAATTGACACAAACATGCGGTGAAGACTCACAACAGTTTCAAACCTCATGATTTCAACCAATTTGGCTGTTTTTTATTCAAGTGCTCTGGTGGAATGAGACCATTGAGCGTAAATCATTCAGTTCAGTGGGATGAGCTAATGGCATCATGTCACAACACACTGTAAAGGAAGTTGGTATCACGAAACCATGCTCATGCATAGAAATATAACCGGTGGGGGGCAAATGTTTTAAGTGTTATTTTTGGGCAAAATCACCAAATCTTTTAAGCAGAATTTATCAGATTTGGCTGGTGATTCTTAGGCCTACATACAGTTTCTGTGTCCGAGTGACCATTGAAAGTGAAGTTTTGGCTCTCTTCCCATTCATTTAGGTAGGAGCTTGGTCTCGTTAACCTGAAATAACTTCCCAGGGGCATTGCCAAGATGGCCGCTAAGTGGTGAGACTTGCCTGTAAAAACTTTGTTGTGGGTGAAACATTATCTGGAAAATACACAAGTTTTATTATTTTTCATGAAATAAAACACAATGTTTTTGTTCGGTTACGTGAAATTGACCGATCGAAGGAAAAACTAGGTTTCAGTTTCAGCTCACTGTTAATTGAACATTCCAGTGTTGATGTGATGATTACTGGTAATGGATGGAAAGCGATTGCATTCAAGAGGGGTGGGGAGAAAATAAAAGCAGTGTAAGTAAACCTACACTTAAAAGCGTTATAATGAAGCCTTGCCACTTGCCAGGCTGTCGCACGCTGTTGTCCTGCTGGCGGTAAATTGCCTCCCCTCCACAGCGATGTGTGTCTCGAGGCTTTTCCTTCCTCAGTGGGAGAGAGTTGCCACCCGCCACTCTCCCGCCGAATGACTCTGCATGATTTGCACTCCTAAATCAGTCCCGTCGCAGAAATCTGCTGCCTTCTTTCCCCCGCGACACCTCTGACTCAACACCTCATGCTAACCTCCCGCGTTGCTCCATCGCGCTGAACTTCCCTTTTCAGCTTGGCTGCTGGCGTTCTGCGGTCGCTTTCTGCTTTTATGAGGAACTTGGCTGAGAGTGGAGCTGTCGGCAGTGACAGTGTGACAGTGAGAGCCAGCCGGGGGGGGATGTTCCTGGAGGCCCGCGATTGGACCAAGGGGGGTCAGGTGACGCTTCGCTGCTAACCTCCTGTGCCCAGACGAGGAGGTTGACTGCTGCCGAAAGCGGTTGGAATTATCAGGAGTTCGATAACCCCTTCTTTGTCAGCCCACTGTTGAGTCCGCATGGAGTGCAACTGCAGCTCGGAGCTACAAATTATGCGGTAATTGGAAGTTCTGAAGTACAAAGCAGACTCCTAAGACATAATTTGATGGCTCTCTCCTGTTACACAAGTGTTAGCAGCTGGTTCTTTCTAAGAGGGAGAGTGTTTTGTGGTGACATTATTTCTGAAAAGGACATTGTGAGGAGTTCTGGGAGAGAAGGAATTCTGGGCAATTTCAGCAGTGCTTCAGATACTGAGGGGGAAATGAAAGTTTCCAGATTGTGAAAAGTGTGGGCTTCATATTTTGAAGTGAGCTGCGCATAGATCAATTTATTTTATCGAAATCTATTTATGAATTATGGTCTGCATTTAATTTATTGGTTCATCTGTATTTTTTTTTTAGTCTGTCACAGTTGTCTGTTCATTACTGATATCCTGAGCCCAGCCAATGACGAATTAAAAAAAAAGTATGCACTCCCTTATCATCCCAGCTCTCAGAACTGTCTTTATTTCTGAAATCTGTTTTTATGAAAGATATTTGTGCTGGCGGAGGGGTTTCCTTAAAATCCCTGATAAATGAGTGTGTGAATGTGTCTTTGGTGTTGTTTTCTTTGAAGACAGGAATGCAAGTACTAATCTTACCATTGGGAGGTGGGTTCGAGTGGTCACTTGTGCTTTGTCTCCATGTCCCTCTCCGTACTGAGAAGGTGATCATCAAACTGATGTGGCCTCTGAGAAGAAGCAGGCCTCATTCGGCTGTGAGGATACCGATGACGGTTGTGCATGCGTGTGTCTTGTCCGGATGTCTGCAAGCACGCATGCGAATAAGAGGCAGATGTTACGTGCGTCTGTCGGACTGGGGGTGGGGGTGGTTTGGGAGGAAGGGGGACACGTGAGGGAGGTGGGTGGGTTTGCGACGGGACGATGGAAATGGGCGGCTGGGTTACAGAAGTGAGACGGTAGGACCGAGATGGAGGTCGATGGAGCGAGAGCGAGAAAACGCTTAATTGCTTGGAAGAAATCGCACCGTCAATTGAATTGACTGTCCTCGGGTTACTCTCCATTGCGAGTGATTGTATGGCGCTGTGACTCAATTGCTGCCCGCCTCTGGTTTTGGGGCCAGTCTAGACTTCATAAATGAAAGGTTCGGAAAATTTCTCCATTTTTTTTTTTTTTTTTTTTTTTTTTTTTTTTATATATAATTCAACCCCCCTTAAAGTTTTGGATAGAAAACTACCACACTTCTGATATAGTGCTACTCCTTAACAAGGAGCCTCTGCTACATTCACTGCCTTGCCTTGATCTGCCCACTTTGGTATGGAGGCACAAGGTCTCCTCAGTTAAAAGCGTTTTCTGAGAGCTGATTGGTTGTGACTGTGCGGTCACGTAGCCTTTTCCTTTCTCTGAATTTTCTAAAACTTTTTAATCACTCTTTTTTTTATCATTTCAGAAGTCTAATAAATACTGTATTTTGAAAAGCGAGTTCTGAAGACGCCTCTGGAGGATTTGTTATGCCAAGGCCCTGTGGGTTACTCCAGTCCATAAATGGAGGCTTGAAAACAGCACAGCCCATCAAATTGGATGTGGAAATGTGCTGCATTGTTTACACTGCCCCCTGGGGATTCCTCTAGTCTCCGGGGACTCTGATCTAGAGGCTTGGCTCGCTGCTTTATTGAGTTGTGAAGTCTGACAAATGGGGCCAGTCTGATTCCATTTATTCCTGTGGGCTCCTGATGCACTCTCACAGGTGTGTGGAATGTTCCGGACTTTGTTGACGGGTGTAGATTGCCCACTGGGCCCTTGCTGCGCCTACGGGAGCCTCCGGCTTTGTTAAAGGCTAAGAGTGTATAACTTATCCTTAGTTATTGAGAACCCTGTCCTCCTGGAGGTGAAGGCGTGACGGCTGCTTAAATGCATGTGTTTGTGTGTGAATGTTGCTCCTCTTTGCGTGTGAGTGTGTGTGTGTGTGTGTGTGTGTGTGTGTGTGTGTGTGTGTGTGTGTGTGTGAGTCTGGCAAGTCTGCGTCTGCATGTGTGGACTTTTTATAGTGTCTGTGTCTGGGATGCCTGTCTTTGTGTCTGCTTTTGTGCTCAAGTTGGTGTGTGTGTGTGTTTCTGTGTGTGTGTGTGTGTGTGTGTGTGTGTGTGTTGCTGTGTGAATGGTTTTGGGTAATTGAGCCTCTCGTGATTTTCCAGCACCTTCTACAGTTGAATTCAGAAGCAGTGCTGTACCTCCCTGTTAGTACTAGGATGATTCACTTCAAGTCAACTGAAGAAACGAGGTTTTGGCACCCACCATCTCAGATGTTATAATAAGTGTTCTGTAATCATTTTTTGGAAAATGTTGATTGATTTCATAAATAGGAGTTAATTTATATGGGCCGAGTTGGCCATTTTGACTGCGGATATATTTTTTTACTTTCAATAACTTTACAATTTTGACTTCAATTTTGATCAGCTTTGGCAGTATTACTGACTAAGGGACAAGAGGTCCAAAACATAATTTTGAAATTATTCAAAGTTTAAGAAACAACTGCTGGAAATATTGTGGACATGGCTGTATAAATGAGTTAAATGTTAATTTAAATGTTTTAAGAATTCTTCTTTCATCAGTGTGCACCATCTGATGGAGGTTCAGCTTCATTTTGAGATGGTCAGTGTCAGGCCTAGGTGATTTGAACCAGAAACGCCCCTCTGGCTGCAGTCAGCAGGTACTGCTGGAGTGGGCTGCACATTCACCTGTACAGGCTGAAGAATAGAGACTGCCTCCACTCCAGGGTCCTTCCCTGCTCGGAGCACTCATCTTTTTTATACTGCTGGAAGCTTTTCTACAGGTGTGACTCTCAGTATTGCAGGGAAGAGCTGCTGAAGGTTTTCAGGAACTCTTCTGCAAACCTTGACCATTGTGAATTCACTTCAGCTCCTAGAATTGCTGTATACAGTTGCAATCAAAATTATTCAACCCCCATTGCAAATTAGGTTTACTGGCAAAATTTACAAACTTTCAGCTGTTTGCAATGAACAGATCAAACAAGAATAATTTAAATGGCTCAATGCAACAAATGTTACAAATGGCTTCTCCAAATTCAACAAAATGCCACTTTTAATGACTACTGCAGGCTCAAAATTATTCAACCCTTTCATGACAAGCATCTTTAATATTTAGTAGAGCACCCTTTCGCTGTTTTGACCTGCTGGAGATGTAATGCATAGGCAGACGCCAGCTTTTGGCAGCATTCCCAAGGAATCTTAGCCCAGTCCTTATGGACAATGGCCTCTAGTTCACTAATATTCTGGGCTTTGCATGCTGCAACTGTCTTCTTCAAAATCTTCCAGAGATTTTTTATGGAATTCAAGTGAGGCGACTGTGATGGGCACTCTAGAATCTTCCCAGACTTCTTCTGAAACCAAGCCTTGGTGGATGTTGAGGTATGCTTAGGATCATTGTCCTTTTGGAAGGTCCAATGATGCCCAAGCGTCAACTTTCCTACAGACGGCACAACATTTTCTCCTTGCATATCCTGGTACTTGACTGAATCCATCTCACCCTCCACACTTTGCAGATTTCTAGTGCCAGAGGAAGCAAGGCAGCCACAGAGCATCAAAAAGCCCCCAAAATTCTTCACTGTACGCAGAGTGTACTTTTCAGCATATGCTTCTTTATTCCTCCTGCAGACATACCACTGATTCATAAGCCCAAAATATTCCAGTTTTGTTTCATCACTCCACAGAACAATATCCCCAAACTTCTGTGGCTTATTAATATGGTTTTGAGCATATTGGAGCTTGTGCTTTTGGATCAGTAAATGTATGTCTTAGAGACCTTCAATGTTTAGTATGCGCCCTACTGTGCAAACTGAAACCTCAGTGCCTCCTGCCTCTAAGTCTTGCTGCGGGTCTCCTGCAGTCACTCGAGAGTTTTTGACCACCCGTCTCCTCAGGAATCTGGTGACAGCCATTGATAGCTTCCTCTTTCTGCCACATCCTGGTACTGTAGCTACTCTTCCTTTAACTCTGAACATGCAAACTATGCTTCTAACTGTATCTCTACGAAAATTCATTGCCTGTGTTACCTTTTTGTATCCTTAACCTTGTTTGTGCCAGGCAATGATCTCCTCTATTAGCTTTTTGGACAATTCTTTTGACAGCCATATTTCTAATATGCAATCAAATGTCAATGTCAACAAACTCCTTGCGAGTGTAAGTATTTGATGTGTTCTATCTCAAGCAAACCTACATTAGGTGTGCTATAGACAACATCCGATTTGCAAATATGCTCTTCAGACAGATTCTATTTGTGGGGTTGAATAATTCTGAGACTGCAGTAGTCATTAAAAGTGGAATTTTGTGTTAAATTTGGAGAAACCACTTGTAATATTAGTTGTGTTGAGCTATTTAAAATGTTCTTGTTTAATCTGATTATCACAAACAGCTGAAAGTTTGTAAATTTTGATATTAAACTCAATTTGCAATGGGGGTTGAATAATTTTGATTGCAACTGTAGGTGCATTTCAGTGTGTAGCGTAGCCCTGACCTGGCTGCGTTGCACTGATTTTTTTTTTTTTTAATAGAAATAATGTTCAACTTCATGTGTCCGACTCCGGAAAGGACGTGATGGTAAATGCCTGTTGTTCAGACCTCATGCATGTGCAGCTGGGTGGCTGTTTTTGTGGTAGGAAACTGCTGGGTCTCTCAGAACTCACTGTATCCAAATAGATACAGAAAGCAGCGTTTATTTTCAGTTTGGGAAAAAAAAATTATTACTCTGTGCATCACAATTCACTGTGATCACACTGCGGTGCTGAATGCCAGCATGAACAGGAATTAATTTTGTATAGTTACATTTCTTTTTGAGATTTGTTTTTATTTTGTGTGATACTTATTTCTCTCTGAAGCACAATTTGATACTTTTTTCTGTTTTGTAAGGCTCTTGGTATTATATTGTTTGTTTTGAGTTAACTCCTTTTCATTGTGTGTCTCTGCCATGGTGCTTGTGAGAGAACATTCCAGCGATGTGGTTTCAACTGCCCCCTTGTAGAGTTTATATGTGTTTAAAATGGGGAGATGGAGAGGTGGGGATTAAGATTTGAGTTTGTTGTTTTAATGAAAGTGGCGAGTAGTGACTGGAGCCATGAGGGGCAGGTTTAAATGATGGCACGATGCAGCGGCAGCCAGCGTTTTGAGGCTGCGCCGTTTTTAATAGGCTCTTAATTATTTCGGAGCGGCTGGGTATTGATCGTAGCTCGGAGCAGTCCTGGCCATTTTCCAGGGCTGCTGCCATTCTTTTCAGTGAGAAAAAAAATCAGCTTAAATTTCGATAATTATTTGGATTAAAGACAATGGGATATTCCCTACCCAGAATAAGCTGTGTCTAAACTGTTCTTGCAGTTTCGACAATGTGCTTAAGGTTAGCTGTTGCATTGCATGGCTGGTTCATTCGATGGCTGCAGGTCTTGGTGTTGGTTGTATGCCGGGTTAATTTAGGCTCTCTGTCCTCTACCCACCGTTGTGATTGGTTTTAGACGCTCTGTATCAGCGCTGTAATATCGTATGCTGGCCACATGCTGTCGTTTGGATTCCGTCCTCGTTTTCAACTCTTTGGCAACGTTCAACACTTGGCACCTCTTGGCTGCTTGAAAAGCCAAATACCTGCATTTATACCCTTCACTCTGACAGCATTACACAGGAAGTCAAGCAAATGGCGTAAAAACTCCTCGAGTCCCGCTGGCACAGTGGGTGAGCTCCATTTTAAGGCTCATTCACATATGGCGCACAGATTCTTCTGCTTCCGATGCTTTTGTTAAGCGCGAAAGGTGCAACGGGCACGTTTTCTTCGCGGCCGGGTATTCAGTTTCCTCACATGGAGCCTGCACTCGACTGCACTTTCCAACATTTACATGTGCTGTTGAGGAGTTCATTGAGTTCATTCACACTGACAAATGGAATAGATGGTCCCAAAAATGGAGAGACTGGGGCCAAAATGTGCGTCGCTATTTTATAACCCCTTACCACCAGTGCTGAAGTGCCAGAAATATTTAGTAGTAAAATTGGTCTGCAGTTAAGCCTACAGTTGTCCTCATGGTGTTTGTCATCAGTTAGAGGCTTAAAAACCTAAAGCCATGAATAATAGTCCAGTAATTGCCCGTTATCGAGCTGGAATCCATATTTTAACGTCTTGGCATTGGTGTCGGAGTGTATCTCACACGCTTTTAAAAAATAGTTATTTTATGTCTCATTTCATCTTTACCTCTCAACTTTTTTCTGCCAAAATTCCTGTGGAAATGTTGAACCCATTTTTGGCGGGGGTGTGCTATTGGCTGAGGGGTTTGGTCCTACTCTGTGCAGACAGAATGTGGCTGCTGAGGTTCACAAGATGCAGACTGCAGTTCGACGGCTGAAGGCTGATGTGCAAGTTGTTACTTACTGTTCATTTTGTGGGATTAACTCCGCATTCCTCACTGGATATATGGTCCAGTTGTCTTTATTTATCATATTTTTATTACACTTTATTTGATTTATCACCAAAACTTGGGTCCCATTGTCTTAACCCATTGAGATGTATGAGAAGTACTGACTGCGTCTGCTTACCGGTTCCATAGATTCCTGTGAGAGCTGCAGTGTGGCGCAAATAGCCAATTGCTACAGGCCTCTGTGCCTGACTGTAGGGCTTTGTGCCAGTTTGTGCACTGGGTACATAATCAGGAAGGGATGAATGGGCACAAAGAAAAACCTTGGGCTCTTATGTGTGACTCAGAAAAGAAGTTTGTCCCTGGAGAGTTATTGGCCCGGCTCAAAGAGGTTTTAGAATTTAAAAGTAATGTCCAAGTGGAGTCATTTTTTAAAGAGAAAGGTCATAGTTTTGCGTAGACTATGGTTCCCGGTGGTTCTGTGGGGAAATATGCTTTTTGGCTTGGATAAACTGCAGTACCTCTTGTAAACCCTGGAGTTTGTGAGTTACTGAGGAGAATGTCAGTCTCTTTTCATTAGTCTGAACCATAGATGATGAGAATGGAGCGTAATATGAGGAAGAGCTTGTTTGAGGAGGAGCGGTTGTGTGGTTTTGGATGGATTAGCTCTCTTGTGCCGGTATGTTGCACAAATCAGGTGGTGAAATATGGGCTTGTTGTTGGTGGAGGATTACATGGCAGTAAGTAAACACTGGCGGTGAGAATTAGTAGTTTAGTCAGTCTGTTGTCACCTCGTGAGCTTCTGTTGTCTCGCTGCTGGGTGGTGACTTGGACATGTGACGTCCTTTCCCATCTCCGTTTCTATCCAGTTTGTGACATGGCGAAAGTTAATGTGCTGCTGTTGCAGCTCGTTCACTGATTGGCTGCCTGTCCTCGGACTGCTGCTTCGATTGTGCAACTGGTCACCCATGCCGGGGAAAATAAAGGGGAGCTGGGATGGAACATGTTTCCCTCACATCGCTGCGGTCTCCCCTTGAGACAGAGTGGTGTGTTTTGTTATTCCATGGCTGGCTTTGGGCCGGCGGGTTAGCACGTTAGCACACTGGCGCCTGCCTCGACCTCTCTTAGGGGAAACGTGTTAATTTGGGACGCCCCCGGGCTCGGGGAACGGTGTAATTGGGTTTGCGTGGCCAATATTTGGTGGGGGGGGGTGCACCTCCTGTGCTGCAGGAGGTGCCCTGCCTGATCCGTGCTGGAATTCATTGGAGGTGCTTATTGAATTACGGGAATGCCCGGTTGGATATTCCGAGGGCTGGTGGGTCGTGCCGCGCGCGGATGAGCTTGTGTTCCTCAGGGCTCTCGGCTTTTTTTCCCCTCTTCATTTTCTCTCTTTCTGGTGCCAGTTTTTGGAAAGATGAATAAATAAATGGTGGTTGGCTGTGGAAATGGCTATCCCCAAATGGTATAATTACTGTAGCGTGTAGCATCACTGTTCAGATGCATCTCTCAGCCCCCCTCAGGCTTATTAGACTGAATCTGCATCCCTTCACTCCCCAGCCCCCCCCCCTCATAAAGGCCAAAGTCTCTCCGCTTCACTGCACCCCTTCTTTTCACACCTCCACAGAACCGGATGACAACATTTCCTGCCGTGTTTTTGGAGCAGGCAACCCTGAGGGCAGCTCCTTGGGGGTCCTAGTGAAGGCCAGTAGTATCCATGAGTGTGTGGGTCAGATCTGAGCTGCAATCATGCTCTCACGATGATGTTGTTGGGTTGTGACAATGTTTTAACAAAGACAAAACACTCCAGTAACATTGTGAGAACATTTAGGTATTAGCTGGGACTCTGCAGCATTCGCCAATTGTTGCATTTTACTCCAGTCGGTCAACTGTTGGACTGTCAGCCTCAGTCTTGGGAAATATTGAACCAACGCCCCCCTGCCAACCTGCAGTCACTAAGGAAACGGCTTTTCCGCACGATTAAGCATCAGTATGGCTTAAGTTTCGATTGCGTGAATAGGTGCCAGGACTTGTTACTGGGTTACATCACTGTTTTGTTTTGATGCGTGAGCCGACTTTTCTTCCATGCTGTAGAGTACGAACACAATTGCATCTCAGTGCGCATTACATCACAGCCTGATCCCACCTGTTCTGAGAAAAATGCTTATCTGTCCTCTTTATCTGATAGCCATGTCAGCGCACCCACTTATTGTAAAGCAGATGCAAAGGTTGAAGTTTCCACTTCAGGTTAAAGACTGAACCGCACACCTCCTCGAGACTAGAACCTGCAACCTTGAAGTACCTTTCCCTCAATGCCTCATTCTGCTACCTATTGCATAAACGCTATTGCAGTCCATTTAAAGTTTCACATTAGCCTGGTTGGCTCTGACTAATGCATTCCAAATACTGTGTACATCCGGCTATGAATTTGCTTTACAGGATTGGATGTATCAGAATTCAGTGGAAGTCTAATTGCATTTTATGTGTACCCAATTTTGAGGCACTGCAGTGCTTACATGCAAAACTGCTGTGTTCAGGCAGATCTAAAAGCAGCATGGAGAAGCATGTCAGGTAATGAGCCATTAACCTCTGCTCCTGTATGTGTGGAGCGGAGTCCTGATTAATGATGGCGATTAGAAAACTCAAACTCTCAGGGCTGGGGTATTAATCGGAGTTTTATGTTAAAAGGTGGTAAAATGATGTGTGTTTTATATCCAGTAGTGTATTTATTGTCATCACTGGATGATAGTTTTTGGGTAGGTCATCTAAAAATACTATTTACAGTATTTGCAGTTTGGAGTTGTTTAGAGAAGGTTTTGGTTACATTTGGTGTCTTGTATTACTTTAACAAGACTCCACATTTTTTGGTAACGAAAGAACTTATTGCCCAGAATGCCTCATTTTAGAAAAAAATGGAGACGGAGAAGAGAGACTTGTAACGTATGCTGCTTCCTATTTGAAACCACATTCAAGCAAGCAGTTTGTTGAATAGACATCTGCAAATCCCGCTTCATTATTCTCTAAGCTTGCTCTATGTATTTGATGACGCCGAAACCAGGCACTCTGATAGGTTGAACTGCACCCCAGGCTTTTGTCATGTCTCATGGCCTTCATACTGTATGTGAGCATACTCAGCTTTTTCTACTGTTTTAAAAATTACTTAAAACTACATGCCATTTTGTCTTGTCATTATAATTGACTTTTTTTGACATTGAGTGATTTAAAGTTGATTAGACAAAGCCAATTCCTCTCCAGGAGGAGTGTGGGGTTTAGGCCCAGGCTCAGATGGTGCCTTGGCTCCAATGAGGCACGAGCGACAAACACTTAAAGTTCCAGACCTAGGACTGGATTTATTTATTTATTTATTTATTCATTTTGGCATCTCCAACTGCCCGAATCTGGAATGTCCAGTCGACAAACTTACATGCTTGTATGTAACTCATGCTGCCATCTCAAGAGACCGCAAATAGCTTTCTGTCTTCTCCAAAACGCACGACTGTCAGCCGCTGGTTCTTTTCACTCGCGGCTTTGCTTTGATTGAGGATCGAGGGCTGGAGAAATCTGAACATGCGTTTTCTTACAATTCCACTAAAGAGTGCCCGGATGGCCAGGAAGAGGCTCTTAACCAACAAACAGTGCTAACCCAAACTGACTGTATCCCGCCCGTATCCCTAAGCAGTGCAAAGCCAATTGGGCGCTGCACTCATAAGGCTGCCGGCAACAATTGACACCGGCAGAGCTGGATTCATTGACTGGCGATTTGAGAAGCTCCTGCCATTTCCCGGTTTACACTGAGGCCCATAAGTGAGTATTTTGACTGTGATGGCTGTGATTCCTTTTCAGTTTCCTTAATATGGATGTAAGTACGTCGATAAGTGCAGTGTGTTGCCTATAATTGAATGCATCGACATTCATATGGATTGTGCCGTGTAGGAATGAAGGACGGCCATTTTGAAATGCGTCACTGTCCAACTACTTGTAGACCACACTGCTGCAGTTGTCTTTAGTGTGCCTGTCATTCAGGAGCACGATGCAGTCTTCGCCACACGTCGACCCATCTGAGCTCGTGGCTGTCGTCATGTTCCCCCTGAAGAGAGACATGACCTTGCTTGCGTCTGCACAGAATGCCACGATCGCCACGAAACATGGCTGGCTGGGATTCGTGGCCCACAACACGACCTCACGTTCGCCACAGATCAACAGGCCGGGGCTTGCACTTGAATCCCAGCCAAAAGCAGCTCTTTAAGGGAAGGAGAAATGGCCACATTTGTGTGTTCCTCATTCAGCCTACTGAGCAAACACAAAGGTGGACTAATTAGGCCTCTCGGCCCTGCTTGTCAAGTTGGGCTGGAGCCAGTACGATGCTGACATGCCGAACCCTGGAGGAACACAGGGCTGCCAGGCTCAGGGCCTTCAATATGCTCACAAACACTTTCAACTGTTTGTTCGTAAACGACTCAGAATTATCTGGGGGCTGGATCAAACCAACCTGCTGGTGATTAATGTTGCCTGTGGCAACGTGCAGCATAAACACACACACATGCACACGCGCACTCATGGGCATGAAGACTTTCCCTTTGTTTGCGCTGTAAAGAGATGGTGGCCGTTAGTTGCGTTTGAAGGAAAGTTAATTTGAGTGGCCGTGTTGGTAGTGACTTACCTGCGGTCCTTTCCTTTTTTGTTTCCCCTGAGAATTTAATGACGCATCCCCCCGCCCCCCCAGCTCTCTGAGATTTCATTAGCTGCGTTCGCAGGTCCGCGACAAAGGAATCTCGCCGACTTGCTCGCTTTGCGTTCGTCTGCCTGCGCTGGCACACTGGGAGAGGGCTGTCACGCGTATCCTAGCAACAGCTCACTCAGACTGGTGAGTCTCCTTCCATGTGGCTCAGTCATGGCAGACATTGTGAATTCTCTTCCTCCTCCCTCTCTCTCTCTTTCTCCTTCTCTCTCTATCGCTTTTTCTCTCCAACCAGATGGAAGTTTGGTTCATTGTTTTCTTTTAACCTCTGCCAACGAGTTAGATGGCAGCTATGTTTTTGACCCCATTTATTACTTTGTTCGTTTGTAAGCAGGATTACGTGGAAAGTTCTGGATCAATTTTGATGAAACTTTGTGGTAAGGTTATAGATGATAACAGTAAAGGGTGATTAGACTTTCACAGGTTTAAGTCACTGGTCAAAGTCAACATCGCTGAAAGGTTAAAAGCGGTTGTGCAAGCAAAGGTATGCGCTCTAGCGAGTACCCTTCTTTTTTCTCATGGGGTTTTTGTTGGTGCAGTTGAAGCATAATGAGATCTGATTACTGATGTGATGATTAAAAAAAAACTCATTAAAGATGCTGGTAAAATTCAGTTCTGTCTCTCCCTGCACATCTCCCTCCCTCCTGCACCTTTTCATTTCCGTCTGGTGCTTTACTATGTTTTGTGGCGGTGGGCCAAATCTTACCTCTGCCGTGCGTGGCATGCCTTCATATGTCATTGTTGTGAAAATGTTACTTTTGACTGTTATTTATAGCTCATGAGCAGGTATATCCTGTTCAGACTGGTAGTGACAGGTGCTGTAAATATACTTAATACAACTTTCAAAACTCCTGAGCACAAAAGTTGCTTGCGGTCGTATACTTTTCTGAAATACGGTGCAATGCTGCTGCCAAAGGCCATTGATAATCATTACATAGAGTTCCTTGTGTACTCATATAATGATGTAAAATGATAGGGGGTGTAATTCCCACGGTTTGGAACGTATTGATGCAAATTCCCTCAAATGAAGCCGCTTAGTTCCGTATTTCACTTGCACATGAAGTAAACTTTGGAATTACATGCCCTTAATGATTGTGTCACCATCCATATACTTATGTACCTCACTGTCGCTACTGGTCACGGCTGGTATTGGGAGGGTACAGATGTTAATGCATGACGGTGTCTGACGGTCACGGCTGGTATTGTGAGGGTACAGATGTTAATGCATGACGGTGTCTGACGGTCACGGCTGGTATTGTGAGGGTACAGATGTTAATGCATGACGGTGTCTGACGGTCACAGCTGGTATTGTGAGGGTACAGATGTTAATGCATGACGGTGTCTGACGGTCACGGCTGGTATTGTGAGGGTACAGATGTTAATGCATGACGGTGTCTGACGGTCACGGCTGGTATTGTGAGGGTACAGATGTTAATGCATGATGGTGTCTGGCGGTCACAGCTGGTATTGTGAGGGGATACAGATGTTAATGCATGGTCACGGCGGTGTCTGGATGTTAATGCGGTGTCACGGCTGGTATTGTGAGGGTACAGATGTTAATGCATGACGGTGTCTGACGGTCACAGCTGGTATTGTGAGGGTACAGATGTTAATGCATGACTGTGTCTGACGGTCACAGCTGGTATTGTGAGGGTACAGATGTTAATGCATGATGGTGTCTGACGGTCACGGCTGGTATTGTGAGGGTACAGATGTTAATGCATGACGGTGTCTGACGGTCACGGCTGGTATTGTGAGGGTACAGATGTTAATGCATGACTGTGTCTGACGGTCACGGCTGGTATTGTGAGGGTACAGATGTTAATGCATGTGTGTGTGTGTGTGTGCGGTGTCTGACGGTCACGGCTGGTATTGTGAGGGTACAGATGTTAATGCATGACGGTGTCTGGCCGGTCACGGCTGGTATTGTGAGGGTACAGATGTTAATGCATGCGGTGTCTGACGGTTGGACGGCTGGTATTGTGAGGGTACAGATGTTAATGCATGACGGTGTCTGACGGTCACGGCTGGTATTGTGAGGGTACAGATGTTAATGCATGACAGTGTCTGAAATCCAGCCATTTGTGATTTTTTTTTTTTTCCCCGTCCTGTTGGGGATTATTTGTCTTTCGGTTACATGTTCTTTTTGTGTAAGAAAGTTGAGAGCACTTATTTTCACTGAAGTATTATGTTTCCTTGCGTGCTCAAAAATTTTTAAATAAATAAGTTATCAAATTTCAGTAGAAACTGGTCATGGACTTTTTTCGTCAATTTCTGCTACCAGCTGTACTTCCAACAGTTTTTTTTGTTCAGGTGTCCAAATCAAAGGCTGTCGAACATACACACTAACTTTTCAACTCGTTTGTCGCGTACATAGTATGAATGCAAAATTTTTTGAGTTTTTTTCTGTACAGCCATTCCCATTACCCATGCACCCTGCTACTCTTTCACATTTTTGTGTGTGGATGTGTGTGTGTGTGTGTGTGTGTGTGTGTGTGTGTGTGTGTTTGTTTGTCTGTTTGTGTGTGTATCAGAGTGGTGGGATGGGATCAAAAAAAAAGGGACGGAACGGGACCATCTTGCAGTGAAATACTGCGGGACGGGATGGGATAAAGTTTGCTTGGAACGGGATGAGATTTGATGAAATTTGGGATAAGATGGGACATTTTTCTCTCACATAAGCTCAACTTTATAACCTCTGAAAAAATGTCCATTTGGAGAGCAGTATGATCAGGTTACAATGAGCAAAATTTAATTGATTTCAAACCACTGTGACACAACTGATGTAAAGATTTGAGAGCATTTATTTTAGTGAAAGCGTTCGCTAGATGGAAAAAAAAAAAAAAAAAACAATGAACATGTTTACTTTCAGAACAAATAACATTATGAATCTATAATATTAACTCCTATCCAGTGACAGTTGTTACCCCGGATGTAACATATAAAGTTGTAATGTGGATTTTTTAGCAATCTGAATCATGTTGATCAAAAAACACTGAAAGAAATGACACCTGAAGAAACAACAGGTGCCAGCAAGAATTCAGTATTGGTATTGGTTCATAATTAGGGCTGGCATATGAGGAGAAAACCTCCACAACCTCAAAGGACAGGGATGTGGCTTCATTTGCATGATTGCAGTGACCCAGTAATTAAAAACAACTGGGGAGAATTGGTGTCATTCTGGTATTCAGCATGTGTTGTTTTAATGAAGGCTGGCAAGAAGTTCCAAGTGTGGGTGATTATCCGCTGTATAGGATCAATGAAGTAAGATGTGGCTTATTTTCCTCAATTGCAGTAATTCTGTTGTCTAACTTCTCAGGTGATCAATTAAAACCTGTCTACATACTGATGTGAGACTTTTTATGTTTTCTTGTATCAGGATGTAGCATAATTTGAAATTGTATGTATGATATGCAACAAATAAAATGGTTCAAACACACTTGTTTTTCTGTATTAAAACCTATATATTCTTAAATTTTGTAATACATTCATTATGATGAAAATAATCATAACCACCGCAAGTAATGTCACAGCACACAATACCCTGCATTAATTCTTTGTCTATAATACAAACAGGCTTATGTATACAGAACATTTATGCTCTGAATGGGATTGGATGGAATAACAGGGCGATGGATTGGGACCTGACTGAATTTTGAAAATGAAGATGCGATGGGATGAGATGGGATGACTTGATAACAGGATGGGATAGAATTTTGAAATTTGGAACGTGATGGGATGGAATGGAATTGAAAATAATTGGGATGGGATGGGATCACTTTTCTGTCCTGTTGCAGGGCTCTAGTGTGTTTGTGTGTGTTTATTTGCGTGTGTATGTTTCTGCTTGTGCGCGCATGCGTGTATGTGCGTGTGTTTGTGAGCATGTGTGTGTTTGCCTGTGTGTGTGTGTGTTTGTTTGCCTGTGTTTGTGCATGCGTGCTTGTGTATGTGTGTTTGTTGGCTTGTGTGTGTGTGTCTGTGTGTGTATGCATGTGTGTGTTTGTGTGTATTGGTGTGTGTCCGTGTAGCTGTTTCTGTGCATATGTGTGGCATCCTGGCTGAGGTCTTCAAAAATGGGCGGGTGTACCTCATCACATATAGGCTAATCTTCCTGAAAAGAAACATCTGGAAGTCTGAGATCTTCCCACAGGATTGGATGGACTCTAATATTGTGCTCGTTTACAGCCAGAAGGGGGACAGTCAGCTTTTCAGAACAGCCATGGAATCTCTCTCCTCTCCATTGCATGGAAAATGCTGACAAGATTCATGCTCATCAAGCTAGTGGAGCAAATGATGCTCTCCCAGAAACACAATGTGGTTTCCGGAATCTAGATCCACTACCGACATGACCTTTGCTCTGCATTGCGTGCTTCTGTAGTAACTGCTGCAAGAAAAAGACCTGCGCATTGGCTTTATCAACCCCAACGAAGCCTTTAACACCATAAACAATCAGGTGCTCTGGAAGCTGCTCTCCAAACTTGGGGTTCCACCCACGTATCTCACCGTACTGCAGCGACTGCACTATGGAATGCAAGTCTGAGTCCTTCAGAGTGGACATTGGGGTGAAGCAAGGCTGTGTCTTGGCACTGGACTTGTTCAGTCTCCTCCTCTCCACCATCACCCACCATGCCCTGAGACGCAGAGGTGGAGCTCACCTGGAGTACTGTCTTGATGGAAGCCTTTTCAACATTCAACGGCTCCAGGCCCATACAAAAACCTGCCAAATATTTGAACATCCGTGTAAGCAGATGACTGTGCTATCATGGCACATAGCCCAGAACCATGCTTGCCCTGAACACAATTTCTGGCCCGCACCAGTCCTTTTGGCTCCAGGTCAACATTAAAAAGAACTGAAGTCATGGCGCTACTTGGTATCCATCCTGCTTCTCCTCCCAGCTTCATGGTCAGCAGTGTTTCACTCAAAGTGGTGGGCCAGTTCTCCCATCTTGGCTCCACACTTTCTCACTCTGCTCATTTGACACAGAAATCAACAACCGCATCACCAAAGCCTGTTCAGCATTTGGGCATCTCCACAGTTGGCTTTTTGAAAGCAAAAACCTGAACATCACCACCAAGGGTGGTGTATACAATGCAGTACGTGCCTCCGTTCTGCTCTGCGGGGCTGGCCCTCGTACAGACGGCATATCAGAGACCTGGAGGCCCTCCATATCCGATACCTCCAAAGGTCCTTAGCCTGTCTTGGGAAGATCAGTATCCTCATACTGAGATGCTTTCCATTACTAACTCCATCCGCATGGAAGCAGCTGTCGCTAAAAAAACATCTTCGCCAGATAGGGGTCACAGTCCACATGCCTGACCACACCCGACCCCTTCGAACCCTCTATGGGCAATTCATCAGTGCAAAACGGTCAAACAAGAGAGGGGCTATAAGGACTATATCGAAGGCCTGAAGAGCTGCACCGCAAACCCCATCTGTCTCGAACCTTTGGCCAAGCAGGAGCAAGATGAGCTAAAAAGTGCATTACGAAATCTAACCAAGGAAGACCAAAAGACATGCCCAAGGACACCAGAGGGCTGGTGCCATTACCTTATCTTCTGGGCTCCCTTGCCTGACCTGTGGACGAGTGCGGGCCTCAGGCATCGGCCATGAAGTGGCACCAGTATCAATGGCCCTGAAACTCCCCCCAGCCTTGCAGCAAGCGACATTATCGGACACAGTGGACAGCTGAGTGAGATTAGAGAATGTGTGTTCGTGCATATGTACACACTTGCGCGCACACACACAAAGCACTGTCCCACATGCTTGCTGGCAAACGCACGTGCGCACACACTCACACACACACAAACTTTATCGGGTGTTCAATTCATTTTTCGGTTTTCCCAACATAAACTGTTCCATGGCTGATCTTGGTCTGTGTTCCTGTTTTGGTTGTGTGCTCATTTTCTTTCCCCTGTCAAATACTGAGCCGCAGTGAGGACGTGAGGTTGTGCTTTTCTGCATTGAGGCTTTGCCTCCTGTAAGAGATTCGTGTCTCCTTTTGAGGACTCGGTGTCTTTTTGAAATTTTGGTTGTGCTTGTAGTGCCTCTCTTTGTTGGCCTTTATTAGGACTTGCAAGTCTGCCTCTGATGACCTTCTCTGCCCAAGGCTGTCCCCATTTTATAACTACTTCTGTTATCTGTAATTTATTTCTTCGTTTTTTGGCCTTTGACTTCTCTTTTTCCCTTTTCATCAGTCAACACTTCGCCCCCGATGCTCTTCATACTACCTATTTTTTTAATGAGTTTTAGGCCCTGTCCACACTTAGACGGATATTTTTGAAAACATAGCTTTTTCTATGCGTTTTAACCTCTCGTTCACATGCAAATGGTGTTCCCGGTTACAAAAAATGTTGATCTTTTGAATTGCCTTCTCAAGTGTGGATTTTTTTAAAATGCTGACCTCTGTTTCTCTGTGTGGATATGTAAAAGGGAGTGTTTGGGGCACGATGTCACAGTTGCTTCGTGCAAGCCCACTGTTGCATTGTGTGATGTTCTTCTCTCGCATTACATATTTTAAATGTGGACGTTATCGCCTCCTACTGGCCGGGAATATTTCATCTGAGCATTTGTAGTCGTTTTTGCGTTCTCATGTGTATGCAGATATTTTGTAAAAAGAGGTCATGCGGATAGATTTATTTATTTATTTATTTATTTTAAGTGGAGGGGGGGAAATACACTTAAGAAAAATATCTGTGTTCATGTTGACAGGGCCTTAGTTGAGCCATGAGCGATGGCCCCGTCTTCCTGGCCGCACCAAAAGTTGCTTCCCTTTCTGTCGGGGTCATTTGGTCCCGATAACCCAATGGTTGTTGTCGAAAAAGTGGACGTATCGCATTCAACAGTTTGTGTGTGCCTTGGATTGTGTTCAGGGGCTCCCCAGTATCATGTCTAAATTTCTAACCTAGCTCTTTCAACCTGCCAACTGATCTACCCTTGATTTGATGCTTTAAAAATGGCCTCCTTCTCCACCTCAGCTGAAGTTTTGAAAGGTCTGTGATGAGAAAAATGGCTGTGTGTCATTTCGGTGGGAGCTGCACAGCACTGGTGGCTGATAGGATTTTTCAGCTTATCATTGTGATGTTGATTTGAGTCGCCTCATGATGGTGAAAAACTAGAGGAAGAGACATGAAAATACAGAGTCAACCGTTTCGGTATTACTGTAAAATACAATCTCGGTCTTACGACGTGTAGATCTTGCTATATATTGCTGAGCTTGACCACTTAATTTTTCTTTAACGAACCAGAGACAGCCTGCCCTGGAGCCTAACAATTATAATGGATTTTGAAAATGAGTTTTAATATCCCATACACATGGTTATGTGGGTGTATATCTTAATCTGCCTCAGTGCTGGATATAGTCTCTCAAGCTAGACGCATTGACTACCACAATTTCCGAACACTTTTGTATAAGTCTTTTCTTCTGAAACGCTGAAAATGAGTAGAGAAACCTATCATGATTTTGGCATTCTGACCTGGAATCAAAACGCGACGGAGACACTGACAGACAGAAGAACGGACGGAAATATAATGAAAAGGCACATCTACACAATAAGATGTTTGTAAATATTAGATTTTTTGGAAAATTGCTGAACAGTCTAGAAGTTCTGGCCTGAAAAGAGGTGTGACGGATGGACTCGCGAACAGATGGACGGACACCTGTAAGGTCAACACTCACCCTGTACCCCCCTTCCAATTCGTGACTGGGTATTATAAAGCAGAGATTTGGTCATTTCCTCACCTCTGTATCCTTTATAATAACTTCTAATGGAAACCTTATTAGTCGAAGTCTAGCTAGCTAACTGCTGAGCAGAAATGGAAATCGGGAAGGAGATTTTTGAGTCAACTCTTTCAGAACTTTGCAAAATTCATTCTGTGACAAATTTAAAAGGCCTTCAGCATATTTTTGCTGAATCAGGATTTTATTGCCTGTCTGCTTACAGGTTATGGTGTTCAGCAATGAAAGAGAAATCGTATGATTCAACATTGACGTATGAAACACATCAGACATTTGGCCAATAACAATCTACCTGTGACCTGTTCACAGATTAGGCAAATAAACTATGATCTGTTGAACATGCTTCCGCTAGCAAGTTTGCTGACAGTTGTGGCATCAGCTAGCTGGTCAGTCAAATGCAACAAGCTCAGTAACACTAGCAACAAACCTCCGAATTTGTTGAATGTTATTCGGTGAAATGTGGAAAAGTCCACATTTTGTGCAAGGTTCCTCCTCTTGTGGAGAGATCTTTTATGTCTTTCGGTGTCCTCTTTCACTGGATTTGTTGGCGTATCACCTATGGTAGCTGGCGGTCTTGGTCATATCTCCGAGGGGAATGCATTTTGGTGAACACTGTGTTGTGATTGGTCCAATACTCTTCTAGTACAATTTTTGAAATGGAAGATTTCCACTTTCTCTTCTCAATTTTTAATGGGCTGAATTAGACTTTTCTATGTAGCATTTGAAGGTTATGAAATAGAGTCTGGCTTGAGAGACAATTGTTGAAATGACTGGCATAGTGATTTTCTGTTGTTCTTTATGCACTGGTGATAAAACTGTACTTGCTCGAGTTTAACCATTTCTGTTTGCGAGGGATATGTTTGAATGATTAGATCGTTACAAAAGTTCACAACACCGTTAGGATACAAGTGAAATGGGATCCAGTCTATCAGCTTTTGATTTTAAATTTTTTTCTAATGTACAGCTTTGTCTTGAAAGCTGTTGCTCAGCTGTCTCATTGCATTACTTTACTCTCGCATAGCTTTGGCTGTTATCCTGAGCTGTTCATTGGTTGCCTGTTCGGCTGGCATCAAGGTTTTGGTATGGCGTGCAGTCACGGTATTTGCGACATGAGTGTCAAAAAATTTTTTGATTGGGCATCACATGAGACATTCTCTATACAAAAATTGATGTTTACAATTCACTGGAAGGTGCTTAAACAAAAGACTTAAGTGGTTAATTAATGCTAATTTAGATTTTGAGATACAAAAGTTTGTCTCAGAGCCACAATTCAGTTTCAAATCAAATAATCTTTTTTTTTCCTCTTACTTGAGTATATAATGGATAGAATTGACATAGTTGACATTTTCGGAAAATAATTGTGTTTAAGTAAAACAATTGAGAAAATGTGTCCCATCTACGTATTGTAGATGGGACAAGCTTGTAGATGGGACATCTCTGTAGATGGGACAATTTTAAAATGCTAGTTTCTAGGAGTTTTACGATATTCATATCATTATATTTCAGCTTTTAGTTGATCTGATGATATGTGCTACTAAAACAATGTTAATTAGTCTAATTAGTAATCACTAATTAGTTTTTCCTCAATTTTTGATTTTTTTTCTTCTTTCAGCTTATGGTTGACCTGATCACATGCAATACTACTAGAGCACTGCTAATTAGTATAATTAGGGAATACTAATTAGGCTAAATACAATTACTAATAATTTTTTCACCGATATTCATTTTTTTCATCGACAAAGTCAGTTTTTTAATAAGCTTTGATGTGACTTTGAGTAGATTATCAGACGAAATGTTGACCACTGATTGATCTATTGATTTGTGTACTATTTATGCTAACTCAAGATCAGATCAAAAGGGTCATTTTCATCGACTTTCACCTCGATATAAAAGAAACTCACTGAACAGGAAAGTATGTGCACTGGATCAAATCATATCTTATGAATGGAGATGTGGCAAACATACTTATGCGGTGCAAACAAGTAATTAGTGCCACAGAGTTTAGTAACTTGCAAAATATGACATATAGAATCATGGTATATATGTACATTTATTAGTTTGTATTGTATTGTATTGTGAGCAAGTTATGTGTCATCAAGAAGAAAATGACATGTGTTTTTTATTTTCTAATTAAGCCTAATTAGTTGTTGTAATTAATCGATTGTTCTACAACAAATTGCTTTTTGGACTCTGAAGTTCATGTTGTTCTTGTCGTCATCTTGTTTGCACTAACTTGAGTGCTTTATACTCCTATCAACTCCCATTAACTCGTAGAATTGCCTGTGTCCCGTATCTGTCCCATCTACAAACTTTCGGGGTGTCCCATCTACAAATCTCATTATTTGGTCTCATTATCTTAATATTGATGATTTAACAAAATTTTTTAATGTTTATTTTTTACCCTATGATGGTCTGATAGGTAGCTGGTGGAAGGAGAGGAGAAGGAGAGTGACATGGCAGCACTAGCCCTGTTGGAAGAACCATGAACTAGAACAATTACGGCCTGATTATCAGTGACTCTCAGTAATAAAACTTCAGCTTTCTTATGTTGCCATGTTGTAGTTTCAAGCCAAAGGCAGGGCAGTCTGATTTGTCGACAAACTGTGTGAGATGCAAAATATGACAAAAAAACTGCTCCGGATTCATCGTCTGAGTGTTGTATTTGTGGACAAAATGGCTCAATAGCTGACTAAAGCAGTGCATGAGAAGGCATATAATGAGATATAAATACTTATTGTGTCTACATTTACCTACGGGTAAACATTGTTTTCACATCCTTACTGTAGTATTACCATTGATTTGCATTAAAACTGGTGACAGTGGTCTCTTGTTGCGAGACCACTGTGGGTGGCAGTGTATGGATGCATACAGTGCCAACCGCAGTGGTCTCGCAACAAGACCAGGACGACAGCACGGCAAATGGTCAGGTTTGGCTACTTGTTCTGGACTAAGCTGGGTGGGTTTGGTGCTGAGCAAGGGGTAGAATCTTCCGAAAGGTGAATGTGGAGAGTATGTACGCCCTTCTGTTTTCGAAGAGGCACGGCTTGCCGTTGTTCCTGGAGATGTATATGCATTCTCCTCATGAATAAAACAGTGCCTCCGTTTATTATTTTTTCCTCGTCTTAAGACGCACCAGTGGTTTGAAAACTGGCAGGACTACGTGTGGAATATGATTAAGAGCAGAGCCAAACAAAGAGTTATGAAAAAAAAAATTTAATGTTAACTCGTGAAATAATTCAGATACGGAGGCAAATTCTGCACATTTGGAAACACACACTCTGGGAAGCCTCCAGTGTGAGGATGTCTGTGGGGTGTGTGTTTGAACATCGGTGGCAGGTTAGTAGGCACTTTCTCACTGGATATGGAAGTGCCGCGCTGTACATTCCTTTGTAAGCTGCCTGCGCTCAGTCGTAATGAGACATTAATAACACATGCAGATTGATGCCCGTCTGTGCCGAGCTGTGCTGGGAATGATTAGCAGCCCGACTCGGCTGTGCACTGCTCATGTAGGCTAACCCTCCATGAGCAGGTGAGCTCTGGCTCAGATTAAGCCTCAAAGACTGTCTCGGTGAGTTGTGGCAATGCTTCAACACTGAGTAAACCTATCAGTAATGTCACGAGGTCGTTTTTGTTTTGCTTGGATATACACTCAACAGCATGCCTCTGAATGGTGAGTACAGGTGGGGTTTGTCCAGGGGACGTCTTGGCTCCTGAGGAGGCATTTAGGGGTACAGATGGGTTTAGCCCCTCTCCCTCATTACCAAAACATCGTAATTGAAAGGTATTGTTTGTTTCAGTGAGGAGTTCTCAAATGACAGCTGCCATCTCAGCCAGAGACAGAAACGTACAGTGCAGATTTAAGATCTGTTAGCTGTGTTCAGTTAATGAACTGCAGTCACCATATACTGACATGCCCAGTGTCAAATACTGAACAACTTTCATCCTTTTAACTACTCTCAACTTTCCCCATTTGAAACGCATTGCTCGAATGAAGAGGAGCATCGTCTTCCTATGAACAGTGTGCCTTAGGTAGCAAAGAGATTTATACAGTATGGTGTTCATATAGGGGGAAACATGTATCTGAGGGCTGACCTTATGTTTCACTGGCAGTTTAGAGGGATGTCAGTGCCTTGGCGATGGCTGTGGCGAGAACAATTGCGGTCCTGTCCCAGGCTTAAGGGCAAATTTAAGACTCAAATTTCCAATCTCACACTCTTAAGACGAGAATTTGTGTGCATTTCTCTCGCGGGGATTTTACACCCATGAAATATTAAAGTGCTGGGACTGCAGGCTCCATCCAGAGAACGGCATGATTTCAGGAGGAGAGAGCTCTGTGTGCAGAGTCTGTGTGATGTGCTGGTGTTTTTCTGATTACTTATTTTCCCTCTGAGTCCAATTAGTCCATGGATTGATTGGAATAGATGCTAAATTAATGAATTGTATCTTTTAATAAATGGTGATAGTTTGAAAGGGCATGGGGGTGCAGTCCAAGAGGTGGAATTGATCCAGTGTACTGGCTTTGAGTATGAGTTGAGGACCGGTATATAAATAATTCAGTTTTTTTATGATAATTGAGAAACTGCAAGCTTGACCTTGACAGGTAGCACAATGCCTTAAACTTACTAAGTGTCACATTGGCCTTGAGAAAATTCAACAGTTTTGGTGGTCTGGAAAATTTGTGATTTTATTTTCATTAAAAATATGTTATTGGGTGCAAGATCTGGGCTTTTCAATGTGGATTTGCATATGTTCCCACAGGCTCTAAATTGGCCATAGATATGAGCATGTCTGTAACTTGTTTGCATGTGCGTTCGTGTTTGTGCGTCTGTTCATACATGTTTGTGAGACGCGTATTGGGTTGGATCTTGCTGGATAGATTATTTATGCACTGTGAAACTGCATATCCGTTGATACAATGGTAAGTAATTTGTTCACTTGTGTGTGGGGGATGGTGGGGAGTTTAAAATGCTGTTTAAAAAAAAGAAAGAAAAAGCTACACATTGAGACTTGGGGAAAGTGATCTCGGCAGAAGCCGCAGGCCTCCTTCATCTCGCATCAGGGCCGTGCTCCCCAAAATCAACCCCCCAGTGTAAGCACTGATGAGGGATTTTTATCACGGATGCTGCTCTACAGTCACTGAAGCGGGTCTCAGGCCGGCATTTGGGTCGCTGATCTGTGTGGAAACGATGCAGCGAGAATTTTACAGCCTTTTCATTCAAGACCTTCGTACAGATGAACGAGCATCTTCAGTCGCCCTGTACGTGCGATTCTGCCTGCAGCCATCTGAGTGCCCTCGTCTGCCCCCTCTCCGGCTCTCCTGCTGTCCACAGATTTTCGGCTCTCGGTGTAAAGCGGCAGTGGTGATTGAAGGGGAGAGAAGCCCAGTGTCTCTCACTGTGAGAGTGAGGGGGGGTGGGGGGTGGGGATTGGCTGGATGGCTGGCAGAGACTGCATCTCACATGCCCGGCTCTTGAGTGCTGGAATCCCAATTCGAATAAACGCGCAGCGCCCGTCCCATTTGGCAGACACTTGTGAAAACAATTCCCCGGCATTTACTCACTGCGCGGGTCGAGTTGCAGTTATGACTGAGCCGGCCCAAGCGTGGCAGCAGTGAGTGGAGGGTTTGAGGGGTGTTCGTTAGATGGAGTAGCGTACTCTCTGGCGCCCTCTGCAGCGGTGGAGGTGGGGGAGCGATGGGGTTATCCATGTCGGATGTTTTTTTTTTTTTTTGCTGCAGTTCTTTGAAGTCTGTTGCATGCCGAGCAGGAACCGTATATGGCCGTGAGATGCAGTTGTGCTCAACACTGCGAACAGGACGTGAAATAATAGCGCCTCATGCGCTGGAGCACGTAGCCGCTAAAACGCAGCGGTCTTCTGGTGCATGAGACAAACGGAGGAGTTGTGTATTCGAGCCACATTTTACGCTCCAAAATGCCGTGTGCTTGTGTAGTTTATGGTTGTACCAGTCGATTGAGCTAAGAAAAATGCGGAAGCCTCAGTTGAGTGCCTGAAGTTGTCAAAAGTAAAGGTGAAAAATGTAAGAAGACTTTAATTAAAAAAACGCTTGTGTAAACAGCAGCACACCCTGGCTGCTAGAACATCAGTGCATGTATGAGATTGCTTCTGTGATTGTTTGCTTCCTTTTCAGGCATTAGATGGAGGTAGAAAATTCATCTTCAGTAAATGATTGTCCACCCAGTGATTTTTTTTTTTTTTTTTTTTTTTTTTTTTTTTTTGTTGCTGCCACCAGGCTTGAAAGCCTGTTGGAACTGAGAGCCCAGAAGTGCCTCTGATGAGCATGAGTCTTTTTGAAGTGGTCGTTATTCTTTGCGACTTGTATTTGGTTGTATTTGGCCAGCTGTCCCCCTGTAACTCTTACCTGTGTTCTGCAAGCTGGTGACCTTTGCAGGAGATTTGGAGTTGATGTAAAGAAAGTTCAGATTCCCTCTGAGATGTTTGAATAAGAAATAAATGTGGGACTGTCAGAATACACCCCAGAAAGTCATTGAAATACCCCCCAGTCCGCACACTATTCCCCTAACTCTGTCTGGGTGAAGGTAATCCATGATGAACTGATAAATGATATTCTGCTGTTTGTGATTATGTTTTAACTTGGCTTTGACTGAAGGCCTAACATGTCCCCTCCCCCACTGTTGCTCTGTCTATCAAAGCTTTTCAATTACAGTGGTGTTAAAATAATTACTTTTCTGGGTAAAAACTGTGAAAATAATCTTTGCTACTGTCTCATGTTGAAACAGGTTAATTATGTGTCTTATTGTCGTGTTCATTTAATGCCATGGTGATTGAATGAAAATAGTCTGTTAAACATGAAAAATCTCTCTCTCTCTCTCTCTCTTTCCCCTTCCTCACTCACTCCTCTCTCTGCCCTTTCTCCCCTCCCCTCCCTCCTCTCTCTCTCTCTCTCTCTCTCTCTCTCTCTCTCTCTCTGTCTTGGTCTCCTCCCCTCTCTCTCTCTCTCTCCAGGTTGCAGTCGGTCTTATCTCCTGTCATTGGAGCCCTGAGCTGAGGACAGTGCTGCTCCGGCCCTTTCTCACCTTCTCCCCCCCCTTCCCCCCTCCCCCCCATCCCATCGCGTCGTCGAGCCGCCGCCCCTCCCCCGTCCTCCCCACCCCGTCGACCCCGCAGGCATGACGTCAGAGCTGGAGAGCAGTTTGACGTCCATGGACTGGCTACCGCAGCTCACTATGCGGGCAGCCATCCAGAAGGCCGACGCCCAGAACGCGCACGGGGTGGGCATGGCCAAGAAGAGCGTGCTGCTGGACCCCGGCACCACGCTGGACCAGGAGGAGGCGCTGCAGCACAAGGATGGGAAGCCGCCTTATAGCTACGCCAGCCTCATCACCTTCGCCATCAACAGCTCCCCCAAGAAGAAGATGACGCTTAGCGAGATCTATCAGTGGATCTGTGACAACTTCCCCTACTACAGGGAGGCCGGGAGCGGCTGGAAGGTGAGCTGGACTGAGGGACGAGCCTGCTACTAGGATAGAGCTTTGGTTGGGTTCTGTAAAGACAAGAAGAACCCTTGTGAGTTCTGCGAATGCTGAGATGGAGCTTTGGTTGGGTTCTGTGAAAGAGTTAATGAGAACTGATCTGGTTTCTGTGGGATTGAGCTTTGGTTGGGTTCTGTGAAAGGATGAAGTAGACCTCTTCTGGGTTCTGTGAATGCTGAGATTGCACTTTGTGGGGGTTTTGTGAATGATGGAGGGAGAACTCTGTGAAGTTCTGTGAAAGACAGATGGAGAACTGTTCTGGATTCTGTGAAAGATTTAGGTTGAACTTATTGTTTGGGGTCTGTGAAGGTCTCCTTTTGCACTCGACTTCTGGGTTCTGTGAAGGTGGCATTTGAACTGTTCTGGGTTCTATGAAGAATTGAATTTCTGTTTGAGACTGAAGTAGAACTCTGGCTGGGGTCTGCGACTGACTGAGATGGGTTTGCTGGGTTCTGTGAACGCTGGGACAGCACTCTGGTTGGATTTGGTGGGAGACTAAGGGGAACTCTTTGACTGGGTCCTTTGAAAAATGGGGCGGGGCGGAGTCAGTAGTTTTGCATATGGGGGTGGGGGGGGAGCAGTTTTGTCATATTTCATCAGTTCTCAAGCAATAGTTTTGTGCTGCTTTTGAGGGTGGCTGGTTGTGTGGGCCACTGAATGAAGCAGATTTGCTGCATCGTGTTGAAGATTTTACCTGGATTTGTGCTCACAAAGGCCTGAGTTGTAGGGGCTCTGATCTTCCACCATATTGTTCAGATAAGTCGGTTCGTGGAAGTTTTTGAGTGAGTGAATGAACGGACGTACAAATGAACTGGGCTGCTGTCAGGAATGCATCAGGGCCGTGCGGGACGGTCTATACAAACGCTAATCAGCCTTCAGCACAGCCCGCTTTACCGTGCAGCCGTGGAGGAGAGGGGAGGGCATCTCTGCTTGGTGAAAGACGCGGAACACAGAAGAGCCGGAACCGCCATGCGCTCATTAGCTGCTCACGCAGCGCTCAAAGACAGTGGTATAAGGAGGAGCATTCCAGTCAGTAGACATTCCTGGCAGCAGAGGTTTTTTTATTCTGACGGGATGAGGCGCGCAAGTCTTATTGAAGACGTGTGGGGGTTGGTTTGGCGTTTGAGGCTGATGGGTGGCCCTAAATTTGCTCGTAATGTCAGGAGACCCCTCAGTGTAGTTGGTGGAAGAGGCAGCCCGCTTTGAATGAGACTCTCCCACGGAATTTGGCTTCCCTAAAGGCGGCTGGCGGATCGTGGGAGTCAAAATCTGCCGTTTTTTTTTTTTTTTTTTTTTTAAACGGCAATCGTATCTGTGAAATTGGCACAGGAAGCGCCCATATGGAGTCAGGACGTATAGCGTCGTCGCCCTCCTGCTATAGTTCGGTCTGTCAGCTAATTAAGCCGCTCGAGCTCTGCGACGCACCCCCACCCCCCACTTTATAAAACACTTTCTTCATTTCGTCTCTAATCCTTCAGACGCAGTTCCTGTGCTTAACTGCGCGCCGGCTGCATAAATGAAGGTATGCATCGTAAGCCTGCTTATTTGCAGGCTGCCTTGTTCATTTCCTTTGACGCGCCTAATTGATTTATGCGTTTCGCATTCGTGGGAAGCACTGTGAACGACTGCTAACCTGCATCATTCACGCTAATTTCTTAGGAATTGTCAGGCAGTGTTATCCCTTCTAGTCTCTGCCTGAGTACGCCTGTTTGTGCTGCATGTTACGGACATCCTTTAAATATTTCATACCTTTACCAGGCCTAGCAAAGAACTATCTCATTAATGGATATAAATTGCAGGATGCATCAAGTTTTTTGTCGAAAGCATTTATCCTCTATACCTTTACAGTTTGAATACATTTTATTATACTTGAGTTCTATGATTTTTTTGCGTTAAAATTCAAGTTCAACCAAGTGTTATGTTGTCATTTTTAGAGGTTAATGAAAACCAACTTTTAATTGGAGTCCAGCCATCCTGTAGGCTCCAATTGCCACCCTAATTTGGCACCCCTAACCCAGATGAATTATCAGGTCATTGAAATCCCTGGCTGTTTAATTGAGATGTGCTTTGTTAGGGTTGGAATGAGCAAAGTTACATCAGAACAGGGCAGGATCAATCTCCAGGAGGAGTATTGGTGAGCACTGCTGTTGACAAACCAATCATTTGTCCTGTTCACTTTCCATCTTAAAGAAGGTTTTGGCCCTAATAGGGCAGTTTATAAATATTCATGAAGGGGTGTGTTCAAGGACAGAGAAACCATTGCCACAGTATTGTCCTTGGGCATGTTGGCTCATGAATATGCATGCATTGCATTAATTAGGAATATTTTTGAGATTTTTGGCTGGGAAGCAAGAACTTCCAACATTCAGAGCGAGGCTTGGGATTATTGTAGGTCTGTTGCAACTTGCCTCCACAATTATGATGTTAAGATGACTTTATTTTTGCCCTGTCATTACACATAGTATATGCTGCTCCAGTGTGACACGGGCTCATGAAACCACGCCTCTTTGATTCTATTTATCAACTTTTTATATTGTCTTCAGTTTTGGAGATTATACATATCTTTACATTTCATATTCTTTTCAACTATCTTGCGTATGTTTTGGAAGAAGGAGGGTAGGGGACTTTAATTTTCTTCACCTATGAATAGCAGTCGGAACTAGTGGCATCCATTATGGCAAGAAAATGCCGGTGCGACTGCTCAGCATTCACAGCAATTTGTCAAAACTGGAGGCAGAGGAGCATCTCGAAAAAACTGGTGGAATGATTTGTGTAATGCCACTTATGCAACACTACTGTGACTGCCTTGCAATCCCACCAATGAAGAAAATTATATCGCTGATGCAACCTGAAGTAGATTTAAGCCTTAATAACCATAGGGGTTGACGTAGATTAATCCGTAATGTTCAGGTACGTTTTTGGCTGTCGTTCTCTGCGCAGTCATATTTGGTTTGGAAAGGCAGAATGTGCCGCACTGGGTCTTCGACATTATTGAGCGTTAAGGTTTAATATTTAATTGTTAACTTTTTAATCACACATGCTGCCTACCTAACCCCCAGAACTGGGATTTTGTGGGTGAATTTCTCTTCCCCCAAAGGTGCTACTGCATCAAAGTGAGCCCACGCTCATTAATTACTCCCGCTCTGATCGCTATCGGCTGTGGGGAAGGCGACGGGGTTCTGGAGTGCTGTCTGTATTTTAAGTTTTTTTGTTTGTTTGTTGTTTTCGGAGGGGTGGTACCTTTGTTGATTTCTATTACTATTCAAGTGGAATTTACAGATTATAGTTAAATATGGCAGACTGAATGAAACCAGGAATATATCTGTAAAACCTGTAGGTTTCTTAACTGACAAGTGGTGGTGTGTTTGGTATCATTATCAGGGAAAGGGTTGATGTGATTATTCAGTATGAAAATGCCCTCAATATGAACTGCTTGCGCAGCTGGAATACAGTAGGTCAGTACGTGTGTGAGGTCGGATAGGGGAAGGATTGAGGGCCTGGATTTGAAGATGGTTCACGCATTGCCCAGGAGAGAGAGAGTGAGAGAGCGAGAGAGAGAGACTGTGGAAGGGAGCATTTATAACCCTGCACACGCGCCCGTCTGCTGTGTATGATAATGTGTACCTTAGAGAGAGAGAGAGAGCGAAAGAGCGAGAGAGAGGGAGGGGAAAGCCGGTCAAGCGCGGCTCATTTTTATACTGTCTGAGCCGTCGCTATATTAACCAACATGCTACCGGAATACACACACACATATAACTAAACAGTGGGTATTTGGATAGTGATGCTAAATCCATGTGGAGCTAATGGTGTAGGAATTTGTGGTCTTTAAGTTTTTATTGTTGTCCAGATAATTTTGGTATTTGTTGTATTTTGATGCCTGTCGATACAGTTATCATTTAATGTGATGAATCTGAATGTCCATGCGTAACTGTTGAATTTGCAGTATGGTGTAGCAGTAATATTGTGACTTGCATTCTGATCAGAGGGTGATTTGTTTAAAATGATATTTCCTGTTTTAATGATCCTTATGGCTCACTGTCAGAATTAAAGAAACAGAAATGATTAAAGGCGAATGTTGTGAATGGATGTGTGAGGAGATGTTTCCTCTGATCTCACTCACTCATACACCCACTGTCCCACCCACTCACTCACTAACACATTGACTCTGTCACATGCTTGTGTCTTACACACACACACACACACACACACACACACAATCCCAGTCACTCTCAAACACATCTACTCTCTGGCTTCCTTATGCGCGCGCGCGCACACACACACACACACACATCCACAGAAACACATGTAGCAGTCTGTGAACAGTGTGGCCTGAAATTATTAGTTATTAGAATTCTCAGGAATGGTGGAATGGTTTTTTGGTACAAACCTGGCTCCACCCTTCCCCAAAAAAAAATCCCCAGCTCTCTGTGACACACACCTGGAGAAAAAGCAGCATCTAACTGAAGGCTTCTCCTGGTTAGAGATCAGCTCTGGTGTGCAGCTATTTCTGCCCTAACTGCTGAGGCATTTGAAGTGGGCAGAACACTGGCATGGAGTCCGTTTATGAAGCCTGGCTGTTTGGTCGGACTCTGAATTTGACTTTGACCCAGGAGCAGGATTGGGATTCCCCCCGTTGTAGCCTGCCATCTGTAAGAAACGGCACCAGCTGGGGACGGTGGCTCCCCAAAACTGTTCGGCCAAAAACACAGCATGCAACCCTAATGATCAGCATGTCACAGTGCTGCTAAACAAAACTCTGACAACATACTGTTCAGCTAGGGAGGGGTCATGGATCAGGAAAAATGGGGAGGTGAGATGGAGAGAGAGAGAGAGGGAGAGAATGATTGACAGGTCAGGTAGCGACAGTGAGTAAGCGAGAGAGTGTGCTCGACGGAGGAAGGGTGAGACTGTGGGAGAGAAAGCGGAGGCTTGGCGGTAAAAGAACTCTTTAAATGTTGGTTCTTGAATGCAGCTCTTCAGAGGATTGTTCTGACGGCGCCTGGGTGCACTTTTGACATCATTCCGCTGTGGTCTCTGCACCTGCGCTTAGCAGGAGGGAGGGAACGGAGAAAGAAGGAAAATTGCTTTCTGTTGAATTGACTTGAGCGCCACATTTGTTATTTCTCTCTCTCTGCGTGCTCAGGAAAGGAGCTCCTGTGTGCATTCAGTGGATAACCTCTCTGCTTGTGTGGACCGGCTCCAAGGCCACGGCCGAGCGCGCCTCCCCCATTACTAGATGCTAATAGCAGGCAAACCTGTTTTCGGCTGCTGCAGTATAACAATAGCTGGTATCCTTCGTGCAGTAAATTTCTCGTGTGCGGCGAGCTCCCGGGGAATTTGGATGGTGACTCATTTTGAAAGGGCTGTAATTTTTTTCACAGTTCGCTTGTTGCTGCAGTACGTGCCCTCAAATTAAAGCCGACCTCTCACTTCATCCGAATTGGTTGTACCGCAAAAGAGTTGGAACCTTTCAAAAATTGTTTCACTGTCCAAATACTTATGGACCTCCGTGCGTAGACGTGTGTACTTTCTGACGTGTGGAGTCATTACAGGTGTAGCGCGAGTGTGATGTCACCTGAGGTGTCTGACAGAATCCGCAGCTGAGAAGCTCATTTGTTAATGTGAGGGGAGAAACGCACTCGCATCTCCGACACCGTTACTGAAGAGCGTTTCCATCAACGCGACTGAAGTGCCTGGGGAACGTACCTCTGTAATCACGAGTTCCAGTCCTCTCGGGGAATCACTGTTCCGCTCAACTGACTCACTTCCATCTTTTAGCCTTCACTTCAAGTGTTATATCTCCATCAGGGTGTTATTGTGTTGTACTTTTAATCCACCTTCATATTGTGGATGTTAACATACTTTACTTGGCTAAAAGTGACTGGACATGTGCATGTCATTCTCGTTCCAGGCCCAGTCAGTCATGTTGGCAGATGTGGCTTTGACTCAGTCAGTTTTCCACTTGATTCGATCAGTGCTTGATTGGGTCACGGTCATTGTTCTATGCAGACCCGTGAAACATCTGTATCATCCGAATCATTCGCTTGTCATCGTGTGCTACGATGTTCAGATTTTTTTTTTGACTGGAAAGAAAAGGCTTCCTCCAAACCTTGAAATACATCCACAGACAGGACATTGTCTATGAGAATTTGCCCATGTTGTGCATTCATGTGTGTTTTCTTAGACCCAGTATGCCCGGGGCACAAGATGCAGTTCATTACGAAAATTTTGGTTTTTTTCCATTCAAATAAAATCACTAAAGAATGCTGTAGATCAAATTTCTTGGGAGCAACTGTATTTGCCTCCCATTTCCTCCTCATTCCCTGAGCTGATGTTGTAAGGGCTGAAATTCAAAAGTTATAAATTGCCGGAAGGTGCTTGTCTTCGCCACACACATGTGCATTCTGTGCCTGGTGGTATTTTCATCCTGTTAAAATAACATTTAGATTTTAACTGCGGCGGCTGTTGAATAATTCATTAGTTTTGGTTGCATAACCTGGTGCGGTAAAGGAGCTATTCTATTAATCTATGCAACACCCAAAAAAAATACCCCAAGAAGTCTCAGTCTCGCAATCACTGGAGAGGCGCCGGCGGCCATGTCTGTGATATGACTGATACGAGGGGGATACTGTACCGCAGGAGGTCACTGTTTGTGCAGCGGGGACCTCTGGAGATGGAGCTGTGCATTCCAGACCTGCCAAATTTTCCCTGGTTATGAAGCCCAAAATAAGCGTTTTATGAGAGGTCTTGCCTACTTCAGTATGTTGGGGTCAGTGCCTGAAAGTCTCGGAGATGTACTTCAGTATGTTGGGGTCAGTGCCTGAAAGTCTCGGAGATGTAAGCTGGCCTCAAATATCCTCTCATTCCTTTTCCCTTTGTTTTTGTCCTTCTTCCCTGTCATGTTAAGTGAGAACTTTATTTGCCAAGTCTTGTTGATAATACCATCTCGAAGCAAAACAGTTTTTTCCAGAATAAAATGCTCCCAATTGTGCTATGGTATTGCCACACAGATTATTGATTGTACTAGCTACTATTTACTTTATCATTATCTACTATTTACTTTATCTTTATATTACTTTCTATTTTGGCTTCTCGTTGAAACGTATTTAAATTTTGAGTATTGTTATTTAAAGCACTAAAATCCTGACAGGTGTTGGGTAAATTTGGTTAAGGTGTTTGAATACAGTAAGGAAAAGCCTTAATTCAGTGACTAAATGTAAACTGTAGCATTCTAAAAAACAGGCTTTTGTGACATTCCTAGTTAGTGATTTTAGTCTTTGGAATATAACAAAAAGCCATAGTTTTGGTTACAACTGCAAGTTTGATGTAAGATTAGAATAATTAGATTTAACATGAAGTAAAAATTGCTGTAATTCATTTGCCTTTTAGAGTAAGTCAAAAGGTTCCTTCTTTTCTAACCTCCATTCTTTTTTTCTTTTTTTTACACATTATATTTTTATTCTGTAGGGGATTGTCTGGAAAAGGCCCTAGCATGTGTTCTCGATTAGAGTACTCTTGGCAAATAATCTCAGTGACTTACTGAGCCAAGTTCGAGTGAAAATATAGGGTGAGTGGAGGGGAAAGAAGGGTGTCTTGGCGCTTCTCGATGCGGGGTGTGTGTTTATGTTGTAGCTGTGGCGGGAACCCCTTTTGGACAGTCATACGAATGGATACTGCTGTCCACCTGGAGACGTAGTCAGCTGTATATTCTCTCTCTATATAAGCTCATCTCAGTGTGCTCACCTGATTTCCCTTTCACTTGTGGAGTAATGAAGTCGAGGGAAACCTGCATTCTTGGCCTCGTATGCCTTTGGCCCTGTTGGCGGCTCTGATGGGTGGGAGTTCCAGGTTGAACTGGTTTTGAACATTAGTGTGCGTCTGATTAGACTGAGACTGTAAGCACAATAAACAGGGAAGACTGTGACCGTCAGTAACGCTGTTCATTCATTTAAGCACTGATTACTTTCAGAGAAAAGCGTCCTTTACCTCCCACATTGGTGGTGCGTCATGTTCTGATGGAAGGAACATCGCTGTATGGGTAAGGACCATCCTGTGATTTTTTCCATGGGCAGCTATTATGATTTGAAGTCAAATTATCATTATTATAATGGTATTTACTGCACTATTCTCAGCCCAAAGGCTTGGCTGGTTCCAAGCTATAATGCCAGTGTTTCAGAATAAAGGGTGAATTGCTGTTCTGATATCCAATTTTCAACCAAGCAAATGTTGCCTGCTGTCTGTAAGATGGAACGGCCATGTTGAGTGGCTGCTGACTGTGATTGGCAGCTGATCCCGCCAGTGGGAGGTCAGAGATGAGAGTGGCTGATTCAGAATGGCTAATTGCTACAGAAATTGCTTTCTAAAAATGGAGAGTTGGCAGTTATATTGCGTGTTGGGGGCTCTGGGAAGTATGTGGCAAATGTTGATGTGGATACAGGCTGCAGTCAGTGGAGGTTAATGCAGAGCAGGATGAGCCAGCAGGACTTGGACAGTGTGGGAAAGGAGACTGCCAGGAGGAACATGGAGTCACCCAGCCTGGCACAATCATCAGCCCTGTCTGCAGAGTCTGAGGACGTCCTCCTGAACTCTCACTGTGTGTGTGTGTGTGTGTGTGTGTGTGTGTGTGTGTCTGTCTGTCTGTCTGTCTGTCTGTCTGTCTGTCTGTCCGTCCGCCCGCCCGCCCGCCCGCCCGTCCGTCCGTCTGTCTGTCTGCGCGCGTGTGTGTGTTGCGTGCGCACGTGCGTATGTGTGTGTGTCCCTGTGTATCTCTGTGTCTCTGAATGCTTGTGCTTGTGCAAGTTTTTGTGTCTGTATGTGTCTGTTTGCCTGTGTGTATGTGTGTGTGGGTCAATGACAAATGTTTGCCTTTTAAAAATGTTTTTTTTAATAAGTCTTTAAATATGAACAGAATACATTTTTTGAATTTGGAAGAGTGTGTTTAAACAAGTCTTAATGGTTGCACAACATTTACAAGGTTCTAGTACAGTTTTGGACATTTGCAATTTCAAAGCCAAAAAATGTCAGGTGGCGCTACCAAAAGTTTCTTGGGGAAAAAAAAAACACACTTCCCTATTTTTTTTCTGAGTTATTTTTTTAGTAAGTATACCTGAGAGTGTCTACTCTGCCTAAAACATTACTATTTTGTAATTGAGCTGGGTATTAAAAGTAACTTATGGATTCTTTATTGTTGGGGGCGGGTATTTTGGTTTTCCAAACAATTTAAGAACAATTATACTATTAAACTTTGTTTATTTGAAAAGTTTTCAATATAAAATCATGCCCCCATATTAATATTATATTAAGTCATATTTTAAATTACATATTTAATACATTTCACTTAGCGTTAACTTGCTCAGATGGTTGCGCCACCTGACATTTTGAGGGTTTGAGATGGCAAAACATAAAATATATATAATTTTTATGATAAACTAGAAATATGTTCAATTAAACAGGTTTTATAGAATAAAATGATGCTTATTGTGAATCATTTAAAATTATTTTCAACCAAAGTAGTGTGCTCGGACAATGTCACATCATTGACCCTTGTGTGTGTATGTGTGTGTGTGTGCGTGTGTGCGTGTGTTCTTGTACTTGCTACGAAGTGAGAACCAGAAAACATTTTTTTCCCACATTGAGAACATTTTTGGGAAGTGAGGACATTTTCAAATGTCCTCACAACAACAAAGGCAAATTGTGACTTATTAGTAAAGGTTAGGGGTTAAGGTTAGAATTGGGGATAATTAAAGGTTTGGGTAAGGGTTTGAGCTAGGCATGCACTGCTTATTGTTAAGATTTGAAAAAAGGCTGTAGAGACCAAAAAAGAATCAATATAATATCCTCACTAGGATATACCTACAAGGATGTGTCCGTGTGTGCATGTGTGTGTGAGGGAGAGTGTGTGTGTGTGTGTGTGTGTTTGTGTGCATAATGTGCATTTTTGTATGCTGCATTACATTTAGAATATGACTGCTCTTTTTAGCCATTAACCTCATTAAGTTGAAAATGCATATCGCTCCAATTACGGTGCACAGTGTTTATGCAGTAAAATAAATAACACTTCATCATTTACGAGGCAACTACCTTAACTATTAATCTGAGTTTGTTGAATCAGTCGAACGTATTTATTAGGCTAAAAGTATTCAGCTGCCTGGATGTGGGCGAGTTATCGGCACCTCAGCCCAGTCACTGCAGCTTTCCTGCTAGTGAAAGCTGCAGATCATGCAGTATTACAGTAAGAAACTGTATATCAAAGAGACAGTGCTGATGTCTCTCAGTATTGTCTATTCAGGGGTGGACGATGTTCAGATTTAAACAATATACTAGTAGAAATATTGCACTATGCTAAAGTCTTGGGCACTCTAGATTTTTTGAATACATTTGATCTCTTCATTGCTGTGTAAGTAAAAAGATTACCAAAAAAATTTTAAAGTAATAACGCTCCAAAAAATGAAATTTTACCAAGCCCTGTTCACAGCACATAAAGGCTGTTTAGGAATTACCAGGAGAGATGGATTTTAGTGAGACAGCTGGTCTGTAGAAGAATGCTCCTGTATGTTTGGAGCAACCAACCACTTGATTTCTGACGGGATCCTTGCCCCACAGTTTTGAGAGAATTAATGCATTTTGAATGGTGACTGGTGGTCTCTCAGAATATACTGGACAAAGAAAATTAGGGATCACCCCAATTTTCGAATTTGAAATATTTGATAGTTCAAATTATGTTCCATATCATATTTCAATATTAAAAATCAGAGTGATCCCTAACTTTCTTTGTCCAGTATATTTACCTGATATTGTTTTGAATGATTTGCTACTTTTAATTGTGATTTTTTTTTCTTTAGAATCTTTATCTTTTATTAATTTTGTATTCATGTTTGTTTTACGTATTTTTTTACCTTGTGCCGATGGCCACTGTCCAATCACCACTTGACCTTTTTTTTGTGCCGATGTGTCGAAGTGTATGTGCCACATCATGGATCTGGCTATATCATCAGCACTGGAAGATAAAAGGTGATGATGCGGACAAGTTATATCAAATATAAGTCAGAAAATGGGGCTGGACAATATGAAGTGGCCACTGGCCCTGGTCTACAAAAACAGTGGATTCATTTGTGTCTCTTTCAGTTGGTCCAGTGCCCTAAATCTTGGATTCATTTTGAGCCATGTTCTGTTAAAGTTTGAGGGAAAAAAATAATACCTTTATCATGTATATGGTGATATGTTGTCGTTACCCATTCAAAATGTATTGTGTTATTTTAGGCCATATAACCCGGCACCAAGCCCTTTATCTCAGTGCTCTTGTCTGAAGACCCTTATGCCCAGTTTATCTGGCTGGTTGCTGGACAGGTTAAGGTTCCACATGGCTGCCCTGAGCCTGGACTCTGAATGCAGTCCTGGTTTCGCTGCATCACTGAACCCAATGACCAGAGCTCAGGCTCGTTCAGAGCCTCCCACTGGGAGTGATTGAGTGGCTTAATTAGCCCATTACATCATCAGGACCATTGCAGACCCCCACTCGTTCACTCTTCCCATTGGTAGCAGTATCTCCTTAAACCAGCGACATCTGTTCACATTCTCACTTTGACCAGTGGCAGCATCTGCTTGCATTAACAAATGTCAGGATGTCAGGACACAACAATATTTTTCCGAAGAAGGATGCGCATGTGTGAGTCTGTTCTGCAATTTCACAGACGTCTTTGTCTTATGTCCCTAATAATGAGAAAACGGTACATACTGTTGCCTCTAGAGAGGAGAAATTTTCATGGAAACCAAAAATTAACATTTATATAACACATATATGAAAACTATTTTCATGTAATTTCTCGCATAAGCCCTGTATGGCCCTGTAGAAGGGGCCTGTGAGGACGCCTGTGCTGTGGACGGGTCAGTCTCTGTGAAATGTATGGGAGGTAATTGTGAAAGCAGGACTGGGATGACCTGTGTGTGTTGATGGAGTCGGGCGGTGTGCAGCCGTCATGCAGCCGGGCAGAATCAGCAGCTCATCAGCGAGTGAGGAGCCGGGGATCCTCGTAAGGAAATGTGTGCAAAGCGCCTAATGATGGCCACAGATGTAAGACTGACTCCGCTGGGCTTTGAGCTGTTTATGCAGAGCTGCTCATTAGAGCCCTGTTCAAGTGACAGGCTGTGTGTGTGTGTGTGTGTGTGTGTGTGTGTGTGTGTGAGAGTGTGTCAGCATATGCGTGTGTGTGTGTGTGTGTGTGTGTGTGTGTGTGTGTGAGAGTGTGTGTGTCAGTGTATGCGTTTGTGTGTGCATGGGTGTGTGTGTGTGTGTAAGTGTATGGGTTTGTGTGTGTGTGTGCACGCATGGGTGTGTGTGTGCACCTGTGTTTGTGTGTGCATGTGTGTGTGTGTGTGAGAGAGAGAGAGGGCGTGTGTGCGTGCGTATGTGTGTCTGTGTTTGCTTGCGTGTGAGAGAGAGCGTGTGTATGTATCCTTGAGTGAGTGAGTGACTGAGTGATTCAGTCAGTCAGTCAGTCAGTCAGCGTGTGTGTGTGTGTGTGTGAGAGAACGCGTGTGTATGTATCCTTGTGTGTTGTCTGTGAGTGTGTGTGTCTGTGCATGTATGTGTTTGTGTGTGTGTGTATATGGTGTAGAGATGTCACGATACCAAAAATTTAGTAGTCGGTGCCAATACCAGTAAAATTACGTGATTCTCGATGCCAATTCGATACCACGGGGAAAAAAAAAAAGGATTTTCAAAGATCCCATGGCAACGCGACCGTTTTTGCCTAGAAAGTCGAGCAACAGAGTCCCATGTTCTGACAAGAAGTTATCATAAAGAACGTCGTTCTTTTGTTCACGTTCAATCCGTTCAGAATAAACTCTTTTAGTTCAAAGTTCATTTAGCCAAAGAGGGGTGCGTTCAGTTCCCGTTCTTCAAAAAAAGGAACATGTTCAGGCACAACACTGGATAAGGCATTGCAACACGTGCCCGCGAGCCAGTCCAAACATCATATAATGTGTATGTCAGTATGACATATTAAAAAAAGAAAACGATAATTCGTTGAAACGTTCGGATGTTGTTAATCAGTGACGTGCGGTCGGAGGTTAGTTTGGTGAGGCAGAATCCTCCCCTTTGCTTGATTAGCAATCAGATGATTAACTAGTTTAGTAAGACTATTCGGCAGAATGACGGGCCAGTTTAAGTTTCCGCGGCGTTATCACTCAGTAGGCTACATTGAACCTGAAATGCTCACGAAACTGCAGATTTGCGAGTACTTGCTTACAGGAAGCCAGAGACGTGCGGTGAGGTGAGGTAGTGACCCAAACTTATATCACAGGATTTTGTGAACCTGTTCCCATGTACTATTCCTGATTGACAATCAAAACTATTAAGACCAAGCCTATAGGAAGCTCGTATACTGATAGAGGAGATAATGACAAAAAGATTCATTCACGTATACGCTTCGATTCGAGACTGCGGGGATGGAAATCTGAATAATCAATTGGGAAAATTCTCGGCTCTCGGTAATTCTGTATTTCGTTTAAACATTTTGTTAATTGGATTATGAAAGAAGACTGAAAATAAATGCCCGCTTTATTTATTTATTTATTTATTGGGTGTAAAAGCGCCTATTTAAAGGAGAATACATTGTATATTGATTAAGCATTGAACTCTGCATAAGTCGAACTGTTTTAATATTTGTTGATGACATTGCTTCGGCTTGCTGGAAGCAAGTACGCGCAAATCTGCTGTATAGTGAGCATTTCAGGTTCGATATACTGAGTAATAACGCCGCGGAAACTTAAACTGGCCCGTCATTCTGCCGAATAGTCTTACTAAACTAGTTAATCATCTGATTGCTAATCAAGCAAAGGGAAGGATTCTGCCTCACCAAACTAACCTCCGACCGCACGCCACTGCTTGGTGCCTTTTTTTGTCAACGAGTTGGGGTGCTGCAGCCGCAGTTTCCAGCTTTCACATGGGGTTTGTTGTGACGTGAGGTCTACTTCTTTGTGACCTCCTTCTGAATGCAAGCATCACTGGAACACTCTGAAGCGCATACTGCCCCCATTAGTTCCGGAATAGTAACAGCACCGAAACTTACCGTGCCTCGGTGCTTACGGTGCCTCAAATTAATAGGCATCGTCGGTGTTTTTTCATTTAATCGAAAGAATCGAAAGGTATCGCAAGTATCGGTTCTTGTGACATCCCTAATATGGTGTCAGATAAATAGGGACAGGAGGTAGGTGCAGTGTTGACTGGGTGTATTTTACAGCTCTAGGACTCTGTTGGGCTCTGCCCTTTCAGGCCCGTAGGGGGCACCCCTGCTTAGTATACCCTGCTGTCAGCGGAGGCTGGTTTCTGACCTCCACAAATCCTATAGCTATTGGTGTACTCTGCTTTGGGTTAGAAATTTGGGAGGGCAAAGGGCAGAAATGCCTTCATAGTGCTGAAAATGCTGTTGACAAGTAAGCTGGTAAAAGTGGCTGCTTTTTATTTGATTTTTTTATTTTTATTTTTGTTATTTTGCACATAATACCAAAGGCCAGGTTTTTGTCCCTGAAAATAATGACTGAGGTCACTGAGCAGTCACGGGAGAGTTGCTGGAAAATGTTATCCACCTCAAGGCTGCATTTGGCTCATTCCAATCTCTTTTCTTCACGCCTTCCTCCAGTGTCCTGTAAGGCTAGAATGATACTTGGTTATTTGTCCCCGTTTCTTTATAAATGCCTCAAGATTTTGGTCAGTTAAGCCTAAAATTGCCTTATTCTAAAATGCACAGTTGTGCTCAAAAGTTTGCATACCCTGGCTGAAATAGGTAACATTTTTTTAAAGAAAACATGAATGGCCAGGCAAAACACATTTCTTTTATTTCTTATTGAATTCATATCTAACTGTAGGTCATGTAGAATAGCACAATCATTAAATAAAACATGGCAATTAGGGAAAAAATGAAATGAACCCTGTTCAAAGGTGTGCATACCCATAGTTTTTAATGCTGTATATTGCCCCCATTAGCATCAATAACAGCGTGCAGTCTTTTGTGATAGTTGTAAATGAGGCCCCTAATTCTCTCAGGTGGTATTAGCTGCCCATTCTTCCTTGCAAAATGCCTCCAGCTCCTGCAAATTCTTTGGTCGTCTTGCATGAACTGCACGTTTGAGATCTCCCCAAAGCGGCTGGATGATATTGAGGTCAGGAGACTGTGGTGGCCACTCCAGAACCTTCACCTCCCTCTTCTGTAACCACTGAAGGGTCAACTTGGCTTTGTGCTTTGGACCATTGTCATGCTGGAAAGTCCAAGTGCTTCCCATGTACAGCTGCATGCTGAAGAATGCAAATTGTCTGCCAGTATTTTCTCATCGCATGCTGCATTCATCTTCCCTTCAATTTTCACGAGATACCCTGTGCCTTTAGAGCTCTCACATCCCCAAAACATCAGAGAGTCACCACGTTGCTTTAAGGTGGAAATGGTATATTTTTCACCATGGGCCTTGTTGACAGCTCTCCAAACATAGTGCTTATGGTTGTGACCATAAGGTTCTATTTTGGTCTTGTCACCCTAAATGGCAGTATTCCAAAAGTTGTGAGGTGTGTGAAGATGTTGTCTGGCATATTTTAGACGGGCTTTTTTGTGAGATTGGCGCAATAATGGCTTCCTTCTAGCAACTCGATCATGCCGCTCATTGTTGTTTAATTATCTCCTTATTGTGCTCCTTGAAACAACCGCACCATCTTTTTCTGGAGCATCCTGTATTTCTCTTGAGGTAGCTTGTGGATTTTTCTTTGTGTCCTGAACAATTCTTCCCGCAGTTTGGGCTGAAATTTTTCTTGGCCTACTACCTGACCTTGGCTTGGTATCAACATATCTCCTAATTTTTGGCCTCTAAATCACAGACTAAACAGTACGGACTGGCATTTTAAAGTCTTTGGATATCTTTTCATATCCTGTCCCATCTTTAAAAAGTTGAACTACCTTGTTACGAAGGTCCATAGACAATTCTTTTCCGTTCTCTATGGCTCAATGTCTAGCCAGATCAGTGCATCCACTCGGGAGCAATACTCCTAGCCACTCTGGTCCAAAGAGGAAATTAGATACTGTTTGTCATCTTATGGATGGATGCTAGTGGCAGTCTCCAAAATAATGGAGGCAGGCATCGTATGAAGGTGGACCCCATTGTCTATTCTGGCTTTGGGATCTTGATGATGCATGTGTTCGCTTCTTCTTTTTCGTTTATATTTCATATACCGTACAGGCCAGCAGACAGTGCCATTTCTACGCGAGATTATCGAGAGAAGTACACGAGAATATCGCGACGCAGCGTAAATGTACGAGTCACATATATCGTGCGTAGGAAAAGTAATAGGCCTAGTGCCAGTGACAAGTATACATGTGTATCGCCATAAGTCTCGCATGAAACTGGCGTCGGTAAACAGCATTGTTAGTGAATGAGATTCCGAATGTTGAACATCCAGTTTTGAGGTTTACTGTCTCACGCGCATCTTATGTTGGCCTATTGATAATACACTCAAAATATTATTTTGCTAAAATTTAAGAAAAACAAATTTGTTACGCCTTTGTTAATTTGTTGATGCAACAGAATCCGATTTGTTATTCTAACAAAAATCTTAACAAAATAGATTTTGTCCAGTCGTCTTAACAAAATAGATTTGTTACTTTTCTGCACGGCCCCAGCGAATTTTCTGTTGTCACTTTCCATTGGCGAGAATCGATCATGTGCACCAATTTCAGTGTCGTCTGACTGCGAAAGATCTTGAAATGAGCAGGAACGCAACGGGAAGGCGAGTTTTAAGCTGTGCCATCTTTTCTCTGTAGGCTATACTATATGTCATCATTCTTTAAGTTTTAATATTTAGCGACGTACACCGACAACGTTATTCTATCTTTAATTTTGTGTCGCAATCTAGATATTTGTGTGTGCAGATGATATTCCTATCCCACCATATTTTATCTTCCGCAAACCAGGTCATTAAACATGCGGAGACTGCCTCTGATGCCTGTTTTTGTTCCTTTTAACAGCTGATTGATTTGTCAAAAACTTATTGGCATTGGTTAAAAACTCGCCTTACTGTTCACTTCTTGCATTACCACTTCACTGTGAAGTAGGCTAGTAAAATTATGCACTTAAATTATTTCATCTACATGTAGGCCTACGTCAGCCGCATAATCGGTTTGTGCAGATTTATTTTAACAAAAATCCTAACAAAATAATTAATGGTCCAATCGTGTTAGCAAAACACATTTGTTACTTAACTGTTAGTCTAACACAATATTTTGTTAATACAGCAACAATTTTACTTTGTTAATAAAACGAACTAATTTGTTACTTCCTGAACAAATTCATTTTGTTGGATTGATTTTAACAAATTAATTTGTCATCTCTCATGGAACAAATGAATTTGTTAAACATTTTGTTAAAAGTTACAAATTCATATTTTGAGTGTAACGGTCATCGGATTATTATTAAACTGGTCAAAAAAAGATTTATTAGTGTGTGATTAATGTATTTATCTGATTGAGAGGTTTACCGGCTCTGTTAACTTTAGAGTTTTGGACCGATCGATTGGGACGTGGGGTGTGTTTAAGGATAGCTATATTATCAAAAATACAGAAAGGAAAAACCAGATTCTTCTGTTAACAATGCAACCCTGCGTGACATTATTTTTATAATCCTATACTTGATTAATGAGTAGATGTCCCTTTGCACTCAAGTGTTTCATGCCACGTGTGAAAGAAGCCCCGGCTTACAAAGGCCGCGAGTTCCGTGTGTCAAAATGGAAAAGGAATCGTTTTTTTTATGCGCAGCTTGAGGCCCGTTCATCAGTTCTTTAAATTCATACGTAATGAGCAAAATTATCATTCAATAAGCAAGATGTCAGTAGAGAAGATACGTCGTATTTCCCTATATTTAGGAGCACGTATAATGTCTCTATGAAAATCAAGAAACGCCGTCGCACAAAAGAGACTGTCTGATCGCCGAAGGGATATCCATTCAAACTAAATCCATCAATCTGTACATACAGAGGCGAAATCTATACGCCAAACAAATATCAAACTAATAAATAATGTAAGCTACACTTAACCAATTCCAATTGAAGGAAAAAAGACATGGAATGTGAGCTCTGTCGTTTTCAGGATACTGCAACAAGGCGTCGCTTTAAATAGCCTATAATTTGACATGGGAATCGATGGACTTGTTGCTTTATTTATGACATAATGAGACGTGCACAGAAAACATTCTACGGTGCATTTACAGTATAACTGTTTAAGAATGAACCAACATCGTCAAACAGAAGACTATTAAACACCAAACATAATATGAGTTATCTCCCTCTACCGCATGACCTGATGAAATGATGAAACAGTAAACAGGCTGAAATAAATGCAAAATTACCATCTACATGTATGTAGCACATTATGTTTTATTCAGACCAGCAGTACATGTATACTGAGATTTTCAAAGTGATTCTTCAACTGCTGCTGGATATCGTATACTCTTCTTCAGCCCACCCTCGATTTTCACGGATTAGTGATTAGCGATTACCAACAACAACGCAGCAACGCAACAACGTATTATATCTATTAATCCGCATATAAAAAGTAATTCTCAGTAACAACTGTGCATAGGCCTAATTCAGACTATACGTCGCACATTTGGCAGACGCTAGGCTTACGTATGTAGGTTTGGCGGCCCGCCTACTGCGAAGCTTGTCTCGGCAGAGTATGAGGTTGATAATAGCACGCGACATAAAGAGGAGATTATCGCGAGAAATCCACGAGATACACGAGACGTCTCGTGGGAATTAGGCAGTATCTGCTGGCCTGTACGGTATGAAATGAACTAGGAGCATACTGCCACCTACAGTCTCAGAATTATTTTATATGCAAGTGTGCTGAGGTGCGTGACGTCATTACTAATGTGAAAGCTGACCAGCAGGGGGAGAGGGGTGGGGGGACAATCGTACTGTGGCCCCTAATGTGAAAGCACCCTGAGACTGCACCTGGATCTGTGTCTCCCGCTCCCAGAATGCTCTCTGCCTGCCTATACAGTTTTTGTTGGCTGTTTAGGAACTGATGCGTGCTCCATAATGTCTGTGGTGTATTTTTTTTTTCTTCTTTTTATTTTTTGGTTCAATGCAACTTGTTCTTTCAGCACATGCCAGTTATTGATTTCAAATCCATGTAAAATTGTGGCAAGGCGGACCACATTACACACAAACAAAAAAATCTCTTGTCCAAAATATCACGCCGCATTAATCTGTGTTCAGTCGAAGAGGGAAAAGCATTGCCAGTAACCATCTCTGTCTTATAAGGGCAGGTAGCCAGTGGTAATGCATGGATCTATGCATTTGTTATACTTGCCCGCGATGACTGATCGAACGGTAAGAATGCAAAAAAAAGAAATGGGCCAGCTGTGGACGGATGTTGACCCTGTTCCTTTATTAATGCTGGAGCACCAGGGGAGTGGCAAGTGCCACTGAGTTTACGGGAGCGTTAAATATCTGTGAGATGAGGAAGAGAGAGGAAAATGCACAGCCTTTCCAGAACCTTCTGCTCTCAATGTGCTGAATGAGGTCATCACCAAAATTACCCCACCCCAACCCCCATCCCCAGTGCCGTCCTGGGTCCCTCTCAGCTGTGAGGTCTGGATTTCACATAAACGCAGTTTGATGGAAATGGATCTGGATTAGAACAGACTGCCAAGAATCCATTGTGCTGATGCCGTTTTCTGTCAGTATTGACATGTGAGAATGCCAATTTCTGGGAAATACCCCAGTTTTTTGATCAGTCTTACCCTGTTCAAAACATTACTCAGCTGATTCTCCATTTACCTCCAATTAAACCCCACACAAATGCTCAGTTGCACTATGATCAGTGAACTTCGCCTTCCTTGCAACGGTCACTTGTCTTGATATTTACGCAGGGTTGAGTTTTAACCTGTAATACTGCCATTTCAATCTGAAACCCTTAATCATCTAGGGGGAATTCAGTTGGGAGCATTTTTCTAATTTATTTTCAAGGGTAGTCTCAAATGCTGAAGAGATGAGCTGGAAGTTGGGAGACCAGGACTCAGTAGTTAATGGTGTAAGGGTGGGAGAGCAGGACTCAGTAGTTAATGGTGTAAGGGTGGGAGAGCAGGACTCAGTAGTTAATGGTGTAAGGGTGGGAGAGCAGGACTCAGTAGTTTATGGTGTAAGGGTGGGAGAGCAGGACTCAGTAGTTAAGTTAATGGTGTAAGGGTGGGAGAGCAGGACTCAGTAGTTAATGGTGTAAGGGTGGGAGAGCAGGACTCAGTAGTTTATGGTGTAAGGGTGGGAGAGCAGGACTCAGTAGTTAATGGTGTAAGGGTGGGAGAGCAGGACTCAGTAGTTAATGGTGTAAGGGTGGGAGAGCAGGACTCAGTAGTTTATGGTGTAAGGGTGGGAGAGCAGGACTCAGTAGTTAATGGTGTAAGGGTGGGAGAGCAGGACTCAGTTTATGGTGTAAGGGTGGGAGAGCAGGACTCAGTAGTTTATGGTGTAAGGGTGGGAGAGCAGGACTCAGTTTATGGTGTAAGGGTGGGAGAGCAGGACTCAGTAGTTAATGGTGTAAGGGTGAGAGAGCAGGACTCAGTAGTTTATGGTGTAAGGGTGGGAGAGCAGGACTCAGTAGTTTATGGTGTAAGGGTGGGAGAGCAGGACTCAGTAGTTAATGGTGTAAGGGTGGGAGAGCAGGACTCAGTAGTTAATGGTGTAAGGGTGGGAGAGCAGGACTCAGTAGTTAATGGTGTAAGGGTGGGAGAGCAGGACTCAGTAGTTAATGGTGAGAGCAGGGGTGGGAGAGCAGGACTCAGTAGTTGGTGTAAGGGGTGGGAGAGCAGGACTCAGTAGTTTATGGTGTAAGGGTGGGAGAGCAGGACTCAGTAGTTAATGGTGTAAGGGGGGAGAGAGCAGGACTCAGTAGTTTATGGTGTAAGGGTAGCAGGGGTGGGAGAGCAGGACTCAGTAGTTTATGGTGTAAGGGTGGGAGAGCAGGACTCAGTTTAGTTTATGGAGAGCAGGTAAGGGTGAGAGAGCAGGACTCAGTAGTTAATGGTGTAAGGGTGGGAGAGCAGGACTCAGTAGTTAATGGTGTAAGGGGGGTGACTCAGAGAGCAGGACTCAGGACTCAGTAGTTAATGGTGTAAGGGGGTGGGAGAGCAGGACTCAGTAGTTAATGGTGCAGGGTGGGAGAGCAGGACTCAGTAGTTAATGGTGTAAGGGGGAGAGCAGGACTCAGATGAGCAGGGGGAGAGCAGGACTCAGTAGTTAATGGTGTAAGGGTGAGAGAGCAGGACTCAGTAGTTTAATGGTGACTAAGGGTGTAAGGGAGAGCAGGACTCAGTAGTTTATGGTGTAAGGGTGAGAGAGCAGGACTCAGTAGTTAATGGTGTAAGGGTGGGAGAGCAGGACTCAGTAGTTTATGGTGTAAGGGTGAGAGAGCAGGACTCAGTAGTTAATGGTGTAAGGGTGGGAGAGCAGGACTCAGTAGTTAATGGTGTAAGGGTGGGAGAGCAGGACTCAGTAGTTAATGGTGTAAGGGGTGAGAGAGCAGGACTCAGTAGTTTATGGTGTAAGGGTGGGAGAGCAGGACTCAGTAGTTTGAGAGAGCAGGACTCAGTAGTTAAGGGTGGGAGAGCAGGACTCAGTAGTTTATGGTGTAAGGGTGGGAGAGCAGGACTCAGTAGTTTATGGTGTAAGGGTGGGAGAGCAGGACTCAGTAGTTAATGGTGTAAGGGTGGGAGAGCAGGACTCAGTAGTTAATGGTGTAAGGGTGGGAGAGCAGGACTCAGTAGTTTATGGTGTAAGGGTGGGAGAGCAGGACTCAGTAGTTTATGGTGTAAGGGTGGGAGAGCAGGACTCAGTAGTTTATGGTGTAAGGGTGGGAGAGCAGGACTCAGTAGTTTATGGTGTAAGGGTGGGAGAGCAGGACTCAGTAGTTTATGGTGTAAGGGTGGGAGAGCAGGACTCAGTAGTTTATGGTGTAAGGGTGGGAGAGCAGGACTCAGTAGTTTATGGTGTAAGGGTGGGAGAGCAGGACTCAGTAGTTTATGTGTAAGGGTGGGAGAGCAGGACTCAGTAGTTTATGGTGTAAGGGTGGGAGAGCAGGACTCAGTAGTTTATGGTGTAAGGGTGGGAGAGCAGGACTCAGTAGTTTATAGTGTAAGGGTGGGAGAGCAGGACTCAGTAGTTTATGGTGTAAGGGTGGGAGAGCAGGACTCAGTAGTTTATGGTGTAAGGGTGGGGAGAGCAGGACTCAGTAGTTTATAGTGTAAGGGTGGGAGAGCAGGACTCAGTAGTTTATGGTGTAAGGGTGGGAGAGCAGGACTCAGTAGTTTATGGTGTAAGGGTGGGAGAGCAGGACTCAGTAGTTTATGGTGGTGTGGGGGGGGAGAGCAGGACTCAGTAGTTAATGGTGTAAGGGTGGGAGAGCAGGACTCAGTAGTTTATGGTGTAAGGGTGAGAGAGCAGGACTCAGTAGTTTATGGTGTAAGGGTGGGAGAGCAGGACTCAGTAGTTTATGGTGTAGGGTGGGAGAGCAGGACTCAGTAGTTTATGGTGTAAGGTGGGAGAGCAGGACTCAGTAGTTTATGGGAGAGCAGGACTCAGTAGTTTAAGTGGGTGGGAGAGCAGGACTCAGTAGTTTATAGTGTTAGGGTGGGAGAGCAGGACTCAGTAGTTTATGGTGTTAGGGTGGGACCAGCTCAAGGGCTGAGCCTCAGAGTTCTTCCCAGCTTCATCCCCTCAGATGCCAGTCAGAATCTGAAGCCCCTCTGTCTGCTCGAACCAGCAGTTTATCAAGTTGCCAATCAGGCTCCTTAATACCAGGTTAACTCTGCTAGCACGGTTTGCTAGCGCTGTTGGTAACTAAATATTTAAATACTGTATTACGGGAGTAAATGCATAAGCATTCACTGTAGTTTTGGTAATTACCTCTAAGTTACTGAATCTTTTTGTGGCTCAGCACCTGCATATTTCACTTTTCATTTTTTGGTGGCGCTTGGTGCAGTATCAGCAGGCAGCTTTGTTTGAGTAATGAGGGTACAGACTGAGTCAAGGATTTTTCCTGCTCCTCAAATTAGGCGTGCATTTATATGTGTGTGTGTGTGTGTGTGCGCGCGCGTGTGTTTGTGTGTGTGTGTGTGTGCGCGCGTGTGTGTGCCCCCGTGTGTGTGCGTGTGCACGCGCTTTTGTTTGTGTGTGTGTGTGTGTCTGTGTGAGTTTGTGAATGCATGTGTGTGTTCATGCACGCATGAAAGGAACTGGAGCCTGATCCATTTTTACAGTTTGCAGCATGGACTCCTGAAGCCGTGTTCTAAATATACATACCCTTGATACATGCTGTATGTGTTAATTACATTTTTAAATGAAAATGCCTGTTTAATTTCACACACAAAGAAAAGAAAAGGGATGGAAAAGCGACATGTTTTTCTGAAATAGTTGTTCATTTTAAAATTCATATTTTTTTTTACAAATCCCATTATGTCGAGTGTGGTGTCCACAGCGTATAGACCCTTTAAACTACAAAGAGCAGATCTCTCCATTGATATTGGGGAGCTCAGGCAAAGCCTTCTCATTGCCGCAGCGGTGATTGCATTCTCTGGGAGACGCTGAGTTTCTGCCTGCTATTAATAGAGCCTGGGTCCTTGGAATCCGCCTTTCACCCCGAATCGGCTCAATTAAATCTGCCTGTGTGGAGTGGGGGAGTGGGTGGGGGGCGGGGGTGGGGGTGGTTTTGTCGCTGCCGCTGTGGAGTCCTCTATACTCCGGTTCTCTGCTTCATCGGGAAAAGCACTCACTGCAGGACATGCACAGCAACTATACAGAGGCACCCATTCAAAGTGTACTGGGGAGACGGATTTGTATTAGACTGTTTCACTCTGTGAAAGTGTACTGAAGACACAGATTTATATAAGCCTGTTTAACTCTGTGAAAGTGTACTGAGGAGACTGATTTGTATTAGACTGTTCAACTCTGTGAAAGTGCACTGAGGAGATGGATTAGTATTAGACTGTTCAACTCTGTGAAAGTGCACTGAGGAGACGGATTTGTATTAGACTGTTTCACTCTGTGAAAGTGTACTGAGGACAGCGATTTATGGGTGATTTTTTCAATACGGGCACAACTAGGACATCACAAATGACTGATTAAAAACGTTGCAGAATCTAACTGAATAAACTCTGGTAGACAGGGTGGGCCCTGTAGTGTACAAACAGTATACCAGCAGAGCTGGAAATCTCCTGTTCTTTTCGCGATGGGCAATTTTTATTTACAAGGCCTTTCCACTCCGTTACTTTTTCAGACAAAACTGAAAGTACAATGATATGCACATGTAATCATATCCAAACAGATCTTTTATGGTTCTGTCCCTTCTGTTGAAGATACTCAGTCATTCATAATGTTGGAGACACACTGTAATTACGTCTAGCATGGCCTTCATAACAGAGTAGAGGAATTTAGTAACGGAGTGGAAATTGTTGCATTTGAAATGTTTGTAACACTACATTGGCTTTGCCTGGTCATTGAACTGTACCCAAGTGTACATGTAGTAAGGTAATAAATCCAAATATAATGTAAACAGTATTTTATTTTACAAACAGCAGCAGATCATGACAAACCTTTACAGAAAGTTTAGTCCTTAGAATTGCGATAAACTGAAAAATTGCCCCTAAATAGACATATTAAATGAGATAACTTTTCAGTAGTTTATGTGAGGGCATACAGTTATCTCTGTTATCTCTCTGGGATGTGTACTAAATACCTATCAGCTTAAATTATGCATCTGACCCACCCATTCAGAAAAAATGAGGGTGGAAGTTGGGGGTATGCAAACATACTCTTTTGCTTGGACAGACCCAGAAGTATAGTGAGGAATGCACTGCAGGTTTTGTCCTTGTCCAAATGTAAAGAGAACCAATTAACTCCACTCCGTTACTATAAATGGTAACGGAGTGGAAGTAACGGAGTGGAGTGTTTTTCAAGTAAATGGGTCATAGCCACCATGCAGTGAGGCAGAACTTGATGATTCCCATTGATGTCCCCAAGGTCCTCTTTTACTTCTTTAAAAAGTCACTTAAAAAAGTTGCTCCTAGGTTTCCATGGAAATGGCTACAAGTAACGGAGTGGAAATGAAAAAGCATACTTACCCGACTTCACAGTTATAAATGAAAATACAGAGAAAATGCTGGCCACTTCACCATGTGCTTACTGTCACAGGAAAGGGGGTTACATAAATGTTTTTCAGCAAGGACCAAATCTGCTGGTTTCCCTGTCTCCAGCCAGGGGGAGCCACTACATTAGGTGGTAACGGAGTGGAGTGGATTTTCCCGGACACCAACAAAAATTGATTTTTTTTCAGACTCTTGGGAGGATAATGATATTTGTTTTGGAATTAATAAACCTGACAATACTGGTTAAGACAACTGTTCCTCTGGTTGTGGTTAAGGGAAATATACTTAAATATGAGCCCAACAATGAATCCACCCTGATTTTGGACATTGCTGAATCAAAGCAAAACCGACCTTCAATGCTGCAGTGCAAAAAAAACATTGATGAAATTCAGATCTAATATTTTGGAGCTTTTTGGGGCTTAACCTGCTTTATAACTTGGCAAATATATTTTTTCCTAGCACTGACCTACTAAAAATTTACAGGCCCGGACATGAATTTTCACTGTTTGTGCCCCTATTGAAAAAATCACCCTTATATAATTCTGTTTAACTCTGTGAAAGTACACTGAGGACACAGATTTATATAAACCAGTTTAACTCTGTGAAAGTGTACTGAAGACAGATTTATATAAGCCTTTTTGACTCTGTGAAAGTGTACTAAGGTGACGAATTTGTATTAGACTGTTTCACTCTGTGAAAGTGTACTGAGGGCACCGACTTACATCATTCTGTTTAACTCTGTGAAAGTGTACTGAGGAGATGGATTTGTATTGGACTGTTTCACTCTGTGAAAGTGTTCTGAGGACAGCGATTTACAGTATATGAGCCTGTTTAACTCTGTGATAGTGGACTGAGGAGACAGATTTATATAAGCCTGTTTAACTCTGTGAAAGTAAACAGGGGATGCAGATTTATGTTAGCGGTTTCACTCTGTGAAAGTGTACTGAGGAGACAGATTTATATAAACCTGTTTAACTCTGTGACAGTGTACTGAGGAGATTTATGTAGTATAAGCCTATGGAACTCTATTGACAGTTGGCATCTCCATCCACATGTGTATCTAATCAGATTTGTAAATGTGTAAAAGAATCTGTAAGTGCATACTGAGATTTGTGAATGTGTACAGGAAACTGCAAATGTGTATTGAGAATTTCTGTGTGCAAAATCAGAGCAGTTAATGTGTAATAGAATTCAGATTTTCAAGTGTATTGAGATTTCTTAATGTGCAGACAATCTGTAAATGAGTACACAGATCTGTAAATACACCCAGATTTGTAAATTTGTACATATGTACATAGTGATGGCTGAAAGTCAAAGTATTTTGGTCCAAGAGCTGGAAATACAGACAAGTCATTAGTTGGAACTTATGCAGGCCTCTGAGTTGGCTTTCTTTTTACACGTGACTTTAGCTACTGTTCTGCTATGGCAATCTGCAAATGCGTGTGGAGATTTGTCGGTAACTACTTCCCCTTCCCCGGCCCCCCAAGTTTAGGCTTTCGCTCTCTTACAAAGTGCATGCCAACAGTCGGCAGTAGCGTTTTGTCGATACACTTGATTGGAGCTGAGTGCATGTTTATGTTTTTGCAGTAGCTGTCACATTGCTGAGCTTTTTAAAGAATAAGATATTGATCTGTGAATATTTTGTGTTTGTTCAGCTTGTGTGTCACCATCCAAACTCATAGGCAATGTCAACTAGCTACCATGTGATTAGACCAGTTTCTGAGCTGAAAATGTTGTTGCTACATTGTGCCCGTATAATAGGAGTCTCTGGACGTCATCTAGCTGGAAGCCGACACTATAATCCATTCTGAATGGATTCGGCTGAGACTCGCGGTAACATCGCTGTGACTGAATGTAAAGCCAAAGCGTTTATAATGAAGATAATTATGTTGGTGAAACCATGTTTCCTCAATATCGTGGAATCATCAATACCTCCGCGTCCTCATGTATGTCTACTTTCGATACAGATTCTTCTTAACGCAATAACTCAAAAACTATTTTATTGATCCTTTTCATTTTTTATATGCCTTTAGATCTTATCAAGGTGGAGAGCTGGGTTGATTTTGAGTGTTGTATTATTAATAATTGTAAATTAATTAACTGATTAATTTCCTGGAACACCAGAATTCCATTATATTGATATGTAAGCAATATCACCTAGAAATTTTGCCATTTGATTCTTTCATTCATGAACAATTATTTCTGAATACTGCAGTAAAAAAATCAATAGATTAATAAATTGAGTAGGTAAATTTATTGCTGACCACATGAAAACTAATTAAGTGTATTTTTCATTATTGATGAGTAAAGATAGGCTGTCTGAGCATGTACAAGATAAAATTGGGTTCAGTTTGTAGTAATTTAATTAGACTGTCTGGGGCAATATTGTAGCTACGCTTTCTTTTTGGGAGGCTTTCGCCTGGGGGCTTTGTGCACACCGTGTACACATTTACAGATTAGTGAAGGCATTACCGATTGTCTACACTTTAAATCTCAATACACTTGCAAATTTAAATGTATATTTAATATCTGATTACGTGCTCACTAATTCTGAATGCACATTTGCAGATTTCTGTCCACAATCTTAAATTTCTGTATGCATTAAATAATTCCTACACACATTTTCAAATCTAATTACACCCACACAGATTGAGAACAGTTACAACTATCAACACACATTTGCAGATGGTTTTGCTCCAAAAATGACCTCATAGTACTTCGGGAACGCATTAATATGAACCTGTTTCACTCTGTGAAGGTGTGTATGGGACACAGATTTATATAAGCCTGTTTCACTCTTTGAAATTGTACAGGGGACAGAGATTTATATAAACTACATTTACTTCATTTTTTCACAATTTTTGCCTTAGGAAAGCTATGTCCAGCTGGGCATGCTTGCAAAAGGCATTTCACCCTATGAAAATGTACTTACAGAATTACAGAAGCAGTTTCACGGTATGCTTGCAAAATTATAAAAGCTGTTTCACCTAACAGATCTGTACCTTGGGAAAGCGAAATTGACTCCCTTTGTTCAAAATGGAGTGCCGGACTCTGCAAACAAGTGCCTCCCTCCCCCAGTCTTTGTCTTCCTCTGTATGCCAGTTGTGTTGTGTGCGATTTAATTAATAATATCCATAATTGAAGGAGTCTGGTTCTCCTCCAGAGCTGGCTCGTCTCATATTGAGTCCAGGGCTAATTTGAGGGCTGTTTGAAATCCGCTCGGCTGCATGGAATTAAGCACTGCAGAGAAGAATCTGCCTCTTGTAAAGAATGTTTCCGGAAGAACTGAGGATATGGGGCTTGGTCTTTGCTGAAAGAGGCAGCAAGATGATGTGGCCCATCCAGGCAAGCCTAGTATAGTGGACCGGACATAGCCTGGGTATATGCTGCGTGGTATTGCAACTGTTTGCCGTCACAGGAAAAAGTGTTATAGGCTTGCAATCCACGATGAGATCAGGTGGGAGACTGACAGTATGAGAAAGTTTGGGCCAAATTCACGTCATTCGCATTGCAGTGACAAAGTAGGAACATCAACTGAAAACATCAACATCAACTGAACGCAATGAACATCAGCAAGGTGGCTATGAACCACATAAACAACACGTAGGCTAACCTGAAATGTATAGCTACATTTTTATCTGTATATGCTTTGTTTAAAATGTCATTTAGCCAAGAATATAGTGTTGGTACTATAATATTACTAGCATGTGGATAATTAAACCCCTTTATATTGATGTTATTTTTGACACCACTATCAAATCCTCCCTATTAAACAAACAAGTGAAGGCACAACAGGGTGATGCCGGTAAGGAATGTGAGAAAAGGAATCATTTTACAATTAGCATTGCCTCTGTTACTGTCTTCCCATAGCTTTTTACTGCACAGTGCATGCATCCATTTGTATAGAACCCCTAGGATGAACAAAAAATACTGTAGGTGCACTGAGAACACTGCACTGCTTTCTCGCATGATTAAGATTAATTAACCGGTGAAAGCAAGTTTTGCTCTAGTAATTCTGTTGCAGTCAGTGGAAAAGGGTACCACCTTTGTCCTTGGCGATATTATTTTTTTCAGTCTTTCATTCATCATTATCAGTTGTCATCTGTCCCTTTGTTGTTGTCGTTAGTAGCCACTAAATCCAAGTCATGCACTGAGCATGTCTGGTGCAGTGCTGCTCCAAATTTGTCTGCAGAGTCGATACACAGAGATATTGGACTTAAGGCAAAAAATACCAATTTCTTCTCCTTTTCTAATGGTGGAAAAAATGATTTGCTTTGTATTTTACCATATTATCACAAACTGGCACTGAAACTGGTGGTTGAAACCTTTACACTGGAGCCATGTCTCTTAAGACCAGGAAGTGAACCTTATACGATGAAGCCTGACTTTGGCTGCTTGGTGTAGCTGCAATGAAAATAACCATTGTCTTTCAATCCACACTCAATTTGGGCAAACCAATCCATTTTAGTGCAGCCATAGTAAGTGAAGCCAATGTAGGCAAACCATCCACAATCAGTGTAAATATGCCGACCAAAACCAGTGTAGCAATACCAACCTGAAACAATGTAGCTGTACGAACTAGAACCAATCCAGGCATGCCAACCAAAACCAGTGTTGCCATGTTGACCAAAACCTGTTGTGATACAAACCAAAACCAATGTACATTACAGGCCAGAAGTTTGGAAGCAAGGCCAATACAGGTCAAAAATTTATTTTTTTATTTAACCCTTATTTAACCAGGAAAGTCCCGTTGAGATTGAAATCTCTTTCTCAAGGGAGCCCTGGGGGTTGAGGTGGGGAGGGAAAGGGAAATTTGCACTGCCAATTAGGTCAGGGGATGATTAGGCGGCAGGTTGAAAGAGCCAGGTTGGGACTTTAGCCATGACACTGGGGAACCCCCTACTCTTTTCGAAGAGTGTCATAGGATATTTAATGACCACAGTGAGTCAGGACCTCGGTGTAACGTCTCATCCGAAAGACGGCATCTTCTGCAGTACAGTGTCCCCGTCACTGCACTGGGGCATTAGGGATTATTCCGCCAGAGGGAAGATTGCCACCTACTGGCTCACCAACACCTCTTCCAGCAGCAACTTGGTTTTCCTCGGTGGTCTCCCATCCAAGTACTGACCAAGCCCACACCTGCTTAGCTTCAGCCACACGGCTGGAGCAGATCGAATAGTGGTATGGCTGCAAATTTGGAAGCAACTTCAAGTTTCTGTTCACAATGCCTTTCTTAAAAACCAGTATGAAATCTGTGGATTTTTCAGATGTATGTCCTGCATGATTTGGCTTTTCTTTCATTGATATGCATGATTTTCCTCTATTTACCTTTAGGTACTGTATACATTGATATCACCAGACCATTGCTGAATAAATGTTAACAAACGAAAGCTTAGTTTTTTTTTAGGCTTAGTTTTTGGGTTGAGAAGATTTGCAAGAGTCACAACTTCAGTGAAAAAGTAAAAAACAAATCACAGTTTGCATTATTCACTTTATGTCATGGTTTACAGCCCACCGGATGCCAACGGCAATCTGGCGGGCACTAGGACCATGGGCCTAGTAATACAGGCCTGATAATTTGAGTAAAAATGTATTCTGATAAGTGACTCTTTATATAATAGTCATGTTTATTTTGTTGCAAAGTATGCCAATGAAACTATGATCTTTTTTTAGTACAAATTTGATCTAGCTTCCAAACTTTTGGCCTGTAGTGTAGGCATATCAAACCAATGTGCCCATATCAACCAAAACCAGTGTAGCAATATCAACTAAACCAAAAGTAGGCATATCAACCAAATCCAGTGTAGTCATACCAACTTAACCAAAAGTGGCCATATCGACCAAAACAAATGCAGCCATATCAAGCAAAACCAATGTAGCCATATCAATCAAAAATAATAAATACAATCAAATGAAAGCCAGTGTAGCTAAACCATGGCTTCCCCAATGTCGGCAGTTCAGTGCGCAGGGCTCTATGCGGCTTGAGAGGCTATCTGATTGGGTGCACACCCGAACAGGCAACCTCTCTCAGGCTGCTCTTGCCTACTGCAGCCTTTCCTGACCACCTCTGCTGCTGAGCAGCACATTTTGTCCAGCCGCTGTACAGACTGGCATTTAAAGCCAGATCGGCGGGAGCGTATGGGTCTACTGCAGGGGACTGCTATCACATCTGAGCGCTGCTCAGTCACAGTCCTGGAGGCGCAGCGGTGGCGGTAATATGAATGAGACTCAGGCATGAGAAAGAGAAGAGACAGAGTCCAAATGCAGTGCATTACCCACCAGCTCAGTATCTGCTGAGACATTACTGCTGGGCTGCATGGCCCTGGAACAGGGCAGGGAATTCCTGTTTTTCAAGGGAGAACATTTTTGCCATCATGGACTGAAATTATGGAGTATAAACAAAGGATATGGGAGCAAATTAGAAAGTAACATTCAGCTTTTTAGGAAACAACTAGACAAAATTAATATGAATTGTAATGTGTTGTTTTTTAAACTTTGCTGCAGTTGCACTGTCACTTCAGACAGTACTATCTGTGGCGAACCCCTTGCCTTTAGGACAGTTCAAAAAGATAATTATTTCATTTAAAATGCGGGGAATTTTCTTGGATTTTTGGGGCATTTTCAAAATTATGGGGTATTTTTGCTCCTTGCCCTCAACAAAGTGTCCCATCCTCTTTCGGATATAATAAATGCCAGTAGTTGGCATTCCTTCCTCCCCCCGAGAAGGAAAAAAAAAAAAAAAGTTGAATACTCAATACTCGCAATATTATCCAAAGCCCAACAGTCAAGATATCGATGGCCTCATTCGAGAAGGGTGTAAGTGACTCTTCGGTCAAAAATGACCTTTTTGGTTGTTTTGGAATAACTGAGACTAGCCCATCTGACAAGTCTAGAGTCTCAAATCCTATCCTAAAGGGGTTAAAATGCCTTTTTAAAAAGTCGTATCTGCAGGCAAATTTTTTAACAGGTGGTGCTGTGGCAGTTTTTTGGCTCTTTTTGTAAAATTTGTAAAGTGTCACTTACACCCTTGTTGCATGAGGCCATCAATATTATTACTGTAATTTTTGGAAACTATTGTGACAGTTACAGCCATTGATTTGTCGTCCTAGAGCTCTAATGTAAAACCTATATGAACACTGTGCAACTCTATTCTATTATTCATGCAGTGCAGTGCACTATTGTGGCTTATGCCTCTGCGCATCAGAGTGGACCTGCTCTCCATGGAGACAGTGCGGACGACTGTGACTCAATCCTCCAAAATCAATGCAAGTTCTCTCCCTGGAATCTCTGCGGTTAGTTTTGAGCGAGTCAACAGGTGTTGTTTGTGTCCCCGAATATGCCTACTTGTAATTCTGATTAATTTCCCCACTCACTAATCAAACCCTTCAGATTACTGACAAATGAATCTATGGAACCACCTTAATCTCTTAAGGAATGATCTATGTTAAAATATCACTTGGCACCTATTTGGTCTGGAAGCAACTTGGCAGCATGATTGATACCATTATCTGCAGAGAGGAATAAATTTGTGGTAGAATTACCATTAATGCCCTCCTCGGTCTCTATTGCAACCGTGTTTTATGGGATGTGAGACAGTAAGGTGTCTGTCCATGTTATTTGAGGTATCCCTCAGTGTTTGTGTGTGTGTGTGTGTTGGTCAGTGTCTTCAGAGCTCAGTTGCCGTACAATGCAATGCTGGGTTTGTGGTGATGCTGATAAGTGTTTTAACCCATTAAGGCCTAGGGCACCTCACGATGCACTTCATTCACATTTCTTAAAAATGATATATTAAACGCATTCATGTCCCTTCCGTTTTAAAAGCGAGTGCGACGCAGACGTTGCATCAGGTCTTAATGGGTTTTATCCTGTTTAACTCCAGCAGGGCGGCGATGCTGAACTCTGAGGGAGTGCCTATCCGTCTTCTCAGCCTGTCCCTCCTCCATCTCTCTCCCTCTCTCTTTCCTTTTTTCTGCCCCCTGCCCCTTTTTTCATCCTCCCCGCTCCAGCTGCATTTGGCTCGGGTGAGAAGTACGAGTGAAAAATATGTGAATATTCCAGAGGTTTCGCGAAAAGTTTAAAAGGGGGGATAGAGGTCAGTGTGCAAAGTGCCTGTCGTTCCTTCTGCTTTATAGCCTCATTCAACTCAGACGACCTGGAAATGAAATGGTTTGAGAGAGAGAAAGAGGAGAGAGATGTAATCTTTTGTGGGAGACTTTCATGAATGTAGAAAATGTTAAATGCAAGGTTGAGCATGCTTCTCATATTGTGGTTCCCTCGAGAGGCTCGGTGTTAGGAGTTCTGAGAAAGCGACTACAGTGCTGTCCTGATTTGCCCTGTCAAGGGCCATTTCCCTGGAGGTCTGCCTCCTGGCCCACACTAACTGCCCATAAACGAACACTGTCGGAGCTGGAGCAATGCAGGGGAAGGTGGAATTTGGCCGTGTTACGCTTATGTGCCCTTGTTATAAGCGGGTCACAGTAGCTGCCCATAATGGGCCGATCTTTATCTCTGGTCACCTGTCCTTGTGAATTTTACAGCAATACCATTTTTTTTTTTTTTTTTTTTAAGACTTTAATTTACACAGGAAGAATGGCAGAGACTGAGTCAAGTTTAGAAACAATGGTACAAGAGTAGGGTACAAATAAAAACATTAACATAGATAAGCACCATAGTAGTATCATAACATGTGCTTTCATGATGTGTCCACCTTCACTGTTGGGGAAGATTGCCCTACTCAGTGAATGCGACTGCGGCTTGCCTGTGCAGTAACTAATTATGGGACGTCCCACAGGATTCCTGACCGCCAGGTTGGTCGAACCTGTGGGGTTTATCGCTGCGCTGCCCAGGAATTCCTCTCTCGGGCAATTCTGTTTGGATTCCTTTGGGTGACCAGGTTGAATCATGAAGCAAAAGTAATCATTCGTGTGTGGATTTGAGATGGTTTCCGGCTTGTTACTGCTGTCTGTAATTGAGTCTTATTTAATCTGGCTTCTTCTAAATGAAAATACTGAAATGTAATTTTGACAATTTTTTTTCCTTTATTGGTAATGCCTGACAGTTTTACCAAATCTCACCTCAGGAAGTTCTGACAAACCTGTCATGAAGAAATATTTTTGTTCCATTGTAAATGTGATTACTAACCATATTTAAGTGAAGCTACGACTATTTGGTTAAGTCATACCTGTTCACTTCTGTGTTCAATGGTGTGCATCTAGTTTGTTGCAGAGAATCGTCAAGATTTGTAATGAATATCATCCATCCATCTACCAATCAATAAATCCATCCATCTATCCATCCATCCATCCATCCATCAATCTATCCATCTAGCATTTTGCGCACTTATTTTTGATTTGGGTTTGGTGTGGAGGGCTTCATGCCTCTTCCAGCAACCAATAGGAACACACCCTGGACATATCTGTAAGTTGTCGTAATTTCTGTGTGCCATATGGAACTGCATCGCCAGTGTCGATTGAAACTCAACAGGTTTGCTTTGACAACTCATGATTATGTTTATATCATGGTTATATCCTCATGTTCCTGTTGCTCTTTAAACATTTTTCTGTTACAAATGTGCAGATGTTTTCATATTTTAGTGTAGATGTGGGAAGACGGCAGCAGAACGGAGTCAGAATGTAGACATTCCTGTAGTTCCAAGGCTGTGCTATTTCCATTACATTTTCACTGGTCTGTGTTTGGATTGCAGTGTGATCTGCCTTCAGCACAAAGCTGAGCCAACACGAGCGTGGTCTGAATTAAGGAACTATCGTTTTTGTTGCTGACCGAAAAAATGAAACTGTTTTCTTTCTTTTTTTTAATGAAAATGCATCCCTTTTCCTTATCTTCTCCAAACGCTTATTGGCTGGAGATGAAATCGAGCGAGCCTGCTGCGCGATAAATCATGCGCTCTCCTGCTGTCAAACACTGACCGCCCAACTTTAAAAAATAAATAAATAAATTTTATTTCATTGCACTTAATTACACGCTGAAGCGGGAGGACCTGTTCTATAAAGTATCGCTCATTCGCCGACATCGCCGGGTGCTCTGAGTGCCGCTCGTGCTCCTGCGGACACGAGGACTCTGACATTGGTGGGATGACTCTGGATGGCGGCAGGTTATAAGGACCCATTAAATTTGTCGATCAGGAGAGACGAGCGTAATTACAGTCCTCCAGAAGCCTGTTTTCATGCCGTCCTGCTTACAGGAGCAAGGACACCTCTCAACTCTCCAATTACAGCCCTTCCTGCAGTACAGGAAAGGGGAAGAAGGGGGGGTATAATTATTTCTCTGCATTTTCCAAAGCAGCTAAAAGGTTAATTAAATTTCTCTCTGGTTCTCTTTCAACACCCCCCCCACACCCACACACACACACACACACACACACACACACACACACACACACGCTTCTCGTTCAGTCCCTTGCCGGCGAAGTTGCGGTTGCAGGCTCTTCTTGTGGTGTGAGGAAAAAGCACTCAGGGAATTTTTAAATTGGCAGTGACCTCTTGATTGAGTCTCTCTTCCAGTTCAGCTTTTGTGAAGCTCTGCATTATATTATGTGGCCAATTTGAGCTGAATTTTTAGCTTTTCATTTCGTTGAAGGATTAAAATGCCTTGAGGGTGGGGGTTTCGAGGATGGGGTTAAAGAAATGGAATTTGCTTAACAGTAAGAAACTGGCCTCATTATAGACCCCTGGTTTTAAACACCTCTCTTCCGGAATATTGGATCGGAAACAGTGTACTCAGTTGAAATTGTGCTTTAAGTGTGTCGTTTTAAATGAGAGCCTCACATTGAGTACCTCAAATTCCATACTGTGATTTTATTTATTTATTTAATTTGAAATGGCACCTACAGGACTGGATAAATCCTGTTTTGGCACCTGATGTGGCGGTAGCTCCGCTCTCTGCCCAGCAGCTTTTATGGGGGTTCAGTCTGTGTGACCCGGAGAGAGATGTGGTTATCAAGTTTATATGAGAGGTCAGGCTAGCGGTGAGAATGATCATCTGTGGTATTTAGCCAGAAAGCTTTAGCAGTTCTGGGGATGAAATTAAAATATTCCCCAAGTAGGTCAGTTTTGCCCCCCGCTGGCTAAAATCCTAGGGCCTTTCAAAAGAAATGGGGGGGGGGGAGAGAGAGATTATGATAAAATAACTTTTCAGCTCTGTCGGTGGCAATACGGCAAATAATGAGTCAGTGGGTGGAGCCCGTAATAATGGCTGTGAGGCAGGATTTGACTGCTCTGTGGCTTCAGATAATATTTTCCGTCGCATACACCCAGTCTTTGGTCCTATTGGCAAAATTGTGATTTTTTTTTTTTTTTTTTTCAAAAAGAACAACAAAAACCACAAGGGGCATTTGTTGCTCCCTACCTTGAGATTTCAGGGTCCTTTTGACAATTAGGACCACTTTTATTTGCCCTGTGCCTTTTTTAATTTCCTACTCTGATGCAGTGTCTTTTCTCTGTGAAATGTCTAAGCCTATACGAGCTGTGACTGAGTGAACAGGATTCCTGAAGGTGATTATTTCTTTTTCTTAATCACCTCTAAACGGAACCTTTTTTTCTTGAATGCGTCTCGTTATCTTCACTTGGAGACGGCTCAAGGACAGAATTTTAAAAGAGTGGCCTTGCATGTTTCGCCGTCCATGCCAGAAGTGTAATTACGCTATATAAATTGCCCTGAAAGTTTTTGAAGTTTGACATTCATAGCTTACTGATATCCTGTCAAGGCAAACATGAAAATAATTTCCTGCTGCAACTATTTTTCGATATCAGGATACTCATATCCTGTTGCGTTAATATAACCTCTCAGATGAAGCCGGTAAAATGCAGTGAGCTACTGTGTAGGTGTTTGGTTGAAATTACAGGTTCCTGTTTGCGCATCAAGGTTCTAAGAGTGGCTTTTCGTATTAATCATAGTCCAGCTGTGCTGTTTTAATTGCGTAAATGTAACTTTGCAACTTCAGCCAGTCAAATGTGAAATGGATTTCTGCCTCTGTGGTATTATTGCAGAAAATGGCAGAAAAATGTTACATTCTGAGTTGAAAGTTATGTGTGAAGTATTTATGCGCATGGTGCTGGACTCCATTGCACATGTTCGTTTCATTGTTCTAATGACGTTCCTACTTCTGTAGATGTCAGTGTAGGTAGATCAGGTCTGTCGCCAGTCAGTGCTGCTCATTAAATATACTGAGAAACAGGGAGGCAAACCCAGCAATGTCGACTACTGGCTCAATGACACTGAGGACCCAAAAATAATAAAACCTGCTATGAGAGAGACAGTGTGTGGTTTGTGCTGTGCTTTATTGCATATTGGTTATTAATCCTATTAATTTAGCTGAAAGCGTGTCGTGAATACCCGGGAGGGTGCCTTCCACTGAGAGGAGTTTGTTTGATTTGTGATCCTTCCTCATTTGTTTTGGTTATTTTGCGGTGAAAGAGCGCCTGGCTGCCTTCCTTTGTTCCTTCATAAGAACTGCATTGGTGCTACACTGATACAGTCACATAGGAGTGCATGAAGCGTGTGTGTGTGTGTGTGGGCGTGCGTGAGTGCATGTGTGTGTGTGTGTGCGCGCGTGCGTGTGTGTGCATGCGTGTGCATGTCTGTGTGTGTGTGTGCGTGTGCATGCATGCGTGTGTGTGTGTGAGTCTGCGTGCGTGCGTGCGTGCGTGCGTGTGCACGCGCGTGCGTGTGTGTGTGTGTGTTTATTGCCAATAAGTTATCTGTCTCAATCTTTGACAATTTCAAAATGTTTTACAGATGTTAAGCAGCTTTAGAGAATTGAAAACTATGCTGAAATGACAGATTTTGACATGCCTGTGGCGGGGTACTTGATCTGCTATTTAAAGTGAAAGACAACTTTCGCACAAAACCGATGTTAAATAAAAGAATTAACACGTATGGCATCCAGATATTGTGACCTGGATTTCTGTGAATTTGTTGTTGTACAATGCTTCAAATAAGGCCAAGGAATGCTTCATCACGATAGTGAGATTGACTGTCTATAGCTTAACCATAATCTGTATTGGTTGAACTCTTTTTTTTTTTTTTTTTTTTTTTTTTATGAATTCCCTCTCAATTTGAGCTGTTTGTCAACTTAAACTGGTTAATGCACAAGCTAGTTCTCCCCCTCCCTGTCTGTGTTGACTGTCTACCAATGGGAGATTCTTTATGGCTATATGGTCGCTTTTTTTTTTCTCTCTCATTGTTAACGTTGGTCTCTATTTTACAACACAAATTATGCCTGAATGAAACTTCAGTGGTTTTTCATATTCATTATATTGAGCGGATATTTACATTCGCACAGGTATTACTGTTACTAGCTATATGTCGTTCCTTTCATAGTTCTGGGATTTGGAAGTTCGCAGAGCATTTATTGTTTTGGCGGAAGATTGTTCACAGATCATGATACGGCAGTGTGTTTGGCTTTGGGTGTCAGAACACTCAGGGGAAAGCGGACGCTTTGGTTGGGTCTTCAGTGAGAGATTTTTACTTCTTGCCGTAAATTAGGTATAAGACATTTGACGTTGTTGTTAAAAAGGAAAAAGGTTGATTCCTTGAGTGTTTCAGTGCGGATGTCTAACTATTTATATTTCAGTTCAGCTTTGTCTTAAAATGACTGAAAACATACTTTATAACACCTAAGGGGCAGTCCTTCCATTTGCAGTTTACTTCAGAAGAAGATTGCCTTTCACTTTAAGAGAATCCAAACATTGAAAATGCAGTTTTAGGTTATAACAGGATCAGACTTGTCTGGACTAACTTAGCAGTTCAACACTTAAAAAGGTGAAGTATAAGATGCTTACTAAAAGCATCAAAAACTGATAACATTTGATTGCAATCTACGCAGTCTTGCATATCTTTAAAATGAAGCTGGGCGCAGGCCGCATTGTATCAGTGCTATTTGTGGTCAGACTGAGATCGCAGTGTTGCTGCTCGTCAGTAGTTTTTAAGATAATCCTGTGCGCTGCTTGATCACTGCAGCTGTTGAAGCTGACAAATGGGTCCTATCGGAGTCCATCTGCAGCTTTGAGAATGTGAATGCCTTCATTAGAGATACAGCAGACAGCCGTGTGTATTCGCACACACAGGAGAGTTCCTTCCTCTCTACTCCTGCCTGCCTGGGGGGAGAGGAAGAGAAATGCATCATCTCTAAACTGAACAGCGCGATCGTAAGCTTCAAACGCCAGGCCTTTTCAGTTGGAGGAATTTGCTTCTATGGAGGCACAGGGTGGCGTTTGGAATGATACGATTATTGCGTCAGCTTTAACCTGTGTGCATGCATGTGTGTGTGTGTGTGTGTTTGCACAAGTGTTTTCTTGTGTGTGTGTCTGCGTGTGCATGTTTGCATGTGTGCTTGTTTGTGTTTTTGCATGCGTGTGTGTGCATTTGAGTGTGCATATGGGTGCGCGTGTGTGTATTCATGTGTGGGTGCATGTGTTGTATGTATGCATGTATGTGTGTGAATTTTTGTTTGTGCAGGTGTGTGTGTGTGTCTGTGTGCATTATGTGTGTGCGTGCATGCGTGTGTGTATGTCCGTGTGTGCGTGCGCACGCGTGCGCATGTGTGAGTAAGGCAAATGGAGTCTAGCCTCCCACCTGCTAATATACATGAAAATATTGAAAATGAATTGGAACGCTTTCACACATGATAATCAAATTGCCTTCTGCGCAGTGCCGTGAGCCAGTGCCATTCGCGTCCAGGGATACTGTTATGAGTCATTTCATCACTGTGGAGCAGTGAGCCAGTGAAATGGGAGAGATGGGCGTTAGCGTGCTGCCGGATTAGTCTTCTCCGGCTGGTGAGATGGACAGTGTCCGTTTTGCGCGGTTTGGCGTTTGGTATACCTCGAGGGTCGTCAGCTGCCGGGTTGAACGGTGCTTAAACGGCGTGATTCTCGGCTTCCTAAAACCGTCTCTTCCTGCTTTGGGAGAAAAAAAAAAAAGAGAAATGTCTTGGCCGCCTTTTTGATGTGTCCAAGAGACAAATAGCCATTTATTTAAATTTATTTATTTATTTATTTATTTATTTATGTTTCCATCAAATAAAATAAGGGAATTGCCTTTTTGATAAAGGAAGAGAAATGTATCTTTGAAAAGACAGGATTTAGATTGGTAAGATTTTCATGATGATTGGAGCCTTTTTCCTACTTCCTGTCAGCAATCTGCTTGGGCATCTGCACCTGTAAAGCAGTTATGGTATAACTGAAAAAAGTGGTCCATATGCTGCCATATTTTAAATATGCTTTTCTTTTTGGTTCAATACTCATGAGAGGATATATTCTTGGTGGTATTATACATCCACGGAATTAAACCTAGCGAGTTTTCCAGTGTGGTTTTATATCTTTTCAAGTTCTCAGTTTTGTTGCTTTTTTACCTGCTTGAACCTCTAAAATGTTTCCAATGAAATGAATGCTGATTAGAAATGGTAAGTGTGTGATTTCTGTATCCCCGGACAACGAGTTGGGGGTACGATGGATCAGCGATCGTACGCCGCGCCCGCCAATGCTGCTGTGGCTGCGTACAGAGATTTCTTGTGAGCGCTCTACAGGTCACAGACCTTTATTGATTCATTTCATATTTGGCGTCGATCCTTTGTGTGGTAAGATGGCAAAGCCTTTCGATTTTGGGAGTGATTACTTTAGGGCTTTCTGGGATGTATTTGACCTGCAGGCAGCTGACTTTCTAGTGTTGTATGTCTTATGCTCATGTGCATTTGAGCTGCACGATTGATCATTAAAACAGATGATAGGTAGGCGTACATCCAGGCTACCCCTAGAGCTAGATGCAACAGGTTGCGGCATCATGCGTAGCCTCATTTTGATGACATGACACCTCAACGCTTCTGAGTAATTTCCAATTCTCGACACAGACGATCGATGGATAGACAAAACGGTAGACCTAAGACTCAGTCGACCTTACAGGTAGCCCGACTAAAGATTGCAATCTTGATTCAGACACTTGAGAGATCTCATTCTTTTTTTTTTTTTTTTTTTTTCGATTTTTCTACTTTTTTTCCCCCACCCTAAACACAGCCAAAATGGTTAGTCCACCACAAAGCGACCTGCTCCTATTGGCTCTGGAGGAATATTCGTCCGACTCGCATTATGAGTAGCCCTCGCTTCTTTACACTACGGAGTCACACCACCATTTGCACACAGCATCATCAGAGGATCACGTAGTCCACATATAATTTAGTTTGTACATCTACATGCGCCAAGCTAGAAGTGGTCACTAAAGAGTGATGAACTAACAAATTCTTAATCAGTTTAACCCCTCCTATCCCTGACGAGGCTGCACCAATTGTTGCCTCACCCCTGCAGAAATCCAGCCATAACCGGCGATGACATGGCTTGGATTCAAACACCTGGCCATTGGGCTCGCAGGCGAACATCTTGGCTGTGAGGTAGATATAAAAATCAGACGGAATGCAATCAGATAACTTATCATAAGGCAAACTCTATACAAAGTGCGAAGGCATGTCGGCTGAAACAAGCCTTCATCAGATCGTAAAAACGAATTAAACATGGTATGAATATGTAAGTTCTATAATGCATAATATGCAGCTACAAGCAATGACACCAATTCAACCTGTTCAGTTATTAGCAATTATTCAATTATTCCATGTATTACAAAGTTACAGGGGTATTGAACAAATATCAGTACGCACAAATATCACCATTACTTCGACACAATTATGGAATTTTATTAACTCAATTTCAAAAAAAATTTCCTACAGAAGTCTTCATTCAGAGCACTGGGGGTTATTGAACTGAGTGAACAAATCCAAGTTTTATCATTGTGTAACTTCCTGAGAACGTCCCCTCCTTTCAGGGGTGGTACAATCCTATTAAAGCCTATAAATCTTAGTGTAGAAAGTGAGCCATTATTGGCCTCAATGTAATGTTTCGCCATTGCATGATCTAATTTGGCCAATCAGATTGCAGTTTTTTGCTCAGCAGTACATAATCCTTACTTGTCAAAATCCCAATTTATAAATTCTAAATCAACTCATATTATATGTATGCCAACATGTCCTCATGTGAGAAATGAAAGTGTTTAAAATTAAGTATTTCTGAGTATAAAACTGTGATGATGGACCAACTTGGATTAACGCAGTCCACTGGTACCAGTTATGTTCGGCCTTGTTTCCTATCCATAGCTAAAGTGGAAATGATTGATGAGTGACATGATTTTTCTCCAACATTTTATTGAAGTTTCCATTGTGATTGGTTGCATTTCCTCTCAAACAGAAATGTAGGGCCCTATGATTTCCGCGATCATGGAATCACGGACGAAATCGCGGAATTGGCCAATAAAAATGGAATCTATTGATAAACGCGGAATTTCGCGGAAATCGGCTCAATTTGACTGAAATGCTGTTCATAAAGCCACGTTTCCACCGAATGCTAAACAAAATATTCGCGCGCCCAGATTACATTCAACGTCAATGTAAAGACGCGAATGCACGCGAAAATGTGAGCAGCCTTCGTCAAATTCACCTGCCCCAAGTGTTCGAGCAACGCATCTCTTCGGTGCTACAGGAGATCTGTGGGAAGAAGTTTTTCATTGTCGTAGACGAGACCACTGATGCCAGGGATTGCAAGGTCCCAAACATCGTCATTTGTCATCTATTGTTAGCTTAACAACTTATATAACCGTTAAATAGCCTACAATATTTCTTTTCACAGTCTACTTAGTGAATTGTGTGCATGCAAATTATGATGTAACGTCGTCCCCCAGTGGTGAAATAAAAGCTGATGCAACTTTATGTCAGTTTGTTCATGTTTAATCATTACTGTAGAACATTTTGTCCTAGGATGGAATACACAGTATTGTGATTACTGAAAAGAAGTTTCTTAAAAATAAAAAAAATTAATTAAATATAGCTAATGCATCGGAATCGGACAACTGTTGATTCGTGGGGGAAACTGAGTGTCATTACTGCTGCTCTCATACATTCATATATATACACAACGTATGTACAATAAGATTATAAATGATTAAAAAGGGGCAGTCAGAATAATGCATGTCAGTACGGCCGTTGTCTGCCTTCTTGACTGTAGCTTTCACTTCCTTGAAAGAGACAATTTTATTTTGTAGTATTATTTTAGGTTAAAAAAAATTCTTTCATCACAGTGCAATGTTATATTGCGTCATTATGCAGCACTTGTTCTGACATTAAGTACTGAGGAAAATGGAGGGTTGCATCAACTAATTCAATGTTATTTCTATTTAATTAGTGAACATTTTATTCATTAACATAAATGGCACACTCTCTCTGATGGTAAAATTGGTGTAATTGGTAAAAAAAGGAATTCCAAAAAATTAAAATGGAAAAAACGGAATTTGGGAAAAAATAAAACCGAATTTGGAAAAAAATAAAACAGATTTCATAGGGCCCTAGAAATGATCTTGACAGGCTAGCTTTCTTTGCAAAAAAAAAAAAAACCTTTTAGCACCACCATCTATTATTAAACTAAAAGAGCTTTGTGAAAATTTGTGAATTATAGTAATTTGAAAACTTTGATGTTTTAGAGCCCTGGTCCTCAAATCACGGTCTTCAAGGTCCGAGAACAGCTGGTTTTCCACCCTCCCCTTACCTGGGAGTCAGGCGTAAAGACAGTCTAGCCAATCAGAGCTGCTAAATGTTCATTTACCTACCCGGGATAAAAGAAACCCTGGACTGAATTTGGATTCAAGCTTCATATTTGAAGACTTCTGTTTTAGCATGTCTGATTTTTTTTTTACATTGAGAAATTTTGTTACAAAAGAAATTGACAGATCTTATATCCCTTACAATTTAAGCATTTTTGTTTGATACACTTATAATCTAAATAAATGTTTTCCCGCAGAATTGCAAGAGAACATCTCAATCTCAATTCTTGGCAAAACAAAACCAAACTCCACGACTGACAAAACAATGGAAGAACTGATTAATTTATAAAATTAGGATGATAATTGGGCTACCACAATAATTAGGTCACTGGCCATACTTGTTTTGCAATGGTTCTTAAAGTTTAATTGGCATAATTTGCTCTGTTCCTGGTTGTCTTCATTTTGTATGAGATACTTCCATTCTATACTTCTGTGCGCTAAGCTTTAGTAGCCAATAGCCATAGTGAAATGATGGAAGATTTGAGCTACTTCAGGCTGGCTTGCACGTAAAATTGGCACTCAGCCACAGAGCCAATCAAAAGAGCTAATCAACACGACACAGTCAGTTGAGACAGCTAGCATTAAAATATTTTATTTTTAACCCCGTTTTCCATTCACATATCTATTTAATGAAGCCAAAATAGTTGCGTTATGCATAAATGTGGAGATATTTTTAAATATTAGCTGTATAGACATACGCGTCAAAAATCAAGTTCCCTCATGAACCCCTTGAGCTCTCTTGTAATGACAAGGAATCGAGGAATCGATTCCTCCTGCCCATCCCTAATTTGGGTTGTGCGCTGATGGTTTTGGAAGGAGCGGAGTACTGGCCATTCATTCACACTTATTGTGCTTTTAACACATGGCAGTTCTTATAATGTTCGACACAGCTCTGCATTTGGATTTGTTTCTCCATTCTGATTATATGAGTCTCCCTACACTTGTGATCACAGATGGTTGAAAAATGAGACCTCTTTCCCATGCACAAACCACTCATCTCAGTCAGCTAAGGACGCTTGAATCGGGGAACAGCAATTTGTTACAATAAAATGCGTTTAAAAATTAAATAAACAATTGTGTGCTTTTATATAACTCGTTTATTGACCTAATAATTGCTCTGCGCTCTTAATGTGCTGCGCTGTCCTCATCTGAGATTCCCACAGAGGATGGAATAAAATGGAGGCTTGCTGTATTCGAATGGGTGATTAAGTCCCGTACATACCTGTGCGAACATTCAGATAAACAACGCGGTTTCTGGACAGGGGTGTAATACCTGAAATGTGGGAATAACGTCTTCGCTGTTGTTTAAAGAAAAAGAAATGATTTGGTGGTGACAGGGGTTCTAATGAAGACCAAATGTGGGTCGAAATGTTGATTCTCAAGCGGTGAATTACGTTGTTCTCTTGGAGGAGCAATCATGGAGGACTGCTCCCATTTCTCATTGATTACTCTGGAGTGCTGTGATGAGCCCGTGCTTTGAAGTGGAATAGACACGGAGGACACGGGCTGTATTTTCTGTGATTGGATCATTTTGTTGTTTGGCGCCTGCATGTCCCCGTTGGAGCGCGAGCAGAGCGGAGTTCTACAGAGCCTGTCTGCGCTTGAGCGTCAGCTCTCCTTTAGCATGCGATGGCACCGCCACGTCCTCTTCGAGTGTAGGGCCGGTGCAGACCAGGCAGCCAGATGCCGGGCTTCATTTCTGAGGTTCATGCCCTGGTGTGAGGGAGAGGCGCTGCTCACCGGCACCATCGCATCGCGGATGGTTCCAGTACTGGTGTCCGGTCTGACTGCAAGTCAGCTTTAACTTCAGCATAAAAACAGTATATCATCTTTCCCCCAAAGAAACTGTTAGACCAATTTGTTTTTTTTTTTTTTTTGTCTTTTGTCATGGTCTAATATGTCCCTGTGTGCCAATTTCTTTAGCTTGTGGGTTATTTGAACAATGGCAGAGATATTGAGGATGAATCGCAGACTATATTGGTCTTGACCAATGGAGAGAGGGTGCGTGGAGGTGGGGGGCTGAACAAGATGTGATTGACACTGAGTAAGAAACTCCTCCTGGCCCCGATTAGTTAATTTTGCTCGGGCGCGATGGATTCTTGCTTGTGCCATGAGCAGCTCAGGGAGCAGCCAAATCTACCTGAGTATTTTTTATTTTTTTTTTAACAGAATACCTGTCTCACATACTACTGTCAGTATGGAGTGACAGTTTCTGCAAACATGAAAAAAGAATCACTGTCATTAAAGTTACCTACTGCAGCTAAAAAGGTAATCATTTGTTTTGGTTATCATAGAAAACAGCCACTTTTATAAACCTAATGAAAATATGCAAAGTGAAACAAATGATTTAATGAAATGGAAAGCTGTAAAACAGTTGTTTTCAAATGCTTGTAATGAACAAAAAGTTACTATAAATGCAGCTAAATAATTGTAAATGAATGCAGAGGAAACTTCATATAAACGGATTCTAGTTTTATATCGAGAGAAACTGTCTAGAATGCAACGGAATGATTTTAAAGAGGAGTGAAATGTATTGCATCACTCCTGCTCATCGATCAGTTTTTCCATTTTCTCTTCTCTCTTGTCTCAACATTTTCCCTTCAACTTATTGATGCCATTGCTTGCTGAATTTTTGTTTTTCCCCACAAAATGAGTACATTTTCCCTTCCAAGAAAAGAATGGAAAAATCCTACTATTTCCATTATGCAAAACCGCTTGATTTTGCACTATGGAAACAGAATGACATCAAATCTCGTTGTTGCAACTATCTCTATTAAAGGGGCATTTCATCGGAGAACCAGAATTTCCAAGTATTTCGCCATTTCCATGGCGTGAACCTTCATCAACATTGATTGGTGATGTAAGGAGGACTAATCACTGCCATTTCCCCTGAAGACAGAGAATTAAATTGTCAGATGACCTGATGGAAAAAATACTTCTTTTACTTCATACGTACTGAAAAGACTACTACCAGCCGTATAAGATGCGCAGGGTTTCCCGAGGGACTCTAGTTCTTTGTAGGTATTATAGGGCTGAGTTCTGTTTGACCAGCCAAGCTTCAGCAATGGGTTATGCTGACAGTTTTTCTCAAGGTGCATCTTGGCTACCAAGTTCAGTAATTTAGGGACACGCTGGTGTATCCCATTTTGGTAGACGTGTGGAGAAATTATTTTTCATTATTTTTCATTATAACTTTAAATTACCGTAACAGATGCTCATGGTACAGGAGCATTGTAGGGCCCTGTTCAGCTCCTCTTGTGTTTTCATTAGGTTATCAGAGATGAGCTCCTTTCATTACGATGACAAGGAAAAATAAAAGAAAATGCTTGGAGATAATCTTGTCGAGGGTCATTGGATTTGCCTGCGGATGCAATGAGACCCTGAGTTTGAGAGCAGTGAATGGGGTCCGGTCTGTTGTGTTGGGGAACTAGGATTAAAAAACCATTTATTATGGGACAGAAAAAAAAAGGATGAATAGGGCTATTGTTGTGCATGTTAATAAATGCACTCGCCTGTCCTTTAGATGGCGAAAACCTGATGTCATTAGCATATCATGATTACATTACTTTTTTCAATAATGTTAAGCAGTTATATTTATTTATTTAAATATCGCTAATTATTATGGTCATAAGACATACGACTTTAATTTTAAAATGGAATTTTCACTCTCCCCGAGGTGCAGTCTCATTTTCGGAAAGGTGCGTGTTGGGGGATGGAAATATAATTGCCTAAATTTTTCATCGTCAGTATTGCGTACGTTCCGCGCGCATATTTACACCGATATTGACTCCTCTTTTTTTCGCCTCGCATCCAAGGATTTATTCATATTTTTTTGCCGAAGCTCTCTCACCGGCACTTGGCGCTTTGCTGCAGAAAACGAGCCGCTCATGTTTTATTTAACGAGACGCGAGTGAATAAAGATCAGAAAACTGAAGATTTAAAAAACCTCTGCGTTCCGAAAACATACATCTGCTCCACGCCAAGGTAGGGAGATCAAATGGCTTTGAAGCCGGTGAATAATTAAGCTGGAAACAGTTCAGGCCCGGGACGCCAGTGGTATGAAAAATAAGTTCCCCCTCAAAAATAAGCCCTTGCCCCTTTGAAGTTTGTTGTAATTTGCCGTGCCCTACGTCACAGTTTGTCATGAATGTAGGGAAAGTTTACTTTTGGATGATGCTCATTTACGGTGCTTGTTTATTGCTGTTCAACCATTGAGTACATTTTTAGATTTTGCCATTCGATGAGTCGCTGGTTTTATGTTCAGTTTCTTGAGCTTAGCTTCTGCTTTTCAAGGGGAGTGGTTTCCGTTATTGTTTTTAATTTTCAAATGTTCGCTCCCTGCTACAGCGACTGCCACTGCCAAATGTTTCTGGAACAGGCATTCCTTTTCTATTGTGATGTCATAATTATCGTGGAGAATGTGCATCATGAAAGGGGAACATGGGGACTTACAGTATTTCAAAGGAGATATTGGCACATATGGCAGTGTGAACTCCGCCCCGCCGATTATGAACTGGGTGAGGTTGGCCCAGTATATTCCAGGTTTGGGGGTGCTGGGGGCACTGAGGGTACCTGGGGAGAGCTTTAAACTGCCCCCCCGCGTGCCGGTGACAAAGGTGAGTCTTCAGTGTCATTAGTGTAATGGCTCAGGGGAAGGGCTCTGATCACCGTGTCCGGCGGTCATTATCCCGCGCTCTGTTAAGTGGATTATGTGATCAAGGGGGATTGCAGGCAGCTGTGATCCCGGATTAACCCCTCCTGTGTTCCGGTACAGAGGCTCCAGCAGGAAGCCTGTCAGCCTCGCGCACCTACAAATACAGACCTCGACGCTCAGCTGAACATGACAGCGAGGAGGGGCTCTTGTTGTACCATGAGCGGCACAGCTTGTGTGCATATTTTAAGGTGTAGGGCTTTGTGTTCATGGTGTTTGCCTGCCAGATGTTGACTATATTCAACCCAAGTACCTGAAAGTCAGCTTTGTTCTTTTGGAGCTCACTCCCTGGCTTTGTGGAGCCGCAGCTGAAGCCTCCAGTATGGATGTTCCAGCCAGCACTTTCGGTGCAAGTCAGTGGCAACTATAATAACGCAAGGATTAGAAATAAACCACCCAATCTGTGTTTATCCTTCATCTAATGTGCCCTGGTCTGCCTATTTTTGGGCTTATGTTCTGTTTTGATAGTTGGGAAATATTTATTCGCTAAACCAGGGCATTTAGCTTTACTGTTTTTCACATGCTTAGTGCTAGACTGCGGCCCTCCCGTCCTAACGACCTGACTAAGGCTGCATTGGGGGGGGGATGTATGAAGGAAAGGTGTAAAGGAGATTTCATAAGGACTTAGGAAAAGACTGCCATGCTGCTAAGAGAGTCCGACTGCACTCACACTACAGGATGTCATCATACGTCCCTTGCCGGTCATGTTAATTTGTTTTAGTGATTGGCCAAATGGATGGTCATAGCTTTAAATATTGCTGCTGCAAAATATCGTGGGACGGCGTTATCTTCTTTTCTTTTCGTACAGGATGCTCCAGTGTAAAAGGAGATTAAAAAGGAAGAATTGAAGCACCTTACCTTTACATTTAGAAAATGCAAACAGCACTTATCATGGCTGCAACGTTTATTTCCTTATATTTGAAAAATTTCCTGATCAAAATAGACTATTCAAATGCTGCCTTTGGCTCCACTGGTGATGCTCTGTTGCCCTTCTGAGTTTCTGAATGGTTTCCTCCATACCCAAGAAATGTCAATTGATGACATCACTGCGACTTGGTCCACGGTTTTGCAGTCTGCGGTTCAACCCCAACTCAGCAGAGAATTGGGAAAAGTTCCATCTCTATACGCTGCTCAATTCTCTGAGGAGAAACTTGGAGACAAGTTTTTTTTTTTTTTTTTTTTAACCAGTCAAAAACAGAAATTTGAAGTTCAGTATATGCTCTTAAGTTAGAAAAATTTTGGAAGAGGGGTGGGCAGGTGGGTGGGGGGGGATCTTTTTAAGATGTTACTCGTTTTGTGAAGTGGTGTGTTCTGAAAGAGCGTAAAGAGGAGGATGAAATGAGGTTGCTCGTCTCCAGAGTTCAGAGGCGCTGCGGCGCGTGTGTGATGGCGGGAGCCTCAGAAGACCTGCGGGGTGCGTGTGTGGGTGGAGGTGCGTCTTTTAGAGTGACACACGGAATGACGAGGGGAGCACCACCAGTTTCAGGGACTTTACCGAGGCTGTGTTCGGAATTGCACACTTGTTTATTGTGTACTAAGTACTGTACCAGTTGAATATAACACGCTATTCTCCCTAGTAGTATACAGTGTGATAACCAGTGTGTGACGATTACCCTGTCATGGGGCATTCTGCGGTATTAATTTTGTTACGGACAGGACATTTAGAGAAGTAATTCCATTGCAGCTACTAATGTGTTGGTCCTCTGAATTGTTTGAATAGCTGAATTTGAAGTACTCTGGGAGTACTTCAGGTGATGTAAAAATGAATGTCATCGACGGTAATTAATGCACTTAATTACATAAAAGAAAAACTGTAATGGACAGGATTGTAATTGTGACATGGGTTTTTTTGTGAAGTGGTGAAATCAAAAGTTCTCTTCATGAAGGTGATATTCTTCAAATTCAGCCATCCAGTGATGTACCCTTATATCAAAGGAATATCATTCAGGAATTTTCAAAAAAATTTCTGAACAGAGGAATTCGACAGGGGTGTCCATGTGCGTTACGGACAGGACAGGACAGGACAGGACAGGGCAAAATGTTACGGACAGGACACTTTTGTCATTGTATATAAATATCAATTAATTACCACTAAAACTTGTATTGATCAATATTTTGGATACACTTGCTTTGTGAGAGAGACGGCTACATATGTTTCAATTGGAGATATGTCATTTTAATTTCAAATATCAAGACTTACATCCTCATATCTATAAGCACGTACAAAATTGTTATAAAATGTAAATGCACGCATCCAAGTCCAATGCCTGGCCTGACTAACTTGAAAAATGTAAATTTAAACAAAATTCCATATGTTGATGCCGGTCTGAAATCGACAACAGTACATAATTGCCATGAGTGCAATGATCCATGAAGCCAAAGTACATTTTTCGGAAACTTTTGGATGTCAACAAACATATCCGCCAGGTATTTCATGAAAATTCTTAAAGAAAAATTTCTGGAGCCGTGTTGCACAGCCTTCTCAATAACTTTCAGAGTAGGAGGCTATTGGTCCAAAGCAGAAGGCTGAACCCATCAAGCAGATCCAGTTGACGAAGATATCCAGCGGGGCGGCCCTTTTCATATACATCTATGTATGATGCTATACAAGGCATAAATCATGTATATATTGCGTGACAAGCATTGACTTAAGAGAATGAAATACAGAAGTCCAATAATAAATTATCTTAAATCATTGTTATTGTGTCTTTTGTATGTCACTAACTATTCATTCTGCCACGGCCCTGTTTGTTCTTCAAGTATGGCAAGGATTAAAACAAGTCCTCCATTAAATCCTCTGTCAGATTCCTCATCAATGTCAACAGCAGTTTAGAAATTTCCTCAACATCCAATCACTCCAAAAATTGTAACAAAATAAACATGGGTTTGGTGATGAGAAGGGTGGTTTAACTGGCTATTAACAATAAAAATACATCCTGATTTAAATTGCACTGCCTAGGAAAAAAATAGAAAATTGGAATGACAGCCTATTATTCAATTTAGATTTTATGCAAAATATACCAACCATTAACTCAAAGATACCCCAATCTGTAGCTATTTCGAACTGTTTCCGCCTCAGTTTTACGTGACGGGATACCTCGCTCTGCTCCCACTCTGAGCAAGCATGCTGTGTTTGTCCAAAGGTTCAAAGAAACAATGACGTTGGAATAGAGGATGACTGGGAATCCACACACGTCGCCACTTCCGACTAGATCAAATACAGAGAAGCGTTCTTTTCAGCATTCTGGTTCCGGGCTCTAATAACTTCTTAGCATATGACCAATCATTTCTTGTGTCAGAGCCGCGTATATACGTGGAATAATGAAGCTGGCTAGTGTTGAAGCCTTTCGGCACGTGTTGGCAGTATCAAAATAAACACAGGAATCTGTTTCGTAGCTCGCTACGCAATTTCAATACACCATTAACATGATTAAAATAACTTGATCGGAATCTCTGTCAACGTTATCGGGAGGCAACCACTTTCAAAGTTTCAGAACTGTTCGCATCTATACGCATTTCATTTCAGCTGCAGACCATGGAATTTCATCTCATCAAATCAAATTAAATAGAAATATGCATCTAACTCTACCTCTACCATGAAACTTGTCTCCATTTGAGCTCTATTTTTTGTTCGATATACACAGATTTTGAGAGTGAGCCAAGACGGAAAGGATACGGGTCTTGTGCCACAACAAGTGGATCAGTTAAGGATGAAATCTGGCGACTGTTTAACTTCTGAGAGTGGAAAACTGGCAACATGATTCTAAAAGAAAAAAAAGGAGCCGCATTTATCGTAATACATTAGCATGTATTTCAGACTAGATTTACTTGCATGTCCGATTGTCGCTGCTGCGGCGCTAACTGGGAACTGGGGGGGCACAGACATGTCCCTTTATGACAAGAATTAGTCCTGGCAAGTTCTCAATCATTTTCCTTTATTGACACGTTTTCCAATTATCGTAATTGGCATCTGAAGACACGGTTTCTCTCCATATGCGATCTAACAGCGATTAAATTATGGGCTTAATTCAGTACAGTGGCGGAACCAGAACTGAGAATTGGTGTGCACAAAACATCCGTTTAAAACAATTATTAGTCCTGACCTATTCTCAGTCATCTTCATGATTAACCAAAGGTTCACTCCGAGAGCACTCCACACTTAACAGGTGCTGCTTGTTCCCCCCATTAGATAAGACGACAATCATTCATCTGGACGCATATTTACTGTATTTAAGTTATTCAAAATTGCATACCTGTGCAATAGCTTGAGCTGTATGCTTTTTATAGCCTATTTAACTGCCGAGTGCCACTTTTTTTTTTTTTTTTTTTAATCAACCCACGCAATACTGAGAGTGAAAGGCGATATTTCATTGGAATTAGGACCAGTTCAATCAACGCAAAGCATTGGCCTATTAATAAGTAAATTATTTTTCTGTACTGATTTTAGCCCATGATTTCATGGTAAAATTTTGAGTCTCTGCGTGCTGCTCAATGTACACATATGAAGAGAATGGCTTCACTGCCTGGTGAAGTATCCATACTTACAACTTTACTAGTAGGACTTCGGTTTGGAGGCGGGCTTTAAGCTATGCAGCAAATCAGGCGTTAGGAACTAAATATTATGTGCTATTTTGTCATTGACGTTTTTTTTTTTTTTGTCAACTTTTGACTGGGTGGGCAAGACTCACGTTAAGGGGGGCTGAGCCCACCTCTGCCCCTCCCTACCGCCGGCCCTGCGCCCGATGTTGAACTTGGAAGTCGTAACAATTTATCCTCATGATTCTGTGCCTCTGCCCATAAGTCGCAAGTATTTCATTTTGTTTGCTCAGGTCAAAATTTCTCGCTTCATGTGATTTGCTAGTCTTGCAAAACCACTGGTCCTGATATTGTTGTAGTACAGATTAAGTTGCTGTCAGAGGAGTGAAAGACTGAAGAACTTAGGTGTTCTGCCATGAGACAGATATGTGATCAAGACAGTACTGAAAATATGTTTACTTATAATTGTTATGATTGGCACAGACTGTGAAGGTTTTCTATTAAAACTTTAAACTCGAACTGTCATTCATGTCTTAGTTTTGTCAATAAGGTGTAAAAACTGAATGTGTACATATAGATAAGTCAAAGTACTGTTTAAAAACTTGATATAAATGGCATTTTACCAGGTATACCCAGTTGGCCCCCTTTTTTTTTCCCATTGGCCCACGTTTTCTTAGTCAGGGGCGGAGTTGGCCCACTTTTGAAATTTTCTAGAATCATCACTGCAATGCTCTTGGACATCCATGATAATAATAATTACTGCTGACCTACCCTAAAACAACTTTATTCAACTCTTAGACAACTGGACAATACCCACACTAACATGCGACTCGGTAAAGGCAATATTTTGAAGTGCATAGATAATGAGACAGAAGTATGCTGTTTGGTCATGTTCATAAATTATATTTAGAGCCGGTAATCAGAGAGGGAAAAAATTTTGCTACCATAAAGGGTGCGCTAAAGCGGCTGCGGCAAGATGCAGTAGTAGCTAACGATACTGGAAAAAAAAATGTATTTGACCAGCAAAAAGTAGGCGGCGCAGAAGGCTTTTGTAGGCGGCGAAATCATCGCCCGCCAGCTCTTACTGAGAAGGCTCGTTGCATATACCATGGAATGCTCCTTACGCATGACCACCAGGCTATTAAGATGACCCAGGTTTGTCTGAAATGTTACCAGTGACTGCATTTCATAGCTGGATACTGCACACCATAAAGACTTTATTGCCTGTGTACTGTGAAATTTGGCCATTGTTAGCCATTCATGCATCTTTGACATACTAGTAAATTTCATGTTAGTCACATAGCATATACTGATTGCTGCTTTTGGCCATGATTGGTCTGGATTGGTGTATATTAGGCGATTCAGAGCCTGAAAACGCCTGCTAACCCCAGAGCTGAGAATGAGAACCCACATCTTCAAAGGGTGCTCATGAATCATGAAACATCACCAGCTTACCTCACTGAAATTTCCTCTGCACCCCACACCACATCACCACAGCCTATTGCCAACCCCTGTTTCAAAAATTAATTTTAATGTGTCTGGGATGGAAAAATTGGTCACTTTTGTCTGCCCTGAGGGGTGAGGGTCATTCCACACTGAACATTAAGGTTTACTGCTCTCGTGGTCATGTGTGCTAGCCGTGGGCTGTATCATTCTTAAAACCAGTGTCATTATTGCAATTATCATACCCCGTGGCAAATTTAGAAATTTACAAAGATGTAAGCTGTAACATCATTGCATGAAGACTGTACTCTGGAAAGACGCTGCTTGTGTTCTGACAAGACTGCATGTGCCAGCTGCCAGCATTGAATATTCTCCGATATCGTTGGATTTCAATGACTCCAAATTCTTGTTTATTCTTGTTAAATTCCACTGAAAGCCCCATTGAAATACAAAAGTGCCATTTTACGCTGCTAAAAATAATGATCGTTTCAACATTGTTATTGAGCTATTGGTGTCAAATCGTTGTGAAAATTGTTTTTGGTAATATGGCCCATGCTTTAGTTGGTCTTTGATTTTCCATGGTCCACCACCCTCTGTGAAAATACTGCCTTTACAGCTTGAATGCCTGTTTAAAGAGTGGTGCATCTCAGAGCTTTTACATTCTTGCTTGGGTAATTTTTTTATCATTGATGAAGCCTTGCTGATACGAGTGCTAATTTTTTCATTCAGTCTTTGAAGAGTCAATAAAATTGCTGCCAAATTCAGCATTCATGCCTCATTTCTGATTGCCTTTGAAATTCATTAATGGCTTTCCTGATTGACATTTTTTCTTCAGTTAACTTGTATGCTCATGGAGACCTTTTAGGGATGAGTGGGCTGTGTAAAGATTGTATTTATGATGCCAGTTTGCCGAAACGTTTATATCTTTGAGCTTGAGATTTCTTTGTAAGCCACTTTATGATGGCATTTTCCTGAAGCTTTGAGACACACATTGCATTAAATTGTTCATTATACTGTACTATTTGTCAACATCATTTAAAATGCGACATTAGTTCCAACAACTCACTGATGTTTGAGTTGGATTGCTTGGTGCTTAACTTTGCTCATATCTTCAATTTTTTGCTTGATTATTATGTATTTTTTTTTATTTTAAAAAGCAAGCCACAAAAATTGGTAATTTGCGAAATTTCTGCAGTAGTTTTTCATTGGCTGAAGCAAAGAAACTTGACTCTTCCATGTTAATTTGTATACTGGCTCACTTTTTTGAGTGGCTACTGGCGACATTGCCTAGATCAGAGGCACCACTGGCAGTCAGATTTTCTATTGATCAATCCCTGCGTTCTTTTATCTATAGCTTTCAACATATTACATTTTTAATATGACAGCATTCAATGGGCTTTACAGCATGCTGCATGAAGGAGAGTTATTGATGGTGATTTTTCTCTTAACCTTCTCTGAGACCCAAATCATGAAGTAGTCATAGTAAACAAAGGAGCCAATCAAAAATTACTTTGGTTTTTGAATCTATTTTTTTTAATTATTATTGCACAACATCTCCAAGATTTGTGACCCTTATTTTTGGCTGAATTACAAAGCGGTCATAATTATCAAACAAGATGTTTTTTAAAATGCAGTGTCATATGATTAGTTTGAGAGAAATTTGAGCGATAAACAGAATTTTTTTTGTTGGTTTTATTAAGTATTGGTGACATTTTTGAGGAAAAAACCTTTTTTTTTTTTTATTGACAGAACATTGTTACTATGTTAACAGACAGCTACACACACACACACACACACACACACACATTCTGCTAACTTCTTTGCCAAGTTTCTCAGCAAAACCTGGCAGGAAAAGGGTTAATCAATACAGAGTGGAGGATTAAATAATGGCAGTGGTAAATTGTGAATATTTGACATCGGGCACTTTTGGGTATTGGCATGTGCCCTCAGTGGTACTCTGTTCTTATGTGAGCCAGCAGAATCCAGTACAGAAATCATAGTACTGGAGACCTCTGCTGACTTCATAAAGGTCCTGTCTCTCCCTGCTAACTCTCCCGCGTGAGGACCTGGCGTATCCTCCTGATTTTTCTCCTCACCTGTCTGCTCCCATTCGTCATTGGTAAAATTACAGATCCTTTTGATTTCACGGGATTCATGTATAATGAAGTCAGATTGCTGAGCTTTTGCATCGGGTCCTAACTGTCAGCGTCTGTTAGACGTGTTTTACATTACTGACTGTTCTTTCCATACCCTAGAGTTTTCTCCCTGCTCTTGGTGGAAGAGGTCGGGGAGGAGGGAGGTGGTCTGTGAAAAATTACCGTTACAGCGTTGGAGGAGGTTTCTGCACGTTGGACAGCGAGGCGATATCAAGAACAGGCGTGTTTAAGAGCTCCTATGGGCCTCTGTGGCAGTACATCAATCTGGTTTACAAGTGTTGGGATGCGTTCTGGGAGCGCATACACCCCTATTGTACAAATAACATGCTACCTGTTGTTCTGAGACCAGCTGGGCTCTGAGTGGATGTCTCATCGTGTATCTTAGTCTTGTAATGAGAGTCAAAATCTTGTTTTTTTTTTTTTTTTTTTCTGTTATGATGTAAATTACAGCACAGCAGGTGGTGTACTTGATGACTGGAATTTTCTTGGCACCACTGTGAAATGAGTGAAAATTTATGAGATCATTGGCATTATTTTTGTCTTTGGTAAAGAAGTCTTTGAAGTATGATTTTAAGTCTCATTACAAGAATAAAACACGATTATTAGAACTGTGTTTCTGCAGTGCTGCCTGGGAAATCCCAGCTGATTTCAAAACTAAAGGCTGCATGCACAAAGAATGGATAGCATCGATATGTATGCTATGTATGTAGATATGCATCTCTGTGGTAGCATTCACACTTTCCACAAATTGATATACCGCACCCGTGGTTTACAGGAGTTTTCTCAAAGTGCATGCCTGATCTAGAAACTTATGCCTCATTTTTTGGTTTTTACATTGTGAAATGGACCCAAACACAGGATTACCTTTTAGCCCCTGCCACAAAGTGGAGAGCAGATGTAGCAATGGAGCTCGTCCGTCTCTCTGTCCGTCTGTTTAAGTGGGAACAGAAACTACCTTTCCAAGATGAATGAAGTTTCGTGTGTGAATGCTACTGGTCATGACCTCGATTCGATTCATAGACAGGACTCCTTGGTGGCGGGGGATGTTAATGACGATGTCTTCTTGTTGAATCATTCAGAGAGAGTGCACGCTGATCAGAAATGAAATTCAAGTGGTGCACGATGAAACAATTCGAAAAGGAAAACAAATGTAGGTAACCACACACTGTTTTAAATGCTTCTAAAACAACTTTATGATTGCTATAACAACATTTCAACCACAAAAAGGTCTTCATCAGGTACTACCTGAATTTCTTTTCCTTGTTGAATCATGACATCAAGTTAATGCTGTTTGGAGGGGGGGAACTGATTTCACTTGGGAGACCATTTTTTATGATACCCGCTAGCTCTGTTCAGGTCTGTCCCTGACAGGTGGGTCCACTACTGGAAGCTGGAAGTGCTATAGGGTCTGTCAGGCTGTCTGTTCTGCTCAGAGATTTGTGTCCAGCCTGTCCGTCACTCGTCTCTCTCACCGGAGGCCTTTGACATTAGAGAGAAGAACGTGTGCAGCTGTCTCACCTCTGCTGTTGAATGAAGACGTGCCCTTGTCTGGTCCATCCGGGACATCATTGCTTTGAATTGCCATGTGTAGCGAGGTCAACCTTTTTTTGGTACAGTGATACAATGTCAAAGGGCAACTCAATTTGCATTTACCTACCCTTAGAGTAAAGCTAACAGTCTCAGATGCTTCAGGATTGCGCATTTAAATTGGTCCTTTAAAATCATGTCACTGTGCAGTTGCTTACAGTCCGCATGCTATATTATTATTCAAGTGCCAGTTGCTGTGTTTTTTTTCCTAAACTAAATTGGAGCAATGGAGTCCTCTTCTTTTCTGGTGGAGATTGCAGTATAATGGTGAAGTACTTGTAAAATACACTGCCCTCCACCATGCTGCATACTAGCGCGGTCGTGGCTGAAAGCTGTGCCAGCTTTCCAGCAGGGTCATTGTGCCATTTGGGAAAGTTACTTGACCTCGGGCAGTGTTTGCATTTGGAATATTGCAGATTTTCAGATTTTTGTAGAATTTTGGAACGGAAAGTGGGAGAGATATTTTGAGGTGTTACAGAGCGTGGTAGAATTTTTTAATTTTTTTTGCTGTAACCGCTCAATTAGTTTTCTCTGTTTCACAAAAGCAAAATCTCACTGCTTTCACTTGCATTAGTATTTGTGTCACCCGTGAAAAGGCATTATAAAAATTATGAATTGAGATTTTTTTTTGGCGACATATATTTAGGACTGTAGTGGGACATGGAAGAATTTCATTACTTTGTTTGATATTTTACAGATAATTATGACTAATTAAAAAAAATTATGGTTGTTCCTGCTGAAGAAATAAAATTATGTTGGATGAATGAAAAAACAAGATATGTCCATTTGATTATTATTATTATCCTCTTTATTTCTCCAAAAATTGTCCAAAAGCATTGATTTGATTATTAATAAAGTAGCAAACTGAAAAACAGCATTAATGATTGACGCAATATGATGGTATCAATGAAATCGTGTTGCCTTTGCCTTGATGCTGCACAGTGTCTGAAGTTCGCTGCTCTGAGAGAATTGTCCTTGGAGCAGACGAAGCGGAGAGAGCAGGCACCTCTCAAACAGACTGCTGTTGAAGACGTGTTCTGTATGTCAGTAGGAGCTGAAAAACCTTCTTTCGCAAGTGTAGGCCTGGTACTTATTGACTGCAGCGGACTTCGGCTTTTTTTAAAGTGAAGTTGAAAGCGTACTGTGCAGCATGCAGATTTCCCGGCTCTGGAGTGCAAGCAGGATATCGACTTCGCCGGCGGTTGTTAAATTTTCATGCATTATAATCCGCAGCTGTGTTGGATTTTCGCAGACCTTGCTGGTGGTGTTTTCGCAGAGTTGCGTTCTGCAATTATTTATGGCCTCAAAGGTGCGCTGTGGACCCTGAGGCCCGCGGACGCTGGGGGATTTTGGGTAGATGCGGTGAGTGTGGGGAGCGCAGCGGTGGCAGCTTTAGCACCGTTAATGCCGTTAACCTAGCCTGTGGACGCGCTGCTGCGTCGGCAATGCACTGCTTTGACATGCGTTGACATTCTCTGGGTTCAGTCTGTGTGTGTGCTTGTCTGTGTGTGTGCCTGTATCTGTCTGCCTGTCTGTGTGTGTGTGGGTGCTTGTCTTCACCGCGCTGGGTGACGTGCTTTTGGAAGAGTCCTTGCGACCTAATTACCTCACCCTGTGTCTCACCTTTTGAGCTCCGGAAGATTCTGCTGCTTGTTTATGTGTGTAAGTGTGTGTGCCTGTTTGTGTGCGCGTGCCTGTCTGTGTGGATACACCTGTCTGTGTGTGCACCTGCCTGTCTGTGCAAGTGCATATACATCATACTTCATAATGAAATTCTCCCATGTCCCAAGAAATTACTTCATATTTGTTGCCAAGAAAATCACTGTTCAAGTACTTAGGGAGCTACAGTACCAGCGTGGATAAAGGCTCCACTTTCGCCAACGCGCCGTTGGCCGCAAGTCAGCCGAAAGTCAGGTAGACGTGCCCTGCTCACTGAATCGGGAAGTAGAGGGAGTGAGAAGGCATGTTGGCCGGCCGTTTCACGCATATCTTGGCGTAAATCCCCGTCGCAAAGAAGTCCAAATAGCTAAGTTCAGCGTTGAAATTTTTTTGTCGGACAACATGACGTCCATTATATTTGTAGTATAGCATAAACACCTGAAGTAATTTTTGCTACAGATTTTCTTTCACGCAGTTGGCGATATATTTATTTCCAGGAAAGTTAATGTCTGCAAATTCATGTTTTTTTGCCATAATATTTTTGCTGTAATATTTACCGATAAGAATTAAGAAATTAAACCTTTAGTTCTAAAGCGCCGGTATCAGAGAAAGCAAAACAACAACAACATGTTTTGCTGCCACTTTAATAGCCTATTATTTAAAGTATGAACAAACCCCGCACTTCTGAAAATAGAAATAAAATATGCAAATATCTATGTACTTGTAACTTATAATAACGGTGTCACTGTTTCCTAAGTCCGCAAGAAATATTTCGGCCTTTGGAAATCCGGAGGTTTTAGTCCTCCTTGTGTATAAGCCGAACAACTCTCAGTCAAGAAAGCGGTGACTTGTTCAGACGGATCAAACGGTTGAACGTAAAGTGTGCTAACTTTTGTCGCCTTTCACTCATAATTTGAGAGCTAATCTCAAGAATAAACTCAGGCTGTTACTGCCAAATTAACGCGATAAAGCCCTTCTCAGTTGCAAGTGTCATGGGGTAGCACGGATTAAAAACTGTTCTCACCGCGGGACTGATTATGTTTTCGCATTTGTGAGAAATGATCACTTATCCGCCAGGATAAGTTTTACTGTGTAAAACATTTATATTCACATTTAATGGTATAGTTATAAATTTGCGAATTGTGTGCAAGCCAATGTCTTACATTATTAAGACAAATAGCTATTTTGCCACGGCAAATTATGGACATTTACAGTGACACGAGCAAGATTTTAATTTTTGGGCATCCAACGAGAAATTATAAATGTATTAGTAAATATTTTGTGTCAGTAAACGCGTAAGTTGTCATCCATAAGGAAGGCGTTTCTACTTCATGACTACTCCTACTTCTTACTGCTTCTTATAGAATTAGATATTTTAAAACTCTAATAACAAAAACATCGATTGACTTGTAAATAAGTCGTATCCGAAACATTGCGGTAGTTTATTCTTGCCTAAATTCAAGGCCGGCAATAACATCTGGTACACACCAGTCATACCCAAAAACCGCTCCCCCTATCGATAGTCCCCCCAAGTTCTGCCTGCCGGGACTACACCGACACCTGTTGTAATCCTCCGCCACCCGCCAGGCCGATTAGAGAAAGATGGACGAAAACGCGAAGCCAACTTCTCGTTAACTTTAGCGGTACCTTTATCCACGCTGGTACTGTAACTTTATGCTCACCTTATAGTTCCAAAAAATATTCCATCAAATGTCATCCACAACTCAGGGAAACACAATAATGAGGACCCACAGATGAGGAACTAAAAGAGGGGACACATATGAAGGGGACATAAATGAAGGAGAAATAAATGAAGGATTCATTAATGAAGTAGGACACGCATGAAGGGGACGTAAACGAAGGATTCATTAATGTAGGGGGCACGCATGAAGGGGACATAAACAAAGGGATCATTCATGAAGGAGACACACATGAAGGGGACATAAATGAAAGGGTCTTTAATGAAGGAGACACATGAAGGGGACATAAACGAAGGGATCATTAATGAAGGGGACACGCATGAAGGGGATATAAACGAAGGGATCATTCATGAAGGAGACACACATGAAGGGGACATAAATGAAAGGGTCTTTAATGAAGGAGACACATGAAGGGGACATGAACGAAGGGATCATTAATGAAGGGGACACACATGAAGGGGACATAAATGAAGGATTCATTAATGAAGGGGACCCGCATGAAGGGGACATAAACGAAGGGTCATTCATGAAGGAGACACATGAAGGGGACATAAATGAAAGGATCTGTAATGAAGGGGACATAAACGAAGGGATCATTAATGAAGGGGATATAAATGAAGGATTCATTAATGAAGGGGACACGCATGAAGGGGACATAAACGAAGGGTCATTCATGAAGGAGACACATGAAGGGGACATAAATGAAAGGATCTTTAATGAAGGGGACATAAACGAAGGGATCATTAATGAAGGGGATATAAATGAACGATTCATTAATGAAGGGGACACGCATGAATGGGACATAAATGAAGTGATCATTAATGAAGGAGATTCACATGAAGAGGACATAAATGAAAGGATCTTTAATGAAGGAGACACACATGAAGGGGACATAAACAAAGGGATCATTAATGAAGGAGACACACATGAAGGGGACATGAACGAAGGGATCATTAATGAAGGAGACACATGAAGGGGACATGAACAAAGGGATCATTAATGAAGGGGACACAGATGAAGGGGACATAAATGAAGGATTCATTAATGAAGGGGACACACATGAAAGGGACATAAATGAAGGGATCATTCATGAAGGAGACACACATGAAGGGGACATAAACGAAAGGATCATTAATGAAGGGGACACACATGAAGGGGATATAAATGAAGGATTCATTAATGAAGGGGACACGCATGAAAGGGACATAAATGAAGGGATCATTAATGAAGGAGATACACATGAAGGGGACATAAATGAAAGAATCTTTAATGAAGGAGACACATGAAGGGGACATAAATGAAGGGATCATTAATGAAGGAGACACACATGAAGGGGACATAAATGAAAGGATCTTGAATGAAGGAGACACACATGAAGGGGACATAAATGTAGGGATCATTGATGAAGGGGACACACATGACGGAGACATAAATGAAGGATTCATTAATGAAGGGGACACACATGACGGGGACATAAATGAAGGATTCATTAATGAAGGAGACACACATGAAGGGGACATAAATGAAGGGGACATAAAGGTAACATTTGGGGCTCACTGTAATGGCTAATTTTTCACGGACTTCCTGGCTTTTCATGCTCTGGGTCTGGGCTATACCCAGCAGGAAGCTGGAAAAAAGAAAGAAAAGACGACGGACTGGGGGGGGGGTCAAAGAAACGTGAATTTGCCAAATGGAACACCCCTCCTCTTTCAGAATAGTCTCCTCATCTCAAAGTGAAGCAGCAACAAACAGCACAACAGAGACATACGGGCACACACACAGGTGGGCACATAGGCAGGTACACACACACACACACACACACACACGCACAGACAGGTGCACACACACTCAGGCACTGGCGAACACACACAACCAGACAGGTACACACACATGCACACACACACGCACCCGCGCACACACACAGACAGGCACACACACACGTAAAAACATAGATAGGCGCACACTCAGACAAACACAGAGGGGCGCATTTGTGTTCCTTGTGTGTTCCATATGACGAGTATGAGGCTCACGTGCAGCAGCTCTCCTTGAATACAGAATAATGCGAGTGACTCCTTGATCCTCTGGTTGTCTGGAATAGACGTGGATATTATGTACTGAGATTTGACAGGGCTATGATGGAAGCCACTTCGTTTCCTAGTAGTGGTATGAGGTTGATCGATGACTTAAAGAACTTGGATGTAAATGAATTCTCCATGGAGGGAGAAAAGAGAGCCCAATGCATTCTTTTATTGAATTTTTATTTATTTAATCAAAGCATATGATCCATGTGTGGCTATTCCATGCTTTGTTGGAGCCTGTTAAATCTGTGTGTCGTAGAGACACCGACAGAGACCAGATATTTTTATTTGTGTGTGTGTGTGTGTGTGTGTGTGTGTGGACGCACGTGTTTGCTTTTTGCTCACATGGGTACTGAGTGGGGTGTGTCTTGGCATAAAGGAGGGTATGTGTAAACTGAGTGGGGTGTGCATGTACTGAGTGGGGAGTGTGTCTATGGACACTGAGTGGGGTGTGTCTATGTTTTGTGTGTGTGTGTGTGTACACGCGTATCTTGAGTGGGGATTGTGTGGATACTGAGTGAAGGTTGAGTGTGGATACTGCGTTGGGTTTTTGTGTGTACTGAGTGAGGTGTGTGTGTTGAGTGGGGGTATTGAGTGGGGTTTGCTGTTAAGAGTCTTGTATTCACAGATGATCAGTATTGTGATCACTCCCACGGGAAGCTGCTCGGCGTGGCCTGCCTTCAGGGTTATGGGCGGGGGGGTAGTACAGCCATGTTAAAAATGCATTCCTGTTTAATGGCCCGGAATATTCTCTCAGAGCAGCACAGCGATGTCTGACGAGCCTCGACTATGGGTGGCTTTACTTCCTTTTTCCCCGCACAGTCACTTAGAAAAATACTGCTGGTTTCTATGACTGCAAATGACTTCTGTAATAAAGGCAGAATATTTCTCAAGCAAAATCACGCATCAGTGTGCTTTGTTCTCAGTGTATTAATCTGAGCCCGACCAATTTATCGGCTGGTATTGGCCTATCACTGATATATTGACACTAGGATACGTGTTGTCTGATATGCGCCAATATGAAAATGTATTTCACAAAACGTGATGAAGAAAAAGATGCTTGGGCATAGGCGGACTTTAACATTTGTTTTGGGGAGGCATGGGGGGGCTGGGAGGTCTCCCGTACAAAATGGGGGGGTTTGGGACCTCCCCCTCAAAATTTTTTGCTTTATTTCACTATAGTATGAATTTCTGCATCATTTAGAGACCCTGGCCATTAAGTTGCTGTATTTATTATGCATGAAACTTCACTTAGTAGCCCAGGCTTTTAATTGTGTCAATCATTAAACTAAACTGGCCTATATTTGGGACAGATCTCTATATGGGACATGCCTTTAATTTCTTTTGTGCAGTTCCATTTTGCAGAGGCTCAGAGGCCAAAATTGTTTTTTTTCCAGAAATTGGGGAAAACAGTGCTTGAAATGAACAGAAGAGATGTTCAACTTTGTAGAACAAACGTAGTTTTGGTTGGGATGATGTGGTGAAGGTAGTTAGGGTGCATCAAAGAAGACATGCTTTTTCATGTTTTTCCACCATCAAAATATGCATGAATTAGCCTCATTTTATATCTTGTGTGCCAACTTGTTTCTTACCCAGTGTTTTAGTTTTGTAATTCCAGTGTCCACACTGACAAGGTGACAACAGCAGAAAACGGCTTGCTCAAAGCATTAGGTTTAAAATTCCTTCCAAATAAACTAGTTTCAAGGCTGTAACGTCAGTCACAAAAAACAAATGTACACACTGCTGTAAAAAAATCTTTGAATATTCCAAACTATTATTCAAACATTTGATAGTTAGTCAGCATTGACCTAAAACACAATCCATTTATTGCTTATCATGTATCAATCTTGCCTGAGAATGCAGTAAAGTTGGTAACGTCAGTCTCATGTGACGTCAGTCACAAGTAAACCCGGGTCTGTAAAATCAGTCATGATTCAGCACAACAAGCTACAACAAAGTTGTGCAGCAAAATACTTGTTTCTGACAAGCTTTCTTTAAAACAAATGATTAGTGTTGCTTATTATCATCATATAGCAGCAGCATCAACATAAACATTCATGTTTTTCCGATGATGAATTTCCTCTTCCTGGCTTCCTCAAAAGAAACAAGAGACTGCAGAAAAATCTCTTAAATCTACCTCCATCCCTGATAAGCTGGTTTGTAAAGTCCTCTATTTAATTTATCAGTTATCTGCATAAGTATTTTTAATTATCTGGCTATAGTTTGTCAGGTTACCAGTTGATGTAGGTTAATACACTCAAAGAAGATGATCTCATGATATATGCAAAGCACATGTATACTGTTGACCGTGCCACCTGGGAAAGTTTATCAGGCGTACCAAGGCAACCTCAGTGCTGAAAGATCATTTAATTGAATAAAAATACCTGGCCCTCTAAAAAATTTTTAGTCATATTGTGAAATGACTGAAGTTTAACGCTAGCCATTTCATGAAATAACTGGATTTTTTTTTTTTTCAAGAAATGACTGGTTTTATAATCTGACTGTAACATACTCTGGGCAATCTGTGTTTACAGCTGATGCACTAAGGGAATAACAATCAATCAATTAGCAGAAACAACCCTCAAGACTGCTGGAACCAATCGAGCAGATGTGTGGGTTAATTTTTAAGGCAAAACAATTCCATTAATGTTAAAGGGATACTTCACCAACTTTTAGGCGGCTTTGTATAATTGCAACATGGTTAGTATAAGCAAAAGAACAATGTTTAACTTTCCTCAATGTGAAATACTCCTTTGATCGACATTAAAATGAAAAATATAGGGCACTGGCGGCCCCAGAAGCTCCCGCCGTTAAGATAAAGAAAATGTCAAAGTTTTTGTTGACGGACGCACGCACGGATGGAGCCCGATACCAGAGCTCCCGTGCCACTCGGGCAGCAGGAGCTAATTAGGAGCCTGTAACTGAAAATGTTGATAAGATGAAGCAAATTGTCAAAGATTTTGGTGATATTTTTAGGCCAGTGACCTTGGAAAAAATAGGCCAAGGTCACCTTTAGGCACATCATTTGTAGGACTTTATGAAATGCATGTCCAATAAAAATTAGGAGCCTGGAACTGAAATAGTTGAAGAGATAAAGCAAAATGTCGAAATTTTTGGTGATATGTTTGGGCCAGTGACCTTGGAAAAACAGGCCAAGGTGACCTTTAGGCACATCATTTGTAGGCCTTTATGAGATGCATGTCCAGTAAAAATTAGGAGCCTTTAACTGAAATAGTTGATGAGATAAAGCAAAATGTCTAAATTTTTGGTGTTATTTTTAGGCCAGTGACCTTGAAAAATAGGCCAAGTTCACCTTCAGGTACGTAATTTGTAGGCCTTTATTAGATGCATGTCCAGTAAGAATTAAGAGCCTGTAACTGAAATAGTTGATGAGATAAAGCAAAATGTCGAAGTTTTTGGTGATGTTTTTAGGCCAGTGACCTTGAAAAAAATAGGCCAAGGTCACCTTTAGGCACGTCATTTGTCGGCCTTTATGAGATGCATGTCCAGTAAAAATTAGGAGTGTGTAACTGAAATAGTTGATGAGATAAAGCAAAATGTCGAAGTTTTTGGTGATATTTTGAGGCCAGTGACCTTGAAAAAATAGGTCAAGGTCACCTTGAGGCACGTCATTTGTAGGCCTTTATGAGATGCATGTCCAGTAAAAATTACGAGCCTGTAACCTTATAGTTGATGAGATACAGCAAAATGTCAAAGTTTTTGGTGATATTTTTAGGCCAGTGACCTTGAAAAAATAGGCCAAGGTCACCTTTAGGCATGTCATTTGTAGGGCTTTATGAGATGCATGTCCAGTAAAAATTACGAGCCTGTAACTGAAATGGTTGATGAGATACAGCAAAATGTTGAAGTTTTTGGTGATATTTTTAGGTCATAAAGTTCATTGTTAAACTGTAAAATATCCTGCCTCCTTTGCATATTGTCTCAAGAGTTTCATTGCCACATTCTAGGGATCATTGCAAAAAAATCTCTGTTACTGTATTTCAAAAGCAAGGGACAAATTATTAGCCTGCATCAAGCAAAGAAAAACAATAAGGCGATTGTTGTAATCACTGGAATTGGGTTCGGACCTGTTCAACGCATTATTGAACCCTGGAAGGAGAGAGGTGAATTGTCAATTTCAAAGATGAAATGGGTTGGGGGAGCATGTATAATTGTGATCAGCGATCACTAAAACACATGCTGAAGTCTCATTTGGAAACATCGACAGCAGCAACCTTGTTAAACAGTGACAGTACGAGCATTTCCACTTGCACAATGCCACAAGAACTCGCAGAATGGTGCCATACAGCTGCGTGGCCACAAGAAAGCCACTTGTTAATGATGCTTATTGGGGGGAAAAAAAACTACTTCAGTTTGCTTAGGAGCATGAAGCTGAACTGTTGAACAATGGAAAAAGCTCATGTGGTCTGATAAGTCGGGATTTACCCTGTTCCAGAGCGATGGGTGCATCAGGGTAAGAAAGGAAGCCCATACCCATCATGCATAGTGCCCACTGTGGAACCCCTGTAGGCAGTGTTTTTATTGACCGTTGTTTCAATTGGTCATGTCAAGGCTCAGCATTATTTTATTCAGTGAAGTCACCTGACCATCTGAATGCACTGAATGACCAGGTCATCCCACTAATGGATTTTTTTAATCCTTGACAGCACAGGCATATACCAGGATGATAGTGCCAAGATTAACTGGGCTCAAATTGTGGGAAAGAAAAAATGGTTCAGTGAGCATGAGGAATCACTTTCGCTTGTGCATTGGGCACTTCAGAGTCCTGAACTTCACCAGTCGAAAGTGTTTGGGATGTGCTGGAGAGGGCTTGACGGAGTGGTTTGAAAGTAATGCAACCAAAAAGTAATGCAACTCTGGGCGGAAATAGGTGTAACATTGCGTAAGATTGTCGAAGCAATGCTATGATGAATGCACACAGTGATCAAAGGTGGTCCAACAGAATATTAGAGTGAATATTTGGTCTGCAGCGATGCATGAATGTATATTAACAAGCAGAATATGTGAGTATATTTATAATAAAATTAGAATCAGACTTATTAGCTGAACCTGGAATCGACCCGTGCTATAGTGCTCCGCGGTACTTATTCTGGCAGTAGAAGGTATTTGTGAAGCGCAGATTTGAAAAAAGAGAGAGAGAGAGATCTGTGACAGATGGAGGCATTACCGCTGGAATCTCCCAGTGTGCTTTACAGGGCGGCGGCGTGTGGATGGGCTCTGAGGGCCGCCTCCTCACTCTCGCTCGACTTCTCCTCCGGGACCCCGAGTCGTCCCCCGCACTCCTCTCTTTTTTTTTTCCTTTTTTCTCTTTCCTCTCGTACTCAGCGGGCTCTGCTCGCGGCCGACTTCAAAACCCCACTGCCGCTGCCGCGACGCATCCTGAAAAATAAAAACGTGTGTGGTGCCACATTTAAAAGAAATTTATAAATAATAATAATAATAATCCGTCATATTCGTGTCTCCGATGAGCATCGGTCTCCCATGTGAGCCGGCTTTGCTCCTACATACCACAGCCGTGGTAGCGATGGAACAAACATTTTTTATGCGCCATGTATATTTTCCACTACTTAATCCATATGTGACTTGGTGAGAATGTTCGTGTATTAGCTGTGGAGTTTTTGAAGCGCTCTGGAGGGAAACGGCATGCTAATGTAAATTAGCTTCAGCTAAAGACGTGTAGGTGTGCAGAGGAACTGTAGACTCCCTGAATAAAACATTAATGCCAGCCCTGCTACGCTGTGTTTTTGAGGTTTCTAGAGCAGGGCTGTGTGTGGAGGCTGGAGACGTTATGTGATGCATGCTGGGATGTGACGAGACAGAGCGGGGGGGTTGTGCTGGGAAACACACATGAACACGATCACGCACGCACGCACACTCAGACACAACGCACGCAGAGCCAAACTCTCTCTCTCTCTGGATTCAATATCTGGAGTCCGTACGGACTGTCTCAGGAAGAGTTGATGTGTGGAGTTAGTAGAGACTATATCAGGAGTTGGTGTGTGGAGTTAGTAGAGACTGTATCAGGAGGAGTTTGTGTGTGGAGTTAATAGAGACTGACTCAGGAGGAGTTGGTGTGTGGAGTTAATAGAGACTGTCTCAGGTGGAGTTAGTCTGTGGAGTTTGTAGAGACTCTCAGGGGGCGTTGATGTGTGGAGTTAGTAGAGACTGACTCAGGTGGAGTTGATGTGTGGAGTTAGTAGAGACTGTCTCAGGAGGAGTTGGTGTGTGGAGTTAATAGAGACTGACTCAGGAGTAGTTGATATGTGGAGTTGGTAGAGAATGTCTCAGGAGGAGTTAGTCTGTGGAGTTTGTAGAGTCTCTCAGGAGGAATTGATGTGTGGAGTCAGTAGAGACTGTCACAGGAGGAGTCGGTGTGTGTGGAGTCATTAGGGACTGTCTTAAGGTCCATTCACACCAAGTGCGAATGTCCGTGCGGATTATTCGCGCGGATATTTATAGAAGCTTATTTCATGGGTTCTAATGTAAGCTTGCACACCAAGGCGGAAGTTTTGTGCGGCAGAAAAAACATCCGCACGGACTTAAAGGGCATTTAAAGTCGATTCCCATTGTTTTTGTTTATCAGCCAATCAGCGACCCGCACCTGTGCAAACAAACCGAAATAGAAGGATTATCTATGCATGTACTAAAAACATTGGTTTATATGAATGAAATTAGTCATGTGACAATGCAAGATGTCAACAAAAGCAAGTGATTTGTTTGTAAACATTGGACGTTCAACGTCCCATCAGAGACTCGACTTTAGATGCCCTTTAAGGTCCATTCAGACCATAGACTGTATAAAAAGATGGACGAAGTAACCGTGACGTCACCCATTGGTTTCAGCATACCATTAAGGAAGCCTCGATTTTGGCAATTTGAATTGCGCCATGTTGTCATTTTGAAACCGGATGTGATTTCTATTGGACAAGAGCGAGAATCAAGATCCGGGGAGGGACGTGAGAGGTAGATCTGACCGTATCGGACGAGGACCAGAGGATAGCCACGCCTCTAAAGCATATTCTGGCTTTATCCTTTATTCTAGTCTATTTGGGACCATAATTTACAAAAATGAACATCATGATATATCGAAGCAGACTTGAAACTTGCTATAGCTACCATAAAATAATGTGAAAAATCATTATTTAAATGAAAAATCAGGTGGGAAAGTAGGGTCATTTTCTCATAGACTTCTATAGCATTTACTTTCTGCAACCACCGACGTCGCCATCTGCTGGCCATTAAATAGAATGCCATTTTACGGTACTTCCGCATGGGCTTTTCTTTTCAGACAAGAGTGCTGCGTCCATCTTTTTATACAGTCTGTGATTCAGACCGGGGCGAAGCAAAAAGGCAGCACGGATTTGTGGAATATTCGCGGCACGAAAATTCCGCATGAAACCATGCATACCGGACTCGGTGCGAAATTCCGCGATCTTGAGTTCCAATTTCGCACAACAGACTAACAAATCAGCGGGATATTTAATCAAATTGGGCCATGAGAGTAGCAGCAGCGACGGTGACATTTTTTGTATGTATCTGAACGATAACCTTAGCCTCACGTCTACTTTTGCAAGACAGACGGTCATCTCCGTAGCCACCGAGCGTTTTCATTATTGATGCCCAGAGCTGGTCTTTCAGCTCGTTGTTCAAGTAATCATCCCGCTCTAATCATAGAGGACAAGATGCTGGAGAACAATATTGATGAGACGCTCTCCTTTGTTTGTCACCGTACTATGCTATGTACTGAGTTTGTATCTAGTTTATGTGACTTTGCAGTTTGAGGTTTGAATGCTGTAACGTGAATAGAAACAAACCATTTCATTGGCTAAAGTCTAGTTTTGCAGACAGATTTTCGCAGAAGCTAAAGTCCGTGCGGATGTTTTTTTCTGCCGCACGAAACTTCCGCCTTGGTGTGCAAGCTTACATTAAGACCCATGAAATAAGCTTCTATAAATATCCACACGAATAGTCCGCAGGGAAATTCGCGCTTGGTGTGAATGGGCCTTAAGCTTCTGCGAAAATCCGTCTGCGAAACTAGACTTTTAGCCAATGAAATGCTTTGTTTCTATTCACGTTGCAGCATTCAAACCCAGGGCTCTCAAGTTTTGAATGCAGGCTAGAGTGAGATTTTCTCCGGGGGGGGTTGCATGATACTCCCGTTTTCAAAGGTGCATAGTAACGAAGTAAATTTACTTCGTTGCGGTACTTAAGTAGTTTTTTGAGGATTTGTACTTTACTTAAGTTTTTTTTTAAACCGGGACTTTTACTTTTACTCTGCTACATTTAAAAGATAAAAAGTGTACGTTCACTTAGTTACTTTGACACTGGCAACTTAGTTACTCGTTTCAAATTAAAATATGAATTTAACTCATTACGGATTATCTGGATTTGGCGTGTTCGAGAAGAACGACGGTGTATCTTTGTGCAGATGAGTCCGCCAGTGGACGCGGAGCTGCAAATTTATGTACGCAGTTACAATATTCTATCACTAGATGGCAGACCAGGATCAGTTATTGAATGACACAAATGCCAGTTAACTCAAAGAAGAAGAAGTATATTAGGCGAGACAGCCGGTTTGTTTTTGAATACTGTATCTTTCATTCACTAGAACATTGATTAAAGAGCACAAGGACAGAACAAACAGTGGTTGCTTTGCTTCTTTCTATGCGTACTATGAAAAATACTTTGTACTCCTACTTGGACTTTTGATACTTAAGTACATTTTTTCACATACCTGTTACAATTTGTGTATTTGTATCGTTTTGTCTGTCACAAACAAGAGATGTTGCGGTACCACCTGTGACACCGGATCGGAGGAGGGTTTGTTTTCAGTCAAAATACGCTACATGGAGGGCAGAGAGCCCCCACTCTCACTCTCCCCGTTACAAATTACAAGTCAATTCATCTAACCATAACCGTCCAAAGCTGTTAAATTGAGGTAAAAAAAAAAAAAAAAAAGATCCATAAAGCAAATATCCTGCATAGTTCCTTTACTTTAATGAGCAGCAATTGTAAAAAAAAAAATAATAATAATAATAAAAATAAAAAAAATAAGTGATTACCTGATTTCGGGCTTCCACTTCCAGCTCTTCTTTGACGTGTGCATACAATAGCAGCATTCGCGCGCTTGTGGAAGACGTGATTACGGCGCTGCTATTTCACCTGGCAACAAGAAATACTATTTTCTGATTGGCTGATTGCTCTGCTTGAATCAGCAACCTGTCTGCCTTCGCCTCATCCATTTTAGATTACTTATCTCTTTTATATAGCCTACAGTCTATGTTACTAATGTGCGGCGAGTTTTATCACTTCTCAGCGTGAGAAATGTCATGTGTGGCGTGTGAGCGTGTGAACTTATTGAAATGCGTGTGTCTCGAGCCCTGCAAACCTCAAACTGCAAAGTCACATAAACTAGATACACACTCAGTACATAGCATAGTACGGTGACAAATAAAAGAGAGCGTCTCATCACTATTGTTCTCCAGCATCCTGTCCTCTATGACTAGAGGCGGGATGATTACTTGAACAACGAGCTGAAAGACCAGCTCTGGGCATCAATAATGAAAACGCTCGGTGGCTACGGAGATGACCGTCTGTCACTCAACAGTAGACGTGAGGCTAAGCTTATCGTTCAGATACATACAAAAAATGTCATCGTCGCTGCTGCTGCTCTCATGGTCCAATTTGATTAAATATCCCGCGGATTTGTTCGTCCGAGTCCGGTGTGCATGGTTTCATGTGGAATTTTCGTGCAGCGAATATTCCGCAAATCCGTGCCGCTTTTTCGCTTCGCCCCGGTCTGAATGGGCCTTGAGGAGGAGTTGATGTGTGGGGTTAGTAGAGACCGTCTCAGGAGGAGTTGGTGTTTGGGGCAGTGATGTTGCTAGGTACGCGTCCTGCGTCCCTGACGCATTAAAATCTGAAAGGACGCAGTAAACTCACTACCCATGCGTCCTAGGGACGCACCTCGTTTTTCCCATGAAAAACGATACATTGGGCCGATTTCACTCAACCCTTTTAAGGCTTACATGCGGATAAGTTTCTTAATCGCGCGTTGAGCATGAGTTTAATTTTAATCACCGTTTCACGAGGAGCAACTGTCCGCGTGCGTCTAAATATTTTAAACGCCTGCGGTCAAATAACAAAAGAAAACGTAATCGCTCGTGAAGTTATGTTTAACTCGCGAAAACTACTACCACAGATTGATTTGCACCTAAATAAGTGACGCCGACCTACCTTCATCTGGTTGCCTGGTAGATTTTGAGCAAGACTTGCGCCTTTTCTGGAAAAGAAATGCATAAATAAAATTAATGCATAAATTAGTTGCTTTCTTCAGTTTCTTATTCACTTAATAGAGGGGTTTTGCAAGGCCACGTTTTTCGTGTACATCTACGTTTACATTTTCTAAAAAGGCTACCGTGAGTGAAGTCTGAATTGCATTTTTACTCGCCACCGATAATGAAAGCAAAAATGAGTGTGTGAAATCACCACGAATACCGAGGATAAAACGGTTTTGGTGAAGGATGCGTCTGACGTCAACGTCTTGCTCACGTCCACAGAACACGCAAAGAAAGTTTGACATTCTTTGAAACGAAGTGGAATTCTCGCCAGGTTTTTTTTTTTTTTTTTGGCCGACATCTCGATGCGAAGTGCGTGTCCTCAGCGCAACTACCCTTACATACGGGGTTATTAACCGGTATCGACAATTGGAAATTCCCATTACGCAATGGCAGGTTGTCATAATTTGACCGCACCTGTTAAGACTGAGGGCTAAACGCAAGGTTATCCGCGTGCAGTTAAACGTGCGATGATCCCATCTTGTGAAATGGTGTTTAAACGTTTGTTTAGCTGTCCGCGTACAACGGCATTTTAACATGCCTTTAAAATTTTAACGCATTTTAATTTTAAATTTTAATGTTAGTTATACGCACGCTAAAATGCTTTTGTGAAATCGGCCCATAGTGAACAACAACTCGTGTTTAAAATCACAGTAACTAGCAAAAGAAGGCAGTTGCTACGGGTACGGCAGTTTTCCAATGCATTGCAATGTGGAGAGGTACGCCAATCCCCATTTCAAGCCCTGCCCTAACCTAACCCTAACCCTAACCCTTTCCCTAACCATAATCCCGAATCCTTATCCTAATCCCTTGAAATCGACTGCCATACCAATAAAAACTGCCGTGTCTCTAGACAACTGCGGCAAAAGAAACCTTGCTGTCAGCAGACCATACAAGCGCTGTTTCAACCCTCTCACTACAAACATATCTGCATCATTTTATTTTTCTCAACAGACTTTCCACTGTGTTAAGTGCTAAAAGTTTCACAGTGATTGACTCAGTTCATTTGATTTAGTTGCTGTTCAGACCAGAAGATTTTGGTGACAATATATTTGTTGACTCTGTCATGGTGATGAGAATGTTTTGTTTATGTGTTAAAATCAGCACTTTTATTGAGAATTTATTTTGGTACTACAGACACCATTTTGTTTTCATTTGAATTTTAGTAATTTATTTTGGTGCTATTTATGTTGCTACAAAAATGCTATTTTATTTGAATTTTGTATGTCATGCCTCTGTGACAGTTGTTTTGCAATAAACTTTTCAGATTTGGAATTTTATTTGTTTAATTTCAGATACATTTTGAACATGCATGAATATATCCGTTAATTATAACCATATCATACCATACCATGCACTACAATTTAAGAAATGGAACAATATAAGAAATATAAAGAAATAATTTTTTTTAATTGGGGACCCATTGAATTTCCCAGGGACCCACTCAAATCACCACCTGTGGGTCCCGGGGACTCACTAAATTGAAAACCTATCAACATCACTGTTAGTGTAAGTAGAGACTGTCTCAGGAGGAGTTGGTGTTTGGGGTTAGTAGAGACTGTCTCAGGAGGAGTTGGTGTGTGGAGTTAGTAAAGACTGTCTCAGGAGGAGTTGATGTGTGGGGTTAAAAGAGACTGTCTCTGGAGGAGTTGGTGTTCGGGGTTAGTAGAGACTGTCCCTGGAGGAGCTGTCTGTCGACAGTTAGCTTAGCCCAGTGCATGTGTGTCTGTGCTCGCATATGTGCACAGAAACAATAGAATGCTCTCACACACTTTCTGTCAGAGGTCAGCTCTCTGTCTTGGCACACATCTCGGTGCGTGAGACATTGTGGCCACCAGATAGCGACAGGACAGACAGTGTTGTTGCTATTATTAACTTTACACATTGATTGCAGCTTTACTTGTTCTGCTAGGATTACTTTATTGACTTGATTTGCTCTACTGGTTTACCACAGGATGTAAGTTTTGTGGCTGTCTCTGGCATTTGAATCTTTCTTTCCTTCTTGGGTCATCAGCACTTCTGGTTGTGCTGAATGAATTCTGTGTTGTACATAGCTCTGGTTAAGAGTGTCTGCTTAATGTCTGTAATGTGATGTAATGTTATGGACAGAGAAGCATTTGGTGGGACTGTTGCTAATCCTAATATGCAAAGAACTACAGCTCAAAATAATCAGCCCTGAACCAGTGTCAACAAAAGTTATGAACTTCCCATTGCTGGTATTTATGGCAGTGAATTTATCTTTTTAGAGTTTTTTAGCTTAATTGGGAGAGAAATGACTTGAGAAATTCAGCATTTAGGACTTAGAAAATCAGTGTTTGTGCTCGTTTTTTCAGTTTTTCATTAATATCTCAAAAACTGTGTGATAACTTTTTGTCTAATTTGTTGTGAGCCTTCCTTATGATGTTCTGATGATCCCCTGCGAAAATTAGAAAATTCTACATCCCGGTTTTTGAGAAATTCAGCCTTTTGGACTTATAAAATCAGTGTTTGTGCGCATTTTTACCTCCGCTGTGACAATAGTCAGCAGTCAGCAGAGCTTTTTTAATGCTAAGTTGTCCGACATCTGTCTGTCTGTCTGTCCATCCGCCGTCAACTTTTCACTTCAAATTTGAAAGCCTCAAAAACTGTCTGCTCACTTTTTTCACATTTGGTGCAAGCCTTCCTTACGATAGTCTGAATATTCACTGTGGAAATTAGAAAATTCTACGTCCCGGTTTTTATGAAATTCAGCATTTTGGACTTAGAAAATCAGTGTTTGTGCTCATTTTTTCAGTCTTTCATTAGTATCTCAAAACCTGTCTGGAAACTTTTTGTCTAATTTGTTGTGAGCCTATGATGTTCTGATGATCCCCTGCGAAAATTAGAAAATTCTACATCCTGGTTTTTGAGAAATTCAGCATGTTGGACTTAGAAAATCAGAGTTTGTGCTCATTTTTTCAGTCTTTCCTTAAGATCTCAAAAACTGTCTGATAACTTTTTGTCTAATTTGTTGTGAGCCTTCCTTATGATGTTCTGAATATCCCCTGCGAAAATTAAAAAATTCTACGTCCCGGTTTTTGAGAAATTCAGCATTTTGGACTTAGAAAATCAGTGTTTCGGCTCATTTTTTCAGTCCTTCATTAATATCTCAACAAGAGGCCTGCCAGCCTAGAGAGCTCTGATGAGGATGACTGAAATGATCATATTGTTCTGGATCATGTTATTCTGCATTTTGTTGTTCCTCATCATTGTTCTGGATCACGTTGTTCCTGATCATTGTTCTGGATCATGTTGTTCCGGATCATCATTTTGGATTTTTTCTGCATCCTATTGTCCTATGACAGTGTTAGAAAGATTGTGACTGCTATATTTGTGATGTACGATGTATGATTGCAATTTGGTTCTATTGTTATACTACATAAATTGAGACACCAAACTGGTTCACAGTATATTCTGGTTACCAAATGTGTCATATGTGTTCATATTGCAATAGTTTTCAAGAATTTCTGAAATTAAGTTATGACATGGACATTTCACTCATCTTCAGCGGAGCTCTCTAGGCAGACAGGCCTCTTGTTTATCATAACTGCACCGGATTTCACCAGCACCTACCGGTTATTGCTCATGTCCTGTGAACTTGTTGCTGTTTTATTGTAACTGCCCTGGTTTCCTCACTGGACTCCACTGACAGGCAAAGTAGACTTGGGTTGTCGGCGATCCATCAGTAGAATCCGATGAAAGTGATTGCAAATCTTGTGTAATTCCTCTGACCCTGCAGAGCAGAACTGGCTAGCGTCCAGTTGGTTCACTGGGCAGCGATCCCATCGGAGATCCAGCCTAGAGGTGCAGTATCATCATCCGGCTTTGTCGCAGAACCGATCTCAGTACCGCCTGGGATTTCTGTATGGGGTGTTGTGGAAGTCATTTGTCCTCCTGAAAAAAGAACCGAGGATTGAAACTTTGACTGAGTAAAACTTCACTGTGTTTGGCAGATTGGAGTTACATTTCTGAGCAGTTCATCGCTGTGTTACTCAAACACAGTATTACACTATGAAGCAGTTTGTCTGAAGAAGTGTTCTAGACAAAATTAAATTCAAAGTCTTGTTTTTTTTTTTTTTTTTTTTTTTTCCATATCGAGCAGATAACACCGACTTGTTTGTAGTTGCTCTTTGCTTGTCATTGAAATTTACTTCTCCCTTGGGCAAATCTTGAAAAGAGTCAAAATGTGTCTCGCCTCATTTGGCAGTTTTTTGTCTAACTCTGCAAAAATAGTCTTTATTTCAATGGAAGACTCGAGTCGTAATATAACATTAAAATCCAAGTTGAGATGAACTTTTTTGGGAGTAGTGAAAGAGCTGCTCGACTTGGTTGAAGCATGGGAGGTGTCTCTGCTCCAGGCTGTGGAGTGTGTTTGTGGTACGGTGACTGGCGGGGGGAGCTGTCGCTGTAGCTGAATGTGCGGCTGTGTTGTGTGAGTGTTGGGGCATCCGGTTGTAATGGCTGGGTGTGATTGCACATGATAATGCCCTGCGCTCTCACTCAGTCTCCTGTTTGTTCAGCATGCTGGATATGATGCCGATTTCATTCATTCTGTAGCTGTGGATTCGGTTGAAGTCATGTGACCTCTGACATGCATTTGGGCCCAGAGGCCTTCTGAAGACTGACATGTATTTTTCTCTCCCCCACCCCCCACCCCCCACTTCTCCCTCTCTCTCTATGCAGAACTCGATTCGGCACAATCTGTCGCTGAACAAGTGTTTTCTCAAAGTGCCTCGATCGAAAGACGACCCTGGAAAGGTAAGCTGTATGTGCCTGCATGTGCGTGTGCACGCGTCTGCGTGTGCATGTGTTTGTGTGCCCGTGTGTGTGTGTGTGAGTGTCTGCGTGTTTTTGTGTGCGTGTGTGTCCCAGTGTGTCTGTGTGTGTGCGCGCGCGTGTGTTTGTGCACGTGTGTGCATGTGTATGTCGTGTGTGCCTGAAATGAGATGCTGCATTTGTCCTCGTGTATTGTATTAAAGAATCGCTCTGTAGTGGCCTGACATGCCCCAGAGGCTGGTTACTCTGCATGTGTGCCAGTTTCTTGTGCAGCTTACTGAAACGGATGTTTCGCCTTGTTTCCAAGAGTCAGGGGCACAGCGTTGGTATTAAACCCATCGTAGTCCGAGAGCTGGAATCCTCTGAAACAACACTTGCACGCAAATGTTCCTTAACCCTCAATGCACCATAAAGCTAAAAAATTCCTGTTTAGGATTTTACTGAGTTCACTCCCTGTGTTGCATATTTGCTATTAAAGACGTGGTAAAAGGGTGCTGGAAAGCAGAGAATCCTTCTGCACTCTAACGTGTATTTATTTAAACAAATATTTTGGCAAAGTGCATAAGGGGAGGTTTATTGATGTTAAATGTGGACACATGTTGCGAACTGTGATGGATTTGAACATGTTTTTATGGACCGATGTTGATTGGGGGATCAGGTATGGTCCTGATGTATTTAATCAATACTGTACCCACCGGTACTGAACGATAACATAGTAAACGTAAAACAACTCCAAGAAGTGGAAGGAAAAGATCTTTGGTTTGAAAATACATGTTTTGTAACTTTTTTATGTAATGTATACTGTTAGATGTGTTCTTGTGGTTATTCAGCATTGACAAAGTTTGGTGGAAAGTGAATTTAGCTTGTCTAAAAATTCTTTTGTTATTGTATGTTGGTTTACTGCACTAGTTGTTTAAATTGTTGTTGATTGCACAAGTTGTTTAGATTGTTGGTTGACTGCGCTAGATCTATAGATTTCCGGTGATGATTCTGTTTTTTTTCTTTTTGTTTTTTTTATTATTTCAGGGTTTGATTGGCTTTTATTTCAAGTGTGAGCCTGGAATTGCAAAGTCTGATTGGTCGAACTGAGCACCTTCAAAATGCTTACCAGTACTCAGAAATCAAAATAACGAATCTAGTTAAGCAAAAACTTGAACATCAGTGGTTGTCCAGGAAAATGGCTGCCTTCTGCACATTCTTTTAATTTGTGTGAATCACAAGCAAACACACTTCCTTCATTGTATCTCTGTATGACATCTCCCTGAGCTAGGTTAGCTATATGCTGTCTATTTTTCCCATTTTCAATTTCTTTATTTGCCTGTCCTACCTTCCTTTTCTTTGATTGGCTGAGAGCTGGCAGCCAACCAAGCGCCCACTTGCAGGATCGGGGTTGTCGCCTCAAAACAACATCATTACAGGCCCAGCTGGTGTTGCACGTTGGGAAAAAATTCATTATATATTCCATGGTCGTGCAGTCTGTATTGGCTGTAAGCCACTGTTTAAAAAATATATGTGTAAAAATAAAAACCTGTCTGTTCAAATTTGGACATAGATTTGGGCTTATTGGAACAGATTAACACTTTGAATTACAGCCTTAAAGACATTTTTCACTGTCAGTTGTGACTAGAACTTGTGAAGTTATTTTGCTGTTCTAATCTGGGTACTATTGCTGATGGGGGAGAATCCCCATGTTCTCACCTTACGTGTACCTCCATTGTGCGAACTGTGCCTCTGCATGGTTCAGGACTGAATTCTGTCTGCAAATTCAATCAGGAGTGAACACTGCCTGTGAGTGATTCGGGAGTGAACACTGCCTGTGAGTGATTCGGGAGTGAACACTGCCAGTGAGTGATTCAGGGGTGAACACTGCTTGTGAGTGATTCAGGGGTGAACAGTGCCTGTGAGGGATACAGTAATGAACACTGCCTGTGAGGGGTTTGGGAGTGAAGACTGCTTGTGACGGATTCAGTGGTGAACACTGCCTGTGACGGATTCAGAGGTAAACGCTGCCTGTGACAGATTCCGGAGTTAACATTTCCTGTGACGGATTCGGGGGTGAACACTGCCAGTGAGTGATTCAGGAGTGAACACTGCCTGTGAGTGATTCGGGAATGAACACTGCCTGTGAGTGATTCAGGGGTGAACAGTGCCTTTGAGGGATACAGTAATGAACACTGCCTGTGAGGGGTTTGGGAGTGAAGACTGCTTGTGACGGATTCAGTAGTGAACACTGCCTGTGACGGATTCAGAGGTAAACGCTGCCTGTGACAGATTCCGGAGTTAACACTGCTTGTGACGCATTTGGGAGTGAACACTGCCTGTGACTGATGCAGGAGTGAACACTGCCTGTGAATGATGCAGGAGTGAACACTGCCTGTGAGTTATTCAGGCGTGAACATTGCCTGTGATGGATTTGGGAGTGAACACTGACTATGGCAGATTCAGGAATGAACAATGTTTGTGACTGATTCGGGAGTGAACACTGCCTGCGACGGATTCAGGAGTGAACACTGACTGTGAAAGATTCAGGAGTGAGCAATGTTTGTGACGGATTCGGGAGTGAAGACTGCCTGTGATGGATTCGGGAGTGAACAGTGCCTGTGACTGATTCGGGAGTGAACAGTGCCTGTGACTGATTCGGGAGTGAACAGTGCCTGTGACTGATTCAGGAGTGAACAGTGCCTGTGACGGATTCGGGAGTGAACACTGCCTGTGACTGATTCGGGAGTGAACAGTACCTGTGACAGATTTCGGGAGTGAACAGTGCCTGTGACTGATTCGGGAGTGAACAGTGCCTGTGATGGAATCAGGAATAAACACTGCCTGTGACGGATTCAGGAGTGAGCAATGTTTGTGACGGATTCAGGAGTGAACACTGCCTGTGATGGATTCAGGAGTGAGCACTGCCAGTGATAGGTTTAAAGGAATCGGAAGTGAATATTTCTTGTGATGTAATCAGAAGTGAACACTTTTATTACAATGGAATCAGGTGTGAACACTGCTTGTGATGGATTAGGCGTGAACACAGCCTGTGATGATGGAATTGGGAGTGAACATTGCCTGCGACGAATCCAGGCGTGAGCACTTCCTGTGGTGAGCTCAGAAGGAGAGTTGGGAAACTTATTCCAGTTCATGCATAATGCCCTTTGCATTGTCTCTTCTGCTCTTCCCCATTACCCATTCCCATCTCATATCCTCTGACCCAGTTTCCAGCGTGTTATCATAAATGGCACTCTCAAATGTACGTGCGTGTGTACACTGGCACATACACTACACACACGCACACCCACAGACACACACATACGCGCAAGCATGTTCTTGCTGCATTTTAAGCCATGCATTGCGTACGTGTGGAAAATATGCCTGCAGAATTATTATTAGATGTTTTGTTGTAATCTCTTGATATTTGCGCTCCAGGGAATGAACTGTGGTGAATAGAAGATGCTTGCTGTTATGGATTCTCCAATGGGCCAAAACATTATAACCTCAGATCCAGCAAATAATGTTGATTATCTCATAACAACGGCACCTCGAGCTCTGCAGACAGATATTGGACGGTAGGCTAACAGTCAGTTCTCATATTCAACATATTGGATGTGGGATAAATAAGAACTGAACGACTTTGATTGTTAAATTGTTATGGCCTGACGAGTGGGGTTGAGCATCTCTAAGGTGGCAAGACTTCTAGGGTGCTCCCTGTCAGCAGATATGAGTACCTACTGACAGGGTCCCAGGAGGAACAAACCTTGAACTGGCGACAGGGTATCGGGCACCTAAGGCTCATATATGACCGAGGACGATTAAGGCAATCCCGTCTGTTCCAAATCGACAGAAGGCCGATGTAAGAAGCGTTGGTAATTTAGTAAATTAATTATTATCGCATTGCGGCAATGAATGTGCAACTGCGCTTCCTCGCAAATGTGGCATATTCTTTTTAAGGCTGAAAACATTTTAAGTGCAATCTTAAAAAAATTAGATTGCACTGCTGAAAACATTTGCTCAAACAGAAGACTGAATTCAGAGAAAGTCCCCCCCCCAATCCCTGCAACATCACTATTTGGTAAGTTGTCAGTGTAGCCCATCAGTGATCTCATTGTCATGTCTTGATAATTACAGGCTTATATATTGGTCTTGATCATTCAGAAAATAAATTGTGTGATTATTAATAAAGCAATCTTACAAAGGAACAGCTTGAGTGCAATCATGCGCCTAAGGGTCAGAGGCTCAGCCCTCGCCACTGAAAATCCTGTAATGCCGGCATTACCACCAGCGGGATTTTAGGGTTTAGGATATTAATCTCATGGCTGATTTCTGTGTGTGTGTGTGTGTGTGTGTGTGTGTGTGTGTGCTTGCATCTGTATATACATATATGTGTGTGTGTGTGTGTGTGTGTGTGTGTGTGTGTATATATATATAGCCCGAATTCTAAAAAAGTTGGGATGCTTTGTAAATTGTACATAAAAACAGAATGCAATGATTTGCAAATCTCATAAACCCACATTTTATTCATAATTGAACAAAGACAACATATCAGATGTTGTAAGTGAGACATTTTACCATTTTATGAGAGATATTACCTCATTTTGAATTTGACGGCAGCAACACATCTCAAAAAGGTTGGGAGAGGGGCAACAAAAGGCTGGAAAAGTATGTGGTACAAATAAAAAACAGCTGGAGGAGCATTTTGCACCTTATTAGGTTAATTGGCCACAGGTCAGTAACATGATTGCGTATAAAAGAGCATTTTAGAGAGGCAGAGTCTCTCACAAGTGAAGATGGACAGAGGTTCACTAATCTGCAATAAATGCTGTCTAAAAATTGTGGAACAATTTCAGAAAAATGTTCCTCAATGTAAAATTGTGAAGACTTTGAATCTACAGTACATAATATTATCAAAAGATTCAGAGAATCTGGAGAAATCTCTGTGTGCAAGGAACAAGTCCGAAGGTCAATACTGCTCATGATCTTCGGGCCCTCAGGAGGCACTGCATTAAAAACAGGCATGATTCTGCACTGGAATTCACTGCATGGGCTCAGATATACTTCCAGAAATAATTTTTTCCCTTCCTATCCACAAATGCAAGCTAAAGCTGTATCATGCAAAGAAGAAGCCATATGTGAACATGATCCAGAAACACCGCTGTCTTACCTGGGCCAAAGTTAATTCAAAGTGAACTGAGGCAAAATCGAAAACTATTCCGTGGTCAGATGAATCAAAATTTGAAGTTCTTTTTGGAAACCACGGATGCCGTGTCGTGCGGACTGAAGAGGACAGGGACCATCCAGCTTTTTATCAGCTAACAGTTCAAAAGCCTACATCTCTGATGGTATCGGGTTACATTAGTGCCTATGGCGTAGACTGCTTACACATCTGGAAAGGCACTATCAACGCTGAAAAGTATATTGAGGTTTTACAACAACATATGCTCCCATCCAGACAACATCTCTTTCAAGGAAGACCTTGCATATTTCAGCAAACAATGCTAAACCACGTACTGCATCCATCACAACAGCATGGCTGCACAGAAGAAGAGTCAGAGTGCTGAACTGGCCTGCCTGCTGTCCTGACTTTTCACCAATAGAAAACATTTAGCGCATCATAAAACGAAAAATCCGGCAAAGAAGACCCAGGACTGTTGAGCAGTTAGAATCTGACAAGAGTGGGACAACATTTCTCTCCCAAAACTCTAGCAACTGGTCTCCTCATTTCTCAGACATTTACAGACTGTTGTTAAAAGAAGAAGGGATACTAAACAATGGTAAACATGGCCCTATTCCAACTTTTTTGCACAAATGGTCTCACATCCAACTACTAACCAAACCCACATCTGCTTAGCCTCAGCACGCGGCTGGAGTAGATAGAGTTGTGGTATATACTGTTAAGCACAACAGAAATTGTTGGATTTTTTTGTTGTTATTTTCTCGGACGGGAAACATATTAATTTTAGGGGAGAATGATAAACCAGACAACCATGGTTTTGACGAGCAAAAGAGGGGAAATCTTTGGACGTGGATTGGGGAAAACATAGAAAAACTCATTCACTTTGGCATGGTGCCCGATAACACAATGAAATCAAAGTGCCTCCGGGACCAGATTTTTTTGAACCCTCATGTTGCAACTCACTAGGAACTTTACATCTGTACAGCTTTTAGCACCTGTGCTGCTGTTAGCATCTGTGCAGCTATTAACACCTGCGCTGCTGTTAGCATCTGTGGAGCTATTAGCACCTGCGCTGCTGTCGGCATCTGCGCTGCTATTTGCATCTGCACAGCTGTTGGCATGTCTGCAGGTGCTACTGTCTGCACGGCAAAGGGTGGTGCGGTGGCTGCAGTCTGCCAACTCAATTGAAGTCAGAGAAGCCTCAGCTTGGTCTTTCTCAGCACAAGTCTCCAAATGTTTCATATGAATGAATAAATAAACAGGCTTCTGACTTCCATGACACCAAGCTCCTCTCTGGATTGTCTGGAAGAAGAGCAACTGTAGCTTGTTTTAATGCACATCACGTTGTGTTACGATGCGTCTCCATGACCTCCTTACCATCAGTGCAGTCTCACCAGGAAATTTCAGTGTTTTTTTTTTCCTCCGCTCAACTGAGTGCCAGCATGTCAAGCATTCTGCGCATAGATGTGAAGTCTCACTTTTTTTTTGCTATTTTTGCACCAGTCTCTCTCTTTCTGATTGGGTAAGAATTCACAAGATATTTTATGGGATTACACAGATTTGTTGCCCTCATCAAAGGAGCGGCGCAGTGCAGACCTGTTAAGGCGTTTGTATATCTGCTGAGATTGATGAGTGCGGTCCGTAACGATGTAACAGCCAGTGTTTTAACTTCATTATCACTGCATACGATCACACAGACGGGGAGTAAACGTACAGCTGGTATTTTTATGCCATTGTAATAATGATCACCCTCATATGAACTGATATGAACTAGCCTGGCCTTATGTGCTCCTCTCTGTAAAGTCACGTATGGCAAATTAAGCTGCTCACGAATCAGTTGGAAAATTTTTGGAATTCAGGAGAGTAGTGAGCATCACATCATTTTAGAATATTTTAATCTCATGTTTTTGATCTCTAACCTTAACCCTTTACCTCCTAGGAGTGGCGTATGGCACTCGCCCATAATACCTTCATACTCCGAAGAATGCCATTTCGCACTCTCTTCGTTGCTTGTGTTTAGACCAATCAAAACATTCGTTTTATGTTTCAATTTGTTGCTATCCTGTCTTAGCCCATCAGAACTAGCCTTATAAATGACACTTGCATAATCATGTGGTATGGCTGCACTCAAAAATAAAGAGATTTTTGCCCACGATTTTTAGTTATTAAAATGGTGGAAAATATATTTGACAACGATTCAGACACATTGGATTCTTGCCAGAGAGTGTAAACAAAATCATTTTAGAGCACCGAGTCAAGCTGAAGATTTTTTGTAAGTATGTAAGTACTCTGAAGTTGGAACAGATTTTTTATGATGTCTTTTGAATTTTATCTATTCAAACTAAGATCAGATACGACTGCATTATGTGTCCTACAACTTTTCTTGTAACATAATATTGTTTAGCTAAAGGTTTTTGCTGTGCAGAGCTTTTTGTGAGGGTGCATTTAAAAGTAACCAACTGGCTGAACCTGCCAGAGGGGAGGGGGCTTGGTATGTATTTCTCTCTTCGGAGGGTAAGAGTTTAAAGGCTAAGAGGGGACATGACTGTGAGTTCTGTGAAGAGTTAATTTGATATTGCCTTTCCCTTCAAAACTATGGGCCACTTGCAGACATGCTAGCGTGGTTTTTAAAGCTTTCCATAAATTCTGTGTGATTTTATGAGCAGAGTGACATGGAAGCTCATGGCAGTGATAAAACTGTCCTTTGTACATCATTTACTTTTTGTACTGCGTGGTTTGCCATCTTTTTTTGGAGTGATCACTTGCTGGGGCACAAGATTAAGTTTGAGAGCAGATTTCGTTAAATTAAAAGCCTGTTACTGGATTCTTTTAGTCATCAAATTCTTTTTGAATGCAGTAGTGACTTGCTTTCATTTGCCGGTAGACATATGTTAAATCATTTCAGATTAAATACTTTCTTGTGTGAATTTAGGTCATGGTGTTATAGAATAATCAATGGCCGACGGTGTCGGGTTCCTCAAAATAGCAGGAAAAATAATTTGGGGAGAGTAGCTTCTGGGAGTTGCCCGTATGGTTTCCCAGTGAGAAATCTGAATAATTTCTGCTTTTTTTTTTTTGAGGCGTTGTGCAGTGCTATTTTTTATCATTAGTATCATCTCTTCAGGGCATTGCATTACCGAGGTTAAAATAGTTTAAGAGCAGATACGCTTGGGGAGATGCCTGTTATGTACGGGTGGTGAACCAAAAATAAATAAATAAAGAAATCTCCAGTGTAATGTTGCTTAACATGATCTGTGCCACCACACGCAACCAGCGTAGCTCATAAGATGTGTACCCATACAGTAAGTGCATATGTGTGTACATCAGTTACCTTACAAAACCTCCATTTATTTTATATAGCCCTACCCTGCATTTGTCTGATTCCTTGTCGAGAGCAGAAAGGGGAAGTGTGTCTCTCGGGGGAATGTGCTTCGGGATGTTTTCTCTAATTAATTCTCACGCAGAATTTCCATTTCACATTCACTCTAACAAGGAGTTTAATGCAAATGGAATTGAGATTTATTTATTGTATTTTTGTGCAACATTATGGGGTTTTGGACTGAATTGTTCATGGATACAGACTAAAGAAATTATTAAAACTATTTCACGTGCACTACTTCAGTACATGACATTAACGCTTTTTAGCTGAGCATTAAAGGGACTTACAGTTGATTAGATGAAGCAGTGGCTCATCGTCCTGGAGCAGGGTGTGGGGTAATGTGGTTTTGAAAAGTTTGAAAATCCTCTGTTGCTCTGCTTGAGAGTAAAATTTGCCGCAGACAAGTTAACCATTTCTGTCCCTTAACTTGGAGTTTAAGTGAGAGCATTGCGACGAACTTGGTGAAAGGGTAAAAAAAAAGATGGTAAACGATGTTTTTTATTCTCGGTTCTCAGAAGAAATCTAGCCATTGTTAATCAGTTTAAATAATTCAGGTTGCAATGAAGGCATTTGAAACATTTTTAGTATTAAATATAACGCATAACTGCTTTGCAGTGTGTCAAGTGTTGTTGCCTACTTCGTTTCTCGTTTTGGCGAGGGTGAGGAAAACTCGGTTGTCGTTGTTGTAAAGCAGCGGTAGTCTGCAAATAACTGGATAAATGACTCTCATTACTTCTCTTCTTGTGCGCTATGCAGGCTTCTCATTTCTGCGCTTGCAGTTTTCTGACTGAGTGTTCTGTCCTTTATCTAAAGCTGCTTTCACACCGGACGCGAAACGAATTTTTCGCACGACAGATTACATTCAAAGTCAATGCAAAGACGCGAATACAAGCGAAAACGCGTGTATTGGCGTCTTTGCATTGACTTTGAATGTAATCTGTCGTGCGAAAAAATCGTTTCGCGTCCGGTGTGAAAGCGGCTTAAAGCTTCCCTTATTTGCCTAGTGTTGCTCGGCTGTCCTTATTTACTCGGCATGTTAAATAACTGTATTTTGTTGGTTTTCGTTTGGAGATGCCCAGGTAAATTTGGTATCATCGTTTCCTCCTGGTGCTTTGGATTTTCTCGATTTTCTCGACGTAGTCACGGGAATAACTTTGAAATGTTGTCATACCATTTTGGAACTAGTTAGACTAGCAAACAAAAACTGTAGTCAGTTCCATAAGTATCTAGACACGGACACAATTCTCATCATTTTGGCGCTGCACACTACCACAATGGATTTGAAATGAATCAATAAAGATGTGGTTGAAGAGTGGACTTTCAGGTATAATTTTAGGGCTGTTCCAAAAATATTGTATGTGCTGTTTGGGAATTGCAATAATTTAATTGTCTAATTTTACACATTGTCACCCCAGTGTTAGGGGATCAAAATTATTTGGACGATCTAACGTAATCGTTCATTGACTTGTAATTTTTAATACTTAGCTGCTAATGCTTTGCAGTCAATGACTGCCTGAAGCCTGGAACTCACTAAACATCATCAAATGCTGGTTTCCTGCCCTCAGATAGTGTTAGGCCTACTGCAGCTGTCTTCTGTTTCAGTTTGTTCGTTCGCCATTTTGCCTCCAGTAAGTTAAAAGCTCCTTTGGACTCTGGATAAGTTATTGACTTGGCCATTGTGGAACATTGTACTGCTTTTCCTCTCAGACATCTTGGGTTGGTTTTACAGTGTGCTTCGAATCATCTTGAATCTGAGCTGTGAAGCAACATAGAAAGAATTTTTAAGCATTTTTGATACATCTGAGCATTTATTATAGCCCTGTTGAATTCAGAATGTAGGTATCTTGCTGCATTTGTCAGCAGTCACATCATCAATTAATGTCATGGAACTGGTTCCATTGGCTACCATACATGCCCAGACATCTCCATGGTTTACAGATGAGGCGGCACGCTTCACATCATGAGCTGTTCCCTTCTCCATACTCCCCTCTTCATAACATTCTGGTACAAGTTGATCTTCTTTTCATCTGCCTATGGGATGCTGCTTTACAGAGCTGCAAAGGCTTTCTTAGATTTTTTTGTGACAAACATCCTGATTTTTGAGACTTTCCCTTGTGTTAAATCTTACAGTAAACCCTCTGTATTCAATCAGGTGAAGGCTTCTCTTTATATTTGATATGATTGCCCCCTGGAGAGAGTTCCTGATCTGGTAACAGTTGTGAAGGGGTTTGCCTTCTCTTGGGAAAGACTCTTCACTCCACAGTTATCGGTGGTATTTCGGGCCTTTTGGTGTTCCTGAGCTTTCCTCATCCTTAGGAATAAACCTAATAGTTGATTTGGCCACATTTTTTTTTTTTTTTTTTTTTTTTTGTGCTGTTACTTGGAAGCTTTTGATTTCTCCGCCTTATGATGGCTTGCTTCATTGGGAGTGGCAGCTCATTGGAAGTCAAATTGAGATTTAACAGCAACAAATTCCTAATGCAAATGCCAAAATTTCAATCCATTCTATATATTTTATCTACTTGTAAATGAAATCATGGTAATAACATAGCCATAGAACATCAGTGCGGCCCTCAGTCTAATTACTTCTGGTCGCTTAAAAAGGGCAGGATCACGTGTACTAAGAGTGTTGTCATTCCTACATTGTTTGCCCATTCTAGAGGTAAACAGCCTCAAATTAAAGCTGAAAGTCTGCTTTTTCTCCTTGGTTTCATGATTTAGTTGTATCTCCAATATGGTGTGGTAAACGGCTAAAATGGCAATAACAACGTCAATGAACAAATACTTATAGACCTCACTATATATCATTTGATAAATTCAAAGAATTTTTCTTGTTTTGTTTGTGGTTATGCAGTAACATTGTGTTGGGGTGTCATTACCAACTCCTTTTAGTGGCAGACCCCTCTGTTTCTGTGATGGCAATTTTCAGACAATAATGTGCACCATCGCCTTCCATTGCCATCCTGTTCCATTACCATTTTATTCCATTATCACTTACCTATGCCACCCATTCCTATGCCATCCCCTTCTATTGTCACCCACTTTCTTGCACCCTGTCCCATCTCACCCTCTTCCATTGCCATTCTGTTCTTTTGGCACTGACCTCCATAATGCCCATATACATGCCATCTTATTCCATAGGCACTGACTTGCAAGTCACCCATTCACACGCCATACTGTTCGACAAGCACTGACCACCATGCCACTCAATTCTATGCCATCCTATTCCATTGGTACTGACCTCCATGCCTCCTATTCATATGCTATCTTTTTCCATTGGCACAGACCTCTATGCCACCCATTCCCTTCTCATCTTGTTCCATTTGTACTGACCTGCATGCAACCCATTCCCATGCCATCTTGTTCCATTAGCACTGAACTCCATGCCACTTGTTCCCATGCCATCCAGTTCCATTGGTACTGACCTCCATGCCACTTGTTACCATGCCATCCATTTCCATTGGTACTGACCTCCATGCCACCTATTCACATGCCATCTTGCTCCATTGGCTCTGACTTGCATACCACCCATTCACGTGCCATCCTGGTCCATCGACATTGACCCTCATACCACCCATTCCCATAAAAACATCTTCCATTGTTTGTGACGCGGTTTTGTATTTCCTTGCTGAAATAATTTGTTCACCTCCAGCTTGATGAATCATGTGACCTACCTGGAGAATTGGACATTTTGTTTTTGGTCACTGTCCTCATTAACAATGCTATATGTTAGGAATGAAGCTCACAAGTTGATAGCTCCCAGTGGTGTATGTCCCTGTAGTTTCTTCATTATATGCTGGTGCTGAAGTGTGTGTTGATCCTAGGACCTTTATGACGCGGTTAGTACTCCTATTTAGTAAGTTGGCACATGTGATGAAAAGCGTGTGGTAGACTGCTTATTCGTGTGATGTAAGATTAGAATGCTGATTTCTGCATTTGAAATATACCAGATATTATTGCTAGGTGAGCACGGATGTAGCTTTTGGGCGTATAAAGCATTTTAACTCACATTCACAATAGCTCTGTTGTTGCTCGTAAGTAATTTTAAACAGCTCTGCACCCTTGTCCCTTGCTAAAAAAAATTGCTATCTTATCAAATATACGCTGTAAATCATTTTGAAAGCCTGAATTTCATGGAACCTCGGGCAGAAAGGCTGATTTTCTCAAATCTTGAGCAGAGTTGTTTTTTTTTTTTTTTTTTTTTTTTGCTTCAGGAGGAGCGAGCCTTTGAAAAATAAATTAAATGGAAAGAAAGAAAAAAGTAAATAATTCAGCGAGGTGCCTGGGTCCAGACCCATGGTGCTCTATAAAGCCGGGGCTGTTCTTCACCTTATTAGCCGCGTTCGGACCTGACCAGAAACCCAAAAATCCTCTGCTGCGGCCCGGTAGAAACACAAGGTCTGTACCGCGGGGCCTGGAAAAGAGTGGCCCAGACGTGCCGTTGCAACTTTCACTGTCTGGTTTTCAGAACTCGGGGAGGTGCCCGAGACGTGAGCCAGCTGCCAATCGCTGCTCTCATGGACGCGATCGGAGGGGGTTTATGGGAGCTGGAGGTGCTCCAGCAGTGCAGCGAGGTGAAGGTTGCCTGGAATTGGGGGTAAAAAATTATTATGGTGCAAATTTAAATTCTTAAAACTGTTGTGCTCCTGTAGAGAGTGGAATTTTGGACAACCCAACCCTCCAATAAAGAAAGAAATGTGTGAGCATCTTCCTGAATTGGCCTAACAATGTTCTCTACGCTGGTGGAGTACACTCTGAATCATTTTGTTTGAGCATCCATCAGCCCAGAGAGTGGGAAAGGAAGTATGTGTCTGTGTTTACATTTGTGTCAGTCCGTGTCTGTGTGCACGTTTGTGCCTATGTACTATTTGATCTCAAGCAGCGTTTGTACAACCAGGGGTCAAGAGACAAAATGGGTCAAGGAAGTCAAAATGGGTCAAGGGATTGAATCGGCTGATTTCTGAATGAGACTGTTGTCCATGCGGCTATGCTGGTTTGTGTATTGGAGGGGTCATTGAAGTGTACTAAATTTATAAGTATTGATTGGGTCCTGGTATTAAAGTGTAAGTGTGTCTAATTTGGATAACAGTATTGTGAAAACGGTTGAAGAACCAGTTTCCTACTCTGAGGTTTATTCATTTTGGTGTAGAAGTCTGAATACCAAATGGCTGAAACCAGATCTCTGATGGGCTGCTGTCCTGATGGTTGATGTTGTTGGCTGATGTTGTTGTGTTTTGATTTTCAGGGGTCCTATTGGGCAATCGACACAAATCCGAAAGAGGATGCTCTTCCCACGAGGCCGAAGAAGAGGCCGCGCTCCGGAGAGCGGGTGAGTTTACACTGAGGCCCTCGGCCCTCATGTGAGCAGGACTGAACCGCAGTTTTGTTGCAAACACAGTGATATCAGCCCCCCAGTGTCAGTTACTGCTGCTGTCAGCCATTTTTTCCCTATTAAGGCGCAAAACTCTCATGCAGTGGTAACCGGCCATATCACACTAGATACATCCGATGTCCTGTCCAACCCTAGCAAAGCACACCTCATTCAACAGCTACAATTCTCATTTAGCTGATATTTGATGTCAGATGCACGAAAATTACAGTTGAATTGGTTGATCATCCTGGGAAGGGTTGATTACTCCCGCTCCATTGAAACGCTTGGGGTAATCAAACACTTCAGGGTTTTACAATGATGGACTTCACCTTCATTATCGTTGGCATTCACTTATATGCTAGAATAATTCCAGCTGTCCACTCTTCTCAAAATTTTTACTGCTGTTCTAGCCAGTTAGGTTGTTTTACGCTATGCAGGAATGTCAAAATGATAACTGTTCCGTTTTGGTTTTTTTATTGCAGGCGAGGCAAAGTTGCTGATTTTTAATCCTGTTGTAATATATATGAGTTATTTAAGGTCCAATAGTGCAGGCTTGAAAGATGTTAAAGTTGCTGATTTTCTTGGGTGTCAAAACGGTATAACTGTTATAGTTTTTGGGAGTTACATTGGTGTTACTCTAACTGTGTAGTTGTTGGGAGTTCCTGTATTATAATCAAGTCTAGTTGAAGATGTTTGAAATGCTCTGTGTGTTTTTCGTTATAACTGTGTAAGTGTGTGTAGTCCAGCTCCGTGACAGTGGTGTAATTCAGTTATCGAGAATTAGTATGTTAATTGTGTGTAGCTGTTGAGAGTGCAGTAGTGTAATTAAAAGGGTTACAGTGGTTTAACTGTTTAGTTGTTGAGAAGTAGGGCAGTGATTGTAGTTGTTGGAGTTACTCTGGGATAACTGCATGGATGAAAGTTTTCCGTCCTGGGATGAATTTCCCTATTTTGGGAAGCTCTTGGGGCTGTTCTTGAGACTCCTGTGATTTCGATGTATTTGCCAACAAGTAACAGTCGCGCTTTGAAATAGGAGCTGGCGAGCTGGCTACCTTAGCTTGCGGTAGTTAGCCAAGTTAATGTTCAAGCAAACAATAATCTTCCTGTAACGTTACCTTCAGGGTTTACTTGCGTACCGATGAATAAGTCTGTGTAATTAGCAGATAGTTTCACTAATTCATGTGCTAGCCAGGAAGTCCTTCAAGACTGTAGACGAGCCATGCAAGTTCCCTTGTTGTACGCGCTGAGCATGGACTGGGCTGTGTACTGCTATGTCCAGCAAAACCATGCCCATGTAGGTGATATAAGTTTTTAGTGAGTCCTGTCAAAGTCTTTATACCATCTCTGAGTCCCGTGCTACTAAGGAGAGTGTGTTCACGTACGGTGGCAGCTTATCGTCAGATCAGCGAAAATATACTCTACGGAAAAGTAAAGGACTCGAGTATGTGAAATATAAAAACTGAATGCAAATCCCAAGTGTTGTTTACGTCACTGGTTGTAATCCAAGACACAAAATGCCTCAAAACCCTCTAGCAGATGACGTTATTAGCCAAAACAGGGTACCTGCTGGGAAGACTAGAATTACACTAAGTCTATTCCGTGAAATCAAAACATCAAACAATGTCCAAAACATTTCAATATCTTGTGTGACCACCATATGCTCTCACCACAGCTTAACAGCATCTTGGGAAGTTGAGAAGAAGACAAAATAATGGAGAAAAAACTCAGTGGTCCTTAACTTTATTGTTGAGTTTATTTACAAAATGAAAACCAGGCAACAGCAGCAGGTTGGCAGCAAACTATTTGGTGGAAAGAGACCTACAAATGATGACTCTCACATTGCTAGGGGTCATTTTACTGAAGAAGAAAAATGCACATAATATTGCAATTAGACTTAAAGCTACACAAAGCCTATTAGGTGAATGGAAGGGATATGATTTGTGTGCATGCGTACTCAGCGCCTCGTGTCAAAAACATCGCCTAACATCTTTAGGCGAGTGTGTGATTTCAGATGAAGTTGTTTCATGGAAAAAAAACAGCGCCAATGTGTCATTAAGTTCATACTGTATCTAGGAAATAACTTGGGCCACATGAATAACTGCTTATGAGTGAAATAAACATAGTTATGCCTGACAAAATATAAATACACATTTCACTTTGAAGTGGCAGTAGAATGCACCAAAATTGACCGTATTTTTCAAAATTTTCCCATGGGGTGACATGCCCACCCAAACCCCCCCGGGGAATGGTACACCCCCTCCTGAACCCACCCCCGAGCATTTTCAGCCTTATCAATCTCTGCTAACTTTCATCTATGTAACTCTGTGTCTCTTATGACAGTTATAGTGATATAACTACTTGTTGGGACTAAGTGGTGTTGCTGTGTCTAGTGGTTGGAGTTACTGTCGTGTCGGTGTGGTGTAACTGTATTTTGTTGTTTAGAATTACAGTGCAGTAACTGTGTAGTTATCTGACTTAGGGGGCTGTAACTGTGTAATATTTGGGGTAACAGTGGTATAGCTGTGTAGTAGCTGGAGTTAAAGGGGTGTGACTGTGTTTAGATGTTGAGAGTTGCAGTGGTATAACTGTTTTGTTATTGAGTTATGGTTGCGTAACTGTAATTGTCCAACCTACAGTGGTGTAACTGTTTGTGGCGTACAATGATGTAACTGTTGTGGAGAGTTACAGTGAAGTAACTGTGCGTAGTTGTTGGCGTTACAATGATGTAACTTTGTGTAGTTCTTGGAATTACAGTGGTATAACTAGTTGTTGGACTTACAGTGCTGTAACTTTGTAGGATGAGTTACAGTGGTATAACTAGTTTTTGGAGTTACAGTGTTGTAATCCTCTGTAGTTGTTGGAGTTACAGTTATAACTGAGTAGTTGTTGGAGTTATAGTGATCTAACTGTGTGCAGTCGTTAAACTTAAAGTAGTGTAATTCTGTGTGGTTAATCGAGGTACAGTGGTGTAGCTATGTTTAGTTGATAGTTACAGTGGTGTAACTATGTGTAGATGAGCGTAACAGTGATGTAACGGGGCGTATTTGTTGCAATTATAGTTGTGGTGGTGGTGGTGTGTAATTGTTTGGTGTCACAGTCATGTGACTGTTGGAATATTTCTCCTGCTCTGCACGGTGTCCGCAGCAGCATCAGAATAATTGGACTCCGTTTGTCTCTGTGCGACGTCAAGGAGAAGCAAATGGACTGGCCGAGTCAGGGCTCCTTGAGTCAGGGTCGTTCTGAGTCAGAACCCCTCATCCGTATGTGTGTCTGCAGCCAGTATTTTTTCTGCGCATCAGCGCATTTTAAGCTTGTTACAAGTGTATGGCAGCACGAACTCGACAGCATTAAGATTGCGTGACAGCACTTTACGAGTGCGCAACTACGCATTGTAAGTGCATGAGGGCTTATAGCATTCATGTGACTGTGTATTACAGGCGTGTGATGACACACATCAAGCACGCAGTGGTGAATTACGAGTGCACAATGGCGCATTGCAAGTGCATGATGGTGTATTACAGGTGCTTGACAGTATGTAACAAGCACGTAACAGTGCATTACGAGTACACAGTGGTGCATTTCGAGTGTGCGACGGTGTATTACAGGCGTTTGACGGTATGCAACAAGCACACAACGGTGCATTAGGAGTGCAGTTTTGCATTGTGAGCTTGCAACTGTGTATTACAGGCGTGTGACGACACGCATCAAGCACGCAGTGGTGCTTTACGAGTGCACAATGGCACATTGCAAGTGCATGATGGTGTATTACAGGTGCATGAAAGTATGTAAAGCACGCAACAGTGCATTATGAGTGCACAATGGCGCATTGTGAGTGTGCTTGGCATACTACAGGTGTGTGATGGTACGTTACAAGCATGCAACGGTCCATTACAAGTGCATAATGGCGCAGCGCAAGTGTGCGACGGTGTATTACGGGCACGCGACAGCGCGTTATGAGCACACAATGGCGTATTATGAGCGGACACCAGTGCAGTAAGAGCACGCGGCAGCGTACGCTTCGCTGCTGGCGGTTCCCAGCGGGGCTGCGTCTCTGGGGGCGGCGGTGTCTGAGCTCGGTGGGTGATGCGGCGTGTGCCGGCGTCCCAATGGGGAGCCTGTCTACACCAGAGCCCCCTCTGTCTGGCTGCCTGCCTGCCTGTCTCCGCTCAAGCAGCTGACATCTTACAGGATCCTCCATTATCACGGCTTTATGTTACTGAATGTGGAGACATTTCAAATTCATTTTTTTTTATACTATCGGCAGGATAAAAGCCCCCTAAAATGGGGCACGTCTTGCTTTCAAGGGGGTCCTGAAAAACATTATGGCTACAGTCTATAATCCGAAATAAAATAGACAAGGAAAAAATGACATGATACTTTAGAGATAACGTGGAACATTAAATACACGTTATTTGGTTTTTAGGCATGAAAATGAAGATATGCGATGAATTTGTCTGTGAATGTGCATGAGCGCATACCTCTCCGGGTGTTTTCGCGTTCCTGTTTCTCTGCACACGTGTGTATGTGTGGATATCACGTATGAGTTTGTTTGTGTTAGATTGTGGGTGTGTATTTGTGCATAAATGTGTGTCCGTATGTTTGCGGGTACAAGTGTCTTTGTGTGTGCATGTGTACATGAACGTGCATGCAACATGTGTCTATGTGCACGGTCATGTATGTATGTGCCTGTGTTCATTTATGTATGTGTGTACAGGTGTGTATACATACAAGAGCCGGTGTATGCGTGTGTGTGCATGTGTATTTGTGTGTGCGTGCGTGCCTGTGTGTGTGGGTTTATGATTGTGTGTGCCTGTGTGTGTGTGTGTGTGTGTGTGTTTGTGTTTTTATGTGAACGTACATGTTTGTATGTGTGTTTGTATGTGCGCACACGCATGTGTGTGTGGCCCTGCTATAAAAGACTGTTGCATCCCTGTGGTGTGTTTCTGTACCTCCCTGCCTGTAGGTAGCCAGGCTGCTGGAGTGCTTAGTCACTGCTGCAGAGGGACAGTCTGATCTGCAGATGGCTGCATGAACATTAACCAGCCATAAATCACTGTGTCTCTTTCTCATTTACTTCAGCTATCCCCCCGCAGCCCCCGCCTTCGCTTAATCAAGGACAAAACCCTCTCGCCGGAAACGCGCCGGGCACATTTTGTCGTCAAGGACGCAAACGAGTGCTCCCGAGTTCCCTCGGCCTGCCGTGGTACCTCGCTGGCTCCCCAAGCCTCATATGCAGCATTTAAATTATGTAATTATTTAAATATTCATACTCGTTAAAAAAAAAGAGATAATGACGGAGGTAGAGTGCTTGTCTGTGCACACAGACTGTCCCTCGGGGGAGTAAATGCACCCACACTGCCTCTTACCCTGACTTCGCATTTGCATTCTCGCAAGGTGCTTTCCTCGAGTTTCATCATGCGCGGCGCCGCGTCTGAGGGGCTAGCGCTGCCTTTACACGCGAACCCTGCCTTGCGCCTTGTTAATGAAACGGGCCCTCGGCGGCCATTAGGCATATTGTTTTCCGCTGTGATTTTTATTGCGAGCATCAATTAATTCGGGGCTTCTGTCCAGGGTTATTTGGAGGGCTTTTGCTGAGGGGGGGGGGGGGGGGGGTTATACAGTATATTTATGACTGTGTGTGTGTGTATGTGTGTGTGTAAAGTGTCCTCATTGCTGTGAAGCTGGGGCATCACAATACAGAGACTTTATGAGAAGGGTTATTCGGGTGAGAGCTGGTCAGGATTTTTGAGGAATGTTGCTTGAGACTGGCTGTGTCCGTGTATGCTTTGTTAAAAAAGGAGGGCCAAGCGTGAGATACTTTTGAGGGGCCCAAAACTCCTCGCCTCCTTCCTGCGTGTGCAGCAGACCCAGTATTGCAGCCTTGGGGTGGAATCCCGGCTGGCCAGGATCTCACTGTGTGGCGTCTGCATGTTCTCCTCATGTTTTGTGTGGGTTTCCTCATGGTCCTCCGGTTTCCTCCCCACCCCAAAAGACATGCAGTTTAGGAACATTCCTGGTATTACCCCTGAGCAAGGCTCTGGCCTTTTAGCCCGCTTGGCCTCTAGGCCAGTCAGGTTTATGCTGTGGTTAGATGACTTCATGATGGTCTGTTGTGCGTCCGTAAACTTTTTTGCCTTGTCAGCGCTCTAGCGCCTTCAGTTTTTCACGGGTCCTTTTCATATTTTATATGCGTGCATATGGGATGAAAGTCTGGGCAGAGTTCGATTTTGGCCATGTTTGGTGAAGTGGGCGCAGTGGCTTTGCCACTATTTTTTATTCATGTCGGTCCTGGGCAGTGCACTGCTTTTGACCCGTCCGAGCTACTTAGGAGAAGGGGGCAGCCACTTTAGACTAATTACCCTATGGGCCTCAATAAACTTGAAGGTCCCCTCGCACCCTTAAGTTTTTTTTGAGCTGAATCGTTCACCCGATTTGAATCCATTTAAACATGAATTGTACTTGCTGTAGATGAGACTGCGGAAAACAAGTCCCCAACACGTGCACGGACTGACGATGGCTGAAGCACAGGCCTGGCAGATTATCACCAGGGAAAGATACTCAGTGTTTCGGACTTCAGACATGATGCGCCTGAAAATGGTGGAGGCTTTGTACAAATGGCGCATCATTTCCAAACTGTTCATCGAATATGGATGAGACACCCGTAATTATAACTGAAAGTCTGTAATTCCGCATCATTGTCACTGAGTTCTTTCGAATTGAAAGCGAAGGAGTTCATAGCTATAATAAAGTGTCCCTGTCCAATGAATTATGGTGCTTTCTGTGTATAAATTTTTTGTGAGAAAAAAGTATAAATAAATAATTTAAGAAGTAATCTGTTACTTGTGGTGGGAGGGCATCCACTGGGTGGTAGAATGCAATCATGTGATGCAGCAGTCTCCAGCTACAGTTGTTAATGCGTGCAATGGGCCCGTCTTCTGTTGGGAGTAGGGGTTTGGCCCCATTAATATGACAGTGCGTAAGCCATAATATTTGTCATTAGCCTCATAATTATTCAATATTGCTGGCCTTGTTTGGAATGGTTCTCCGCTTTACACTGATTTTAGGAATGTAATTTTAGGTAAGTAAGAAATTATGATTAAATAATCTTTAGTCTGCGTGGCTGCAGTTTTCCTAAGTTTGTGGGTTTTGGAGCAGCAGCGCTGTGGTTCAGTGCTCTGCTTTGCATACATCACCTCCCAGCTCCTCTGCTACTACCTCTCTCCACCTCCTCTGCATCCCAGCCCATCTCCTCCTCCTCATACCTCTTCCCAGCCCTTCACCACCTTCTTACACCTCCTCCCAGCCCATCACCACCTTCTTACACCTCCTCCCAGCCCATCACCAACTTCGTACACCTCCTCACACCCCAACTGTACCGCTTTATGCCTTCTCATAGGCGATATCCACCTCCTTATACCTATATACACCCCATCATCACCTCCTTTCACCACTCCCCAGCTCATCACCGCCTGCACACTCCTCCTCCCAGCCCATCACCATCTCCTTACACCTCCGCACAGCCCATCCCCACCTCCCTAAACTTGCCCTCAGCCCGTCGCCACCTCCTTACACGTCCCTCAGCCCATCATCACCCCCTTACTCCTCCTCCCAACCCATCACCACCCCCTTACTCCTCCTCCCAGCCCATCACCACCTTCTTGCACTTCCGCACAGCCCATCCCCACCTTCCTAAACCTCCCCTCAGCCCATCACCAGCTCCTTACACCTCCTCACAGCCCGTTGCTACCTCCTTACATCACTTTCCATCCCTACTCTACCTCCTTACTCCTCCTCGTATCCCATCCTCACCTCCTTACACCCCCCCCAACCCATTAGCACCTCCTTACACCTCCCTTAAGCCCATCACCACCTCCTTACCCCCCCCCCAGCCCATCACCAGCTCCTTAAGCTTCTTTCATCCCCAATACTACCTCCTCCTGCCTCTTCCCAGCCCATCACATTCTCCCACCTCCTCACTGCCTTTCGTTTTTTTTTTTTTCTTTCTTGCTTTGATTTACATTAAAAAGCTTCAGGTATTAAAATGGCTACTCACGGAAATCTCTTATTTTATTATTATTTTTTGTGTCTATCTTGAATTGGGAATCTCATTGTTGTAGAGACCAATCCTCTTACACTAAGCAGTTTTAAAAAGGCGTGCCGAGTTATCTTCTGCCTCCAAATGCTGGGACCTCGGTCGAGGATGTTGCATTTCTGAAATTTCATCCCTCCCTGACATTCAACCATTCTCTCTCTCTGATGGCTTTTAATTTGACCTGAATAAAAATGCTAAGTATTCCTGCTCTTTTTTAATGTTCTGCCCCTCTCTCTCACAAAGCCCCCCTTCCCCATTTTCTTTGTCAAAGATTCGCTGTGAAAGTGTGTTTATTTTAATTATCCTTCAGGGCATAAGATCACACCTACAGTATGGGGTTAGAATGTTCTTGGGGGAGTTTTGCTGATGTAGCCATGTATCAGTGCTTGCAATTGTCAGGAATGGAGTCCTGTACCCCCTGCTGAGAATCTTGGGGATAAATAAAGCAGGACTGAAAGGGTTAAAAGGTGAATTTGGGCCTTGCTGTGCATTGTGAGTTCTTCTGCTCTGGTGCATTAAGGGAAGGCAATGACAGGGCTCTTATCTCCCTCTCTTCCCAGGCCTCCACTCCCTACAGCCTGGACTCGGAGTCCCTCACTATGGACTGTATTATGTCTGGAAGTGCCTCTCCAACTTTGGCAATCAACACTGTGACTAATAAGGTACCCCCGCTTTGTGAACCCACAGCTCCTGAGCCCCTGCTGTCTCATTCACGCGCTGCTTTGTGACTGGTAATAAGAACCTGTGGTGGGGTTGTGATGTGCCAGGGCCCCCTGCTGGCTGGGGGAACCTACTGCAATTCTTTTTTTGATCCATTCCAGAAATGTAAAACTTGAGGACCTGAGAGTCAAAATCCTCCACTAAATTTGGTTGGAACAAAATACTGGAGAGGGCTCTCACTTTCAGAACCAGGACTCACTAATCAACCAGATTCTTTCATTCAGTAGGTGGATCTGATAAGTGTTGTGGCCTGGCTGAGCTCATGGGTGGATATAAAACATGGCAGGACCTACTTTCTGACCCGTGGAATGTGCACCTCAGCTCTGCCTGTGGAACTGAATGTGTTTTGCTCAGCTTGGCAGCATGATCTAGCAGGAAAGCACCCGGGCCTCAAAATGCAAGGGGGATATAGGAATGAGTGCCGTCCTTCCTCAAGTCCGTTCGTCTGTCATGCTTCTTTTCCGGGCCAGAGCCCCTGAACCGTTCAACATTCTTCCACAAAATCTAATATTAGACAAAAACTACATCTTAGAGTGTAGATGAGTCTTTTCAAACTTTCATCCGTCCTCCTATCTGTCTGCCTGTCCATTCCTCCACATGTTTCGTTTACAAGCCAGAATGCTAAAACTGTGGCGGGGCATTCATGCTAGTTAATTTTTGGAATCAGTGAGCAGTTGGAAGATTTGAGCCCTTGGTCATATGTGGGGTCTTCTGTTCAAAGATTTACTCTGAGTTCAAACCTCCTGCTCTTTGATGAAGAGGCTCTTCCTTGCCTGATAGAGCACAGGAGAGGCCCTTACGCCTGTCAGTTATTAATTACCCAGCTGCGTTTAGATGAAGTCTTAGCAGCAGGAGAAATCATGAGCATTTTCCTTGTGGAGGGAGCACATCCTGCTATCAGGCATTATAAAATGATATTGAAGTGTGCATTACCTTGTGCTCGCGCTCTATATCAGATTATTGGTGAGCCTCAAGACCCTCAGTGTGGACCTGCAGTGGAGTTTCTTCGTATTATGACTGTGAAGTAATTTTGTTGGGCCAAACTTACTGCAAGGATCCGTACATATGGATATAAAAATGTCCTCAAATTAAAGCAACGGACTGTTAGCTTTATTGTGCGCGCATGTACATCTTTATCAGGTGAGTGGAGCGCTTAAAATTGTGTTTGGTGTTTGGGTTGTGGGGGGGGGGGGTGGGCACTCTCCCCCCAATGACAGGCTTTCAACAGAACTGAACCCTGAAAAGAGAGAGGGGTAAAAAAACACAAATGCCCCAAGCCACAGCCGAGTGGTAACACTTTTCTGTCTTCTAATAATAACCTTAATTGCTGACTGGGTGGCCTAAGGACTGGGGAGTGGGGGGGGTGTGTCACAGGCCATGAGAGGCTTGTCCTGATTGGCTGAGACCGCCATAAACAAAGTGCAGGCCACGCCTCCCCTTTTTGTGCCTGCCGCCAAACCACAGGAATTCCCTCAAAACACGAGAGGAGCGCTGGGGAGAGCAGGAACAAGGGTGCCCTGCTCCGGCTGTCGCCCTGCTCTGTGGTGTTAACTTTGCGGGGCTGCTGGTCCTCTTAAACCTTTTTAAATCAAGTTCTCTGGAATTCTTGTCCTCTTTATGGAATATGTGCCGTGTTTAGCTGGCTTCTGTGTTTGTTTTTTTTTTTGTTTTTGTTTTGCTTGTTTCATTTCACGTTTTTTACTCTGCCTCTGCTGTAAGTGATTGGGGAGTTAATAAATCCATGCAGGAATTGGGGTACAGTGGATCCTTAAGTGGAAGTCAGGGTGTCTTTTTAACCCTTCACTATCCTGAAGGCTGCCGAGGGAGGGAGAGAATGAGATATTATTATTATTAACAATTGTTAATGAGTATTTTTATATTATTATTAATATTTAGTTTCATTGTAAACCCATTTTGGAAGTATAAATCATGCTTTTATTGCTTTTTGCATTGAAGTCAAACTTGTTACATATTTCTTGTTTGCTCTTTGGCAATGTGTACAGTGTGTATGTCATGCCAATGAAGCAAAGTCAATTGAATTGAACTGGGAGAGAGAGAGAGAGAGAGAGAGAGAGAGGAGAGAGAAAAGAGGGGAGATGGGGAGGAATGAGAGTTCGTTGAGCGAGAACTTTTCTAAAGACTGATGGGCCAAACTCTCGTCATGAAGATAACTCCTGCCTCCATTGTCCAGGAAACCAGTTCCACCTCCTCGCACACAACACCACCTGGACTTCTGATAAGGCCGCACTGATCAGTATGAGCTGTAACTTCTCTGTTTTCTTTGCTGGAAAGTATGTGGATTAGCCATATATTTCAGGATTTTTAATGATCGCTGGACTCAAGTGGCCCTTGACCAGCTGAGCGATGAAGATGGTGTAGACTCTGTTGTTGTTGTTGTCCTCTGTGTCTGTCATCATCTTTGGTCCATTGAAAATTTGACCTCTATTTGCTGCAGATGCTGATCAAATTTGACAAAACGTGTTACGCAACATCTTTAGCGCATAAAGTCATTTGGGATTGCATTTCAGCACCACTCCCCCTAAAGCGAGCATGGCAGGGTGGTCATACTGTAAAACGGAAGTTGTCCATTTTAGGCCTTTCTAATATAGATAATAATTTAGGCCTTTTTAATATAGATAGAGGGATGAAATGCATGCGAGTAGTATGCAACATGTGATGGGATATAAATGACAGGTATTGAGGATTTCTGAAAATGGCTGTTTCGAGGCCCTTGACATTCCTTCACCCACAGACACCTATTTGAATGACCCATAACCCCTATTGGTCACAAATATTGATCAACTTTGTGAGACGTTAGTGAAATTTTGCATACAACATTTTTTGGACATAAACTAGTCGGGCATGACATTTCAGCCTTGTACCCCACTCTCAAATGGGCAGAGCAGAGTGGGAGACTAGTTGAGTTTCAGGTTCATTTGAACCCTTAGTTTTTTTGTACCGGTGTACATAAAAGGGATCCTGATTAGCCTTGAGTTACAGGTGCCTCTGTGTATGTGTGTGTGTGTGCGTGTGTTCTTGTACTTGATATAAAGTGAGAATCAGAAAACTTTATTTTTCCTACAGAGTGGAGACATATTTGGGAAGTGAGGACATTTTTGCATGTGTTCATAACTACACATAGGCAAATTATGACTTATTAGTTAAGGTTAGGGCTACGGCTAAAATTAGGGATTGGTTAAGGCAAGGATAAGGGTTTTGGTTAGGCATGCGTTGCTTATTGTTAAGATTAGGGAAAGGTTGTAGAGACACACAAAGAATGAATGGAAGTCAATGTAATGTCCTCACAAGGATACAAGAACAAGGATGCGCTTGTGTGTGTGTGTGTGTGTGTGTGTGTGTGTGTGTGTGTGTGTGTGTGTGTGTGTATGTGCACCTGTGTGAAATGTGATGCACCTGCATGCTTGTGTGTGATGTCACAGGGATTTGAGACTTTTTTTGGATGGGGGGGAGGGGCCTCGTTGTTCCACTGACTGTGATAAGTTTCAGTCCCCTCTTATCTGCAGAATAAAAATGGGAACTCTTATAGGCCCTCAGCAAAGAAACCTCTTTTAGTGCTTAATTACACACAACATTTATACTTCTCTGGCCCCCGCTCTCCTTTCGGTTTTAATTGTCACTGCTTCTGCTCAATTAAATTTCAGCCACGTTTGAGCCTTCAGTCCTCAGCCTCTTAAATTAATTACTCGCGCTAATGAACACCATTTTTGGGAGGCTACGACAAAACGCTTTCTGGAGTTTGGAGGACTTGCATCACAAAGATCCGTCTGTGCCGCAGTCCCTCTCTGCGTCTCCTGCTGGACAAGCCGTGTGTGTGTGTGTGTGTGTGTGGAGTTTGTGACGTGACACGGCGTCTGCTCGCGTGTACAGTACGCAGATAATGCACGTGTAAGCCCTCCCATTCAAGAACACACTCAGTCAGATGTCCATGCACACACGTACACACTGCACACCCCACACAAAGACGCACACAAGAACCTACACGCAGATGTGCGCACACACACAAAACACTCCATGCCCCCCGCCTCTCCCTCACATGCATTTGCCCGCCTGCACACACACACAGATTTACACAGAATTTTGGAAACTGCGACCTTCACTTTAAGCAGTGACAATCTGTAATAGATTTCGTGAGGATCTTGTGTTTTTTGTCTCGATGAGTTCAGCAGTCCGTCTGGTCTGCATTGTGTGTGGCCTTTTGCTGGAGAGACCGGAATCTATCTGGAAACACAGCGCACCCATCAGAACAGATTTGTTGTCATCATTATCCACCATCTCGAAAACCCCTCTCTCCTCACCAGAGAGCTGTCTGATGCAATCCAGGCACTGGTTGGAAGGATTGTTCTCCGAACATTGCACCGCCAGGGAGAAAATAAAAACTTGTTTTGTCGGGCTTCACGATTAACAGCGTAATTTTCAACATATCTGCGATATTCTCCCCCGATTTTATCTGCACTAATTTCCTAACTGATTGCAGTATGCTGATCAGTATACTCATTAGTGTCGGAATATCCTGGCTGTGATTCGCTTGCGTGAGTTTCAAAGCGCAGAGATCCTGCGCGTGCTACTTGATGCCTCCCTATCGGTTCTGATGGAACTAAAAGGATCAGGTGGCGTTTTGGGTCTCCCTCCAGCAGTTCTGATCCGTTTCAATTAATCCCACATTCCTGACTGCCTGTCTGACCTTTTTCTGAGAGGCTATGGTCTGCCAGGCCTCTATCAAGCAGCATGGCGAGCTGGTGATTGGCACACAAATGCAATGTTGGTACATAGACTGCTGACTGAGTGATCACACTCATTTATTTGAAGCTTCTGTCCTGTAATGTGCGTGTGTCTGTTTGTGTGCGTGTTTGTGTATCTGTGTGTGTGGTGTATGTGATGTGTGTGTGTGTGTGTGTGTGAGAGCACGTGTGGATATTTTGTGCCTCTGCAGGTCCTTGTTTAGGCGTAGCCCAGCTCTCAGCTTCAGTGTGTGAACAGGCCTCTTCCTCAGGCTGTCCCTGATCCCAGATCAGGGAGTGTAGTGGGAGCTGTTCAGTGTGAGTGCTGACTCTGAGCGTTGCTGTGGTCCCCAGGTGGTGCTGTACAACAGCGAACAGGACGGCAGTGATAGCCCACGCAGCAGCCTCAACAACAGCCTGTCTGACCAGAGCTTGGCGTCCGTCAACTTAAACAGCGTGAGCAGCGTGCACGGCTACACACCGGTGAGACTCCGCCCCACCCCAGCTCGACCCTGCCAGCCTCACCCCACCTCCTCCCTGCCTGTCCCACCCCACCTCCGACCCACCAGCCCCGCCAGCTGAGCTTTCAAGCCGATCAACCCTTATTGTCTGTGATGTCATGTCCAATGGTCCCACCTCCTGGAGTGCTTGTCGCGTCTTTGCCATTGTGACAACATTCAGTTCATATCTGCACCCAAACACACACATACACACATGCATGCACGCACACACACACACACATGCGCTTACACACAACACAAACACACTCACAAGCTCACACGCAAACACAGACACACACATGCGCATACAAGCGCGCGCGCGCACACACACATTCTTGTACTTCTATCCTTGTGAGGACATAACATTGAGCTCCATTCATTCTTTGTGTGTCTTTACAGCCTTTCCCAAATCTAACGATAAGCAATGCATACCTAACCCAAAGCCTTACCCTAATCTTAACCTATCCCTAATTATAACCTTGCCCGTTACCTTTACTAATCAGTCACAATTTGCCTTTGTAGTTGTGAGGACAGGAGGAAATGTTTTTAACTTCCCAATAATCTCCCTGCTTTGAAAGGAAAAGACATTTTCTGGTCTTCACTATGTAGCAAGTACAAGAACACACACACACTTTCACACTCTCTCTCTCGGCTAAAAGGTTCAGTTATTTGATGCTGGGGGAGAGAGTGAGAGGTCTGTGAGAAACTCTTGAGTCAGGTTTCCAAACATTCCTGCGACTGGAGAATTCCAGACATCCTGCTGGCTGCAGTGGCATCGCAGAAGTCTCATGATTCCAGTGTCCGGGCCAGAATTAATTCCTGTTAACTCGTCGGCTTTACGAATTCTGATCACAGATTCCGTGTGCCGTCATGGCGTGTCCTGACCGGACCCCAGGAGGCCCGGGGCCTTCCATTTAATCTTCTTTATTTCATCTCCGTGGCTCGAGCTTCGAGCCTTTATCCCTTCTCCACAGATACACAAACTGTTGACTCTGTAGAAACGTTTTGATTAAATAGCTACGGTACACTGAACAGATGCATCTATTTACCCAGCGAACAGTCGTGTGCTTCGTTGCTGGCTTGGCCCTTAAAAAAAAAATCATCTCTGTATTTAAGGTGTTATTCATGGTTTTTACTTTTGAAGGTAAAAATTTTTGGATTTAAAAAAATACATGAATTGGTGATCTTAATTCTCACTTAGGAGCAAGTGTGTGAAAATCCCAGTGTGTGAAATCTGCTGTCCCAGCAGAAGGTGTGAACGTCTGGCTTTTAAGGCAGCCGTATAATGCTAATCCATTCCTTTCTTAAAAGGATTTGCAGTTATAATACTGGAGATATCCTTCTGCCAGATTTGTACATTTTTCCTCACACACAGAAAACGTTGAGAGCCACCTCATGTTGAGCTGCAGTTCGACAAACGAATTGGTTTTTATCTCTGCTACTCTTTCAATGGACCTTTGTGACACTTGAAGCTGGACTTCTGTGCAAAGAAATCAGCTATAACACCACCCTGCAGGTTGAAAAAAAAATTCTGCTGATTTCCCAAAAAGACCTCATTTTTCCTGATTTGAGGATGCTGAGTTAAAAAATGCCAGTAAAAAGTTTCTAACGTACAATTTTCCCACAAGATACAAATAAAAACTTTCCGTATTTATATATCAGCTTTGATGTACTGATCAAAACAGCTACAAATGCAGTAGTTTTTACTTTGCTTTGAGGAAGATGAAAATCGTGTCATAATGGCAGTTTTCCTGGTGATTAAGACATGATACAAGACTTCTTAACTTTACATGTGGTCGTCAAAAGTGACAATGCTATGAAATGCTCATCGTACATAGTGAGACGCTGTTCTTGGCATCAGCACCCCAGAATTAGTTCGAAACAAGTATTGGATTTCATTCAGCGAAAATGATGCACCGCGGTGTAATTTCATATCTTTATGCGCAAGAGTTAAATTAGGCAGGGATCACAGAGCCTGGCTCTCAAATTTAAATCCAGCCCTGATTTTCTTTTCTTCCAGGTCATTAACTAAATAACTGAACAATTAGCATTGCTGATAGGCCAGGCTGTGTTTACACACCTGACTCCCAGGTAAAGGGAGGGTGGAAAAGCAGCAGGTCTCAAACCTGGAGGACTGAATTGATGATCCCTGTAATAATGGGACTGGCTCTCGCTCGGTGTCACGCTCCTAATGTCTCCCGCGATCTCGGCTCAGGCAGCCGCTCGTTACCATGCACCGGCGAGCAGCACGGAGGCGCCTCTTCATGAAAAATGGCGGCATCTGGATGTTACGGGCCGAGGATGTGCCGCTTCCGTTCTGACTTAGTGATGGAGCTCCTGAGCAGCGCTGTATTATTAATGCCTGGGACTGTGTGTGGAGAGGAGCTAATGATGACAATGTACTGCAGGGGGGGATGTCAAGGGACTGCATTAGTACACTTTTACTTTTAGTATGTGACTGTATGCTGTCAGGAGGAGCTGTGCTGTGTCTCTAGTGTATATAGTATCCTACAATGTGAAATAAGGAGGAGCTGTGCTGTGTTTCTCATGTGTTTAGTATCCTACTCTGAAATAAGGACGAGCTGTGCCGTGATTCTCGAGTGTTTAGTATCCAAGTCTGTGAAATAAGGTGGAGCTGTGCTGTGTTTCTCGAGTGTTCTGTATTCTACTCTGAAATGAGAAGGAGCTGTGCCGTGTTTCTCATGTGTTTAGTATCCTACTCTGAAATAAGGACGAGCTGTGCCATGATTCTCGAGTGTTTAGTATCCAAGTCTGTGAAATAAGGTGGAGCTGTGCCGTGTTTCTCGAGTGTTTAGTATTCTAGTCTGTGAAATAAGGTGGAGCTGTGCCAAGTTTCTCGAGTGTTTAGTATCCTAGTCTGTGAAATAAGGTGGAGCTGTGTCGTGTTTCTCGAGTGTTTAGTATCCAAGTCTGTGAAATAAGGTGGAGCTGTGCCGTGTTTCTCATGTGTTTAGTATCCTAGTCTGTGAAATAAGGTGGAGCTGTGCCGTGTTTCTCGAGTGTTTAGTATCCTACTCTGTGAAATAAGGAGGAGCTGTGCTGTTTCTCGAGTGTTTTCTAGGTGTCTCTACTGTCAGGATGAGCTGTTTTGTGTTTGTGTGTTTAGTATGCAACTTTGACAGTCACAAGGAGCTGCGCTGTGTTATTTGTGAGTACAGTATGCGAGTCATATAGTCTGCTCTAATCTGCGCAGTACAAGGCTGTTAAAAACTGCCTCGCCAACTCTTGGGTGATTTGCAGGTCATCTGGGCACCAACAGATGAGGTTTTGTGTTTGTAGAACTCCCTCCTTCTCTTTTTCTCTGACACTATTTTTCTGCCTCCCTGGCCTTTCTGCCTCCTGTATCCCTCTCTCCCACTCTCTCACTCTCACTGTCTCACTCTTCCCCCCTTGCTCCTCTGTTCATCTCTGCTCTCTGTCTTTTTCACCATCTCTCTCTCCCCCTTCCCTCCCTCTCAACCCGAGCTTGCCCTCTCTCTCTCTCCTCTTTTTCTTTCTCTCCCCCTTTTCTCTCTCTTCCTCCCCCCTCCCTCGTGCTCCCTCTCGCCCTCTCTCTCCCCCCCTCTTTTTTTTCCTCTTTCTTTTTTCTTAATTTTAATTTCAATTTGCTTTATTGGCATGAAAAATGAATACATCTGTGTTGCCAAAGTAAAGAAAAGATGAAACAAAAAAGGAAATTACTAGGAATAAGTACATCTAATAATGCCGAGTGTCAACATCGAATAATTCTGTAATCGATGAAGATAATTTAGGAAATAGCAACTGCACGTTTCTCAATTAAGTAAAATGATGATGCATGTTGACACTGGTTATTTAGCCTGATATTATGACAGGAGAAAACATATTTGGCTGCTAGCCATGCTGTACTTTTATCTTCCCCCAACAAAAAGGGAAGCTTTTTGCCCACAGGGTATGCAGTGAAGCCTGGTATAGCATTTCAAATCACAGGGAAGATTTTATCTTTATGTCTTTATAGTTAGGGCATGTACATAGGAAATGTATTACTTTTTCAGTTTTCTGATGGCAGTGTGTACGGGCATGTTCCTTTCTTGGTTTCTGCGACTTTAAATGGTGACTTCTTTCAATTTTAAGCCTCTCTCTCTCTCTCTCTCCCTGCCTCTCTCTCTCTCCCGTCTCTCCTCCCTCCACAGGTGGGCGCTCACCCTGATCCAGTGCCCCAGTCCCGGGGTCACCCGCAGCCGCCGGCTCCTCCCCAGTACGGGCTGCAGGAGCAAGAGAAGCAGCTGCTCTTCTCCGACTTCGAGGACCTGAGTGCCTCCTTCCGCAGCCTGTACAAGTCTGTGTTCGAGCAGTCCTTCAGTCAGCCGGGTGAGTCAGGGCGCCGAGCCGTTCGGCTTCACTTCCGCTGGCGACGCGGGTCTGAAGGTTGTGGGTTCAAACCTCGGGCAGGGCTTTCCTGTGTCCTGAGCTGACATGCTGTCCCTGTGTCCACATGCGCTGATAAACATTCGCCTTCCAGGCTAGCTGAGCTCCAGTGCTTTACTAACTCTGTTCATTCTCTTTCGGTGACCTTGTAATAAAACTGAAAATTTTTATTACTTTAATGTGCTCTTCTCCCCGGAGATTTCCACTACTTAAAGCCCACTTAGTATCTGAAGGCTGATTTACCCATTGAGAGTTGTGATATTCAATACTGAGGGCCAACCCCAAAATTCAGGTTGCAGGAAAATTGTCAAATGTAACAGGCACGGTGTTCAAAGTTCCATTTTCATGTCCAAAGTTCCCAATACCTGACATTACCAAATGCGTATTGTCCTGTATATCGCTCAAATTGTGCAAGGCAATTAAACTGGCCTCTTCGCCTAAGTTTTAACACTTTTACATTGTACCTTTCTGCGGGAGCTTTGTTTTGAGTTGTGCCTTCATTGACGATCTCTGTAGTTTCAAAATAAAAGCCCCTGGCATGTGGGTTATGGTGACGTCCGTAAGTACTCGGACAGCGACACAATTCCAATGGGCTTTCGTTCAGGTTCTCCCCTTTTGGATGGGAATTCCCTTAGAAAACCACAGCTGGCGGTCTACCCTTTGAATTAATGCCATTTTCATTCATTTGCTGTGAACAGTGTCGGAATTACAGCTCTTTAAGCTTGTGCTGCTTCCTGAATACTAATGAACCTTACTGCAATGTTTTGAGTTTGGCATTCAGTGACTTTACGTCGGCTCATTGCTCATTCACCTCCTCCGTTTGGAATCTGTGAAGTTTTTTTTTTTTTTTTGGTCATGTCCAATCTTACCTAAGTCTGGAATGTCCAATTAGAGAACTAGAAACAAGCATGCTGGTACGACACTCATGCGGCCGTCTCAGGAGAGTGCAGACAGTTTTTGGCTCTCCTCCAAAGCCCAAGCCTGTCTGCTGCGGCTTCTTTTACATTCGTTTTTTCAAACCACTCAAGCTTTGAATGAAGGTGGTGGAAACCCAAACGTACTTATTTAAAATTTTACGTACAAGCACCTGGATGGCCAGCAGGAGGCGTATGAGAAACAAACAATGTTAACCCCAACCAACTGTGTCCCTCCCGTATCCTTGAGGAGCACAAAGCGAGTTATGCGCTGCTTTCATGAGGCTGCTGGCCACAGTCGGCACCTGTGATGATTTTTTAGCTGATTATGTAATCTACCACCTAGGACTGCATGACTCAGTGAAACAGAGCTCGTCATAATTAAAACTAGCATTATAGCTTGAAGCAGTCAAATTTGTTTCCAGCGTGGGCAGCTTTTTTACGGATTCAAGTGTGATGTACTCTATTCCTTTGAGTGAGATGAATGTTTGGCCGAAGAGAATGTGCTTTGTTTTCTGACCAGTCCTGGGATAAAGTCCGCTGTGGGAGAGTTCAGTCTGTGATCAGTGAATCCCCGAGGCACAGCCGTCTGACTTATGTGGGTGGCTCTCAAACTCAAATCCTGGACGGTCAGGCTTTGTGTGCTGCATGGATTTAAGATGTGTTTAAGTCCTTCATTTAAGTAACTGGGTTTTGGTATTTCATTGCTTATGGCTGATCAAACCGGAATTATAAAACCCGACCAGGGCTGTAGTCCTCATGGCATGTAGTTTTAGAGCTCTGCTTTAGTGGGGGACTGTGACATATTGTTCAAATTCTGTAAATTCTAGCAAGCGATTGTCACTCACATGTGACTCTAGTCTCTGTGCTCCGTCCTTTTTCATGTGTCCTTGGGGCACTCGAAAATCAGGCCTTGCAGAAAATATTTAATGCCCAGATCAGGCTTGGCCTGCATTGAGGGAGGCCTTCTTTTAGAAAATATCAGAATTCCTCTTTATTATGTTTTTAGTGCATTCGATTTCGGTCTCATTTGTTTTAATAGCACTACCCTTTTTTATGTGTTTAAGAGAGTAAACTCGCTGACAGCCGAGCCCAATTAAAACGCGTGCATAATCAAGAGAATGGATTTGAGACCGCAAGGGCTGCAGTCAGTGCGCTAATTCTCTGGCTTTGATAGTAGCTAATGAGTCTGGAGTGTTTCTCTGGGGGAAGTCTCTGAATTGTGCTGTTTGGACAGTAGGCTGATAAGAGATTACCTCCAACACTCACTGAATTAGCATGCACCAGCAAGTAGCTACAGTGTCATCCACATTCCATTTCTTAAAAAGGCCCTCCCAAAGAACGAGTACACTTTTGGCAGAAACGAGATGGACACGTGTTCTGCTCTTGAAAAGATGGTCGTAGTAGTCCAGCAGTGTTTCGCATGATCAATGCATGAAGTCGCTGAGAAACCATCTCTCTGAACATTCAGTGAAGTTCACCAAGCGTCATTCAAGCATCATCAAGACTCTGTTGGCATGGCAGATCACGGTTTGATTGTCATCTCACTGGCTCAGGTTTGCACTTTTGTATCAAAATCAGTGATGCGCAATTTCAGTAGAATTTTGGAAATTTGACGTTGATGTCAACATAGTCTGTAAATCCTTTCAAAATCGGACAGTGTACACCCATCTTTTGAAAACGGCAATTACCTGGCCCAATAAATTAACTTTTACCCAAGACAAATGAGACACATCACGGTAGCGTTTACACTAACGTTAGATAGGTCGTAACCTCAGCTACAAATCATTGGGACCAAATGTATGCAACATTCAAAAGTCAGATAAGCTTAAAAATAGTCTATTAATCTGCTAAAATGTACAGGCATAGCTTAACTTTGTCTATGGTTAGCAACTTGTGCTATCAAAAGTGGTGAGAGTGAGGGTACAGCTGCAACTGCAAGTAGTGGTTGTTTGGAAACACTCGTAGCATTCTGGGCAAAATTACTGAACTGGTTTTGGAGAAAATGAACGCTGCGAATGTGAGAGTTTTTGTGGAGGACTCCACGTCGGCTCCCCAAAACACGATCCACCATTTCTCCAAGCCCACCACAGGTGGAAAATTAAAGAATGGCACTATGTCATCTTTACCAATGGGTGTACACCCTGGGACAGCACAAACAGGCTTGATCGGGCAAATAGCCGGGAAAGGCGATGACAGAGACAGAAATCAAATATAGATGGTTATTCATTTGCTAGCTAGCTAATTGCCAGTGGCTACGTAAAATGGCGTTGGCTCTGCTTCTGAGACAGATTAAGCAGGGGGTAGAGAGGTTTTGTTGCACTTGTTTGGGTGGGACATGACATGGATTTTTAATAATATGATCGAATTTTACTGCGTATTTAACCTCTTAAGACCCGAGCTCTTGTTTGATATGCATTTTTTATTTCTCTTTGCTATTTGGGCTTATTGGAACCTGATAAGTATAAAAACTGGGCGCATTTATGCTAACATAGTAACATTTTTTACAAAGCTAAGTCCCTCTGTACACATACGTGTACATCGTGTTTAGCAACATACTAGATCTTTACATTTATTAGTTTTTGTCAAATTTGCATGTCGTGGCAAAGTTACAATGCTTTTATGCATATCTAAACAAGAATAAGCCATGAAATATGATTGGACTTCTTACCTTGTCAATGTTTGGGTTTGAAGTGGCCACCCAAACTTTCACTTGCGCTTGCCGCCATTTTGAATTTTTTCTGTAGTGTGTTGTACTCTTCTGACACCACTAGATGGTAGCGTAAGTGTCCACACGTGGTCATAAGGCACTACTGTGGTAATATAACCCAAAATGTGATGTCCACACAAGTGGACGCCAGGTCTTAAGAGGTTAATCTCTGACACCACCATGCCGAATTCAAACCCAATATGGGCAGTTCCACAGTCCTGATGCTGTATTTGTCTTACGCACGCAATATTGAATGTACTTTTAAGCTGTTTATTTTCTAATATTGTGGTATGAATCGATTAATGCCATTCTTTTTATCACACTGGCCAGTAGACCGTGAGCTATTGTGATCCGGAATCATCAGGCATTGTAGTCCTGATTGTGATTTCATTCGTTTGCAAAATCTTAAAAAATCTTGTTCTCCGAAACTACTGGCCCGATTAACTTCAAATTTGCCACGGATCTTTCTTTGGACATTATCTACCGAGATAATCAGCAGTTTTGTACGTTTTTAAATTGTTGATTTTTAATGAATTTTTTTCGAATTAAATTTTCCCACTGTCTTATGGTGCGCGTTTTTAGTGCTGTAACCGCAAGGTCATTCCATCAAGCTTTTGAATCGTTGGAGAACATGTAATTATTGTTAAAAATGTATGTTTTCTTATTAATTTGACAGCATTAGAAAGGACCTCCCTTGACCTTAAAATTAATTTAATATTAGGAAAATGAGGCGGTAAAATTAGACATTTTAAGAGGTTAAAATTGCGTTATTCCCTGCTCGGAACTGGTATTTTCAATTTGTTTTTGATTTTATCTCCTCCAAGAATACATCATGTTATGGGAATCCATACTTTCTTGTGAAGTACAGAATACATGTGAATATGAAATATGCTGGAGACTGTAAAAATGCCTGTGTCTGGAAACTTTACAAACTGGATTGAAACTAATTTCTAATCGTTTTCAGATGCAGACTATCATGTAACTAAGACCTTGACAATGTGTTTATTACTGTATTAGCCATTCTGGGGTGCATTTCCCAAAAGCGTTAGCAACTTGCATAGTTCTTCCATTCACAGTCAGTGGTTCCAACCAACGAGCTATATAAACTAGAGGCGCTATGTTACGATTTCGATGTGCAAGTCTGGCCGGCATCTTGTGACCGGCGTCCATCACAGAAAGGTGCAGCAAAGTGGATTCATGCCTTCCAGAAATTTTGATTTCCACCGAGTGCCATGCAGTCCTAACAAGCGAAAATACCGCAGTTCTTTGAATCACTCCCGACTTAAGAGTTAGGCACGTCCGAAAACCCGTTGAAATCAGCCGCCGCTGTCAGTAGATGCGAATAGGTTTTGTTGTTCCTCGTCCATCGTAATGTCAGTGTGCGGGTCTGCACCATGCAGCTTCTATCAAACAAAAAAAAAAATAGTCATAGATACGTGTCTGATCCAGTTACAATCCAATTTTTTTTTGTTTTTCTTTTTTTAATAGATAGGCCTACGTGTCAGATTTAATTACAAAACATTGTTTTTTTTTTTTCTACACTAATAAACTAGTTTCACGACTTGGCTGCGGTCACAATAAGACACTTGTTATCAAGGTTCCCAGCATTTGCGATGATAATTTATCTTACTAGTTAACAAGTGCCCCGTCCTAGATCGTACTTCTAGAGAAATAGACCCGGCCTGACAGAATGAGATCAGTTGTAATATTAAGTTACTGTACCGAAGGGGTTTTAAGATGGCCTGGATGTATACCACCGTATTTTAAAACATTCCCTATGGAAAAATATCAATCGCTCAGGGGTCCGTTTCTCGAAATCACTGATGCTAACTTACGTCGTAGGAACCATTGACAATGAATGGATGAACTATGTAAGGCTGCTAACTTGGTTAGCAACCAAGTTTTTGGTAAACGCAATGGACGATAATAGACAGAAATGGCGCTTCAAGCTAACTCTTCTCTAGTTGTCGGTCAGAAAAAGGCCGGAAATCAAAACGCTGCTGAATGATTATTATTGATACTTACCGAAATATTAACCAGAGCTTATTTGTTCACATGGGTTCCAGCGGCAGGCATGGCCATCATAAGGTGGCGGCCAGCTCTGCACACATTGGCTGATCTGAAACAAACAACGTAGCGCCTCTAGTTTATATTTCTCGTTGGTTCCAACTATGTAAGTTAGCTTCTGTGCTTACGGGAAATGCACCTGGGGTTAGGTATTCTGCTGAAAGTCATTAGGCCTGTCTTGATTAGAAAAAAGTTTCAAATTAGCGAGCTATTTTGCGGTTTTGAAATTAGCCCGATGTCAAATTAGCCAGCTATTTTGCAGTGAAGACGCAAATAGCCCACTAAATTGATCGGGATATTTTCCTGATAAATCTTTATCTGGTTCGCAAAATCGCCACCTAATTCACAAATTAGCCTGTTATTTGTGTTGCTTCTTCATTAGACCGAAATTTAACCTCACACTCTATCTGGAAATGATGCAAAGCGCGCATGCGTCAACTTCTGGCTAATTTCTCGAGTGCAGGGCTTTTGGGCTAATGGAGACACAAATTCGTACATCGGGCTAATTTCCCTAACCGCAAAATAGCTGGCTAGTTTAAGTTCGTTCTGATGAAGACAAAGCTATTGTGGCAATGGCCCTGGGCATTGGGCATCAAACTTTCTCCATGATGGTGAGAGAGGGCCGTGTTTGACGGACAGCTGCACTAACCCCACCCCTTTGTATGCTCCTCCCCCCAGGTCTTATGGCCCTGCCATCAGTCTCCACCCCTCAGACACACACCTCCTGCTCTTACCAGCAGCCTCCCAACAGCTCAGTTGGCGCCCACCCTCACGGCGGCCAGAACAACATCGCCAACACCCTGTCCCATCCGCCAAACTCCCATACTTCCCCACACGCCCTGTCCCATCCGCCAAACTCCCACACCTCTCCTCACACCCTGTCCCATCCGCCAAACTCTCACACTTCCCCACACACCCTCTCCCATCCGCCAAACTCCCACTCTTCTGCACACGCCCTGGCCCATCCGCCAAACTCCCACGCTTCCTCACACACCCTGTCCCACCCGCCAAACTCCCACAACTCCCCACACACGCTTTCCCATCCACCAAACTCCCACTCCTCTCCACATGCCCTGTCCCATCAGCCAAATTCCCACTCCTCTCCACACGCCCTGTCCCATCCGTCAAACTCCCACTCCTCTCCACACACCCTGTCCCACCCCCAGAATTCTCGCGGCTCCCCCCATGGCCAGCACCTGCCCTCCCACGGACCCCACCATGCTCCACACCCCCAGCATGGACCGCACACATCCCAGCATGCACCTCACCCACAGCAGCACCAGAACCACCAGCACCCGTCCCTGTCGCTCGCTCAGCATGCGGCCCAGCAGCAGATGCCCTGCAGTGCAGGTAAGATGTCGACTCCCTTCCTCTCTTTCCCCCTTGTGCATTTTTTCCATTCACCCTGTCGTTCTCCAGTCGCTCAGGTGCAGACCTGTGTGGCCTAATGTGCCATCATCAGCTGTGAATTGCTTTGCAATGGTAGGATGTGTATCATTTTCATAATTTTTTATAGTAATTTCAAAATGTCTGAATTGTTTTATTAAAGAAAAAAAACGCTCTCCTTGGCTTTGGTGTAGTTTCCTTTTTTTGCGGACTGTTACGTTGATGCTCTGCTATAGAAGCAAATAAGTGACAAAAGTATTTGGATTTTAACAGCCTTTGAATTCTTACTATTGAAATATAAACACCACTGAATTGATAACATTGAAATATTTTACTCAGAAAACCGTTTATCTGACTTTATTTTTTCTGAATTGACCTCTTTGAAATTAAAATATGAATTGTTTTACATGCAATTTGAAAAGCTCTGATGGGCCAGAAGTCGGTTCAATTCCATTCAGGGTCAAATGTCCATCCTGTCCTGAGTAGCCTTGATGTTGCTATCTGCAAACATTTAACTTGAATTTTACCATCCAAATGCGACCAATCGAATTTGAGTAATGTTGTTTCTGAATTTTTTCAACTTGAATTTTCCAGTCTGAATTTGATCAATTGAATTTGAGCCACCAATTTTTTTTTAAATACGTAAGCTTGAATTTTTGGATCTGAATTTGACAACATAGAAAAAGAAACATTAAATTTCAGCTTTTGAAATTGCATGGAAAACAATTCATGTTTAAATTTCAAAGAGATTATTTCAGAATGAATAAATTCAGATAGATGGTTTTATGAGTGAAATATTTCATTGCTATGAATTCAGTGGTGTTTATGTTTCAATATTCAGAATTCAATGGCTGTTAAAATTTAAATACTTAAGCCACTTATTTGCCTCCATACTCGGCTGAATTTTAAAGACAATATGGCAAATTTGAGGCAATTGCACCTCCTAGTGGTGGATTTTGCTCTGTCCCTGTTCAAGTCATTTCAGCCAATTCTGTTTGTGTTTAGATGCAATCCTCATCTGCAATGGCTGAGGAATTTGAGGGTGGGGTTGTGTGAACCTCAAACTTGGAACCCTTTGTATTTTGAGTTTGATTGGATCTGAGGTGCTAAGTCATTTGATCGCATCAAGTTTTTGTTGACTAGAGGAGATGGGATTACAGATTTCTCAGACCCTCCCACTCTGCCCATCGTGGAATACCTACTTTTAATAGGGCGCCTGGTTTATCCCTCTTCCCTGGTGTGTCCTAATAGGGCTCCCCACTGACTGGTACCCCAACCTCGATGCACTGAAAGAGAGCTGCCGCATTGCCAGCAGCTACAACTGGGCCGACGTGGACCTCTCTCCCTTTCAAGGTGTGACTGCCATCTCTCTCTCTATCTATCTATATCATCTATCTATCTATCTATTTATATATATATCTGTCTATCTTTCTTTCTGCTGTCCCTCTCTATCTCTCTTTGCCTCTGTACATAACTCCATCTCTTTAAATTTTTTCTTGTTTTGGGTACATGTTGAGTTTTTCATGTTGGATGGCTTCAGTGTCACAAAGTGTTGCATTTTATAGTGATTGTTTTGGTTTGTTTTTTTTTTATATTTTTGTATGAAATCCTTAATTATCTTGTGGCATCACAATAAAGTTGGGTCAAAATTAAAACTTAAAAGTCCTTCGGTCAGTTTTGAATTTCAGTTTTTATTTCTTGTTGCATTGGCAGATCAGCTACACTCCCAAGTATGTAATTATACACAGTACATGCGCGCAGAAACACACTCACACATTCCCCTCTAGCAGATTTCATTAAAGTTAGCCTACCTCTCTCCCATCCTCCCCCAAGGCAGTAAATTAAAAAGGCGTATGAGAAAAGTGAGGAGAGCGTAAATCGCTATTTTTCTCTTCAGTGTCACTGAGTCAAAAGTGATTGATAATAGCAGAAAGCATGTCTGCTTGGCCTTTGATTCAGAGGATCATGGACTGCTCTCCTGTTTTTATTCCTTGCCACCAAGTACAAGCGATATACAGGAATGAATATTTTCTTCCGTTTGTCCGTCTGTCACGTTTCTTTTCCAGTCCAGAGCTTCTAAACCGCTCAACAGTTTCCTACAAAATCTAATGTGTAGATACATCTTAAAGTGTAAATGTTCTTTTTAATTCCTCCATCTGTCCTCCTGTCCTTCTGTCCCTCCCTCCATCGTGTTTTGTTTCTGGGCCAGAATGCCACAACTGTGGCAGGGAATCTGAGTATTTAATGCTTGTTGTTCGATGTTAGGACTGGTCAGGTAGCCCCACAACATGGCTCTCTGTTAGAGATTCATTTTTAGTTTGCAGTGCTGAAACACAAATAGGGCTCCTCTCCCATTTCAGCGATAATGAACCGATGCTCACTTCAGCCTCCTGCGCGCTGACTCCTTACATGACCCAGTTTCCAAATAATGAGCAGAGTTTAATAACTGGAAGGGGAACGGAAGTAGCGGTCTTAAGTCTCATCTGCTTAGACAGTTCCTGACCCAGCACCTCCGCTGCCCCTCCCACCACAAAAAAAAGTTTATACCTGCTCTTGCTCTGTGATTTTAATTTTTCCATGCAGTTTTTTTGCTTGTTTACTTGCCTTTCCTATTGGTAATGTTCAAATATAGCTGATTCCCAACTGGTTGTGTAATGTTAGTTGCTCATAACTAAGCTGACTGATGCTCTGTACAAGTTGTACGCCATCTGTTGTGTGACTGTTTTAATAATGTGATTCTACGCTCTTGCTTTACATTGCCTTAGATAAAAGCATCTGCTAGATAAATGTAATGTAGCATACTGCAAACTGGCAAGTGCATGGTGTGTTTTCTGAGTAAACTGGACATTTGAAGGGTTCAGTGCAATAACATTCTATGCGCCAATTTTTCAGAAATCAAGATTTGGATGGTTTTGAATATTGCATTTTTTATTCATGCTATAACAATACATGTACTTTACAATGTCATCCTGACCACTTCACAACATTGACCACTACGCAACATTTGTACATGGTGAAAGTATATTCTGTGTAATACCATGAAAGAGGGATACTCGCTCTTTTCCACAATGCGCCGGTGTGGGTGCAGGCTTTCATTCTAACCATGCAGTTTCACACTTGATTCTTCTAATCAGGGGTCTATGGCAAAAGCTTTAAGGGTAGATTGGTAGAATCAGGTGCGGAACTGCATGGTTAGAATGAAAGCCTGCACCCACACTGGCTCATTCTGGATATGAGTGAGTATCCCTGCCATAAAACATGAGATTGGCATGTATCAAGTAATTGCAGTGAACCCTTAATTTTTGTACCTCATTGGGTCAGTATGTCGGCCGGTTGTGTCTCCATCAACAAAAACCAAAATGTTTGTACAGTATGCAGTACATTAGTATTTGTCAGTGAAGCAATATTAGCTTACTTAGGTGACCAGTGTAGCACTTTTCCCATAACTTCAATGTTATTCTTGTGAAAATCGGACTGAGTCTTCTGAAAAGTTATTTCTCCTTTTCGTTTATGCTGCTCCACAGCTACATCTATGGCAGTGAATCCTGCCAATTCACCACATTTGGAAAGTATGGTGAAATGAGAGTTTTCACATTTCAAATTGTTTCTATTCAGTATCTTATAGAAAGGCTTGTGCTCACTTGGCCTTGTTCAGGGTCATTTATGTCTGGGATTCACATGTAAATTGCATCTTATTGCCAGTGACTAAGGCTGAGCCCTTAGTCGATATTATGTGGAGCAGCCATTCTAATGAAGAAAAGACAATGTGGCCACATTGGTGCCGAGTTCCCAATACACATATATTCCCATTTTCTCAATTTCTTTGAGCACATTTACACCACTGAGGGGAACATTTTGCATTTAGACTGCTAATTCAATAAGACACCTCTGTGAAAGAGGAACGATGTAATTAGACTTGATTCAGTTAATGTGCTCAGCTGGTTCGGTGCTTTTATTCTAAGTGGTGTGTAATGAAATCTCTGTTCTGCACATTGTGCTCAATAATAAATCCAAGGAGCCTGCTGGATCTGATCTTCGCAAAATGTGTGTGTGCTTGTGTATGCGTGCATGCACGTGTCTGTGTGAGCATAAATGTGTGTTCATGCCAGTTTAGCAGCTTTTGAAGTTGGTATCTGTTGACAAAGCTTCTCAAGTAGGTAAAGCCCGATTGAAATTCAGACAAATTGAATTTCATTACTTGATTGCCTGATTTACAATGGTCAGGAAATGTCAATGTTGGAAAATACAGTATTAGAATAATTGTTATTGCTTTTGTTCATGTGCGGCATGATGTTTTTTGTGTTTTTCATACTCTGAGGGGAATACTTTGGGAAAACTTGTTCCACATCTTCAGTCAGTTTTCAAGGGTCCTTTGATTTCAAATCGTGTCAGGATTGTTGCTTCAGCATTGGACCTTTGTCTAATATGCAGTTGTTGTCAATTACTACAATTTTCTATGCTTTACTGAGTTTTTCTGGTGTATTGGAACTTGTAAAATTCTCTCCTAAATGTTGAGTGAAGTCCCACCTCATTCCAGATCTGTGTTCTCACCCCATAAAGGGTTAAAGGAGAGCATGCGACAGGCAGATCTGAATAACTGGTCTCTGGACCCCGCTCAGATTGCGGACCTGTGTTCATCTATCAACCAGTTCTTCACCCGCACCGGAGTCATCCCACCACAGGGGGCAGTGCAGCCTCCTGTATGCCACGGCTCCATGCATCCTGGCAAACCCAATCAGCACATCAATGCAGGTCTGAGCCAAATCCCCCTCCCCGCTGCGCTAACACAGTGTCTCAACACGCTCTTCTGTCCTGATAACTGCGGTTTGTTTGTTGATTTGTTTGTAACATTTTTCTTCATCAAAGAACTTCATGAATGCCCTGGGACCCAGACTGTTTTTGGTCATTTTCAGCCTGCGGGTTCATAGCCTGGTGTCTGTCCTGTTTGAAGTTCTTGAACACGTAGCCTTCTTACTGTGCTAATATTTTAGTTCTCAGCTTATCGCGCTACCTGACTTGTGAATAAAACTTGTGCTAGTTACAGATAAACTTATTGCTCTTAGGACCTCAGAAATGAGGAGATTTTCCCGCTCAAGGTTTGGAAGGAGATTGGACATCTATGTGGGTCCTCCCAGAGACTTTAGAGTTTCAGCAGCTGTGCTTCCTGCATTCTGGTGACGTCTAGACTCTAATTCTATGGGGAAAGGCTGAATTTTACAGTCATACGGGTTATAGGTTCCCTGTGTTGCACCACAGACCGGTTGTGATTGCGAAAAGAAAAAAATCTCAAGACTTAATCTGCGACAGTGCGAAAGTCTCGGAGAGGGAGCGGAGTGTGCTGACTGCAGCAGAATGCTAACCATGCTAGTTATGCCATGGGTTAGGTTAGAAGTCATGAATCTGAAAAGAAATGTTTTCGCGGGAGTCGAATAGTTCAACCTTTGTTACTAGTGCTAAGATGGCTGCATATATGCACTTGTGTGTTTATGTCACTGTTTCGTATTCCTGACTGTCCTTGTTTAGGAAATCCCTACATGGACTCCAGACAAAACATGTCCCCCATGATGGGGCCCCCGGGGTACCCTCACATGCCCCCAATGAGCAGTGCGGGGCCCACCATGACAGGTACTGCTCCATCCGGCTCCCTCTGACATCACCCCGCACCAGCGCGTCCTGCGCTTGTTTCGGCTTGGCCAGTGGAGCGGAGTGGATTTAAAATGGCTGCCAATTTTTCAGCCTGCCAGACAAAGTGTAACCTTTGTGGGCATAAATTGCTTCGGTGCAGTTAATGAAATGTGTAAATCAGGTTTGTGTGATTGCGTGCGCATATACTAGCCCTATTGTGAGTGTGTCTGTGTGTGTGTGTGTGCGCGAGCCTGTGTCTGTGTGTGTGGGTTTATGTTTGTGTATGTGAGTGCATTTGTGAGTGATTTTGTGCTTTCATGTGTGCGTGTTTCTATTTGTGTATGCATACGTGTTTCCGTCCATGTTTGTGTCGGATGTGATCATGACTTTGTGTTTCTCTCTCTCTCTCCCTCTCTCACTCACTCTCCTGCTCTCTCTCCCACCCTCCCTCTCTCTCTCACTCTTTCTGAATCTCTCCATCCATTTCTTTCTTTGTCTCACCCTTTCTCTTTCTCACACTCTCTCTTGCTCTCTCCCTCCATCTTTCTATCCCAATCTCTCTCTCTCTCTCTCTCTCTCTCTCTCTCACAGGACACCATACACAGATGAGCCAGCAACAGCACATGATTTCTCCCGGAAGCTTCCAGATGCGGCGGATGCCTGCAGATGACATCCAGGACGACTTTGACTGGGACTCTATTGTGTAGGCCTCGGCGCGGCCCAGCAGGGGTGTAATGCTGAGGCACAGGGGGGCCGGGCTGGGACTGACACGCCTTGCAGAGGGAGACAATCTGGGTCAGGAGACCTCTCTAAAGTACACTGTCCTGATCGCCATCGTTATACTAAAATTATAAGAAAAAAAGGAATCAAGCGGACAGTTAGTTTGAAGACAATCATATTTAAGAGGACCGCAATTGGCTATTGCACTTGCTCTAAGCAGGGTGAGCCAACTAATGACCCCCCCTGCCCCCGAAATCCAGACTTTGTCTTTTTAGACTTTGCTCTCTGAGCTTCTTCTCTATTTTCGTGATTTCTGGTCAAGTCCTTCAGCTCGTTATCCTGCCTGTGTTGACTGACAAAAGCTGCAGTGGCCACTTTGGATGTGTTTGTTTGTCTTATTTTACATGTGTGCTTTTTTTTTTTTTTTTTTTTTTTTTATGAGGATTTTCCTGTTGGTGCTGGATGCCTCTGCAGAGCTGGCTGTGTGTGTGTGTGTGTGTGTGTGTGTGTGTGCGCGTGGTCTGGGCAGAGCTGGACGAGGTTTTGCACTCATCTGGCCAATCAGATGATTCTCTGAGTCTCTGGCAGTGAGGGGTTCTGGGTAATGGTAAAGGTGTGGCACCGTGGTCAAAGATAAATCAGCTGTCCCAACTTATCTGGGGACTCCATTTTACAATTTTGGACTTCAGGCACTTAAAATAATTTAAAAAAAAAAGGCTGTTGCCAAAAAATGAGCTAGTTGTTTGAATTTCTATTTTTATTAGTCCTAGAAAACATAAAGTATTTCTCTTGTGTGCAGTCTTAAGGTGTTCTCACTATTTGAACATCTGGGAGTGGCTTCAAGAAAGTGGAAAATATCCTCGTGAAATATCTTTTTTTAAACGTAGCTTTTAAATTGGAATGATTTAAGAATCTATTTTTAAAAATGTTCGTGCTAGTTGACTGGGCAGGCCTGATTATTCTGTTAAGAACAGGGGTTCTCAACCTTATCTAGAAAGGGTTGATGTGGATGTGCGCTTTCATTTCGGCTAAGCACTTACCCTCCAGATTCTAGCAATTAACCCCACAAGTTTTTGTTAGATACCTTGGATAGAAGACTTTAGGTATGTAACTGATTGCTTGAAATGGAAGGATTCTGGATGAGGTTGAGATCCCTGGCTTTTGAAGCTGAAACGTTGGGCCGCTGCCAGAGATGGTGCTGGGCGGTCAGTCTGGCGGGACTGAGTCAGTGTGGCCACAGTGCCTGCGCTCAGATGAAAACCTTGCTTGAAAGTACAGAGCGCTGGATGTCTGTAGATGTGCCTGTCAATGCAGGCAAAAGCAGGGGCACCTCAAATCAGTTGGTCCTGTTTGTATGTCCCCTGCTCAAAGTACGGCCAGGAGGTGCACATTACATCTGGCCCAGTGCCATAGATGGCAGCTTATCGGCACCAAGCTTTCCTGCTCATCATCCGTGATGCTATGACCCAGTGTTGATAAAATATCAGTCCAGGAGGGCCGAGAAGTACTGGTGTACCACCCTCCCTTTACGTGGGAGTCTGGTGTAATGAAGATAGTCTGTCTAATCTGTAGTACATTGGTTTTACCCGAGAGAGAAAGGTAATCAGGACTGGATTGGAGTCAAGAACCTGATGCACTGTTTCCTCAAAGTTTTTTTTTTCAGCGGGGGGGGTTAAGGTTGCCTATTTGTCTGATATGGTTACATTTAAGAACGAGTTACCTCAGTTTGGATTGATCACACAAATAATAAAGACATTATAATGTTGCAGTAACCGCCAACATTTGCTACATACTTTAGAATTAAGTATAAGATTTTTTTTCCTGATAAATATCAGCTGTAGCATTATGTGACCATCCTAATCCCTGTGCTTTCTATTCTTCAGAAAATATCTGAACAAACTCATTGGAAAATGCAACCAGAAATATTTCAATACATAGCTTACAGCCACAAACATTGGCAACTATTTCACCGACGTTTATCGAATAATCTGAATAACTCACTGAGTTCGCTAATTTTGTTAGCTCGCTAACTGAAAACAGTTGGCCTTGAACATCAATTGAGAATACGCTGCAAATACTCATTTACTGTAACGTCAGCTACAGTCCAGTCTATCTTAACGTTAGCTAGTTAGCTAGCTACGGTATTCCTTTTTTCTTGTTCTCCTCCTGTAATGTTAGGTTGTCTCACCTCATTTGAAAATTTTTGAAAATGCTAAGAGAATGCTCACGCTGTTGTGGTTGTCATGACATCATGACCTCATTTACACCTGGTATTAAAATGCGTTTTTTGTGATTGTATTGCAATCGGATAGTGTTTGACCACATACATTTACACCTGGTATTAACATAAGTCTCCTGCGTCCACATTGCAATCCGATCACAATCCGTCCCGCTGACGTCACATCCTTCTTCTCCCCTCTCCTAAAGTGGCGCGCCTCGCTAACTGTAAAAACTGGTAAATAAGACGCACCTTTAATTCAATATTTCTCTTAAAAATAAATTGCGTCTTATTATTAACCTGTAAAATGCTGTGAGAGGTAAAGGGGGATGTTTCAATGTGTACCCAGGAGAGGGTGCTGTGAGCTAGACCTTGCTCACGTGTCCTCGAGCTTGGTATTCAGTCTCCCTGGTCTAGAGCCAGAAGCTGCGTAGCCCACCGCAACATAGCGAAAACTTCTAGAAAGAGCAATACAGCTGCACAAAAACTTCACAATGTGGAACAATGCTGAACAAAATGGAAATCGCCATTTTGTTTAAAATGAAATGTTCGGAACAACTTTTATAAGCATTTTTATAAATGAATAGCTACTATAGCACAGTTTTTGGTATGAAACCCTTTTTACCAACGGGACACACCCACAAAATATACTGCGTCTTGCATACCAATGCGACTTATCTACTGAGTTTTACTGTACGTATATCCGCCCACAGAGTAGTTGTATGCGGATTGGAGACGCACTTGCATTTACACTTGTGTTCAATGTGGCCAGAATAAGTCCCTGATGACCTTCAGAAGTGGTTTGAAAGATCGGATCACAATCCGCCCTCAATGCGTTTTGAGTGCATTTACACCTGTACTTTCACGTGGTCAAGCGCTATCCGATTGCAATCCAATCACAAAAAAAATGCATTTTGATACCAGATGTAAATGGGATCGATGAGTGTTTAACGTCCTGGCAGTATTCAATTCGCTCGTGCTGCTGGGGAGAGCAGGTGACCATTCGTTTCGCAGAGCCCACCGCTGTGGTCTTACTACACAGAGTTTGAAAAAGAAAATCCCCCATTCTGAAGTGGCGGCTGGCACAATTTAGTAGCGGGGGGGCTCTGCTTCTAAATGTATATAGTAGAAACTGATGTGATGATCCTTGTTATTGCCAGTCAGAGTGTGGTGTCATGCTTTTGTGACATTGCAATGGTAATTAATTGAGCAGCTTGCTGACTGTGCATTTCTTGTAGATGTATTAATGACATCTGTTTACTGTGGTGCTGTGCTTCAGAATGCAGCCAGCCAGATGATGGACTCACATTGGGGTCTGGTTCTAGTATTGTTTGGTTCTTCAGTTTGTCCTAGACTGGCTGCAGTTCTGTACCCACATTAATTGTTTTCTCAAAGCACATAGCTGATAAATGACTCTTCCTCAGACAGTGATATTTGTCCTGTTTATTGAGCAGTTTGGAAAAGCACAATACCTTTGAAAGGGTGGACACCATTTTCATGCTAAGGATTTTTTAATGGCAAATTCTAATGGTGCAATCGACACTTCGTGTGGTCGTGTTCTGCTCAGGATTGTGTTGCTGAAACCATCACTGGTCTTATTCCAGTGCCCTTCGCACCCAGGCAAGCTATGCGCTGTGTAATTAGCGCTGCGCTGCTAACCCTCTGGCAAACTTTTCTGCCTGAACACTTTTCGGGAGGGGGGAGAAGTGTGAAGGTGGGAGTTGGGCACATAAGTAGTCCAGCTGACTTAGGTGGTTTCAAGCAAAGCACAGCCTTCTCAATCTTGCGGTGGAACAATCAAATGTGGCGCCACCCGGTGGCTCTTTTTTTTTTTTTTTTTTTTTTGGCGAGACAAACGTATTATGAAGCTATATACAAGCACACTGATTTGAGGACTGCCAAGCACCAGTCTGACAGTAGCTCGGTCTATTCCGTTTCATTATGCCAATCAAAGAACCAACAAACAAAAAGCAATAATCAGGGTTTTCAGGAAGCGACAGGTTCTGACTTCCTGTGACCTGCTACCATGGCACCATATATAGAGCTTTGAGCTACAGCTCACTGGCCCTCCCTCATCCCAATGTGACCAGAGATTTGACCACGGGACCACTCCTTACCTCAACAGGCTCACCGCTGCTCTCCTCTCCAGCAGTCCTGCAATAACCACAATCTGGCCAGATAGGGGTGCTCTCACGCCCGCTGAGAGTTAAGATCATTGGGGCCATTTTCACAGACACAGATGACAACTTCATTGTACTCAGCGTTGTCCAAAGCTGTGAGGTTTATATGGAGAATGCTCGTTCACAATGGATTTAAGCCTTGGATGAAGCATAGTTTTTGTTCGTGAAACTGGCCCTGAGTGTTTCTTGAGTGTTATGTTGGAAAATGAGGTCTGTTTTTCTAAACCCATAAAAGCACAAACTGAATTTATTTAGTGAGAGAGAGAGAGAGAGAGAGAGAGGGGGAGATCTTGGCCATCGCACCCTAAGTTTTGAGCTGAGTGTGTAGTTGAGATTGGGGTGGGAGATGTTCTTAGAAGGACAGTGAAATGTGTTGAGTCTAGCAAACCTGTGTTAATATGTGGCATGCTTAACTGTACTGAGATGAGCTACGCTAATTTGTGAGATGTGGAACTGTGCTGACATGAGCTGTGTTAATCTGAGTGATGGTAAACTGTGCTAACATGAGCTGCATTGTGAGAAGGCCCGATTCTCTGCGTGCAGGCTTGGGCATGTCCGGCTTTACGTCATCTGTCCGCTCTCTTTCTCGCTCTGTCCTCTATTTGTCTCCATCTCTCCTTTTCTCCCAAGTGCAGGCGCACTCAGACACTTGCACTGCGTGCACACAAACACTCCTCTGTTTCATTCCTACTCCGAATGTGTCTCACAATGCCTCCTTTAACTGATTCTTAGTTTATTGTTTTTTTTTATTTGTTTCCCATTTTTGTGCGTATTGTGAAAACAAATGGCCATGCAATCAGTCTAAGAACTCTAAGTAAGATTGCAGATCCCTTTTCAGCTAATCTCCATGCTCAGCTGAGATAGCTCTGAGTGGTCTTTTTTGCTTCGTCAGCTCTCCGATTCTGAATGTGGCGATTAATTTTTGTGGGTTCGGATTTACTTGGACAGTGACACTATTTTAGATGGCTGAAATTCTTGTGTGGTTTGGTTCAAAGGACTGAAAGAACCCCCAAATTAAAGCTGACAGTTTGCACTTGAACTTTTGGTTTTAACGTGCGCGAAGTTTGCCATCTTGGATTGCCCTTTGAATTTTTCATTGCGGAAATTATTATGGACCTCACTACATAAGAGTGGCTGAGTCCCTTCACTGGCAAAACCTGAGGAGCTCAGAATTATTGCTGGCCCTCTAAAACAGTCCTCAATTGTGACTTTGTCCATGAACGACGGTGTGACTGTGTTTGCCAAATCACATCTGATTGGCTGAACTTCTGCTGAGTTCCACAGGAACAGCCTTCTCTGCATGACTCAGCAGGGACTTTGAATCCTCTGGTGTCTGAGCATATCTGCCCGAAAATCCGGAGGTATTGGTCTTTGAGATGATTTTTAAGGGCTGGAACTCCTGCATGATTTAGTCCGTATGGCTATTAATACCCTAAAGGTTGACCTGCCACGCTTCGTTTATGATGTGAGCAGTATTAGAGACTCATGTCCTCTCAAATTTTGTCACTGTCAAGCACTTGCTGACCTCGCTGTAAAGTGTCCTCTGATTGGACGAGCGACAGTAAAGATCAGTGTCTGAAGTTCTTCAGCCCCTCAATACTAATGATTCTTTGTTCTTTGTGGTTTTTTTTTCTTTTTGTAAGCCATCTGATATGTTGTTAAAACGTGCACAACTGTTTTATTTGTCTGCAGACATTGAGGATAATAAGCGCATTGTATCTGTCGTGTACTTGCAAAGAAAAAGCCCTTTGTTGTGGAACAGTCTTGTTGTAACAGTTAGTAGCTCCTTTGTTTGATCACTCCCGTTCAGTTTCCAAGTTAGTCGTGTGTTGTGTTTGTCCAAACTGCACTAAAACGGCTCCGCGGCAATCCTGCCGAGGATTTTGAACAGTGTCGAAAATGTTTACGTCATATGCTGTTTGTAATATTGCTGACGCTGCGAGCGCCAGTGTCTGTTTAATTGGAAGAGGTCGTGGGCACCAGTGGAGCAGGTGGTTAACTGTACGTTGGCCAGATTTTTTTTAACCAGAGAATATAGATAGAATTGTATGTCTTGGCTGATGTTGGAGCCATTTGGATTGAATGTTCATGTATGATGCCAAGTAATAAGCTAACCTTTGAGATTTACGAGTGCTTCACCATGCGTTTCCCTGTCCCTGCGCACCTTTCTATGAAAAGTTGTTTCAAACGGCTGTAGGCCAGACATTTCAAACCCCATGCCGGGACGCAACAGACGTAGAGGTTGACTGGGACAGGACCTCTGTATTTTCAAAAAAATTTAATGTTTTACCCAGCTCTTAAAATGTTCAGCAACGTACATTTGGCAACGTTTTGTTACGAAGCTCTTCAGAATTCAAATAGGCTAAATTTCCTATTGACGGCTCTGTGATGTGCAAAGGAAGAGGATACAATCGGAGCTAACACTTTACATAACGACAGAACAGGAGAATATAGTTCTGTATTGTTGTATGGCTTCGTATTGTGAGCTTCTCATATGCCCTATGGTGCAACCTTGGGAAATAATATTGGTTTAGGTGGTGCAAAAATTGTCCCATTTAATGGAGGCATGTCATCTAGCGAGGTTATTATTAAACAATGTGGCCAGCACTGACGCTCATGACAGAGGCCATTACCTTGTTATTTCGCAGAGTGGAATTAAATGGTGGATTTGGTAAAATGGTAAACTATTTCGAGGGCTGACTGTAATAAACAGTTATGTCCAGATGTTATATATTGGACATAATTGTTTATTGCAGTCAGCCCTCGATTTATAACATTACCTGGAGAGGATGCAATTAAAATATAGGGGACTTAAGAAAAAGACAGTGCTTCTCCAGAAATCTAAATATCGCACTAACAATTTCAAAAAAGCGAGTATTTAAAAGAGAAACAAGGGATCCCTTGATATGAGCATAATCTATGTGCGCTCGTTGCGCAATGAGTACGGAAGTAAAAGTCACACCGAACGCATTTCACAGCGATCGCGTTTTCTGCCCCATCCTCGCACCCCTTGAGCAGTGCAACGGCAACTGCGTCTCTCCCCCGACCCTCCGCTAACTTATAACATGCTTACTACACCCCAGCCAAGAGGTAAGCCTGACCTGTAGCATTCTCTTTGAGTCAAGGGGACATATAAGATGATAGAGCCTCCATGACGGTGCAGAAAACGTCCGTTGGAATGCACATTCATGCATATTATCACAAACAATGCGCAGAATCAGTGTTTTTACCTCACAGCCCTTTTATTGGCTGATGGCGTATTGTTATACCCTGTGGCTCCATAATTTGTCCGGCCCATATCTCCGAAAGTGCATGCCACCGCAGCCTCAAATTTGGTGTGCAGGTTCTTTGTGAGGGAAAGCTGTGCAAAGTAAGGGTCATAAGTAGATCTGACCTTTGACTTTTGCACTGTGACCTTGAACTTCTAAATTTTGTCCGGGCCGTATTTCCAAAAGTACTGACCACAGCAGCTTCAAAATTTGATATGCAGGTTCCTTGTGAGGGGTGGGTATGCTATGTAAGGATCATTAATGGATTTGACCTTTGACCTTGAATTCTTATGCAGGTATGCATAACAATCACTGCTGCGGGAACCCAAGGAATTGTCGTTAGCATACCTATCCCTTGCCATAGTTGTATGCCGCTATTTATTGATAATTAGTTAAGGGCTGTGAGGTTCTCTCGGCGCTTAGCGTGGCTTGATATGCTGGCAATGGCTTCCACTGCAATTACAGACACAAGGTGTTCTGATATTGGCACCTCATCAGGTTGCTTGGTGGGAGAAACGCATGGTGAGGACAGGGAATAGGGTGCAACTGAAGTAAGTGTGTGTGTGTGTGCGTATGTGTGTGTCTTTGTTTGGTACAGGGAGAGTACTAAAAAGGAAGATAATGATCCGATTTTTAACAGTGATCAGTCAAACCTTGCGCGTGTGCTTGTCCAGTTTTTTAAAAGACTAATGAACCTTTTTTTCTATTCCATTTGAGATGATTACATGCCGAGGGAAGATTTCTGTTATGAATGGAAATGATTTGTTAAAGAAAAAAAATGTACAAGTTAAAACTAGCTGTGTTACATTAAGGGAGTAATCTGCCGACAAGTGCTGGTGTTTGAGATCCGTTTCATTCAGTGTTGGTGTGCAGTCGTGCTTATTGTAAATACGCCTTTTCAACTCTCAATTTCTGTGGGTGGGAGGGGCAGCACACGAGGAGGAGGGGCTAAGAGAAGTGGGGACGTGACAGAGTATTTTGTTATTGGTCTCTCAGAGGGTGATATAGTTTGTATATATATACATATAACTATATTGTATATATGTGATGAAACTGCATTGGCTCTTTGTGTAACACTACCTTTGACCTGTACTGCCGTTCTCAAATCAGTGTTTCTGTGTTTATAAAAAAAAAATTTTGTTGTTTTGTTTTTATTTTACATTTATCTTGTACTTGTTGTTTTTGGTTTTATGTCCTTTTAGATGTTTTTGTCCTCATTTTGTTTGTTTTGTTTTGTTACTGCACGATTTATTATTTTGGCTGTCCAGTACAGTTACACAGCTACACTTTGTATGGGTTTAGTGCTGTAAAATAACTCCAGAAAGTGTCATTAGGATTGTTTTTTTTTTTTTTTTTTTTTGCCAGTCCCCCCTCCCCTTATTCCCATTTTCTCTGACATGCATGAATGGCACTTAGAAAAAATAAAATGTTTACTTCACTGTGGAATCACTGGCTGGCTTCTGTTGTGTTTTTTGTAGCGTGTGGTGTCTCTGTATGTATATTGCGAATGTATATTTTCTGGAGGGAATGTGTGTACAAACATATATAGCACCATTTTTATACTTTCGTCCATAGGGACTTTCAGTTGATTAGACTGAGTTCGAGACTAAGGGTCTGACTCAAATGCCCAACAGCTGCTTTAATGTCTATAGTGGGGCTTGATCTGCCAACTTTCTGTGTTCAAGTCAAGCACATTAGCTGCTGGGCTATTATCTGCGATTGCGTAACTAGGCTATCAGCCCTGTTAACTAGTTACAGCTGCCTCAGTGTAGCCATTTGTCTGTCAGCTGCCCCATTGTAGCCGCTGGGGTTTTGGCAAGCTCATTGCAGTCAGAGGGCTGTTTGCTGTCTCAGTGCAGATGGATAGGGTGCTTTACTGACCTCATTGGTAAATACTTACCTGTATTAAGGAGTGCAAACTAAGGTGGATGTGCTGTGCCTTAAGAATAAGGAGTTAAGGAAAATTCACTACTTCTCCTTCAATGAGAAATATAACAATTCCTCAGATTCTAGGGTGTCCAACAACTTTTCCGGTTTTAATTCTTTATAAGTAAAGAAATGAGGTCCTGTGCCATGCTGCAGTTGACACAACTCCGAAAGCTTATTCACTGAAGAACTGACTTGCAAATGGGGTAAGGCTCCTTCGTCTGTCAAGCAAAATTGTGACAAATTAACTTTTTATTCGTCAGGGGGAAAAAAACTATGACTGGGCCAGAACCAGACACAGATGAGGCCTTCTCCAAAATGGAATTCAGTTTTAAATGAAGAATCCTCTCCATACAAAACTGAGTTTAGTATAAGACTAAACCTATTCTGTGTCTGTAAAATCAGCCCCTACTGCCTGCTTGCAAGGCCACATTTGATGACACATCTTTGCAAAGCAGTGTGGGTGTCGTCCCAGCAGGTGGTGCTAGAGTAAGCCAAACTGGTGGGAGGGATCTCAGAACAGGGCCACAGCTCATGCTGTGCATGATGCCTGCCCCCCCCACCATGCTGCAAAGGTGTCCCTTTACAAGCCCCAACGCCTCACCCCCACACCCTGCCCTGGCGCAGAGCACAACTTTATGGAGGGCCCCTCATGCATGTATGACGGTGATGTGCTCTTGGTCCTTGGACAGCCTGCCAGCATCTGTTTTTGGGGGATGTGCTTTTTCTGGGACATGAAATTGCATACCCGTGGGGACAGGACCCTCAGAGGAGTCAAGGAGCAGGTGAGGGCAGAGAGAGAGCGTGTGTGTGTCTTTAAATAACTGCCCGTCTACACATGCCCACACTGTCCTGTATGTATCCATGAATGTGGGTGTGTTACTTTCAGTACATATGCCCGCACGTACCCTCACTGGCACATGATTAAACAATCACTGTGTGCATGTGTGTCTGGGTTCTTGTGCGTCTAAATACACACGTGCATATGTACCGGCACATTTCTTCATCCAGCGTGTTATTGTGTGTCTCTGTGGGTGTGTTCTGCGGATATGCACATGCTCATACCCACAGTGGGCCTCAAGCAGCAAAATTCTCTTAAAATTCCCAAATTTTTTCTGTCTTTTGAGCTCCGCTGTGACGATAGTCAGCAGTCAGCGGAGCTTTTCTAGTGCCGAGTCATTCGACGTCCGTCTGTCTGTCTGTCCGGCGTCAACTTTTCACTTCAAATTTGAATATCTCAAAAACAGTGTGATAACTTTTTTTCTCATTTGGTGCGAGCCTTCCTTATGATATTCTGAATATTCACTGCGAAAATTAGGAAATTCTACGTCCCGGTTTTTGAGAAATTCAGCATTTTGAACCTAGAAAATCAGTGTTTGTGCTCATTTTTTCAGTCTTTCATTAATATCTCAAACACTGTCTGATAACTTTTTGTCTAATTTGTTGTGAGCCTTCCATATGATGTTCTGAATATCCCCTGCGAAAATTAGAAAATTCTAAGTCCCTATTTTTGAGAAATTAAGCGTTTTGGACTTAGAAAATAAGTGTTTGTGCTCATTTTTGAAGTCTTTCATTAATATCTCAATAAGAGGCCTGTTGGCCTAGAGAGCTCACTGAGGATGACTGAAATGATCATATTGTTCTTGATCATGTTATTCTGCGTCATGTTTTCCTCATCATTGTTCTGGATCATGTTGTTCTGGATCATCTTTCTGGATTAATTGTTCTACATCATATTGTTCCGCATCATATTGTGCTATGATAGTGTTAGAAGGATTGTGACTGCTTTATTTGTGATGTACTGCGGGGGTATTTATTGGTTGTTAGTATTGCTTGGTGGTAAGATGATTGAAATGAATGATTGCAATTTGCAATTTGATTCTATTGTTATACGACATAAATTGAGACACCAAACTGGTTCACAGTATATTCTGGTTACCAAAATTTTTTCAGTCCTTCATTAATATCTCAACAAGAGGCCTGTCAGCCTAGAGAGCTCCAGTGAGGCTGGCTGAAATGTCCATGTCATAACTGAATTTCAGAAATCCTTGAAAATAATTGCAGTATGAACACACATGACACATTTGGTAACCAGAATATGCTGTGAACCAGTTTGGTGTCTCAATTTATGTAGTATAACAATAGAACCACACTACAAATTGCAATCATTTATTTAAATCATCTTACCAGCAAGCTATACTAACAACCAACACCACCACCACCCCCCCCCCCCCCCCGTACAGATTAGGTCAGAGCTTGTGAATGACATTTTCACAGGTGATGGCCTGGCAGAATATCATAATGACGGCTCACTCCAAATTAGAAAAAAAGTTATCAGACAGTTTTTGAGATATTCAAATTTGAAGTGAAAAGTTGACGATCATATTGTTCAGGATCATGTTCTTCTGGATCATATTGTTCCGGACCATGTTATTGTGCATCACGTTGTTCCAGATCATTGTTCTGGATCATGTTGTTCCGGATCATCGTTCTGGATTAATTGTTCTGGATCATATTGTTCCGCATCATATTATCCTATGACAGTGCTGGAAGGATTGTGACTGCTATATTTGTGATGTACTGGGGGGAAGGGTATTTGTTGGTTGTTAGTATTGCTTGGTGGAAAGATGATTGAAATAAATGATTGCGATTTGCAGTGTGGTTCTATTGTTATAATACATAAATTGAGACACCAAACTGGTTCACAGCATATTCTGGTTACCAAATGTGTCATATGTGTTAATATTGCAATAGTTTTCAAGGATTTCTGAAATTTAGTTATGACATGGACATTTCACCCATCCTCAGCGGAGCTCTCTAGACCGACAGGCCTCTTGTTTTTGTTTGGAGAAAAAAATGAGAGGAGTCAACTCCAGAAGCACCAGATGTTCTTACTTTCCAAATCTGCTCTTACTCATGTGCTGAATGATGAATCCCATTTCTAAATTGTAGGTGCGTGGCTGATTGTTTGTAATTAGCACAGGTGATGCCCACTAAACACCATGTAAGGGCAGGTGTTGGGCCATTTGCAAATAGCCGACTTCGGCTCAACAACTGGAGAGATGCCGCCGAAAAAAGGTTGTAAGAAGAACTTGAGAAGCAGAGAAATTAAAATACTGTTAAATCAACTTAAAGTCAATGTTATCTTTCAGAGTTTTATAGTGTTACTTGGGATCAATTGACCAATGGTATTTTTAGCCACAAATTAAATTATCCAATAATTAAACTTCCTTTGAAACACACAATCATCTAAATTTGATTCTTTTATACACGTCAACTTATATGGATTCCCCATAAATTATAAGGATTTCCCCCCAATTACGCAGTATATGGATTAAGTTATCAAGTTATGTGAATTATGTAATCCCAGCCACAAAGCGTAGGTGGCTAAATTGGCTGCGAAGCGTAGCTGGAATTGGAATCATAAGTTCTGTCTGTCTGCGTTAACACAATAGGCTAGTATCGGAACCGTTTTACATTCAACCTTAAGACACTGCATGTCACTAGCTGTAATAAAAAAGAAAGTGCGATAGATTATGTTTATCATCATAATACATGTTCGAATCGAACACTGTTTCATGCAATCACCCTGCTGTCATCGCGGCTGGTTCAATTCCCGATGTTCACTGGTTAGAAAAAAAAACTTTGATGAAAACGTTAATTTGTGGAAGCTATTCTTTTTGACAACGATGAAAGAGCACATGAACACACACCACGATAAACAACAACCAGATGCTTCTTTTCGTGGCACAACACAATTGACCATTGGACGTTGTGGACCACTCTTTGGAGCTTCTGCTCATCATACGTACGGATCATACAGACTGTATTAACTCCTCTGCGCAGATGTAGATGCCAGTAGACATGTAGCTGCTCTATTTATGCACGCAGTTACACTATTTTATCACTGGATGGCACACCCGGATCAGTTATTGAATATTCACTTTCAAGCTGGGCTCGAACAGTCCCATCCCTGCTTCCCAGGAGTTGCATGAATTAAACTCTTCAGCTAAGCCTGATGTGCAAACTGCTCAATAGTATCAATCCAGCAGTTCAAAAGAAATGATCTATTGTGACAGAAAATATCGTTGTCCTTGTAGCAACCACTTCAGCTATAGTGAGCCAATGAAGCAAAAATTCAACATGGTATTCATATTATGTCATTCTAATATCGATTATAATCATCATGTATCAAAATGCCTAATTCCTTACAATGGATTAACGAGTAAATTCCTCCATCGAAGAATTCAGCGCTCCCTCATATCCTTCTAAATGATCTCATTGATTAGCCACTCATTCAGTTCCTTACTTAGGCTCATCTGCGTGAAGCACTGTTATAGTTCACACCCGAGTGAAACTTACCCGGTAATGATCAATTGATTTACACGTTTCTTATCCAATTCCAGAGAGAATAAACTTTCCACAGTACCTGAAAGACATTGATTGGACCATTAGAAAAGTATTTAAACCTTTTACGTAACAGCAAATTAGGTCGTATTCTCTTAATGTTGCACAACTGAAAATGATGCGATTGCACAGAAAAAAAGACTTTCAAAACCGGCCTGAAGTGCTCACTTACAAATGTTTCTGGTAACATTTTCTCTTACCTAAGAGAAGAGCAAAAGTAAAACATTGGTGAATCCAGAAATCAATGGCTACTAAAATTGAACAACAGACATATTGTTGACTATATCCCCCTGCATTATACTCCGGGAGGATAAAAAATGGAGAAAATAGTGGATACAAACAAAGATAAGCAAAAATTTGTTCCTATACCACTTTTTGCATGAGGCTCAGCGTCACGTATACATTTATAACACAGTAATATAGGTCTACCCATACAGATCCGTTTCATATTCTTAGTAAGTGATCAGCTGTTCTCTGTGTAGAACCTCAATTCCAGAGGAATTGCATCAATGTGTTAAATATAAATTAAAACGCAGAGCAGTAATTTGCAGTCCTTTCAACCTGAATTTGAAGAAGTACAAAAAAACTACAAAGTGCAAAGACAAAGTAGGTAATGTTTTAACTCATCAACTTTTTCTTTTTTGAAAACAATGACTATTTCGAAATGCCGTTTGCAGTGCTTTCCAGTAAAGTTGTGACAGCCGACAGGTGCGTGTTTACCACTGTGCAACCTCGCCTCTCCTTTTACAACCCCAATTCCGAAATAGTTGGGATAAAGAATAAATTGTGAATAAAATCAAAACGCAAATGACTTTCAAATCACACCAGCCAGTATTTTATTCACAATAGAGCAGAGATAACATAGCAAATGTTGAAACTGAGAAATTTTACAATTTTATTCACAAAATGAGCTCATTTCAAATTTGATGGCTGCTACAGGTCTCAAAAAAGTTGGGACAGGGGCTTGTTTACCACGGTGTAGCATCCCCTCTTCTTTTTATCACAGATTGGAGGCGTCTGGGCATTGAGGAGACAAGTTTCTTGAGTTTAGCCATTGGAATTTGATCCCACTCTTGTTTAAAGCAGCACTATGTAGTTTTTGCTGGATTCGCTCACGGTGTCCCCCTGCAGTTGATAAACGGTATTCTCTGTAACAACTGTCGTAAAATCTGTCTCCACATGTATTTGTTGACAAGCCAACTACACCAACGAATGTTCTGAAGCAGGACATGTAATGTGCGATCCGATCAACCATGTCTTCAGACCAATTAAGGGTGACTTAAAAATCAGTCTAACTCACGTAGATGGCTAAGTCCACACTACAACTATAAAAACAATGTTAATGGCAAAAGACATCATTGTGGTCACTTTCAGAGCGATTGTACGCACGTTAGAAAAACTGACCGCCAATCAAAATCTGTCGGAATTTACAGGGCTTCGCGTTCATTCAACACGGCAAATGACATCGCAGAGAAAAAAGGGCTCTGACACAGCTGGAACGCACAACATCAATGTTTACACAGCGATATCGTTCATCAGTGTTGATGCTCAAATCATTATGGTTATGGTTATCATTATAGTTATCTTTCTCAGTGTGGACGGCTCTTTATAGCATTTTTTTTTTTTTAAATTTGGCATCTCCAATCCCACCCAAATCTGGAATGCCCAATTGGTGAACTATGTACAAAGCTTGCTCGTATGCGACCCCTTGCTGCCAACTCAGGAGAGCGAAGACAGTTCACGGCTCTCCTCCAAAGCACGTGCCTGTCAGCCACTGCTTCTTATACACTCATTGGTTGAGTCTTCGCAAGTTCAGAACGAGGGCGGAGGATATCCGGACATGAACAGACTTAGAATCTTCCTGACGAGCGCCCGTCTGGCCAACAGGAGGCGCTTGAGCAACGAACAAAGCTATTTCGCTATTTCCCTTTTCCCGGCAGTCCCTTCCCAATTTGAAACCCTGTAGCGCGATGGCCAATTGTGCGCTACTCTGAAAAAGCTGCCGACCACTGCCGGTTGGTACGACCGGGGCTCAAACCCGCGACGTGATAGTCACTTCTGCACTGCAACGCAGTGCCTTAACCAAGTGAGCTGTCCGGCAGCTCTTTATAGCATTTTGTGCGTGCACTTTGAATGTCAGGAACGAAACCTAACACGGAAGTTGGCGCAGCTTGCATGCACAGCTGCTACTAATCCTGCCCTAACCGGCATCAATTCATTTTTGCTCTGCTAAGAACGTCACTTACATGCAGAGTCGCTGTTCGAATAGGCAGTCCCTTTGTAGAATCCGACCACAAAGTCGTCATTCACAAAACCGATTAAATTGTGCAATAAAACAAAAGGGTGGCAGGGAGTTAACAGAAAATCCCTGAAATGACATGAGTACATGCCAACACAGATCATTACCTTATCCTTCCGAAATAAAACATAACAAATCTTCTACCTTTAGTACTCTATATGGGACTGAAGATACACGTTGTGACGAATCCGTCTGTGGCTGAGGGGGGTGCGTCCCAATGACCGGGAAGGGCTCGCTCCTGCTCCGACGGCTCCGACGGCTCCTATGGATCGTCCAAGTGGTGAGACGAGAAGAATGCGGGGTAGGCAACCCGATCCATATACATAAAGGAGACAGGCTCGAACTTGGAGGCGGGTTGACAGTAACTTTATTAAGGCACTCGATAGCCGTGCATAACGCCTAACGAATGATCTACCGTTTTTCTACTCTCATTCTCACTCACAAGTAATCTGCACAACACCAGATCCTTATATATCATCACTTCGCATGTAAATACACGTCATCACATTGATTCCAGGGAACTTGTATCATTCAGTCACACGCGCATACCGGTTTATCATGCTCGTTACAACGTTTATGATCACACATTTCGACTGGTGGCTAGTTGATTTAGTAACAGCTTTGGATAGTAAACAAAAATGTGCAGCCCTATTTATTGATTTAGCAAAAGCGTTTGACACAGTAGACCATAATATCTTATTAAATAAGTTGTCCTCCATTGGTCTTGGTTACAGAGCATGCTCATGGTTCCAGGACTACCTCTCAAATAGAACACAAGCTATTATTTCTGGGGATGCGCAGTCTCAATTTTTAAAGGTGACAAAAGGTGTACCCCAAGGTTCCATTCTTGGTCCAATTTTATTCACAATTTATATAAATGACATTGCTCTTAATGTAACGAATGGCAAGGTTCATTTTTATTCTGACGGCACAGTGCTTTATTCCTCTGCTCCAACAAGCTTACAGGCCCTCACATATTTACAATCTGCTTTTAACCTTATACAGCATGCTCTAGCTGATCTTAAACTGGTTTTAAATACTGATAAAACAAAGTTCATGATCTTTTCAGCACAGAATGCAATTATGTCAGGTGACTCCATTTTCTCAGTGACTGGTGCTCAAATTGAGCAGGTTCAGTCTTACAAATATCTGGGTATCTGGTTGGATCATGACTTTTCTTTTAAGACGCATGTGTCCAACCTGTCCAAGAAACTTAGAATAAAAATCGGGTTTCTTTACAGAAACGGGTCCTGTTTTTCTTTGGACAATAGGAAGAGGATTGTAGAGGCAACAATATTACCCATACTTGATTACGGAGATGTCCTTTACAGGCATGCCTCTATTAGCACGTTAAGATCCTTGGATGCAAACTATCATGGCGATTAGCTTCATCACAGATGATGGTTTCGAACCCATCACTGTGCTTTATATAATTTTGTGGGGTGGTTTTCCCTTCATTTTAGAAGGAAGCTACATTGTATTTTATTTATTTATAAAGCCTTGCTAGGCAAACTTCCCTCATATCTTACTAAGCTCTTATCCATCAAAATCAGAAGTCAGCATACCAGATCACAAGAATGGTTTTTGTTAGAGGCTCCCAGGACTAGAACAAATTTGGGAGGTACCTCTTTTAGTGCATTCGCTCCTTGTATGTGGAATAATTTCCAGGATACCTTGAAGCTAGACTGCTTTATCCCCTTCGTGTCTTTCAAGAAATTAGTGTTGGATATATTGCTTCTGGAGGCCAGATGTATTTGCTTTTAGTTTATGGTAGGATTTGTTCATTTATTTTTCTCTGTCCTATGTTCTTATATGTTTATATGTGTATGTGTGTGTGTGTGTGTGTGTGTATATATATATATATATATATATATATATATATATTTTTTTATTAATTTTTATTATGTTTTATTCCAGTTTAAAACTTGTTATTCCTTTAATCTGAAATTGTTGTTTGTGACTTTTGTGTATTTTATGTGTGTTGTTTGTCTTTAACCTTCCATTGTAACTGTTTTATTGTAATCAGGGCTCCCCTGCAAAAGAGACCTCTGTCTCAGTGGGACTTCCCTGCAATAAAGGTTATCGATTGAAAGCTTATTGATAGTTTAGCAATGTTTGCCAGCTAGCGATAGCATGACAACTTGCTAGCATATCAGATACCAGCTAGCTAGATAAATCGCTGGAGACGATTATTTGACTGAGCATGAATGGGGTACTAGATGATTTCAATGACACAGCCTGACACTAAGCAAGTTCAAACGTGCTAGAACTAGATCTAGAATGAAGGATTAAGCTAACAATTTGTACTTACTTGTCCAAAAGTAACAACGCCAGGTCGCCATTGGTTGGACATCCCTCATCTTCTAGTCTTTCAGCTCTTGCCAGCGAGTGAAAGCCAGTCCAATGTTGACCCTAGTCCTGGATCTTATTTTATCACTTTCTCTTTTTCTGTTAAATGCCTCCTTTGACAACACCGTTGCCTTCTTCAGTTTCCTCGCCGATTCAGCCATTACAACCACTTCCAACTCTGCTTCATTCTACATTCACTCGCTGGTCTTGAGAGACATGGGGGAGGGGGATTGTGTGACGTATGCCGTAAAGCAGTAAGTAAGTTTGTAGTTCTTTTTGGGCCTGGGTGGCCTGGGTTCCTACCCGAAACCCGAAGTTACATAGTGCCAGTGAAGGCAATGCAGGCGCGATCGAGCCATGACAAAGGTGTCATTCAACCAATTGTGAGTTGATGTATCGCCAGAATGATCTTGGAAATATATATTTGAGAGTGAAAAAACTACATAGTGCTGCTTTAATACAGGCTTCCAGCTGCTGGAGAGTTTTGGGTCTCCTTTGACGGACTTTTAGTTTAATTATGCGCCAAATGTTCTCAATCGGTGAACGATCAGGACTGCAGGCAGCCCAGTTCAGCACACGGACTCTTCTACTACGAAGCCATGCTGTTGTAATAGCTGCAGTATTTGGTTTTGCATTGTTCTGCTGAAATACACAAGACCTTCCCTGGAATAGATGTCGTCTGGAGGGGAGCATATGTTGCTCTAAAACCTTTATATACCTTTCAGCATTCATGGTGCTTTTTAAAACATGCAAGCGTCCCACACCATATACACTTATGCATCCCCATACCATCACAGATGCTGGCTTTTGAACTGAACGCTGACAACAGGAGGGGTGGTCTCTCTCTTCTTTAGCCCGGAGGACACAACGCCCACGATTTCCAACAAGAATGTCAAATTTGGACTCGTCTGACCACAGGACACTTTGCCACTTTGCTACAGTCCATTTTAAATGAGCTTTGGCCCACAGAACACGGCGGCGCTTCTGGATCATGCTCAACAATGTCTTCCTTTTTTCATGATAGAGTTTTGGGTGGCATCTATGGATGAAATAAGCACATTTTGTGGATAAAAATGTAAAATGTCTCAGTTTCAACATTTGAAATTTTATCTCTGTTCTATTCTAAATAACATATTAGCTTGTGATCTGAAAGTCATTGCATTTTGTTCACAATTTACACTTTGTCCCAACTATTTCAGAATTGGGGTTGTAATAATACTCTGTAGTCATTTTGGAACTTAGGACACTAATTGTTGGGGTGTCAAATGGAATTTGTTCCCATTGTTCCTTGATGTAGAACTTCAGTCAGTCAACAATCCGGGGTGTTCGTTGCTGTATTTTGTGCCTCATAATCCACCACACATTTTCATTGGGAGACTGGTCTGAGCTGCAGGCAGGCCAGTCTAGTACCTGCACTCTGTCTATGTAGCGAAGCTGTAGAACTTCATGTTGAATGTGGCTTGGTGTTATCCTGCTAGAACAAGGAGGGACGTCCCTGAAAAAGACAATGTCTGGAAGGTAACGTTCACGCAGTCCATTTTAGATTAGCTCTAGCCCAGACAAGTCAGTGGTGCTTCAGGATGGTGATGATATACAGCTTCCTTTCTGCATAGTGGAGTCTGAACTTACAGTTAATGATGCCTCAATGGACTGTATTCACTGACACAGGACTCCTGAGGTGTTTACGAGCCTATGGGCAAATGTCCATTAAATGTCCATTTTGGATCTCAATGCATTGCTCTGGTTTCTCTGAATTTCCTAAATCTTTTCACTATATTATACATTGTGGTAGATGAAATCCTAAGATCCCATACACTTGCACGCTTAGAAAAGTTCTTAAACTTTCACTCTTTGCTCACAAGGCTTTTAACGAATTGACAAACCTTGAACCATCTTGTTGATAAATTACCATGCTTTATTTCACTGCTCATTTTACAGAAAATCATAATCATATCACCTGTAGCTTATTCACTTGTCTACTTGTGGAATGTTCTGAACAGGTGTTTTTCTTGGATTCTGCGACTTTCCCAGCCTTTCCATTGCCCCATCCCAGTTGTTCTAGGACTTTTGGAATCTTCAAAAACTTAGAAATTTTCCGTATTCTTCTATGTTCTGTTTTCAACTTTATGTAGATCAAAAAAGAATTTACAAATCCATTCATTCTTCTTTTTAATTTGCATTTTGAAGAACATCCCAATTCTTGTGGAATTGAGGTTTTATTTCAATAAAATTATTAGTTATTGCTTTGGCCACAATTTTCTAAAACAAAACATTCAACCCTTCAGGCTTTTTAGGTCTTTCATCTGATGAGCACTTGAGTCCATAAGTACTACTGTCTGTCATGTTCATACGAAAATGAAATTAAAATGTTCCTCTCCGATGGAATGGGCGACATTTGAGTGAAACAAAACCCATGACCATTTAGGTCCATCAGATGTCGCTGTTGTTCAACTAAATGGTGCATTCGGTTGCAACTGGAGCTCGTCCAACCGTGTCAGAACACCCAAGTGCCATCTCCGGTTATTCTTAAACATGATTTTAAAATACAAACATTACTAAATCCTCTAAAACTATTCCGTTTATACAGTTTTTACTCGGGTTTGTCTAAATTATGTCCGGGGGAAAATAAACTCTTTCCACGTGTCTTTGTTGACTCTCCCGCGTTATGTAATGCATGTAATATGCGAGGCAAGAACAAAGTTTCTTCTCATGCGAGCGAAAAGAGGTAAATACTTTTTCACCCCTAGTCTTTGTAAGCATAAAAAAAATCTGAGTTATTGCAACCCCAAATTATAAAAAAAGGTGGTATGTTAAATTAAAATTAAAACTGAAAACAGTGATTTGTAAATTATCGTTGATTCGTATTACTTTGACAACAATAAAACGGCACATTATTTGATGTTTCGCCATGAATTTATTGATTTTTCAAAATGAACCCTTAATTTAATTTTGATCATTGCAGCACATTTTTAAAAGTCAAGGCAGGAAAGTATTTAGCACTTAGTAATGTTTTCAATCCTTTTCACAACCCTAAATAAATGTTTAATGACTTAAGACACCAAGTAATTAAGTGTTTCAGGTGTAATTTGATCTCATTCTTCTTGCAACCTTGTCTTAAAGCGTGTGACAGTACAGGGTCTTCATTGTGGCAATTTTTTATTTCCAAATGTTCCACAGATTTCCTATTCGGGACAAGTCAGGACTGCAACCAGTCCAATCCAGCATCTGCACACTGTTTTTAGGCAGCCATACCTTTACAATTCATGCAGAATGTTGTTTTGCATTACCTTGCAGAAATATGCATGGACGTCTCTTGAAAAGCTATCATTTCGAAGGCAGCATATTTTCCTCCAAAATCTGCATACATATCAGTATTAATGGTGCCTCCACAAAGAAGTACAAGTTATCCTTGCCAAGGGCGCCGACACAACCCCATAACATGTCAGACTGTGGCTATCGGACTTGCTGCTTGTAACAGTCTGGATGGTCTTTTCCTGCTATGGCCTGGAGTACAAGGTGTCAATTTCTTCCAAAAAAGAACTGCAATATTGATTTGTCTGACCATTATACACATTACTGCTATGTGATGGTGCATCATAGAAGCATCCAAGGCCGGGGCAGTTGATGACACTTCTGGGCAGTTAACATAAGGCTTCCTTTTTGCAGAGTAAAGTTTTAACAGGCATTTGTGGGTGTAAGTACACATTGTTGTACTTGACAAAGGTTTGCCTCAGTGATCTAGATGCCATGTGGCTTTATCGCAAATAAATAAATGACAGTTCTTGATGCAGTTTCATTTGAGGGATCACAGATCACAGGTATTCAGCTTAGGCTTGTGCCCGTGCCCTTCATGCACAAGAATTTCTCAGGATTCCTTGAATGTTATAATCATGTTGTGCACCACAGAGGGTGAAATGTCCAAATGCCCTCCTATCATTCCATGAGGAACATTGTCTTAAAACCTTTCAATATATTTCTCCCGCAGTTGCAGGTGAACTGGTGATTTGCGGCCCATCTTTTGATCCTGAAGGACTAGGCTGTTCCAAGGTGCTGCTTTTCTACCAAATCATGAAGCACATGCTGACATCAGTTGTTCCAAATCACATCGTCATTCAATTTTTTCATCTCATCATTAGTCCTAAATCTCCCCATCCCAACTTTTTTTGGAATGTTTTGTTGGCCTAAATGGCAGCAATGGATGCATACTTAAAACCGAAATCATGTTCACCAGACAAAACGTTGAATCCCTTGTCTTCATACTGTGCGCAATGAAATACAAGTCAAAGTAAATTTAAAAATCATTGTTTTCTGTTTTTATGAGCATTTGCCACACCTTCCCAACTTTTTTTTGAGCTGGGGTTTCATAACAATACAAAAACAAATATCAAATAGATAAACTTTTGGAAAAAATTTTAACAATATTTTTTGTTAATGTGGATGTGCGCGTCTGTGCTTGTGTAATCTCCACATGCACGCAATTGCGTTTAAAAACGAGCCCCCTGTCTCCAGTTTAGGGGTTCAGTTGCACCAGGGCTGGGCTTTGATTTTGGTTTTCTCAACACGTCTCCCCGGAATGGCACAGACCGTTTTCTTCTTTCTTTCTTTCGTTCTATTCTTCCCTTTCTTCTCCTCATTCTAAGCTCTGGCGGGGGAAAGGGGCCCGCGCTGCCTGAATCATGTTATAAATGTTCTGTATGTTCTTTCCACTGTGTGGACGGTCGTGGAGGTGGTTAATCCTGGACTGGATTGCAGGGGTTCGGAGCGGACTGGACAGGATCAGTTAGCACACGGGATCGAGGGGCTGGCCCATTGGGAGGCTGGACTGGAGTTGGGTCTGCCTCTAAACCCACCTTCTAATGCCCAACCCCCCCTTTCACCAGTCCAGCGCACACACTCGCTCGCTCTCTCTCTCCTTCTCTCAGTTGCTCTCTTTCCATCTTGCCATTCGTTCCAAAAGGCTGCATCCCTCTCTCCGTCTCTCCTCCGCAGCCGAGACACGCTGCTCTGTCTCAATTCCATTTTCTTTTTTTTTTTTGCTCCTTGAGTTCTTTTTTTGAAAAGCTGAGAAGGGTTACAGGTTTTGTGAGCGTTAAGCGTTTGTAAGGCTGTGTGTGTGTCTGTGTGTGCACATGTGTTTGAGTGCTTGTGTGAGTGTGTGCGTGCGCCTGTGTTGAGTCCGGCTCTTAGTCCTCGGCGCAGCAGAAGTTTGGTTTTCCTGGACGTGCGAAGCGGAGGGAAGGAAGGCACTCGGACACGCTCTGCCCCGACCACAGAAAAGCCGCCGTGACCGCCACCATGACCAGAGTCCCTCTGCTGATACTCCTCGCTCTCGCCGGGCCGTTCTGCACTGTGGCGCACGCAAGTAAGTGAGACAAACACTGTCTCACACACACACACACACCCTCACACTACCTTCTCACACTTGACCTCCATGATTCTTTGTTTTAGATTTTCAGCCGGGATTAGTCGGCTCTTCATCCCAAGCTTTGGTCTTTTAGCTCATTTTATCTCCTCTAGTTTGATGACTCTTTTTATTCTTTCGACTTTTGTTGGGAAGCACTCTCTTCCCCCCAGATTTCTACTCTGACTTCAATATCTGTGGCACTTTGAGTCTGGAACATTGTGTACATTTGCTTTAAAAATGTTTTAAAGGAGTTTTTTGCTGTTTGTACTAAATTATATTTGCAACTAATACTTGTAGGTCATTGATTTAAAAAACAAAAACTGGGAGAAAAAAATCTCCATGGTGCCTGGATGCTAACAATCTGGTCAGGAATAGAAAGCGGTGTAATCGTGATGTAACCACCAGCACAAAGTACATGAGATTCTCCCCCCCCTTCTCCCCCTTTCTCCCCCAACTCCCGAATGTGTCGAGGGGTTGTCTGATAAGGAGACGTGCTTCGTTTTCCCAACACCTTTGCTTTGTGTAGGAAGAATATGCCCCTGGAGTGTTAGAGTGAGACTCGGGTTGGAAATGTGAACGTTTGTGTGAAAGGTGACCCTTAGCCCAGGCCGTTGGGCAAAGGAAGCCTTGGTCGGGCACAGGTCTGAAAATTCTTTGTGTGTGTATTTCATTAATAGAGGGATCTCCTTTTATAGAGTGTTATTGGGGCAGGCGGAGACATTGAGAGAGAGACACAGAGAGAGAGAGACAAAGAGATGAGTGAGAAAGAGAGACGGAGAGAATGAGAGAAAGAGAGGAGAGAGGGAGAAAAAGTAAGGTGGTGGGGGATAGACGAAGAGAAGGAACAGGAGGGGAGAGACTGAAATGGAGAGGAAGGGAGAGACTGCGAGACAGAGTGGGAGAAAAGAGGAGGATTGGGGTAGAGAAAGAGAGGGAGAGGGAAAGTGAGATTTGGAGAGAGAGAGAGAGAGAGAGGGCACACAGTGAAGTGTGAAGCGGTGCAGTCTGTCTCAGACACGCCCGCCCTCGCCTTCTGTTGTCTGGACCCCGTCCCTCCACCTCGCGGCGTTTAACCATCTTTGGCGCCATGACGATCTTCGCACGTGCTGCCTGGTATTGGAGCTTGGGGCTTGGATGTGTGCATGGTCGGGTCTGTCCGTGTGTGTGTGTGTGTGTGTATGAGAGAGAGAGGGAGAGAGAGAAAAGTTCGTATGTACATGTGTTTGTGTGAGAGAGAGAGAGGGAAAAAAGTTTGTATGTGTGTGTGAGAGAGATAGAAAGTTTGTGCGTATGCATGTCTGTGTGTTAAGGGATGTATATTTGTAGCTGGGTGGGGGCGGATTGTGGGGCTATTTTTATGTTCGCAACCTTTACTGAAACAGACCCTCGGGGACCTTACTGTTGAGGGAGATATTCCCCATCCTAATCACCGCGTACACACACCCACTCACACACACACACTCTCTGTCACACACACACATACCCACGCACACTCACATTCTCTATCACACACACACACACACACACACACACACACACACACACACACATACTCCCCCTCTCGCTAAGACACACACATACTCTCCCCCTCTTGCTAAGACACACACAAACTCTTTCTTTCTCTCTGACACACACACACACACACGGGCACTCGCAGCCCTTGCCCGCTCTCCTCCCTGCCCTTGGCCCAGGCACACATGTTAATAACATGCTTTGTGTGTCCACCCCCAGCCCTGCTCCGCCCACTCACTCTCCCTGCACTGGAGGAGACGGGCAGTTCCAGCACCTAGGCCACTGCTAATTAACTCTCCTTATTTATGACGGGGTTTAAATAGGCACTGCTACAAACACCCACACTCTCTCACACACACACTCACCTTCTTGCGTGTCCTTCTCAGGAGAACAAAGCCAGCCTCAGAACTGAAGGGGCTTTCCGCCAAATTCGCTTTTCTGCTTTTGCCGGTGACAGGAGTATTCTGCCTCTGCTGGATAAACTTTAGCCATCACACACCCCAACCGTCCCCAACCACCCACACACACACACACACACACTTTGGTTCACATCTGGTTGTGGGGAACATGGAAAACCCATGTGAGCTGAGGGGCTCTTCTCCAGCCTGTCCAGGATTGAGGGGTTCTTGGGGAGTCTTGAAGGGGGTGGGGTTCAGCATAGCTGCAGGGCTGATAACACCTTGTAAAACATTAGAGAGTCTTTGCACTGCTAATAAAGCCTCTCTAGCAAGTGCTTCAGTTCTTTAATGAGAGTAAAAATCTTATTTTTCCCCCTGAAGTGGAACAGGTTTGCTTGTTAAGTTAAATTGTATCACATTGGCCATCTTTACTTATCTTGAAATGAGTAAAATTTCCTCTGTGGCCATCTTTTTGTCTTATTTAGCCAAGTACCAGAGGTATGATTTTACATGTTGAAGTCTACATATGAGAATAGCCTGGGCTGGTAACACTTTAGTTGGGGAAAGGAGGGGTAAAAAAGTGTGCACTTACAAATCCTTACATAACGCCATGTTTGTGATTCCTGTTATACACCTAGCCTGCTCTCCAGCGCTGTTTGTCAATAGCTGCGTTGTATGAGATGACGTTGAAGCTCCGTTACCGCTCTATGGTGTAAAACCCGCGATGGAAATGGCAGGCAAGTGAAATTCAGGGGTGGAAAGGAAAAGTTGTGCCTCGTGTTTGTTACACCAGTTAGCTCAGCGAGATCATTGCAATAATTCGTTCTGCCTTCTGGCGGAAGAAGTGAGTTTATCAGCAAATCCTGGTGGTTGGGCCAAAATACTGGAGCGGAGTTTTATTTTTTGATCCTGACAGCAGGGGAAAGGGGTGGGAACAGAGTGGTTTAGATGCATTGTTGTCTTCAGTCACTTTTATTGTTTGGAGGGAGGTGGATGTGACTGATTTCTACAGCCCCCCACCTCAAAAGAAAACTGGGGATATTGTTCGCAGGGGCCAAACAAAGAATGCAGAGTCTGATAAAATGGTCAGAATATTTCGGCTCGGCCTGAGATGGCGTGTGGCGTGATATCTGTACCTCTGCGGGGTCATGGCACTGGTGCGGGGGTGAGGATGGGGAGGTGGATACGGGGACGGGACAGCGGTGTTCCTCTCCGCCGCGCTGAAAACATTCCAGGCAGCCGGAATCTCCCTTGAAGAACTGCAGATGTGGCTCATCTTATCAACACCCCCACCCCCACCCACCCACCCTCCTCCACCACTACCACCTCCCCCAAAAAGAGGGATTTAAGGCACAGAGATTGTACGAGTGATTGATGGACTGAAAATCCATGCTGCAAAAAATGGAAAACAAGTCATCCTCAATCAGTATTAGCCATATATTTACACTTAAATCAAATTTCTATTACCTTTTTTGGTTTATTAGACTACAAAGAATCATCAAAGGGCTGAACATGACGCATTTTATTGTGTTTTAAGATTTGAAATGGAGTAAAAAAATGTCAGTTGTCAAGCTCATGGTCACATAGAACAATTAGGGTAAGATTGATTTTTGACTTGATTGTTTGGTCTCATAACCAGTCAACAGCCCTTGCCAATAATTTTTTTGGAGGAGTTCACCATCTCTTGCGGGTTCTTCCCAACCTGTCTGTCCGTCTGTCTGCATGTTTGTCTGTCAGGAATAAACCTTGAGGCAGTGGCCTCATGAAAACAACAGTCTGCCATCTTCAGCTCCGTCCTTCATTTCACTTCCCCTCCTTTTTCATTAGTAACAGCTTTGTGGGAATAGCGCGTTTATGGGAGAACTCGTTAAGTGCCAGGGCTAGGGATTTGAATGGCCCCAGGTGATTTTTTTTTTTTTGAGATGGTGACACACACACACAGCGGTCATTAAGATTGTGTCAGAGGCCTATTTTGGTAAAGGGGAATGAAGGATTTTTGAAGTGAGGGAATGAGGGATGTATGAGTACGTTAGAGGAAGAGAAGAGGAAAGGACTGGTGCATTACTCACAGGAAATACACCGGGCCCCTCTCTGTGCCTCTCCATCTCTCCAGCCCGGCATTTTGCTCCCGTCCTCCCGGATTCACATATCACATTCGCTAGCCGTTATCGCGAGTTGCGAGCCTTCATATGGATATGGAGAGGGGCGGGGTGCCTCAACCGGGAGAGCGAGTGCAAGGGGGAGCGACAATTTCGTCTCATGCTCCCAATCCACAGCTGTAGGAGCCGGCGTGAACGGGAAGGAAACGGTACTTAGGGAAAATTGTGGGAGTCGGGGACATAATGAAACAATTGTTACTGAAGTTGTGCAGAAAAACAAGGTGACATTAAAGTGAAGAGCATGGAGCACGTCTCTCTCTCTCTCTCTCTCTCTCTCTCTCTCTCACTCTCTTACTCTCTCTAATGTATGTGCGGGCACTCTGTCTCCAGACATTCCAGACTAACGGCGAGCAGCGTGGCGGCAGTTTAACCCCCTCACTCCCACCGCTCCTCAAAATATTTACTCTGCGCGGGTCGCTAATGAAAAACCGAGAGCCATCAGCGGGCGTCGGAGAGGAGGGACGGCTGGCACGCGGGCCCATTTTTAGCACCGTAAACAATCCTCCATTCAGTGCTGCTGAGAACAATTACAATCACAAAAGAATTCAGTCCAGTTCTAAATATTATCAGATATTTCTGAAGGCTTAACCCTTCCGTGTTTTTTCTTATTTTTTATTATATATATATATATATATATATATATATTTTTTATTTCTGGTTACTTGTTCTCTCTTTGCTGTAGCAGCCATTTTAGTGCACAGTTTATTTATTATTCAGCTTTCCCACCAGGAGAGCTGAGGGTTTTCTCCAGAGGTCATACTTTGGCTCAGAGGGGTTGCATGTATCTGCGCGACATGTCACTGCACCTCTCATGTATGACATGCTGTTCGAACTTGTGAACGACGAAAATGTTTTTCTTTCTTCTGGACCTGGGCAACTCCCAACAATGACAACACGTCATTTTGTTTTTATTTGATAAGCAATCCTATCCCAAGGGAAGACTATTTCTCCCTCAAAGACTTAAGGTTTTTCCTGCATTTCTGTCTTGCTTTGCTTGTAAGTCACGCCACAGTTCTGCAAAGTTGAAATGAAAATCATGGCCTTTGTTTGATTTCTACAATAAGCGTTTTTAACTGAAAATATTGCCCCTCCATGTCAAACATATATTCATGTCCACGTTCTTTTGGCCTTCAGTCAAACCTGGCTTACACGTTATTATTCACTTCACTGTTAATAGTAAATTTGTTTGGTTGGTGTCCTTCATCCAGAAAAGGCTTGATGAAACGAGAAAAGTATTGGAAAACAATGCTCATGGGAAGGATGTTTCTTGGCTTAAATTTTACAGACGTGATCCAGAAACCTGTTTTCTGGATTTTTAATGAATGTTTGATCGGCTGACATCCTGCCACATGGTGAAAAGCTGCTTTGTGCTCCAGGGAAGAAATCGGTCCTCTTCGTGGTGTTCTTTGAAAACTGGAACTAGAGACTGAATTTATTTCTTGGGTTATTTAAATATTGTTATTTCTATTGCTTTTTTATTGTTTTAGCAGATCAAATAAAAGTTCCAGTTGAGTGAACATATGAACTCATTTCATGATTTACCAGTAGTAAGTTAGAACATTTCACGTGTCAAGCTCATCCTTACTTTATGCAAGCAAGTATTTTCCACTTGAGTAAGAACAAAGATAAATGGACAAACTCTTAGTACAACTGTTTTGATTAATGTTCACTATCTCTTGGAAAGAGGCCTTTCCTCAACAATTTGTTTATCTGTCCGTCTGTCTGTCTGTAACGCTTCCATGCAATGATGTCTTACTGAATGCTGCTTCTGACGAAGCTCTAAAGTTATAAATCTCGTGCTTTTCTCCTTCCTCCCATGGTGATGTCACCCACTAGGAATTAAGTTTGGTTCTTTGGGCGTGGCCCCTGGCCCTCAGGCCCACCCCCGGGGATGGCGATTTGCAGAAGCAAAGCCAGCACCCTGGAGAGCCTGCTAAGTCAAACTGGGCACTGGGAGGGGGGCGTAAGAGACGTAGGGCGCGAACAGGAAATGAGCCGAGCTTGATGGCACGCCTAGGCGAAGAGGCAGGCCGGGCAGGGTCAGTGTTGGGTGAATGTTTGGGTGGCGTCTGGGTTGGATAAGAGGTATGGCTCCACCCTTAGAGCGCTGTGGCTTTGTGATATCATGCAGCCAGGTCAGCATCTTCTAATTCCTTCAGCCTTAAGTTTGGTGAAAAAAGGGGGGGGAGTGCGGTGCAAAAATCCGCATCTCTGCCTCTGTAGGGTAACTGAAATTCGCCTCTCCAAAGGAAACAGTCCCTGGATAGACACTCTGCCAGGTATGACCGGAGAGTTTTGGAATGCCTGGTGGCGGTTGGCTTTTTTTTCCAGTTTTTAAACACTGGGTTTGGTTGTTCTTGTGTCGGGCAGTAAAGGCTTTCTTACTGCCTTATGTTTCAGATGAACCTCAGATTTCTGCTGAAGAAGTTCATCAGAAAAGGTTTCGCTTCTCTCCAGAGCTGAAGGGAAAACCTGGACAACAAAACCGTGTATTTGTAATTTTGACCAAAAATCAGTTGTGTAAAGACTGTCACAAAAAAGTGGTTACTACAAAAATGTACTCAAATGGCAACAATGGCTGTTCTAGGATAACTTTCAGAGAATCTAATTTAATCCAAATTTATGTATAAAGCTCATTTAAAAATAAAAACAGTTGACCAAAGTGCTGTGAAATCAAAAAGGCGACTCTCACACTGCGTTAAAGCAAAGAAATAAAGATTCATTTTATGACTGGATTAAAAAACAAATGGTGTCAGGGCCAGCCTCACATGCAGGGGCAACTCATTCCAGAGTTTGGGGGCTCCTACTGCAAAGGCTTGATCTCCGGTCTGCTTCAGGCTTCATTTTGGGACAACCAGGAGCAACTAATCAGTGGACCTGATTCACCTTGATGGTAGTTGTGGTTGCAATAGGTCAGAGAAATGGATTGGAGCTCGTCCATTTGATGATTTGTTGGTAAACAATAAAATTTTAAAATCAATCTTAAGACCAACAGGGAGCCAGTGAAGGGAGGCCAGTAAGGGGGGGACAATATGTACTCTCGCTTGCATTTTCCCATTGTAAGATACCTGCTGTGTTCCAGACGAACTGCAAGAGTGAGGGAGGCCTGGCTAATGCTGATATAGAGGGCATTATGAGTCAGGAGGAGATAAAAGCATGAATAGCCCTTTCAAAATCATTTAATAATGAGGAGGAATTGACTTTCGATGAATGCCTCATAGGTGGAAAAGCTGGATTTGATCAGAGTTTCTGTTCGTCCAACTTAAAATCACATTCAATCGTCACACATAGATTTTTTTTCAATGGTTCCAGGAAACCCATATCCTTATGACGGGCATCACGGTCACCGCTGTGTAGAAATATCAGGACTTTAGTTTTACTTTCGTTAAAATTAAAAAAAAATTCAGGCCATCCAAGTTTTGATGTCCCCGACAGTCCTGTTTGCATCTATTTGTTTCAACAGCAGGTAACTTTTTGTGTCATGTCCATAACAGTGGGACAATATGCCATATTTTTTTAAATATAAACCCTCAGGGGAGCATAAAAAGGAAAAAAGGATTGGCCTTAAAATAGAACCCTGAGGGACTCCACAAGGGAAAGATACTGAGAACCAGATGGAGTCACCAAGGCTGACAGAAAAACTTCTGCCAGGCAAGTAAGACCTGAATTACTCCAGAGCAGAACCCTTAATACTAATAAATAACTATCTTAAGATGAGCATACTGTGGTGAGATCGAAAAGCATAAAAATGGTGTAATCCCCAGAGTCAGTAGCTAAAAGGTTACTGAAGTTACCGTCCTTAATAGGCAGACAGGAAAATAGTCGTGCAACAATAGGTGAAGAGGATTTCAAAGTACCGATTTAGAGCTGTGAAAGCCTTTAAAACCAGACTGAACCACCTCAGGAAAGTAATTTATGTCTAAAAACAGAGTAAAAATTCCTTAAAATTTTTTTATTGAATGAAAGTTTAGAATATGTTCTAAAATCAGAGAGGACTGAGGTGACTTCTGCAAGTGTTTGGACAGTGACTCACAAGGCTGTAATTTCTACACGGTTCACTTCATATGGATAGACTACTGTATATGTCACCTCCTGCTGGCTGTTATCATGGCAGTGATGGCATAAAAGAATAATAAAAATGCCTTGTCTACTCTCAAGGCTTGCCAAACAATAGCCTCAGGGGTGAAAGTAAGCCGGAATGCAGCGGTACGCCGTACTGGGAAGAGATATACAGTCCTCTACAGCCGGTACGCAGGGGTACGCCTCGGAAGAGCAACTTCCACCCCTGCACACAACGCGAGCCCTTTCAATTTTCAAGCGAATTTCTCCAAAATAAATGTAAATATGATGAATACATGAAAACAATGGCGTAGAATTGTGTATGGACCGTATACCAATCTCAAACGATGGCTGAAATGTCCACACCAATATTAAGGTTGAAGGAAAAAAAAATGCGCCTCATGCGGCACACAAAGGGTTAAATCCTTTCCCACTTCGGCACCGCCTCCCAAATACGTCTTTGAGACCGGTCTGTTTTTTGATTGGCTTAGTTCCCTGTAGGCTGTTTCGCTTGCAGGTTTCGCCAGTGTTGACGGTGCACTCTGAAAACTTGCTAGCTACCTTAGTTAGTTTTTACCGGAAAATAATGCCAACGAATGTTAATTAAACATGTTCGCTAGTTTCAACTCGCGAACTAAACCTGGTTTCTGTCACATGTTGGTTAGTAATGGGGTTGCTAGCAGTAGTAAATATAAACCAGGTGGATAAGTCAAATTATGACGAGAATTTCAGTGTAGAAATCCCGCGAAGGTGCCATTATTAATAAATTATATGCAGGAACCACAGCAGCAAGCAAGGGAAACAGAGCAAGCTAATGAGGATACAGGTGTATCAGGGCTTCAGGTGAGGTCATAATTATGCCTTGTTCTGTGGAATTACAGGGAAAGTTAGTCTCATGGTGTTCAGCAAATATAACCTTTGAAAGACAACATGTCCCAACCAACTTTGGCTCAGCCGGGGAAATGAAAGAAACACGTAATCGTAAATATAACATGATCCAGTCCGATTAACGCTCGGTTTGCGCCTCGTCCAATTCATAGTCGATGGTCCATTTTGAAGTGTTTATCGCGGCTGCAATCGCGTTACCGCACATAAAGATGCTTAATAGAGAGGATTACGAGCTGACTTGCTAACGTAATTACATATCCACTCACTTGGTATCAATGTCCACGTTACTAGATCTAAGCGGGTTACATGAGTGCGCTGAGATGGTTTGCAGCTGTCAGGTAAGGTTGTGGCTAGTATGTATGTGGCATCTTTGTATGAAAATTATGGAGGTACGTTGCGTAGCATTATAAAAAAATAAATAAAAAAAAACGGAGAAATACTCATTCGGATAGTCTCTGAATACAGTGAAGGCAGTATCTGCACTCAAATTTACAAAATTTTCCAGCTCGCGCGCTTCGCACGATCGCATCACATACGTATCCCTACCAATTCTCACATTAAACCTATGCCCTTGCATTAAAATCATCAACAGAATGTGCCGCCCGTGACGTGTTGAAGTAGATTTTAGTGCGCTGGACAAACGTTATCATTTGTAGTAGGCTACTCGCTTACCGTGATATGATGCAACTTGTAGGCAGTCTACACTCTGCATTGTAGCGTTAATCCAATGGTTGTGACTCGAGTGCTGTGAATTTTTGCAGACAGCAGTGAGCAGTCTGCAAAAATCCCCAAGTAATAAATTGTGAGGTTTCACGATTAACAATCTAAATCATGAATGACTCTCTGTCATGCGAGCGAGTAGTCCACCACTCATTTCCGCAAACAAACACATGCGGAAAGTGGGAACACTCAATGCGTTTTTTTGATTGGATGCTGGTTGCCTAGGTGATGCAAGGCTGGGTGCTGGGGGTCGCGTGCATCCTTTTGACAGGAACGGTAAAAACACAACTTGCTCAAAATGCAAAAGAAAAAATTGATTATATGTTTAAAAGAAAGAGAGATGATAAAACGGTGGCAGTTGAGGAACAGATGGAGGAAGATGCAGAAGAACAACATGGAGCAGGTAGGCTATGCAGACAGACCAGAGATGGGCAGCTGACAGTGCACCAAATTTAAGAATCTCGAAGTCAGAAAAGAACAGTCTTTAATATCTTTAATATGAAATAAAATTTTTTTTGAGTAGTACAGTTCCTGCAAGAATCTAATCTTTCTTTCACCCCTGAATAGCCTACTATGGTCGTGCTACTTAAATCACATTTTTTTCATTTTGCAGATATTTTTCATTTTTGTATTGGCCTTGACATGACCTGGCTGGAGGTTTTGAACAGAGGAGAGTGTGATGACAGTTGCTTGTGTTCCAGTGCCAACACGAGTGGAGTGAAAGGTTGTGGCAGTTCTCGGGGCCCACAGTTGGCGTGAAATCTGTTCTGAGCCGAGTGGCTCAACAGGCTGGTGTTGAACCCCAGTTTCAGAAGCATAAAAGAACTATTGCTACTCCCCCTGAATGGGATGTTAGTCCATTGCAGGTTACTCCCCACCCCCCCCAGCTCTTTGTCTGGTTTCCCTGCCAATTTGCTGGTACCCAATTATACACCTGGGTGGAGTGAGGCAGTGTGGGAGTGAAGTGTTTTGCCACAGAACACACTGCAAAAGCCATAGGAATAACTCGAATTCAGGACCTTTTGGTCCCGAGTCAAGCACATTAAACCACTGTGCTACCGCATTCCCACTCCCAAAATGCCCATTTTTATGAGATTAAATATGTTCATCATAAGGATGAGATAAAATCCATATATTGTGATGGACACTGTATATTAGTTATTGAAGGGTTTGATTCCTTTGCTTTTAATAAGTTTGTATTTTAAGTACTGTGATTGGTTGTCGACACCTTTCGCTTGATCTGCTCTACCGGAGTCGATATTTCTGGCGCATTAAGAGGAGCTGGGGAAGTTTGAGCTGACGAGATTGAGCAAAGATATGGTTTAGACCGTGAATATAGATAGAACACATACTTGATAAAATGGAAAAGACGATCGTCATTGACAAAGGCTCTTCCCTCGGAACTAGGCCCAGGAGTTGGTCTCTGGGGCTCAACACTATGGTTGCCCACTGCACCTAAGTAACTCAGATGATTCACGTGCAGCCATTGTTATATTATGTCAATAAAGGCATATATTAAGTTGTCTTTTCCCTCAGGCACCCTGGTGCCTGCCTCAGCCTTGGAGGATACTGCAGTGACGGAGGCCTCCATCGACATCGATCACACAGTTGCAGCCCAGGTGGAAGAGGCTACTGCCGCGGCACCCGTCGATGCCCAGGAACACACTGACGCTGATGTACCTGCGGAATCTGAGGAACCTGCAGAAGCTAAGATACCTGCGGAAGCTGATGCCACAGAGGCCCCGGCAGAGGCCCTCCCGCCCCTTGCAACAGATGCCCCAACACCTGCAGCCGAGGAACCTGAGGCCACCGAGGCTGCCGCTGAGGACCCAGCTGAGGTGCCAGCAGAGGTGCCCGCCGAGGCCCCCGCGGAGGTGCCTGCAGTGCCTGAGGCCACCGAAGCCCCAGCCATTCAGCCCCCTGCGCCAGTGGAAACGGCCCCACCTGTGGTGACTGCACCGCCCGTCGTCGCTACTGAGGCAGCCGCTGCGCCAGCCCAGGCAGAAGAAACCGCTGTGGAGCCGACTGTGGAAGTGGAGGGCCCTGAGGGTAAGGGAATCCATAGAGCACCACACTTACTGCTCATACCCCTTTTAGAGCTACACACATACTGCTCAAACTCCCCATCAAGATTCACACTTAATGCTCATACTCCCCATAGAGCTCCACACTAACCACTCATACTCCCCATTCAGATCCTCACTTTCTGCTCATACTCTCCATAGAGCTTTTCAATTACTGCTTGTACTCCCCATAGAGCGCCACATTTACTGCTCATACTTCTCCTATAGGTCCACATTTACTGCTCATACTGCCCACTGAGCTCCACACTTAATGTTCATACTCTCTATGAAGCTTTACACTTAGTGCTCATTCTCCCCATTGAGCTCCACACTTAATGCTCATACTCCCCATAATGCTCCACGCCTCCTGCTCATACCTCTCATGGAGCTTCACATTCACTGCTCATACTTCCCATTGAGCTCCACACTTACTGCTCATATTCCCATAGAGCCCTACATTTACTGCCTATACTCCCCAAAGAGCTCCACATTTACAGCTCATACTCCCCATATAGCTCCACACTCACCGCTCTTACTCCTCATAGAGCTTTACACTTACTGCTCATATTTCCTATTGAGCTCAATATTTACTCGCCATATTTCCCACATAGAGCTCCCCATTTACTACTCGTAACTCCCCATAGAGCTCCTCACTTACTTCTCATACTTCCCATAGAGCTCCACATTAACTGCTCATACTCCCAAATGAGCTCTACACTTACTGCTCATGCTCCCAATAGAGCTTCACACTTAAAACTTATACTCCCTACTCTTACTGCTCATTCTCAGTGCTGTTAGTGGATCGAGCTGCGGTCTGTCTCATCACCAGCAAGTAATCTGTGTTAGAGATCAATGCTGTCATCTGACTCCATTTGATCACTACAGCATAATGTCTTTTAGTCATCGGTGCTGCAGTTTGCTTCTGAGTACTGGAGTTTCGTGAGTTTTAGAGGTTAGCATTGCTGTCTGATTGCTGTCTTTTATCATTGGAGTGAAATGTGTGTCAGTGGTCAGTGTTGTCTTCTGTACCTAATTATGTGTTACTTTGCAGTTCTGTGGTCTGTCTTTTTTTGCTATTGTATCATGCGGATCAATGGCCAATACAGTAGTGTAATTGTCTTATCACTGGAGTGGGTATATGTGTTAGTGGTCAGTGCTGTCGTCTGTCCCTTATTACTGATGTATCGCGTGCGTCAGTGGTCAGTGCTGTGTTCTATCTTATCATCAGAGTTTATGTGCTTGTCGGTGGTCAGTGCTCTGGTCTATCTGTTATCACAGGATGATAATGTGTGTTTGTGGTCAGTGCTGTGGTCTGGCTGTCTTTTTACTAGAATGTAATAATATGTTGACAGTCAGTGCTGCAGTTTGTCTTTTAGCACTGGAACATAATATGTTTCAGTGGTTAGTACAGCAGTCTGATTAAGGTTTTTGATCCCTGCAGTGTGATGTGTGTCAGTGGTCAGTGTTGTCACTTGTCTCTAATTACTGGTGGATAATGCCTGTCAATTGTCAGTTCTGCAGTCTCTCTTATAATGTGTGTCAATGGCCAATGCAGTGGTGTTAATGTCTTCTCACCAGAGTGTGTATGTGTTGCTGGTCAGTGCTGTAGTCTGTCCCTTGTTACTGGTGTATCATGTGTGTCAGAGGTGAGTGCTGTGTTCTTACTCACCACTGGAGTGTTTGTGCTTGTCAGTCATCAGTCTGTGGTCTGTCTCTTATTATGGGAGTATAATATGTGTTTGTGATCAGTGCTGTGGTTTGACTGTCTTATCACTGGATTATAATGTTTGTTTGCAGTCAGTGCTGTGGTCTGTCTCTTGGCACAGGGTTGTTATGTGTTTCAGTGGTCAGTGTGTCTTATCACCGAAGTGTAATACCTGTTAGTGGTCTGTGCTGTGGTCTGACTATCTCATCACTGGAGTGTAAAGTGAGTTAATGGGCAGTGTTGTCATCAGTGTCTAATCGCTGGAGTGTTATATGTTTCAGGTCAGTGCTGAGGTCTGTCATTTATCACTGGAGTTAAATGTGTGTTGGCGGTCAGTGCTGATCTGACTGTCTCTTATCACTGCAGCGTAATGCATGTTACTGGCCAGTGCTGCAGTCCAACTCCCGTCAGTAGTGTATAATGTTTGTCAGTGGTCAGTGTTGCGGTCTGTCTCGTCACCGGAGGGTAATGTGACTTAGTACATTTGAATGATATCACTTATCACTGGAATGTAATGTGTGTAAGAGGTCAGTACTGTGGTCTGACTGTCATCACTGGAGTGTAATGTATGCGAGTGGTCAGTGCTGTGGTCTGACTGTATCTCATCACCGGAGTGTAATGTGTGAAAAAGGTAAGTACTGTTGTCTGATATCACTTATCACTGGAATATAATGTGCGTTATTGGTCAGTGGTAGTCTAATATTGCTTATCACTGGAGTGTAATGTGTGCTTAGAGGTCAGTACTGTGGTCAGTCTGTAATCATTGGAGTGCAGCGTGTCTTAGTGGTCAGTTCTGTGGTCTGACTGTGTGTCTGTGTGCTCCACTGTAGGCATGAGCTCAGGTCAGGTGGTGGGCATTGTGATTGGTGCTCTTCTGGCTCTGATCGTCCTCATTGTCGTGGTGGTGGCCGTGTACAGGAGGATGGGCCGATATTCGTAAGTACCCCCCCTTACCCTTTGTGCAAGACTATGTACTCTATAGGGACAACTTTCCGTAGATCAAGAAAAATGTGCGCATGGCTAGGACAATGTTGAATTTGCTGAGGGTGTATGTACTGTAATTTAGTGCGGTAAAAAAAAAAAAGCTTAACTATCCCAGGAGACCAGATGTGCTGCTTGCTCTCTCTCTCTCTCTCTCTCTCTCTCTCTCTATCACTCCATTATGTGCCAGCACTGCCCATATCACCACACAGCCCCTCCCTAATGACATAAACACGTGTGCACGCACTTACACACAATCTGTATATCAAAGAGCTTGCTGCTTATTTTCAGAGAAATCCCCATGCCAGTGTATTGCAAATTCTCTTTATGCTACTTATAATCAGGATTTTGCATAGAAAGACTCTGGATAATGAAACCTATTGGATAAGATTTATTCCGTCCCTCACGTCAGCCGGCACCCTCCTGTGCCACCCAGTGCTGAATCTTCCTGGTGGCTACGCTAGCCGCTAATTGCCCGGGGTTGAGGCAAAATACAGCTGTACGAGTAGTAGAGAGGGGGAGGGGGAATAGTGGGGGGAGGAGATGAGGAAGAATCCAAACAGTGAAACAGGAGATCATCGGTCTTGTCACATCTTTTGATTTAATGCTGTTCAGCCTCCCCTACCCCAGAGCAAGAAGGGCAGTTGGGCTACAAATCATTTTCCAGTGGTATGTCATTGTCAGGTCAAGAGCAAGAACATTAGATTCTTCTGTCTGTAAGTTTAGCCAGTATCTAGATGAAACGGTGATCGGCACCGAAGCCGTCTCTTTCTTGATGTGATTGTGTGCTGTTCTCATGCTAACAGCACCTCTTTATGCTGCAGGAAGCCAGCAAAGAAAACAAAGAAATCCAAGGCGCAGGAAAACATCTTGGTTTCTGTAATTCTTTCATTGATTATATTCCCGTTAATAAGCTTAACCTTGTGACTTTCCACTCCTTCGTGTTGCAAACTGGCAGCATCAAAAAAAAAAAAAAATAAAATAACAGGTTGGCAAGTAATGAGTTGTATCTCTCTCCTGAAACCTTGTTTTTGTTTCTAATGTAAAGTTTATGATTAAAGCAAAACAAAAAGGAGAAAAAAAAACCAATCTCATAGTAGTTCAGCGTCCATTTTGGTTCAAAATGAGGAATCATGATTGAAAAAATAATAAAAAGAAATTAATTTTTTTTTTTTTAATCTGAGACAACTCAAAACAGAGGGATTTGAATGATCTGATAGTGTTGGTCTCAAGAAGAGTTGCAACTCGGAAGCTGTCAGTCTGTCAATCATTATATATCTTGACCATCCCTGAGACTAACCGGATGATAATTTTGACTGGTCAAATTTCTTTTAGTCTGGATACCAAAAATGCCTTTAATATGCTGTCATATAGAAGTGGTTGCCCGTCAAAGTGCATACACTGGGGATGCAAATTGGCAACATGGCGAATTCACCTCTGACACAGGAAGTGAAAGCAAATTTTTTCAGTTTGGAGAACCTGAGCCCAGACCAGTAATTCTACTGAAATTATGCAGAACATTCGAAATTGCACAAGGTTCATAATCAGTATCCAGTGCACAGATTCAATGTGGCTATTCAAAGACTTGGAAATGTAATTGCATATTTCCCCTTTTTATAAACTAAAATTACCTCCCTTTCCTATTTATGTTTTACAGTCCAATTCAGTAGTCATAATTGTGAAATAACATGGGTAACCTCAATGTGTAATGGTTCTTGTTTTTTTTTTTTGTTTGTTTTTTTTATATTTATATACCTATTCCTTAATCTGTGTCGTCACCCTGTTGCTCAGAAGAAAATCTACCAGGTAATCAGAAGTTTTGTTTTTATATATGATGCTTTCATCATCTGTTTATGGCCTCTGGCAAAGGCGGTTGCTCATGGTCAGCTTAATTTCCACGCCCTGTCTGTCTCGGTCACTGTCTCGGTCAAACAGCGAAGGCGTCGGCCACTTGGCTTGAATAGGTCTCTGAATGCCTCATCCCTCCCTTCTTCATCTCTCTCTTCTTTTTTATTCTTTCAGCCCCTGAGGAGAAAAACTGGCAAAAAGGAAAGACGCCCAGTGTTCTGGAAACTGAACTACTGAACCATGTCATTTCCTGTCTTTAAATAAGCATGCTACCAGCACTCTAACTTACCCAGAATTCTGGACTGATGCCAAGAAGGGAAGGGGAAATGCCTATCCCCACCACCCTGCCCCCCCTCCACCACCCCAGTGACCTAGACACCCCAAGGATCCCCCCAATGCCTGCCACCCCAAGGGTGAACACAGGATGTGACACTGAATTTCAGGGTCCTTAATATGCCTTTTAAAGTAAACCAACTTTATTGTTGTTGTTTGTTTTTGTTTTTGGACGCTCACAGTATAGCGATGAGCTTTCAGTTGTATGCCTCGCTCAGAATTTCTGTGAATGGGACCAAAAGCGTAAAAAACACTCCAACTTCAAAAAAGATTTGTTTTTTTTATATGAGACATAAAAGATAAAATTGAAGACTTTAAAAAAACGTTAAAGAGAATCAAAGATAAAGGGGAACATTTCTCAAATTCCGCAGCATGTACATATTACTCATCGGGGTTATAACTATTATAGGTTCATCCATCGCCATTGTTTGCTCTTGCTTGCAGTATATGGTTGGCTCTTTAGCTGTCTAGTCCCTGATAGACCCACAGATAGATGAATTGGAGTGATATCACAAACATCTACTGAGTTAACTATCTTACTTACTACACAAAAAGTGCAACTGTATGAAGCCTTCAGTGCCGAAGTTGAAGCTGTGCTAAGCTCCCTGGCCAACGAGCTGACTGAGGAGCAATGAGGGAGAGGCTCTGTGTCAGCAGGTGCGAACGGGAGTCATTCCGCCACCTTTAACACTGACGCATAAAAACCCTAATACATATCTGTGATATTTAGCGGAATGGTTTCGCGCCACCGTCCGTCTCTTGGTTGTATCCCCCGTATGAAATGTCGATTTGACTTCTGAATCACATTAATGTGAATTGACTTGTCTGCGCATTTAACCAGTAGGTAGAATGAAATCCACTTGTTGTGTTATCTCTCCTGTCTGAATGTGTTCGTAATCTGTGATTCCTGCTGGCCTCTTAGTGGTGCTAGCATGGATGTTGACGCACGGCTCGGTGTACGAGAAGTAGTGCATCTGCATGATTGACTGTGCCTTTTAAGGTTCTTTAATAAACCAATCAAATCTCCTTCTCTAGAGCACGCACAGGAATTCAGTGTTGATGCAAGCAAACAATTCAGCTCTCGACATAAAACTGTACTTTTGTTTTAATCACCAATGACCGTTAATGATGACATTTATTCTTGGCTTTGCTGTGCTAGCTTTAAGACCTCAGTAACAAGTGCACTGAATTAAAAAAAAGAAATTAAATGACGTGTAATAAATTTGCTTTAGACACTGCAACACTTTTTTTTTTCCAGAGTTTGCAACGATTTTCCCCCTAGCTTCTGTCACATTTGCTGCTTGCTTCACATACTGTGTCAATTTTAGGTCTTTAATTGCCGTCTGATTGTTGAAGTTTATTTAATTGCAGTGTTTTCTGATGTTTTCTTGTTCGTTTTGTTTTGTTTTGTTCATACTGTTTCAATAAAAAAAAACCTGAAAACTGCTTTGTTCGTCAATTGTGTTTCTTTCGCACAGTTAAAATTTGAATATTAGCTGTCTAAGTCTCTTTGAATGGGCACCGCAGGGGAGGCTTCTCTGCCAGCTAGCAGTTTTTGAAATACAATACCCCCTGTCCAGCACCCCGCCCAAGATGGCCTCCCAGGGAGGTGTCAGTTCATTGTTCGGGTACTGCTGACTCGTCTCGGTCTGAGTGACGTCCTGGGGTTCTCGTGCTTCTGACGTCCGAAGGTCATTATTATACAGATCCTCCCCCATATCGCACTCTCCCTCCACTGGGTGAGGCAGATATCCTTCAACACTGAACTCCATGTGTGCCGTACTCTGTAGAAGTGTCGGGCACATGCAAAATAATCATTACGCAAAGCAACAATGCTCTCCGTTGTAAGGACATCTGTCAAAAACTGCGTTGAAAAAAGCAGTAAAAGGTTAAAAGCTAAATCAAATCAGTATTTGGCATGATCATTCAAAGCTCCATTAATCCCCTGAGGTACTTTATCCTGATGTTTTGAAAGGAAATCAGCTTGTAGGTATCTCAAAGCATTTCGGAGAACTTGCCACTGTTCCTCTGCAGACTTGCTGTGTCACTTAAAATCAGAGACAAGCCTAGGGCAAATTATGCTCAGATTTGTTCTCCTCTATTGACATTATATATCAGGCCAAATGTAGTTCTAAAAATACACAATAGCCTAAACTGAATTTAGAAAGTGACCATTTTAAATGGCAGTGTTTCTGGAAAGATAACCTCAAATTAAAGCTGCCAGTCTGCACTTCAATTTAAAGTCATGAGGGAGTTAGGCCAGGAGTACTTCAATATTGTGTCACTGTCCAAGCGCTCACGGACTGCACTGTAGATCAGACCGGCAGAACACTGTACTCGCGGTCTAACGATCCTCATCCCCACTCCCATCTCCGATGTTATTGATTTTTATTTATTTTTTTGTTCGGTGCTGCAAACGCGAGGCAGCACTCCGGCGGTAAGCTGCGAGACAGTGTTGGCCACTGTCTACGTTGTACCGCTGTGTCGTTTTAGGCTGCCGACCAACGACCATGGCCCTCCGCCTCCCTGCGCCACTCCCGCCCGCCCCGGCTCAGAAACAATGAAGCCTTTTGAAGGGTCGAGAGGCTCCGCCACCAGGACGTCCCCGTGCCGTTGAAATCTGTACGGAAGAAAACTATCCCCCCACACAGGAATTGGCACTACAAATTCTGTACATTTCTGTGGGGTGGAGTCACTTCCTGCCCCCGCGTTCACACACGCACACATACACACATGCAGTACACGTACAGCAGCACACATGTGCGGGCTCACGTGTACTGTCACACTAGCGTACAGCCACACTCGCGCAGCCTGGCGCGCCCCGAGCCCTCTGTAATAAATAGCCTCGCCCGTATCTCTGTCCGTGTCCGAGCGCTGCGCTCTACTGCCGTTTGCTGCTTATCCTTGCTGCTCAAATTTCAAGCGCACGCAACAGATGCAACCGGGAAAGAATGTCCTTATCTTCCACATCAGAGTGTAGCGATAAATAGTTTGCTGGTCCTAGGAACCCCCCCCCCCTTTACCCCCTCAGCCATTCCTCTCCGCTGCTCGGCACATGTTACATATCAGGAAACACTGTGATGCATGTTTTAAAATGCTCTTTTGAAACTATTTTTTTTTCCTTTAAGAAGGGATTTATTATATTCCAACTGGAGTATGGTGTACAGTTCCCAACGGGCATACATTAAATGCTTCAGCAGTTCCGAATTTAAATGGTCTATTATGCTCAAGTCTTTTCAACTGTCTGTTCTGTCATTGAGGGAAATGTAAGAAAATCAGCATGCCCACACCATAAAATTTTAAATGATGGAATGATTTTCTATTCTCCTGTGAATCGATTTTTAGTTCTGTATTCAGTGAAACAATCATATTCATTGTGTGTAGTAAAGGTTGATTGATTCATTAATTTAATCACTAATATTTCCAAGAAAGCACCAAAGAGGACGACTAATTTTAAACCATATTCCTCAACTGTATGTCTTTTGGTCAGGCAGCTGGTCCTCAGTGTCTGACCAACTGTTCAATTTGGCTCAACAAGCCCGAGTTTTAGAGCTAAAAATATCTAAAGGAAAAAAGAAATGAGGGAAGGGTTAATTATGATGACAAGAGAAAATTCAGTGCACCACAGGCCTCTGCTTTACTGCACACACAGTGACAGGGCTCAAGTGCAAATATTCAGATTTTTTATAAACTCAGAATTGCAGGTGGGCTGTGAACTCCAGCCTCATCTCTCCTGCTGGGTAACTCCTATTGGGTTATTCCTGCAGCGTTATTCCTGCTGCATTGCTCCAAATGGGTTATTCTTGCTGTGTCACTCCTGCTGCATAACACTTGCTGAGTTGCTCCTGATGGGTTCCTCAAGCTGCATGACTCCTTCTGGGTTACTCCTGTTGGGTTAATCCAGCAGCATTAATCCTATTGTGAAACTCATGCAGTGTTACTCCTCCTGGGTATCAACTCTTATGAGTTTCTCCTTTTAGATTACTCCCACAACGTTACTCTGACTGCGTGACTCCTGCTGTGTTTCTCTCACTACCACACTATCACTGCATTACTCCTGCTGGGCTACTCCTGCTGTGTTTCTCTCACTGCCAGACTACCACTGCATTACTCCCATTGGGTTACTCCTGCTATGTTTTTCTCACTGCCAGACTCTCAGTGCAAAATCCCGCTGTGTTACTCCTGCTGTATTTCTCGCACTGCCAGACTCTCACTGCTTTACTCCCACTGGGTTACTCCTCCTGTTTCTCTCACCAGACCCTCAGTGCATTACTATCGCTGGGTTACTCCTCCAGTGTTTTTCTCATTACCTGACTCTCGCTGCATTAGTCCCACTAGGTTACTCTTGCTTCATAACTCCCACTGCCAGACTCCTGCTGTGTGAATTACTGCATTCTCTTAGCAGCTTGCAGTGGATGTGTGGAGACTATAATCTGAGAGAGAGAGAGAGAGAGAGAGAGAGACTGAAAGACCGATTCCATTGGTCATTGTTTTGTGTAGTTTTTCCCTCATTTCCTTGTTGTTATTATAGTTGTCATTCTGTTTTTGTTGTTTGCATTGCTGTTGTGATTGTCTTATCTTCCTAACAACTGCTTTGGCATCAAAGTGCATACTATGCCAATAAAGTGCCTGAAAATGAAAACTGCGTGACAGAGACCAAGAGACAAAGGGAATTGCAGTGATTGATGGATAGATATATGGCTAGATAGATCAATAAATAAACAGAAAGACAGACAGATAGACAGACTGAGATAGATAGATAGATAGACAGAGATCATCTCCAGCTGTAGTGGCGGCGCCCTGGACTGCTATAGTGTGCATGCGTGTACAGTTCATGTGAATGGTCAGCGGACGAACCTCCTGGTGAGATACGTTGAGGGACTGATGTCATGGAGAGAATGTCACGGACAGCTGGTTCTGAGTGTGGATGACAGGGGGTGCTTTGCTTTGCCTTGCCTTGTTGTGTGTGTGTGTGTGCCCAATAAGCGAGGGGCTGAGTGAAGACATGGGCAGTGCCGGATCATGATGGAGAGAGAGAGGCAGAGAGAGGGACAGAGGGGCAGCACATCTGGTCTCTCGGGATATATCAGCATGTTTTATCACACTGAAATTACTGTACACTCAGGAGAAGCATGCCATTGTGCCCAGCAGCTGGGAACATACATTCTGGTCGTGTGACACTACACGTCTGTCACAGTCAGCCATTGTGCTTACCTAATTGCTGTACATTGATCGCCATGAGGACACAGCCGCATTGTGTGGCTCTGTACCGCCTGCACCCCCCCCCAAACCTCTCCCAAGTACTTCCTTGCTCATGAGTACATGTGTTGCTGGCACAAGCCTGTGTCTGGCCCAATGGAATTAAGAACCCCATCCCCCCCACATCAACTCCACCACCACATTCCCATAAGGCACAAGCTTTAGCTCTACCCCTTCAAGTGCAAACAGACTCAACGCAGCTGAAACAGCTGTGTCAACCCTCAGACAGATATAACCCCCATAATATCCCATTTTCACTTTGCTGGTCAGTCAACACAAGGAGTCTTAATTCGAATCATCAGAGGCACTAACATGATTACCACCTTGCTGACATGTATTGTTTTTGTTAAGACTGGATCAGACATGGACTGCAGTAATACTGTAGTAGTTTTTAATTGTATCCCCCGACGACGAGTCGGGGATACTTCGGATCAGTGATTGTTACGTCACGTCCGCCACCATTTCCGTAGAGATTGTCTTGTGAGTGCTCCACAGGCCAGAAATTTCAACCAATTTGTTTCATATATGGCGTGGGCCTTGTGGGTGGTAAGGTCACAAAGCCTATCAATTTTGGGAGGGATTGCGTTGGGGGGTCTGGCCATACTTGTAGACCAGAGGGTGACCGACTGTCTAGTTTTTAGATTAGTTTTACGAGCTGCACTTCTGTGGTTATTTACAACAACAACAACAACAACAGTATTTTACTAGGTGTCCATGTGTCCTTGTCGGAGAGCTTTGACTTTTTTGCTGCTGCTGTTTTTTGATAAATACAGTATATCGAGGGCTGACTGCAAAAAACAGTTATGTCCAGATGTTATATATTGGACATAACTGTTTATTGCAGTCAGCCCTAGATATGTCGTCATGACTCTCGACATTGTCCCCCTTGCCACCTTAATTCATTTTCTTCTTTTTTGAGGGACGCTCCAGCAATATGGGCACCAACTATTTGGCCCGTTTGGAATACTATGAGTATCCCCATCTTCCTTTGGAGACTTGCCTCGTGAAGTGCTGCTGTTTAGACCCATTTTATGCAAACACATGCATCTAATGAGCACTCAAATGAATAGGAATGACCTGTGTTGAAGCTTTCGTAATTGTGGTTTAGATACTGAACTGAAAGCTGTCTTTTGGGATGCTTTCGATATTTTGCATTGCTTGTTATTCTCATTTTACACTACTCACAATAAGTTAGGGATATTGCAGAGTGTACAAAGATATGTTATTGAGGGTACACATTTTGCTTGAATGACTTTATATGTGATCAGACAATTGTATCTACATGCCAGACTCACCTTGTTTTGTCATGTCTGGGAAGTGTGCTCAGTGTACACGGTCTATCTGCCATGCTGGGGTCACAACTCCAAAAACTAAATAATGGAAAGTCGTGTCAATGGGCCCCTCTCTTATTTTCAAAGGCTATAAATATGAACCATGATGAATATAGCCTCACCAGTACATCATATCTTCCCCAATGGATGCACACTGACGATTGACAGAGGAGCAGCGTTATCAGGCCATAGCCCATTTCAGGGTTGGAAGCACACAGTCTGATGTCGCCACTGAACTTGGCGTGTCAGACGGTGTCATCAGTAGACTATATTGACATCATTGAGCCACTTGTGGCGTGCATGATCGGCCCAATAGTGAAGCATCACATGAAACCAGTGGCAGCTGGCGAACTGGTGATAGGGGAGGCTCAAAATGATCCTTTAAAATTAATGATCAGTGGCGGGCGGTGGACAGAGAACAAGGAGGGCGATAAACATGGCTTTAAACTGCTTATTAGTCTTGATCTGTTTTCAGTCAATTTCCCTGGTAAAAGACACTTTAACTCTCCCCTCTCAGGTGTATCTAATTGTCTTCGCTAAGACGAGAAATCAAACGCACCAGTTGAACGCAAAAAAGAGCGCATTTCAATCTTTTTCAATTAAACAATCATTACTCACAGGTTTGACGACTTGCTTAGGATGTGACAAAATTTAACGCGGAAAATCCACAGTGGTTTTTTTGTGAAGAGTTGCCTATTAAGGCATGTGAATTAAACATTGTATAGAATTTATTATTCACTCGCCTAAACATTTCATTATAAGGGAAACGAACATGTTGACCAAGAACAATGATTGAAATCGGGTCACTTATCTCATCCGTTTCAAGGGATGTTTTCCAAACCCCCCAGCTTTCTGTCCACTGCCCACCACTGTGAATGATTGGTCACGACCTGTTTTCAATCATTCATTTAAATAACCATTACAGAAACTCCGAAAAATCTCGACATTATCAGGTGTGGCCAGTTTTCATTAATAACGCATACCTGTCAACTCTCACGTATTTGTTGTGAGTTTAAGTGGCATATTTATGTTCCTCTGCTGTAGTCAGCAATTATTCAATCAACGCCTATGTAAGAGATTCTCGTGCGGAATTGAAGTCCTTGTGCGCTGGAGGGGTTGGAAGCAATGGAATTGCATAAAGACGTTTCAAATGATCTTATTTCATTTAAACGATCATGAAGCATATGCATTGCTTCCAATCCCTGAATAAAGAAAAGCGTGAGAAGTCCGGAGTTGTAATCGGCATGCGTTATAAATGAAAACTGGCCACATCTGATAATGTTGAGTTATCGGAGTTTCTGTAATGGTAATTTAAATGAATGATTGAAAACAGGTTGTGACCAATCATTAATTTTAAGGGACTGTTTTGAGCCTCCCCTATCGCCAGTTCACCAGCCGCCACTGCGTGAAACTGATGACCAGTACCTCAGGACCTGTACTCTCAGACATCGTGATTCAAGCGTTGCCTAACTCCAAGCGCATTTACGAGATGTGAAAGGCACCAGAGTGTCCCAACAGACCATCTGGAACCAACTGCATCACTTTGGCTTGAATGCCAGGCAACCGTAGCAGGAGACACCTTTGACAGCACAGCAACAACGTGATTGTCTCCAGTGGGCACATGACCACGTTACCTGGAACATGCAGCAGTGGTCCACAGTGCTGTTCACCAATTAATCTAGGGTCATGTGGAATGGAAATGATGGCTGTCAACACTGACGGAGAGGCCGGAGTGAGCACAATGTGGAGGTGAACATGGTCCCAAGACAGTGGTTAGTGGGAGGAGGTGTAACAGTCTGGACAGGCGTCAGCTGTGCACGCAAAACCCAGCTAGTCATCATTGATGGAACCGTTTCTGGACATTTTTACCTGCGAGACATCATGACCCGTCATCATCCCTCAGTACCAGGAACACGCCCGAGACCTCATCTTCATGGACGACAATGCGGCCCCACATTGTGCAAGAATCGTCCGAGATCGTCTGAACGAAGTCAGGGTGCCTCATATGCAGTGGCCAGCCATGTCCCATGATCTCAACCCAATTGAGCTCATCTAAGATCAACTGCAGTGCCGCCTGGATGAACATACCCCTCCATTACGTGTCCTTGCCGAACTGCAAGTAGCGCATCTGGAGGAGTAGAAAGCTGTTCCGCAGAGTAGTATCATGCAAATAATTAGGAGTATGAGGCTTTGCTGCCAAGCAGTGATAGATGCAAACAGTGGAAATACCCATCACTGAAAAAGGCATTTTCTGATCATGGGGGTGCATGTGAAAGTATGCAGATTGCTGTTGGTAATAAATGTTTAAAAGAATAGCTGGTGTTTTGGCATTCATAATTAGTCATAAAAGTAGGTGCAAACACTCCTTTGAGAATATTTAATTCCCAAATTGAATCACACCTAACAACATACCAATATCACTAACTCATTGTGAGAAGTGTAGAACGTAGATAAGATTTGCAAAATGACTTTAACCACTGATATCGCAATCTCAGAATGTGATCATCGATTCACTTGTATATACTGCATGTGGGTGGCTCAAGTTTTACCAGAAAATGACTCCTTTTTCTTATTGCACAAGTCATGCAAAAAAATGTATTTTTGCTTTTTAAGAGTCAGCAACTGAAATGTATACATCCTTTGAAAATTCAGAGGTTTAATTGCAAGTTTGTACCATTTTCCAAACAATATTCTGACACCTTTGTCAACCACAGTGAGCCAAATATAATCAATTTACAATTTCCCCAGCCCACAACTGATCAGATTTGTGGTTAACTTTCTCCAGATTTCCCTCCAGAATTCTGCTGTCCTTGCAGGGTTGGCTTGAATTCTCAAACCTGCATTTCCTCATTCACACGGCACTTGACAGCTACCAGCAGTGTCTGTCTCAAAGTCACAGAAACGGAACCAAGTTCAAGAATGATTGTGTGCACAACAAATTAAAAGGCATCTCTGTGGAGTACAGTTGTACAAAAGCACAAGGTTCTGTCAACATACTGATCAAGGAAGACAATAGTTTTGAGGTAAATAAAGAACAAGTGATCATGTGAATAAAGAATTAAAAGGCTTAACAGCTTATGTGTGATAGTCAGTCTTACTGAGTGACAGTGCATACTCAAATTAAATAGGATCCCTCAGATAGGGTCCTGAATTAAGAGAGGCTGAAAAGAGCTTTTTTTTCTTTTCACTTGCTTGGCCAGATATCATAACTCACTGCAATTTCAATAAAAAGGAGTTCTGCTAGTATGCATGGATTTCAGATATTGAGTCCTACCAGTAGAATATGAGGCGGGTCCCTACATTTGGTTAAAAAATAAGATTTTTTTCTAGTCACACCATCTGCGCAGTTTGATTTTCGGCTAATGTTTTGCATTTAACCGCATTACTCATGTTGGTCAAATGGGAACATTGAAAGCATGCATCATAGCTTACTGTTTACGGGACAACGTACAGTACAGGGAAAACTCTTTGATTTAGAGAGTTTACAGTTGTGTTTAAAAAAGCAGTTTGTAAAAAATGTGAATTGAGTGCAAATTATTTTTTTAATAGCCTTCAGTTCCATATTTCAAATTTAGTGGAAACATTACACATTCAATTCCAAATTAAAGCATTAACAAATTTGATCAGGTCTGTGTTATTCTTTTACAGGAAGCAAAGAAAAGGAATTTTAATCTGTTCAAAAAAATAGCAGTGTCAACAATTTTCTCTTCAAACTCAAATACTAAATTCAACTCAAGATATAACTTCACTTTAAATTACTGAGCTAATATTTAGTTGAATAACCACTGTTTTTGGTAACTGCTGTGCATCTGCGTTGCATCGAGTCAACCAACTTCTGGCATCTAGAAACAGATATTTCAGCCCAGGATGTACAAACTACGTTCCACAGTTCCTATGAATTTTTGGGTTTTGCTTCAGAAAATGTATTTTTAATGTCACCCCACAAGGTTTCAATGGGGTTGAGGTCAGAGGATTGAGCAGGCCACTCCATTACCTCAATCCTGTTTGTCTGGAACCAAGATCTTGCTCGCTTACTTGTGTGTTTGGGGTCGTTGGCCTGTTGACACACCCATGTCAGGGGCATTTCCTCCTTGGCATTTGGCAATATAATCAATTATTTTGATGTATTCAAACTGATCCATAATCCCTGGTATACGATATATAGGCCTAATACCATACTATGAAAAACACCCCCACACCAAGCTTCACTGTCTTCACAGTGCACTGTGGCTTAAATTCAGTAGAGGGGGTCATCAGACATACTGTCAGTGACCACTAGACCCGAAAAGAACAATTTTACGCTCATCAGTCAGCAGAATGTTACGCCATTTCTCTTTGGGCCAATCGATGTGTTTTAACCGATTCTGCACATGCCGGTTTTTCAACAATGGTGCTTTACGGGGGCTTCTTGCTGATAGCTTAGCTTTGATCAAATGTCTTCTGACTGTAACAGAATTTACAGGTAATTTTATATCATCTTTGATTTTTCTGTAAGTGATTATTGTCTGAATCTTTTTCATTCTGACAACTCTTTAATCCATTTTAAAAGTAGTTGCTTGTTTCTTTCTGAGTGTTTCAGGTTTTTGTTGCCATTTTAAAGCATTTGAGATCATTTTAGCTGAGCATCCTATAATTTGCCACACTTCTTTATACATTTTCCCCTCTCCAATCAACTTTTTATTAAAATTACGTTGTTCATCTGAACAATGTTTGGAGCGGCCCATTTTACTTTGCAATTCAGTAGGAAATACACTTTATAACATTGTGTGAAACATTTGCTTCCCTTCCTCCCAAATAAAGGACAGTTATTGACACCCGTTTCTTCACAGAATGAACAAATTCTTTAATGAAACTCCTCACTGGTATTATTTAGAACACGCCCCTTTTAATGAATGAGTCAATTTCTCAGAACAAGAAGCGTGCATGTCATTACAATTGGGTGTGTTCTGTAGATTTTCTATTACACTACTACTACATCTACAAGTAAATTATTTGCCATGCAGAAATATCACTACTACTAATAACAGTGGATCCCCAGTCTATTTATGTTGAATCGCTATTTTTTGAACACCACTGTACATAATCGTCTTGTCAAACTACAACACTAATTTGCACGTTTGGGTATTTTGAATGGAAAACGCGAATATGCCATTTCAATGTTGAGCAGCTTGCAGGTTTTCACTCCCCAGTGTGTAACCCTTTTATTGCACCTGCATTTTCTGGATCCGTTAGCAGAAACCGGAGGCCACGGTCAAGAGCAAGGGGTGAGGGGAATCTCCAGCAAAGAAGAAGCGTGCACGAATGGGCAGTGGATGACCGCATGCAGTTACGAGACTGTCATGACAACGGTCTTCGCACGAGGAGTTCTGATGTGGTACATGCATGCATTCCAGTCTGTCTGAAAGGACTTACTGTGCATGTTGTCATGAATACATGTATGCGAAGGCGGAGGTGTGTCAGGGGAATGGAGACTCCATCAGTGTAGGTGCTGGATTAATGCAAGTAAATTCCTTCGTCGATCAATTGGCAATTGTTAAGAAAACAGGGAACTGGTCACTGTGGGCTAGTATGTTGCACAAACATTCCACAAACGGCCTTTGTGGGGTATTGTTCTCGTTCAGCCAGTCTCCACAGAACTAGTGGAATTGACATGCAAGTCTCTCCGTAAAAGCTGGCATATAGAGCGCAATCCATGTCAGAGAATAAATGCGCGCGATGACTACAGTGCGAAAAAAACAAGTATGAAAACGAATCATTAAAGTGATTAGTCTCGCATTCTCCATCCTTTTCAAACAATGCAGATGAATACATTTCAACCACGTGGTTAACACTTCACTCACATAGCTGTTGTTGAATTTTGTTGAACAACACGAATAGACCACATTCTCCTAACTTTATCGTCTTAAAATGAAACATTGGTCACATCGCATGCTGTTGAGTCGTTGACAAAGGATAATGGTGTCAAGTCATTAAACAAATTTTTGTAAACCAAGTAGGCTACAACGTTTTGACTGCAGTGGTTTTATATACGGATATGTTGCGCCATCCTGTGGTTTTAAACACGAAATGCAGACTGCTTTGGGACTAGTTTTAAATAATAGGTCACTGAATAAATTGTAAAACCTTACCAACATTAAACAATATTGACAGAACAGAATTAAATGCTGTCATGCCTTTAGATGGCTCAATACACATTCAAAGACAATCCATGCATTTTCATATATTATGCAATATTGAGCCTAAGAATGGAAGTATTTTATCAAGCATGTAATTTTATCTCCTAAGACCCAAGTAAATAAATGATGCCACCCACACAATATAAGCAAATGTGGGTCATTCATTGCTGCACAAAATCATGCACGAATGACAGCTTTTCACCCTACAGTTCATTATGTTAGGCAATATACCACTGATTATTGGAGAGGTGCACCTCCAACTTAACCCTAGGAGGAAGTGTCCAATCCTTTTCAGCAACAATGAATTAATGGAACATAGTGATGATGGCATGCAGGTGTGGGCAGTAATACAGCCTATTGAGATGGAACATTAAGTACAATGCTACTGTGCAATAACCCCCTTAGTTGTGGTATCTTCCATTAATGTATTGTGCTTTAGCACTGTTCGTCCAACAGAGAGGAATGATGCTACAGTAAGTAACAGGCTGTAACAAAAAAAGGTTTGAGTCCTGATTTGGAACAATAGCAAAAACTGTTGCTGCCATGGGTTAAGTTTACATTATAGCATGAAAGTAATTATTTTTGGGGGAACACAATTGTAAATGGTAATAAAAAATACAGCCATGCAAAAACATTGGGCTACAAGAGTTACATTAAACTTAAAATTTGTCAATAAATAATGACCTGTAAATACTATCACCAAATAATAATAATAATAATAATAATAATAATAATCATCATCATCATCATCATCATCCATTACACACACATACATACATATACACTGGTCAGCCACATGATTAAAACCACCTGCCCATTTTAAAACCTTTGTTTTTATTTTAACGTGGAAATACATTGAGGTAGATACCTCATTAACATAGCTGAGTAAACCATAAACAGATCTGAAACACCAGAGACAAAATTAAAAACATTAGATAAGGTAATGGCAATGAGAAATAAAAATAATAGAAAGCCAGAATAATACAATAATGAAACTAAAAGATTACACAAGGTAGTTAAAACAAAAACAAATGAATTCACTAAAACAAGAACTGCTGGAGGTGAAATAAGACGGCGTTAAAATTTTAAATTTCCTGAAAGATAAAAATGAGATGAGCTTCAGATTATTCTGCATCTTATTCCAGGTTATTCCATATAGTGAAGATTCCCCTTGTGCTGCCAAACTCGAGCCATCAAACTGATGGCACTTGAATTCTCAAACTCAGGGATTTCTAGCTGATCATTTCCCATAGTATAACACTCCCTCCACCAGTTTGTTGTCTTTCCTTAGTGCATCCTGATGCCATCTCTTCCCAGGTTAACAGTGCATAATGTACCCAGCCAAAGCACATGATGTAAAAGAAAACAGGACTCACTAGACCTGGCGACTGTCTTCGCCTGCCCCAAAGTCCAGTTCTGAAGGTAAGGAACCCATTAGGGGCACTTTCAGAGGTTAGCTGTAGTTGCACTTTGACTGGTCTGCAAGCCAAAAACTGCAAAACACAGGAGGGTATGATGCACTGTGTGTTGTGATGTATTCCTTATGTAAATATTGAAATTCTTGAAGATGTGTCTGCAGATCTGGACATGTACTGTTGTGATGAGATTATCAAAATAGTTTGCTGCATCTGTGAGTGGTTTATCATTTTGGCTCATCGGTATATATCATTGAGTTTCAAAAGGGCCCAACTCCAATGAATTGGAGGTCTGCATATCTTGTAACGAAAAGGGGAACTTTCTTGTAATTTTAGCCAAAAGTATCCGAATTACACTCTCTTTTTAAAGAAATAAAGATAATAAGATACATGGGTAATAACATATGGGGGAAAAAAAATAAATCCATTTTTCCCCATCTTGAAAAAGAGTGTTGCTTAGAGCTGGGCTCTTTGGAAACTCAAGGATTCTTATATATGTATATTGCATGTAAGGACAGCAGCAATAGGACTGTGTGGGCCTTTGAATCACTGACATATTAGTATATCTGGTATTGTTTAATTTTTTCCTCTCTCTCTAAATAAATGCATCTGGTTACCTGTGGGCATTGGGGGTTCGTGGCCTCAAAACAAAACAGGCTGTCCTTCAGATAATTCCATACTGGCTGGTACAATGATAACAACAAGTAACAAAAAGATTTACTGGTAATTTAATATTTTGTTCAGTTACGCACCTGGGCTCAGGAATGCAATATAAAATTCTGTTAATGTGATACCATTTTATACAAAAGGTTCTGTTCGCTTCTGGAAACCAACTATCGTCTGACTTGCATACTCCAGGTTGGGGTCCTCGGTTAAATAATAAGGGTATTGGGGGAGGCCAAATCATCAGAAATACATAAATACCAGCTTTGTTAAGCTCACGGTGCACTTTTTTGCCAAGATTGATTCAGAGATAGATTAATTAAATTATGCAGTAATTTGCAGGGCTCTTGTTCTGCAGTTATTAGCAACTAACATCACTCCCTGGCAGAAAACTTTGACTTCTGGCATCAAGTTGTTTTTTGCCGCTTCTATTCCTTGTTTTTCTGATACCTTTCCTCTCGTTGCCTAAATAAATTTGCAGTTTTGTGACTGACACTCCTGCAATTAAGGAATGAAACATTTGGCGAACTGAACATGTCTGATATCCTTTGGAACTCAGTTAGTTTCCTCATCTTACCTTGGAGACTTGCAAAGCAGCTATTCTTGCTGCTGTTAAGCCTTTTTTTAACTATGCTAATTGCTGTTCACATTAATAAGACTGACCTGTGTAGATGCTGTTGTAATTGTGGTCCAGTGACTTCAAAGTTAGTCATATTGCAAATATATTTTGTTCACTTTCTTGACCGGGCATCAAATGAGATTTCAATGTTTTAATTTTCAGTATGTGTGCCACAAAGTTCTTTTCCATAAGCGGACAAAAGATAATGAGAAACTGATGTCCTGAGCATAGGAAAGGGTGCAGAGTCTAGGGGTCAGAGAGTAAAAGCCAAACCACATGTTTTCATGGTCATAAATCCTTCCATTTCACCACTCACAGCTACATCCTGCTGAAGGACTGGGACCAGAATACTACGAGTCTTTTATTTTCTGAAGCCGGATTGTCCACCTGGGGAAGAGACTCATCCACTGCAGATACCCAGTTAGTAACAAGTGGACAAAAAACAAAGGGAGGAAAGAGATGTTTATCGAGAGGAAGTCTGGGAGATATAAAATGGAGGACTAAAACATGAAAGACTAGAGGCACTCATAGAGTGCAAACCTCCGCCAAGGCAGCGCAATCCAAATGTGCATGAGTGGGAGCAAAGTTGAGTTATCGCGTGTGATATGATTTCAAGATGGCTGCTGTGGCGGCCATATTGTTTCACTGATAGCGGTCAAAATCAATAGGGTCCATCCTTGATGTAATGGCAATCCACCCACAAAATTTCAGACAAATCTGTGCATTACTTTTTGAGTTATCGCGTGTGATAGGATTTCAACATGGCTGCCGTGGCAGCCATATTATTTCAGTGATTGCGGTGAAAATCAATAGGGTCCATCCTTGATGTAATAGTAATCCGCCAACACAAAATTTCAGACAAATCCGTGGATTACTTTTTGAGTTATTGCTTGTGAGAGGATTTCAACATGGCTGCCGTGGCGGCCATATTGTTTGAATGATCGCGGCGAAAATCAATAGGGTCCATCCTTGATGTAATAGCAATCCACCCATGAAATTTCAGACAAATCCGTGTATTACTTTTTGAGTTATGTTGTTCACAAACAGACAAACAAACAAACAAACAGGGGCGAAAACATAACCTCCGCCCCAACTTCGTTGGCGGAGGTAATAACCGGAAAAACTGTCTTCAGACCCGGGGCTATTCCTTCAATATACAGTGTCAGTAAGACACAATCATATACAGTTAGGTCCATAAATATTTGGACAAATACACAATCATCATTTCAGTTTTGTACGTCACCACGATGGATTTGAAAAGAAACAACTGAGATGTGCTTCAAGTGCAGACTTTTAACTTCACTAAGAGTTTTTTCCCCCCCCAAAATATCAAAAGCATGAATAAGTCATGTGCATTTTATGCACAGCTCCCTGTTTTAGGGGCTCAAAAGTACTTGGACAAACCGACATGATCAAAAATTAAATTGCCATTTTTAATACTTGGTGGCAAACGCTTAGCAGTCCATGTCTGCAGTGTGGAATCCATAGACATCACCAGGAACTGGGTTTCTTCCCTAGTGATGCTCTGCCCAGCCTTCACTGTAGCAGTCTTCAGCGCCTACCTTGTTGGGGTGTTTGGCCTACAGCAAATGAAATGCACGCTCAGTTGGATTTAGGTCTTAGGATTGACTCGCCTATGGTAGAACATTTCACTTCTTTGCCTTTAAAAAGCTTGGGTTGTTTCTTGCAGTTTGCTCTCATGTCACCATCCATCTGCACTGAGAAGCATTTTCCTAATAGTTCTGATGCATTTTGCAAGCATATATACAGTATCTCACAAAAGTGAGTACACCCCTCGCACTTCGACAATTAATTTATTATGTCTTTTCAAGGGACAATGTGACAGAAATGAAACCTGAATATTTTCTAGAGTAGTCATTGTACAATATGTGTGGCAGTGTAGATTTACTGCTCTGTCCAAATAACTGAACAAACAGTCACTATTTCCAAAATAGGTGGCGACAAAAGTGAGTACACCTCACCGTCAACATGCCAAATTGTGTCCAGACTGTCAATATTTAGTGTGACCACCATTGTTGTCCAGCACTGCCTTGATTCTCCCAGGCATGGAATTCACCAGAGCTGCACAGGTTGTTGCTGGGATCCTCCTCCACTCCTCCATGGGAACATCACGGAGCTGGTGGATGTTGGACACCTGCTGCTCCTCCACCTTCCTCTTGAGGATGCCCCACAGGTGCTCAATGCAATTCAGGTCTGGAGAGATACTTGGCCATGCCATCACTTTCACCTTCAGCTTCTTCAGGAAGGCAGTTGTCATCTTGGAGGTCGTTATCATGTTGGAAAACTGCCGAGCGGCCCAGTTTCCAAAGGGAGGGCATCATGTTCTGCTTCAAAATGTCACAGTACATGTTGGAATCCATTATTCCATTAATGAAGTGCAGCTCCCCAGGACCAGAAGCACTTGTGCAGCCCCAGACCATGATGCTGTCACCACCATGTTTGACTGTAGGCAGTACACACTTGTCTTGGTACTCCTCACCAGGCGCCGCCACACATGCTGGACACCATCTGAGCCGAACAAGTTTATCTTGGTCTCGTCAGACCGCAGAACATGGTTCCAGTAGTTCATGTTCTTGGGCTGGTTGTCTTCAGCAAACTGTTTTCGGGCTTTCTTGTGGGCTAGCTTCAGAAGAGGCTTCCGTCTTAGCCGACGGCCATGCAGACCGACTTGGTGCAGTGCACGGCGTATGGTCTGAGCACTGACAGGCTGTTCTCCCACTGCTGCAACCTCATTAGCAATGCTGCCAGCACTCCTGCATCCGTTTTCTGAAGCTAACTTGTGCACCTGACGCAGAGCACGATGACTCAACCTCTTTGGTTGACCCTGACGAGACCTGTTCCGAGCAGAACCCGTCTTGGAAAGCTGCTGGATAACCTTGGCCACTTGGCCAGCTGAGTTTCATGGTTTCACAGATCTTCTTGTAGCTTAGACCATCTTTGTGGACAGCAACAATTCTCTTTTTCAGATCCTCAGAGAGTTCTTTCCCATGAGGTGCCATGTTGACCATCCAGTGACCAGAATGAGAGCATTGCACCCAAAGCACAATTTAAACCTTCAACACGTTACACAAGCTCATGTAACCCAGTTGAACAGACAAAAGCATGAACATGATGAATAGGACAAGTTTCATTGCTTGGTTGACCATTACCAATTGGGGTGTGTACTCACTTTTGTTGCCACCCATTTTGGAAATAGTGACTGTTTGTTCAGTTACTTGGACACTGCAGTAAATCTACACCGCTACACATATTGTACAATGACTACTCTAGAGTATATTCAAGTTTCATTTCTGTAACATTGTCCCTTGAAAAGATATAATCAAGTAATTGTCAAAATGTGAGGGGTGTACTCACTTTTGTGAGATACTGTATGTTACAGTCAGAAAATATCTTGTCATATCATGAAATGACTGAAGTTTAGCGCAAGCCATTTAATGAAACGAATGAAATTTTGTCATTTCATGAAATGACTAGTTGTAAGTGTAAAGTGTAAAGTGTAAATTGTGAATAAAATCAAAACGCAATGACTTTCAAATCACACCAGCCACTATTTTATTTACAATAGAACAGAGACAACATAGCAAATGTTGAAACTGAGAAATTTTACAATTTTATCCACAAAATGAGCTCATTTCAAATTTGATGGCTGCTACAGGTCTCAAAAAAGTTGGGACAGGGGCCTGTTTACCATGGTTGTAGCATCCCCTCTTCTTTTTAACACAACGTGGAGGCATCTGGCATTGAAGAGATAAGTTTCTTGAGTTTAGCCATTGGAATTTGATCCCACTCTTGTTTAATGCAGGCTTCCAGCTGCTGGAGAGTTTTGGGTCTCCTTTGACAAACTTTTCGCTTAATTATGCACCAAATGTTCTCAATCGGTGAAAGATCAGGACTGCAGGCAGGCCAGATCACCACACGGACTCTTCTACTATGAAGCCATGCTGTTGTAATAGCTGCAGTATGTGGTTTTGCATTGTCCTGCTGAAATACACAAGGCCTTCCCTGGAATAGATGTCATCTGGAGGGGAGCATATGTTGCTCTAAAACCTTTATATACCTTTCAGAATTCATGGTGCTTTTTAAAACATGCAAGTGTCCATAGGCACTAATGCATCCCCATACCATCAGAGATGCTGGCTTTTGAACTGAATGCTGATAACAGGAGGGTGGTCTTTCTCCTCTTTAGCCCGGAGGACACGACGCCCATGATTTCCAAAAAGAATGTCAAATTTGGACTCGTCTGACCACAGGACACATTGCCACTTTGCTACAATCCATTTTAAATGAGCTTTGGCCCACAGAACACGGTGGCACTTCTGGATCATGCTCAACAATGGCTTCCTTTATGCATGATGGAGTTTTAGGTGGCATTTGTGGATGGCACGGCAGACTGTTTTTACAGACAGTGGTTTCTTGAAGTATTCTGGGCCCATTTAGTGATGTCAATGACAGAATCATGTCGGTGAGTGATGCAGTGGCATCTGAGGGCCCGAAGATCACGGGCATCCAGTAAAGGTCTTCAGCCTTGTCCCTTACGCACAGAGATTTTTCCAGTTTCTATGAATTTTTTGATGATGTTATGCACTGTTGATGATGAGACCTTCAAAACCTTTGCAATTTGACGTTGAGGAACATTGTTTTTAAAGTATTCCACAATTTATTTACGCAAGCCTTCACAGGTTGGAGAGCCTCTGGCCATATTTACTTCTGAGAGACTCAGCCTCTCCAAGATATCCCTTTTATAGCCAATCATGTTACACACCTGATGCCAGTTAACTTTATTACTTGCTAAATGTTCTTTTAGCTGATTCTCTTATATATAATTGCTTTTTCAGCCCTTTTTTGCCTGTGTCCCAACTTTTTTGAGACCTGTTGCAGCCAGAAAATTTGAAATAAGCACATTTTCTGGATAAAAATGTAAAATGTCTCAGTTTCAACATTTGAAATGTTATCTATGTTCTATTGTAAGTAACATATTGGCTCATGTGATCTGAAAGTCATTGAATTTTGATTTTATTCACAATTTACACTTCGTCCCAACTATTTCGGAATTAGGGTTTTGTATATATATATATATATATATATATATATAGCCCTATACAATTCAAAATTCATCCTCCAGCTTTCGTCACCAGTCTCATCACCAGTGGATACAAGGGAACCAACTCAAATAGCAGCCATACATGTCCATACAAAACCACTCTTTACAGATGAGTTGCTATTTCCCTCTTTTCTCCATATCCCTCTCTTCCTGTCTTTCTGGAATAAATTGGTCTTGGTCTTGTTTGTCTATATGATGCTGTTCCAGAAATATATATGCATTTTAATTTATTTTATTTTTTGCAAGTTTCCTGTTTTTGAACCCAAGAAATTGTTGACATGTTAAACTCATACCTCTGTATTTACTTCGGTACTGGTACATCTACCTCCTAGAGAAAGTTCTTAATCCAGCCAACTGTTGTGCAGGGGTATGTCTGAACCAGTGAAAGAATGCTTCCATCATCTGCCACAGTTGTTACCTGTGGTCTTCATGGCCTTTTTGTGATCCAGAATTCACCAGTGCTCTCTCTCTTTCTCTTTTTCTCTGGTGGGTTTGTTTTGATCTTTCAGCCTAATGATGGTTCACTTTACTGGCACTGACAGCTCTTTGTACCTCATATTGAGAGTTAACTGCAACAAATTCCAAATGAAAATGTAACTTGAAATCCACAGCAAACTTTTTATGAGTTCATTTTTTAAATGAAATTATTGGGGAATAAAACAAACCTGGCCATGAAACAGCTAATCATCCAATCGTCCAAATACTTTTGGTCTTAAAAAATGGGAGGATCTCTTTAAAAAAAATGCACTAATTCCTACATCCTCCCAATGAGCTAACCCTCACACTGAAGCTGAGCATCCTCACTTTGAATTCATATTTCTTATAACTCCAATATTTTTTGGTCGACAGCTAAAATAATAATAACGTCGTCGATATCCAAATATTTATGGACCTAACTGTATATGAAGCTGCATGTCTTAATTCATGGGTGCAGGCTATACATGGGGAATCAGCCCAGAGGCCATGTTACAGAGTAATAAGATCTGTTGTCATCTCCCTCCCCCTTGTCATTTCGATGGTGATTCTGACCTTTCAAACTCAATTACTAGGTGCCCATTACCACACCAACATGGCCACTTAATAACCAGAGTAGAAAATACTCACGTATAACATGCAATCCATACTTCCATTTTATCTAAAGTGTATATATGGCCTACGCTGCGAGCATTTGGATTGTAACAATTTTTGTCATTTTGGCTCTGTACTCCTGCTCCTTGGATTTGAAATGAAACAATAAATGGTGTGTCAAATATGAAGGTATTTCCATTCATATTCCGTAATTGTCAAGTGAATAACAGCCTTGTTTTCCACATAGTTTTTGTCTCAAAAAATTTGGGTTATGGCTAAATGGATATGTGATTTTGTGATTTTGTGTGAACACTTGAATCACAAAAAAGGAAGGAAGAGAACTAATTGCAGTGGTAGTCATTCATGCCAAATCTATAGCACTACCCCATCTACATTTTATTTCTAAGATGAGGAGAGGTGATTTGGACCGTGGGCTGCTCCTTTTTAAAAGGCCTACTGCCACTGTCCGAATATTAACGGACTGGATATCGCCAAGCAGCCAGCTACTTGGCTCACCTCAAAAATCAGCAGAGAACCAATTCGTCAAAGCTATTCATTTATTGGAAAGCAATAGAAAATGAATATTTTAAAAAGTAGGCCGATCCTACTTACAATTGTTTCATCTTGTTTTGTTTGGTTTCTGACACCTTTGAATCGTAATTCGCGATTGCCGTAGTGGAGCACTATGGGGTGTATATGCATCCAATTTTACCCCCTTAGACCCAAGCCACAAATTTCTGGACCGCTTTTCACCTCATTTTACGTAAAAACGACTTGTCTCCACTTCAGGATACAGTGGGGCCAACATAAAGATATGTATAGCAGTATTTCAGAAACGGTCAGTTAAAATATTTTTGTTTTAGGCATCCGAAACCATTTGCAAGCACACCCCATCGTAGAATACTGCGCCGCCGAGGTGGTTTATGAAGACTAGCTTGCAATCGGACTCTTCGAACCAGAGTGGCTCCACTGGTGGGGATCTCTACGTTCGCGTGTATCCGCCATTTTCGGCTGATTGAAAACAGGTAGACCAAAATACCTCACGGTGCCGGTCAAAATACAACAGGTAAGTGAGAAATTATGACAAGATGATTATCCGAAGCAACCTTAAAGTGCGCATCACTTCGTGAATAAAAGCTGATATCGACTTCATCTAATTGACGGTAGCATCCGCTCGAAGCACATACACTGACTGGTCGCCAAGAGGAACAATAAAAACGAATTCGGTCTGTCAGTTCATTTAGGAAACGGTATGTGCCGCGAAACATCAGGACAAAGTTTTCGGAATAAGCGGTCACGCAATCAAGTCTCTCAATGTTCGCCAACTTTCCATTTTTGTTGCAGCAATAACTTTTAGGTCCCAGTAATATTCAGCGTACCTCGCCATCACAACTCCTAACTTGAACTGCAGGTCAGTTTCAGTTGGGTAGCTTGTGCTTTTGTCAGATCAAATAATGTAGCTGTGAACCGACGTTGCCAATATGGTATGATTATATTTCTATAACGACATGTTTTTATACGTTTACTTATTCTTATGCATGGATTATATTCATTTTTACTATTGTTTTCGTGGCGGTACCGACATGTTAGATTGGTTAGAATAGCCTCAACTGGCTGTGGTATTCTAAATTGCATTTTGAAATGGTCTTTCTTTGTTACATTGACCATAAGGACGCAAATTAAACAAATCAATTTAAATGCGACCCAAAAAACTAAGACTTGTCGTGGAAAACCTTTGTTTATCAGAGTGAAAATGTATTGTACTGTTTCTTTGTCCGCTGGACCTGTAATTTATGACAGAGATGTTTCTCTCTCTTGGCTCAGGCTGGGCTTTGAAGGAAGCCCACTTTCGGTACCAGCGCAACTTACCCATTCCGTGAATTGCTATTGCTTGAATTTTCCTTTAATTTTTTTAAACAGTCTAACGCATGGCTTAAGGGTGCAATGGAAAGTTCTAGGTCCTTCATGTGAACAGCGGTGTTCTGTGCAGACCATATCATAAAAGCTACTTATTCACCCTTAAGGTTGGAAGTAACTCAACTTAGCTTTTTGGAGGTGTGGTGGGCTAATTCTAACATTAGCTTTACATTTTCACCGCTGTGCAGCTGTATCCATGCTATTTTCTAGCCCAGTCTCTGATATTTACGTGAAGAAAGACGCAGTTGTATTCCGTGACAACAGATCATGAGGGCGGGTCCATATTGCTCCAACGTTGGATTTAACAAGGGCAACATTGTCCTCAACTCATTTGGTATAATAGCCTATATGCATATTTATTTATTTATAGAAACTGTTGCGTTTGTGTCACTTCTTACAACTGAGAATAAAACCTGGTTTGAAAATTTAGGGTTTAATTCGCATTCCCATTTCAAAGCATGGACAAGATGACAAGGGAACAAATAATATCGATTAACGCATGTCATTCGGCAATGTTGCCAGTGTTTTTGCTTCCACTTCAGTTTTGAATAATAAGAATTTCGTTAGGCGTGGTCACATGTCCGCCCTGTTTGTGCCCTGTTTAGCGAACGTTGAATAATCTCCTGATCTATGATTTGCGTCAATATAAAATGGGTAATATTACAACTAATGAATACCCTTACTGCAGCAAATGAATGTATATATGACAGTATGAACTCAGGTTTGGCCATTTTTACATGACTGAATTGAAACTACTTACATGGTTTGGTGATAGCGCTGAGATTTTTTGGTAGACACAGTTGGACAATGTTGGAGAGACGTGAATTTCTGCCAACGTTTGCCTAATTCTAAAATTACCTTTAGGAAAACAATAATCAGCTGCGCAAATTTTTACCGTTTGAGCTCATGCTCCTTGCTCAGCCTGTTAAGTCAGAGGTAGGTTAAACCTGTGTTTCAATGCAAAGACAGGAGTCAAGGACCAGATTTCCTGACCCAGATTAAATCCAGTCCTTGCCAATGATAAAATCTGAATAGAGGTTCGCTGTAGAGTTCTCTTAATCGTGGGCCTCAGTTTACAAAGCAGAATTACAGAGTCGGGCAGGCAACTGCTCTGTGCCACCCCCTCCCCCTTAAAAAATAATAAAATAAATAAATACATCTGGAACACACGCTGAAATTAAAAAAAAAAAAAAAAACTGTTCCAGATTATACTTGTCTCAGATATCCGGGGAACTCGGTTATCTATGCTTTGGCACACCCTCATGATGATGCTTTATCAGTGTCTGAGCTGTGAAACCAGCTTCCATATGAGGTGATGGAGGCTACGGTGATTTCTATCTGCCTCTGCAGTGATGGTTGCGCAGCGAAGACCGTCGCGCTGCCTTTGAAAAGTGATCGATTTCAGTAATTGCTGCTCCGATTTCTTGATCACAGTATAAATTACGACTGTAATGTATCCAAAATACTTCAGTAACAATACGGAAATTATTTTTTAGTCGTAAGCGGTTAAAGGGTTAAAGGGAATTTACTGTTGAGGGCTTTAAAAAGACATTACCGCGAGCACAGAGGTATTTAGAGTTATTCAAACAAAACTTAATTTGAGAGTGTTCATTGCTTCTTTAGTATGAAGCCTAACTGAAGAAGGGACTTTATCTCTTGCCGGACGTTGTATAGAACGTCGTGCAGTTCAGTTATCGCCGATCTCGCCGAAATTCGTGCGTGTGCTACAGAATTTCGGTGATCGTTCTGTAGCATACGTTCAAATTTCGGCGATAGCCTAATGATATCGGTTTTAAAATTAGTTATTGCCTGGTTGTGCCTTGACCTTTTTTGTTCATGTATGTTGACCCCTGTGGGTTGCATTGAGAATGAGTCAGTGTAGCTGACCAAAGCCGATACAGTTTGTGCCCTTTGTTTACTTGCAATTGGCAGGTGATAGGTGTTGCACTGCACTACAGTCGTGGAGCTTTTTAACCGAACCAACTATCCGTTAATTAGATCCAGCTGGGCCTTTCCCCGAAAGTGATGTTGGGCTGAGGCCTTGACGGAGGAAATGCATGCTTCAGTGCGTGAGAGTGTTTTTTTTAAGCATTCTTGTGACCCAGATATTTGTTTCATACAAATTGAATCTGATTGGCTGTACCATTGTCAGGGATTACATTTTAACAGTAACAGAACTTTTACAAAGGCTGTATTACTGGACAATATCATCCTTCTTTTATTTTATTCTTTCATAATTATGTCTGTCACGTTGGTCAGGCTTGTCAAAGCATGTTGAGAGATCAAGAATGCACAGTCTTCTGTCCCTTATTCTGGCCGAGTTTGGAATAACTCTGAGGTTATTACCCCCCCTGTGAGGTTATGTTTCACCCCTGTTTGTTTGTTACTTGCCGAAATCGTAAAATTTCACAAGCATATCAGTCTGTTGCGTTAGAAGTCTGTTCGTCTGTCACTTTGTTAGTTACCTTTTGCCATTTATCCTGCACCAATCTTCACAAAACTTCAGACATGTTAGCATAGGTTACTCGTCACAGACCTATTCGTTTTTAAATTTCTATGTCAAAGGTCAAGGTCACACAAGAGGTTGCATACACATTTTGATCCAAAACTTTGTTTCTAAATAAGCTGGAGACTTGTAACTTACGCCATTCTTTTCATCAACGCAATGCGGTTGTAGCAGTTAGGGGTCGCGATGACATCACTCTGACGGAAGTATATGAAAATGACGTCACAACGCGATGTCATTTTTTTGATTTTGCCAAAATTAATTTTTTTTTATTCTGTTCTTTAGACAATATGATATATCTTTTCACATTTTGAAATTTCAATTTTGGCAAGTCGTCATTCTAAGAACGACCTTTCATTTGTTTGTCTGTCTGTTAACTGAATTATTCAAAAAGTTATGAACGGATTGGCATGAAATTTGGTAGGATGGTAGGTGGTAGTCCAAGGATGAATTGTTTCAATTTTGGAAGTGTTCTCAAAAATATTCTGGATTCTAGATCAGGAAGAACCAATTATTCTGACATATGGCGTGGCGGAGGTATGCGCTTTACCATGTGCACTTCTAGTCGCTGATTTATTGCACAATTATAAGCAGGAGCTGGGTGGCCTTGAGTTTGTAGACCTGGTCTTATCAAAACTGCTTTGGTCAGTACTGCGGAAGCAACTTTGAGAGGGTCTTTTTTTTTGTCATGTGTGACGGACCAAGCTATGGACTTACAAGACTTGGATGATGATGGTATATAAAGGGTTCTGGGCACTGGAACCTCCAAACTCTTGTAGCTATAGCCAGTCAGAGATAATTGGATGTTTTTAAGGCTGTAATAATCCAACACTGGCCCTTGGAAGTTTGATTGTGTACCAGTTATGGGCTCTGAGGGCTTGCTGTGCTGTGTACTTTAACTAATAAGCATGCTGGGGTTGTTTTTTGCCATCGACTGACCTTGGAACACAGGTCTCGGTATGGTGCCTTGTGGCCCTTTGCTCCTTGAGTGAGGTTCAGGTAGAGTTTGAGTCTGTGTGCTTCTGATCCGCCTCTGATGGACAGGACAGTGGTGCACTGGCCAGTATTTTGGAGTTCTGGGTTTTTTAGAGCCTTGCTCTGGGTCAAGATTAGCAGCATATTGTGGAATAGGTTGTGAAAACCCCCACACTATGAAGCCCTGAAACACTGTGTGATCCAAACGGGCGGGCGGGCGGGCGGTGTGTGAGATATTCTTACAATGAGGGTTAGCAGCCACTAGTTGGCTCCCAGCCTACAGCATGGCAGGAAGTGTAGCCTCTATGTCTGGGCTGTGTGAAATTGGCTGTTCTCTCCCTCATGGCATAGATCAGTGGCCGCCAACCCTGTTCCTAAAGATCTAGCCACTGTCTTGTAGGTCTTCAACCACACCTGAGCAAATCTCGTCCTACTGGTAGAGATCTCATTGAATGGCTAATTGGTAGAATCAGGAATGGCAGGTTAAGATTGCAATGAAAACCTTCTGGAAAATTGGTCCTCATGAGTTGGTTACCATTGGCATATATTTTCTGATGGTAATTAAGAAAACGAATTTTGCTCACGCTTGCTTGGATTTGTATTCAGTGTTGCTGAGATGAACAGTGAACGGCATTGACTTCTACAACCCCAATTCCAAAATAGTTGGGACGAAGTGTAAATTGTGAATAAAATCAAAATTCAATCACTTTTTAGATCACATGAGCCAATATGTTATTTTCAATAGAATATAGATAACATTTCAAATGTTGAAACTGAGACATTTTACATTTTTATCCACAAAATGAGCTCATTTCAAATTTTCTGGCTTCAACAGGTCACAAAAAAGTTGGTACACAGGCAAAAAAAATTGGGCTGAAAAAGCAATGAATATATAAGAGAATCAACTGAAAGAACATTTAGCAAGTAATTACATTAACTGGAATCAGGTGTGTAACATGATTGGCTATAAAAGGGATGTCTTGGAGAGGCTGAGTCTCTCAGAAGTAAAGATGGCCAGAGGCTCTCCAACCCATGAAGGCTTGCGTAAAAAAAATTGTGGAATACTTTAGAAACAATGTTCCTCAACGTCAAATTGCAAAGGCTTTGAAGGTCTCATCATCGGCTGTGCATAACATCATCAAAAAATTCAGAGAAACTGGAAAAATCTCTGTGCGTAAGGGACAAGGCCGAAGACCTTTACTGGATGCCTGTGATCTTTGTGCCCTCAGACGCCACTGCATCACTCACCGGCATGATTCTGTCATTGACATTACTAAATGGGCCCAGGAATACTTCAAGAAACCACTGTCTGTAAACACAGTCCACCGTGCCATCCACAGATGCCACCTAAAACTCTTTCATGCAAAAAGGAAGCCATTGTTGAGCATGATCCAGAAGCGCCGCCATGATCTGTGGGCCAAGGCTCATTTAAAATGGACTGTAGCAAAGTGGCAAAGTGTCCTGTGGTCAGACAAGTCCAAATTTGACATTCTTGTTGGAAATCATGGGCGTCGTGTCCTCTGGGCTAAAGAGGAGAAAGACCACCCCTCCTGTTATCAGCGTTCAGTTCTAAAGCCAGCATCTCTGATGGTATGGGGATGCACTAGTGCATATGGTGTGGGACACTTGCATGTTTTGAAAAGCACCATAAATGCTGAAAGGTATATAAAGGTTTTGGAGCAACATATGCTCCCCTCCAGACGACATCTATTCCAGGGAAGGCCTTGGGTATTTCAGCAGGACAATGCAAAACCACATACTGCAGCTATTACAACAGCATGGCTTCGTAGTAGAAGAGTCCGTGTGCTGAACTGGCTTGTCTGCAGTCTTGATCTTTCACCGATTGAGAACATTTGGCGCATAATTTAACAACAAGTCCGTCAAAGGAGACCCAAAACTCTCCAGCAGCTGGAAGCCTGTATTAAACAAGAGCGGGATCAAATTCCAATGGCTAAACTCAAGAAACTTGTCTCCTCAATGCCCAGATGCCTCCACTTTGTGTTAAAAATAAGAGGGGATGCTACACCATGGTAAACAGGCCCCTGTCCCAACTTTTTCTGAGACTTGTAGCAGCCATCAAATTTGAAATGAGCTCATTTTGTGGATAAAATTATAAAATTTCTCAGTTTCAACATTTGCTATGTTATCTCTGTTCTATTGTGAATAAAATACTGGCTGGTGTGATTTGAAAGTCATTGCATTTTGATTTTATTCACAATTTACACTTTGTCCCAACTATTTCGGAATTGGGGTTGTAGGTTTCTGTGCTGTCTGATGCAGCATCTTGGTAAGTAGTCAATGGCTTAGTGATTGGTTCATTTCTACCCTGCTGTGAAGCCGCGTATAAACAAACAGCTATGTGATTGGTCCCATTTTACCTGGTCTTGTAATGGGTTCCTATCTATCCTGTCTTGCAGAATTCATGTGAGCACTGCTTGCCTTGAAGGTACCAGGTCCTCGGGTAGAATTCCCATGGAGCAGGTGAGTCCTGCAGGATAAATGTTACAAGCCGGAGGAACTCATTCACAAAACACTCCTTTATCTTTACAATTATTCCAATCATTTGTCGTTTTAGGGAAGGTAATTAAAAATACATGAGGTCTATGAGCTGCCGGATAGCTCACTCGGTTAAAGCATCGCACTGTGAAGCAGAAGTGACTATCACGACGCGGGTTTGAGCCCCGGTCGTACCAACCTGCAGTGGTCGGCAGAATTTTCAGCATAGCGCACAATTGGCCATTGCTCTACAGGGATGCAAATAGGGAAGGGTCTGCCGAGAAGGGCAATGTAGCATGGTTCTGTTGTTCGTTGCTTAGGCGGCTCCTATTGGCCAAGACGGACGCTCGTCAGGAAGATTCTGAGCTTGTTCATGTTTGGGTATCCTCCGCCCTCGCTCTGAACTTGCGATGATTCAACCAATGAGTGTATAAGAAGCAGTGGCTGACGGGCGTGTGCTTCGGAGGAGAGCCGCGAACTGTCTGCACTCTCCTGAATTGGCAACAAGGGGTCGCATACAAGCAAGAGTTGTACATAGTTCCCCAATTGGGCATTCCAGATTCGGGTGGGATTGGAGATGCCAAATTTTTTATATATATATATATATATATATATATATATATATATATATATATATATATATATGTATATATATGTATATATAAAAAAATACATGAGGTCTGAGTTACAGCACTGGGAAAGAATTCTGTATTTTACCAATTTTGGTGATTTCTGTTTGAATATTGTTGTCCAGAGATTATACTTCTGCAGGAGGTTAGACTGCTGGTGAGGTTCCTACTGCACACCAGTGCTTAAAGCTGCAGTAACTGATTTGGTCGTTTTTGTAGCTTCTTGTCCGTAGCCTATGTAAGCAGTCCCCGCCCTCCATTCCCAAGCCAGGCAAAGGAGCGTGCATCGGTTTCCGACAGAGGCAGAGGAGAGTAGCGACTCAGTAACAATATAAGTGCATGTAAACAAACACTCTCAGTGATTATTGTGTGAAAGCCACACTGAAAACATGGACCAACGACACATTACATCCATGCAGAAACTTCGGTATGAATTGTTATTTGAAGGTATTAGCTAAAACTAGCTAGTGTCCTATAGCCACACATGCTATCGTTGCACAACTAAGCAAGGTGTAGTCGGCCACAAACGATGACGGTTCATTTATAAACTGACATTAGCAGGATTAAAAACCACCGACAGGACTATCCCAGACTGATAAACCTGCATAACGACAACCCCAATACCGAAATAGTTGGGACAAAGTGTAAATTGTGAATAAAATCAAAATGCAATGACTTTCGAATCACACCAGCCAGTATTTTATTCACAATAGAGCAGAGATAACATAACAAATGTTGAAACTGAGAAATTTTACAATTTTATCACAAAATGAGCTTATTTCAAATTTGATGGCTGCTACAGGTCTCAAAAAAGTTGGGAGAGGGGCCTGTTTACCATGGTTGTAGCATCCCTTCTTATTTTAAACACAGAGTGGAGGCGTCTGGGCATTGAGGAGACAAGGTTCTTGAGTTTAGCCATTGGAATTTGGTCCCACTCTTGTTTAATACAGGTTTCCAGCTGCTGGAGAGTTTTGGGTCTCCTTTGACGGACTTCTCATTTAATTATGCGCCACATGTTCTCAATCGGTGAAAGATCAGGACTGCAGGCAGGCCAGTTCAGCACACAGACTCTTCTACTACGAAGCCATGCTGTTGTAATAGCTGCAGTATGTGGTTTTGCATTGTCCTGCTGAAATACACAAGGCCTTCCCTGGAATAGATGTCATCTGGAGGGGAGCACATGTTGCTCTAAAACCGTTATGTACCTTTCAGCATTCGTGGTGCTTTTTAAAACATGCAAGTGTCCCACACCATATGCACTAATGCATCCCCATACCATCAGAGATGCTGGCTTTAGAACTGAATTCTGATAACAGGAGGGGTGGTCTTTCTCCTCTTTAGACCGGAGGACACGACGCCCATGGTTTCCAACAAGAATGTCAAATTTGGACTCGTCTGACCACAGTACACTTTGCTACAGTCCCCTGTAAATGAGCCTTGGCCCACAGAACGCGGCAGTGCTTCTGGATCATGCTCAACAATGGCTTCCTTTTTGCATGATAGAGTTTTAGGTGGCATCTGTGGATGGCACGGCACACTGTGTTTACTGACAGTGGTTTCTTTAAGTCTTCCTGGGCCCATTAAGTAATGTCAATGACAGAATCATGCCGGTGGGTGATGCAGTGGCGTCTGAGGGCCCGAAGATCACGGGCATCCAGTAAAGGTCTTCGGTCTTGTCCCTTACGCACAAAGATTTTTCCAGTTTCTCTGAATCTTTTCATGATGTTATGCACTGTTGATGATGAGACCTTCAAAGCCTTCGAAATTTGAAGTTGAGGAACATTGTTTTTAAAGTATTCCACAATTTTTTTTTTTTTTACGTAAGCCTTCACAGGTTGGAGAGCCTCTGGCCATCTTTACTTCTGAGAGACTCAGCCTCTCTAAGACATCCCTTTTATAGCCAATCATGTTACACATCTGATGCCAGTTAGCTTAATTACTCGCTAAATGTTCTTTCAGCTGATTCTCTTATAAATTAATTGCTTTCTCAGCCCTTTTTTTGCCTGTGTCCCAACTTTTTTGAGACCTGTTGCAGCCAGAAAATATGAAATGAGCTCATTGTGGATAAAAATGTAAAATGTCTTAGATTCAACATTTGAAATGTTATCTATGTTCTATTGTAAATAACATATTGGCTCGTGATCTGAAAGTCATTGCATTTTGATTTTATTCACAATTTACACTTCGTCCCAACTATTTCGGAATTGGGGTTGTACAACTGAGTAAAACAAAGCTAACCTGTCCAGTGGCAGCAAGGCTAGCTGTGCGTCGCTTTTTAAACCCGATGATTCCTTCAGTTTTCCCCATTGAATGCGGCACCGATATAAATGCAGCTCTTGGCCATCTCACGTTTTTCCTCTTTAATTCTATTTTTTCCTCTACCATTCTTTGGCGCTTTGGCCGTTTAATTGTGTGCGCCGTTTCCCGTAGCACTAGGATCGGAAGCTACATCTGTTCTGCTATTGCCAACAACACAGATTTTTCTTCGTCTTCTTCTAACGATTTTTCCTGCAGATAGTACACTAACAACGCAGACTCAGTTCTGCGCCTTGGAAGCAGAGAGAAATGCGTCTTTATGGCATTCTCTCACCTGATTGGATAGAGGCAGTCGGTGGCTCCAGAATTTCATATGCTGCTTTATTGCAGAAGACAGTGACTGAGAGACTTGTGTTATCGACCAGATACTCTGAATAAATGATCTGTATCGGAATGTGGAGCTATTTAACACTTTTTTTAAAAACAAAAAAATCACTGACAGCAGCTTTAATGCTCTCGCAGTTGCTTGCAAACTAATTGTAAGCGCTGGCCAAATCATTTGTTTCAAACATCATGGTACCCTGAAATAGATGGATTGTGTGTAAAAGCTCTTCTTGTGTGTGGTGAAAGAAAAATGTACACTCTCATATTTCTATTGAGAAATCTCTATTTTTGAAACTGAGCCTGAATGTTCCTAAATTTTTTTCAGGACTGCAAACTCAAATTTTCTTAAAATGTAAGAAACCTTTATTTATGCTTACAACATTTTGTTATCAGAGTATGTCAAATAATGTCTTGAGACATTTGCTTTTTGCAAATGTATTTTAACATTTAAAGCAACTGCTAAAGCAATGTCACGAACATCACAGTTTAGTGATGCGTCTTTCTATTCTGTTAGTACTATAAAAAGTTTCTTACTTCAGTACTTGCTCTGAGTCTCTGGATGCAATTAATATGTTCTTAATTTTTTGGGTATTTTTCTGGCTCAGTGTTCTCATACAAAAGATCCTCATGAAAAAAAAAGACGCTTATGACCGCATACCTCTGCCAATGGATTTGGAACTTCACTATCATCCAGTGGTTTTAAGATGTATGGTATTTGTTCAAATCTTATAATCCATCAATCGTGATTAATCCTTTAAAAAAATTCCTGGGTTTGGATGGTGATCCGGATCACCACGAGAATCTAGGTGATTGTTCCTTTGGCCATGACCCACACCTCCATTAAACATCATTGAAATGGATTGAGAAATTGGAGAGATATTGTCTCAGCAAACAGACAAAGAAACAGACCTGGCAGAATGCATAACATCTGGTCAATTTCGTTGGATGGCAGAGGTAATAAAATCTGCAAATGTGAAATTTAAGGACATTCATTTTGTTTATACTGATCAAATACACAAACATGCGAAGTTCCGAACCACATCTAGGAAACAAATGTTTTGTCCTAAATATTAAACTCACTGACCACTTCATTTGGTACACCTGTTTAACTGCTCATTCACGCAAATATCTAATCAGTCAATCACATGGCAGCAATTCAATGCATTTAGGCACGAAGACATGGTCAAGACGATTTGTTGAAGTTCAAACCGAGCATGAGAATGGGGAAGAAAGGTGATTTAAGTGACTTTGAACGTGTCATGGTTGTTGGTGCCTCTTGGGCTGGTCTGAGTATTTCAGCAACCGCTGATCTACCGGGATTTTCACGCGCAACCATCTCTAGGGTTTACAGAGAATGGTCAGAAAAAGAGAAAATATCCAGTGAGCAGCAGTTCTCTTGGCAAAAATGCCTTATTGATGCCAGAGGTCAGAGGAGAATGGCCAGACAGGTTCGAGCTGATAGAGAGGCAAGCTGATAGAGAGGCAACAGTAACTCAAATAACCACTCGTTAGGACCAGGGTATGTGGAAGAGCATCTCTGAATGCACAGCACAATGAGCCTTGAAGCGGACGGGCTACAGCTACAGAGGATCACACCAGGTGCCACTTCTGTCAGCTATGAACAGGAAACTGAGGCTACAATTTGCATGGAGTCACCAAAATTAGACTACAGAAGATTGGAAAAACATTGCCTGGTCCGATGAGTCTCGATTTCTGTTAGGACATTTGGATGGTAGGGTCAGAATTTGGCATAAATAACATGAAAGCCTGGATCCATCCTGCCTCGTATTGCTCAGGCTGCTGGCGGTGGTATAATGGTGTGGGGGGGATATTTTTTGGCACTTTTTGGGCCCCTTAGTACCAATTGAGCATCGTTTAAACGCCACAGCCTACCTGAGTATTATTGCTGACCATATCCATCCCTTGATGACCACAGTTTACCCATCTTTTGATGGCGACTTCCTGCAGGATAATGCGCCATATCACAAAGCTCAAATCATCTTAAACTGGTTTCTTGAACATGCATTGAGTTCACTGTACTCAAATGGCCTCCACAGTCACAAGATCTCAGTCAAATAGATCTTCTTTACGATGTGGTGGAACGGGAGATTCGAATAAAGGATGTGCAGCCGACAAATCAACAGCAACTGTGTGATGCTATCATGCCAATATGGACCAAAATTTTTGAGGAATATTTTCAGCACCTTGTTGAATCTATGCCATGAAGAATTAAGGCAATGGGCTTTATGCACAGCTCCACTACTTCCTGAATTTAAGCCAGCTCCTTTATTTCCTGTCTTTCATTATTGGACCTGGATTAATCCAGTTTGTCCCTGATAACAACAACAATGGTCAGGCACACCTGGCTTAAGTTCAGGAAGTAGTGGAGCTGTGCATAAAGCCCATTCTGAAGGTGAAAGTGGGGTCCAACCTGGTACTAGTGGGGTCCAACCTGGTACTAAGGTGTACCTAAAGTGCCTGGGGAGTGTATGTTCCGAAATGTCAGAGACTCTGTTCATGGACATTTCTTTTTCTAAGTAGCAACAACAAATAACTCGCATTTTGTTGCTGCCAAAAAATATGCTGGTACTATTGTTAGGGAGGTAATTTGGTCAAATTATTGCGATGATTATTTTTGGTCATAATGCCGGCTGTAATCCCATGACTCATAAAAATGACAGTATCAGGCCTACCAAAGAAAATGCTACCTTTTTCAAACAACCAGCCACACAATATTGAAAACATGCCACATTCCCGCAAAACTTGGCACAACACTTTATAGTCGATACATTTTCGCCAGTACCAAACTCAAAAAATTGCACAGCCTGTAACAAACCCAGAGACAAACCAAATGAGTTTTCAATTGTGTGTTGCTGGTTCTTTGAAAAAGGTTGACATCTGACAATCTTTTGTTGCAGCTTGGCTGTTTTCTTTGGTAGGCCTGAGTAAGAAGGATTGATTGAGCATTACGTATCAATACACTTCTCTCTGACTCAAAGCACCTGAGGGGAAAAACGTGCCTCAATCACCAGTTGTCCGCCTCCCCTACAAGGGTAATGCACCATAGCAGTTGTGCACAATAATACGCACGTCCTGGAGGTCAAGATGGAGAGGGCTAATATACTGCCCTGGCTGATGATGCTTTTCAGTAGGGGGTCTGAAGTCTCATTTACATTTCGCTGTGCGCAACCAGTATAACAAATGCTGTGTGACCAAAATGATATTTCAAGTGAGAGCCCTTTTTCAGTGTTGTGGTCTAATGCAACGTCATTCTTTGTTATGTAGTTCTGATTTGACAGCCTGATCCTGGTACGTGAAAACCAATGTCTCGCGCTTCCTAGTTTAACCTGGCACCCCCAAATGTAAACAAATATAAAAGGCATCTCCCAAACATTGAGCCAGCAGAACCGTAGTCGCTGACCTTTGCTGACATGAAAAGGTAAAACTCTGTGCAGCGCTCTAATTTGTGCAGCACAGCATTTGTAGCTGAGGCTACGTAACAGAGTGTAAAACCAGGCCTTGAGACTCTGTGGTGTGATGCGCTCTTCCTGTCTGTAGAGGATGATGACGGTCCCCAGCGGGGTGGTGGAGACCCTGGAGGGGGTCCCGCCCCATGTGTTGAAGGGGCTTCCGGAAGATATGAGGCTGAAGAGGTCCGGCGTCCATCAGAACCGCATTGGTGGGTGAGCCCATTTCAGGTGCTGACAAACTGTCTCACATTTGCTTCGTGGTTGATGAGTGGCTTCCAAACTTCCTGTATTAAAACTGTGACTAAACTCTTTATTCAGTGATGGGGGCTTAAGAGCTACTTGAATGTGTTTTCTAGGGCTTCCAAACCCTGTCATTGTTGGTAAAATGACCCTGTTCTTGGAAATAAAATAACTCTCATTCAATGACTTTTTATCAGCTCATTCAGATCCATTTTGTTTAGGACTCAACAAGACTTTTGTCATTTCCATAGAAAACCTTGATATATTCTCTGGCTCTGGAGTACATAACTATGTAAGCAACTTTCACAGTTTAAATCAGCTCTGATTCAAACCAAGTAAGTTGCTAACACAGTGAGCAACTAATCTTTTCAGAAACATACCCCCGAGGAGTTATGCAGGAAACTGATGGGAGTCCTTTCTTCCGCCTTGCGAAATCATGTGTGTGTGGGAGGAGGCCATTTACCTATAAGCTGGCCTGTAGCCTAGTGCCTGAGGTGCTCCAATGAGACTGCTTTAATGTTCAAGTCCAAGTGTAGCCATAGGAATATCAGTACAGCTTTGGGCCCTTGAGTGAGACCCCTGGCCCCACCTTGCTCCAGCGAGGATTGACCTGATTAGTCAAATAAAGCCTCGGTTCTACCAAGCAGTTGAGTCCAGTTCAGTTCAATCTGTTACACATTAGAAAAGTTATTTTTGCATTTCTATTGTCAAAATTTTGGATGGTACCAAAAGAACCGTTCCAGTCGGTCCCATTTTTCGTATTCCCTCTGTTGAGGTACCTAGTGCTCTGATCTAATACTAAAAGGTGTAGCTAGAAACACTGCAGTGTGTTGACTGGTTTAGAGGGAATAGTCTCTCTTGCTTGAGGAGGGCTAAACAGAATCCTGCCACCAACATGGTTGACATGGCTGTTACCATCCGGTAACAGTCCCGGCTACATTAAATAACACCGCCTGCAGTGGAAATAGAAATCAGATCTAGGGTTGAGGTACTGGTTGGCACAGGTTATGTACCTGTTCTAAGGGTACTATAACGAAAGTGATTAGTGGAAATGCGGCTTAAATGGTACGGCCCTTCGGATAAAAGTGTCAGCCAAAAAACTACAATGTAAATCTGTTGTGACTCACTGTACCCACCCTGACCACTCTTCCTCATCCGTCCCTTTTAAATTACATCCCAGTGAAGCATAAAAAAGGAGCTTTTTTACTTTTAAGTATTTAAAACAAGGTAATGAGTCTTCAAACAACTTTGTAGCCATGACCATGCATTCTACCGGCTCTATGACAGCCTTCGCTCTGAAACATCCTGGAATGAACCACTCCTTTCCTGCTGGCGGGATCACGGACAGTTTGCGGACATTTAAAGCATTGCTACAGGCCAGCGGTGCGCTAGCCAAGCCTGCAGTTTGTAGAGGGTGGGGTAGGGGGTTTGCTGGAGATCTAGCTGTGCATTGGATTAGCTCTGTTAAGAAAAAAAAAAAACATAAAAATGACCAGATTGCCCATGTTCCATCTGTGTATAAATGACTTGATTGCTAATAATTGCTGAGCTGCATGTGGTGTTTTGCCTGCCTCCCGGAGGCCTACGGTAAGAAATTACGGCTGCTAAAGCTTAATCAGCGCCCCCTCGTGGCATGAGTGCATGCCTGGACACAGTGTTGGAGAATCTCTCCCGGCTCCACCGCTCTTGCGTTTAGCAATGCTGCATGCGCTTCAAGCAATATGGGCTACTTTTACATCAGAGGATCCCTTCGCATCCCTATTTCTGTCATCCTGGGCAAGCCTCCCTTTATGTGTGGCAAATTTAAAACAAATTGTTGCCGAAATGCAGAATATTGCTTATGGAGACTCTATAAACATTTGCAGGTTTTTCGAATGAAAAGCGGGAATAAAAAATATAAATGTCATACAGTTTCTAGTTTCAATGTGACCTTCCAACTAAATGTGAAGCCTTATGTTTGCAGGTTGTTATAGGTTTGTTACTGTAATTATTCCCAATTGATAGCTGTTTTTTATCTTTATTTATATCAAAGGTCACATTAAAGGTGGAAAAAAAAAAAAAAAAAAAAAAAGGCATATTCAGTACTGTGCAAAAATTTTAGGCACCCTATTCTTTTAAATTTAGGGTTGGATGTTCATTTTTGTTTTCAATATTAGTGGTGCTGTAGATAAAAAGCACATTTGAAGTACCAAATGTTAATTTGAGAAAAATAATCTAACAAAAAAGCTTTATTTCGCTAAATACAGTGGATACAAATATACCATGACAGGTCCCCGATCGCAACATTATCAAGGCTGTCTGGGATTATGTGGAGCAAGGGACAATAGTGAGACTGAGAATTTGAGAAGAACTGTGGCAAGTTCTCCAATATGCTTGGAACAACCAAACAGCTAATAGTCCAATAAAACTAGAAAATTGCAGAACCGTGTCGCTAATTTTTTAGGCAAAGGGTAGTCGCACCAATTATTCATTTGAGTTAGTTTTCTGCCATTCACAGCTCTGTATAGTACATTTTTCCAATTTTTAGATACATTTTATCTCGTGATTTGGAAGCATCTTCGCCTCACAGAATTTTAAATGCGCCTAAAACTTTTTTTTTTTTTTTTTTACTGTACTCTGTTATTTCTGGCTATATATTTCAGTAAGGGTGTATGGACTTTTACATCCACTGTAACTCCAGGCAGTTGTAGAGCATTCTGCATTTTTGTTATTTGTGAAAAGCTACTTTGTAAATGGCTCCCCCTCTTGCTTTCGAGTGGTCATTTTGGCAGCGATGCCAAAGTCGATGAAAAAAAAAAAAAAAAGCTTAAGTTGAAGCTGGTAACATGAGGACTGTGTCGGGTCTTGCCAGGTGAGGAAGAGGACTTGTAGTAACGTGTGTGTTCTTGACCCCGTCGTCCGTTTCTGCTCGCAGGTGTCTGGGCCAACAAACTCATCCCCAAGGGCAAGAAATTTGGCCCCTTTGTGGGTGAGAGGAAGAAGCGGTCTCAGGTGACCAGTAATGTGTATATGTGGGAGGTAAGCTGGAGTCAGCTCTGGTCCCATACACTTGTACAAACACTGTATATCAGGGCTGCTCTGCTCCCACACACCAGTCCATCATACTGTATACTAGGGCAGCTCTAGTCCCACACACCAGTTCACATTACTGAATACCAGGGCTACTCTGGTCCCACACGCCAGCACAGAACACTGTTCCTGGGCTACTATGGCTCCAAACACTGTTTGCTGAACTAGGAAGTGTGGTCGTAAACACGACTGCGGTGTATACCCCGTACTGGGATAAAATTCCCTTTTTGCAACAGAAATCCTAAAAATACATTTCATGAGAACTGCCTTCTTTACCATATGGGACCCACAGCGCCATAACTAGGTACTTCTTCCAAAATCACCATTTTAACATATTAAGTCGTTAATTATTCATTCTTACAATTAGCCGATCTTAACCAAAATTGATGGTTGGCGTGATCTCCCCATCACGAATCATCCCACCAAATATAAAATAACTCTATCCATACTTGTGAACTGTACTGTTGCTGCATACAGTAAAATCCATTCGTTAAAAAAGTTAATTGTTAATATTTATAATGAGCTGATCCTAACTGAAATCGATTTGTGGCGTGACCTTACCACCATTAATAATTCCACCAAATATGAGAACAATCTGATTTAATTAGTATCCAGTAGAGCGATTTTGAGAATCATGTACGGCTGGGGAGGCAGAATGGAGTGTTATCTATAGTATTCCTGATACTTTCATACAAGTGATACAATTAAATAACTTTCATTTGTGTGCAACTACATTAATGAAGTAGACTTTGTGCAATTACACAAAATAGCAAGAGCCATGCAGCACCAAATACCACTTGAAGTACAACATGTACCAGGCATATGCTACATATTAAGGACCCATGGGAGAGGACTTGTTGATTTAAATGTACAGTGCCTGCTAAAAATATTCTACTGAAAAACGCGAGTGCATTGCGCTGTGTACCAGAGTTGCTTCGGAGCTAAAAAGATCTTTGCTCCTTGCCCTCTGTTGCCTTGGTGACATTGCAGGAAGCAGGATGACTTCTTAACAGGTGTACTTCTTCACCAAGACTGCAGACAGGAAATCAAAAACAAAGAACTTAACCAACTGCCGTTATTTTTCTGGTTTCTTCTGGTATTACTCCTGTGCGGAGTTAACACCTCTGTGCAGTTAGCTGGAATGCAGTTGGTTGCACAATCTGCTATGTCTGTGTAAATGCAGTTCCGGGATCAGCAAAATAATGTTTGTTCAGGAGTGACATTATAGTCCACCAATGAATGCCGGCTCTGTTATGATTAGTGCAGCATAGAGATCTCAGAACTGCTATTCATTGGTAGTTTATTATGCCACCCTTGGATGAGCATTATTATATAGATTCCGGTCCCAGGACAACTGGCCGTGTCAGATTGTGCCAGTTGGTATGTAATCGTGGTGTTGGCCTCAGTATTGCTGTCAAGATGTACTAGAGATGAGTAATTCATATTGTCCATTGTGTCGCTCTGGTCACTGCACACTGTAGTGGGCATCTGTGCATTACTGCTTTTTTCTCAGAACCTGAGAATGTGAAACCATTTTTATTTTGTTTAGCATAAGCAGAATATTTTTAATTAGGCATACTTAAACCACTTAAATTCTTGCATTCATAAATGCTGTCAACTTTCACTCACTCAGCTGTTGCTTTGGCAAAGATCACAAAACCCTCAGCATTAGCTGCTAATGTTTTTATGAATACTTCTAATATGGCAAAATGGCAATTCCAAAGTCACTGAATGTAAATGTTTGATGGCAGTTTCTTCAAAAATCGGAGTCAACTTTTAATTGAAAGGGGATAAGTATAGTTGTATTGCAAATGTGGGTTAATATTTAACTCCTTCAACCCCACAGCCCTCTACAGAGGGCTGACCAACATATTCCCTTCAACCCCAAATTCCTGTAGGGAAAATTCAAACAATCTGACTAATTGATTGGAACATATCAGGTTACATTTAATGGGATTCCAGAGATAACAGTAAGATACAATGTCCAGATAATGACCAGCCCTCTACAGAGGGCTGTGGGGTTGAAGGGTATAGTGATGCTAGAATATCTGGGGTTGAAAGAGTTAATAAGAAGCTGTTCTTTGGCAAAGGAATTGGTTTACCATGAACATGAAATGGTTTGTTAGTTGACTATTTCCTGAATTTGTTGGAATAAATGCAATGTTTTTGGAAACAACATGGGGGTATACTTTTTGAATCCAAACTTATCACTTGGATAAAGTCTCCCTTCCTTTACCACATTATAGGATAAGGATGTATACTGTATTATTTCAATTTTCAAACAATTTATGCGCAACGTTGCCTAGAATGAGCTGTATTATTTGCCCCACAAAAAATTTCCATACTATACACAGCACAGTACGGAAAGCCTCTATACGCGTTAATGCAATACAGAATTTGCGGACTGTTAACCAAGTGTGTGCTTGGTTTTTGTGTCTTTGTTTGTACTGTGCCTTTGTGTGTGTTTGTGTTGTGCCTGCGTGTGTGTGTGTGTTTGTGTTTGTGTGTGTGTGTGTGTGTTCGTGTTCTGGGCCATTCTCTGAAATATGAGCCTGTAAGGGCAAATTTTCAAATAAGCTCCATCAAATAACTTGTGCATGTGTTTCTAACTACTATTATTCTAGTTTAGGATGGCAAATGCCAATTTCAGAAAAATTGCATTTTGGGGTAAAATTTCACAACTTTAAAGTCCTTTAGTTTTTCACCATTTTTTGAGATCTGGATCATTCTTGAAATTAAAGTCATCTTTTCATGATTTGGATGAGTGTCAAACTCAGCAGCAGAAATAATCTATTGTTGAGGTTATCATTTTTCAACTTTTGCTGCAAAAGTCCCTGCAGACGTAAAAGTTGCCCACTTTAAGGGGGTCAAAATATACGGTGGTGAATGACGTCACACACGTAACGCATAGCAAAAAAGTTTTTATAAAATTAATAAATCTAAGGGAAAATATGAAAAACCTGAGATTATAAATTAATGCAATACCTTTCATGCTTGGAGGGCATAACTTCCTCAATCCCACAAATAGAATCGGTTTTATAGCCCAAAATGCACCTGTCACACACGTAACGCGGTGTTACATGTGTGACATTTGACGTTACATGTGTGACCAAAGCCTATGCTATGACAGGACATTAATAACCTGTTTCCTTTATATTTAGACTAATAAAGGTTTTGTTCACACGCCTGTCAAAAGGTAGTCTAGGTTATCTCTTTCCAGAACAACAACAATGACGACTAAAGCCTTCAACATGAAGGTCAGCCACCCCATCACTTGACCTAAATATTTTGCCAGATTTTTGCAACTTTGATGTGTATACCCATGTGCAAAGCAGGAAAGAATTTAGATGTAATATCGTGGAATATGTAATGTTCAGAAAGTAATGTGAAAATGCTGTTAGTTGGATTAAATTAACCCCTTTGCGCAGAAGCCAAATTTGGCTATTTATGTGTTACTGTATTTAATGCTTTATAATTCAAGATTTAAACTTCATAGAGAGGGGGAATATGGCTCAACTGAGATAATACACTTGCAGCATTCAGTATTCCATTGTATTTCGGTTTATTGTCCTAATTTTGGTAGAGCGGTGTTTCCCAAACCTCTCCTGGCGTACCCCTTGTCCTGCATGCTTTTGATCTCTCCCTGCTCCAGCCCAGGTGATTCAAATGATTCGCTTATCATCAAGCAGCTTCTGGGGTTAATTATGACCTGATCATTTGAATCGTCCTGTGCTGGAGCAGGGAGAGATCTAAAGCATGCAGGACAAGGGGTACGCCAGGAGAGGTTTGGGAAACACTGTGGTAGAGAAAAGGGGCTGCAAACATAAAAAAACCTTCATGAAAATTCTGCATTGAAATCATTAAAAAAAAAAAAAAATACTGAGAATTAGAAAATGGCTGGGGGTTAAAACGATACATTTTTGGGATCTTTAACTCCGAGACCACAAGTATTCTTCATCTGGGCTATAAATCTTATTTGGCTTCGAAAGAGGAAGCCAAATAGGACAGCTCTCCAGGTGGCTTCTTAAACACACACAGCCCTCAAAATGGCGCACTGTCAAATCATAAAATAATCCTATTTTTAACACAAATCAACTTTTGATGCATGAAATTCAATACGAATGAATGATTTTCTGGTTTAATTTGGCAAGAGTTTATCAATATAGGCGCAGCTGGACATCAATGTTCACCAGTACCCTCTCCAAACCAAAAACATGCCTTTTCTCCCTGATAAAGTTCAGAGTTTTGTCCATTTTTCTACAAAGCCGCATCAGCAAGCACACTTACTCATTAAAGGAACTGCTTATTTTACGGTCAGAACGTTCACACAGATGGAAAGCTTGCTGTTTAGAATTCCAATTTGAAGATGACTAAATCTAACCTGTGAAATGTTTATGTTGTTCACTTCTGTCCACCAGGTTAATACTGCCAAACCCAGTATTCTTATCTGGAACATTGACTAGTACAAAGGATGTATGTTAAACACCTCCATGCTTACTAACAAGGACATACAATAGCCACAGATATGATTTTATTTAAATGAAATGGACTTTCATTGCAGGATTTGCATGCGGTCACACATGTAACAAAGGCGTCACACACGAAATGCATGCAAATGAGGTTGTAGTATGCAAATGAGCAAGATATTTTTATTAAAGTTTTAATTAATGCAAACAGGAATAACTATTGCTAAAGTTGTTGAAGCCAAAGTGTCATAATCTTCGTTCAAATCACAGAACTTTTGGAATGTAAATTAAATGTAGTGATTGACCCATTTTCTGTGTCACACATGTAACGCGGTCTCTTTCTGGTCCTGTACTTCCAATGTTTTAGGCAAATATCAAGTTAAAGCACCACATTGATAGGGAAGCCCAGGTATCTTGCGGTTGTCCTATATTGATCCCCATCTGCAACCCAATAAAAGTATAGTACATTGAAAAATGTCAAGAATACCTTCCAAATGTCACACACGTAACGCGAGAATCACCCTTCTGTCTCTGAAATCAGGTCTACTTCCCTGCCTGGGGCTGGATGTGTGTGGATGCCACGGATCCGTTGAAGGGGAACTGGCTGCGCTACGTGAACTGGGCACGCTCCACTCAGGAGCAGAACCTCTTCCCCCTGGAGATCAACAGAGCCATTTACTACAAAGTCCTCAAGGTAGACCCCAGTTCCACCTGACTGATTCAAGTCTGGGTAAAAATCACTGACGCACTCTGGCCTGGCTGGACTCGAGTAGTCCATACAAAACAGGACTTCTCAAGTTCAGCTCATTCCCATGATGCAATGTTGCAATAAACCGTGTCTCTCACAGTGAATGGGATTCAAACATTTACAATTCCTTTTGGGGTAAATTCTTTGGAGGATGACTTCACTTTTCAAAGATGATCTTCCTAAGTTTCCAAGTATTTTCCCGTTATTTTCCTCCTTTTGGATTTTGTTTTCTTTTTAGCAGAAGATTGTGGGCTTAGTGGTAGAGACTTTGCACGACTCAGGCAGTGGCACCTGCTGAATAGACAATTGTTTGCCACTAACATGGCAATATCCCCCGCCGTCCGTACGATATGTGTTCGTACGGACGGACGTGACGGACGGACGGACGGAGCCCAATGCTATATCCCCCGCTTCGCGCTAAGCGTGCGGCGGGGGATAAAAACAGGAGGCATAAAACATCCCTGTAAATTGATGATTATTCTTGATCTGTTTTCAGCCATTTTCCTTAATTAATGATACATTAACGGGGCTTGACATAATTGACGGCACCAATGGCAAAAAGCCGTCGTGTCCTCAATGTTTGCCATGTCGCCCCTTAGAAAACACTCCCATGGAACAGCAACAGTTACTGTCATCCCCCTTTTATTTTGCTGTTGGTGCCTCTCCAGCGGTACTGCACACTTCAGATACTGTAAAAGGCAAAGTTACACCACAAAGTAATCCTAAATTTTTTTTGTTTGAATCATCCTAAGCGGTATGGTTTCATGATTCAGCAATTAGTCATTTCTCGGACATGAGCGCACGTAAGTTAACATGCTAGCTAGCTAGCTAGCCTGGGGTGCGCTTACCAAAAGCTGTGTGGCTAACCATGTCAGCAACTTGGCTCCATAGTTTGAACCATAGACTGTAGGTTCCAGGTACGCAAGTTAGCAATAGTGTTTTTGGGAAATATGCCCCTGGTTACTGTTCTAAGTCTCTAAGTTATGGCTACTCCTAATCGGCAAAGTCACTTTCTTTCTGTTTCATTCACTTGTTCAAAGCTCACTTGAGAACAAAGCTAGCTTGCGAGTGAACATGGCGATCATTAGCTGTAATGTAAACTCAGGAAAATAGCTTGCAACCAAACAGAGAATACAAGTTAACGTAAGCATTTGCTGAGCTCCAACGCTGTAATGTTGGTTGGTAGCAGCACACCTCCCATATTTGAGCATCTTATATTTCAAACTGAACTTACAAAAAAAATTTTAACTCAACAGTGACTACTGCCTGAAAGCAAAACTAACCAAGTGAGAGACTACCAGTGAGATGGTTTTGGTGAATGGTGCGCCACGAGCTAGCCGTAGATTGCTGGACTAAACATTACATTTTATTTAGGTCAGCACATCGATACATAACAAGGGAATAGATTGCTAGCTACATACTTAGCTACACATTAGCTATGTTAAATGACCAAGCAAATACGTTTGTGTTGTGATCTTCATTACAGGCGGTTGGAACTTCGCACCAGGGATTTCCCTGTCGGTTACCTATTTAGCTAGCTAGGATAACATTCTGACATGAGCAGTATAGTAACCATGGGTGATCAGACTGCTTTATGACCATGTTCCTTTGTAGGCTCTTCACCAATACTACACGTTTGACCATTCGGAGTCCGATGTAAGGCATATGTTGACCTATCAACGGGTTAATTGTTGGCTTACAATGACTGAAACAACCCCACTATATACAGTTATAATTTTATCCTTGCTCCGATGGCCTTCCCAGTTCGTATAGACCCGGATCCTCAATCCCCGACGGAATTTTCTTGTTGCCGCGGGACATCGAACAGCCGATGCCTTGGATCATCAGAATATCAATGACAGGAGGGCATTCTCTGTACTGTAATGTGTAGGCCTATCCTAGTATTAAAATATCCACATAGGCCAAGTACACATAGAAGATGATGATTTCAACAATTAACATAAATATGATGAACTGTGTATATTTGAGATATTGGTGTTGAATATCAAATGATGCCCATGGAGGGATACTACATGGGTAGGGGGGACGGCAGGGTTTAAACTTTGCATCAAATTTCTTGATTGATAGTTGTATTTTTACTGTTTCCATTATGAAAAGAATCTTGGTGGACACTTCTTCTATTCTGCAAAAGATGTATTACTTTTAAAATGCAAAATGCCGTCATGCCTTTCCCTCATAATTAATTTTGTCATCATGCCCGTCCTATTTGCCGTGATGCCCTTAGCTGTTAGAACCAGCCAATGCCATTTTTGCTGTGGCCTTTTTGAAGCTTATTTAGGTTAAAAAAAACTGATTTAGATGTGAAATGTGCGCACATTTAAGTGATATACAATGATGAAGTGCAGGTTTAATAGCCTGCATTGCAGGATCTGCTAAAAGTTTATGTGGATGGTCCAGAATAGTTTATCCTATTTCATCAAGCAAGCCTTCTTAGGCAAGTGAATAGAACATTGTTTTGATTAACTTTATTATTTAATCACCTTAATATTGTATTAAAAAGGAAGCTGTGTATTTAACTGCCAATGGATTATTTTTATCATTGGAAAACGTGTAAGGAAAATGTTTGAAAAAAGTAAATAATCGCCAGTTTAAAGGGACGTTTTTTTGCCCCCCAATTTTCCGAGCAGCAGCTGCCATTGCTGTTAGGACTTTCCTGTTTGCATTTGCAGTAAAGGCGCCATGACAGTTGGCATCCTGTTCCTCCAGTCCAGATCAGTTATTACCGACCTGTGTTGCAGGATTTCCTGCAATCACAGTAAGATATTACTGTAACACACAGCGGTATTCAGAACTTCTGAGGGTTGGGGTAAAAATGCATTTCAGAATGGTGTTTACAGGGTTTAGGAGCACAATTGTAATGCATCATTGTTGAACAAAAATTACAACCCCAAATCAGAAGAAGTTGGAATAGTGTGTTAAATTAAAGTTAAAACTGAAAGCAGTGATTTGCAAATTCTTGGACAATACAGCAGCACATCATCTGATCTCTCCCTAAGTAAATTATATTGATTTTTCAAAATGAACACAATTGAATTTGATGTATGCAACATATTTAAAAAGCAAGTTGGTATGGTAAAGTCGTCACCACATTTTAACTTCGCCATTACTTTTCACGGCAATTAAGTACCATTTAGGGATGGAAGATGGTAAGTGATTCTTTCACGTGAAATTTCATCTCATTCTTTCGACAAACAAGTCTTGAAGTGTGCAAAAGTATGGAGTCTTTGTTGACGCATTTTACGTTTCAAAAAGTGGCACAACTTCTTTACTGGGGAGAAGTCTGGACAGCAGGCAGGTCAATTCAAGCGCCCACAACCTCATTTATGGAGACATGTCTTTGTAGTGCGTGCAGAATGTGGTCTTTTCTCTGGAAAAGGCGTTGTCATGAAGAAAGCATATTTTGCTCATAAATCTCAGTGTACTTTTCAGCATTCATGGTGCCTTCACAGAAGTGCAAATTAGCCTTGCTAAGGGCACTGACACAACCCCATACCATGACAGCCCATGAATGTCGGATTTGTTGCAGGTACCAGCCAGGATGGTTCTTTTCCTCTTTGGTTCAGAGCACATGATGTCTATTTCTTCCAAGAAAGACCTTAAATATTGACTTATCTGACAAATATACGTTTCCACTGTGTGACAGTCCATCGCAGATGCCTCTGAGCCCAAGGAAGTCAAATGCGCTTCCAGACACTGTTTAAATTAGGTTTCCTTCGAGTACAGTTATATCACTTTAAGATGAACGATGGTTTTTGATGCAGTACCCTCTGAGTGATCAGAGATTGAGGATATTCATCCTAGGCTTGCGCCCTTGGCCTTTAAGCACAGAAACTCCTCTGGATTCCTTGAATGTTTTAATTATGGTGTACACTGAAGAGGATGAAATATCCAAATCCCTTCCTCTCTGTTTTTGAAAATTTTTGTTTTAAAACCTTTCAATGTTTTTCTCATTCATTTTTGTGCCAATTGGTGATCCTTGGCCCATCTCTGCTCCTGAAGGACTAGGTCTTTCCTGCATCCTGCTTTTATGCCAAGTCATGATTACAGTCACCTGCTGACATCAGTTGCTTAAAAGCACAATATTCAAATGTCTTACCTCACTGCTAGTGCTAAATTGCCCCTGTCCCAACTTGTTTTGAAGTGCGTTGCAGGCCTGAATGAGAGGAATTGATGTATATTTACAAATAAAATGAAGTTGACCAGAGAAATAATTAAATATTGTGTCTTCATACTGTCGGCGATGAAGTACAACTCAAAGTAAATTTAGAAATGACTGTTATCTGTTTTATGCGCATTTTTCATACCTTGTCAACTTTTTTTGAAGTTGGGGCTGTAATTTCTTTGACTTCATCTCGTGTCAGTTTTGGGTTACTATCTTTCCATGTGGAATTGTCTCCATTCACCAGATAGTATTGACCAGAGATTGGAACTTTGTTTAAATACAGTCCATTTATGCTGTCAAATATCTACTGCTGCGATTTGCTTGAGCATTCAACAGCAGTGCCTCATCTAGGAACCGTACCAAAGACTTTGGTGTTTTTAGACCTGTTCCCAAGCCATCGACCTACTCTGCTTTCAAAACAAGTCTTGAGCTTTATATCAGGATGAATGCCTCTTGTACATTTAGGTCCAAAAATATTCAGACATTGACGAAGTCACTGTTATTTTAACTGTGTACCACAGCATATTGGAGTTGAAATTAAATGATGAAACATGCGCTCGAAGTACAGCCTTTCAGCTTAAATTTGAGGGAATTTTCATCCAAAAATAGGTAACTGCAAATTTATTGAATTACTTTTTGAATGTCGTTATGAGTGATCCCCCCCATAATGGACCAAAAGTAATGGGACAGTTGGCTGCTCGGATTTTCCACGCTTTCCGTCATTAGGGCAGGAAGCATCCTGTTTCCCGGTTTTTCATCCGTGCGTGCGTGCGTCCATCCATCACACCGTCTGTCACAAATATCTTGTCCCCGCTGTATCTACTGAAGGAATGGGGGGAGTTTCACCAAATTAGACATGGTGACTCCCCAAAGAGGGTAGCTGAACTGGTAAGGTTTTGGAGGTCATCAGGTTAAAGGCCCAGGTCACATAAGGTTAGTTGTATGTGGAGGGCCGAAGATCAATCTTCAAGACGTATGAAGCTATGACAGATGGAGGCATAACAATCAACACTTCGTATTGAGTTGTGCCTTATTGTAGCCCCCGGACTAAGTCGGGCGGCTACTATGGATTCACACGTCGTCTCCGTTGCCGCTGCCGCCACGTCCATGTCCGTAGACACTTCCTTGTGGACACTCTACAGGCTGTAATTTTTGACCGATTACTCACTTATTTGGTATGGACATGTGTTATACTTCACGAATGACGCCTATTGATTTTGGTGGCCATGGCGACGCTATTGGCCGAATAATACACAAATTAGTGGCAATACATAGAGATTTCCTTGTGGACGCAGTACAGGCTGCAATTTTGGACTGATTGCTTTCATATTTGGTATGGACATGTTATATTTCACTTATGACACATATCGAATTCGGTTGCCATGGTGACTGTATTGACCAAATAATGCGCAAAAAAAGGGAGAAGCGGGCTTTTGGGGGCTACACCCATGCTTATCGCTGTCTACTGGACTGTCTAGTTTCATTTTCATTTAAACTGATGAAAGGTCTAAGTTGTTGCTTTTGAATTTGGAATCTGTCACCATTTCCTCTTAATATGAAGTCAGAAGAGCTGTCACTGTCTGTGAAGCAAGTGATCATTAGGCTCAAAAATCAGAAGAAACCCATCAGAGAAAAGGGAATGTATTTTGGTGCGGTAAAGTCAACTAATTGATACATTCTTAAGAAGACCACACTACTGAGCTTAGGAACATCAAAAGCCTTGGAAGACAATGGACAACAACTGTGGTGGGTGACCAAGGAATTCCTTCCCAGTTGAAGAAAACCTCTACGCACAACAGCTGGCCAACCTTACAGCACCCTCTGGGAGGTAGGCATATCTGTGCTGCTAAGTCATTAATATAGAGAAGACTTCATCCGATTAAATTCAAGCGGAGGGATTTGAACCATTGGTAAGCATCAAAAGCAGGAAAACCTGATCAGAACTTGCTGGAAAAAAATGTCTTCAAAAACCTGTGAAAGTTCTGGAACAACACCTTTTGGACTGAAGAGACAAAGATAAACTTGTATCAGAATGATGGGATGAGAGGAGTATGGAGAAGGAAAGGAACTGTTCATAATATGAAGCATACTACCCCATCTATATAGTTGCCAAAGAAACTAGTCCCCTCGTATTTATTGATGATGTAACTGCTGAATTGTATTGGTCTATATTTTCTGCTCAGGTTCAGCCACATGCTTCAAAACTCATTTTATGGTGCTTCACCCTACAGATGGACAATGACACGAAGCATACTGTGAAAGCAACCCCTTTTCTTATGGCAAAGTGCAATATTCTAAATTTGTCAATCGCTTGAACTGAAGCCAAGTGGGCAGGCATATCACTTGCTGAAGGAAAAACATCCCAAGATCTCGCAGGGACGAGACTGGGTGTCTAGTGATGTCTCTGGGTTCTGGACATCAGGCAGCCATTGACAAAAAAAATAATGAAAATAACAATTTCATTTATGATTTTCTTTTCTCTCCCTAAAATTGGGGTCTTTGCATAAAATGGCTGTGATTCCAATTCATTATGTACAGTATTTTTGACTAAATTCTGAAATTAAAGCTGAAAGTGTACTTAATCATGCACATCTTGATTGTTTCATTTCAGATCCACTGTGGTGGCATACTGATCCAAAATAATGAAAATTATTTCACTTTCTAAATATTTATGGACCAGACATTATAGCTTCCACCGAACAGTGATATTGGTAAATAAGTGAACAAATTACATCCAATATAGGTGCAGTATGAATTCTGTGCTGTTATGTTGACCTTCTCATTTACTAAAGCAACATTACAGTTGCATTCGTGCATTTTTATCATCATGTTGTAGCTATTCATACATTGCTGAGAAAGGAAGTCACAGTAGAGGTGGAATGGTGAATAATAAATGGTTTGTATTCTTGTTTCACGATTTGCTCAGTGCAGCAGAATTGTAAATTTGGGGAATAATGGGCTGTCATCTTGCATTCATAATTTTTTTTGTACAAGATTCAGAACATTTTGGCTTTGACGTTTGTATATTAGTACAGTTCTTGTCTAAGGTAACGAAGAGACGGGCAATGCCTGATGGATTAATTCTTATGTTGTGCATATTATACCCAACACCTCAGAGCAAGATCAGCCTCGCACAAAGCTCTATGCATTGTATCATTTAAATAATTGATCCGATTATTTCTGAGCAGCAATATCTTTTTTTTTTTTTTTGCTACTCCAGGGATGATCTGGTTTTGGGAATTGTTTTATCTATGTGACATAATGAATTTATGAACCAGACACTTTTACCAGTTGCTAAGTTGACATTTTTTTTTGTCCTCCAGTTAGTTTGTTCTTCAGTTTGTTGTGCAGTCATGGTTGTCATCCGCTGTTAAATTATTTATCACTGCAAGCAGAGATTGACTCTAAAGTCGGGAAGTTCAAAATTAAGTCAGTGTGACCTTCAGTCGGGAAACGCCGATATGCAAGCAGGCGAACTCTGATCGAGGACTTATGTTAAGGTCATTATATAATGTCTCCTTAATATGAGGGTATGCCATTACGATTCTGCCGTTGATTTTATTTACCACTACAGGTGCCTGAAATATTGACAATTACGTCCGTTGTACTACAAGGGGCACTACCCAAAAAATGAAAGTCCAGATTGAGCGGCCTGCCTCCGAACCACACAGGCAAATTCGACCTATTCCCGTCGGACAAGCTGAATCAAGCGACTGCGAAAATTTAGAGCTGTTGTCTCAGGATCCGTTCGACTGAATTGCCGAGTGGGTGCCTGATTACAACGTGTTACCTTTTCTGTATGGTTGTGATCATAATTGCTGCGTTTTCGGTAATTTCGAAGTTACGTTGTATGAGCAAACCACATATTTTGTATAACTTACGCCCAGTTGAAAAATAGAAACGCTGGCTGCTGCACACGCCCCTGGTTGAAGGCCTCCATTTGCTTATTGGCCGTCCAATGAATTTGTGTCTGATTGGGGCTTATTCACCGTCTTCTGTTCGTTTTAGCCAATCGGACCTGGTGAAGAGCTGCTCGTGTGGTACAATGGGGAAGACAACCCCGAGATAGCAGCTGCGCTGGAGGAAGAACGGACCAGCAGCTCCATCAAGAAAAATTCGCCTAGAGCAAGGAGAGGTGAGCGATGTACCCCACATTTCGCCTGTCAAGTCTCTGTGCCCCCCCCCCGATCGGGGTTAAGCCGCCTTCACACCGGACGCGAAACGAATTTTTCGTACGACAGATTACATTCAAAGTCAATGCAAAGACGTGAATACACGCGTTTAGCGTGTATTCGCGTCTTTGCATTGACTTCGAATGTAATCTGTCGTGAGAAAAATTCGTTTCGCGACCGGAGTGAAAGCAGCTTTACTTGGTAGCAACTTGGCTCGCTTGTTTTACGGCAAATTTATAAATTTCTGGGCGCAAGATGAGAAGCATATCATCGCACTATCAGAACTCTGTATTCACCTAACGTTACTGTGACTCATGTTAAGCTATTTAGCTAACTTAGAATTATTGGAGCTATCGCTGCATTATATTGCGTTTCTCTGGCTATGGAGTGAACTGCGCTGCTTGGTCGGGTTCTTAGCAACAGTTCTTGAAATCGTTAGCCCCCCCAAGTTAGCCATGTTTTTATTTTGGTGTCTGACTTTCCAGCTAGCCAGCAAGCGTTAGCTAAAATGGAGAGGGTACGACGTGTTCACTCAGTCTCGTATGTCTCCAGCTGACCTTTTCCAGACTCCTCTCCGCAGCAGTTATGGCTAACGTTATATTTGCTGCTGTTAACTAAAAGGTCTAACCTTTTTGTAAAAAAAAAAAAACAAAAAACAATGCACTGTTACCGGTTAACCGCAAAATCTCCCAATGTTTTCCTGCGTCTACATTCATTGCTATATTCACCTCTTGGCTAATGTGTCTAGCTAGCTCGCTACCAGTTACTTCGCAGATGCCCCTTCGCTTCTGCTATTTGCTAGTTCGCATTAGCCGGCTTGCGTGTGGTCTTAAAATGGCTCGTCAATGCTTATTTTCCATCGTTTCTCTGTTAGACGGCTACACTATGAGCCAGCCTATTAAAGTGTAACAAACTTGGCTCACCTGTAGCTAAGTTAGTGCTATTTTTACTGCGGTGAACAATTCCGGGAAACCGGTGTAGCCAGGTACGCTAGCTGGGGTAAGGCTAATCTGCTGAAAACATTCTGCTGAAAAATTACAACCATCTATACTTCATAATTTCTGATTGATACATCTCAAGAATAACTGGTGATAATTGCATCACAATATATTAAGAAATAAAGAACTTATTAAGTAAAGTATGGATGGTTGTAGTTTTTCAGCAGATTAGCCCTACCCCGCTAGCTCCGCATTACGTGTTTGTTGATTAGCATGCTAGCGAGTTGCCGTCGTGTCTGGGGAAGTTGGCTAGTATCGCTACATATTACCGCTGTTGGTCAACTTCAGTGATGGCGAATTAATGTCAGACCAGACGTTGGTTTGAAATGTTCGCCCCAGTTGGTGAACGTTTGCTCAGGTTGCTGTCACTCAGTTGCTACCTAGCTAGCTAGATGGTCAGTAAATATTGGCCTTTGACGTTTCACCGTTTAAGTTAACAATTTTCGGTATAAGTTACCAGCTGGGTATTCGTCTCTTGAGCTTATGTAGAGCTGCTGCCTGTGTTTTAAGCTGGCAACATTTGCCTTGGTTACCGAACCTGACTGTCACTGTTGACTAAACCAGCTTCTTGGCGAGGTGGCTGGTACAGTTCACTGCAGCAGGCCGTAACCCCTTAAGCTTGGACAATTAACAACGTGGCAACATTACCTAGCTAATATGTTGAAGTTCGTCTGCGATTGCTTACTAACATAGGAATTACGTGGCTATCTGGCTGATTGGATGATCAGGAGGTTGTCTAGAAAGCTTTGTAGGGAGCAGGGTAATACTTGGCTGGCTGTTTGGCAGCCAGTTTTAAAGCTTGCAAAATGGTTTCGGTGGCGTTAGTTGACGACGCACCTTCCTAAACTGCGTTAGCGAGATTGAGAACTGTAAAACAATTGACTCTGATGCAGTTATTCTGAACCATCAGCTGATTAAGGAAAATGTGTTTGTGGGAATGGCTATTGTCGAGAACGTTTCAGTTCTCCTTATATAAGTGAGGCCATCTGAACAAGGGATGTTTCGAGGTCTGTTTGATACGCGAGATCTCATCCGGTCTGCTAATATCCATTTTCTGCTACGGCTGTTTTGCCAAAGGCTTGAGGGTCACCAAATTTTGTTTTTGAAGTTCGCTAGCTGGACTCGAAACTTTTCTCAGTAGTACTTTGTCATTCATCGGAAGATTGCGTTACTTCACTTTAAGGACATCTCCCAGCGCTGTCGTCCATGTACTAACATTGGCACCCATTAAACACAGCAGAGCTTGGCTTTTGGCTACAAAAGTGCATTTTTACGTATTCCAACTTTGACCCTGCCTTACACTTAAAAAAAAAAAAAAACGAAAAAAACTTCTTTTTTTTTTTTATCAGGGGGCATTTATTAAAATACATGGAACAAATTGTCTAAATGGGCAGCGTTGGAGCGCAGAACAGGTTTTAAAGAAGGAGAAAGCACCTCGGCAAAGTATATTTCAGAGGAAAGTAGAATTCTTGAAGTGTCGAAAACACATAGTTTTATCAATTTTAATTTGGTAATGATTCAGTGCGACCCATTTTTAAACCGGAAAGTCTTCAAATCGGCGTCAATACCAGGGGGCAGACATTTTTACTTGGGGAATCTAAGGCTGCGTTTGGAATGCACACTTATCCACTCGCTCACTCACTCTGTATATTGTTTTCAATGTAGAACATTCACTACACAGTGCCCTATATAGTGGGTGAGTGTGCATTTCGAACGCATTATCCAATCAAACGCCAGTGCCACGGTGCTTGTGCGTCAGCTATTCTCTTCCATGACGTCAGTTGTTCTCTTTCCTTTCATCCGGGCCATGGAGTAGTTCAAAGGGCCTTCAGTAAGCTCTCCCTTTACGGCTTGGCTGCCCGCAAGCTGTTTTTATTTGAGCTGGCCTGATTAACAATCAAACAATTTATTGACTGAGCGACCAAGACCAATACATGACCTATAATTAGGAATGGTAATGAAAGGTGAATTCCCATTGCCTACATTTATATAATTTATATGGCATTGTAAATCCAAAACTTTCGGTGACTTTGCAGCATTTATTTTCGCCGTCTTGGGATTGTCACACAGCTGTGCAACCTTACAGCGCCCTTTAGCCGTGACAACATTCAAAATAAAGAACGGATTCCCCCAGCCTCGCAAACTAATCCCGCAAATCTGAGCTCCTTAACGAGCGCTGAAATTATGAAGACATATTGATATTTTACGTCGTCATTTATGTGCAGAAGACGCCTCAATTTTGTGGTGCAATGCCTAACAATGCTATCAAAAGAGAATTAGACTATTGTCGCTTTTTACCAATTAGTCTGAGCAACTGTGGCTAATCGGGAGACGTAAACTGCGAGAGGTTAAGGTTATCAAGCATTTTTAAAGGTGAGGTTTCCGAAGATCAAATTCAAAATCAGTAGATTCCCCACCTAAAAATGTCTGCCCCCTGGTATTGAAGCCAATTTGAAGACTCGCTGGTTTAAAAATGCGTCGCACTGGATCATTACCGAATTAAAATTTATAAAACTATGCATTTTAGACACTTCAAGTATTCTACTTTCCGCTGAAATATACTTTGCCGAGGTGCTGTCTCCTCCTTTAAATTTCCCTTGGAGGTCACCTTCAGAGGCTTGGACAGTAGTATCTTTACTGTTACCATTATTGTTTGCAGTATTATTACCATGCATTCGTATTTGTGGTAGCAAGGCCTATGATCAGTAATGCACAGTTTGAAAATGTGCGCTTGTGACAGAAAATGCTTTTGCATAAGCTCATTTTATTGAGTTCTGTGTTCCTGCCTCTACCGTTATTTGTTAAATTATTTAGCCCAAAGCTTTCAGTTGTGTGGATTTGGGATTTGTAGAACTATTGGTGTACTCATTAGGCAATGAATACATTTTCTGTTGGCTTCCGCATCAGTTTTGCTTGTTGTGCGCAGGTTTTGGAAGTTAAGTGTACTCATAATTATTTTTACTTAATGCTCTGTAGGAATTGTATCATTACCTCCGCCAACGAAGTTGGGGCGGAGGTTATGTTTTCGCCCCTGTCTGTCTGTTTGTCTGTATGTGAACAACATAACTCAAAAAATAATGCACGGATTTGTCTGAAATTTTGTGGGTGCATTGCTATTACATCAAGGATGGACCCTATTGATTTTCACTGCGATCAGTGAAACAGTGTGGCCGCCGCGGTAGCCATCTTGAAATCGTATGACATGCGATAACTGAACTTTTTCCCACTCAGCAAGATTTGGATTGTGCTGCCTTGGTGGAGGTTTGCACTGTACGAGTGCCTCTAGTTTGGTGTGTGAATTTGCATATTTGTAGAAATGGTACGTACTTGAAAACTGAACACTTGCTGTGCCAATTTTTTTTTCTCCCCAAATGGCAGTGATGAGTAGCATAGCATTGCATTTATATCTGTACTTACAGCAGCACCAAATTAGTAATTTTTGCATCTTTCTTGCCCTGCACCTTTAGCTAATTGAGTGTGAAGCTTGAAATGTAAAGGGTAGCACTGAAATAGTCTGTCATCCCTAGTTCTGGCATTAGACCTGGTGATCGTGTTGCCTGTATTGAGGTGACTGGGCGACATGACTCTGGCATTGGAAAAAACAAGGGATTTTCAGAATTCGCCCTACCGCTGATGTTGTATATGGTGTGATAACTCTGAAGGTGCATGACCCCGAAAATTCTATCATCTGAAAAAAATTATTTGTGCACCCATCAACGCGGCTTGTTTCTCAAACTGTTGTAGCTGTGTAGTATTCCCCAGTTAAATGCCGTATCTTCTCGGCCAAGTCACCAACTCAAAATTTTATGGTAGATCACGTGACATCACGTTTGACTGGGGAATACTTCGCAGCAGCAACATACTTTTAGAAATAAATGGCGCTGATGGGTGTGCAAATAATTTTTTCTTTCAGATGGGATTGGATTTTAGGGGCCAAGCCTAATAAACGAAGTGCTCACAACGTGTACAACATAAGTGGTAGGCGAGTTCTGAAATTACCTTGTTTTTAGCATTACCAGAGTCAGGTCGCGTAGTCAATCTAGGCGACATGATATCAGATCTACCATGAATGACATCTTTTTTGTGAGAAACTAATTTTTACCCTCAAACCATGTACTTATACATGCACTCATCTCAGCCCTGTCCCTAGCAGCAGTTATAAAGCTTGCATTTAGAAGAGGTGGGGTCACTTTCGCTGCCAGTTTATTAACTTGTGTATTTTCAGTTCAGCTGTGTGATGTGGCTTCTGCACTGTTAAATGTACATTCTTGCGGTCTTCATTAGATGTTTGCTGACATTATATTTGTGAAAAAGCTGCATCCTTTTTTTCAGCAACATTTATTTCTTTACTCTGCAGTATAATTCAGGTAGCTGCTAACGTTGGAGGTTAATGATACTCGGAGCGCTGGTTGCTTGTCAAAAATGAGCCCATAGAACTGCGTAGTAACGGGCTGGTGGACATTGTCTCCACTGCACTGAATAATGACCAGAAGCTGGCTAAAAGAGTTTTAAAGCTACCTTTGAACTCCAGCAACAGAGTGCAACCTTGGCTCAAGTTGCCATTAGCCTATCTGATCCCTTCTGTGGAACTGGCAAGTATCAGCCTTTATGGCCGTTTATACACAAGTGCATTACAGTGGTCTGGAGTGAGCCAGGCCTAGAGTTGTTTCCCTTGCACATATGTCCCCCAAATTAAGTCTAGCTTTTCGTTTACTCGTGCTGTGGTTTGGGGGTTTATGCATCATTGCCCTATTCTAAGGACCCCCCCCATAATGAGAGCAGCAGTGGACGGCTGTTGGAATGGTAGTTGGAGTCCTCGAAGGGAGCATGCCAGTCATAACCAGGACATGCCAGAGCTGTACAAAACGGAGAGTTTTTATGCCCTTGACATGTATGGCTGGGGCATGTCATTAACCTTTTCTGCGTCCATCTGTCCGTATGTTTGTCCATACATACTGTATTGTGTAGGGGATGTTGTCTATCCACTTCTCAAAAACTAATGGACAGAATTCAACAAGCTTTGATAAATGCTTTCTATATAGATCAAAGATGTGCATCTCACATTTTGTTTGACAAAATGGGATAATTTCACAATTTTAGGGGCTTCACAAACTCACAGCAGGGGAGGCATCTGTGTCCAAGACACAGATTTTCTAGTTAATATCAGGCCTCACCTCACAACTTATCACCTCAAATATAACTGAAAATTTCTCCTCTTGCTTTGTATTTTTCTCCCATGGAAGGCAGAATTTGTAAAATGAGCCCCCAATGTGATTTATAATGAATACGCTGAATGATTTGTGACTCTTATACGTATTTCGGTACTGAGTTCAGGGAGTTGATGCCGTGGATGTTCATCTAGATCTGCATGTGCTGCTGTTCTGCACTGGTTTTGGGAATTGTAGGTGTTAAATTCCTCCATTTAGGCAGTCTTCTAACATGAAATTGTTCAGAAACTAGAACTCTCCCTATTAAAATGAACTTTTGAACCTGGATAATTCAAAGACCATTTGGAAAGCTGGTTCTCTGCTAGCAAGTTAAATGCCAATTGTACTTTATAGGTGTGTTAACTGTAAGCCTCATTTTGTTTTTTGTGAAGATGTCAAAAACCTTACCAAGGTTTCCCGCAGCGCTTTATAGCTAGGGCGGCCGCCTTGACTACGTCCCTGCGAGGGGAAAAAAAAAAAAAATCTGCTGCATCCACACATGCATAGACGGTCGAATAAGGCCGCATCGCGATGAGGCCGAATAGCGGCCGGCATCTGTTGGTTAAATATGTTACTGCGCCATCCATCACCTGTTGCTACGCCAACATTATTTTTTTGTATCGGGAAGAAGCTAATTATCCGGATATACAATAACCTGCCGTCGTCGTGGGAAGGACACGTGGAGGTAAGATAATTATTCATCCAAACTAAACATTTGAATAGTGTCTCCTATCAACTGCTTGCCCACATATTGGCCCTCATGTATCAAACTTGAGTAGAATCTGGTGTAGATTCTGGTGTAAATATCAGCGTTCGCCAGGTGTCACGTCTGATTTACTAAAAGTGTGTACGTCGCTGATTTCGGTGTAGAGCTGGCGTGGCGTAGATAAATCTGGCGGCTGAAACCATCGTAATTTACATGACACGCCCCTATAAATTCATGCTCCTGGAGGCATAGTCCTGCCCACTTTACGTTATGGACTCTCGAAAGACGGCGAAGAAGAAAGAACTTCACTGAGGAGGAAATATAAATTATCACGTCCGAGGTGGAGAAAAACAAAATAATTTTATTTGGAAGCCTTGAAAGTGGCATAAAGGGAGCCCAGAAGGCTGCAGTTTGGAAAACTATTGCTGCTGCGGTAAACCCCGTTGAGGTGGAAAACCGGAGTGCTGCAGACATTTGATTTAATTCATTAATAAAGTGACTATTCGAACTTATTTAAGCGCGTCCAAGCTAGGGCTGCACGATAAACGAAATCGCGGTTATCGCAAGCGCAATAAAAGTAACTGCCACTATGAGGCAGACAGACGTGCTTGCTTATTACCTTTTCTATGACACATACCTAATGCGGTCATTTGAAATGCCTCCGGGAAGAAAACTGTGATTTGAAGTCCACTAATTACCAGCGAGGTTGGACAGCCTCCTTCACGTTGGCATAATTGGCTTACCTTAAATCAATTCCCGTGTACTTTGCCTAACTTGCGATCAAGCCATTTATTCAGCCAACTGACTGATCAAAACCAAAATGTGGCCAATAATGATTAAGAGGAGATAATGAGAGGCAGACAGACCTAGCCAGGCTGCTGTGTTAGATTGAAAGAATGCCAATAATCTGAATAGACAGCAGACCTCTGAATTCCATCTCTCGTAGAAGTTTTACATATCATTATACAGATTTCTCAAAAATAAACCATTTTAAGATGGCCTTGGTTTTTAAGGGTTTCAAAATATATATGAAGTGGAAAAATTTTGTAAAGCATATCGAACGTGAGAGAAATTATTTTCGCATTGCACGCAATAGACAAATGCAGCGAAGACTTGGCAAACACATTCAGGCAAACGCAAATTGAGAGCATTTTTTATTTGATAATTGAACAAGATTTCAAATAAAGTAATTAATGGCTGTTCATTTTGGTTGCTTTTGAGCGTCTAAATAGCCTAAAGTGAAGGTGGAAAACATTTTGTTTAAGCGTATCGAACGTGACTTGTAGAAATTGTAATTGCATTAGCACGCAGCGCGACCAAACGTAAAACTAGAAATTGTCCCGCAAACACATTCAGGTAAGTTACGTGCTGAACAAAGCAAAGTTAAGGTCTGCAAAATCATCATCCTCTACCCGACAATTGCTCTCACCCCTTCCCACTTGCTTTTGCTCAATTTGCAATCAAACAGTTGATTCACTCAATTAACGATTTAAATTGGTAGACAGTCTGATTTATTTGAATATGTTGTGTTTATTACATTTTGAAATTTAAATGACCATGAAACATGACAGATTTGCCTGAATTTGTTTGCTAGATTATTTCTAGTTTTACATTCGACTGCGCTGCGTGCAAATGCATTAACAATTTACATGTGACGTTCGATACGCTTTAACAAAATGTTTTCCACCTTCACTGTTGGCTATTAGACGCTCACAAGTCACCAAAATCAAGAGCTATGAATTATTTTATTTTAAATAATCTTGTTCAATTATCATATAAAAAATGCAAGAAATTTGCGGCACAGATTCGCCTGAACTTGTTTGCCAAGTCTGCGCTGTATTTGTCTATTGCGTGCAATGCGAAAATAATTTCTCTTTCACGCTCGAGATGCTGCACAAAATGTTATCCACTTGGTGTATGTTTTGAAATGCTTAAAAACCAAGGCCATCTTGAAATGGTTTATTCTTAAGAAATCTTTTTAATAATATGTAAAAATTCTACGAGAGGTGGAATTTAGAGGTCTGCTATTTATTCAGATTATTAACATTCTTTCAATCTAACACGGCAGCCTGGTTAGGTCCGTCTGCTTCTCATTATCTCTTCTTAATCATTATTGGCCATATTTTAGCCTTGATCAGTCAGTTGGCTGCATAAATGGCTTGATTGCAAGTTAGGCAAAGTACACGGGAATAGATTTAAGGTAAGATAATTATGCCAAGGTGAAGGAGGCGGTCGAACCTCGCTGGTAATTAGCAGACTTCAAATCACAGTTTTCTTCCCAGAACCATTTCAAATGACCGCATTAGGTAAGTGTCATAGAAAAGGTAATAAGCAAGCACGTCTGTCTGCCTCATAGTGGCAGTTACTTTTATTGCGCTTGCGATAACCGCAATTCCGTTTATCGTGCAGCCCTAGTCCAAGCACAAAAAATTGATCGAAATTCGCGTTAGACGCACTTATAAGTGTAGCCAAGATGCACATTTCTCCATTGCCCACACTTATTTTAAGTGTGTCCAAAGCTAAAATTTTTTTTTTTGGCTGAACTTATTTTAAGCGGTACTTTCTAAGCGGCACTGGAATAGTCATCAACTGGAGCACTGATAAACTTCATGTTCTATAGCCTACATAATTGACAATCCAAATGCTTTACATGTAGGTTAAAAAAAAGTGGTCCGATTTTAAGATGGCCACCAAAAAACGGGTTGCTGCGCTCAGGTGCAGCAGCGCACGGACCAGTGGAGGCCAACCAGACTCGAACCTCCAGCTGTCTCCATTCGAGGAGCCCCCTCCATCATGGGAATACGAGGTGGCCGGGGCGCGGATGAGTCCCCACCGCCTCGATCGGAGCTGCATGAGGGTAATTGTTAAAATGCAGTCTGTAGAGATCACTCTTCATTGTAGCCTACTTTTATTAGTGTTACTCCATGACATTTTATAGGGTGCTATACAAAACGAGCAGCCACTCGTCACTTTCCAGGAGAAAATCTTCTCTGTGCCGAAATTTCCTCTCACTTCGGACAGAAGCTTATTCCTCGAACGGTAGAAGATCTTCCATTGTCAAAATGTGATCATGGTCAAAGTGTCCGTAGGCATATATATGTATACTGAGCAACAAAAGAAACGCAAGTTAGCTAGTTAGTAATTGTACTGTTATGGTTACTCAGTCAAAGTGACCGCAAAATAAAGAAAACTTTGATGAAACGAGTGTAAATGTGCACGCGCTAGTAATAAATTTGATTTTCTAAAATAGGCATGGGCAACGCTCTGCATAAACTCTAATGGAATGCGTAACAGCTGAACTGGGGCAGTAAACAAGCCTCAGAAAACTTATTAAAAAAATGATGTAAATACCATTTTCATACAAAAAGAACACCATGGTTTGATTAAAAGCAACATTTTTAATAGGATACCCGCATTTCATACATGAACTCTGCGTATTACGGCCAATAACGCGATTTGAACAGAGCTATTATTCGCCCGTTGGATGAATGCGTGACCTCAATTTGCGCCGTGTTTACAAATTGTCAAGTGCACGGCGTGGCAAAAATATCCATTTTGGAGGTAGATTTCAAATAGCCCGCGATGACATGATATCCCAGCTACGGACCTGATTGACTTACAGCCATCTAATTTGAGAAATTACGAGTCTGTTCATCCAGTCAAGACCTCCAGGGGATGTGAAATTAGTTCGACAGAAGTTGTTGAAGTCGCCGCGAGTTCGCCGTGACTTCTTCTCAACAATAGCAAGAAAGGTGAGTGTATTTTTACTGTGAACCTACATAGTTAGTTGACAGAATATCCTGTGACCCTATTTGTGAAGTTTCAGTAAAATATACCGGGGAATAAACCAGCGCCAGGCGTTCAAAACCTACCAGTGTTCTGACAAATTTTGCTACCTATGCCACCTCGCGAACACCGGTCACAAGATTCATTCACTTGTACCCTTCAATTCGAGACTGCGAGGATGGAAATCTGAATAATCAATTAGGAAAAATTCTCGGCTCTCGGTAATTCTGTATATCATTTAAAGATTTTGTTAATTGGATTATGAAAGAAGACTGAAAATAAGCGCCTGCTTTTTGTTTGGGTGTAAAAGCGCATATTTAAAGGAGAATAACATTGTATATTGATTAAGCATTGAACTCTGCATAAGTCGAACTGTTTTAATATTTGTTGATGACAATGCTTCGGCTTCCTGGAAGCAAGTACGCACAAATCTGCTGTCCTGTGAGCATTTCAGGTTCAATATACTGAGTAATAACGCCATGAAACCTAAACTGGCCCGTCATTCTGCGAATAGTCTTACTAAACTAGTTAATCGTCTGATTGTTAATCAAGCAAAGGGGAGGTTTCTGCCTCGCCAAACTAACCTCTGACTGCACGTCACTGTGTTTTACTATGAATTATTCACAGTAGCTCATTGAAACTATCATGGGAGGAGGGTATATGGACATTATAAAAACAGTGTAAAGTTTTTTTTTTTTTTTTTTTTTTTTTTTTTTAAATCACCACGGGTTATTGAAGGGGAACGTTTAAAGTAGCAGTGGGAGGGCAAACAACTGCGGCATCAGCGACTTCACTGCATTTTATACAGTAATGGGCGAGTAGCGTTAATGTTTGCCCTCCCACCGATAATTTTGACATTTTTGCAGGCCATTGACCCAAAAAAAACTTCACAGGCAACTCATTCATACCATTTTTTAATATCAATGCAAAACCTAATGTTTGTTGAACATAATTGGGTGAAATTCAAAGCATTTTTCATTAAAAAGGGCCTAGGGGGTGCTGCTGTACTTCAGAAAAGGGGTTGATGACTTAAGCATCAGTTATTTCTGTTAGGGTACCCTAATGGATAATTTGGCCAGGTTTATTTCTGAGTAGACTGCATTTTCAAAAATGCCCTCAGGCTTCACCCCCCAATTTTCACAATGGGTTTTGTTGAAAAATGCCGAAATCAGCCATTTTTGGGACCTGTGGCTCTGAGACCCTTTCCTGTAAAGGCGTTGGACTTGTGGCAAACTCTTCGTCTGTGTCTTCTGTACTTACCTGCAAAAAATCATTAGAAAATAATAAAAACTTTTTTCTCAGCAACTCAAGAAATGTTGTCATTTTATTAATTTGTATTGCCCATGCCTATCTAAAATAATTACGCGCAAACTTATTTTCCAGTCTGCCTTTAATTAACTTGCGTTTCTTTTGTTCAGTATATATCTGACTGGATGAACATCTGACATACCACACCGCATATCTGCCAAGCCACGCATTTCGCTTAATCAAATTAATTGTAATTGTCAGCCGTCTGGCCTGACAAGCAGGTTGTCTCAAAATATAAGTGATTAATTTCTCAACACAGGTGTCTTTATTTATTTATTTTAGCCTATTCATTCATTCATTCATTCATTCATTCATTCATTCATGCATTTATTTAGCCTATTTATTTATTTAGCCTATTTATGATTTTACTAATAAGAGTAACAACAGCATGACGTCCGCATTGCTGCATATGGTTTATTACTCATTTTGACAGCTGCACTCGTTCCTGCATGTTGTTCGCTGGTTTCAAATCTGCGTACACCTGGTCAGACCTGGCGTGAGATTTTTGCAGACCGTTCGCTCACGTTCAGATTGATAAATGCCGATCTTTGCGGGAGTTTTGGCGTACACCCATTTTTTTTGGTGTACGCACGTTTGATAAATGAGGGCCAATCTGTTTCATTAAGATAGGCTATATGCAATTCGTTTAGTTTCTTATCAAGGCTACTGATGTGTTTGCGTGTGGCTTTCTGCTATGTTAGACGATTGCACGTGGTTTTGTCTAGTGTGCAGTAATGGATGGGAAAAAGCAGTCAAAAATATCAGGGTACTTGGGCGCCCCGGTGGCTCATCGGTCTAAGCGCGCGTACCATAAAGGCTGTGTCCTTCCCGCAGCGACCTGGGTTAGTTTCTGGCTTAGGTCATTTGCTGCATGTCTTCCCCCATTCTTCTCCCCAACCTTCCTGTCTCTCTACACTGTATAACTGTCAAATAAAGGAGAAATTCTGAAAAAATAATAAAAAAAAAAAAATAAAATCAGGGTACTTTATTCAAATAAGCCAGTGTTCTGTCAAATTTTGCTACCTATCAAAATATGCTACCTGGCGCTTCTGCGCTCGCGCAAACCTAAAGTCTTGGGCTCCATTTCTTCGCTCACATCTCAAGTATCTTCAAATATCATAAATATACGTCTTTTTTGGTGCGCCTTTCGACCTGTAAAAACATACATATTTGCATGTACACGCTGGGTTTTCCTTAAAATGCAGAGATTGGATGATAATGGCATGCGGCATATATCTTTTAAACAAACTTACCCAACTCATAACATCTGCTTATGTTGTAATAAGCTAACAAATAATGTTACTGCTGTAAACTGATTCTTATGGCAGTATTTAGGCGAAAACAAAGACTTTACAACGGCTTTGTATTACGGTTTGACAAGATAGCGCAAATTGTCAGAAACCCGGCCTACTTCACCATCTGCGCCGCCACCTCCATCCCAGCCCCAGTCCTCTTAACATCGAGGTCGTGGGTGGAACCCAGAGTGGGCTGTGGACCCAAAATATTCAGGTTGGCTATATCACACAGAACACAGTGAGTGTAGCATTAATCTTTTCTCACGATCTCGTAATTGCAGGATAAGGTGTATATATTTTTTTTAATCCTGTGAATGCAATGCCTTTCCGTACATAATACCGTTCTCCTCTCCCCAAACATAACCGCAACCGCAAAGCATTTGGGGAATTGAAGTCAAAACAGATAACAAATACATTTTCCGTTCTTACATAAATTTTCGTTTAACCCTTAGGGACGGTTTGTGATTTTACATTTTTCATTTTTCATTCTTTTTTTTTTTTTTTTGATGATTTTGCCTGTGTTCATGCATGTAGTGTGAATTTTGGTAAGATTGTGTGTTTTTATTTGATCTTGTTATTACAGCTCAGCTCTTACAGTAAGGCTAAAATACACTGTACAAGCAAGTGTTACACTATAAAAACTTTATTACAAAGTTAGAAGACTGTTGACTTTCTCACTTTGTTATTGCACTTTAACTGCTTTGTTTATTTATAAACGGTAAATAAACGCTGGCTGTTGCGCACCCCCGTCACCACCTTGACTAACCAATTTTCTGCGGGAAACCCTGCTTACCAACTAAAATTTTGGACCTGGGTTACCGATATCAATATTGTGCATTAATTTGTTGTATGACTGCCAGTTCAAAGTAGTCTTGGGCAAAACATTTAATAATAAAATACAGTGACTCATTTTGTGGTGTTTTACAGGGTATACGTTGTGCTAAGAGTTGAGTTATGATTGGCTGTATGTATCTGAACACCTGCCATTTTTCTCAGTGGAATTTCGGGCAAATGTAGGTCATAATACCATAGCTCTTGAATGCAGTTTTGTTTTTGAGTAAGGCGCATCTGAGGTTCTGTGACCAGTCCCACATAATGCTCTTGGCAGAGGTAATTATGTTTTCACCCCTGTTCATTTGTCTGTCTGTTAACAGGATAACTCGGTTATGTGTGGATTGGCACAAAATTTGGTAAGATGGTTAGATGGTAGTCCAAGGATGAGTTGATGAAATTTTGGAAATGATCCGGAACATACTCTGGATACTAGATCCGGAAGAAGTTAAGATATACCTGAATAGAATGATTGTCCCTTGTGTAATGAACAGATTTTCATAAAATTTCAGCATTAAATAGGATCTCTAATGTAGAATTGATTATACAACCCCAATTCCGATATAGTTGGGATATAGTGTAAATTGTGAATAAAATCAAAACGCGATGACTTTAAAATCACACCAGCCAATATTTTATTCACAATAGAACAGAGATGACATAGCAAATGTTGAACCTGAGAAATTTTACAATTTTATCCACAAAATGAGCTCATTTCAAATTTGATGGTTGCTACAGGTCTCAAAAGAGTTGGGACAGGGGCCTGTTTACCATGGTGTAGCATCCCCTCTTCTTTTTAACACAGAGTGGAGGTGTCTGGGCATTGAGGAGACAAGTTTCTTGAGTTTAGCCATTGGAATTTGATCCTACTCCTGTTTAATACAGGCTTCCAGCTGCTGGAGAGTTTTGGGTCTCCTTTGACTGACTTTTCGTTTAATTATGCGCTAAATGTTCTCATTCGTTGAAAGATCAGGACTGCAGGCAGACCAGTTCAGCACACGGACTCTTCTACTACGAAGCCATGCTGTTGTAATTGCTGCAATATGTGGTTTTGCATTGTCCTGCTGAAATACACAAGGCCTTCCCTGGAATAGATGTCGTCTGGAGGGGAGCATATGTTGTTCTAAAACCTCTATATACCTTTCAGCATTCATGGTGCTTTTTAAAACATGCAAGTGTTCCACACCATGTGCACAGATGCATCCCCATACCATCAGAGATGCTGGCTTTTGAACTGAACGCTGACAACAGGAGGGGTGGTCTTTCTCCTCTTTAGCCCAGAGGACACAATTCCAATGATTTCCAATAAGAATGTCAAATTTGGACTCCTCTGACCACAGGACACTTTGCCACTTTGCTGCAGTCCATTTTAAATGAGCCTTGGCCAATAGAACACGGTGGCGCTTCTGGATCATGCTCAACAATGACTTCCTTTTTGCATGATAGAGTTTTAGGTGGCATCTGCGGATGGCACGGTGGACTGTGTTTACAGACAGTGGTTTCTTGAAGTATTCCTGGGCCCATTTAGTAATGTCAATGACAGAATCATGCCGGTGAGTGATGCAGTGGCGTCTGAGGGCCCAAAGATCGCGGGCATCCAGTAAAGGTCTTCGGCCTTGTCCCTTAAGTTTCTCTGAATCTTTTGATGATGTTATGTACTGTCGATGAGACCTTCAAAGCCTTTGCAATTTAACGTTGAGGACCATTGTTTTTCAAGTATTCCACAATTTTTTTACACAAGCCTTCACAGGTTGGAGAGCCTCTGGCCATCTTTACTTCTGAGACACTCAGCGTCTCTAAGACATCCCTTTTATAGCCAATCATGCTACACACCTGGTGCCAGTTAACTTAATTACGCGCTAAATGTTCTTTCAGTTGATTCTCTTATATATTAATTGCTTTTTCAGCCCTTTTTTGTCTGTGTCCCAACTTTTTTGAGACCTGTTGCAGCCAGAAAATTTGAAATTGGCTCATTTTGTGGATAAAAATGTAAAATGTCTCATTTTCAACATATGAAATGTTATCTATGTTCTATTGTAAATGACATATTGGCTCATGTGATCTAAAAGTCATTGCATTTTGATTTTATTCACAATTTACACTTCGTCCCAGCTATTTTGGAATTGGGGTTGTAGTTGTTGGTGATCTGAATAATATTTTTGTGGATCCAGAACCAATAATACTGACATGGTGTGGCAGAGGTATGTGCTCTACTGAGTGCCCTACTAGTTAAAAGAAATGTAACAGTGAGACTCTCATTATGCTGTGCTGTAGTGCACAACCTGTGCTCGCCCTGTCCTTGCTGGCAGTGATTTGTGCGAAGCTGTGTGGCGTGTATGACCTTGTGGTGGATGGGTGAGTGATTGTGGCTGGATTCTCCTATAGAGCATGGGCTGCCGGCATTGTCAGCCGCTATGCCTGAACAGGTGAAAGTGGGATTCCCTGACAAAACAAATTAAGGGTCGTCCTCAGTGCTCTGCTGTTTCTCTGGTTCTTCAGCTGTTGCTGCCTGTCTCCAACCCCCCCCCAACATTTCCCGTGATCTGGGGAAAAACGGCAGACCTGGGTCTCTGTGTATTAGTTTTTATAAGAGCAGCTTGGGGTTCTTCCTTGTTTCCTGTTGCATAAGCTTATTGTTTATTTGAGAGTATTTCTGGAGGCTTAGTGCCTGATGGAATTTAAAAATCCAGTCAAAGTAGCGCAGGCTATTCAGTGTGGCAGCAACATGGTACTTAAGTGGGTCTGATTTGTCGATGGATATTTAATTGCGCTGCACAGTATATCACATTTTAAGTGATGTCGCATGATGGCATTTCACACTCGTATAGGGGTCATTCCATGAAAGGGGGCAGCGCTCCAGTCTGCGACCAAGATTTACGTTTTGCGATGTACATTCTCACATCGGTCGCGCACTGCGCGACCAACACTTCATGCACTGTGCGCCTATTCTGGGCAGCGATTCACTCCCTAATTATCAGCCTCCGGCCGCAAATTTTTTTCTGCAGGTCGGTTGGTACCATTTCGTACATCACCCAATCAGATCGGCTGGTGCCATCAGCCAACCACAGCTCGGCTATACTCATGCATCGATGAGAATGGCAAAGCATTCGACCTTGTCGCTGTCAGCTGAGTTGTGCGCGCGGCAAATTTGTAAAACCTTGTCTGACAATAACGATGTAAGTGCTCCACAATACGCAAAATTACAAGTACACTAGCTGGTCTGCTGCAGAAGTCCTATAGTCTACGTATTAGGCCTTGGCTTTGGTGACTAATACTGCAGATCGGAGAGCAAATTTCATGATATCAGAAATTGTTTTCATTACCGGTTTTTTATTTCGCTATTTAGATTTTGCGCATTTCTATGGGTAATGGAAACGCACCTGGAGAGTGAGAACGATGTCCTACGTTATTAGCCCGAAAACAGAGTCTGCTTCGTGACCATAGACTGTTCGTGACACAGTTTTGAGTCTTGTTTATACCAGCTATGGGTGCTTGCATCCAGTGGCGAATGGTTTTATTTAGCGTTTCAATATCAATCGCTAACCTTCTATCCTGATGGATTAGGTTGGATGCGCACTTCCACTCTGATCTGAAGTTCCGCATGTAAATGATTATTCATGCAGTATGTATGAAATCGGTGACTGGTTGGTCCGAGTGCAAGATTATTTATTTTCATTGGAGTACGATAAAGAGGAGAAAAGCTGCGGTTCTTATAGATTTATAGTCCGTTTTCTTTGGAGTTCCGATAATTGGCCAGCTGTCAGAGGAATAGTATTTTGTCGATTGCAGCAAATGTTCAAAACTGATTCAAAAACTAACGGGTGATGCCTGCCCAATGTACTCCAGCGACGACCATAGGCTTATCAGCGCAATGCCTCAAAGATGAGTCTGTGTCACGAACAATGTACGGTCACAAAGCAGACTTTTGGGGCTAATAACGTTGGACATCGTCCTCACTTTCTGTGTGTGTTTCCGTTACCCTTCGAAATGTGCAAAATCTAAATGGCGAAATAAAAAAAACTGGTAAATAATAATAATAATTATTATTATTATTAGAATAAGCCGTCCTACTACATTGTTACCGGTGAAAGAATTTGTTGAAACTTTGTGCAAACGAACTTGGCACACTGCACCTACTTTTTACCAAGTATTTAGGGTGGGTCACTTTGGGAACTGTATTAATTTTAATGTAAAACTTTCAATTTGTGATGAAAAAATTTAGCCAAATTATGCTTTTTACGGCTTCAATTCCTCCTTGGTCTCATATTTTCAAAGCAATTAAGCCATGTTTGATGTCAAATTATTCCTTGGGATGGCAGCAACAATAACAGTTATAAATTTTAGAACTAGCACTGTGATAATTGGGAGATATTCATTGATTTATCCCCATATGTTGGTTTTAGGGGGGTGCTCATCTAAATTTGGCCATGAATTTTCTATGAATGATTCAGTTTATGTACAGGGGAGGGTTTGATGAAAAGTTGTCCCTTGGGAAAATGGAGACTTGTACATACATTTAGACTTGTTTGATAACTCTCCAAAATGATAACTGCATTTATACATTTTTCAAACATTCTTGAGAACATCAGTATCTGCTTTTCTGTTCACAAAGCGCTTTCTGATAATGTTTCTTAAATAAATGCAGCAACAACTGATGGTCTGTTCAGGTATCTTTACTTGGGCTTGTAAATATTCAGAAAAGTGTCATGGTACTTTGCGTGACCACAGTTTTGGCCTGCGCGTCTAAATTTTGGCATGCGTGCCCAACTTTTTCAGGATGGGAGCGCATGCGCTCCTAGGTCCAAAAGTTAGTCTGGAGGGTTGAGGGGGGACCAACCATATCCCTGAAGCATGTAGCCCAAAAAAATCTCTATTAAAAAATGAAAACAATGATGTAGCTAGTGTTAATTATTTGCATACACTCCAGCGCATACCAAAGATAAACTGGTGCACTTACTTTCAGGCATTTTCAAAAAAAAAAGTAAAACTAGCCTAATTTTCTCCCATTTTATGTATATCATTTTGTGACATGGCTGCATCATGTTTCTTTTTACAGTGTTGTTAATATAATCTCATTTTTATTCCAGGAAGAATCACTGGGATAATATAATTAGATGCCCCAAATTCTGTTTCCTCTTTATTACCCCAGCCACAAGTGTCTGTGGTTTTTGTAACAAACGCATGAATTCACTGTGATGAATGTAACCCTTGGTTTCAAGTTTGGTTAAGCTCAAAACATTTGGCAAAAATTCAACAGCTGCTTTAGGTTTTTAGGTTGCCGGCCGTAGGCCAGTAACCTATTGTCGTCACTTTGTGTCCGGCGGCGTCGTCAGTTTAAAGCCGTATGTCAAAAACGGTCTGAATTTTTTTTTTTTTTTTTATTTGGGGTTGTGATCAAATGGGTCATCAAGTTAATGCCCGAGCAAAAATTTCTTTTGATTGAATCGTTTGTTTAGACTTGGCGGCCATGTTTATGTTGAAAATGGCCATTTTTGGCACTTAGGTGCAATTTTCTCAAAAACTTTCCGTTGAATTTTTTTTTTTTTTTTTTTTTTTTTAATCGCAGCAATGGAATCAGTATCATGACCTGCTTCAACGGTGTAAACGGCGTTTTGATTGAATCGCTCCTTCATAGCGCCACCTAGGCAACGTGTCTGGACTTCATCATTTTTCGGGTTGTTTTGTGCTATAACTCTTAATATAGCATTTAGAGCTGAGGTATGTCTGAGGCACCTACAGGGAATCAGGTATGCCGAACATTGCGAGTCAGTCACATTTGACCTTGGGCCTCAAGGTCAAGGCCAAATGGAAAAAATGTGCTATAACTTGCTTAATATGACATTTAGAGCTTCGATACAGTGCCGTGAAAAAGTATTTTCCCCCTTCCTGATTTCTTATTTTTTGCATATTTGTCACACTTAAATGTTTCAAATCATCAAACAAATTTTAATATTGGACGAAGACAACCTTAATCAATACAAAATGCAGTTTTTAAATAAGGATTTCATTTATTAAGGGGAAAAAGCTATCCAAACCTACCTGGCTCTATGTGAAAAAGTAATTGCCCCCTAAATCCTAATAACTGGTTGTGCTACCCTCGGCGACAGCAACTGCAATGAAACATTTGCGATAACTGGCAATGAGCCTTTCACATCATTGTGGAAGAATTTTAGCCCACTCTTCTTTGCAGAATTGTTTTAATTCAGCCACATTGGAGGGTTTTTGAGCATGAACGGCCTATTTAAGGTCATGCCACTGCATGCCAAGCGGATTTAAGTCCCGACTTTGACCTGCTGCTTAACCCAAGTGCGCTTGAGCTTGAGGTCACAAACTGATGGTTGGACATTGTCCTTCAGGACTTTCTGGAAGAGAGCAGAATTCATAGTTCCATCAATTACGACAAGTCATCCAGGTCTTGAAGCAGCAAAGCAGCCCCAAACCATCACACTACCACCACCACCATGTTTGACTTTTGGTATGATGTTCTTTTTATGAAATGCTGTGTTTGTTTAATGCCTGATTTAACGGGACGCACACCTTCCAAAAAGTTCAACTTTTGTCTCATCAGTCCACAGAATATTTTCCCAAAAGTTTTGGGGATCGTCAAGATGTATTTTGGCAAATGAGAGACGAGCCTTTATGTTCTTTTTGGTCAGCAGTGGTTTTTGCCTTGGAACTCTCCCAGGGATGCCATTTTTGCCCAGTCTTTTTCTTAATGTTGAATCATGAACACTGACTTTAACTGAGGCAAGTGAGGCCTGCAGTTCTTTAGATGTTGTTCTGGGTTCTTTTGTGACCTCCTGGATGAGTCGTCGATGCTCTCTTGGGGTAATTTTGGTAGGCTGGCCACTCCTGGGAAGGTTTATCACTGTTCCAAGTTTTCTCCATTTGTGGATAATGGCTCTCACTGGAGTCCGAAAGCCATAGAAATGGTTTTGCAACTCTTTCCAGACTGACAGATGTCAATTTCTTTGTCATCTGTTCTTGAATTTCTTTAGTTCACGGCATGATGTGTTGCTTTTTGAGATCTTTTAGCCTGCTTCACTTTGTCAACAGGTTCTATTGAAGCGATTTTTTGATTCAACTGTTCTGGCAGTAATCTGGCCTGGGTTTGGCTCGTGAAATTGGGCTCAAAAAATGTGGTTAATCGCAATTAATTCATGATTTAAGAAGGGGGGGCAATTACTTTTTCACATAGGACCAGGTTGGTTTGGTTAGCTTTTTCCCCATAATAAATGGAATCATTTAAAAACTGCATTTTGTATTTACTCGGGTTATCTTTGTCTTATATTAAAATTGGTTTGATCTGAAACATTTTAAGAGTGAAAAATATACAAAAAAGCAAGAAATCAGGAAGGGGGCAAATATTTTTTCACAGCACTGTATGTATGAGGCACCTATAGGGAATCATGTATGCCAAACATTCTTGGTTGTTTGAATTTGACCTTGAGCCTCAAGGTTAAGGTCAAATGGCAAAAATGTGTTGTAACAGCTTAATATGGCATTTAGAGCTTAGGTATGTTTGAGGCACCTATAGGGAATCATGTTAGCCAAACATTCTCGGCAAGTTGCATATGACATTTCAAAATGGCAAAAAAGTGTCAATTTCAAATGGCAAAAATTGCTATAACTTGCTGAATATGGCACTTAGAGCTCAGGTATGTTTGGGGCATCTATAGGAAACCATGTATGCTGAACACTCTTAGGCAGTTAGTCAAAGTTGATGTTGGGCTTCATGGTCAAGGTTATGTGACAAAAATGGCCCATATTTGTTTAATATTCTTTGTAGAGCTTAGGTATGTATTGGGCACTAATAGCAAATCATGTATGCTGGTTGTTTTCGACATATTGGATTTGACCTTGGGCAACAAGGTCCAGGTAATGACAAAATGGCCTAAAAGTCCTTTAATGTTTGCTTTATATCTTCGGTATGTATTGGATACTAATGACAAATCATGTATGCTGATGAAACACACCATATTGGATTTGACTTTGGTCTTCAAGGTCAAGGTCATGTGACAAAATCAATTTATTTCCTCGTTTAATAATGTCTTTAGACATTAGTATGTATTAGGCACTAACCTATGTATAATTAAAATTTTTACGGGCATTGTAACCGCATGGTCGACCTTTTTTCATGATCATTGCGGCCAAAAAAACTGGTCAAAATCCATTATTGGATGTTTGTTCCTATTAGCATCATGGAATAGAAAGAGTAATACTAATTAGACCCACTCGGTGGCAGTGTCGTGTTTAAAAAAAAAAAAAAAAAATCATTGTCTGAAAGCAGAGCAAGAACCAGAAGTGAATTGAGAAGATGGCGCGCTTCACAAATTGACAGCAGACGACAGTGAAAGCTCAGGTTAGAAAAAAAAAAATCGGATTTCATGATGTAGACTTCTTAAAGATTATATTTTTGCTAAATGGCAGAAAATGTTGCTGTCTGTCACTCATGAAAAAAGTGTGACTGCTCAGTCGAGTTGCCCGATAATGGTAACTAAAACCCCTTTCTCACTGAGCTGCGTTGGCCCGCGGAAGTGTGCGGATGAAACGGTTCTCCTCCTTCGCAGAGAAGAATTGATTCGAAGAACCGTGAATTGATTCGCAGTGGCACGCGCTGAAATTCGCGAGCTGGAGCTTTTTAATGCCAATATCGTGTAGACAAGGTGTTGCTTTTGCAAGAATTCTTGTTGGCTTCCTGTTGAATCCGCGGACTGATGCTAGTTACTTTCCTCCTGTTGGAGCTGTTACTGCCAGCAACCTTCAGGGCCCTTGGCACTCTAGTTTGTTTTTTTATGCTTACCTATTGGAAATAAGGGTGTCAAACCTAATTCTGCTAAAAATACCCGGATATGTTTACTGGTTTTTAATTTATCCCGACGAGATGCCACCTGCCTGCTTTCGCGTCAAATTCTAGTTACATTCGCGACCCTAGCCTCACTGGCTTTCCTGACGGGAATCCCCGATGACGTCACTCCACGCTCAGGAGAAGAAAAGCCATTTTGAAACTTTTAACAGGCTGGAGGTGTCACTGTCATTATCGCCATTGAAACGGGAATGGATTTTTCGATCGTGTCGAGGTTTGGTACTTTCAAAACAGTCACGTTCAACTAATTCAAAATATGCTTTTGTGTTGAAGACCATATGTGATTCCTAATATTTTATAGCTGTGATTCAGACGATATATTTGCTGTGTTATGCCATGAGAATGCAGTTTGATCCTTGACCAATGAACCTAGTCAGGGATTTCAATTGGATATTTGGTGTCAGTTACATTCGCAACATTTTTAGTGTGTTCTCTAGCCTTCTTTATGGGGAAAAGTAGAAAGTGTTTCATTATTTGTTACAAAACTGTACAACAATTTATACCTTCTCCTCCTGCTGGTTAAAAGGAAACCACAATTAAAATAGTATATATATATTTTTTATTCTCGTGTCAATGTTCCATTCACAACATTTGGCTCCTTGTTCGTTGTGCACCTTGCTGATTCAGGAAAAACCTCTTGATGCGTAATAACAGTATTGATCATGACAGAGTACTGTTTCTTCAAGCAGCTAAGCACATGACTTGACTTATAAGCACTGTCAGGCTTTTTATGAAAAAATGTCAATGGGGCAGGTGAATTCCATGAAAATGCAATTGTCCATTTCCCAGAATGTTACTACTTGTGTCATTATTTGTCAATTATTTTGTTTAAACCTAGTCTGTGTTGGGTTTTGTGTTTGTTAACATTATTTTATACTGTGTAATAAAAAATGACTTTTTAAATCTGTTTCTGAGTCAGTGTTACATGCACAACGCAGTGAAGATAGGTGTCTAGGAAATTTTTTTTCACTCAGTAAGTTGTCTTTCTGTCACCAACACCGGAAGCCTCCAAGGCCAGCAGTTTGTAAAAATGTACAGAGTTCACTGAAATATACACTTTCTAAATTTTAGCACCATGTCACACTTAGGTCCCCCTGTCTTATGGAATGACCCAAAGCCAGCGTTGCCATAGTAGATTAGAATAAATTCATTTCAGTTTTAAATGAGACACAGTGCTTTGAAATATAGGCATTCTTTCACTGCAGGTGTGTAAGCACAGCTGCCATCAGAAGTCCAATTTATGCCTCATTGCAAAGCATATCTCTGCAAATCTTGTCTATATAGTCCAATGTGCCATAATATAATGACCACTTGTCTAATTGTGTTGGTCTCCCTCTTGCTGCCAAAACAGCCCTGAACCATTGAGGTATGGACTCCACTAGACCGCTGAAGGTGTGCAGTGGTATCTGGCACCAAGATGTTAGCAGCAGGTCCTTTGAGTCCTTTAAGTTGCAAGGTGGAGCCTCCATGGATCAGACTTGTTTGTCCAGCATATCCCACAAATGCTCGATTGGATTGAGATCTGGGAAATTAGCAGGCTTAGTCAACACTTTGAACTTGTGTTCCTCAAACCATTCCTGAACTATTTGTAGCCGCTTCTCCGGTTTTCCTTCATGGAACACTTTTTTTTTTTTTTAAGATTTTTTTTTGGGGATTTTCTCCTTTTTATTAGAGTAGAAAGTGACAGGAAGGTTGGGGAGAAGAATGGGGAAGACATGCAGCAAATGACCCGAGCCGGAATCGAACCCGGGTCGCCACGGGAAGGACACAGCCTTTATGGTGTGCGCGCTTAGATTGATGTGCCACCGGGGCGCCTTCATGGAACACTTTTGATTGGCATTGACCTCTGCAGACTGAGAACACACCTCGAGCTGCAGTTTTGGAGATGCCCTGGCACTGTTTTTTCGCCATCCCAATTTGGCCCTTGTCGCAAACTATCACATCCTTACGCTTGGCCATTTTTTGCCTTCCAAAGCATCACTTTGAGGGCAAAATAGCACTTGCTCCCTAATATATGCCACCCACTGGCAGGTGCCATTCCAACGAGATCAGTGTTATTCAGGTCACCTGCCAGTGGTTAGGCTGCGGCTGATTGGTGTATAAACGCATGTCATTTTCCTCTTCGCATTGAGAGGTTAGTAATTTTTTTTTTATGTTTACTCTGCAAAAGCAAGTATCATTAGGCAAGTTGGATATGCTCCGATTTTCAGTTTTTAACTAATTTACGTCATACATTAATATTAAAGGTATCGCCATCTCATTATCCAATTTGTGAATTGCATATCGCATATGTTCTCCATTTAGTGCAGTCCTAATGTATAAGGGCACTTTAAAGGTCGCTTAAAGACGTTAATTTACTCATCGATAGAAAATCTCCCCCTCCTATTGGAAGAGGAATGTAAATGGGTGAATGTCGCTGCCCAGGCTAGCCACAGTGATCTTGCCAGCATTGGTTCTAGCTGGGATTTTGAAGTAACAAAGATGGAAAACTAAATCTTAAGACGAGCTCTGCTTTTAAATGTTACTTTTCATCCTAGCACTCAAACTCTCTATTTGGTTTGTATTTTTCCTTCTGTGTGCCTTTCAATTGTTTACTACTCAGAGCATATAAAATATGACTGACTACTGTTCTTTTAAAACTCAGAAATTGGAAAAAATGGCTGGTCACTACTTGAGGTCTCTTAACCTTTGAGATTTTTTTTTTTTCTTCTAATTAAGATGTCTTGTCTGGGTAGCTGTAGATTTTTCCTTTTTGTTGGGTGATTCTGCAGTTGTGCATATGCTAGGTTAGCTAGCTTTTGAGTGGAAACAACAACTTGGGTCTAACATTCACTGAGCCATTTCAGGTAAAGGTAAAGCCATTTGAATTTACACAGGTGTTTATAAAAAAAAAAAAAAAAAACCTTAAATTTCACCACTGCAGTGCTTGTTCAGAATGTGCTTATTGTATCTCCCCGACAGCGATAGTCAGGATATACTATGGTTTAGTTCCGGGGCCGCCGCTGCGCCCATAGACTTTCTGTTCCGGGCTCTGGAAGCGACAATGATTTAAGGAATTTTTTCTAATTTTGCACAGGCAAAGATATTTATTTGACAGTGCTCAAGACTGATTTTTGGCAATTTTGGACGTCCAATATGGCTGCCGGCGGTCATTTTGTCCAAAATTTGGGCATTGGGGAGATACACGACTCGGTCCCTGTAGCGACCGAGTTATTTAGTTAAGAAATGGCTTCCCGTATTGCTGCTTGCCATTTTCTTGACCACCGCTCAACTGAACAGTTTCACACTTTTGTGCTCAGCAGTGCACCCTCAAAAGGTAAAGAGTCAATCAGATGCCTGGTTCGGAGAAAATCAAGGGATAGACGTAGTTAAGCAGACTTCTATTTTAGTTGGAAACCTTGGGTGAATGGGGGCAATTAAAGTACCTGAATCATTATTATGGCAAACACGTGGGAACTGATTGAGGCAAATGTGTGATAAAAGATGATGATAAATCCTGAGTCAGCAGCTGTACAAACTCGCTGGTGATTTGTTTACAACCCCAATGCCGAAATAGTTGGGACAAAGTGTAAATTGTGAATAAAATCAAAGCGCAATGACTTTCAAATCACACCAGCCAGTATTTTATTCACAATAGAACAAAGATAACGTAGCAAATGTTGAAACTGAGAAATTCTACAATTTTATCCACAAAATGAGCTCATTTCAAATTTGATGGCTGCCACAGGTCTCAAAAAAGTTGGGACAGGGGCCTGTTTACCATGGTGTAGCATCCCCTCTTCTTTTTAGCACAGAGTGAAGGCGTCTGGGCATTTAGGAGACAAGTTTCTTGAGTTTAGCCATTAGAATTTGATTCCACTCTACTGGCTTCCAGCTGCTGGAGAATTTTGGGTCTCCTTTGATGGACTTTTCGTTTAATTTTGCGCCAAATGTTCTCAATCGGTGAAAGATCAGGACTGCAGGCAGGCCAGTTCAGCACACAGACTCTTCTACTCCGAAGCCATGCTGTTGTAATAGCTGCAGTATGTGGTTTTCCATTGTCCTGCTGAAATACACAAGGCCTTCCCTGGAATAGCTGTCATCTGGAGGGGAGCATATGTTGCTCGAAAACCTTTATATACCTTTCAGCATTCATGGTGCTTTTTAAAACATGCTAGTGTCCCACACCATATGCACTAATGTATCCCCATACCATCGGAGACGCTGGCTTTTGAACTGAACGCTGATAACAGGAGGGGTGGTCTTTCTCCTCTTTAGCCCGGAGGACACGACGCCCATGATTTCCAACAAGAATGTCAAATTTGAACTCGTCTGACCACAGGACACTTTGCTACTTTGCTACAGTCCATTTTAAATGAGTCTTGGCCCACAGAACACGGTGGCGCTTCTGGATCATGCTCAACATTGCTTTTTTTTTTTTTTTTTTTTTTTTTTTTGCATGTTAGAGTATTATGTGGCATCTGTGGATGGCACAGCGGACTGTGTTTACAGACAGTGGTTTCTTGAAGTATTCCTGGGCCCATTTAGTAATGTCAATGACAGAATCATGCCGGTGAGTGATGCAGTGGCGTCTGAGGGCCCAAAGATCACAGGCATCCAGTAAAGGTCTTCGGCCTTGTCCCTTACGCACAGAGATTTTTCCAGTTTCTCTGAATTTTTTTTTGATGTTATGCACAGTCGATGATGAGACCTTCAAAGCCTTTGCAATTTGACGTTGAGGAACATTGTTTCTGAAGTATTCCACAATTTTTTTTTTTTTTTTACGCAAGCCTTCATGAGTTGGAGAGCCTCTGGCCATCTTTACTTCTGAGAGACTCAGCCTCTCTAAGACATCCCTTTTCTAGCCAATCATGTTACACACCTGATGCCAGTTAACGTAATTACTTGCTAAATGTTCTTTCAGTTGATTCTCTTATATATTCATTGCTTTTTCAGCCCTTTTTTTGCCTGTGTCCCAACTTTTTTGAGACCTGTTGAAGCCAGAAAATTTGAAATGAGCTCATTTTGTGGATAAAAATGTAAAATGTCTCAGTTTCAACATTTGAAATGTTATCTATATTCTATTGAAAATAACATAATGGCTCATGTGATCTAAAAAGTGATTGAATTTTGATTTTATTCACAATTTACACTTCGTCCCAACTATTTTGGAATTGGGGTTGTAGAAGTCAATGCCGTTCACTGTTCATCTCTGCAACACTGAATACAAATCCAAGCAAGCGTGAGCAAAATTCGTTTTCTTAATTACCATCAGAAAATATATGCCAATGGTAACCAACTCATGAGGACCAATTTTCCAGAAGGTTTTCATTGCAATCTTAACCTGCCATTCCTGATTCTACCAATTAGCCATTCAATGAGATCTCTACCAGTAGGACGAGATTTGCTCAGGTGTGGTTGAAGACCTACAAGACAGTGGCTAGATCTCCAGGAACAGGGTTTGGCGACCACTGATCTATGCCATGAGGGAGAGAACAGCCAATTTCACACAGCCCAGACATAGAGGCTACACTTCCTGCCATGCTGTAGGCTGGGAGCCAACTAGTGGCTGCTAACCCTCATTGTAAGAATATCGCACACACCGCCTGCCCGCCTGTTTGGATTACACAGTGTTTCAGGGCTTCATAGTACGGGGGTTTTCACAACCTATTCCACACTATGGCTGCTAATCTTGACCCAGAGCAAGGCTCTAAAAAACCCAGAATTCAAAAATACTGGCCAGTGCACCACTGTCCTGTCCATCAGAGGCGGATCAGAAGCACACAGACTCAAACTCTACCTGAACCTCACTCAAGGAGCAAAGGGCCACAAGGCACCATACTGAGACCTGTGTTCCAAGGTCAGTCGATGGCAAAAAACAACCCCAGCATGCTTATTAGTTAAAGTACACAGCACAGCAAGCCCTCAGAGCCCATAACTGGTACACAATCAAACTTCCAAGGGCCAGTGTTGGATTATTACAGCCTTAAAAACATCCAATTATCTCTGACTGGCTATAGCTACAAGAGTTTGGAGGTTCCAGTGCCCAGAATCCTTTATATACCATCATCATCCAAGTCTTCTAAGCCCATAGCTTGGTCCGTCACACATGACAAAAAAAAGACCCTCTCAAAGTTGCTTGCACAGTACTGACCAAAGAAGTCTTGATCAGATCAGGTCTACAAACTGAAGGCCACCCAGCTCCTGCTTATAATTGTGCAATAAATCAGCGACTAGAAGTGCACATGGTAGAGCGCATAGCTCCGCCACGCCATATGTGAGAATAATTGGTTCTTCCTGATCTAGAATCCAGAATATTTTCGAGAACACTTCCAAAATTGAAACAATTCATCCTTGGACTACCACCTACCATCCTACCAAATTTCATGCCAATCCGTTCATAGCTTTTTGAATTATTCAGTTAACAGACAGACAAACAAATGAAAGGTCGTTCTTAGAATGACGACTTTCCGAAATTGAAATTTAAAAAGGTGAAAAGATATATTGTCTAAAGAACAGAATCAAAAAAAATTAATTTTGGCAAAATCAAAAACATGACATCGCGTTGTGACGTCATTTTCGTATACTTCCTTCAGAGTGATGTCATCGCGACCCCTAACTGCTACAACCGCATTGCGTTGATGAAAAGAATGGCGTAAGTTACAAGTCTCTAGCCTATTTAGAAACGAAGTTTTGGGTCAAAATGTGTATGCAACCTCTTGTGTGACCTTGACCTTTGACATAGAAATTTAAAAAACAAATAGGTCTGTGACGAGTAACCTATGCTAACATGTCTCAAGTTTTGTGAAGATTGGTGCAGGATAAATGGCAAAAGGTGCGTAACAAAGTGACAGACGAACAGACTTCTAACGCAACAGACTGATATACTTGTGAAATTTTACAATTTCGGCAAGTAACAAACAAACGGGTGAAGCATAACCTCACGGGCGGGGGGTAATAACCTCAGAGTTATTCCAAACTAGGCCAGAATAAGGGACAGAAGACTGTGCATTCTTGATCTCTCAACATGCTTTGACAAGCCTGACCAACATGACAGACATAATTATGAAAGAATAAAATAAAAGAAGGATGATATTGTCCAGTAATACAGCCTTTGTAAAAGTTCTGTTACTGTTAAAATGTAATCCCTGACAATGGTACAGCCAATCAGATTCAATTTGTATGAAACGAATATCTGGGTCACAAGAATGCTTTTTTTTTTTTAAAAAAAAAAAAAAAAAAAACACTCTCACGCACTGAAGCATGCATTTCCTCCGTCAAGGCCTCAGCCCAACATCACTTCTGGGGAAAAGCCCAGCTGGATCTAATTAACTGATAGTTGGTTCGGTTAAAAAGCTCCACGACTGTAGTGCAGTGCAACACCTATCACCTGCCAATTGCAAGTACACAAAGGGCACAAACTGTATCGGCTTTGGTCAGCTAAACCCACTCATTCTCAATGCAACCCACAGGGGTCAACATTCAGCAACAAAAAAGGTCAAGGCACAACCAGGCAATAACAAATTTTAAAACCGATATCATTATCGCCGAAATTTGAACGTATGCTACAGAACGATCACCGAAATTCAGTCTGTCCATCCCTCCACCTCGTTCTGTTTCCAGGCCATAACGCTAAAGTCAAGGCAGGGAATCTGAGTATTCAATGCTTGTTCATCATTCTCTGCCCATTTCTGGCCTTGGAACTGTTTTATTTTTTATCCTCGTTTCTTCCGACTGAAAGTTTCTGTTTTCGTTCGACTAGACAAGCCATTTTCATAAATGGATGAATGAATTCTGAATGGACAGGAAGGTTGTCTGGTCTTGGCAACTTAACAATAGCTTGTCCTTCCTTATTGCGCATCCTCAAGAAATAATAATAATTCGCCTCGCCCCCCCAGTACTAAACAGTGTCTTGAACATTTCAGTTTTAATTGCAATGTGGTTAAAATTTTGCTTTTCTTTACAACTCCAGCAAATTGCTTTAGTCTTATTTCTATTCTAGTATCAAGTATAATTTTTTTTTGGCAACCAAATCATGGGCTTCATTGCATACAAACTAAAAACGGGTCATTTGAATTTTGAATTGGGGGGGGTGCTGAGCTGCGTTTGCTTTTTGTTCAGCAGGGGCATGGCAGTAATATTGCGACTCAATCGCGTCTTCCAGTACTTCGAATTTCTCCGTTTTTTTTTTTTTTTTTTTTGACCGGGCGGCACAGACTTCTTAAGTTAAGTGAGAGAAGCCACAAATTATTTTACGGAATTGTTACGAATAAAAAAAAAAAAAAAATTATAAAAAGTTGACGCACTAGTCAAACCTATGGCTGGGGAGCGCGGTGGTTTAATTATCTCCGGTTTACAGTATGATATACTTACTAACATCTCGGGTACAAAGTAAACATGCAAAGACCTCGATCACAATCATTATGCGGGCTACTGTGACTTGCTTTCACGTAAATTGAGATAATGGTGTTCAAAAGCCATGAGGAAAATAATTTCTTCATAGACGTTACGCAGAGGAAAATGGTTTATTTTTTTAATCGTATTGAATACACATCTATTTATCAAAGTCAAAATATACTTTGGTTATTAAGACATAGCCAAGTTTACCACTCTTTCTTGGGTTAGGAAGAATGCTGCCGTCATTAAGGTCAGACTGGATAACATGAAACTTGATCATTTTGTTCATTCTAATTCATGAAACATCGCGCTTAAAGAATGCCGTTCATGTTTACCGATATCATTTAACATATCTGTGCACGTAGGAAGCTTACTTTTTCAATTGAGCTGTTTATTATACATAATTTCACAGAACAGGTAGCCTATTCAATTCATAAGGTTAAAGACATTAATTCATCTCGAACAAATCTAAACCGTTACGTTGGCGGTGTACCTTTTTGAATTTAAAATGGGCATTTAATTTCATTTTTCCGACTAAATGCGTTCGCGAATGGGTGGGAGGACATGTTTTGCGATATGCCCCAGGTTAGTGAACACTATTGGCGCCTCCTTTTGAAATCGTTCTGGGAAATAAAAAGCAGATAAAGAGGTTGGCCACGGAATTCTTTCCATGTTGACAATATTTTATTAGACACTCGGACTAGTTTGAAGACAAGTTTACGAGTCCGCCTTGATTTTTACTTTGGTGAGCACTAGCCGACTACCGCGAATTTCGAACCCTGTTATTATCTTGTAAGTGCAACACTGAATCTCACCTTAAAATCTGTCGATTGGGCCCTGATTCTTCCGTTTGGCCATCTCTCCGCTAGCCGTCTGCACGTCCGCTACACTCGTGTCAAAGCATAATAGATGTGCAATAGGCGGATTGCTATGAAGACCACCGCAGACGATTCCCGCGAATTGGCTGTCAGGGAGTGGGTCGAAAACGAAAGTTCGCTATTCTGACAGTAACATGGGGGGAGACATATTTAGGGTCATTTCTGTTTTGTTTCTTGCGGTTTTATTGGACACTGGATGCATTCATTGTAACTGATCTTTGAAAAAATAGTGCCGTGCGGAAAAAGCACTTTCTGGGCTGAGTGGTGGTCGGTGGATTCCGAATGCTGGTCGGCGCCAACCACCGCCGACCAGCATCGGCAGAACCCTGGAAGGGGATTCAGATAATGCGGGCCTGCACCCTCCCACACTCGAGTATAAATGCATAAAAAAGTGACTTCATTTGAAATGGTGAGATTTTTCTGTCTTGTCTCTAGATTTGTTTTAATTGAGTTTTGACATTTTGTTTCTATGCCCTGGTTGACCAGACTACTGGGTTTTGCCTTTGCAGTTTGATGTCTTAGGCATAATTCAGAGGCTATCGAGGCTCCACTCAAAATTCAAGCTGAAGGTGAAAATAAGCAATAACAACTTGATTGTCTCTACCCTGGCACTTGTTTTCCAATCCAATGAAATGGAGTACAAATCCTAAAAGTAAAAAGTTACTGTCCAGATACAGACTGCAATGTACTTTGTAAGTAAGCATCAAGTAAACAATGTGCAGGTATCCTGCAAGTGCTGGAAATCATTGAAAACACTTGAATTCTATTGGTCTTTTGAAGCTTTGAAAAGAGCACGAATTTTGAGTAGTTTGAAACTGCGAGAAATTGTAGCATTGATTGCATTACTTTCATTAATGAGTCACTGTCTGACTGAGTTGTTCAATAAATATGAAATTTACCACAGCTGAAAGGTACTGGAAAAGCTTAAAAATGCCTTTTGAATTGAATTTTACGTTGGAAAAGATTTAGGAACCCTGATGGTAGTGCTCATAAAGCCTGACAAATGCGCCCCCCCCACCATTGATAGTGGTTTGTTACCCCAGTTAGTTCACTGCGGAAACTAAAACATTGAGGTTAATAAATAATTAGCCACTGTGTGTGAACAATACGTTTGCTTTGTCCTGATGCTCTACCAGGACAAATTCCAACTGGCTGAGAGATGCCTATGGTCGTAGCCATCTGATGCTGAGAGATCATGGTTGCTTGTGCTTATTTCCCCCCCAAAAAAAACCCAATAAGTGAAAAAAACAAATTATCTGTGAAAGCCAAATACGTCTTTGTAATGTTCAGCGAAAGGGCCTACTTTAGTCCCAATCAAATGCATGGGTGCGCACCCTTTGCAGAAGAGCTTCTTTTCTGTATGTAGTGTTGGTAGTTTTATTCTTTCCGTCTAGTCAGCCTCAGTGATTGGGGCCAAGAGATTCCCAAATGGAGATTAAAATGTATGCAAATGTTAAACTCGAAAGCAGTCATGAACATCAATTCCAATTGAAGATCCAAGATTGAGCATTCTCAACATTTCACCCTCCCCCGTTCCACCCTTGCAGCCAGGAGGAAGCTTTTGGAGCAAGCCAGGCGAGCTGGTGAGCAACAGGCCCGCGAGTCGAAGGCGCTGAGCGGAAAGGGGACGACGGTTACGGAGACCCCTGACGCGGCGGCCCCTGTCACCGTGATGTGGGAGTCCGAAGACGGTGAGCTGTATGGTGGCTGTCTTGTGCAACTAATATTCAGTTTTACACGCACACACGTGCACACACTCGAGTTTTTCAGTGCTTGTAGGGACCAGAAAATTATTTTTGTGCCAAAGTCCTGTATTCATACCCCCAACTCTGAAATCAGCCCGAATCTCTACCTCTTCCCTAAGCCTTACCCTGAACTTAACCCTAACCTTCAAATCTCCAAAGTTACCCAGTTTGTAACTCTATTTTACACCCTGCCTTAACTTGGGGCATAATTCTAATATCAAAACTTAACATTAGTCCTAGTCCTAACTGTAAGACCAGTTGTAACCCTAGATGAAAACCTTGCCCTTAGCCCAGAACTGAGCTTTTTGGTTCTATGTGCCTGTAAAATGTCCCAACAGTGCAGTTTTTAGGTTGCCGGCCGTAGGCCAGTAACCTATTGTCGTCACTTTGCATCCGGCGTCGGTGTCATCCGTTTAAAGCCATATCTCAAAAACGCCCTGAATTTTTTTTAAATTTGGGGATGTGATCAAATGGGTCATCAAGTTCATGCCCGAGCAAAAATGTTTTTGATTGAATCGTTCGTTTAGACTTGGCGGCCATTTTTATGTCGAAAATGGCCATTTTTGGAACTTAGGTGCAATTTTCACAAAAACTGTCTGAATTTTTTTTTAAATCGCAGCAATGGAATCAGTATTATGACCTGCTTCAACAGTGCAAACGGCGTTTTGATTGAATCGCTCCTTCATAGCGCCGCCTAGGCAACGTGTCTGGACTTGGTCATTTTTCGGGGTGTTTTGGCACGAAAAGTGCTGTTACTTGCTTATTATTGCATTTATAGTTTAGGTATGCACTGAGCATGTACAGCATATCATGCTTGCCGAGCGTTGTCGGTTGGTCAAATTTGACCTTGAGCCGAAAGGTCAAGGCCAAATGGCAAAAAATGTGCTATAACTCTCTTAATATAGCATTTAGAGCTTAGGTATGTATGACGCACCTTTAGGGAATCAGGTGTGCCAAACATTATGAGTCAGTCACATTTGACCTTGGGCCTCAAGGTCAAGGTCTAATGGCAAAAATTTGCTATAACTCTCTTAATATAGCATTTACAGCTTAGATATGTATGCGGCACCTATAGGGAATCATGTATGCCAAACATTCTCAGTTGTTCGAATTTGACCTTGAGCCGAAAGGTGAAGGTCAAATGGCAAAAATGTGCTATAACTCTCTTAATGTAGCATTTACAGCTTAGGTATGTATGAGGCACCTATAGGGAATCAGGTATGCCGAACATTGTGACTCAAGTCACATTTGACCTTTGGCCTCAAGGTCAAGGCCAAATGGCAAAAATGTGCTATAACTTGCTTAAAATGACATTTAGAGCTTAGATATGTATGAGGCACGTGAAGGGAATCATGTATGCCAAACACTCTCGGTTAGCGAATATGACCTTGAGCCTCAAGGTGAAGGTCACATGGGAAAAATGTGTTATAACAGCTTGATGTGGCATTTAGAGCTTAAGTATGTGTGAGGCGCACCTATAGGGAATCATGTAAGCCAAACATTCTCGGCAAGTTGAATATGACATTGGGCGTCAAGGTCAAATGGCCAGGGGTGTAAAGTCCGGGTTCAGAAAGTGAAAATCCTCCCCAGAACTTTATTCCAACCACCTGGATTTACTTTGGACAGGAGATAGAGCCAATATGAGTGATCAGCTCATTCTATGGGAGGGAGAAAAACTTGGCAGGACTTTTACTTTCTGACCCCTGGATTTTACACCTCTGCAAATGGCAAAAATGTGCTATAACTCACTGAATACGGCAATTAGAGCTCAGGTATGTTTGGGGCACCTATAGGAAACCATGTGTGCTGAACATTCTTAGGCAGTCAGTCAAATTTGACGTTGGGCCTCAAGGTCAAGGTTATATGACAAAAATGGCCCATAACTTGTTTAATGTTGTTTTTAGAGCTTAGGTGTGTATTGGGCACTAATAGCAAATCATGTATGCTGGTTGTTTTCGACATATTGGATTTGACCTTGAGCAACAAGGTTCAGGTAATGACCAAAACAGCCTAAAAGTCCTTTAATATTGGCTTTAGATCTTTGGTATGTATTGGATACGAATGACAAATTATGTATGCTGATCAAACACACCATATTGGATTTGACTTTGGTCTTCAAGGTCAAGTTTATGTGACAAAATCAATCTATTTATTTCCTTGTTTGATAATGTCATTGGAAATTAGTATGTATTGGGCACTAACCCATTATAATTAAAATTTTAGCGGGCATTGTAATTGCACAATCAACCTTTTTTCGCGATCAATTGCGGAAATAAAAACTGGTCAAAATCCATTTTTGGATGTTTGTTCCTATTAGCATCATGGAATTCAAAGAATAATACCGATTAGACCCACTCGGTGGCAGTGTTGTGTAAAAAAAATTATTGAAAGCAGAGCAAGAACCAGAAGTGAATTGGGAAGGTGGCGCACGCCACAAATTGACAGCAGACGACAGTAAAAGTCCAGGTAAGAAATAAATCTAATCGGATTTCATGATCTAGACTTCTTAAAGATTATATTTTTGCTAAATGGCAGAAACGTGACAAAAAAATGTTGCTGTCTGTCACTCATAAAAAAACTGTGACTGCTCTGTCGAGTTGCCAAATAATGGTAACTACGTTGTAAAACCCCTTTCTCACTGAGCTGCATTGGCCCGTGGAAGTGTGCGGATGAAACGGTTCTCTTGTTTCGCAGAGAAGCGCATATACGCCGTGAATTGATTCGCAGTGGTACGGGACCGTTCGGCATCACTGCTGACAGGTTTAATTTTTTCGCGAATGTACGAGCTGGAGCTTTTTAACGCCAGTATCGTGTAGACGTGTCGCTTTCGTAAGAATTCGTGTTGGCTTCCTGCTGAATCCGCGGACTGATGCTAGTTACTTTTCTCCTGTTGGGGCTATAACTGCTGGCAACCTTCAGGGCCCTTGGCACTCTAGTTTCAAACTTTGCCATTCTTTTAGGGTCATTAAGTCCCCACAAGCATCGATAATGAAGAAAGCTTGCGCACACACTCTTACTCTATTCTGAATTTTCAGAAAGCCTTTTTGCATGCCAAGGCTCGACAAGTACATTGGCCTGATGGCCCCGGACCTGTGGAATTGCCGATCGGGCCAGCGCACCTCGTCCTGTGCTTGCCCGATCAGGCCATCCCCAATCAGCGCATGCCACGAGACAGGCTGAACTTCAAGTTACACCAGTGGCCAAAAGACGCAAAAATTACGGTGGTCGTAATGTTCTGGCTGATCTGTGCTTACTGAGAAAGGGCCACTTTTGACGGTCGAAAGCCTACACCCATAAACGGGGCTCTGTTAAATCTGTGAATCAATTTTTCTAACAACTACACATAATTTATTAACAACGCGTGAAGATTTCACTTTTAAATCGTTGGTACTGTTATCCTCCAGTGCGTCAAGAAGTTGTTTTTATGCATGCTATGGGAACACTAATGGGACATTTCCTTAGGAGCGGTCTTGGCATGGTCCTCAGTGGTTATAAAACATTGTATTCGTGGTGCTTATGTGTGACTGAGAGTGGAGCTCTGCACCCGTCCGCTTAACTCAATTCTATAAAATGAGCGATCGTGCCGCTATGAATGTTTAATGTGTTCAATTTACAACCCCAATTCCTAAATAGTTGGGACGAAGAGTAAATTGTAAATAAAATCAAAATGCAATGACTTTCAGATCACGTTAGCCAGTATGTTCTTTACATTAGAACATAGTTTCAACATTTCAAATGTTATCTAAGACATTTTGCATTTTTATCCACAAAATGAGCTTTCAAATTTTCTGGGTGCAACAGGTCTCAAAAAAGTTGGAACACAGGCAAAAAAGTGCTGAAAAAGCAATTAATATATAAGAGAATCAGCTGAAAGAACATTTAGCGAGTAATTAACTAGCATCAGGTGTGTAACATGATTGGCTATAAAAGGGATGTCTTAGAGAGGCTGAGTCTCTCAGAAGTAAAGATGGCCAGAGGCTCTCCAACCCATGAAGGCTTGTGTAAAAAATTGTGGAATACTTTAAAAACAATGTTCCTCAACGTCAAATTGCAAAGGCTTGGAAGGTCTCATCATGGACAGTGCATAACATCATCAAAAGATTCAGAGAAACTGGAAAAATCTGTGTGCGTAAGGGGCAAGGCTGAAGACCTTTACTGGATGCCTGTGATCTTTGGGCCCTCAGAAACTACTGCATCACTCACCGGCATGATTCTGTCATTGACATTACTAAATGGGCCCAGGAATACTTCAAGAAACCACTGTCAGTAAACGCAGTCCGCCGTGCCATCCACAGATGCCACCTAAAACTCGATCATGCAAAAAGGAAGCTATTGTTGAGCATGATCCAGAAGCGCCGCTGTGTTCTTTGGGCCAAGACTCATTTAAAATGGACTGTAGCAAAGCGGCAAAGTGTCCTGTGGTCAGACGAGTCCAAATTTGACATTCTTTTTGGAAATCATGGGTGTCGTGTCCTCTGGGCTAAAGAGGAGAAAGACCACCCCTCCTGTTATCAGCGTTCAGTTCAAAAGCCAGCATCTCTGATGGTCTGATGGTATGGGGATGCATTAGTGCAAATGGTGTGGGACACTTGCATGTTTTAAAAATCACCATGAATGCTGAAAGGTATATAAAGGTTTTAGTGCAACATATGCATATGCTCTCCTCCAGACGACATCTATTCCAAGGAAGGCCTTGTGTATTTCAGCAGGACAATGCAAAACCACATACTGCTGCTATTACAACAGCATGGCTTCATAGTAGAAGAGTCCGTATGCTGAACTGGCCTGCCTGCAGTCCTGATCTTTCACCGATTGAGAACATTTGGCGCATAATTAAATGAAAAGTCCTTCAAAGGAGACCCAAAACTCTCCAGCAGCTGGAAGCCTGCATTAAAAAAGAGTGGGATCAAATTCCAATGGCTAAACTCAAGAAACTTGTTTCCTCAATGCCCAGACACCTCCACTTTGTGTTAAAAAGAAGAGGGGATGCTACACCATGGTAAAGAGGCCCCTCTCCCAACTTCTTTGAGACCTGTGGCCGCCATAAAATTTGAAATGAGCTCATATTGTGGATAAAATTGTAAAATTTCTGTTTCAACATTTGCTATGTTATCCCTGTTCTATTGTGAATAAAATACTGGCTGGTGTGATTTGAAAGTCACTGCGTTTAGATTTTATTCACAATTTACACTTTGTCCCAATTATTTCGGAATTGGGGTTGTATAAACAATAAGCTATGAATGTTTGTTCAGGCAATTTGTGTAAAATCTACAGAAAAGTGTTTTCTTTATTGAAAAACAAAAAGATTTCCTTGCTGCCAGTAAAAATCCACAGAAAAGGGTCATGGAAAAATTCGGCCCAGTGAAAAGTTGGTTCGGGCCAGTGGAAATGACCAGTCACTGGCCCTATAGGGACAGTGAATTTTTCAAAACTTTGAGCCCTGCATGCATTTCTGTCCTCAAACAGCCGGTAATTCCCCAGTCTATGTGGACAGTTATTCAAATGAGAGAGTATATATTGATTTTATCCCATAAATGATTAAAAATCGGTGTTATATAACCCATGAAATGCAGGTTTCACGGTTGTCCACTATCGTTCCTGACCAGGCGAACCGACCGTTCATTGTGAGTGATTGTGCAATCTCCATCTGTTCTTAATATATGCGCCCGTTGAGAATCCTCGACCGCCCGGTAAAAAAAAAAAAAAAAAAAAAATCTGAGAATTTTAAGAGCTCAGGAAGACGCGCGATTGACTGCGCAATATAACCGAATTAAAATGCATTCTACCTCCTCGCTCAGCAAAATGGATGCGTCCCCCACCCCTGCCCCCCCCCCGCTCAACAAAATTGAATCGTCCCCCCCCCCCACTCAACAAAACGAACCCGCTCGCAAAGGAACGCCACCTACCGCCCGGTCATTGAAAATTTAGTGGAGAACACTGAGGTTTGCTATCACGGGTGTGATGCAGCTTTCTTGCGTCGCGATTAGTCAGATTCCGTTAATTGACAAATGTCAACCAGTCTTGCTGGAAACTGTTCACCATCACTGGTGTTGGCTTCTAGTTGGCAGTTTATTCAAGTCGATGGGATGAATAATTTGTTAGCTAACAGGCTAACACTTTTGGCTTCTTGTCGTAGACGATGTGTCTATTTCATGGTGAAAAGCATTAGCATGCTAATTAGGGAATTATTCATCCCATTGACTTTGAGACTACTTTAAGAGACTGCCAGCTGGAAGCTAACGTTAATGCTATTTTTTTTCAGTTTGTTAATGAGACAAAGCTGACATTTATGGGATAAATAAGATCTCATTTGAGCCAGAGAGAACAAATTTATGAAACTCGAGTTGTAATTTTCATTTAGTCCTCGCCAAAGGTTTGGAATGAATAAAAATTACTACTCTCGTTGCATTAATTTGATATCTCAGGCTCACTCATTGGAGATCCAATGTGTATATCTGGGTATTTTTATGTTGTACCCACAGGGAATCCCAAAAGCTCGGCAGTGCTTTTGGGGTGTAGTTATACAGCGGTGACGCCTACACTACTCTAGCCCACGAAACATTGTGTGCTTTTGTATTGATTGTCTTTAATACCTAGTTAGTTTACCTGTCTTAAGTATTTTTCTATACTGGACAAAGAAAGTTAGGGATCACCCAACTTTTCAATATTAAAATATGATATGGAAAAAAATACAAATTATCACATATTTCAAATTCAAAATTTGGGGTGATCCCTAACTTTATTTGTCCAGTATACTATAGGTGACATATGTCTACTGTGTTTATAAAGTTGTTCATTAATGAATTGCACATTTTCTGGTCTGTTACGTTGCTGTTTGGATGAGCTTATTCTGTGCACTTATTGCGCATTGTCTTGGATGAAGGCATCCGCCATATGTAATGTAAATATAATGTCAGACGGCATTTTGGTGATGGTCTGTCTTATGCTTTGTTGTAGGTGCAAAAGGAGAAGAGATCGCATCGTTATTGGGGCAGGCTGTGCTCGAGTCATTTGAGTCACAGGGTCCTTCTATGTCTGAGCAAGTGAATCAGCCATCCTTGGAGATCATGGAAGGTTGCGCTCAGTCCTACATCTCTGTGGAAGGGCAGGAGGAGGAAGAGGAGGCCAATGAAGATGAGGAGGATGATTGCGAGGAAGTTAAGGAGCCCACCGTACCATCTGAGCTTAAAGCACATTACTCTGTAGAGTTGGTGCCTATGGACACCAGTGAGCGGCTTGATGAACCGAGGCCAGGTGCCTTGGAGCATGAGGAGGAAATTGCGGTTGATCAAAAGTGGGCACCAGCATCCAATTCCTCCCAGTCTACCCCTGAGCTAGACCCTGACCCAGACCCCGACGCTGAAGTTGAAGCCCCGGGGTTGTCCTCGTTCCCCTGCCAGCACTGCGAGCGCCACTTCAGCACCAAGCAAGGGCTGGAGCGGCACACCCACATCCATGCGGCTGCCAACCATCACACCCACACTTTCAAGTGCCGGTACTGCGGCAAGTCCTTTGGGTCACAGGTCGGTCGACGCCGGCATGAGCGGAGGCATGAAAATGGGCCTAAAAAAAGGCTAGGGGCTCTGGGGGGCTCACTAGTATCCCACAGCCCCTCCATTCAGACAGACAGTTCCAGTCCAGACCTGGTCGCACCTTCTGGGAATTTCATTGTTGTTGGCTCTCAGAACCAAGGTGATCCTCGTGAGTGCCTGGCAGTGGAGAAGCAGAACTCTTCAGCAGTGGCTAAGGTCGAGCGGACTATTGTGGTAGACGAGAATGGTGAGTCTAAGGAACTCCACCCGTGCAAGTACTGCAAAAAAGTTTTTGGCACCCACACAAATATGCGCAGGCACCAGCGGCGTATTCATGAGCGGCACCTCCTACCCAAGGGCGTCCCACGGAAAGGCCTCCTTCTGCAGGAGGTGCCATCTGAGAATCCTCCATCCGAAGTGGCTCCAGCAGAGTCCTCAAACTCCAGTCCTGCACCAGTCTACATGCCCAGTGTCGACATTGAGGATGAGGGCGATCAAGAGGAGCAGTACATGGTGGACATCTCCAGCAACATCTCTGAGAACCTCAGCCTGTACATTGATGGAAAGATTTTGTCCACCAGCACTGTCAGCAGCTGTGAAGTCATCGAAGTGGACTCCAGCTCTGCTGCTCTGTTTGGTCTTGATGCTGTGATCATCAGCCCTGATCAGCTCAGTCAGGCTCTTAAGGTTGAAACCACAGCTTACACGGTGAAAGACATCTCAGGACAGTCTGCCACCAAAAGGAGGACAGCAACACCCCCTTTTCTTCCCAAAATCAAGACTGAATTAGAATCAGACACCTCTTTGGCTCCCTCAACCTCTTTGTCATCGTCATCCTCCTCCTCCTCTGTGGTGGGAGCCATCTTCTCTCAGCCCATGGAGACATTAGCCTTTCAGAAGGAGAAGAATGTTTATCTTTCCCCTAAGCTAAAGCAGCTTTTGCAGACACAAGACAGCCAAAAACCCCCTGTGGCTATAATCGCAGACAGCCACAGACTGGGTTCACCTCTTTCAATCACCGCCGTGCCTGCAGGTTCAGGGCGATTCAAAAGAAGAACAGGCTCCCCTCCCAACTCGCCACAGAACAGCCCCTCTGTCAAAGTTGAGGGCATGAAGTCTGAGGCAGGGATCTCGCTCGCCCAAAAGATACCAAAACTTGAGGGCCATTGTAGTTCCCCTGGCTGGAGTATGTCGAGCAAAGAAGATGGGGATACCTTAACTCCGCCTGGTGTTGATTCATTTAAAGCTTCAGCCGTTGACTGGCCGACCTTGAGGAGTGGTGGTAGTTCCTGCAATCAACAGCCACTTGACCTCTCCAACGCTGTTGGCAAGAGGAATGATGGCCTCAGCCTGGCACCAGGTGAGGTTGTGTTGGACTTAAGTATGCACAGAAAGACCTTGGCTGAACCAGAAGCTAAGGCAGGCCCTGCTCCACAGCTGCTTGTCAAGAAGAAGAAACCCAACACCTGCATGCTTGAGAAAGTCTTGATGAATGAATATGCTGGCTTAGATGTAACAGGAAATGAAGGTCCAGTTGTGGCAGGTGGTCAGGGCTCTCCATCACCTGTGGAGCCTACCCCAGTCACTGGAGCTGATGCCCAGTCCCTTAGCTCTGAAGGTCCATTTGCTGAATCTTCCTCCAGCCAACTAAATGAACCTCCTCCTTCCCTCACCCCTGTGTCTATGCAGCCGCTTTCCCCTTGTGCCCCTGCCCTTGGATCTCCGACACCTCCCCCTCCTGTTCTGCCCACTGTCCCCTCTCCGCTTCCCATCTCAACATCCCATGAACCTCCATCGACGTGCTCCCCAACTGGGTCACCTCTCCCAGTCCTGTCTCCTAAAGCATCCCCCCGGCATAGTGGAATGCACGAGGAAGAAGCCTCAGGTTCCTCGGAGCTTGACTTGACTCCTCACAGCTCATCTTCCATGGCCGTTGTGAGTTCAGATTCACAGAGTGTAGATACTGCTCCTGAACTTCCCAGCTCTTCTCTTAACCCAAAAGATTGTGTACTGTTTGCAGATCCCACCGTTAGCCATGTAGCCCTACAGGCCTGTACTGTGAATGCCTTAGCTGGCTCTGAAGGATCATTATCATCATCCTCCATTGCCATTGGCGACTCCAGTATTCCGCTAAGCATTGCCCATAGCTCAGTTGTCATTGAATGTACTGTGTCTGTCGGATCATCCGAGAACGAGGTTTGTGCTCCCCTGACTATTCAAGAGAATCCTCTCGTGGTATCTCCTGCTGGAAATGTCGTTATTCTAGAGCAAGCAATAGTGTCTGTACAACCGCAGCCCCTTTCCCCCTCGCAATCTCTTGAGCCACCTGTTCTTGTCGCTTCCTTGCCAGAACCAGCTATTCCCCTGAGCTCTCCTGTGGCGATATCAGAAAGCCCACCCCCTCTAGTGTTGTCCCCTCCATCTGTCTTCTCCGCTGTTGTCAAAGAAGAACCTGGCCATAAAGAGGAGCATGAAACACAGGTCAGCATGACGGATGTGATTCCTTCAACTCCTCCAACCGGTGAGGATACCACTGCCGTTCATGCAGAGGAGTCTCTGCAGGGTGTTTTTTCCAAGAGTTTTACATGTAACGTTTGTGAAGCGCCTTTCCGTTCCATGAAGGAGTTGAGTCACCACATCTCGGAGCACGCGGAGGAGTGGCCCTTCAAGTGCGAGTTCTGTGTGCTGCTATTCGGGACTGCTTCGGCTCTCCTGGATCACCGCTCCTCCCTCCACGGCGTGGGCATGATTTACGTTTGCTCAGTTTGCGCTAAGGAGTTTGCATTTCTCTGCAACCTTAAGCAGCACCAGAGGGACCTGCACCCAGGCCAGGACTGCACGCACACCGAGGTGGAAAACGGCAAACTGAGGCCTCAGAACTACAACAACCCCAGCGGTGCCAGTAAGGAGTGCTCTCCCTTGATTGCCTCTAATGCTCAAGCTGGAGGTGCTGGGCTGGCATTCCAGCCTTCTACTGACATTCCCAAGGAGGAGGAGCAGATGGAAGAGCTTGACCAGGCGACGGAAGAACTCTACACAACGATAAAGTTCATGGCTGCAGAAGGTGGCAAGCCAAAAGTGCCGGACGTGCGCCTGGGCAAAAACCAACACTACCCAAGCTTTAAGCCCCCTCCCTTTCCCTATCACAATCGAACACCTGCAGGCTCTGTGGCCTCAGCTACTAACTTCACCACCCATAACATCCCCCAGACATTCAGCACTGCTATCCGCTGCACCAAGTGCGGCAACAGCTTTGACAACATGCCAGAGCTGCACAAACACATTCTGAGTTGTGCCAGCGCCAGTGACAAGAAGCGCTACACCCCCAAGAAGAACCCCATTCCCCTGAAGCAGATCGCAAAGCCTCAGAACGGGGTGCTGTCGACAGTTGTGGTGGCTAACGTGGGGCTGAATGCTTTCCGACGGATGGGTCAGCCCAAGAGGCTCAACTTCAGCCAGGAACCGTTCGCAAAGATGAAACTGAACGCACTTAACAAGAAGAAAAACCAGCTGGTTCAGAAGGCCATTTCTCAGAGGAACAAGTCTGCCCTCGGTGGGAAGAAGGAGACCACCTTGCCAGAGGAGGAGCAGGAGGTCCATGTGTGCCCGCACTGTAGCCGGGAGTTCACTTACCGTGGCAGCCTCAAAAAGCATGTGGCAGTCAGCTGTCCCATGAAACCAGTGTCTAAGAAAGGAAAAGGGCGCCCCCTGGAGAACAATGGGGGTATGCCCAGGAGAAAGATGGACTCTGAAGTAAAGCATGGCGGGCAAAAGGGAAAAGCCAAGGCTCATAGCTCTGAGCCTGCAGCTGGTGTTGCCAGATATGCCCAGTCTGGCAAAGGCAGAATGGCAACCCAGGCCCTGCAAAAGGCGAAGAAGCCGGCCTCCTTCCCGGGAGTGGCTGTGCCCTTCAGCAAGAAAAGCAAGATGGTTGTCAAAGGAAATGTTCAAGCGCAGCAGCAGCAGCAGCAGCAGCAATCATCTCCACTGACGCCTCCAGTATCTCCAGCGCCCTCTGTTAGCTCCTCGCAGCGACAGCCCCTGAGGATGCAGCGAGGTGGTGCCAAGGAGACCCCTCTAAAGAAGGTATCCGAGCAGCCTAACCCCCAGCCTAAGAAAGAGGAGCGCTTCTCCTTGAGGATGCGGGAGAGGGTGGGCGGCCCAGTCACACGCAGCCTCCAGCAGGCTGGTGGTCTGTCATCCATTGAGGCCAAGGGTGGAGATGGCATGACCAGCCAGGAGCCCTCAGAGTCCCAGGTAATGTTTAACCACAGCCTTGTGTTATAACTCCATTAAGACCAGTCTTGGGGACCCACTTTGTATGCTGACTGTTGTACAAATCATTATAAAAGGATTTTATTTTGACGAGCTGGTTTTTTTTTTTTTTTTTTTTTTTTTTTGCAAGCCGCTGTTATCTTTGCATAGACCCTAACCAAATTATGCCGAACCTTAACCCTAACTTTAATCTTATCCTAACTGTAACTCTAACTTTAAACTTGCCCTAACTGTAACCCTAATTTTAACCTTACCCAAACTGGAACCCTTACTTTAACCCTTACTTTGGCCATAATCCTCCATGAGGGCCATCCAAATGTCATGTTTTGGTTCACAAGAGGTGGTTCAGGCAAGTACAGCAAGCCCTCACGCACTCAAAAAAAACGTGCATGATTAACGTCACTGTGCTATGATGCTGCTGAACAGGCAGATGTGAGAGGAATATGTTAATTAAGCAGAGGCTGCCTTTGAAGCATTTGAAGTGTTTGCTGCCAACTTTCCAAGAATGGAAATATGAGTAATGGCTCATTATCTCCCCACTGCTAACACTCAGTTCTTCTGTTTTTCCTCCATAGGATGTTTCATCGAACCTGGCAGTGTAGAGAGCTGGGGATGGAAATGTTCGGAGGGGAAGGGGGCGGGAATGTGGCCGCGAGTTCTAAGTACAACTTCCTGGGACTCGAGATCCACGCGCCAGACCACATGCACGCTTCCCCTCTGCAGCTCTCCAGTAGCACGGAGATGGAGGTGTGCGGGACGCAGGCCGGACCTCCATGGAAGCCACTGGGCTTCGACGGTCTGGTTCTGGTGGCCAACGTGTTCTGTTTTTGTGGCATAGAGGTGGGCGAGCTCATCATAAATCTTGAAGAGGGATAACTCTTGACTGATGCACTTGGGTAAAGCCTTTCCCAATGCACTTTGAAATAAAAAATAAAACTACTACTTTCCACCTCCTGCTTTTGAACAGTTACTTGAGACGAGGCTGTTTCTTCTCTTCTCAGTATTTGACCCATAGGGTTGATTGTGGGGTCCCTGTTATGTTTAATTGCTGATAGACTGCAAAAGGCAATCATTTTTGGCTTCCACACAGAAGCAGTCCTGCCTCATCGGGCTGTTTGCATTCAGTTATTTGGATTTTTCTGAGATGGTCGCTTGATGCTTGGGATGGTGATACTGCACTACTTGAACGAGCCCCAGTTCTGTCCGTTTTCCCACATAAATTCCTACGCCATTTATTAACGTAAATGATGTATACAAAAAATGATCTATATTTAATTTAATGCTCTACATACAGCAAATTAGTTATGTGATTGAGTCCTATCTTTAATATAAAGAGAAGCATGTTTTTTTTTGTTTGTTTGTTTGTTTTTCCTGTTCATTCCATGGGTTATGCAAAGCATTAAATTTGGGCAGTAGGCTTGTGAAGCAAGCCATGAGATTCCCTCTTACTGGCCCCGTAGCAATGTAAACTTGAGGCATGTTGTTGCATCCTGTGTATGAGTTAAATAGTTAGTTTGTTTGCCCGAACCCAGGGTGAAATTTTCCGATCCCTTCATTAAATCTGTTTCATAATGCAGTGAAGTCCGTAGGCATGTAGGCACCATTTTACAGAATGATCATTTGTACACTCTTCTCTCCGTTGTGATGTAAATGCAATTGTCTAAGTCAAAATACTTGTGTCCATACTGCATTTCCACTCTTTTGGCCCTTGCTGACTTTTATCAGATGCCCAGTTCTGGTTCTTGCATTGAATCTTCTTAAGTTTAATTATTTAATATCAGGCTGTATGCTTTATACTTCTGTTTGACTGCAAGACTGTTTGGTCTTGTCAGCTAACAAGTATTTTCTCTTCAGAAACTTAGTTCCTGTGTCCCTTTCTGTTTCAAGCTGTGAAAGAAATGAGAAGTTTGATAATTTCTAATGGATTTGCAAACACTAATCTTACTGTTCGTCAGCCAAATGGGAGCCCTTGATATCTCTCTATAGTAGATGGGGAAAATTTCAGCATTAAATGCAGCATCTGTCAGTAGCTTTGACTCTGCAACATGATTTTGAACTTATTTTTACTGAATTCTGTTCTCTGGCTCTGTTTTATGTACAGTTATGCACATCGTTTTAAACAATGTACCTTTTTGAGCATCTGTGAAAGGAAGTATTACCTTTCATTTATTACGGTTGATGTTGCACTGCTCACTAACCAGAACGGTGACGTTGTGGAATTCAGTATTTTTCAAATAAAGGGACGAAGACGTGAGGATATCCCACCCCCACCCCCTCAAAAGGAAAAAAAGCACTTGACAGTGACAAGAGTACCAGTGACTGCTGCTTTTTAATGTTTTGTTGTAAAACTGGCCATCCTGCATCCGTTGTTTTTCTGCTGGCAACCTTGTTTTGATGAGAAAGGCGGTTAGCGCACTATTGACGTTACATGGAGGGGGCTTTTGCCATATTCTCACCTGAATAATCTCCATCTTTGAGGGCCATCTGAAAGTCATGGTGTCTGATGTGAAAATTCTGCTCTCATTATTTAAGGGCATCATTGGTGGCATCAAAAGCGGCAGTGACAGATGAATGCTGTCTTTTTTTTTTTTTTTTTTTTTCTCCTGTGAGGCTCTGCACCAGGCTATACTGTGGGAGTCTCTGCTGTTTGCCATTTTGTTTTCAGCTCTGGCGCTTGAGAAAGCGGCTAATTTGTTTCCCCTACAGCTCAACCTGTTTGATACAGGCATTGAGATTGATGGTGGACATTAATGGCTTCATTAGGCAAAACCCCCCTGGAGGAAAACCCTTCAAGAAACTCTGCTTGCTGACGTCAAATGGAAAACCGCAGTTGAAACGTGCAGATGTTGGAGTTCACATAACCTGCCATGAAGTGACTCTGCGGCCGAGTGTGAAGGTGCAATTATTTATCAAAAAAGTCAACGGAAGTCTTTTATTTTTTAAACCTCTCCCAGAGGCATAGGGGTATTGTTTTCACTGGTGTTTGGCAGTATGTCTGTCCACAGATTTGCGCAAAAATGGTTTTATCAAATCAAGAAAAGTTTTCAGGAATGGTGTGTCATGGTCCAGATCCCTGATTAAATTCTGGATCTAATTGGTTCAAGGCCACCAGCATTATTTTTTTCTGGATAATCTCTTTCAATTTGCTGTCGTCAATTTCTGTCTGGGTTCAAAACGCGCATTTTTCAATTACGCTTCTAGCCATATGCTGCAGTATGGTGTGACATCAGGCTTGTAAGCGGTTGGGGTTCAATGTTAGAGGGTCCCTGGATTTTTCAGCATCAATGCACGAACAATTCTCACTTGGGGGGGAGGTATGTTGTGCTTGGCACCTATTAATATTATTATTGTTTTATAACTCTGTTCTGGTGGAAATATGTGCCACAACATAAATTTTGCTTTATCTGTACTGCTGCGGAAAGGATTTGAATGTTTACATTAGAAAAGATGACATTGCAAAAATATTTTGTCAACTGTCCAAGTGCTCACTGGCCAGAGCTCACCATGAAATTTGGGCTAATTAAATGATTTGTCTCTTATCCTGTCTGGCTTGATTCTTACCTATTCTTTACTCCATTTGAAGTATGCTCCATTGAAATTAGGGGAACAAAATCTGATACGGTCTGCTATGCATGTTGCTACCATCAATATTTCTATACTTTGAGATAAAATTACCCCACATCACCCACCTCCAGATATATCTTGGAATGGTTTTTAGATTGTTTTAAGATATTGGCTATGAGCGGAGATGAGTCTACCTCTGGGGTTTTCAGCCTGGTCTGTTTTTGCTCTATTGTGTTTGAAGTTCCACCGTACAGAACCTTCATCGTCTATATGATGGCAATTGACTAATGTGCTCTGGGCAGGGGCCTTGAGGTTGGGTCGGGGGCATTTTACAATGGGATTAAAGAACATCAAATATTAAACAGTTAATGTTTAGAAAAATTGTGCTCGTAACCTAAGAGAAATGCATAAATGGATGAAATAAACGCTATTTAAAAATTATTTAAATTATGTTTCTCTTTGGACATTTTGTGTTGTTTATGATTTGCATTTCTACATTTACGTTTCTTAATTGCAGTGTCATGGGAGTTTGTAATGTGGGTAATGTTCTGTTTTTCAATGTTCGATTCAGCAAAAATGTGGGTATTGGGGTGGAGGGGATGGAAGGGGTGGAGCTGTATGGTTTTCTGCAGATAAGTGTATCGCAGATTGTTCTAATTGCTATATTAAAAGACTTGTCAATTTAACTACTTTCATGTTTCCTGTTTGAATATTGCCTGAGTAATTCCCTGAAGTGAATTGTTCCGTTGCCTTCTAACTCTCATAATTCATGCGCCGGAAGTAGATGGCGATGCAGTTTTGAATGGTTGTAATTGCAGTGTGCTACATATTTTATGTACCATGTACATATTCTGGGATGAAAACTGCTCTCAGTTCAAGTTTCTATATCCATGAAGCGTGAACTGTCCAATAATTTTTGCCCTGTCAAATAGTACGGCTCTTCAGATACATACAGGTTTGGGCCTAAAATTCCAAGACCACCATCTTGCTGACATAATATAGACTACCTCACCATCTATACTTGGCAACAAAAAATTGAACACCCAAATTTTAAGCATTGCTGAAAAAAAAAGAAAATATAATGAAATTGCAAACTACATAGTCATCCTAAATGGAACTTACTTCACCAGCACGCCAAGTAGCACTGAATTCTGGTCACGTTCATTTACGTGCATTTGTGTTTGATTTTATGATTCCTGACCCTTGTGAATCCTGCCACTCGAATCCCTTTAAAATCTGGTTGACACTTTAGGGATACTGTTCGAACGAAAAACGCTGACAAGCGCTAAATTAAAATTAAGGGGCGTCGTAGAGAAATGTCTGAAAACGCAAGAAGTGAAGCCATTGGCATGTTAAGGGCAGGAATGAGCTTGAGACGAGCTGGGCAGCACTTTAACATCCACCACTGCACTGTTTCACGTCTTCAGACACATGGGGCACGAACTGGGACCGTCAAAAGGCCGACACGGCGATAGTCCAAGTAAAACGGCGGTACATGAAGATCGCTTCATCGTGACGTCATCACGACATAACTGAATGACATGCGGTTCAACAGGCTGGTGGGTGTTAAATTCGCGATTGAGGGGTAGGAACGGTCTTGTGGAAAACTCGCACTCGTCACTGAGCTATAGGAACATTCTTTTGGAAACGGGTCAACACACCCCCATACATTCTGAGTGACGTCAATTCATCTCAGATTTGAGTTGCAACTATGTTGGGCATTCATGAATCACGGACGTCTAATTGTTCCCTGCAATGGTCAAGATGATTAAATATGCGTTTCACTGTTAACAACTCGTTTATTGTGCATTTATATCAGGTGATGCTAAACTTTTGTTTCTGAGGATAGATAGTGAGGTTCCTTTAGTGTTTGGACTTCATTTTAAAGTACTGTGATCACTACTTGAGGGAATTGATATGAATGCAAGTATGTTCTATGAATAAAGTAGTATTGGTATCCATTTTTGAGTTGCCAGTTTAGGAATTGTATCCCTTCAAAATTCATTTAACTGTGAAAATGCTACCACAATGGGTCCAACGATTAGTTCAACGATGCAGGTAAAAAAAAAGTTTTCTGCATTATCTTGCCTGGATGTCTCTAGGTGGGATGGTATCCATGTGTTTGCTTGTACAATGCTGTGCTGTTCATCAGTTGTGTGCTATGGGTTCATGAGAAGACCCTCGTTCTGATCCAGTACATTTTAAATTTCCTTTAATGGACTGACACTTGCCCCTATAAGCCCCCTCTGGTCAGGTTGTGATTAGTCATATTTACAGTAGGTCACTGGAGACTTTTCCCCACCAGAGGCTGGTAAGGACACTCGGCTTAGGTTTTTTTTTTTTTTTTTTTGTCGCATAAGCATCTGTTAATAACATTTGTGGCAGCCTGCTCGTGTCACCTTGGGGACCCTGTCTCTGTAGGTACAGCAAGGTCAGTATGTATTAGCACATCGACTGAAATTCTCCCGCAGTTCACCCCATATGCATATAAATGGCCTCAATTTATGCTGAAGAATGGCGCCCTTGTGTAATGAACAGTGCAGCAATTATAGCCCTTTAAAATAATGTCACTAAATATTTACAGACACCACTACTTGTGCGGTGGGGAGTCTCGTGTATGTACCAGTATGTGCCACACCAAGACGCCCAAATCTCGGCCTTGTTGATTGAAGACTGTTTACCTTGTCAGGCACAGAATGATGGAACCACCTGCACACACCATCACCCATTTTTGGTAATGTTTCCCACTACTGGTCCTACACAGACCAGCCATGGATTCTGACTGGCCAGCAGGGGGCAGCCTTCACCCACGAGCTGAAATGCTCGAGTGAGGTGCGTGGTCTGTCGAGGCTTGGAAGAGCTGCTGATGCAGAAATGAGCATGTATAGGCAATGTGATATTTATTTCAGTTTTGAACTTTCTCCTTGTGGTACTGCTGTAAAAATGGAGATGTGCTGTAATAAATTGCAGACCTTTATCTCCTCCCCCTCTAGAATCGCACAAGGACTGCCACTACCTTCTCTGCACTTTCAGCAGGTAGTGTCTGCATCCATGCAACTCTGTAGATGTTCTCCCCGTTTGCATTTGATTTTCACGTAATATGTCAAGTCGTATAATGACAGAATGCAAACGAAGTCTGTGGTCCTTGCGAGCAGCCATGACCCCATGCAACATAGTTTTATATTATTTGTGCTTCCCTTTTTTTTTTTTTTTTTTTAGCCAGATAATCCTTTGTCCCCACTGTCGAGGACCACAGCAGTGCAGTGTGTAGCAAGGTTTGAATCCTGGCCTGTTATTGTCATTTGATGTGCATGACCTCTGCTTGTGTGTGCCTCTCTCTTGCTCGCCCTCAGAGTTGATGTTTGCACATCCTCCTGTCTCTGAATAGATCCCCGGATAGGCTGTAGGCCCCAGGCACGCCTAACCTGGGATGAGAAGGTTAAGTAATGTAGGGATATCTGAGTGCAGTAATGCTGGTGCATTGCTGTAAGAAAGAGTGTTGGTTGGCATTTTAAAATGAGGTCCTGACTCCCAATAGATGGCTAGGAGTTCTCTTGTGTCCCTCTGTTTTCTGGGGGGTGAGTTTTTGTGAAAATGCTGTTCTGTGCCATACCCGTTTGCTTTCAAATGCTGTGACTCATTACTGTTTTTCAGCTTATGGGTATCAAGCACTACAAGCAGGACCTCTCAACTTTTAAAACTGAATTACTCCTAAAGTTATTATCACACAGTAATCAATAAATTATGTATTTAATGTACAGGATCTAAACTAAATGTGTAAATATTTGTGCTTTTAAAATAATTTTTTATATTTTAAGGTGTTTTTTTTCCCCCAAAACTGTTTTTAGCATTCTCCTCTGTAACGAGGCTCAACCTTTCCACACATTCTCCTCCCTATCATAGCTCTAATTATCTTAACATTTTCTGGCAGATAAGAAGGTAAGTAAAACAGCCATGTCAAATTTGCCATCAGTTGGTCTGTATTTAGCAATTTATAACAATTTGTAATCAGGATGTCTGTTTCTCCATTTCACATGAGGTCCAGACCCCTTGGGTCTCTTGGCCATCACCCTGACAACCAGATTATAGATAAAGACACATGGAGTTGATAATCTGGAAGCACTTTGTCTAAACTAACTTTGTATACAATTTCATCGATAAAGATGCATATTTCTTGAGTAAACCAGGCACCTTTAGGAATCTCGGTGTGTAATTGCCAGTCGGTTGGAGCAAGTCATTTTGCCCTACTGAGCTGCAGATGACTTTCTTCATATCTAAAAGTAGGTTTTCTTCTATGAAAGTTATATATTCTGAAAGAACTTTTTGAGAACTACACTTTTATCAAAATTCTGACTTCGATAAGTTAAATACAGCATTTTTGTAGCCTTTTTCTTTGAATCTCCTCTGTAATTGTTTGGCAGTCAGAGGCTTGAGGCAGGCTGCTAGCAGGATAGGTCAGCAGAACAACAGGCCTCTATTCTGCTGAACTTTAATATTTTCTCATGAAAATTATATGGTTAGAAAGCACTTTTTGAGAACTACATTTTGATCAAAATTATGACTTTGAAATGTAAAAATATGCAGATTTTCTTGAATCTCCTTGTTTGTAATTTTTAGACCAGGGATACTCACTCTTTTCCAGAATGAGCTGGAGTGTGTGAAGGCTTTCATTCTAACCATGCAGTTACACACCTGATTCTACTTATCAAGGGTCTATGGCAAAAGCTTTAAGGGTTGATTAGTAGAATCAGGTGTGCGACAGGTTGGCTAGAGTGAAAGCTTGCACCCACTGTGGCTCATTCTGGAAAAGAGTGAGTATCCCTGTGTTAGACAGTCAGACTTGAGGCAGGCTACTAGCAGCAAATGCCCTAGAGTAGAGGCTGCTTGCCGCTGTCACTTCTCATAGCCTGTTAGACATGTGTACCCCAAAAGCTGAAAAACAGTGATTTGTGTGAAATGCCGATGGTAGTTTGATAAACAAACTGGCATGTTGCATTGTCACGATACATATACTGTACGCTTCAAAATGCTGCATGCTAGTATAGTTGACGGTTGTTCGTCAATCCTGAGAAACAATAGCATCTGTCCAGTCACAGTGCCACAAATGTTTCTTGACACCCAGCACTGCCTGACCACAGAAACGCAGCGCAGGTATGAAATTCCGTTGCCAAGTCATATGGTCGTATAGGAATTTTCTTCCTATTCAGCACCTTAAATGTGGTGTTAGTGTTCCATTACCCAATGGCTGCTGTGGCTCAGGCCATTTGGTACTATATGTGTCAGGGTTGGGCTAGCTACAGTTAATATTTGTTCACCTTTTACTAGGGAAATGATTTTGTTGACAAAATGCGGAACTCTGATCAACTATAAGTCAAAAGCAAGTTTAGTTGATTGAATGACTTCCTGAGGAGGCCATGATTTTGCATCTTCATGGTTAAGATGGCTAACTCTTGCGTGAGGCTGTTTGACTGGTCTTCATCAATTTATGCACTTCTTGGTGAAATTGACGTTTGTAAAATTGTCACATGACTTTTCCAGTTTCCATTTGAAATCTGGGTACCCTTATGCAAGGCTGCTTAATTGCAGTTGAAGCAAGTTTGCTAGGTCAAACGTTTTAAAAATTTATCGTTAGATATCAGATGGTGGACTTGGGGAGAAGACTCTTCCCCACTAGTCCACAGTTGAAACAGGGGCTCATAACGCAGCTTTGGATACAAGTGAGCTGACATCTTAAAACGTGGGGCAGTTGTGCTGCATTTGTTCCACCCTGGCCTGGCATGTAAAGTTTTGACATCTGTTGGGCAAAATCCTCCACACAAACGTCTCTAAACGAGCTGTGGATTAATGGACGCGGGCAACAGCACACTGGACAGCCAGAACAGAGTCTCCTGATGAGTGATTTAAAGAATGGGTGGTTAAAATTTGAGCATTTAGGCAAGGCTTTGTGTGATTGCTCGGAGCTCACACGATAGGTTGGCACTGCCACTACCCCCCCTCCTCCTCCATTTTAAACGAGGCCCTGGCCAGGTCTTGCCAGATTACACTTCCTTTTATTACCTCTCGTGCTTATATTGCGGATGAGCATTAATGCATCTCAATGTGTGTAAATTGCTGCTCTCCACGGCTAACGACTTCTTGCCGCGGTAAGGTTGGGATTGGCGATTGGTTTGTAGCCGTCGTCAGCTAACCACCCCAGCTTTTAATTAGAGATTTAGAGGCCAAGCCCCTCAGAGAGACTGCTCATTTTATGTGGCTGGCTCTGGTCCATGCTAATATCTGCTGCTAGGCCTCTTCCCCAGATGCCTTGGTAAGAGATCTTTTAAAATGTGGGGGCAGGGGGATCATAGTCTAGTGTATTACCATCCGCCAAGCATGATGGGATGGAGCATGTTTCTTTTGTCATGGTAAGGCATGCTTGATTTTTATTTTTTGTTGATTGAAAAAGAAGACTTCCTTTTCACTTTCAGAAGTGGTTCTGCCACTCAATACATCAGATGACCGAGATCTGCAGGCGGGACTGTTGCAGCCAAACAAGCAGCGTGCGAATGGAGGATGCTCAGTTAGGACACATTAGTTGGTTAGCATCCCTGCCTGCCCCAGAAAAATCCTCCCGCCTCAAATTTTAACATTTTGTTCTTTGAAAAAAATTTGATAATTATGCCCAAAAGAAAGCGAGAAATGCTCAGAATCCCTGTCCATGCTACAGACGATCTGATCGGCTTTTATATGGTTAGGCTTATAACTTATGGGTTAGGCTGATGAATGTATAATAAAATTTAAGAAAATAACAAATATTTAAAAAAAAACCACCCGCCCATCCCGTAAATTGAAATGTGAAGGAAGTTAACCAACTAATTAATACTATATGGTCTTAGTCCTGAGACCTGTTTTCACTGCAGATGATGATAGTCATTGATTTTAACAAATTTTTTTTTTCTATTCTGTTCCATATATTGTGGCCAGTGCACAATATTGCATGCTCTTGTCCACTTCTTACCCTGTTTCTTCCACATGAGGAAAGCTGGTTCATTGAGGCAGTCATTGTAAAGCCAAAGATAATCTTTGCGTATATCCATCAGGAATACCTGACAATTAATTGACCCTGAAGGAACTTCATATCCAGGTTCATGAAGTAAAACTCCATCCCCAGTGTGTTGTTACACTCCCCCAGATTTGCTAATTAGTGCAATTCTTCAGGCGAGAGTAGAAGTAGTTGCTGCAGTCAGCCAGATACACACATGGATGGAAGATTGAGTGGCAGGGTTCCCCAACTCTGGACTTAGTCTTGACACAAGCCTCCGTTCAGGATTTACAGGCCGGGGCCAGATGCAAAGCTACAGCCTTCTTTTTGTGCTGCCCACGTATTGGCATGTGCACTAGGAAGATGCATGACTAAAGTCAAGACTTTACTAAGCCCTTTCATTCTGTTATCTTGGCTGCAACCCAAGGAGGTCACAAGTTAAGTGGGCTGCACCAAAAGAAATGTTCTCATTGTTTAATCAGCGGAATTATCCGTTAAATTGGGTGATCCATTGCTCAGGTGGCACAAGGAGCATGAATCAGACTTGAATTTTTCAACTCGATGCTAAGCTGGTGCGTGATCTGTTATTCAGTACTTAACCCTTTCATCACAATGATGAGGTTGCAGTTGACTCTGAATGTCCAAAGTCCTTTTGGTAGTGATGTGAAGCTCCAAGACTGCAGTCAGGTTTTTAGGATTTTTTCCTCCAGATCTGGTTGTGAAACTGAGTCGGGGACAGTCCGGTTGATGGACCGCAGCTCTCAGATTCTGTTGTAGTGGCCTGCCTCTCTGCTTCTGTTCTCCACTAAATGGACAACATCTCCATCACAATAAAATCACAAATAACTTTCCACTGTTTTGAGTCAAATGGTGTTCTTGGACTGTAGCACAGATATACAATACAAGCCTGACAGTCTGGTCTTAAGTCAGAGGGTATATGCCTCCATATGGAGTGAACAGTGTTGAAATTAGCGCTTTACAGCTTTTCCGCAGATGAGTCGTAAACCTTAGACCCAGACGTCTAAATGATGCCATAATTGTAATTGTACTAAGAATACATGACTGTATGCCAAATATTCATGAGGAGGTGACTCTTCCGAACTATTCAAAAGATGGGAGTTCTTAAGTCTGAAATGGTGGTATAGGCATTGCATGAATCACAGATCTCTATGAAACGTGATCTGCTACCAGCCTGGTATATCTGGCTACAGAGGCTACCAGTGAATATTTCATAATATACATTTATTGAGAAAAATTTGTCAAACCTCATTGCAACAACATAAAGCCATTCATACTGAAAAGAATGTAAATACAGTAGTGAAACGCTGCTTGGGGAATAAGAAAATAAATACAAAGCCCTTTGTGAACAATCAAAATCTCCTCTTTCATATTAATATAAATGCACGTTACCATTATGAGCATGTAGAGAGGTCCCTTTCCAATTTCGGCATTCATTTTTTCCATCATTTGTGAGCCCTTGGAAAAAAATGCATAACATATAAAGTAGAGCCAAGTCCGAACATTCACTCATTGCACTTCTTGTCTCTTTAAATCTTTCTCACAGTTCTGGTGAGAATCATGACTATTAAATCCAATAGGGAACAACACTTGCTTTCAAATGGTATTTTGCTTCTATGAGAAGCTCATTCTTGAGGGGTAAAGAAACCTTATTTTATGCGTTCTTTTACAACATTACATGCTTAAAATAGGATTCAGCTGAGAGAATTTGGGCAAAATACCCTTATCTTTGCCATTTTACCATTAAGCAATGTATTCTGTCATTAAAGTTTCTGGTTTGAGTATTGCACTGCGCAAGCAATTATAAAGCCTGGATAAGATGCATATGAATGAGGCAAATACTATGTTATACTGCTAGTTAGATTTAAATTGTTTGCATTGTTTCATTTTCCACATTTGTTTGTTCATTGCGATTGTAAAAGAACCCATAGCTTATGCTTGAATAGCTGATTTTCCCTGGTAACCAATGCAACAGAAGTCATGCTGATGGTACCAGAGCAATAGTATACACTTGCCTTATGTCCAAAAATCAGTGTTAATTTGTGCATGGATTGATGAGAAATGGCTAAATTTGTAACACATCATGCCATTACAGTGTAATTAATGATGAGATACCTTAGAGTATAACAAAATATACATCAGAGAATAATTTAATTGGCATGCATTTGGTGAAAGAAAGTCTGTGAGAATGGGAGCATTATTTTTTCATTTTGGGGTCTATATTACATTATAAGGGAGGATATTACTAGGTTTCCATGGCAGAATAATTTTGTTTAGATTAGAGACCGAATGGATGGGCATATTTAAGCCCCCTTCATTTTAACTGTCAGAAAGATTAAAAAGTACAACCCCAATTCTGAAATAGGTGGGATGAAGATAAATTGTGAATAAAATCAAAATGCTGTGAGGTATCCTTCAGGAACCAGTCGCGAGAACCAGGAAATGCGATGAATGTGATTTTATTACGCGAGGGGGTAAACCCCCGCAGGACCGAAGGCAACAGTACAAAGTCCACAATCCAAAAATCTCAATCCCAGGGGCAAAATCCAAAAGTCGAAAAACCAGGGCAGCAATCACAGTAATCGTAGTCAGACAAAAAGGGTTCGATACACAGGAACAAATAGCAATACCAAATCAGAGCCAGGAATCGGAAGTCGGACGGTCCAGTCAGAAAAGCAACACTATGAATACAAGGCGAAAACGAGAGCAGCACAGGTAGACAAGGGAAATGTTCTGACAGGGAACTACTGTGAAAAGACTGCTTAAGTACACTCAAGGGAAGTCACATGCTATGATCAGGGACAGGTGAATGGGATCAGACTAATTACGTGGGAGCAAACACAAGGGAGAACCTAACCACATGAAATTGGCAAAAGCCAAAACGCGGACAGGGATCACGAGACAACCTATAGACAAAACGTACAGCTCTGGTTAGGGAGCTCTAATGTGCACAGATAATGAGAGGCAGGACAGAGTAGAGCAGGTGCGGAGGATCCGCTGAATTGCAGCAAAGACTAAGAGAAGGCAAGAGGCGGAGACAAGAACAGGGCGAGTGCTGAGAGCTTGTTAATCAATTAGTAAGTGCAGCTATACAATCCCTAGTGCTCGTTAGTAAGTTAGTATTATATACAATGTTAGTCTTGGTTAGTATCTAAACAAAAATAACAAACTGTTAGTAAGGTTAGTAAAATAGAAAAGCAAGGCGAAGGAAGCAAATGAGATTAGAAGGAATGTTTGAAACCCAGAAACCATGAAATCACCTAAACATGTGACACGCAGGACTGGGGAGAAGCTGTAGCTTAACAAAAGACCAGACATGGGAGACAAAGTGCAATGAAGGGCATGAACAAAGACATGGACCGGAATCAAACAGAATAATGGATCTGGCATGGCAAAAGCAAAAACATGGCAAAGTACTAAAACATGGCAAAAACAGAACAGGCATGGGAGAAACATAACAGGGCATGGCAAAAAACAGAACAGGCATGGCAGAATCATAACAAATGCAGTGACTTTCAGATCAGATGAGCCAATATGTTATTTACAATAGAACATAGATAACATTTTAAATGTTGAAACTGAGACATTTTACATTTTTACCCACAAAATGAGCTCATTTCAAATTTTCCAGCTGCAACAGGTCTCAAAAATCTGGGACACAGGCAAAAAAAAGGGCTGAAAAAGCAATTAATATATAAGAGAATCAGCTGACAGAACATTTAGCAAGTAATTAAGTTAACTGGCATCAGGTGTGTAACATGATTGGCTGTAAAAGGGATGTCTTAGAGAGGCTGAGTCTCTCAGAAGTAAAGATGGCCAGAGGCTCTCCAACCTGTGAAGGCTAGCGTAAAAAAAATTGTGGAATACTTCAAAAACAATGTTCCTCAACATGAAATTGCAAAGGCTTTGAAGGTCTCATCATCGACAGTGCATAACATCATCAAAAGATTCATAGAAACTGGAAAAATATCTGTGCGTAAGGGACAAGGCCGAAGACCTTTACTGGATTCCCGTGATCTTCAGGCCCTCTGACACCACTGCATCACTCACCGGCATGATTCTGTCATTGACATTACTAAATGGGCCCAGGAATACGTAAAGAAACCACTGTCTATAAACACAGTCTGCCATGCCATCCACAGATGCCACCTAAAACTCTATCATGCAAGAAGGAAGCCATTGTTGAGCATGATCCAGAAGCGCTGCCGCGTTCTGTGGGCCAAGGCTCATTTAAAGGGGACTGCAGCAAAGTGTCCTGTGGTCAGACAAGTCCAAATTTGACATTCTTGTTGGGAATCATGGGCGTTGTGTCCTCCAGGCTAAAGAGGAGAAAGACCACACCTCCTCTTATCAGTGTTCAGTTCAAAAGTCAGCATCTATAATAGTATGGGGATACATTAGTGCATATGGTGTGGGACACTTGCATGTTTTAAAAAGAACCATCAATGCTGAAAGGTATATAAAGGTTTTAGAGCAACATATGCTCCCCTCCAGATGACATCTACTCCAAGGAAGGCCTTGTGTATTTCAGCAGGACAATGCAAAACCACACACTGCAGCTATTACAACAGCATGGCTTCGTAGTAGAAGAGTCCGTGTGCTGAACTGGCCTGCCTGCAGTCCTGATCTTTCACCAATTGAGAACATTTGGCGCATAATTAAATGAAAAGTCCATCAAAGGAGACCCAAAACTCTCCAGCAGCTGGAAGCCTGTATTAAACAAGAGTGGGATCAAATTCCAATGGCTAAACTCAAGAAACTTGTCACCTCAATGTCCAGATGCCTCCGCTCTGTGTTAAAAAGAAGAGGGGATGCTACACTATGGTAAGCAGGCCCCTGTCCCAACTTTTTTGAGACCTGTAGCAGCCATCAAATTTGAAATGAGCTCATTTTGTGGACAAAATTGTAAAACATCTCAGTTTCAACATTTGCTATGTTATCTCTGTTCTATTGTAAATAAAATACTGGCTGGTGTGATTTGAAAGTCATTGTGTTTTGATTTTATTCACAATTTACACTTTGTCCCAACTATTTCGGAATTAGGGTTGCAATATCCGTCGGCATTTGATGCAAAGGTTTATACCATGCGTCAAAACAGTTGCTTGATAGTAAAACATTGTATTACTTATAATTCACACCAAAGCAAAAATCTCCCCATTTTAGCTATTTGGGGAGGTAGGGGGAAACTTTTGGTTTCACAGATAATCAGTGGTTCTGAGTACCACCCTCTGCTCCCCTCAGGTCAATGAGTTTGTAATCAAGGTAATGTATTGTTTTACCTCGCAGCCATTTTTTGTTTCTCAGTTTTTCATTGTGAAACAACTTCAGTGTTGAATTTTCAAGAAGTCCCTTGGTATTTGCGACACTTGTCGCAAAAGTATGAAAATCAACAAATATAAGTTTGAATTCCGAATGGTAGGAATGTCTTGCTTCATTGAAATAACCTCTTAAGTGTCTGTGACGCTCAAATTATGATTATGACTTCTGGAACCAAATCTGCCAAAATATTTATTTCATGACTAGAAATGCAAACCTACAGTTAATTCAATACAAGATACTCCACAGAACCCACTACACTGGCCAGAAAATGTCTAAAATGGGCTTCACTTCAGAAACATGTTCTAACTGCACCCAAAACCAACCAGACACTTATATCCACGCTATTTGGCACTGCACACCTATTCAGCAATTTTGGGAAAAGGTCACAAATTCACTCTCTGATCTCTTTGGCTGTCACATCCCTCTATCCCCCCCACTCTGCTTACTAGGTGACACAACAATTACAAATTTGACGAGACCAAATAAAAAAAAATTCTTCTAATAGCCCTAACTGTCCCCAGGAAAACAATCCTCATGAACTGGAAATCAAAAAGCAACACAAACATCACACAATGGAAGAATTATCTGATGGATCACATTACTATGGAAAACAACATCCGACCCCACCCAACAGCATACAACAGAACCCCCGTCCATCTGGTCCCCTCTCATTAACTTCTTACAAATCTAATCTGGCAAAGCAATACACCTCTTTTGCCTGGGAACCAATCTCAAATGACGTTAAGCTCATTCATTTATTCAATTACTCATTTATATGCATGTTTACATTCACACATACATACATACAAACAAACACAAAATACATTCAAGCATACATGCGCACATGCATACATTCAAGCATAAAAACATACATATAAATAGTTGCTCTGTAAGTCTATGACTCATAACACTACAATCTACAAATCTTTACTTATAAATGATAAAATAATGATTTAAGCTGGTGGCGATGGCGGTGACGAGGGCAGCAATAATAATATTGACGAGAAATGATAAATGTACAGTTGCTAAACTACAATGGTGAATGTATGATTGCTGTTATCACTATTTGGTCGGGGGGGCAACATGGGCTCTGTGGCCTGCGCCTGCCTTCGCCGTCTCGGCCTTCTTCCAATCCTCACGCCTGGGCTAATGCCGCCTTACATGCCTTTGCCTTTTTTGTCTCTCGTATATGTTATACACCATCTTCAATACAAAAAAAAAAAAAAAAACACACTCAAAGAATAGGGCAAGTGGGGCTTGGGCGTAGGGGCTGGCCTTTGGTTGTCTTCTCGTCACATTCCTCACTTTTTTAATGCACTACACTAGCTGAGTCACATCCCCCCAAAAGGAGAGGAGAGGGAAAAAAAAAAGGAGGGGGGGGGGGGCAGGCGGGGCTGTGGGTGGCGTCCGGGATGGGGTGGGGGGTTGGCCGGGGGGGCCGGGGGTGGTGGGGGTCGTGGGCCCTATGCCTTCTTAATATTTAATACTTAATAATGCTATTTATGTTATTGTAATTGTTCTCATTATTCTTAAATTTTCTATTATTATTGCTATGGATGTAATAGTGATATAGCAATTATTGTTCTTCTTCTTCTTATTATTATTATTATTATTATCGTTATTATTATTATTATTATTATTATTATTTATAATCATTGATTGTTGTTGCTGTCGTCATTTCGGCGCCGTCGTCATTAGCTTTACTAAAAAATAAGTGTTGCTACCTTAACAATTTCTACCACAATAACTATTTTTGATTATAATTATTATACCTACCAACTATAATATAAATAAATATATTACGACTATTATGAAGACATATGCTCGTGTGCATGTACACATACACACACGCTGCATACGCACACACACACACACACACACACACACACAACATTTACATTTAGTTATCAACTTCTGTCCGTCATTTTATCTGTCTGTCTGTTTATGTGTCCATTTATGTATATGTAAAAGCCCGCGCCTCACACAATAAACATTTACACATCTGCCATTGATACACGCCCTTACCCCCCACGTTTCCTATCTGTTACATACTTCATTCACCAATGTTAAATATTTAATTTACATTAAATTTTGCATTTATTTACTGTTATTCAAGTTGAGTTATCTCTTTTGTTGTAATTATTATTATTATTTTCTTTTTTCTTTCTTTTTTCTTTTTTCCTTAATGTACTATATATCTATGTTTTTTTTTCCTTTTTCTTTACAAACCTAATTCTGCTGTTTAATCTGCATTTTGTCATCTGAAAATAAAAACAAAGTTGTCCTCCAAAGAGGGGGGGTGGTGGCGGGCAATAAAAAAAAAAAAAAAATTATGAGTTATAAAGCTTTAAATAGGGGTCATGCACACGTAGGCAAGGATTGGTCTGATTTTGCATCCGCATAAAGGGGTTAAAAGTAGCCTATGCCATTGTCCGAATACTTGCGGGCTTCACTCTCTCAAAGATCAAATGAAGATGACAGTCGTCAGGCTCTGTGGGTCCTGCCATGGGTAAAGATGTCTGCAGTTATGGATTACAATTTTGCTCTGAGATGGTACAAGACATTATGGTAAACACATTTTTTCGAGTCCTGTTGATGAGCATGAATGTTAAATGATGTCAACCATCCCTTTCACCAATCACCATCCTTGGTTTCTTTCTGATTGTCTTCCAGACCTCTGTCAACTTGGGAAGATTCAGCAGAGCAAAACGACTGCAATTATGAAGTATTATCTCTAAAGGAGTTTAATACTGCAGTTTTCAAAACACCTTGGCACTATCTGCATTGATAAAGAGCAGCTGGAATTGCAGGCAAGCTTGCCTCGCATATCTAATGAGTCCTGCAGCAGGCGCTACAGTGTGCCCTATCTTCTGATACTCTGTGATTGCCTAATGCTTTAATCTCCTCCTCACAATCCTGAGAGATGCATCACCGGTTTACTCCTTCAGTGATGGCAGAATTTCACAGCTTGGCTGTTTCAGGTAATTCATGAAGGAGGATGTAATGGATGAGGTTTTGCTGTCTGTATGCAGTGGGTTAGTTTTGTGATGGGAGGGTTGACCCCTATATTGAAACTGAACATTCTAATATGTAGCTGTAGCTTTACCTGCCTGCCCAGCTCCATAAGAACTTCTGGGTTCTTTCAATTTGTGTGTGGATTTTGTGGATATTTATGTGCTTATATACTGTCAAGGTTGGCCAAAAGCTTTTTTGGGCCAGAAATCTCCACAGGCAGAGCTCCTCCCCCCTCCCTTCTAGGAGTTGTGGTAAATTCTTACTCTGGTGGCAGATCATAAGACTCCAATGCTAAATCAGAGAAGCGAGTAAAGAAGGGGGAGGACCTACTTTGGATTTTTCCTGTCTTTTCTTTTGGGGTCATGTGACCAGTAAGATCAGTACAGGAGACTGCCTGATATGACAGCTCAGGCAGTGCACGGTGTCTATTGCAAGATGCAGTCAGAATTACCGTACCTACTGCCCCGGCCAGCAAAAAGGGGAGTGGCTATATGAGCTATTTAATTTATGCTTCCTTTTCTTAGGTCTTGTGTTTTTTAATGTTATTCATAAAAGAAATTTATCATTGAACTTTCATCTGTAGAGCAGCCTTACTTTCTATTATGCAGAGATGGAGGACTACTAGGGTTCCATCATGGGTGCTGTTTTTACATTATTGATGGCCTGGCTCTGAGTGTCTGACAGAAGCTGCAATTGGCATTAGTTCCCTCACTGCCACTTTCAAATGTGTGGCTGATAAATTAGGAAGCTATATCATGCTAGCAGAAATATACTGCATATTGCCTGTCCAGGGAATATTCTGTAAATTATATTTTTGCCTGCACTATTTCGATGAGAAGTTGATGTTACATCAGCATTTCACTGAACACAAGCACCACTGACTTTATCTGAGCTGTAATTCATGACCATAAGAGGCATCTCTGCATTAGAGACAATCTACTGCAGGAATCTGAATCTTGAATCCTAATTATGTCCAGGTTTTATTTTCTACCTGGTAAGTGACTGAACCTTTAGTGCTTCTGATTGGCCTGTCTTTACGCCTGACTCCCAGGTAACGGATGGATGGAAAATGTGCTGGTCTCAGACTTCGATGATAGTGATTTTCTGATCCCTGCTCAGCAGTAAGGGGTAATTTGCAAAATTATTTTTCATGCTTTGTGATCCCATACATTTCTTCCCCTGAAGGCAACCTTTATTCATCCCCCTTTTTCATTTGAGTGCATAACTGTGTTTTGTTTGGGCAATTAAAAGGCACAGGAGAGTACCCAATCCTGAATGGCTCATCTGTCTTTTTTTCTTGTTTATTTATTTATTTATTTTTTGTTTGCTAACTGTATTGTTGAGCAGAGCTGCATTTACATTGTACTGATGCAGATTTGCATGATGGTTTCTACCTAAAATCCTGCAGAAGCACTGTGCTGAACCAGGGCTGTTGTAAAAGGATAAAATCTCTTGAAAATGTGGTGTTTTGAGCCATGAGAATATTAAAGGCACCAATAAGTAATTGAAAATGCAGAACCCCCGGCACCTCAGGGATTTACCTGAGAAGAGGGGTTACCTCATTGCGCAACTATCCATACTGTTTTATCGGCTAAGCGGTTTCACCGATATTATGGAGTCATCATTGCAGCCATGTCCGCATCTGCCTCGTCCTCCTCCGCCGTGTCTGCAGCCGCTACATATCCTTTGTGTTACCACGATAACTCAAAAACTATTTTCGATTTTATATCCCTTTAGATCATATCAAGATGGAGAACTGGATTGATTTTTGGCTTTGTTTATTTATAATGATGAATTAATTGACTCATTAATTTCCTGTAACATGAGTTCCAACATATGGCCTGAAATGTAAGCAATATCAGCTTGCAATTTTGCCATTTGACTCTTTCAGTCATGCAGGTCGATACTATAGAATCATCATCGCTGCCTCGTCAGCGTCAGCCACTGGTCCTTTGTGTTAAAACGATAATTCAAAAGCTATTTTATAAATCCTTTTCAAATCTTATATGCCTGTTGCATCTTATCAAGAGTGAGAACCTGATTGATTATGGGCTTTTTTAATTCATATTGATAAATTAATTGGCGCATCAATTTCCTGGAACACCGGAGTTCCATCATATTGCCTGATATGTAAGCAATATCACCTTGAAATTTTGTCATTTGATTCTTTCAGTCACACAAGTTGATATTATGGAATCATCACCTCCACCGCGCCTGAATCTGCGTCTACTGCAGATCCTTCATGCTAACACAATAACTCAAACTAACTATAGGTCGTTTTCAAATTTTATATGCCATTTGATCTTATCAAGATGGAGAATTGTTTTGATTTTGGGCATTGTACTATTAATAGTTAATATATTAACTAATTAATTTTGTAGAACACCTGAGTTCTATTATATTGCCTGATATGTAAGCAATATCACCTTGAAATTCTGCTATTTGATTCTTTCACTGATGATCAATTGGATACCTTGCAGCCCGACTGAACCAATCCACACGGAAGACATTTTGAGATATCAGCCATTTTAACTTTATAACTTTAAGATCTGAATGAACAAGTTTGAAAGAGGTCATGTAAAATCACAAATTACACTTTGATGCTGCTCAATAATGTGTATCTAAACCTTACATTTGTTTCGAAGAGAAAAAATGTAAATGTTAAAAAACTACTTCGAAATGGTTGGTTCTTTATGGCTCATGCTGCATATTATATTGTAAAGCGAAAATAATAAAGACACCCATTCCCATGCTATGAAGTTTTTAAAAATAACAACACTTTGCTATACAAAATTTAATGCCAAATTAATAGTTTTACGCATACTGAACTGATATGGACAGCTGTTGTCTGCAAGAGAAAATAAACTGCTCCATGTATTACCAAATACTTGGCCTAGGATAACAAAGGTATCACGTGATGTAAATGTGAACCACTGAAGTCCCCTCAGTTTCAGAAGTCAAACACAAGTTAAACAAAGCATAACAATGCTCAAATGAAAAGAGCATGCCTTCTAGAAAATACTACTGACACGTGAATTTCACAAATTTGCTTTCAATTTAAATGTAATTGAAAGGCAAATTTGGCAAGACTTGGTAACTTTCACAGAAGACCATCTTCATACACTTCTAACAATTATACACAACAGTCTTCTTCATGGGAAATTAACACATTCATCATTGAAATACTACCACCCTTCCAGGAAGTTTTCACAGCTTCTCAGAATTGCTGGACCAAAGTAAACATGGGGGAATTCCCAAGTTAAATGGAACCAGACTGACTGTGGCTGTAGTGCAGGTGTCATAGACAGGAATCTGATGGAAAGGGTTTTCATCAACATCATTCTAATGCTCGTAACGCTGATACAAGCAGTAAAGTCCACTGTCTGCGACTGCAGCTGAGGAAGGTTGACCACTATGCTCAATATATACAACCCCAATTCCGAAATAGTTGGGACAAAGTGTAAATTGTGAATAAAATCAAAATGCAATGACTTTCAAATCACACCTGCCAGTATTTTATTCACAATAGAACAGAGATAACACAGTAAATGTTGAAACTGGGAAATTTTACAATTTTTATCCACAAAATGAGCTCATTTCAAATTTGATGGCTGCTACAGGTCTCAAAAAAGTTGGGACAGGGGCCTGTTTGCCATGGTGTTGCATCCCCTCTTCTTTTTAACACAGAGTGGAGGCGTCTGGGCATTGAGGAGACAAGTTCATTGAGTTTAGCCATTGGAATGTGATCCCACTCTTGTTTAATACAGGCTTCCAGCTGCTGGAGAGTTTTGGGTCTCCTTTGACGGACTTTTCGTTTAATTATGCGCCAAATGTTCTCAATCGGTGAAAGATCAGGACTGCAGGCAGGCCAACTCAGCACAAGGACTCTTCTACTACGAAGCCATGCTGTTGTAATAGCAGCAGTATGTGGTTTTGCATTCTCCTGCTGAAGTACACAAGGCCTTCCCTGGAATAGATGTCGTCTGGAGGGGAGCATATGTTGCTCTAAAACCTTTATATACCTTTCAGCATTCATGGTGCTTTTTAAAACATGCAAGTGTCCCACACCATATGCACTAATGCATCCCCATACCATCAGAGATGCTGGCTTTTGAACTGAACGCTGATAACAGAAGGGATGGTCTTTCTCCTCTTTAGCCCGGAGGACATAACGCCCATGATTTCCAACAAGAATGTCAAATTTGGACTCATCTGACCACAGGACACTTTGCCACTTTGCTACAGTCCATTTTAAATGAGCCTTGGCCCACAGAACACAGCAGTGCTTCTGGATCATGCTCAACAATGGCTTTGTTCTTGCATGATAGAGTTTTAGGTGGCATCTGTGGATGGCACGGCAGACTGTGTTTACTGACAGTGGTTTCTTGAAGTATTCCTGGGCCCATTTAGTACTGTCAATGACAGAATCATGCCGGTGAGTGATGCAGTGGCGTCTGAGGGCCCGAAGATCACGGGAATCCAGTAAAGGTCTTCAGCCTTGTCCCTTATGCACAGAGATTTTTCCAGTTTCTCTGAATATTTTGATGATGTTATGTGCTGTCGATGATGAGACCTTCAAAGCCTTTGCAATTTGACATTGAGGAACATTGTTTTTAAAGTATTCGAACAATTTTTTACATAAAGCCTTCACAGGTTGGAGAGCCGCTGGCCATCTTTACTTCTGAGAGACTCAGCCTCTCTAAGACATCCCTTTTACAGCCAATCATGTTACACACCTGATGCCAGTTAACGTAATTACTTGCTAAATGTTCTGTCAGCTGATTCGCTTATATATTAATTGCTTTTTCAGCCTTTTTTTGCCTGTGTCCCAACTTTTTTGAGACCTGATGCAGTCAGAAAATTTGAAATAAGCTCATTTTGTGGATAAAAATGTAAAATGTCTCAGTTTCAACATTTGAAATGTTATCAATGTTCTATTGTAAATAACATTGGCTCATGTGATCTGAAAGTCATTATGTTTTGATTTTATTCACAATTCACACTTTGTCCCAACTATTTCGGAATTGGGGTTGTAATTTTCAGTAGTGTTCCTCACTGAGATGTCCAAGCACTGAACAGTACTATTTCGCAGTCCAACTTGAAGAGAGAAGCCATCAATGTTGTAACAGTCAGTCAGAACTCAAGTCATGAGCTTCAAAAAGATGGCAGATTTAATACTAGACAGTCTGGTCGCCCACAACCGCATGGGTGTAGCCCATGAAAACCCACTTCTACCATTTTTCTGCACATTATTTGGCCAATACTGTCGCCATGGCAGCAAAAATTGATAGGTGTCATAATTGAAGTATAACACATGTCCATATCAAATATGAAAGTAATCAGTCAAAAATTATAGCCTGTACAGTGTCCACAAGGAAGTGTCTACGTATGTGGACGCGGCAGCAGCATTGGAAAGAACAGTGTCTATAGACGGTGGAGACGACAAGCATGAAGACCGTCTGGGGGCTACAATAAGGATTATGCGGCAAATACAAAGATGCATGGTTTCTGAAGCAAGAAAGCTGTGTCTCAATATAGAATGGAATGGTTGGTTCACTTCAACATTTAAAAATTTTGGCAGGAGCTGATAGTTCTTTTTGCCATTATTACTGTATATCTGCCTGTTTAGGGCTCTGTGGCTAGGTGTTTTTAAGTTTTATTTGCTATTCAGTGCCATAGAGACCTATGCTGTTTAGTTGACATGGTACTTTATGTTACAATACAGAAGATTGGACTGCTATCTAAATTTTCATGAATTTGTGGGTTGCTTCAGTTTTGCAGCAAGATGTCCAATTATATTGCTGAACACTACATCAGAATATCAATAGATGAAATACTTGGTGAAATTTATTATCATATGGAAAATAGTTGTGTGTTTTTTTATTTTTATTAACGAGTTGATACAGGCAGTCTGAGCATATTTACAATTGGGATGAGTTTGTGATGATTTCATAAGGCGGTCAGAGTCAATACTGTCGTTAGGCCCTCTACTTAGGGAGCTTCTGCTTGGGGGTTTCGCTGATATATCGGTGGCGGTGACAGCAGTGGCCTTGTTGCTGGAATGTTGTTACCTTTTCATGACTTCTGAAGTACAAGTTTGCTCATTTTGGAAAAAGGGTTCTATTACATTGGTGGCATTTAATCACAATTTGTAAAATGGTAATTTAAATGTTCACACATTTACATTTTATGAAGTAATATGGATTAGTCTACTGTGCTGTGAAAAAGTATTTGCTCCCTTCCTGACTCTTATTTTTTTTGCATATTTGTCACACACAAATGTTTCAGATCATCAAACAAATTTTAATATTAGAAAAAGATAACTCGAGTAAATACAAAATGCAGTTCTTAAATGATGATTTCATTTATTAAGGGAAAAAAGCTGGTGCTTTTTCACCTAGGGCCAGATAGGTTTGGATAGCTTTTTCCCTCAATAAATGAAATCATCATTTAAAAAGTGCATTTTCTATTTACTCGGGTTATCTTTGTCTAATAATAAAATTTGCTTGATAATCTGAAACATTTAAATGTGACAAATATGCAAAAAATAAAAAAAAAAAACAGGAAAGGGGCAGATACTTTTTCACAGCACTGTATATGAGTGTGTTCATTAGGATTTGGCTTGAAAATTGTTGAAAATTATTGAAAATTATTTTGAGTATTAATTTGTCACTATACCAAGCAACCACCATTTTAACATGGGCTTTAAGATCAAGGGAAATTGGGTTCTCTTTATTCTTGTGTAGAATTTCCATGCCTGTCTCTTTGCATTTATTTTTTGTATTTTTATGCCCACATTTTTGTTTGGCTCAATCATTTTTGCTCAATTTGTAACCGACTCTCTTCCTTAGTGTGCATGCCATGTTTTTCTTCAGATTCCTTCCGTTCTTGATTCGTCTCCAGCCTTTTGGTGCAGTAGGTCCTGCTTAGCTAACTCCACATTCAGCCTCTCTTCATATCTCCTCTGCGTTCTGTTTTTCTGTTCTTAATTTAAAATGTTTGTTAAATAATCCTAGCTGCACAACTTGATCTCTTTTTGTTTGTTAGTTGTTATTTTTAGACATGATTATACTAGTTTTTCCCTCAGTAAGCAGCTCAATGCTTAGCATCTTCAGTGAGGGTAAAAAGAATTGGGCAGCAGTCACTAGTCTTGTATCTGCCTCATTTCATCTCGTAGTATTTGGCAGTTTTGTTCAGTGCATGTTGTTTTCTTCCATAGCCTGGATTAATTTCAGAGCTATTGTTGTTGCTCACTACTGTGTTAATGATTTCCGCACATCACTATGCGCAGTCTGTTACTTCAACCCACACCCCTCTCCTCTGGCGTACTGTACTTAGAATTTCATCACAACATCTTTTCAGTGTCTCTTTTTCATATCATCCTTTCTATTACTACTTTACATTGGCAAAAATATGTGGACACACTCTTCACCATTCCCTGTTCAAAGCTAATTTTCATGGTGTAAGATAGACCTTTTGATTACATTGTCGGAAAAGACACAACTGCTATTTTATTGAAACTGTAGCTTCCTTTTGACACTATATTTTACAATGACACTTGAGATGATTCTGTGATTCCAGCTGTGCTTGGAAGGAATTTTCTGTTTTTAGCATGATTATGACCCTATTCATAGAGCCTGGTCCTTACATGGTTTGTCAAGCTTGATACTAAAGACTGTGTGTGCATTTGAAAAGTCAAAAAACAAGCATCCTGTTTATTTGCACTTACACCAGTAGGTGTAATTTTGCATCTCTTGCTTGTCATATTTGTTTGTTTTTGTGAATGGCCAGATGAATGGCACTTCACTTTAAATATTGCTGCTGCAAGGAATTGCGGGGCTGTGTCATCTCCTGTCATTTTGTAAAGGATAGTCCCAAGGGCGTAGGTTTAATTTAGGAATTGGTAGGGACACATATGTGATGTGAGTGCACATAGCGCATGAGCTGGAAAATTTTTGGAATAATCTGAGTGTAAATACTGTCTTTTCCATATACAGAGATAGTCCTTATGAGTGTTTCTTTGTTTTATATGATGCTAAGCGAGTTGCCTCCATAATTTTCATAGATGCCATATTCATAAACGTGTTTTTCTATTTTGTATCCAAATACTTTTGATTAGATTTTTTAATACAACACAGTGTGCTTTTACTGTACAAAATGCAGGGTTAAAACAATTGAGTAGACATTTCCTTGGTACCAAATTTTGACAAGGCCTCCACCATCATAATAAGCTGAAAATGAAAATATTCTGTTGGGAAAATATTGTGTTATGTACACAGTTTTTTGTTATCAGTGAGGCTTCTGCATACATGTTTTTATCCTGTGTGTGAAAAATGGATAGTCTCATTTGTATCCTTTAAAATGTAGTCTGGGGAATAGATTATCAAGACAAACAAAATAATGTAGTTATTAATAATAGCCTTTATCTTGCCACAAAATCATTACAGACCTCAAGTGCATATTCTGTAAATGTACACTACATATAGTACACTGCCCTATAACCAAGTGTCCATTTATATGATACTTGTGGCTTCATATCTTCAGATATGGTAAGAATTGAAATGCATCACAGCTCTGTAAAATTTATCTCAATGACTTGCGTGGGATATGTCTTTGATCGGGTAGCGACTGAATAACTTGTCAAATTTAGAGTGACAAGTTTCAACCACCTGCTCAGAGAATCAACCCAAAGGCCTGTTGTGGTGCTCGATGAACTCTGGAACATGGCGAATCATGATGTGGACCTTGCTGATAACTGAAATGTTCAAATCCTTGTATGTCCTGTCAAATCTGGCCACCTTTTCCTTGTACAATGGGTCCAAGGTGAAACCTAGACATGCATTCATAGCGCTACAAGGATTTGAACATTTCAGTTGTTCATTTTCCCAACAGAATATTTTAATTTTCAGCTTATTATGATGGCAGAGGCCTTTTCAAAATTTGGTACCAAGGAAATGTCTGCTCAATTTTTTTTAACCCTGCATTTTGTTAAAGCACACTGTGACAAGTTTACAACTGTTATTTGTCATGAACATTCTTTATGAAGCTTAACAATATCGAGCAATTGAAATATTCTTCCCAATTTAAAAATTACTTAATTTTGTAATGGTATGTTGTATTATTTGAGAACATTACAATCATTATTCGGTGATTCATTGGCTAGCTTTAGCTCGCAAGATAGCTTGCTAGCTAAGTGATCGAACATTAGTTAGGCTCTGATGCCATCTAAGCAATTAAAGGTACAAATCAGACTTGGAAATACCTAGCTCAGTTTCTGTGTAGCCCAACATCCTACATCCTTCCCACATAAGTTAGATACAGTTTTAATCCTTGGAATTTTTTTTGAATAAGAACCATTAATTGGCATTTTCAGGCCATCCCAATTTAATTGCTTCAGCAGTTAACTAAAATTTTTCATTATTAAATGCATTCTTGTATCCTAGATCTTAAATCTCCAATTCAGTGTCCATTTGAGCTTCAAACAAAAACTGGGCGTTTGCTAGGTACTCACATCCGATTGCCAACTGTCTTCTGTAGGTGAAATGGTCAACCTCGAAACAATGCACCAGCTGCATGTAAAACAAAGTCCCAAGCCAAAGGACAGGAGTAGGTTAATTACCTTGCTAACCAAATAACATTGTGGCTAGCCACAGTAACCCCGTCTGATTTTCCTCAGGTGTTCTATTGCACCACGTTGCACGAGGAGAATAGGAATTTACTTTGGGCAGTATTACCCTCGCCTCGTCTTCCTGCTCTGCTTACTTTTTTCACCCCTTTTTGTTTGTTCTGTGATGACCGCATTTTCATGGAAGTCAGTTTCATTGGTCATCATATTTCCCATAAATCACCACAAAAAGAAAGCAAGTGGAAGGATATTTTCCATGAATAGAAAATATCCAGCCTGCCTGCCATCAATTTCAATAAAAAAATTCAATTATCTAATGTAGGCCCCTAAATAGATACATGATCATTATACATTGATGGATGAAATCTGAAGAATGTTATTTCCCTTTTTATTTGTCTTTGTTGTTATAAAGAGCACAAAAAAATTTGCCGAATCACTCCCCAATTGAACAATGTTGCAGGTGCAACTGTTGTGCTCATTTTTCTTTTAGACTGCTGCTGCAATTTTTAATGCCGCCACCATAAGTTTAATTGACAATGGATGCGCATCACAGGCAGGCCTTGGGTCTCCGGTGTTTCTGCCACTGATCAAGTACTTGAATACTAACTAATGTTTGAATTTCGTTCACTTTCCACAATCTTCACTAACTGCTACGAATCATCTCAGTGCATTGCAAAAACTCGCTCAGTTCTAGTCGAGTGAAAATTGAAACAAAGTGAGTGGATACAAACTGCATTAGCTAGCTAGCTAGCCAGTTCCTCATCCTGTCTGTTATGCGTCTTAATTTGTGATATTGTTTTCTGGGGAAAAAAAAAGACATCAACAACATGACTGCAGCCGGGATAATGACTTAAAATTGGACTCTTGACTATCTATGAATTGGTCAAAACCGCAAACCGAACATTTCATTGGACTGGATCGTGTTAGATTTACGAATCTGCGTTTGTTTCATTTTCCCCATTGATCCAAAGTTGGTCAAAATATTCTTGCGACGTCTGAAAGTTGGTCGGGACATATCCTGACCATTCCTACCCAAATGTACGCCTGTGAATAGTCCAGTGTACCCTATGCTAAAGGACATAAGTAACGAAGCATTGAAGCACTTTTCCTTTGCATTTAGGGAATTTGAACAACACTTATGGCTGCCATGTAAATACTTCTGGGTCATTTCCAAGGAGTTAGGAACTCTCCTAACCAAAAATTTAAAAAAAGGCAATTTGACCGCAGCCCTTGACTGGCCTTCAGAGAGCCCTGACCTAAACCCCAGCAAACAATCCTGCAATGGCCTAGAGCTGCAACAGGCCGAATTGCCCAATATCAATGCCTGTTCTCCTGCATACCTTTTTGGCCAGAGGCAGAGCACCACAAAAATGTTCTAACATGTCATGGTAAGCCTTATTGGAAAGGCAAAGGAGGGCAAAACTCCTTGGCCAAGATTTTAGGATATTGTATGAGCAGATGTCCACATTCTTTACAGAGTTTTGTATCCTCATTACATTATTATCAAGAGCATTTGGTACTTTCTTAAGGACACATCACTTTTGAAAATAATTATGTATTTTCAGCAAGATGTCTGGTTCTCTCACAAAAAGTACTTGTATCTCCAAATTGTATGTTGCAGGCTTCCAAAGAATTTTTGAATCAATTACAACTGTATGCTATAAAATTCTGTGGCTGTGTTGTACATACTGTGTATTCAGAGTATAGATTTGTGCATTTTTTTGTTTCAGGCAGATACTGTTTCACGGCATAGAACTGGTTTTGCTCACGTGCAAGATGTCGCTCGTCTTATCATGTTGTGAACTTGACTTGCTCATCATTGTGCACGTCACTGTACTAGTCATGCCACACGCGTCACATCGACCTGACATCTAAAGGGATGTCAGTGAGCTCCGATTAGCCACTGATCACATTAAAGTTGGTTTCACTTCAATTTACACTGAAACGCGCTGACATCATATCTGGACTTTTTTCTGGATTATCAGCGGTATATTTCAGCTGTCTTTTATTCTGATTAAATTCCTCACATGTGAGGATTTGGAAAGATAGGATCCCATCATTGGCCTTCTGAAGTTTGGGAGTGATCCAATGCATTTGGAATCAGACTGATTTATAAATATGTAACAGTTGAAATGCTGGCTGCCAGCTTTAATGTGTGTGATTGGTGCACAAATTGCAGCCCTTGTTATGCATAGCCCCCTGTTGCTCGGGAACAAAAGCAACTAAACATATTGTGCCAAAATGTAGAAATACACTGATGAGTATTAAGACCACTCTTCGATGAAGCACATAGTGTTGCTTATTTCGTGACCACGATGCATGTCAAGGTCCGCTAACCTGAAACGGCACACAAACTGCCAGTTCTCATACACTGCCTGGCCAAAAAAAAAAAAGGCAGCATTATGATCTAGGCTTTAGGTGTACGCTCAACAACGTTATGCAGTGATAAAATTAAGTCAGTAGACTACGTGAATACACTGAATGACCAGGTTATCAAAGTAATGGATTTTTTAAATCCCTAAAAGAACAGGCATTTTCCAGGATGACCTTGCCAAGATTGGACTCAAATTCTTAGAGAGAGGTTCAGCAAGCATGAGGATTCATTTTCACGCATGAATTGGCCACCACAAAGTCCTAACCTTAACCTATTTAACATTTTTGGAATGTGCTGGAGAAGGCTTTTTGGTGTGGTTTGACACTCCCGTGGTCAGTACAAGACCCCAGCCAAAAATGAATGCGAATCTGGTCAGAAATATATGTTTTAACATTGCATAGCATTGTCGAAACAATGCTGTGATGAATGCATATCATGATCAAAGCTAAAGGCAGTCTAACAAAATATTAGAGAGCGCAATTATTTTTTGGCTAGGCAGTGTTGCCACTAGAACTCTTACAGGTCAGGAAAGTAATTAATTCAAACTGTGGTCTTGAGTCCTCTAATTATGCAGTCTCCTGTACTGATCTTACTGGTCACATGACCCCATAATGGAGGACAAGACAAATCCAAGACAAGTCCTCCCCCTGCTTTCTTAACATAGGAGTCTTATGATCTGCCACCAGAGTAAAGATTATCCTTCAAGTCTTGGGGGGAGGGGGAATGAAGAAGAGCTCTACTCATGAAGATTTTTGGCCCAAAAAAACTTTTGGTAAACTTGACAGGATATAAGCACATAAAGATCAAAATCCACTCCAGCTGGCCAGAACCTTATGGTTGCAGTGAGATTCATGAATTGAAGAAACCGGAAGTTCTAATGGCACTGGGCTGGCAGTTAAAGCTACAGTTAATCAAGTCAAGCTCATCTTAAATGGCCGCTTCATAATCACGGGTCATTCCCCTTGTCCTGCAACCCCATTACAACACCCACCCTGAGGACATGGCGATTAAAATGTTACCCATTAGAACATCCTCCCCCTCATATCTTTCCTGAAGCTGGAAGCGGCAGCATTCTGCCATCACTGAAGGAGTTAACGGGTGATGCATCTCTCAGGATCCTGAGGAGGAGGTTAAATAGAAGTATCAAGCAGTCACACAGGTTATGAGAACGTAGGGCTCACTGTAGCACCTGCTGCAGGAGTCATTAGACATGCAACACAAACTAGCCCGCGAATCTAGCTCTTCTTTATCAATGCATATAGCACTGAGGCGTTAAAAATACTGCAGTAAGAGGCTCCTTTAGAGATAATACTTCATTATTTTATTTGCAGTCTTCTTACTCTGCTGAATCTCTCCAAGTTGACGGGTCTGGAGGAAGACTTTCAGAACAAACTAAGAATGCCAAAAGATATTGTCAACATCATTTAGCATTTACACCCGTCAACAGAAAGACTCTAAGAATGTGTCTGGATTTTTTAATCCCTGAGGGCGCAGGCATATTCCAGGATGACAATGCCAAATTGTGAAATGAGTTGTTTAGCGAGCATGAAGAATTATTTTCACACATGAATTGGCCACAGCAGAGTTCTGACCTGAACCAAGTGAAAGTCTTTGGGATGTGCTAGAGACGGTTTTACAGAGTGGTTTGATACATACACAACCTTACCCAAAAATTAATGCAACTCAGGTCAGAAATAAATGTTCTAACATTCCATAAGATTGTCAACACAATGCCACGAAGAATATGCTCTGTGACCAAAGCTGAAGGTGGCCCAACAAAACATTAGACAGTGCAACTTTTTAAGATTTTTAGGCCAGGCAGCAAAATTTTTTTATTTTTTTACCCGTTGTATCCATTGCCATTGTTTTGGCTCCCTCTAACCCTAACTCTTACTCTAACTCTAACCCAAATCAGAGGTGCCCGAACCAGCACGCTGCGTAGTGTCTCCTGCCGGAACCTAGCAAACCAAACATGGCAATTGGCGGCCAGAAAGTGCAGTTGACACGTTGAATGCTGATTGTGAGAACTGGGACCTAAGCGACTTTGCCATTTTGGCCAAACAACTGGGTCGGATCATCTTTCTTTAAACAACATATGACAGATATTTATTATGTGTATTTCTGCTTTGCACTTCATACTGATTAGGTCTATTGTATTTGTATGATGTATTTTGCATACTGGTTTAATCTTGTGAAATAGATATGTGCTGCTGCCTTTCATGGCCAGGTCTCCCTTGTAAAGGAGATCCTCGATCTCAATGGACAAATTACCTGATTATGTAATGGTTAATCAGCAAATAAGTTCTCTGAAGCAGTAAGGCTTGAGGGTGCCCCCAGGTAGCAGTTGTGAGTTCATATCAGCAGTTGCGCAAGGAGGGACAAACCATGAGGGGTTTGGGCAGACTAAAGCTCATCGATGCCTGAGGGCAACAAAGCCTACCCCATGTGGTCCAAACCGTCAGAACGGCTATTACTGCCTAGGTTCCAGACAATTTTATTGATGGTAGCGAGAGTATAGTGTTGGTACACTCAGTGCATGGCACCCTGTTGCATATTGCACTTTATTGCTGCAGACTGGTCATAACACCCATTTTAATCCTGGTCCACTGCTGAAAGCGCCAACAATGAGCACACGATTTTTGGAACTGGACCTTGGGGCAACTGATGAGTCCTGTTTTCTAATATATCATGCACATTGGAGAAGTATGTGCAGTTAACCTGGGGATAGCATGACACCAAAATGTACTGGGGGAGGACAAGCTGGTGGAGGGTGTGCAATGCTCTAGGAGGTGTTCTGCTGGGACACTCTGGGTCTGGGTATTCATGAGGATGTCAATTTGATGGAGCCATTTTGACACATGAAGTATTAACTGCTTATTAGGCTGGTGGTCATAATGTGGTCATAATCTTTGGTTCATGCATATATGTGCGCTACTGCCTTCTGTATAGTCTTTAGCTCTACATGTTCATTACTTCAGGTGACTAATGCTTGATGTGAATTGTACCTCATCCAGTCTCTTGGGCTACAGTGTTAGTGACCTTACTGTATGCAGTTACTGTAAGTCGCTTTGGATAAAAGTGTCTGCTAAATAAATGTAATGTATATATATATATATATATATATATATATATATTTTGCTTGCAAATCCTTTGCGTTTGCATGCTGTTAGAGCAAATTTTGCTGTCAGTGTCTCCAAATGTTCAGCAGGCAGTATCAAGTACTTACTTTGCTGACGAAGAATCAGTTCTCTTATGACTTAGCCAAACTAACTGTATGATAAAGCTATTCCTTTGACTTGCAAGGCTGTATCTATAACATAATCCATGAGGAAAGAGGGCAGACTAAAGGAGCCATTGTAGAATCGGATGAGGTATAATTCAAATCAATCAAAGATCAACTATGAAATCACTTATTGTGACACTTGAAAAAACTGATAAGTAGAAGACAAAAGTGAACATTTTGGCATTGGTCCCATGTCTTCATCATTTTTCCGGAACAAGATAGTGGCCGAAATGTGTTCTTGACCATTTTGACGATCTTGACCTTTGCCCTTGACCTTCCAAATTTGAACCAATTTCTTCCTAGGAAATATGGCTTCTTGTGGTGTAAATTTCAAGTCGATACTTTGAGAATTGAGGAGGCTTATGTGAGCACAAGCAGACAAAGAGACAAACATGATGAGGAATATACTTTTAACAAACATAAAGATCAGCATACTTGTGCAAGTACTACAAAATGGCTGGATAAAAAGGGTTAATTCTCCCTTTCCAGCAGAGGGAGAGGTTTGGAGCAGTTGGTCCTCCCCTATATTTTTGTTCTGATCAGCTCACTTTTCTAAATCTAGCAACTCCTCTCCCAAAAAGTCTAACTTGCTTGTGAAATCAGCTGGTTGAGTTAATGGACTGAAGAGGCACAAAGCAGGACTTTTACTTGCTGATCACTGATTTCTACCTCTGCTCATAGGATTTTTTGAGTCTGAACTGATTTAAAGGTAAAAGCAAGAATCAGCAGACCCTGTGCTGAGGATTAAGAGATTGCGCTTGGCTACCTGTGCTAAATCTTTTTCTTGTGGTTCTGGGCACAGATGCAGAAGACAAATGCTTCATTCAGTTCTTATATGTCTTATTTGTTTCCTACTTGAAAATGAATATTCATTCACGAAGGCTGAACCATTACAGTGATAAAACGCATCACTGGATGTTGTGCTGCCTTTGCAATCTTACTGTGATCCCTACATGAATTGATATTTCCTTGTTTTAAAGTTAAAATCAGCAACCACTTCAGGCGTGAGAAGCTCAGTGACACGAGTTAACTGTATAATTAGCTCTTTGACTAATCTCTGAAATGCTGAGTGCTAGCATTAGCATTTGAATAAGTGTGAATTTAAACTTCCTTTAAAAAAAAACTGTGAATGTCACCCGGCACCAGGACCTGAACATGAAAAGGCAGACTTTGAATCACATAAAATCACATCATTGTAAAGAGGAACACGGAAAGGAACTTGACAACAATGGTGATTACTCTCTGTGTAAATCTTGTGGGTGAAGTGCAGCACAAGAACAAATGGCCATGTTGGCTCCTTCAGACATGTTGAAGTAAACAGCTTTCAGTTGCATTCTGCATTTCTGGAGAAAAAAACCTCCCATTCATCTCTTCAGACCAGAATATGCCTGTCGAATACAAACGAGTGGAGACAGGGAACACATGTTTAGCCCGATGGTAACAAAAATCGCATCTGTTCCTTTTAGAGTTCTTTTTAAGGGTTCTTTTCATTACATTTTGAAGAATAAAAAAAAAACAAGATTATTTGTCTGACTTGTTATGGTTCACTTTTGTTTGACACATTTATGGGCTGACATCTATGGATGATAATTATAAACGCGGCTAGGCTCGTTCTCGATCTGAGCTGTAGTTGGAGCTGCTGCTATTTCTCAATCAGCCAAATTGGAAATAGCTAGGCTATCATAAAACCAGCCGCATCCCTGTCTCCCCCCTTTTCTCCCCTTTAATACGGGCTGCAAGAGTAAAGCCAATCTGTTCAGTCATTTTATGCCAGCTCCTTCTCTGAATTATTTAGTTTGCCCATTTTCCTGATCTTGAAAAACAAATAAAAAAGCATGAATGAGTCACAGGCTGTATTTGCATACTTGGCTAAAATGCCTGAATTTGATATAAACTGGAGTTAAAGACTTGTTGATGCTAATTTCCTCTGGGTAATTGAAGTGAAAACATGGATTGCATCTCCAGCTGTGAACTACTATGAACAGGGCATGCAGGATAGACAAATATAGCCCCATTGACTCTAAATCTGGCCCTGTATTGTCTTCCTTTCGAAATAATTAAAGGGAATCTTCCCCAATTTTCAACCTTATCTTCAACAATCGGTGTTAGGGATGTAGTATGGAAAACGCATGCAGTTTTTGCCCATTTTTGTGCATCTTTGGAAATTCGCTGCAAAATCTGTCTACTTCCCCCTCCAGTGTTGTCACTTGATGCATACAGCAACATAGTTGAAAGTAAGGAAGAATTATAAATTACAGTATTTCAGCTCGGATTTCTCTGTCCCTGGGAAGCCAGCGTGAGTGCTCTAGATGCTGCTCAGAAAAGAACTTTACTGTTTTCGCTTATATTGTGTACCAGCTACCTTTCTGACAGTGGAAGTGACACCCAAAAATGAGTGTAACACCAAAATGAGTACAAAGCATGTTCTGAATTAGTACACATTTTAAAAGAAGCTAGCTAGATGACTCGCTTTCTATAACGTTTCTTTTCAATCAGCTTGTGAAGGTTTTCATTTGCTGGCAGTTGTAGTAGACTTGAGCAAGCTGGCAAGTGAAAAATTTCATCAGCAATGTCAGTAATACTTTACTGTTCAGGTACGGTCAGCTTCATTTCTTGTCAAGTAACATTAACTTGCGGTTGGAATGTGGGTTGGCTGGAGCTGGCAAACAAGTGGCCAATTTTGCCTGTCACGAGTTTGGTAGCACACTGTGATCAATTAACTGACATTGTAGGGTGTTGACAGAGTTGTGGCCCTGTCAGTCCTACCATTGCGAGGTATCGATAGTAATAATCGATAGTAATAATAAAGAAAATTATGGCTGTTATCTGATGCCCCTTCACTTCAAAGCAAGTCACATGATCTTGAAAATAATGCCCAAAATGGCGTACATTACATTCATTTGCGAACGAAAATGGTTTTGGTGTTCCGAGTGGCCATGGAGGTGATAAATACGTGAGTATCTTGAGCTGCTGTGGGAATAAGTGCGTAGTATGTCTGAAGTGTATTAATGCAGAGTCTACACTCTAAAACTATGTAGGATGTAATTATCAGTGAAATGCCCCTTTATCAAAACAACCTGCCACTGATTAGCTAGACTGTCATTATGACTGGATCTCGGTGTGAAAGGAGGGTGGGAACCCAACAGTCCTTGGCCCTTCAGGATTTTGATTTGAGGAACAAGAGCAAACTGAAAGCAACATTGAGTATCATGCATAACTAAGCCCTCTGCTTCACATATCTGCAGTAACAACATTAGTCGATGGTGTGACACATATGAATGGGATGAAATGAGGCGGGACCCATCGGGAATAGGGAACAGCTTTCTCAGCAGGAAGCATGTCATGATGGTAACAGCTGGTCTAAAAAAGGCAGAAAGATTTCTCTTTAATCTGAGGTTTGAACAGCAAGTGGTGAGGGCTGTTTCACATGAAAATTGCAACAATAATTGTTGATGTTAATGGATTTTGCCCCCTCCCCCTGCCCTGCCTAAAAAAAAATGGCACATTTTTTGGATTCAATTCAACTGCCTGAATGTAAGAATTGCTACCTTAACCCCTTAAACTCTGCCTTTTCACTTTGGCTTTAACTTGAGTAGGCTCCAAGTCAGAAAAATGCTTTTTTTTTCATATTGTGGGACAATTTCACATAAAATGGGCTCCAAAATTACTGGCACCGCTGATAGGCAATGCACCAATAATGCTTTAAAAAATTCTACAAAGTATATTTATAAAGAAACTCTCAATAACAACATGAGAAATACTGTACAATATTAATGTTCTAATGCAACGAACCAAAATCATTTACTAATTTAATTAAAAATCAGTTTCCTCCAAATCAAGGTTCCACAATTAATGGTACCCTTAAAGATTATTGGAGATAACATCTACCAATATTAAACCAGGCATTAAATTCCACTTATTTAAGTTTTATCTGGGGGTTAAGGAACTATATTGAGCCATTACCTCACTTCCAGTTTCACTTGGGTGTAAAAATGAGGAAACACACATGCAATATCCCTTTGTCATCCAACACCATGAATAAAACAAAACAACTGTCAGTTTAAAAGAGGCAGAGGGTCACAGACCTTCATAAATCTGTTAATGGCTACAAGAAGATTCATAAACGATTGAATATGCCACTGACCACTGTCGAGGCAATTATTTAAAAATTCCAAAGATACAGAATGGTTGAAAACCTCAAGGGTAGAGGACACATCTGCATTTTGCCCCCCAGGATACTGAGGAGGATGGTGAGAGAAGCAACAAAATCCCCAAGAATCATTGTGAAGGAATTGCAGGCCTTGTTGGCATCTTGGGGTCACCAGATTTCAAAAAGCACCAACAGGGGTCACCTCCACAACCACAGGCTCTTTTGAAGGATTGTCAGAAGAAAGCAGTTTCTGACTAGATGACACAGAAGTAAGCGCTTGGAGTTTGCCAACTGTCATTTAAATTGTGACTGGAGGAAGGTGCTTTGGTCAGATGAGACCAAAATTGCAGGTTTCGATCAGAGACAGCACCAGCATGTTTGGCGTGGAAACAGAAATGTATACAAGGAGAAGCATCTCATACCCACTGTGAAATTTGACAATGGGTCAGTCATATTTTGGGGCTGTTTTAATTGAAGAGGACCAGGGGCGTTGGTTAACAATAATGACCAGCGGCATGCGGTCACATGTTCAGAGTGGCTTCAGTAACCTTAACTTTTACCGCTCAACTGTCCTCTTGCTGTTCTCATTCAAGTTCGCCTGATTAACAATCGAAGAATTTATTCACTGAACGACCAAGACCAATCCATTTTCTATAATAAGAAATGATAATGAAAAAATGAATGCCTATTGCCAACATTTATACAACTCCAATTCCGAAATAGTTGGGACAAAGTGTAAATCGTGAATAAAATCAAAACACAAAGACTTTCAAATCACACCAGCCAGCATTTTATTCACAATAGAACAGCGATAACATAGCAAATGTTGAAACTGAGAAATTTTACAATTTTATCCACAAAATGAGCTAATTTCAAATTTGATGGCTGCTAGAGGTCTCAAAAAAGTTGGGACAGTTTCCCATGGTGTAGCATCCCCTCTTCTTTTTAACACAGAGTGGAGGCATCTGGGCATTGAGGAGGGAAGTTTCTTGAGTTTAGCCATTGGAATTTGATGCCACTCTTGTTTAATACAGGCCTTCCAGCTGCTGGAGAGTTTTTGGTCTTAATTATGTGCCAAATGTTCTCAATCGGTGAAAGATCAGGACTGCTGGCAGGCCAGTTCAGCACACGGACTCTTCTACTACGAAGCCATGCTGTTGTAATAGCTGCAGTATGTGGTTTTGCATTGGCCTGCTGAAACACACAAGGCCTTCCCTGGAATACATGTCATCTGGAGGGGAGCATACGTTGCTCTAAAACCTTTATTTAACTTTCAGCATTCATGGTGCTTTTTAAAACATGCAAGTGTCCCACACCATATGCACTAATGCATCCCAATACCATCAGAGATGCTGGCTTTTGAACTGAACGCTGATAACAGAAGGGGTGGTCTTTCTCCTCTTTAGCCCGGAGGACACGACGCCCATGATTTCCAACAAGAATGTCAAATTTGGACTCGTCTGACCACAGGACACTTTGCTACAGTCCATTTTAAATGAGCCTTGGCCCACAGAACACAGCGGCGCTTCTGGATCCCACATAGCAGATGGGTCTGGCCTGGATCCGGCATTAAGATGGCACTGCTGGGCTACTGCTGGCATGGCAAGTGGTATGTTAACTGGATGTGGGCCAGGTCTGGCAATGATGGCACCGTTTATGTGATGGCATGCCACATGCGGGCCGATCGTGTCTACAGCTGGCCCTGTGCTGGCCCACACATGGGCCAGGTCTGGCAAAAACCAGATCTGGGCCACAAAAGGGCCGTCATTCTTTGCTGTATGTGGGCCAGAACTGGGCCAGAACAATTTTTCTATGTGGGATCATGCTCAACAATGGCTTCCCTCTTGCATGATAGAGTTTTAGGTGGCATCTGTGGATGGCACGGTGGACTGTGTTTACAGACAGTGGTTTCTTGAAGTATTCCTGGGCCCATTTAGTAATGTCAATGACAGAATCATGCCGGTGAGTGATGCAGTGGCGTCTGAGGGATCACGGGCATCCAGTAAAGGTCTTCGGCCTTGTCCCTTACACACAGAGATTTTTCCAGTTTCTCTGAATCTTTTGATGATGTTATGCACAGTCGATGATAAGACCTTCAAAGCCTTTGCAATTTGACCTTGAGGAACATTGTTTTTAAAGTATTCCACAATTTTTTTACGCAAGCCTTCACAGGTTGGAGAGCCTCTGGCCATCTTTACTTCTGAGAGACTCAGCCTCTCAAAGACATCCCTTTTATAGCCAATCATGTTACACACCTGATGCCAGTTAACTTAATTACTTACTAAATGTTCTTTCAGCTGATTCTCTTATATATGAATTGGTTTTTCAGCCCTTTTATGCCTGTGTCCCAACTTTTTTGAGACCTGTTGCAGCAAGAAAATTTGAAATAAGCTCATTTTGTGGATAAAAATGTAAAATGTCTCAGTTTCAACATTTGAAATGATATCTATGTTCTATTGTAAATAACATATTGGCTCATGTAATCTGAAAGTCATTGCATTTTGATTTTATTCACAATTTACACTTTGTCCCAACTATTTCGGAATTGGGGTTGTATAATTGATACAACATTGTTAGGATGGAAACATAAATGCAAAAAATCCGAAACTTTCGCTGACTTCACAGCATTATTTTCGCCATCACTCAGCTGTGCATCGTACCTAACAACGCCCTTTAGCTGTCACCGCATTCAGACTGTAGAACGGATTCTACTGGCTTATTGCTCAATGAGCCTTGCAAACTAATTTACGCAAATCTGTGCTGTTTCATGAGCTATAGAAATATAAAGACATATTAATATTTTACGTAGTCATTGATGTGGGGAAGAAAATGCCATATAATTTTGTGGTGCAATGTATAACAAGGCTTTCAAAAATAAATTTGACATTTGTCGGTTCCACCAATTAGTCTGAGCAACTGTTGCTAATTGAGAGAGATAAACTGCGAGAGGTTTAGGTCATTAACCAGTGAAAGGTAAGGTTATTGCTGGCCCTGTGTTTCTGCCGACGAACCGCCACTGATAATGACGTAATAAATTCCACCAAGTATCAGGATAGTTTGGCTGACAATCCGGTTGCCTCCACCAGATGGCTGGCACTTGGCCGTAGGTGGACTTTCCAACAAGACAATGACCCAAAGCATACCTCAAGATCCACACAGAAATGGTTCTGTGACAACCAAATTGACATTCTCCAATGGCCATCTCAGTCGCCAGACCTCATTCCAAATGAAAACCTGTGGGCTGAGTTGAACAGAGCAGTTAATAAACGCAAACCCAAGAATGTGAAGGATCTTGAAGGGATCTGCTGAGGTAAATGGTCCAGAATACCCCCAAATGTGTGCCTTAACCTTTTCAAAAATAATTGAGAAAAGACTCCATGCTGTTATGCTTGCCAGAGGCGGTCGCACTAAGTACTAAATGAAGGGTGCCGATTATTATGAAACCTTGATTTTGTTGAATTATTTTGTATTAAATGATTGTTATGATTTTAATTGTTTCTATCAAAACATTAATAAAGTAATTTCACACGTTGGCGTATTTTGTTTCTCTACAATGATATTGTTTATATATTTTTTGTGTTGTTTGTGCATTGCCAGTCCGGGGTGCCAGTAATTTTGGAGCCCAGTGTACTTATTCTGTATCTGCTGGATGCAATGCTTCACTGAAGCTACATCACACTTTTATTGAGAGAAATATTCAAACCCAGGATGCCATGTTTTTAATGGCCACAGCATTACATCAAATAGAAAATATCAAGATCTTGCTCATCATTTTATACAGATTTTCCTGTAATTCGGCAGGACATATTTGGGATCGTTGGAAACCTTGGGATCTTCACTAGAATTTAACATAGTTCCACAGGTTCAAATATAGCAGCTGCATTGGACAGACCCATATATGGGTTGATTGGTTTTATGGGGTTTAGTCTTAGTGAGGTCTTATTGGTCTCAATGGAATCTCTCTGGGTCCAGTTAGTCTTCTTCGGGCCTGGTTCTTTTGAACAGTAGTTCTGGTGCAGGGATATATTTGTAATATTGTTTGAGTGTCGCTAATGCCCCCCGTCACACTTATTCAAAATCAGCAGGAATCAAACGGAACCAGCCAGAATGAAGAATTTGCGCAACATTCAGGTGGGAGTTTCAAATTGACCAAAATTCTTACAGCTTTGAAAGAATGCCGTTCAAATACTCTGAATGCACTTCGAACCCGCCTCAAGTGATTCTTGCACATTCTGGGTGTATTAGCTCTCGAATGCAGCTTGAATGTAGTTGGAACACAGTAGGAATATTTAGAATGCTCTTAGAATGCAGTCAGAATATTCAGAATACACTTCAAATGCTGTACGAGTGTGGTTCAATTGCTGCCTGAACACCACCCGAAGTCTGGTTGGAAGGTGCCTCGAATGCTGTACGAATTCATCTCGAATGCAGTAAGAACGCTCCTGGATTGGCTGCCGAATATGGTTGGAACGTCCAAGAATTCAAACAGAATGCAGCTCGAATACTCAGAAGGTACTTAGAATGTAACACGAGTGTCCCATGTGTGTTGATTGAGTAATTGCTGACTACAGCAGGGGAACGTAAATATGCCATTTAAAAACTGACGCCCGAATGCGTGAGAGTTAACAGGTATATCGTTATTAATGAAAACTGGCCACACCTGATAATGTTGAGAGTTTTCAGAGTTTCTGTAATGGTAATTTAAATGAACGATTGAAAACAGGTCATGACCAATCATTATTTTTAAGGGATTATTTTTAAGGTGAATTGTTTTAATATCAAAATACACTTAACAAAAATATAAACGCCCCATGTAAATTATTTATGTAGCATGAAATGTGTTATCTCAAATGAGCTGATAATGTCTTAATTGTGCAAAATCGTTATTTGTCTTGATTTTTTTTACAACATTTGTGTTCATCTCTGTCAGAAAGTACTTGCTCAGTGATGCATTGATTCCACCCACAACACAGGTGTGGCATGTGCAGACGCTGCTCAAACAGCATGTACAGAACTCAGACACTCCCTAAAACTGGGGACAATAAAAGGCCACCCCAAAATGTCAAATTTCATCAAAAGTAACCATGCCACAAATGTCGCAAATCATGCGGGAACGCGCCATAGGAATGGTGGATGCAGGAATCTGTTGATTTAATGGACTATCTGTGAAAGACAAAAAGAGCCTAAGCGATATAGTGCAAGTATGCCCAAAAATCACTGGTTCCCAGTTAAACAATCTCTGTTCCCTCTGGAAAAAACGGGTAGTCCAGAAAGCAAACAAAATACTGTGCCAACCTAGTCATGTACTTTGTAATGAATTTGTTATCACGCAGTCAGGTTGGCGGTACATTGTGCCGATACGGAAAATCAACCGGTATGCCAACTCATTCATTCCCTCTGCTTTAAGACTGTTAAATGAACATCATAAGACAGGTAAATGAATGTATAACCACAGTAATATTGGTTCCTCCATGCCTCTGTCTGTTTGTCATTGCCAAAGGGAAAGTTGTGTGTGTGTGTGTGCATGATGATTGGTGAAGTATGATGACTGCTGTAATAATTTATTTGTCTATTTATTACTTTTTAGGTACTTTTTTATTTTTAATGGATGAGTTGGCTGTAAAACTGAATTGCCCCTAGGGGACTAATAAAGCAATCTGAATCTGAATCGGAATGTCCACCAGAGCGGTTGCTGCACAGATGAATGTACACTATCGGACAACTGGGTGTTTAAGAGTGTGTTTTAGACAGACTAGCAGTAAAGCAAATCGGCCTCACCCTCGTCGTCCACGTGTGACCACACGAGCACAAGATCGTCACATCTGGCTTCTCCACTTGTGTGATCGCCTCAGACCTGCAACACGCACAGCAGATGAAACAGTTGGTCTGCACAACAGACATATCACACCTCAAACTGTCCAGAACCGCCTGGGAGAAGCGAACCTACACGCTCATCGTCCTCATCGTGATCCCAACCGTGTCTACGAGTATCCCTGATAGCCATACGCCACTATCTTGCTTTAATGCACAGTAATCTGTTGCATATTGAACAACAAAATGAATTGTGTATGACTTAATATATTGTGAAACCCTTAATGCTAATTAAAGTTTAAAAGTGTCAAATGGGGCGTTTATATTTTTATTAAGTGTAGATACGGCAGCAATCGAGATGCATTCGAGGTGCATTCTGGCTCATTGGAGGCGCATTCTGGCGGGATTTGACGTGGCTTGTCGCTTTCGATTCTCCCTCGAATGCAATCGGAATTATTTGAATGCTGTTGGAATGCCGTAAGAATATTTATAATGCAGTCAGAGCGCAGTTAGAATACACTTCGAATGCCGTTCGATATTTCTCCACTTCGAATGCACCTGGAAAGTTTTGAGCATGAGCAAAATATTTGGGCAGGCCACAAGAATGGGCCTGAATATTTGGAATGCACTCAGAATGCAGTCAGAATTTTTAGAACGCACTTTGAATATCCAGGAATATTCAAAGAATTTTCTTTCCGACGGCATTCCGGCTCTTTCCACCGCTAGTGTGAATAGGGTTTTAAGGATTGCGAAGCGCAAAAGCCTGGGTGAATAATTGACGTGATGCACAGCAGTTGGTTAATGATGCAAGTTAAATGGGTTCTTTCCATTTCAGGCAAGACAGCAGTAAGAAAAGAGGCAAGGGAATTCAAATTCTCTTAAACAGGCGGCCTTTTTCCACCCCTCTCCCATTTTTCTTGACAACATAAGAAAACGTCACACGGGTCAAAGGAAAGTTTCAGGGAGATTTTAAAGGTACCTGGGGACATGTTTGAGAAAGTTTGGTTGTCCTTTCCTTCATCAGCTCAACTGTGACGATGGCCTTCCCAGTTTATGAGAAAACTCCAAGACACAAATCATGTATCCAGTCATTACTGCTACAAAGCTGAAAGGAACGGGCATAGACTCCAAATGCAGTTCAGCATCGGCAGGGCGTTTATTGGGATTCACAAAGCTCATGGTCAAGACAGAAATGGATCAATAGCCAGGCAAACAGATATGCAGGATGGGCAGAATCGAAGTCAGGGGACAAGCAAAAAGATCCAGTAACCAGAATAATCAATCCGCACAAAGACAGTAACAAAGAGGGTTGAAACTAAGGGAATGGAAGGGGAAGGAAAAAGGGAGTTGGATGGGACAAGGGAGAACACAGGAGAAACTAAACAGATGGATACAAAATGGGAATTAGGGAGAACGAAGTACTAATCACTCAAATAGCAATCTCACAACATAATACAAACAATCAAATACAAAACTTACGGAGAATCACAAGAAACGCTTTCAACAATCGAAACGAGCAAGCAGAAACGAGACTGACCAAGAACGAGCTGTGGTAGAAACGAGTCGACAAGAAACTACGGGAAAGTGGGTCTTTTAAACACAAACAAATTAAGTGGAGGCCCAGCTAAACTCAGAACAGGTGAGAGGAGAGGCGGATCTAGAAAAGCAAGGACGGTGATAGGAGAGAGAGAGAGGAAGTAGGTGGGATCCTAATTTTGAACCAACTAATCACCCATGCCTAACTGAACTGCTCTAAGTGTGGATAGTCCAATCAGAACAGCAAGAGAGAAGGAAGAGGAATTACCAAACCGAAATTACAGGGAAGAGAGTGTGATGAAAAAGACAAGATGCCATGAGACAGAAACGGGAGGAAAACACTGAAGACCAGAGACAGAGCAATCATCCAGAAACACACATGCTCTAATGAATAAATATAATAAATAAAATAAATAATAGCAATACTAAAAACTAGAAACTAAAAACAAGCATACAAATCACTGATTTCTAACAGAACAGCCCCCCCCCCCTCTATGACCGCCACCTGGCGGTCTAAGTTGCTTGAAAGTCCTTTTGTGAAAGTCCTTTATGAGCGATTTGTCGAGATGTGACGAGCAGGAACCCATGAGCGTTCCTCCGGCCGTATCCTTCCCAGTCCACCAAGTACTGTAGGCCCCTTCCTCGCCGATAACGTCCAGCAACTTGTGCACTGTGTATGTTTCTCCTCCATCGATGAGCCTTGGGGGAGGAGGATTGGTCGGGGCAGGGGTGTGGACGGAAAACAGTACAGGTTTAATGCACGACACATGAAAGACTGGGTGGATACGGCTCATAGAGGCTGGTAGCTTGAGTTTAACAGAGACAGGGTTAATAATTTTCTCAATCACAAAAGGACCAATGAAACGGGGGGGCTAGCTTGCGACTTTCAGTCCTCAGTGCAATGTCCTTGGAAGAAAGCCAAACTTTTTGTCCTACTTGATATTGGCGGGACCGGCGGCGACGACGGTTGGCCTGGCGACTCATCTAAATCAGCAGCTTTCAGGAGAGCGGAACGAAGTTTCCTCCCACGCCCCGGCACCTCTGTAGAAATTCCTGGATGTTGGGAACATCAACTTGACCTCCTGTGGGGAACAGAGGTGGTTGGTAACGAGACAAGCTTGGAAGGGGGACACACCTGAGGCAGCCGTGGGAAGGCTGTTGATGGAATATTCGACCCAGGGTAGTTGTTCGCTCCAGTCCCCTGATCTCAGGAAGTGAGGCACCGAAGGACACTCTCCATCTGCTGATTGGCCCTCTCTGTCTGCCCATTGCTCTGCGGGTGAAATCCAGAAGTTAGACTGACCGTTATCCCCAGGGCTTGAGAAAAGGCTTTCCAGACTTGTGAGATGAATTGAGGGCCACGGTCGGAAACAATGTCAGAAGGATGCCGTGGTATTCTGATTACGTGTTGGACGAGTAAGTCAGCTGTTTCTCTGGCAGAGGGAAGCTTGGGAAGCGGGGACGAGATGTACTGCCTTGGAGAAGCGATCAACAATGGTCAGGATGACGGTGTTACCTCTGGAGGGCGGAAGGCCGGTGACAAAATCCAACGCGATATTGGCCCATGGTCTGGAAGGTACCGAAGCGGTTGCAGGAGACCAGCTGGTGCAGTGTGGGTGGCCTTGTTCTGGGCAGACCGAGCAAGCAGTCGTAAAGTTCTTCACATCTCTCCGGACCGTTGGCCACCAAAACCTGCGAGTTAGCATGGCCAAGGTCCGTTAGCACCAGGATGGCAGGCGAGACGGGAAGAATGGGCCCACTGGAGAATTCGGCTCGGAGGCAGTCTGGAACAAAGAGGCAGTCCTTGGGACAGTTAGTAGGTGGCCCCCAGAAGGTTGTGACCTTCTGACTCGATCCTCAATTCCCAAGCTAATACTCCCACCACAACACGACTGGGTAAGATGGTCTGAGGCTCCTTGGGGGGGCGTCTGGTGAAAATTTACGTGACAGGGCATCAGGTATCTTGTTCTGGGAGCCTGGGCGATAAGCTAAGGTGAAGTTAAATCTGTCGAAGAACAGTGACCAACGAGATTGGCGGGAATTTAACCTCTTAACGGAGGTACTCCAGATTCTTGTGGTCGGTCCAGACCTGGAATGGAACCTTAGCCCCCTCTAACCAGCAATGACGCCACTCCTCTAGTGCCATCTTCACCGCCAGTAACTCCCGATTTCGATGTCGTAATTACGCTCGGCTGGGCTAAGTCTGCGGGAGAAGAAGGCGCAAGGGTGTACCTTGTTATCCTTGCCATTACGCGCTGCGACAGGACAGCCCCCCACGCCCGGTGTTAGAGGCGTCTACCTCAACGATGAACTGCTTCTCAGGATCTGGCTGTTGGAGAACAGGAGCAGTGGTAAACCTTTGCTTTAGTTCTAGAAAAGCCTTCTCCCCGAGGGGTCCACACAAAATGAACTTTGGGGGAAGTCAGAGAGGTCAGTGGAGCAGCAACGGTACTGTAATTGCGAATGAATCGACGGTAAAAGTTGGCAAACCCTAGGAAGCACTGTAGTTCCTTGCGTGTAGTAGGGGTAGCCCAGTCCTTACCGCCTTCACCTTCTCCTGGTCCATTAGGATGCCTCCTGGAGTGACCACAAATCCGAGGAAAGGGACTGTGTCCAAGTGGAATGCACACTTCTCTGCCTTGGCGTAGAGTTGGTTCTCCAGGAGGCGCTGCAGGACTGCACGAACATGACGAATGTGTTCTTCCTTGGAACGAGAGAATATTAATATATCATCAAGGTATACAAAAACAAATTGATTAATCATGTCATGCATTAACCAGGTTCTGGAAGACAGCGGGGCGTTAGCTAGCCCAAAACGGCATGACCAGGTAAGTGCCCCTAGCGGTGTTGAAAGCTGTCTTCCATTCATCCCCTTCCTTAATCCTGACGAGGTGGTAAGCGTTATGTGGGTCAAGTTTGGTGAAGATAGTAGCCCCTTGCAACAGCTCAAAAGCAGAATTCATTAGAGGAAGGGGATATCGGTTCTTAATAGTGATGTTATTGAGTCCCCTGTAGTCAATACATGGCCTGAGAGATCCGTCCTTCTTGCTAACGAAGAAGAAGCCAGCGCCAGCAGGAGAGGAAGAGGGACGGATGATGCCAGCAGCCAGTGACTCCTCCACATATTTCTCCATGGCCTCTTGCTCTGGACGAGACAGAGAATAGAGTTCCCCCCTTAGGGGGCGCTGTGCCAGGTTGGAGATCAATGGCGCAGTCGTAGGGTCTGTGAGGGGGGCAGAGACAGGGCACGAGACTTTGAGAAGACTTGCCAGATCATGGTACTCACTGGGGACCTTGGACAAATCCGGAGTGACTGGAGGCTCACTGGATCCTCCCTCGTCCTGCTTGGCGGGGATTTGGCGGAGGCAGGAACGCAGGCAATGAGTACTCCACTCAGCCACCTGTCCAGTCCTCCAGTTGATGGTGGGGTTGTGTTGTTTCAACCAAGGGAGGCCCAGGACGATGGGAGCAGAGGAGGAGGTGATGACATGGAGCCGGATCAGCTCCTGATGGTTGCCGGAGACAATGAGCGTGAGTGGGGGCGTAACCTGGGTCACCTGACCTAGCGGTTGCCCACAAAGACCAAAGGTAGCTTCTGGGGCTGGAGCTGGAGCTGGTTGCACAGGTTGGCGTCGATTAGGTTGATGTCTGATCCTGAATCAAACAAAACATCAGTAGTCAACGATTTCGAAAAGTAGAGTGACAGGAACCAGCTTGCGTGGGTCATTGTTATCTTGAACCAGCTGTCCGATCCTCCCACTCACCCCCTCCTTTTTTGAGTAGGGGACAGCAGACGATGACCCGCCAGCCCACAGTACAGACACGCCCCGTCGCGGCGCAGTCTCCTAGCTCGCTCTTGTGGCGATAACCGCAACGGTCGACCTGCATGGGTTTCCCGACCCCGGGGCTCGCCGGTCTCCTGGATAGGAGAGTCGCCCGGGGGAGATGAAGTTGCCACGCTGGTCTGACCGTCGGGACTCTGAATGGCTCTGGCGCTCCCTCTTACGCTGCTGGATCCGAGAGTCAATCTGGATGGCCACTCTGATGAGCCCCTGCAGATCAGATTCGCGGGACGCCAACTCATCCTTGATGTTCTCTGCCAACCCCGGTAGAACACATCAAACTGGGCGTCTTCGCTCCAGTGTGTAGAGGTGCCAATGAACGGAATTGGATGGCGAATCAGAGACACTGCAGCCGGCTTGCCGTAAACTCAGTAGTGCACTTCCTGCCTCTCGCCCCTGGTAGGACCGGTCAAACACCTCCCTCATCTCCCATGAAATCTTCAATGGTGCGGGTGCAGGGGTGGCCAGCGCCCCACATTGAGGTTCCCCAGTCCCTTGCTCTGCCGGTCAAAAAAAGTGTGATGACGAGGGCCACTCTGGAACGTGAGGTAGGAAAGGTTAGGGGCTGTAACTCGAATAAGATCGAGCACTGGGACAGGAATGCTTTGCAGGTGGTGGGGTCTCCGTCATACTCCGTGGGGAGTAAGGCGTGGCTCCCGAATGGGAGCTGCCTCTGCCGGTGCGACTGCAGGACTGGGAAAGGTGGGACCCCGAGTGAGATGCTGAAGAGTAGCTCTCATCTCCTGCAAGTCGCGACGCTGCTGCTGAATGACGACCTCTTGTTGTTGAAAAAGTCGCTGAAGTTCAGCAGTATCCGCTGGAGTCTGTACTGGTCGACCTGTACTGAAAGGAATGGGCATAGACTCCAAATGCAGTTCAGCATCGGCAGGGCGTTTATTGGGATTCACAAAGCTCATGGTCAAGACAGAAATGGATCAATAGCCAGGCAAACAGAGATATGCAGGATGGGCAGAATCGAAGTCAAAAAAAAAAAAAAAAGATCCAGTAACCAGAATAATCAATCCGCACAAAGACAGTAACAAAGAGGGTTGAAACTAAGGGAATGGAAGGGGAAGGAAAAAGGGAGTTGGATGGGACAAGGGCGAACACAGGAGAAACTAAACAGATGGATACAAAATGGGAATTAGGGAGAACGAAGTACTAATCACTCAAATAGCAATCTCACCATAATACAAACAATCAAATACAAAACTTACGGGAGAATTGAGCTTTCAACAATCGAAAACGAGCAGAATAGCGCAGAAAGAGACTGACCAAGAACGAGCTGTGGTAGAAACGAGTCGACAAGAAACTACGGGAAAGTGGGTCTTTTAAACACAAACAAATTAAGTGGAGGCCCAGCTAAACTCAGAACAGGTGAGAGGAGAGGCGGATCTAGAAAAGCAAGGACGGTGATAGGAGAGAGAGAGAGGAAGTAGGTGGGATCCTAATTTTGAACTAACTAATCACCCATGCCTAACTGAACTGCTCTAAGTGTGGATAGTCCAATCAGAACAGCAAGAGAGAAGGAAGAGGAATTACCAAACCGAAATTACAGGGAAGAGAGTGTGATGAAAAAAGACAAGATGCCATGAGACAGAAACGGAGGAAAACACTGAAGACCAGAGACAGAGCAATCATCCAGAAACACACATGCTCTAATGAATAAATATAATAAATAAAATAAATAATAGCAATACTAAAAACTAGAAACTAAAAACAAGCATACAAATCACTGATTTCTAACAAAAGCATTGTGGTCCATATTTAATTTTTCCTTTCTTCCTATGTTGGTCCTGAGTTTCCTTGCTGGAAGGGAGCAATGAAGGAGTTAATTGCCTCCTTTAATTCATTAAATGCACAGGTCTGATACACCTTGTAATGGCTACCACAGTGATGCACCATAGTGAACCAAACCTGAGCCTCATCAACCCTAACTGCCAGATAAAGGAAGCATGGAAAGACAGCAGTCCTCTGCCCTTGAACACTATATAATGATGATCCCCAGGCTAAACAACAGTAGATCTTCAGAAATGAAGTTTGTAACCTCTATGTTTAGATTTTAAAAAGCGGGACAAGTTTAGTGTCTGAGATGCAGGGCTTCCTATGAGGTGATGATCTCTCTATTCCTGTTAAGCTTTGGAAACTGGGAAGCCTCAGCTGAATCTGCCATACTCAGTTTCTTAGAGCTGACAAACCAATTGAATTTTTATTTGTTTATTTTTTTAAAATCCAGGGTGCATCAGTGCTTGAGAACTCTTGTTGCATTCAGTCACCTGCACTGATTGAAGATGTTCATTCAGAGAAATTCTATGCACTTATTTGTGATCTTAAACCACACATTAAAGGGTTAATGCAGCAGGCGATGTTGACTCAGAAGCAGAAACCAAGGTATTCCAAAGGTGGCAGATGTGGTCCAGTCCCCCTGTCTCAGTTTCCCTTTATTCCCCTCATCCTAATAATTCCTGCTATAATTTTTCATGCATTAATCCCTGCTACTCTTCCTTTCCAAGTAGAACTCCAACTTGGTAAAAGTTGGGAGGTTATGGAAAATGCATACGTAAGCAGTGATTTTTAAATGTACTTTGACTTGTATTTCATTGCAGACAGTAAGAAGACACAATATTTAAGGTTTTATCTGGTAAACTTCCTTTTATTTGCAAAATTCCTGCCATTCAGCCTACTGGGGTCATTCAGGCCTGGTAAGCATTCCAGAACAGTTGGGACCGAGGCAAATGAGGTAAAAAAATAAATAAATAAAAAATTTGACTAATGAGGTTATTTGAAATTTCTTATGTCAGCAGGTGATAGTAATCATGATTTGTCACAAAAGCAGCATCCAGGAAAGGCCTGGTCCTTCAGGATCAAAAATGGGCTGAGGATTACCAATTTGCCCACAAATGAGTGAGAAAATCATTGATAGGTTTAAAAGCAGTGTTTCTCAAAGAAGGATAGAGAGAGATATTTCACTTGCTATGGTGCATAACATTATTAATACAAGAGTCAAGTACTCTTGAGGAATTTCTGTGCGTAAAGGTCAAGGGCGCCAGCCTAAACTGAGTATTTGTGATCTCCGGTAACTCATACAGAGCTGCATCAAGGACTGTCACATTTTTACTTTGACAAACCTTTGTGAACTACTGCAATATGCTGGTACATCCACAATTGCCATTTAAAGTGCACTTTGCAAAAAGGAAGACTTATGTAAAGTTCAGAAACGCCACCCATAGGCCATTCTCTCTTATGTCATAGGGTTTTCTTTGTGCCCTTGGCAAGGGTGACTTGCACTTCTGTGAAGGCATCGGCAATGCTGAAAAGTACACTGGGATTTTGAAACAATATATGCTGCCTGCACAACAACAGCTTTTCCTGAAAAATCCATTCATTTTTCAACAAAATTATGCAAAAAATGCTTACTGTACGCATTACAAAGTCATGTCTGTGTAAGAGGGGTGTGTGGGTGCGGGACTGGCCCAAGTGTAGTCCCAACTTGTCTCCAATAGAGGACGAGTGGTGCATTCCGAATTGTAAAATGCAACAACTTAGACCCTGCACTGTTTCACTCCTTAAGCTTTGTTTGCTGGATGAATGGAATAAAATTATCCCTGAAACACTAAATCGCACAGTATTCTCTGTCCTCAAATATTGATCAAGTTTTGCGTAAAGGAATGGGAACATTTTAAAGTGGCAAATACTTCACTGTCCCAATTTTTTAATATGATGCAAGAATTAAAATTTACAGTAAATGCTTTAAAGAATCAATGAAATTCGTGCGGTGAAACATCAAATAATACACTGTTGTACTGTTTTCAAAAGATACTGCTCAAGAATAATTTGCAAACCATTACTTTCAGTTTTAATTTCAATTTAACATGCCTTCACCACCTTTTCTGATTTCGGCTTGTAAAACCGATCAAAAACATCTTTCTGCCTTATGCGGGGGCTGCGCATCAGCAAATGCAAATGAGGGCAAGGCTAAAACCAGCCGTTTTTTCCTTCAAATATCTTTGCAGATGTGTGGTATGGCACATTATTATCAGCTCCTTGAAAGAAATGCTGAAACAGCAGAGATCCTCACCAGGGATATTTAAACCCAGCCCTTAGGGCCAGAAGCACTGCTGTTATTTTCTACCTGATGGTTAACTGATCTATTGAATGCCGTTGTGACCAGAGATTTAATGCACCTGGTATGCCTGGTTTAAATGACAGCCCAACTTAAATAGAATAAAAGCAGTATCTGTGTCCTCAAAGAGCCAGATTTTAGTAACCTTTAGCTGTACCCTTGTAGTGCCTACAGCAGTGAAAGTACAATGAGAACATCAAGATTAATGTGAAAAAGAAGTCATGTCTCCATCCTCTATCAGCTCTCAACGTCCACAGAACATGGATCCACCTGAGTCAGGTTTGGGAGGGCTATGAAAACTGATTATTACATTACATTACATTCCTCAAAGTATGCTACAGTGGAAGTCTTAATGTTTTTGTTTATCGTGCTCACAGCTACGGAGTTTAAAGATAATGTGCCTCGACGCTTCAGACCCCTATTTTGACACTGCAGCCCCAAATTGTGCAAACTGGTGTAGCACAGCGCATGTGGGTTTTGTAATTTTGTCACGGACATGAGTGCACAGACAGACGCAACAACAAAAATGCCCCTTCGAATATGTTTTCCGAGGGGGTTGCAACATATCCCACAGATTCTGAGACAATCCAGTATTCGAAATAAAGATGGTGGAGAGCATATAATTGCCCAAATTAACCTAGAAAAAGGTCCTCGCTTCTTGAAAAACTGTGCGAAGTCAAACCAAGTTCAGATTACAGTAGGTGGGTCACCTAACTTGTTGCACATTCTGAAAAAACTTAATAAAAGTTTATCTTGCTTGCCCAAGATAACTTTGGGGAAACTCTTCGTTCCTAGCTCCTTGAAGGAACATTAAAGAGATTGGAATGTCCTTAAAGCTGACTTAATGTGGTTGATTTCTGAGTCGGGACATGGAACAAGGCAACAAGGAAGGGTGAACTAAGAGATTTAAACGAGCCCAGGGTCATACCGCTGAGGTTTTTTCTTGGCCAGTGAGACTGAACAGGTCTCAGCCAAAGTGATGGAAGATAAAGAAAGTGTGAAAGAGATTATCCTGGTGTCTCAGGGATTGATGAGGAGATCACACCGACACTAATTAACGGTATCGTCTGCTGTGTGGCTCAAGTTGACTGATGAGAAATCGAACTTTAGTGTATGCAGGGGCATCTGCGGTCATGAGCCGACGCTTGCAGCTTGCCAAGTGCAGTGAGAAGGGCCTCATCTCATGGACCGTCAGGATTGAATTCCGTCTAATCACCGCTGTGATTTCCTCTGGACTCCCGGCAGTGAAATTAAGCAGATTTATGTTCATTATGCATCTTATTTTTGCAAGTTCAGGACACAGTTTTATAGTGGTTAAATTCCACTTTTAAGTACAACCCCAATTCCGAAATAGTTGGGACAAACTGTAAATTGTGAGTAAAATCAAAACGCAATGACTTTCAAACCACACCAGCCAGTATTTTATTCACAATAAAACAGAGATAACATAGCAAATGTTGAAACTGAAAAATGTTACAATTTTATCCACAAAATGAGCTCGTTTCAAATTTGATGGCTGCTACATGTCTCAAAAAAGTTGGGACAGGGGCCTGTTTACCATGGTGTAGCATCCCCTCTTCTTTTTAACACAACGTGGAGGCTTCTGGGCATTGAGGAGACAAGTTTCTTGAGTATAGCCATTGGCTGTCATGGTTCTGGATGTTTGTGCGTGTGTTTTGGACTTTTCTTTGTGGCTCTTGTCCCGGGACAATATCGTTTCCTGGGCTATCGAATTCTTTTCCCAGCTGGCTGATTGAGCTGGGGCGGCGCTTACCCAGAATCTATATAAGCAGGAAGTCCGGCATGCCTCCTTCGCTTGAGTGTCTGTGTTTAGCTACGCACTATAGCTGAAGAAATCTTTCGTCAGGTTTTGAAAGACTTTCTATTCCTTAATTTTTGGAGTTTCTTCTCCCTTTTTCTTTCTCGCGTTGCCTCCGGTGTTCGGACTATTAGACGTCCTTTGGAGGCGCGAGTTCTTGCGTTTGGTCTGTGTTGTTCTCCGTGTTTGTACTGTTTACTCGCTGCTCACATTCTCTCTTTTCGCTACTCCTGGCCTCCTACACTACTGGCCATTACAGAACACTCTAGCCAGACATGGAGTCGCCAGCAGCGGATACGCCAGAGAGCATTGTCGCTGACCAGCAGTCTGTCCTTACTGCGTATGGCCAGGGTCTTTCTAGCTTAGACAGTCGGCAGGTGGAGCTGACCGAGAGAATTCGCCGTCAGGAGCAGGCTATGTAGGCACAGGAAAGTCTTCTAATAAATCTCTCCGAGTGTATTAGAGCATTGTCTACTCAGGTTACACTAAATGTTTCACAAGCACAATCAGTACACCTTCCACAAGAGCCTACACTCAAGTTACCCCCAAGATATGGAGGTGAGGCAGGAAAATGTAAAGATTTCACTGCTCAATGTGAAATATTTTTTAAAGCGCAACCCTCACGGTTCTCGAATGAAGAATCACAGGTTTTGTTTATTTTATCACTGTTGACCGGCACAGCCCTCACTTGGGTGGGGCCGCTCATTCGAGCTAAATCGCTGGTAGTAAATTCAGTGGAAACGCTCGTGAGAGATATGATTAATGTTTTCGATCAGGATGTATATGGTCAGGACGCAGCTACGCGTCTAATGAATCTGAAGCAGGGTTCTAATACCGTTGCTGATTTCTCCATCTCGTTTTGCTCCTTAGCCACAGAGACAGGGTGGCCAGAAGCACCTCTTATGACAGTGTTTGTCCACGCTTTGGCTGAAGAGGTGAAGGACGCTCTGGCTACATTAGAGCCTTGTGTTTCTTTGGATTCGTTGGTTCGTACTGCGGTGCGAGTTGATAATCGCATCCGCGAATGAAACAAGGAGAAACGTACTGCATTGGCTCTTGATAGCAACGAGGTTAATGTTCTGTGGAACAGGAAATCAGCCACAACTCCGCCCATTGAAATTTCCAATTCTAGTGAGCCCATGCAGGTTGATGGCTCATATTAGAGCCGGGCTCGTAAGCCTGTTCACAGACAAATAATCTGTCATCATTGTAGTGAACCGGGACATATCCGTCCAAGTTGCCCCGAGCTTAAAGGGAGACGGGAAGGCCCTCTAGCGGTAGGGGGGCGCTAGAGGGACAGACCCAATCTCCCATTTGTACTCTTATTTCAGTAAAGTTGACTATGGGGAAAAAGAAAATATGGGTTAAAGCCTTTTTGGATTCGGGGGCTGTTGATTGTTTTATGGATGCGGAGTGGGCTAGAAAACATTCCATTCCCATCCGCTCTCTCTCACATTCGCACTCGATCAAAGCCTTGGATGGTCGACCATTGGGAGATGGGCTTATAACCGAGGTCTCTGATTTTTTGACTATGTTTATCCCTTTTGGTGGTGATTCAGAGAAAATTTGTTTTTTCTTAATCGATTCCCCAGTTTGTCCTTTGGTTTTGGGTCATTCTTGGTTGCTCAAGCATAGGCCACAGATCTTTTGGGGCCGTCAAAGTGACCCAATCGTCCAGTGGGGCTCTGACTGTAGGTCTCACTGTAGTGAGATTCTGGCAAGTCGCCCAGAATTTCAACCCATGGGGGAGGTGTCGGGTTCTGAGCAAGATTGGTGCGTAGGAGCCGCGCTGAACCTTGGTGTACCTCCCAACGTGTCAGATGATTATGCTGATCTCGCGGAGGATTTTGGCAAACAACGGGCTTTGTCTTTGCCTCCGCATCGAGTTTATGATAGTGAGATCAAACTATTCCCTGACAAGTTGGCAGCGGTTAGGAATTGGCCTGCCCCTCAGAATGTTAAGGAGGTTAAACAATTTTTGGACTTTGCTAATTTTTATAGGAGGTTTATTCGCAATTTTAGTGCTGTGGCTGCCCCCATCATTGCGCTTTCTAAGAGAATTCCTCCTCGTTGTTTGCTGGGTCTCCAGCAGCGGAGGCTGCTTTTCAGGAGTTGAAGAAACGACTTAGTTCTGGACCTATTGTCATGTTGCCCGACCCCTCCCTCCCATTGGTGGTGGAGGTTGACGCTTCGGAGGTCGGGGTGGGTGCCATTTTGTCCCAGCGCCCCCTTCGGGACAATAAGTTGCACCAATGCGCCTACTTCTCCCAGTTGTTGTCACCGATTGAACGGAATTACAGCATTGGTGACCGGGAGTTGTTAGCTGTTAAATTGGCGTTAGAAGAGTGACGCCATTGGTTGGAGGGGGCTGAACATCCGTTTGTGGTTTGGATGAATTGCACAAATTCCCAGTGTGTCCAGCAGACTAGTAGGCGACGTGATTCCCGGCAGGCGCGGAGGGCATTGTTTTTCAATCGCTTTGACTTTGTGTTGGCTTATCGCCCCGGCTCCAAGAGCATCAAGCCTGGCACCTTTTCACGGATTTATGACCGTTCGGGCCGTGATCCCGTTTCTGGGCCGGTTGTTCCGGCGGCTCGGATTGTGGCTCCCATACAGGGAGATACTGAGTCTGTTGTGTGGGAGGCCTTGCGGCCCGACCCTGTTTCTGGTGGGGAGCCCTCTGGCTGTTTGTTTGTCCCCATGGCGGTGCATAAACGGAAGGCAGCCGCTGATAGGAGGCACCGTTTTGCACCGGCTTCTCAGGGTGGCCAGAGGGTTTGGTGTCCTGAGAAGCGGTGCTTGGTCCCTGCTCGAGGTTTTTTGGGAACGTCTGGGGCTGTCCCTTGGGGGGGTCCTGTCATGGTTCTGGATGTTTGTGCATGTGTTTTGGACTTTTCTTTGTGGCTCTCGTCCCAGGACGATATCGTTTCCTGGGCTATCAAATTCTTTACCCAGCCGGCTGATTGAGCTGGGGCGGCGCTTACCCAGAATCTATATAAGCAGGAAGTTCGGCACGCCTCCTTTGCTAGAGTGTCTGTGTTTAGCTATGCACTATAGCTGAAGAAATCTTTAGTCAGATTTTGAAAGACTTTCTATTCTCTAATTTTTGGAGTTTCTTCTCCCTTTTCTTTCTCGCGTTGCCTCCGGTGTTCGGACTATTAGACGTCCTTTGGAGGCGCGAGTTCTTGCGTTTGGTCTGTGTTGTTCTCTGTGTTTGTACTGTTTACTCGCTGCTCATGTTCTCTCTTTTTTTGCTCCTTGGCCTCCTACACTACCGGCCATTACATTGGCATTTGATCCCACTCTTGTTTAATACAGGCTCCCAGCTGCTGGAGAGTTTTGGGTCTCCTTTGACGGACCTTTCGTTTAATTATGCACCAAATGTTCTCAATTGGTGAAAGATCAGGACTGCAGGCAGGCCAGTTCAGCAAATGGACTCTTCTACTACAAAGCCATGCTGTTGTAATAGCTGCAGTATGTGGTTTTGCATTGTCCTGCTGAAATACACTGGCCTTCCTTGGAATAGATGTCACCTGGAGGGGAGCATATGTTGCTCTAAAACCTTTCTATACCTTTCAGCATTCATGGTGCTTTTTAAAACATGCAAGTGTCCCACACCATATGCACTGATGCATCCCCATACCATCAGAAATGCTGGCTTGTGAACTGAACGCTGATAACAGGAGGGGTGGTCTTTCTCCTCTTTAGCCCGGAGGACACGACGCCCATGATTTCCAACAAGAATATCAAATTTGGACTTGTCTGACCACAGGACACTTTGCCACTTTGCTACAGTCCATTGTAAATGAACCTTGGCCCACAGAACACGGCGGTGCTTCTGGATCATGCTCAACAATGGCCTCCTTTTTGCATGATAGAGTTTTAGGTGGCATCTGTGGATGGCATGGTGGACTGTGTTTACAGACAGTGGTTTTTTGCAGTATTCCTGGGCCCATTTAGTAATGTCATTGACAGAATCATGCCAGTGAGTGATGCAGTGGAGTCTGAGGGCCCGAAGCTCACGGGCATCCAGTAATGGTCTTGGGCCTTATCCCTTACGCCCAGAGATTTTTCCAGTTTCCCTGAATCGTTTGATGATGTTATGCACTGTCGATGATGAGACCTTCAAAGCCTTTGCAATTTAACGTTGAGGAACATTGTTTTTAAAGTATTCCACAATTTTTTTACGCAAGCCTTCACAGGTTGGAGAGCCTCTGGCCATCTTTACTTCTGAGAGACTCAGCCTCTCTAAGACATCCCTTTTATAGCCAATCATGTAACACACCTGATGCCAGTTAATGTAATTACTTGCTAAATGTTCTTTCAGCTGATTCTCTTATATATTAATTGCTTTATCAGCCCTTTTGTGCCTGTGTCCCAACTTTTTTTGAGACGTGTTGCAGCCAGAAAATTTGAAATAAGCTCCTTTTGTGGATATAAATGTAAAATGTCTCAGTTTTAACATTTGAAATGTTATCTATGCTCTATTGTAAATAACATATTGGCTCATGTGATCTGAAAGTCATTGCATTTTGATTTTATTCACAATTTACACTTCATCTCAACTATTTCGGAATTGGGGTTGTAAATGAGGCCAGTGACAAATGTGAGCACTAACATTTGGTTGAACTGAAATATTTTTTACTTGCAGTGCAATCTGGAAGTGAAATGAGACTCTCCTGAATTATCAATAAAATCAAACTAGATGCAAGTTTTATTTCTGTAGGTGCCGGTTTTAATTGAAGTTGATTCATCAGATGTTCAGCTGCTCAGTGGGTAGTGATGTTACCTCACACCAAGAGGGTCATCGGTTTGCATCTGGCCTGTGGTTTTTCTGCATTGAGTTTGTACATTTGTGACATGCTTTACTCCGAGTACTTCAGGTTCCTCTGACGGTCCAAAGGTATGTATGTCAGGCTAATTGGAAATTACATTGCTCATAAGTATGAGTGTGTTAGTGAATGGTGTTTGATTCCTCCATTAGTTTAGAGCAGTATGAAGGTTGACAAGATACACTGTAGCCTTAAAGTAAATGTATTGATTTGAAACTTTTTAAAAAATTGTCATATTCTGTATCATTCGAGAGGGCATGCAATACTCTTACTAACTATCAACTCTTTTCATCCAGAGATGATCGTGGAATAGAGTAACCACAGATGTAAAACGGGCTTTTCGAAACCCCCAGTATTGCCCTTGAACAGCACTGACAATCTGGCCAAGAGCGGTGACGTTACTTGTGGGATCAGTTGTGACACATGAGCTATCGTATGTATATGTTGCATTGCAAGCAAGATGTGGAAATCCACTAAAAATGTCAGAATTTTCGCTTGACTTGGACATAGAAGTTGAAGAGGATGATTCCAGTGCAAGTTCAGCAACTAGCGGCACTGCTGATGACAATGGAGAGGTAGGAAAAAATGGAAAATGAGGAATAAATTGGTAACGATACAGATGCAGTTGAATGCTAACAGCTACCGCAAGAGTACCAGCACGAACCGGAGCCTCGGGCATGGGTGAGTGAGTGGGAATGAAGTTCTGTGGTGCGTTCCCAAAAGCAAAATTGCCTTTGTACTAATGCCTCATTTCCACTACGTAGTACCTGCTCTACTCTACTCCACCTGCCTTGGTGCCGGATACTTTTCTGGGGGGTCGTTTTCCATTAGAGGATAGTACCAAAGACTCTGAAGAGCAAGACCCTTCACCGAGGAGTAATTTCTGGTATCAGTCACGTGGGTGCCCCGCCCCCTTACAGAGACTTGTGGCGGTCCTGAATGTATTCATTCCTATGGCCAAAGTGAACGTGAGCACAGATTATCACCGACTATTTCACTCCATTGTCACCAAAGTAAATATTGGACTTACTGTTCACAGGCCACATATCTTTTGAAAGTTCTGATGCTACAATGGCATTTTTAAGACCAACAGATCAGGAGGAAACAAACTTTGTTTGAGACCTGTGTCTCTCTCAGCAGCACTCACATAACATCCGGCAATGCAGATCTACAGTATGGACTACGGGAAACCATGAATAAAAATTTAACACTGAAATAATGCTTATGTTTCTATGCTCAGTAATACTATTATTGTCATTGAGGTTTTATCATTTTAAGAGGGGAAAAGGAATATAGCCTATTAGATTGCTATGATCTTGTACTGGTTTGATATCAGATATTAAAAGAGCGGCAAAATAAGGCGCAAACATTCATAAGTTTGAATGAACTAGCTGATGTTGTTTCATTTTGCAATGACCTTCAAGCTCGCTAATGGCAATTACAGTAATTCACGAATGCCCCAGCTAGCCAGCTAACTCATATTCTTAATGCTTAATATGGACATTAGCGGCGTAGAAAAAATGCCTGAAGAAGCAAAGCGAAATGAAATATAAACGCATTATGCAGATATAAGACAGATGCTTTTATATTCTATCATTTACTACGAGCAGAACATTCAAAATACTTCTGTGACCGCGTTCACTTGGAGACAGGAAGTGTGACCAGTTTCTCATACTGGGGATGAAAGATCTTCCACGAAACTGCTGGGACGCCATCCTCAACGCATCACACATAGGCACAGAGAGAAACAATGGGGGAAATCTACAGAGTGGTGTTCTTGATTCTCGGTACATGGCTGTTTTGCACAGCAAGGGGACAAATGTTGTCTCAGAAGAGGCTGGAGGCAGCAAGGCAAAACACCGCTGAAAAATACCAAAGAGTTAAAGAAATCCTCTGGGCCGCCACCAGAACTGAAAATTCAGGGGCAAAGATATATCCCTTTATGTCAACAATTAGTGCTCAATCGTTTTCCTTTATTAAATGTTTTCCAGTAATAGTAATAATCAAGTGGCAGTTGAAGAAATGGCTTCTCTCCTTCTGGCAATCTAACATCGACAAAACATTGGGCTACATTCAGTACAGAAAAAAATAATTTCATTATATACTCAGCGCCATTAAAAACGCACAGGTGAGGTATGTACTGTATTTGCGTCAAATTGAAGAATCAATTGATTTTTATTGCTTTTCCAGTGAGGCACGAGGGGAAATAAAGAAAAGCGTGTGGTATTGTAATCCTGACGCGCGCCACGTGCACGCGCCAAGCACTTCAGTAATAACAAACATTGAGCTGTTTGTGATGTGTACAGTGACACTTGACTTGTTCTTTTTGGTGTGGTCAATAGCCTACATAAAGCCAACAAAAAAAAAACGAAAAATGCTACTGTATCAAGAAAATGGAACGGCTTGTGATACAGGAAAGAGAAAAAGAGCCTTTGGTATGTTACGGGCAGATCTCAGCCGCCGAGAGGTGGCGCGTCATTTGCACTGTCACCGTTCAACAATCAGTCAGCTGTCTATCCGAGAATGGAACACAGGCACTGTCACTGACCGATCCCACTTAGGGCAGCCATGAGTGACGATGGCAGCTCAAGAGCGCCACATCTGGTTACAGCCTGTAGGTGACAGACTCCGGACAGCAACCAAAACTGTTCATGAGATGAGGGGTCCGAGACGATTGAGGGTGAGCGCAAGTACCGTTTGACGCTGTCTACGTGAGCAAACATAGGTGCACACGGCCCCTACAGAAAACCCATTTTTTGCCCATCAACAGGGGTAGGTACTCTTCACTTCTGACTGTGGGCACCTGCCTCTGTGTAATTTTTTGGCACTTTATTTCCCTATTTCTGTCTGAGAATAGAAAAAAGGGACTGTCACTGACCGACCACAGTAAGGGCAGCCATGCGTAAATGGGCAAAAACTGGGTTTAGGGAAATTTGTTTGATGAAGGTTTAAGTACCGAAACGTCACAATAAAACTTTTGCTATTTGCAAGTTAGGCAGTGTGCAGGACTCCTTTGTTTCCTTTGGAGTTTATGTTAAAAAGAAATTGTCCCGACTGTAAGCAGAAAAATGGGAAATAACCACTTCAAAAAGCAAAGAAGAGTTAATTTTAATAGCCCAACAGAAACCACTATCTCTATGAATGAAGCTCGGATCGAGCTAAAAACCCAGACACGTCAACATCAACTCTGTTGACTGCCTTTACGCAGTCTCAACTTAGCTTGTTGTCAGCAAGGAAGCGTAACATTCGGAATGGTGGAGGGCAATCACATGCGCCTTGACCGAACAGGCCAGCATGTTTTAGGCAGATCTTCCTTTTCCACTTACGAAGATAGAATATGCCATTTGCACAGCCCTTGACAGCACACCATATATTTGGCATCTAATTAAAGGAGAAAAGATAAGCTTTACTGCTATGAATTTGTATATGTACTGCCAGCATGGAGTTTAAAATAAAAGGAAAGAAAAACTATATTGCTATTATTATTATTATTATTATTATTATTATTATTATTATTATTGCTGATATTTTCCATTTTTTCTGCCTACTGTCATGACAAATTATTTTTAGCGAAGCCCCACTGTTTACATACACTAAAATTTTCATTCGCCATCTCGCTGTATGGTACGCAGCCCATAGTCCAGGGCTATTCAACTTTATCCTACGGGAGCCAGTGTGGGCGCAGGCTTTCATTCCAACCAAACACTTACACTGATACGAGTAATCAAGCTCTTTTGCAGAGACTCTTAGGGTTCATTAGTGGTGTTAAGTGTGTAAGTGTTTGGCTGGAATGAAAGCCTGCTCCCACTCCGGCCCCCGCAGTATAATGTTGAATAGCCCTGCCATAGTCGTATTACAAAATGAAAATGCATGCAGCCACTTCATTCATCTCGTACTTCAACCTTTTAAACTCCCTAAAACTTTATAAAACAAACACCACCAAATCATGTACTTTCCATGTAGTTGTTTCTCTGCCACTTCTGACAAAAGGGTGCAGATATCGCGTATAAATGGTAGGGATGAACGTTATGTAGGTGGTTGTCAATGGAAATCTATATGAGATACGGCGGAGTTTATACCCCCATCCAAAAATGCGTGACGTCACGCGCAATGGATAATGGGGATTGCAAGCTAACTCCGATGTCGTCTATTATAAAACTAAGATGAAGCGATCACTGCTCTATGGGACGATAATTGACAGAAATTGCACTTCAAGCTAACTCTTTTCTTGTTATCAGTCAGAAAAAGTCCGGATATCAGAAGCGACACTGAGTAATTATTATTTACCAAAATATTAACCAAAGCGCATTAGTTTACATGGGTTTCAGAGAGAGGTACGCCCGTCCTAAGATGGAGGCAAGATCAATGTACATTGGCCGATCTTGAATGAATAGCATAGTGCCTCTGGTTTATATTGCTCGTTGTGTGCATGTATCTGTTGAAATACTAAACAATCAACAATCAAAGTTATGCTAACGAGAAAAATATTATGGTTGGTTTGCTGGCTGTGTCTGATGACGATGAATCAGGTGGTCAGGTGGTGTCATGACCTGGTGGCGACCTTTTTTTTGCTTTTTGCGTATTGCAACATATTCAATAAACGGTGGAGCAACAAAAAGAAAAATGAAAAAAGAAGCTAACTGAGACAACAAACTGAGAAAAAAAAAATACCGGCTATATATAGATGGTTTACGAGTAAAGACGATGCTGGCCAAGAAGACGATGGAAAAGCCAAAGCATCCGCCAATGCCCCTGCCTTTTCTCCAACTAAGCACGTTTCCCTGACACCGGAGAGTGTCCTCGGAGGCGACTCGGTGGCGGGTAGGTCACCAGTTTAGTTGCCCCACAACTTATCTATTACGTCTGCCTATTTCAGTCATAATTTTAGCTGTTCCAACCACTCATGCCAGGACTGAGCTGGCGTTAAAGATTTCGGTCTGGTATTTTTATTTTTTTTTTCATTTAAATAAAATTAATTGATTAAACCGCATGGCTAAATAACAACACTAGAAGGATTTAGCTCCTTATAGCGTTTTTCTCTAGCAGAAAAGCGATGGCAGGGCACTGGGGAAGGCTGGGATGAAGCGATGAGTTTTTTCCTGTCTTGCCGGACAAGCTCTTAATCCCAGCGTTGAGGGCTTGTCTTCCTTCTGTGAGTGGCACATAGACAGAACACTACACCTAAGGCTACTGTTAAAAATTTATACATAGTCAGACTACTCGCATAATAAGGTCTGCTTGTGTTAATATCTCGTCGAAGCTTAGCTGAGTAAATCCATAGATATGAAGAGGATCTTTAATGAGTGAGCCTGAGATATCAAATTTATGAAAAGACAGTCATAATTTTTGTTTAAACGAAAATTACCGCTCGAGTTTCAAAAATTTGATATCTCGGGCTCACAAATTTGAGATCCTATTTATCTCATAAATGTCAGCATCATTATTTGTAAATTTAAAGCATTAGCCTCACGTTGGCAGTCTACTCAAGTCATGACTAACTAGCTATCATGCTAACGCTTTTCGCCATTAAATTAATTAATTCAAGTTTATACAATATCAGTAACTCCTATAACTTATTACTTTAATGGCAAAAGGCGTAGCATGCTAGCTAGCGAATTATTCATCCTGTTGACTTGAATAAACCGGAAAAAATGAATGTAAGCGATGGTTAACGGTTGCCAGCAATGGAAGGGGTGGGGTTGGTAACATTTCTGTGTTTGCCAATGAACGGAATGTGACCAGTCGGGATGCGAGAAAGTTCCAAATCTGTATCGCATGACTTGTATCACATCGATTTTTCATCACTTATGGGATGGTGGTAGGCTACTATGGTAAAATACTTTATTTACAACTTAGTATGTTTTTCTATTGTCGCATCCTTAAGCTCAGTGTCGCATGGCTTGTGTGTTAAAGTGTATACTACCATTTTACTAATCCATTGCATCAAGATCACCATAATGATTATTGTATTTTATTTACATCAACCGTTTATTGCTATTGTACACGTCTGAATCATGTATCAACAGATGGTTGTGGTCAGGACTTATGGCTCAGTCTAGCTGTGTTTTATTGCTTCGTGTTGTTTGCATGGCTATATAAATAACGTTTGATGTTGCTGTATTACTGTCCTGATGTGTTGCTGTTTCCTGTTGTTCTGCATGGTTTGTGTTCTGTCTCGAGAATAGTGCACCCAAGAAAATAAAAAGTATAAAAATGTAGCCCTAATAAAATAGATTTAAAGTTATTATTATAGTAAAAGTAGTCCCTTACAGTCAGCAAAAAACTAGAAACTAGATTCAAAACTAGATAAAGTAGATTTTAAAAAAGACAAAAATAAAAATGATGACTGAAATACCATAAAATATACTCAACAAAAAAAGTTAAGGAACACTTGATTTTACCTCGCATATGTGAAATGTATGATCTGAACCTAAATCCCAAGTGTTTTTCATGTCCTTGGTGTTAATCCAAGACGTAAAAATGCAGCAAAACATTTGATCAGATGACATTTTTACACCCAAAACAGGGTGTTCACAGGGAAGATCAAAATCACACCTTGCCCAAAACATTAAATCAAAACGTCAGACAATGTTGAAAGTCATTTCAATATCTTTTGTGACCACCACATGCTCTCACCACAGCTTGACAGTGTCTTGGGAAGCTCAGAACAAGAGAAAATAATAAAGAAAAAAACTCAGTGGTCCTTAACTTCTTTATTTAGAATAGATTTAAAGGTTTAAAAATAATATAGAGGTAAATACAAGCTAGACTAAAAACTAGAAATATGAAATTAAAGAGACAAGATAAAACAAACACGAAACCAATAAGAGGAATAAAAACATGATAATATTAACAATAATAATTAATGCTGCTTTGCAGCGATATCGGGGCCAGGCAAATTTAGGCAATTCTGGGCAACAAGAGGCAAAAAATGGAGGATAACAAGAAAGGTTGGATTACATCGTACATTTTGCATTGGTTGACATTTGAACTAATAATCTCTGACACCAAATAGCCTAGTATCCTTCGTCTCACTGAGCTAATTAACAAGTAACTTTTAAGAGTTACATGCATTTCAAACTTCTTCTAGCACATTTTAGGACTAAGATAAGAAATAAAGCAGCGACGATTTGTCAATAAATCAGTTATTTAAATACATAATAGTTAAAACACAACTATTTTCATAATGGATTGATTTTTTCGGGCATGAACATTCTCAGTTGAGGATATCTCTCTCTTTGACGTCAACATGACAAGAATATACTTGCTGCAGACGTGCTGCAACAACAAAAGGCTCTCTAGTCTCGTGCATTGGGCATGAGACACACGCTCACACACCACACATGACATTTCTCACTTTGAGAAGTGATGAAACCTCAGAGGCCAAGACAGGTTTTTCTGCTTAGTCCATCCATATAGCTGTCTTGAATTAGCGAGCAATCAGCCAATCAGAAAATAATATTTCTTGTTGCTGCGTCTGAAGGTTTGTAGTGAGTTTAAGTTGACAAAAGTTTCTAAAGTATTGGGACTACATTTTGGTGAAAGTTGCAAAACTGTAGCATGTACGGTTGGTTTGGTAGAAATTTTCAAAGTTTTTAAATTTAAACGCTTATTGAGGAAAACAATAAGTTCCTAAATAGGCAAATAACAAGAACATCAACATTACAATGTCCATTCTGCCGTAGCTTGAAATCACAACCTCTGACACCAAGAACCAACTCCTAACTCATTGAGCTAATTGGCTGGAAGTGAGAACAGGTGTGTGGCTTCATTAATCGACTCAGGGAGTCACCAGCCAGGCAGCAGTTGTCAAGGAAGATTACAAAAATTGTCAAAATGTCAAAATTTCTGCTATCAAGACAAAAATCTGATAATACATAAATTGCAGCTTGACAGCATAGAAATGTTGGTGATTTGTTTTTAGCAATAAGTGTTTTGCTTCATAAGAGAAAATCTAATGTTTAAAAATGCCATTCTTACATTGACCCCAATTGTTCCATTAAAGCAGAATTCAAAATGGCGTCAAAAATTCAGTTTTTGAGAAAAAATTCTGATATTTGGCAAACTTCATCGACCATGACTCTAAAATATTATCAACTTTTTTCAGGGAGATTGAAAATGTATTTATCAAGAATTGGCTGGTATATGTTTACAGTACTGTTTACAGTCAAACGTTTTCATGTACAGAAGGCTCAATTTTTCAAATATCGAAATGCCGGGTGGTATTTTTGTGGAGGACGATCTGAAGATTCCATACAGCAAATTTGGTGACAATTGAGCAAAAATTGTGGGGCAAGAAAAGTTTTATAAGTTTTACAGTTTTTGAAAAAAACAGAATGATAGACTTCATAATTTGTACTAAGTTTAAATAAACAAAAGTTTCTTGAGCATTGGGGCTACATTTTTGTGAAAGTTGCAAATCTGTAGCACATATGGTTGATGTGTTGTGAATTTTCAAAATTTTGAGGCTTGCTGTAGCGCCACCATCAGGACTATTGGCCTGTTTTTGCAGCAGAGGCAATCTGGCATGGGACTGGACCTTTGTGCAAAGTTTGGTGATTTTTGCATGTATGGGAAGTAGGATTTCTTAGGAGGAAGAAGAAGAAGAAGAAGAACAACAACAACAACAACACAGGCGAAAACAATAGGGTCCCGGTAGCTTTCGCTGCCTGGCCCCTAATAATGATGATAAAATAGCATTAAATAAAGCTGAATAAAAATTTATAACACAAACAGGCCAGAAAGAAGACTGTCGCATGAGGTAGAACATCTTTCATATTATACACACATTATGGACTATCCTTATTTAAGATATACATTCTTCCCTCCAAGGTGTTGTGTTGATACAATGAGAAGCAGATGACGCTGGTTGTTTTTAGAAAAAATGAGGCTATTGTATCATGGCTTCTGTATACCAGGATGTGCGATGTGATGGAAATCCTGTATGATACAGGTTACAAATAGTATTATTTGTGATAGGTTTACTTATGCAGAGCGGTGTGAATCAATTACTATGTATGTTTTTGTGTGCGTGACAGTGTGTGTGCGATTGATCAAAAAATCTGAATCATAGAACTGTATTGATGAAGGTGGAGCAGTACGACAGGTTCGGATAGCTTTTTCCCTCAATAAATGAAATCATCATTTAAAAACTGCATTTTGTATTTACTCGGGTTATCTTTATCTAATATTAAAATTTGTTTGATGATCTGAAACGTGTGACAAATACAGTCACATACAGACAAATACAGTGCAAAAAATGTGGGCACCCCTGGTTTAAATGTCTGTTACAATTAAACTCCAAGTGATTGAAAGCAAACGTGAACACTAAATGCCACAAAGTAAAACATGACACATTTCATCACATTTTAAAGCAAGAATAATTTTTATTTCTAACTTCATACAGTTTCAAAATAATAAAACAAGGAAAAAGGCCTTGCGCAAAAGTTTGGGAACCCTGTCAGCTAGTACTTTGTAACTCCTCCTCGGGCAGCTTGCAAACGCTTCCTGTAGCCAGCTAAGAGTCTTTCAGTTCTTGTCTTTAGAATTTTTCCCCATTCTTCCTGACAGAACACCTCTAGCTCAGAAATATTCTTCGGCCTTCTTGCATGCACGACATGTTTGAGGTCTCTCCACAGATTTTCAATAATATTCAAGTCTGGGGACAGTGATGGCCATTCCAAAACCTTCATCCGTCTTTCCTGGAGGCACTTCATGGTGGATTTTGAGGTATGCTTTGGGTCATCGTCTTGCTGGAATACCCAACATCTCTTCAACTTCAATTTCTGGACTGAGCTTTGAACATTAGCCTCTAGAATGTCTTGATATTTAGTGGAATCCATTCTTCCTTCCACCTGCACAATATTGCCTGTGCCCCCAGCTGCTACACAAGCCCAAAGCATAATGGATCCACCTCCATGCTTAACAGTTGGCAACATGTTCTTTTCTCAAATGCTTCACAATTTTTTCTCCAAACATACCTTCTTTGGTTGTAGCCAAAAAGTTCAATTTTGGTTTCATCAGTCCAAAGCACATTGTTCCAACAGGCTTGAGGTTTCTCAAGGTTTTCTTTTGCATACTTCAGACACTTAGTTTGTGTTGAGGTCATAGGAAAGGCTTCTTTCTTGCCACTCTGCCATGTAGGTCTTTGTTGTTTAAGGTACGCTGTATAGCTGTCCTGTGAACAACTAGACCTGTGTCTGCTGCTTTTTTTTGCAGCTCTTTTGCAGTGATGTGTGGGTTCTTCTGAGCATTGCTCACCAGATCTCGTGCCCTTCTATCTGAAATTTTTCTTGGTCTTCCAGATCTCGCCTTGAATTCAATTGTTTCATTTATTTTCCATTTTCTTACGATGTTTCTGACAGTAGAAATGGGTAATTTGAAATGTTTCAAGAGTTTTTTGTAGCCCTCTCCTTGTTGGTGGAAGTGAATTATCTTGATTTTCACATCCTTGGACAGCTGTTCAGAGGAATACATAGTTTTTAACACCAGACACCACAGTCGGATACTTTAGAGGGCATGGAGTTACTTCAGAGTATATAGTTCAACCCTGGAATTATATTCACCTGACTCATTGAAGCCCTAACGAGTAAATCACCTGGGTCTGGGCCTTAGTAATCATCCTCTTGAAAGGTAACAAAGAATAATCCAAAAGGGTTTCCAAACTTTTGCACAGGGCCCTTTTTCCTTTCTTATAATTTAAAAACTCAGAAAAATTAAAATAAAAGAATCCTTGCTTTAAAATTTGCAGAAAGGTGTCATGTTTAACTTTGTAGCATTTAGTGTTCAGGTTTGCTTTCAATCACTTGGAGATTAATTGTAACACACATTTAAACCAGGGGTGCCCAAATTTTTGCACCCCACTGTATGCAAAAAAAAAGAAAGAATTCAGGAAGGGGGCAAATACTTTTTCACTGCACTGTACAGTGATTTGACTCAGGTATGTACAAGCGGAGAGACATCTCAAACAGGGGACAAAATTAGCACCAGCCCCCAGCAAAATGCTGGTAAATTATGCTGGTGGCCGGTAGATTTGCTTCACTCACCAGCGAAAAAAATCATGGTAACCTATTAAGTGACTGGTAAAATTTGAACATTCACCGGCCATTTGGCCGATGGACAAAAAAGTTAATTTTGCACCCTGATCTCAAGCATGCAGGGTCCTTGCTCTTCAGCAGCAGGATTCCTGACTTCTCTGATCTAGGGCCTGATTAGTGGAATCAGGTGTGTAACCTGTAATGTGGTAAAAAGCCACTAGATGGCAGTATTGACATTTTTGTTGTTAAGCAATCTAAAACTAGGTTTGGGCATGTCCCGGGCATGCCTCAAAGGGGGCTGGAAAAGAGTATATAAGGAGAAAAATCGAGAGAGTGTAGAGTAGTAGGAGACATTGCCAGGAGAAATAGTGGAAGGATACATTTGACCAGAGCTGTCACTCTTTTCAAGACCTGTGAAGCTTTTTGTGGATTTTTGCCTGTGTTGGAGCATTTTCCTGTCCCAAGACATCGCAACATAGCAGCGCCATCTCCATGACCGAGGGACTGTAAATATCTCATTTTTTTTTTTAATCTCAATCTTGGTCAGTAGAGGTAGAGAGTAGACTAGTTCAAAGTGTGTGTTTAATTAAATCTGTTGAAGTTTAAGAATTTTGTCTGTCATCCCTTGCTGTCCGTGACATCATAACAAATTGATGCCATAACAAATTGGGGCCATAACAAACCGCTTGGTAGGAATGAAATGTTGCACCCCCACTGGTCATTTTTGGATAAGATTGAGTACCCATGGACCACAAGCCATCATGCATAATGTTCACATCACAAGCCTCATGCTTCAATTCCGATATCTGCTCTGATCAGATTTGCCTGTCTTGATGGTTCAAATTCATAATTTCAACTAACCAGTATCTGTCTGTGATGTGAATGCTTCTGTCCTCCGAAATGGCAGGCATGTGCGCATTGATTTGTTTTTGTAAGAGTCATCTGCATCATCAAGGACAAAAAATCGTCATATTGTGGTATTAAAACCTGATTCAAACCAAAAAAATGGATGCGCTTGTTGCGAATGGATAGGTAGGATTTTGCCCTGGAGGACATAAGATGGCTAGCTTTTTAGGTTTTTAGACTGCGCTCGGCACATGCATACAGGCTAAAAGCCACTTGGTTTCTGATTTGACTGTTCTCATCCACGTTGCGTGGCCACGTATCTGTATCCGATGCAGAACAGGTGGCCCAATTCTGATTGGAAGATTGGATTTCTGTGTCCACGAAGCCCTAAAAACACAATATCTGTGTCACATTAAGGCAGAAAATCAGATCTGAGTCACTTCAGCCTGGTAATGTGAAAGTAGCAGTGGATTCCCAGGTCGTAACTATTGAACTCACAACCAGCAAGACGGAGTGGCTCTCAGATATTTCCCAGCTTTATTGCTTTAAGACTGATTTTGTTCATTGGGGGGAAAATTTTGTTTGCTGGAAGCCTCTAAAAGCCTTTGTTTGAGAATGACTGAATGACTGTTTCAGAACGAGGCAAAATTGACTTTATTTAGGTTTTTCTGAACTTTTGGATACCTTCTGTGGAGTCCTTTTTTTGAGTTTTGCCTCCTGGGGAAAATCGTTGTTCAAAGTTTAATAGGTTAAAGGAGCCTCTTTTTGCAGCCAGCAAGGAATATGAATCATTTCTCCCCAACACAGACTCCTCAAGGCCTGAAGGTAAATTCCCAACTTCTAATAACATCACAACACGTACACACAAACAAGAAGTATGAATGGGAGGCTCAGTTCTTTATGTTGGCTAATCTCTTGGCTGTCATCATCCACCATGTAGAGTTATAACCATGGCTGCCTTAGATCTTCCTCCATAGGCTTTCGCATGTGAAACTATGGCAGTTATCGTGGGTTTGCCTGCCTTTAAGCGCTAAAAGGCCGAGGCCGGCTTTAATACTTTCGATAATTTTAGGATTTTACTTTCATGCAGTAATTTGGGGTGCACTGTAGGACAGTTGAACCTACCTCCCTGTCCCATTTCCCGGCATTCTCTCGCTGTGCCCTTAACGCCTGCCAACCCCCCAGCCAGTAAAGGCCCAGCCTATATGAATGAAATGCAGCAATAAAATGATTAAACAGCCCCTTGAACGCTTTGCAATCCTTGTGTCGCCTGTAATATCATTTAAAGCAGAAGCAAGGCCATTGTCACTGTGCAGGAGGGGAAGGGGGGGGGACACGGCAGGAGACGGGCGTCGAGCTTGCTACTTCAGAAGCCAATTTCTATTCGTTCCTGGTTCGTACCGCTATGAATACGCCCTGCGCGTTTACTGGCGGAGGCGTGGTGCGTTGTGGTGTCATCGACTTCTCTCGCATACCAGGGTTCTGGGATGAGTTTACCGGGCGCATCTGTCATGGACTTGATGGCATTAACTGGAAATAAAATCCACCTGCCTGGAATGAGTCGTGGCAGCGGCGACGGTTTGAATACTAAACACTGTGGCTTATGGGCCGGGCGGGGGGTCGGAGAGAGGGCTGCCACTGTGGATGTCTGAAAGGGGTGATAAATTCTGGGACAGATCTTAACATAGACAGCAGATCTGTACTGGATGTGAATTGATGAGGAAATATCAGATTTGAAAGGTGTGTGTTTGTGTGTAAGCTTTTACAGTAATTCTTGTGAGAACCAACTTTTGAGAAACAAAGAATGTGAATACATTTGGGGTTGCAAGGACATTTTGGGTGGTCCTCAGCGGGGATTATGGAGGATTATAGTTAATTTTACAATGGCTAATTTGTTGAAGTTAAGCTCATGGTTACAGTCAGGGTTAAGGTTAGGTTGAGTGTAATCTGGTTATGGTTCAGGAAAGGCTGTGCAGAATGAATTTTAATCAATACAATGTCCTCAAAAGTAGAGCTATACAAACATGCATGTGCATGCGTGCACGCGTGTGTGTATGTGTGTGCGCGTGTGTGTGTGTGTGTGTGTGTGTGTGTACGTGTACTTGCAAGCGCCTGCCTGCCTGTCTGGGTGTGTCAGGTCTCGCAAGCCTCATCCCCACACTTTTTCTCACTCTCACACACACACACACACGCGCGCGTGTGCACGCGCACACACATACAAACATGCTTAAGTACAGATGCTGCTTGCATCTCACTGCTGAAAACAATATGGCTAACCAAGATTTTTTTAGATGGGGTAAAGGGCTTAGTTCCCCAATCTTCTAGCCTGGCCCTGCTTTCCTGCTACATGCTGCAGTGTCATTACCAGCGGGTAAGCCTTTAGCCGCTCCTCCTCCACTGGGAGCTTAAATTTTGTCTGTAATTGAACTCATCCAGAAAAGTGAGCCAGAAAATATGCAGTGAATATAGAAACTTACAGGCATGACTGCTGTTTAATGGACACGAAGCGATGCTCATATATTACATCCCCCGAAAGGTGTGTGTTATGTTGTGTGCCCATGTTTAGAATGATGCCCATCTCTGCCTCCAGTATGCAACAACCTGCTCATATAACATTTTTTTCTGATTTACTGTGGGCTGGCAGTGAGGGCCATTGGGGTGTGACTGACCCTGTGGTGAAATACTCTCCGTGTCTCTACACTGTTGGGCTTTTCGATCGACTGGGCGGGGGTGTGTTTGGGGGGAGAATGGGTTGCGAGGAGGGCGATTGCGAGTGATTCGCAACACATAAATCCTGTACCTGAGCGCTGTTAATGGTCGGAGATGTTATATGGGGGTGGCAGATTTGGGGGTACGGTCTGTTAGAGCTGATGGCAATCCAGTGATTGAGCTTCTGAAACGTGGTCTTGAAAGACTGGAGCTGGAGCCTTTCATGTGTAGGAGCTTCGGTCACATGCTCCGTGCTGCTTTAATTGTGCTGATCTTACCTTAACTCCCTAAAACTCATCCCAAACCTCACTGTCCCACAGGTTTTCATTCCCCAGTAATGCTGTGCCATGCCTGTACTGCGGCCATCTTCAGTTCTTTCTTGATTTGGGGTATTTTGTACTTTGTCTCCTTATCAGCATGTGAAATGCATGTTCATTTTGGATTCATATTTGATGATTCGCTCATCTAAAAAGACCAAAATGACAAAAATTGTGTTGCTGTCCAATTAATTATTGTACTGATTGTAGATATTTTTGGAAAAAAAATCAAAACCTGTTGTTGTGAAGAACGAAACCAGAACTTCAGCTATCAACCTAAGGCCCAGTAATTTTTGCTTGACAATTAACTTGGCTTTCATTTTAATACAGAAAAATATTGGGAAAAATTTTATTAACGTGGAGAAGCAGAGTAATTGTGTCTCCTCCCCCCGGAGGGAGAGGGGAGACATATTGCTTTAGGCTTCGTTCCCGTTCCCGTTTGCGTCGTTGTTCCCCCTTCGTTTCTGGAGTGCAACTCCAAAACCGTTTGCATGATCTCAACGAAACTTTGCATATTTACTACTCAGGTCCTGAAGTGGTGCCTTTCGGTATGAGCCTGTTTGTTTGTCCGTCCGTCCGTCCGTCCATCCTGCCGCTGGGTTAAGCAGGGAAGGGGGGGGGGGGAGACGTACATTTTTACGAGTAAAAGCACATTCTAGTTTGAATGGTTTTCAGGAAGTCAGCTGTAGATCATCTCAAGAAGGTCAAAGGAGAGCCTGCCATGCTATCAATGGTTTCCAGTCAGCTCTTTAAGTCTAGCCTCCTCTGCAGTTCCAGTTGGCTCTTTAAAAACAATCTGCCCTACAAGTCCATGGGGAATAATTAGGTTCCTGGGCGGTAGGTGTGTTGGCTGATTTTTGCTACAGCCCATTAACTCTAACTTAATTTGTTCATTGGCTTCGTACAGCTGCCCATTTTAAATATGACTTTTTACTTTTTTTTGTAATCCTCCTGACCCAGGAAGGGAGGCAAGAAATTCAAAAATTGTTCTGCCTTCCTTACACTCCCTTTAGTGAATACTTAGAAAAAGTGTACACAATTGGAAAGTGGTTCTGAAGTACGTGTTTGATTTTTTTTTTTTCAGCAGAGAAGTACTGAGCTATATAAGAGTGGGGAAGGCTGTACATTTTCTTTTGCTTTTTTTTACCTGCCTGCCATTTGTGTCTGATCGTAGCCCTTTGATTTAACTCGACAGTTTCGTGCACCCGTTCAACCATGGTGATTGTTCTTGTTTTACTGATGGGAGTGCCTGTCTGATTCAACATTATAGCTGCAGGGCAGCCCAGGAAGAAAAATAAATTGGTAGACATCCCAGGGCCGCAGAAAACAGATGGATACCATCGTCCTATGGCTGTAAGACTAATGGTTGTTGACAAGAGTCAAGCTAGGGCCCTTTATGCTAAATTATACTTTAATTCACATCATGGAAATGTAACACTTGCAGCTGGGAAATAAAAGTATCTGCCAGTATCTGCTTAAAGAAAAATGTTGTAACCAGAAACCTAAATTCTACCTGTTATATGTAAAGCACGAGAACTCTTGAGCAGGTTTAAACTACTTGTCAGCAAAAAAGGATCTTAAAAATGCCTTGCTACAAACGTTCAATTCTCACTGCCGGGAATGGGTGAAATGTTTTCCTCTACCCAGAAATATTTTCTCTGAGACATTTAATATGCTACAGAAAATTTAAAAAAATATATCTCCTCTGAAAACCAATCTCTTACAAAGCATTATTTTTACTTTATTTATTTATTTTTTTGTTTGCCCATGTAGTTTTAGTTTCCTTTAGGATTCAGTTTATTTGGGAATTCATTGTACCGTTCTTTCTTACCAAAAGCAAAAACCTTGAATCTGCAGAAGCGCCTGCTCTTGTTTGGGGCCTCATCTAACCTGTTTATTTCTGAGCAGAGTCGCAGGGGGGAATGGGAGACCTGGATGTCCATGTGCTATGGGCTAGAGTCAGGAAAACACCTCAGACAATCCACCTATCCATTGCAGAGAGCACACTCCATCACTCACACGCTTACACCTATGGGCAATTTAGCCTCGAGTTCACCTAGCATGCGTGTCTTTGGACAGTGGAGGGAATGGGAGAGCCTGGAGTAAACGCCTGCAAACACCAGGAGAACATGCAAACTCCACACACAGCCCCCAGGCCAGATTCAAATTCATGACAATCCCTTTTTTTCTGATTGGCAGATCATTTTTTCCCCTCGCCACGAAGTGGAGGTGGGATATACACTACCAGTCAAAAGTTTTTGCACACCCCAATATTTTTTGTAATTGTTACAATTCCTTATGTTTTGCTCTTGTTTAATAGTCGCACATTGGTTGTATAACAGAAAGGTAAGAAAACTGAAGCCCAATGCATAAACCACGTATATAACAAAACAAAGTAAGAAAAACTTAGGATCAGTCATTTTGTCAATATTTAAGCAGATCAGTAACGATGGACTAATCTAGTGCTTTTCTAACGTCTCCTGGAGTACCACATGTCCTCATGTTTCAGATCTCTCTCTGCTCCAGCACAGGTGATTCAAATGATATACTCATTATCAAGCAGCTTCAGGGGTTGATAGCGAGCTGATCATTTCAATCACTGTGCTGGATTCCTTGTGGATTTTTCTTGTAAATTTATTATTTGTTATAAACAAGTATTGGGTTCCAGTGATTTCTTTGTTGTAAACATGTACATGTAAGATGAAGACTTGACAAGATCTTAGGGTGCGCAAAAACTTTTGACTGGTTGGGAAGGAATGAGTGATGTCATTCCATGTGTCTGTCCATCCACATGCCTGTATGTCATGCTTCTCTTCTGGGCCAGAACTCTTGAACTGTTCAATATTATTCCACAAAATATTATCTATAGATTCGTCTAATAGTGTAGACATTCCTTTTCTTACTTCCGTTAGTCCGTCTGTCCATCCCTCTATCGAGTTTCGTTTCCAGGCCAGAACACCAAAACCATGGTGGGGGGTCTAAGTATTTCATGCTTGTTTCCTTAAGTTCTTGGGAATGACTTTGTTTTTAGCCACTTGTTTATCATTGTTGCAACAGTTCTTGCTGCTGCATAATGCGTGCAGAATCTAATTAAATTCCAGCTCTGGACCTCTGGGCCACCTTGGATGGCAATTTGCCATAAATCAAAAGGTAACTGCATTCCCCTCCCGTGCCGAGGAATTCTTTATTGACAGACCGCGACATTTTACTTTTTATTGCTTTTTATGGGCAGTGACTTCACAGCAACACTTTACAGCAGAGGCATGCAGGAGCTATTCCCCAATGCAGAACACACACAATTACCTGCTTTATTATCAGTCAAAACCAATCTGCCAGTGTTGACACATCAGACGCGTTTCTCTCTTGAGCTCTTGGGCTTGAAGCAAAACAATAAAACGTTTTTTTTTTTTTTTAGGTTTTTCTTGTGTTCGCGTGGGTGTCGCATTTCCAGAACCATGCAAGCGTATTTATGTCCTCAATTTTTATGCGCTGCTTATAAATATCTAACATGAATAAATAAAAGTGACTGTACAATGTAGTTTATTGGAAAACGATGGAGTAAATTATCCTCCCTGCATTAAATATGATGAGATGATCAATGGATAATTGGGGGAAAAACAGAGTGCACATTTCAAAACATTATAAAAAATACATCTGAGGATGGGGCCATTGCCAGCTTCAGTGCACAGATCCTGTCATTCGCCTCCTTTTTTCTCATCTGTGATCCTTGTGATGAGAATAATATCCGAAGGGTGGTTTTGGGTTGTTAAGCAGACTCGATGGGCACCTGATGGATCAGGCGAAAGATCTACGTTCTGCCAGGTGCCACATCAATGAGTGCTCCGTGTGTCCAGAACATGCACTGGCCCTGCTGTGCCCAGATGTTGTAAGCAGTTTTCTGTGCCATCAGGTAGAAAAAGAAGAATGAGGTGGGAATGTGTGTGCTCCTGAGGGGGGGTGGGGAGTAACTTAATGAAGAATGAAAGGGTATGAGGCAGTGAGCTCAGTTTGTGTATTTTAAGGGGTGTGGTGTGAGTGGGGATAGTAGATTTAGTTTGAATTGATGAGAAGTATTAGAAGGGATATTGTGGATTTAGAGAGGAGGTTATCAGGTTGGCATGGCTATCTTCTGCCATCTTGATTTATTTATTCATTTATTTTTTTTCACCCCTCAATTGCAGAGATGGGAGACTCCAGTTCCGGTGGTCTGTAGTGTCCACAGGCTTTTGCATTCCCATTTCAATCAGTTGGCAATTAATGTCTTCTCGGCTGATTTTTTAGCCATTCTGTGACGTAAACGAATCACTGTTACTAAAATAGCCCAAACAGTAGCAGGATTGGAGTTTGATGACCGCTGTTATAGGCAGGGATGACTGAGTCATGTAGGATTCCCAGTTGCATAGAGAAACCTTGTAATCTGTTGCAGACATTTCATGACTGCTCTTTTTATTTATCCCCAACACTTCTTGAAATGGAGGAATGAATCTGAATTACCTGATAGCCTCTCTGAGCAGATACACTCTTCATACCTGCAGCCACATTTCATTCACAATCACGGCCTCACTTAATTCCTGAGCTCACCACTTTTAATCTTTCGGCTCTGCAGCGTTTGACTTGAATTTTCGTAGAATGTGACCAGAATTTCTTTTTATCTGAAAGCAAGTGAATAATAGGCATTTGCAATTTTGCAGGCCTCCAAAAATCTGAGAGCACAGCTTTCCAACAGCCTGGCAGTGATCCATTCATTTAAAAATCCCTTTAGGCAGTGGTAACCAACCCTGTTCCAGGAGATCTACCCTCCTGGACATTTTCATTGCAACTGTAATCTGGCACACTTAATTTCACTAATTAGCAGCTCAGTGCAGATCGTTGGCTATTGAATAAGATGTGATTTGTTAGGGTTGGAGTGAAAAGCTGCAGAATGGCAGATAACCAGGAACAGGGTTGGTGACCAGTGCTGTAAGGTAGGATCACAAATGTGATTACCACACTCTCAACCAAACATTCTAATGCTGATGTCACAGTCACCACTGATCACTGGAAGTAATGGAAGATCTGCAGTATTGATACCTGGATTATTCATAAGCATGTATGTTTTTCATTTAGCCTTTATTTTTAAGATTCTCATATCTTAAGTCGAAAATCTTTAATGCCACTGCATGTGTATAAATTTTGGCATATCTTTACAAATAATGATATGAGGTGGCAGCTGTAGTGACAATATCTCCTTTTACTTTTTGCATTTGTTTTTTAAATCAATCATTATGTGATGTGGCAGTGTACTCTATTTGAACTCAAGGTTTTTGGGCTGTGAAGTGCGTCACAGACCATCTGAAAAAGCAAGCTAGTCCCTGGGGCTGCTTCCATTTTAATTGCTGCATAATGCAAAATAGCTCCTGTACATGGAGCTTTGATTGATCACAAAGACCAGCCATTTTCCATAGCCATCGCACACGAGGCAGGCGCTTTGGCTGCGAACTGCGCTTCTCGCCCGTCTGTTGTCAGCGGTTACCCCACTATGTCATGCAAAAGGATGTTTTTATCACCAAAGCGCGATGGCAAGAATACTAATTTCACATCCTCAACACCCGCTATGGTGCAGTGTCCCAATCGCCTTTCTTTTACCCATATACATAGGCATTGAACACGCATTACATGCCTGTATCAATACTGCTACTGAAAATATCAATATGCTCAACAGGAAAATGCCTCCAGAGCTGCATGCCATGGGTAGACAGTAGATTTTATTTTATGTTTTAGAAGGTATGTGCAATATGATCACAACTCTCTGCAAGAAGAGGATAATGGCTGCATACTAAACCCTAGAGAGCCATTTGCCAGCTTTTAATTCCCAGTTTTACTGCATGTTTAGATTCAAGCTCGTTAGGTGTTCTAAAAACAGTGTAAAAAAACAGGAAGGTTCCCTTCAACTAATGAGACGGGGAAGAGAACTTGATTGAAGTTTCCGGGTTTCTCATGTCAGTGTGCGATTTTTTTTTTTCTTTTTAATGCGAATGCTATTTTTAGGGTGGGGATTTTTTTTTTTTTTTTTTGCTTGTAATGTGCCGGAGGGCCCACAGTTTTCAGATTCCTCAATACTCACCTCTTGATTCTGAGGCAGCGCTAATTAATATCTCATTTATCCACCTCATAATATCCTCTCTGATCCACCACCAGGCAAATTCACCTGCCATCCAGAGAAGGACAACCTCATAGAACAGAGCTGCATGGAGCATGATGACTCAGCCGGCCCGTGCTCCTGTTCTCAAACACAGAATGCTAATCAAGTAATGTATACGTGCTGGCAGTCTTTTTTTATAATCTCTTAATTAAACTTCGTAATCCTGCATTAAGACGCTGACGGTGGACGGCAAACCGGAAATTCATCATTGTTGACGATAAGAACAATGGAAAGCACGGCCAAGACTGGCAGAATTTACCAGTGCAGCAGACCGAGCTTGCTACCCCAAATGCAAATTTATTTCCATTTGCCATGAAGCCATTCCTGGTACGCATTTCTGTTTTAAAACATGGAGTCATGACCCAGTTTGTGTTGACTCTGGTGCCTGGATGGTGTGTTTATTACAAATTACATCACGACTGCCTTTTTTTTTTTGTTTTATCTTAGCATTTCGAGACCCCCCATACCATCACGGGGCCATGTGTGTTTTCTAATTTTGTGAACTTGCCCATCTCGCTGCAGAATTTGACCAGAATAATTATTTTAGTGTCAAGCAAACTTCGACTGTTCAGGGAAGAAATTGTGGAACATTTGGTCATGGGCCTCATTCCAATGGCTTACGATTCATTCTGCACCTGACCTGGCAATTGATCGAGATTTACCATCAGACAAAGTCAAAGGGAACGGTATAGAACAGATCACGGTCCTCGAGGGTCAAGTATTAAATACTGCTGGTTTTCCACCCTCCCTTTTCCTAAGAATCAGGTATAGAGACAGTTTAACCAATCAGAAGCACTAACGGGGTCATTCCATGCCAAATCACACACAAATCAGAAAGCTGTGCCAGTAACCCGCTTGAATTTTGCTGAAAAAAAAATTACCAAAAATACAACGAAATGTTCAATGAAGAAATACAAAGTTATACTGTAGGTCCAAGGAACTAATGTCAAAACACTTTTAAAATAAGGTGTTGCACCCCATTTTGGTACCTGGGATACGCTTTCTATGTTTGTGAGTGCTTTTGCAGGTCACTAACTTCCTTATTAACCCGTCCGTGCAGATGTAGATGCCAGCGGACATGGAGCTGCTCTATTTATGCACGCAGTTACACTGTTCTATCACCCGGATCAGTTATTGAATATTCACAAGCAAGCCGAGGTTGAACGCTGTTTAGAATATGGACGAGCTCAGTCCCATCCCTGTTTTTCAGGAGTTGCATGAATTAAACTCCTCAGCTAAGCCTGATGTGCAAATTGCTCAATATACTTGCCGATAGTATCTATCCAGCAGTTCAAAAAAATTATCTCTTGTGACAGAAAAAATCATAGCAACCACTTCAGCTGTAGTGAGTTAATGGTATCCCAATTAGTAGTTTAGAAAAATCGGTTTTCTGAATCAAAAATTCGACATGGTATTGATACTATGTCATTCTACTATCAATCATATTCATCACATATCAAAAACGTGTAGTTCCCTATCGTGGATTTACACATGGATTCCTCCATCGACAAATTCAACGCTCCATTATATCCTCCTTAGTACTCATGTTGATAGCCAATCACTCAATTATTTACTTAGGCTCATATGCGTAACACACACTTATAGTTCATGCCCTGGTGAAACTTCCCCGGTAATGATGTCTTAATTGACATATTTCTTATCCAATTTCAGAGAGAATACACGTTCCGCAGTAACTGAAAGACATTGATTGGACAATCAGAAATGTATATAAACCTTTGCATAACAGCAAGGTAGGTTGTATTCTCTTATAATTGCACACAGTTGCATCGATGAAAATGAAAAAAAAAAAAAGACTCCCAAAACCGGCCAGAAGTGTTCAGTTGCATTTATGGGATTTAAATGAGATAAGGACTTGATCAATGGGAATTATTCTGAATGAAACAGGACTGGAGGGATCCTTCTACCTGATACATCTGTGTCTTTGGAGGAAGGATTCAATGAAGAAAAGTTTTTGTTCATTTTATGAGTAAGTACAATTTTATATATTTTTTACTTATGGCCAGCTGGCTAGCTGTTTTTTATTCTTGGTTTACCATAGTCATGATGATCACAGAGCTTGTTTGTCTCTTTGGTGAGAGTAACTGTTAGTCTTTGCTAAGAATAGCTACTGCATGTGGTGGCATTTTGGCTTTTCTTGATAGTGGAATATCTGTTCTGTTATAATAAGCCAATGTTGATTGCACCATTTGAGAGGCTCACCAAAATTCTGTTGTGTATTTTTATGCAATGATAATAAAGGCTTTCAGATTTCTGATTTTTGATTTCTGATATTTCAGATATTACTGAGTTAGTGAGTTATACTTGTTCCTTATATGGGTGGTAAGTATAAGGTCGTGAGCTCGGAAGTTGGAACTGCTAGCTTTTCATTGCAGAGTGAATGTTCTGACTGTTAAATAAGCAGTTCCTTTCATGAGTACGCGTGCTGGCTTGTGGACTCTGAAGAAAAATGGACAAAATTCAAACTTAATCATGGAGAAAAGCCATGTTTTGTGTATGGAGAGGTTACTGGTGACCAAATGTCCAATTGTACCTATATTGATAAAGTCATGCTAAATTCAACCAGAAAATCATTCATTCATATTGAATTTCATGCCTCAAAAGTTGAATTATGATAAATATATGATTATTTTGTGATTTGATAGTGTGCCATTTCGAGGGATCTTAGAATTTGTTGCGCCACCTGGAGAGCTGTCTTATTTGGCTCCTAGAGAGAAGGTAATTTAGAATTTACTGCTCAGATGAATTATACTTGGGGTAAAGGAGTTTATGATCCCAGAAATGTATACTTTTAACCCCCAGCCATTTTTCAATTCTCAGTATTATTTTCTTTACAATTTCAATGCTGAATTTTCATGAGATTTTTTATGTTTGCAGCCCTTTTTTTGTACCAAAATCATGAAAATAAAGTGAAATACGATGGAATTCTAAATGCTACGTGTCTTGACTCAGTTGAGCCATACCTTTCCTCTCCATCAAGCTGCAATCTTGAATTATAAAGCCTTAACTCATTCCCTACTAAATACTTTTATATAAAATTGTTGCGTTTGTACGGAATACTTTTCCCGAAAATTACACAATATAAATTATTGAAGTACAGGCTGTCCATGACTGCGATCGTCAACTGATTTTGTGTTTTTATCGGACTGCGAATGGTCATCCACGCTGCTGGCACCGGCTTACCGTAGGGAATGGTAGAATTCGCTGTGCCATTGGCAGCGGCTTGCCGTCGATATGAGTTAAATAAGGTAGCACATAAATAGCCAGATTTGGCTTCTGCACATAGGGGTTAATAAATGTACAAACCAGAAATTTGGTATGCTGGGTAATTCTGGGGTAAGCCCTCTGAATATGCCTTCTGAAAGAGTGTAGAATGCACCTCTCTCTAGAAATTGTCTATGAAAATAGTGGCTCTTTAGAACTGACGCACTTTTCTTTTTTCTTCTTTTCTCAGTCTCCCTCACCAACAACAGTCACCCTAAGGCTCCAAAATCATTTATGTCAGAATATATAGGAAAGGAGCTGCGAGCAAAAGCAATTATAGCTTCATCAAAGAATAAATTAATGTTTGGTGGGTACTTGAATTTGGTCTCGGGTGGGAAAAAAAAAAAAAAAACATTTGTACCCCCCTCTTTGGGTGACTGGTATAACGTGACCAGTTATTTACTGTAATGGAATTTCTCCCACAGAAGGATGCATGTATTATCTCTGATCAAATTGTTAACAATGCTTCTGCATTCCCTCTATACAAACTGAATTTTTGGAATATGGTCCATTTTCTAGGACACACAGTACTACGCACGTACTACAAAATGTATTATAGTGCATTCATTATTTACATAGAATTGAGGGAATGGATGTAAGATAGACCTGAAACATTTGATTTAATCAATTATTGGAAGACAATCAAAACAGGACATGATTGAGTATTACATCAAAATTGCTTTGTTATCATTGTCACTTTAAAACTTTTCAAGATGCCAGATTTTGCATCAATCATCCATCCAACATATCGATACACATACTGTATCAAGCCAGTCAAGTCTAGTTGAGCTATCTGACAGCAGTTTAGCCTGACAGATCTTTTGCACTTATGCATTTGCATTATACAAATGCAGGCAGTCTTTTGTTTATTTGGGCTTCATCCAGATGACCAAGTCTCTAAAATCAGCTCGAGATCCATGAAAGTCTGGAGCGTTTATGACATGGATGATGGCATTGTATAGTACCCAGCACTTGTCATCCTCGGCATGACTGGAAGGAGAGGACAACAGTCCAGTTTGATTTGAGTCTTCCATAACGCTGATTTCCACATCTTTAGTTTCCTTACTATGTTGAATAATTCAAGCATGTGCCAGTTTAGATCATGAACATGTGCAATATATTTTCCTGGCAGCAACACGTGAAGGAGAAATGGAATCTAATCTTCCAGGTATTAGTTCATTAGCCATTGTATAATCATTATTAGCAGATATTCTTTTCATTCTCAGTTCATTTTCAGAAACTGGAATAAGTCAATAATGTGATCAGGTACCTGAGAGGGTCTTGGCAGAGGTGAAACATGCAGGTAAACCAAACTTGAATTCTCTGTCTTCAGCTCACACAAAAATTAATTTCACTCCAGAAATGTTTCTAAGGCCCATTTGAACAATTCAAGTGCAGTCAAAATTTGAGACTGAGTAGTTGCCTGCAGGCTGGCCTGTGCACCAAGACGTTTTACAGTGCCCCCAATTCCATCATAAGGGCTTTTACTTTGACTGGTGGCAAAACGGTGCCATACCTGTGAAATGATGTAGCTGATGTAATGTGACTCCTGAGATGATGTGCTGCTAAGAAAATCAATGAAAATGGGATGATCTAGGTAACTACTCAAATGATTGAATCAGAGGATTAATTAACATCCATCAATCCTTTCCTCAGTTCTGTGAACACATTGCACATCGTGTAGCACTACACGTGCCTGCTCAGTGCGTGCGTTTTTGGTGAAAATTGATCATGTTTCAAAAACTCAGTTTGTACAGAAGAAATGAAAAAAATCATAGCTAAAAACTTATCAGAGTAAGATAACAGATTTATCTTTCTGTGGGAGAAATTTAATTGTAGTGAATAACTGGCTACATGTTGTACCAGTTACCTGAAGAGAGGGGTACCAAAGTTTTAACATTAATTTACTTTTTGATGAAGCTACTAAATTAATGTTCTTGGTCCTGCTGTCTTGGATTTCCTCATAAATCACTTAAAGGTATTTTTAATAATCTTCAGTAAAATGCAAGGGGTTCACTGACACACCTGTATGTGATTTGGCATAAAATGACAGATTGTTCTGGTAATTAGTTCATTATCTGGGAGAAAAGGCTGAGGGCTGGATTTGGATCCGAGGGATAGATTTTGTGATCCTTAGAATAGAGGTCTCTCATGGAAGCATGAGGAAGGAGCATTGAGACAGTCCAGTGCAGAAATATATTTCCCGCCATGCATGAAATTTAAATGATTGACCTTTGAGTCTACCTCTTCACATACATTACATTGGACACTTTTTGTAGTCGACGCCATATAGAAAGGGTGTTTGATGGAGCAAATACGCTCCATCCTGCTAATTCATGTTTCTCTGCTCCTTTTGTCTTCGCCTCCTGTTCCCACTTCTTTCCCTCTCCTCTCTGATGGATGGAGGTAAGAACATGAAAAGGTAGAGAGAAAAGCTGGTGAAAAAAGCAATTGCTTTGTTGTTCTGGTGTTCTCCGCTCCTGGCTCATTGAAAGAACATCAAATGGATGAGTTTGCCTAATGATTGTGAGGCCATCCGGGTCAGGCAAAGACCAGGGAGACAAGTAAAGCAGGAAGTGATTGTAATGAGCCCAATACTCCAAAGAGTGTTTTCTAATGCACTACATGCTCCCGCCTCCTTTGTCCTGTAGCCCAGGCTATTATTCTCTTCCCCTCTGCATTTACTTCCACACCACACTGCTGATTGGCTCACTGCAGAAAATTTGGCCTGCTATGGACTTTCATATGCAAAGCACATATCTCGACAGGTAAAATATGTCCTGAGCCGTGTCATAAAGAGTCAAACACCCACAACCCACCGCACTGTTGATCTCCAATCTCGCCTGGGATGACAGCAAGACTAGCCACACCTGTGTTGGTCCTTAGAATCATATACTGCTGGAAAAAAACTTAAGTTACCAGGCCCATAGTCTGGCTGACAGTTTTCTATTTTTCAATGAACATTTAATCACAAAATTTCAGGAGAAGAAAGCATTAACTAAAGTCCGTAAATATCCTCAGTTTTGCAAAGTTCTTGCATATCCACATTCAAAATGCAAATTGGAAACTGTGCGCGCGACTCTAAATCTTTCTCTTTCGCGGTCTGTGCACAGCTTACGTTTTTATCCAAACAATTCTGTCTCGTCCATTTCTCTTCCAGTCATGCTCACTAAGAAATAATCTTCTCAAGGTGTGAATTCAATCAAGTCATTTGCATTCTTTGCTATTAGCGCTCAGCATATTTCAAGCTGCAGAGCATATGAGGGGAGTTTCAGAAGAAAGTGTCTCTTACTGGCTTTGTGATGCCACAGGCCCCAGGAATGCCCTCAGTAATGATTGCCAGCATTTCACTCCAAAGCTTCTCATGCACCATATGCTGAAAAAAGCCAGGGGGCGCCCTTCCTTCCTCCAAGTCAGATATAGGCCACAGGCAAATTCAGGTGACTGAATCGGACTACTTTGGAATCATTCAGAAGGTGGATTATGCAGATGCATGAATTTTAAATGATATCATAAATGCAGAACTCTTTAAGATGCTATCGTCTGCCTAATTCTTTCCAAATCTGGTTTCTGGAATGAGATTCAAGGCATGGAGAGATGACAACCAATGTTAGAAAAAAATCCTGCTATGAAGACTGAAGCTTATCATACCCTATACACTGTACATGCAGGTCCATAGAAATTCACAGCAAGATCAAGATATTGTAACCCTGTTTCTTTGACATATTTTCAGGCTGAATTTTAATAAAATGTGGATCTCCGAGAGAGGAAGCATGGGCATTTTTAAGCGCATTGTATGTTTGAAAGGTATGGTAATTCCAGGTGTACAATACTGACATCTTGTATCTAACAGAGAGCACTGGGAAATTTTATCTACCATCGTGAAGGCTGTTTTCAGTCGGGACCTTATTGTGTAAGAATCTGTTTATTGCATATTGCAGTAGAAAGTGATACTCTATGCAACCCCCCACCCCCCCTCACCATTTAATAACAATTAAATAGAATGGTTCTGTTTAATTGCTATTGCTATTAGATTGGCGAATATGCAAAATACATATTTAATGAACATATTCCTCACCATAACCATAAATATTTTACTGCAGCCTTTTAATGCAACACTAGTTGGATAGTTGGATAACACATGAGTGCTCTGTCTGCAATAAAATGCAACAACGCAGCAAATATCAAAATAATTGCAACCAATTAAAATAAAACCGCTCATAGAGCAGTGCAGGGATATTGAGTGTGGGTGTTTGTGTGTGTCCGTTTAACTCCTGACATGAGGATTGACTGTGTGAGGATTTGGGTTTCACAATGTATTGGAAGGCAGGGTAACCCTTGGAAGCATTATGGTTCATATTTGATCATTCCTTTCCTCCAAGTTCGGTCCTGTCTTTCCTTCTTGGAAGGAAGTAATGAAGGAGCTAATTGCCTCCTTTCCTTCATGAATTGGGCGCTCCTTCTCATGGCCACCAGTCAAACTATTTCTGGATCATGTTCGTTTATGAGGAAGGTTCCTTGCTCTTCGGAGAATTGGGATGCTGTCCATACCAAATTTTCTTTGTTTGCAATGTCACTGGCCAGTAAAACAAGAGAGGTCATTTGTGCTGAGTGCTCTTATTCATATTTTGGTGTGAATCCTTCACGGTGGAGTGAACCTCCTGAAGCGCAGTCCTGATGAGTGCTTTATTTTTCATTGTATCATGACTGTTTATGGGCCAAATCCACATAGATGGAAGTATATGGTATGGTTTAATACGTCATTTGGAGCACTAAACCTTGACTAGACTTTTTTCAAGGTAAGTGCATCTTGAGAACCACTTGGAGCTTAGTAATGCTTAAAATATGTTAGAAAATCTGCCTTTTTCTCTAAAACAACTAGTCTCCTTTTGTTAAATTTGAAAAGATACCCATCATAAATTTCAGCAGTTCATAAATATTGCACAGGTATTTCTTAATTTAATTTTGGGCTGCATTCATTATGTAGCATTAAATTACTGTTCAGCTAAAATTTAATGATTGCTCTCAAGACACAGATGCTATCAATGGAGGCAAGCGAATGAATAAAAGTGTGAGGTAGGTTTTTAAATTAAAAGTATTTCTAGATTATTATTTGGGTATAGTTTATTACTGGGTTTATTAAATATATTCTTTCTGGATTTTGTCTGAAGTAACATTTCTGCAATTTATCTCATTGCACTAATTTCTGTTTTGACAGTTTTGTGGTAATTGTTTTAGAACTGAATTTGTATGTTGTGTGTGTCCTGGGATGGGGGAGGGGGGACTCAGTTTTAATTAAATACGTAACATTCTCACATCTGGATCAAGAAAAAATATGTTTATCGGAGTGTTAATGTTTCGTCTACGGCTGTGTTTGGCTTCCATTTTCGTCTGCTGTCGCAATTTAGGGCCATAAAATGCAATGAGCTTTTTTGTCAATTACGTACTGCATTACCGGGCTGGGAGAATGAGGCCTAATCAGTCTTTATAAAGGGATGAGTGCAAAATACATCAAACTGCTGCAGCTGCAGTTCTGCCTGTGGGAAAGGTGGTCCTGATACCTCTCTTTCTGTCTCTCCCTCTCTCATTCTGCTTCATGTTCTGTCTTTCTCTCATTCTGTCAGTCTCATACACAACTTATAAATTGTGTGGACACTTTACAGAAACCTCATTGGCATGCATAGAGAATATTCACTACTTTACAAAAATGTTTGGCATTTTAATTGAATTTAGTGTTAGTTGACCAGTATGACCTGATAGAACAGACTTTCAACTTACATTTGAGGGCAGTTCAATGTTGTTTTACCATTAGGGTTTTGTAGCACTTTTCACACCTCATTCACCCTCTCCCTTACTGAAGGCTCTTATTGAAATGGGGTGAGAGTATACGCACAGAAAGGGCAGCATTTTCCTAATCATGGGACCGAATAGAGTGAATATCAGTGGCGGGCGGTGGACGGAAAACTGGGGGGGCGGAAAACATCCCTTGAAACGGATGATATTAGTGACCCGATTTCAATCATTGTTCTTGGTCAACATGTTAGTTTCCCTTATAATGAAATGTTTAGGCGAGGGCATAATAAATTCTATAAAATGTTTAATTCACATGCCTTAATAGGCAACTCTTCACAAAAAAACCACTGTGGATTTTCCGCGTTAAATTTTGTCACATCCTAAGCAAGTCGTCAAACCTGTGCATAATAGTTGTTTAATTGAAAAAGATTGAAATGCGTTTTTTTGCGTCCAACTGGTGCGTTTGATTTCTCGTCTTAATGAAGACAATTAGCTACACCTGAGAGGGGAGAGTTCAAGTGTCTTTTACCAGGGAAATTGACTGAAAAAAGATCAAGACTAATAAACAGTTTTAAGACATGTTTATCGCCTTCCTCGTTCTCTGTCCACCGCCCACCACTGGTGAATATACTTTCAAATGAAGGCTGAAAATCTGTCCTATCAGGCCTTACTGACCATTTAAAAATATACTTATTTAACCAGGAAAAGATCCACTGAGAACATATTTCTCTTTTCAAGGATGCCCTGGGAGAAATTCTAGGCAGAATAGTGGCAAGTGAGGAGGGATAGAGAGAAACTTTAGTAAAGCCCCTGGAGCAGATTTGGGGTTAAGGGCCTTGATCAAGGGCCCAACAGCTGAATTCTTCCGAACCTCATTTCTCCAATCAGAACCCCAAACCCCTCTACAGGCTTGGACCAGCGACTCTTCAGTTACCAGTCAAGCAACCTACTACTAGGCTTCCCTGCCACTACCCTGAATTAATTCCAAATTCAATTAAAATGTCAGATATTTAGAATTTTAAAATGTCAATTTTTTACATACAGTATGACATTTAAGTGTCAGTGGTGTCCTCACACTTTTGGTAATATAGTGTAGGTACATATGTAATGCTTTCAACTTGTTATCAGAAATCAGTCTACATGCTGTTGGACTATTGAGTTAGAGCTTCATAGCAGATGTATTTTTTGTGCCATACCATTGACATGTAGCCCCATGCATTGGCCATCTGTCCCCAATAAATCACTAATCCAACAAATAAAGTCAAGCAAAAATACAGTGGCACTAGGGTGAAATTGAGTTGACCCCAGTCCAACATTAGACTCAGCCATTTGAAATGGTGTGCGAATAACTACTTAATTTCCATTTTTATCAGCAAGTGTTGTTATTATTTATTTTTATTTTTTTCTGGTGTGAGAGTTTGGGTCAACAGAAAAATTGCTCCATAGTGCATTTTGCGTCAATTTGTGTGATGTCGGCACTCTCACAGAACTGGGCTGTTGCTACTATAAAGCTGTGAATTTACTGAGGGAGAATAAAGACATACCTCCAGCTTGAGGTTCTCTCACTTAGTTTACCCCTCAGGCGACTTCTTGCATGGATTTGTGCTGCAGAAACATTTGGTGGATTGATTATTCTGGCCAATTAAGAAACACAGTGGAGCTTCAACCCATGGTATTAAGAGACTGAATATCTTCATTTTACCCATTTAATGTGAAAATATATATTTATTAATTTTCTATTTTTATTATACAATTATTTATTTATATTCTCGTTATCACTTTAAATTCTCCCTTGTTAAATGAAAATCCGGTGGCAGTTTCTCAGAGGGAAACCAGGACCCCTGTTTGCATAATGGTTTGGGAGTATTTCACATTTATTGCTTGTGGTTGCACCATTGCCATTTTTTCAGTTTGTGATTATTTTCAATACCAATTAAATTTTACTCACAAAATCGAACGCCCTGCGTTGGCGGGTTTTGCCTTCACCCAAAGAATTTGTCTGAGGGGACCACTGTGAGCTCTACATGGTCAGTTTTTTCTGCACATTGTCACGGATCTCACCGTAAAATATCCACGGGCAGCTTTTATGTTGTGTCTTTATTATTGTTGGCCTACAGAATTTATAGCGCTATGCGTAAAAAGTGTCTCAATAAAAACGGTTCGTAAAAATATGTGATAAAATGTGTTGCCTCTGTGTTGGCAGGGGCTGGTGTCTGGAGGTGACACGCACGCCGGAGAGGGGCAGGGGGGGCCTCACACCAGGAAATCCCAGGAGAAATGAGAGGTTGGGCAAATTCATGCGCATAAATGCAGCATAAAGTGAGGTCGATTAATATTTGAACGGCAACACAACTTTGAGTGGTTGACTGTCAGCTGTTTGAGAGTATTTACGTTCATATCAATATCAACTGGCCTTTGGTAGGAAGTCTAATCCATTAAAATATTGTGTCTATCTTGATATGGATGAACTTCCACTGAGCAGGCCTGCATGTGTGGACATGCACATGTGAATAAGAGCAAACATTTACTGAGAATAATTGCAGGAGAAGCCACAGTTGGACACAAGACACAAACCAGCAGTAGCTGAAGAGCTGAAAATTGGGGAGAACAAGGGGATCTTGAAACTAATGATTGGTCTTTATCTGTTTTCAGTCGTTCATTTAAATTAACATTACGTGAATTTGTGAAACACTCAGCACTATCTAGTGTGGCCGGTTGTCCACGTAAAGACAAGGAATAAAACATGTTATTTCGATGCAAAATTGCATTTCAATTAAAGTTAACCTTATTTAATGGTGCATACTTGTTACTAATTCTTGTTTTCTTTATAATTTAAACCATCACAAAGTGCAGATTTGATAGCCTGTGTTCAGGATTTGTTAAAAGCTAATGTGGAAATTGTCAGAGTAGTTTATAATTTGTGTAAAGTGAATAAAACATTTTTCTGAATTTAGTTTACCATTTAATCCCTGCAGCAGTGCATTGCATACATACAGCCACTTCGACATATTACCAGCAGTTTTAGTAACATCTCTTATCACCTGTACGCAGATGGCATCCAGTTCTATTTTACATTTAAACCTGATGAGCTTCATAAACTTTCTCCACTGAGCAACTGTTCACATGCAATTAGGAATTGGTTGGCGAATAGCTTCCTGCAGTGAATGCAGATAAAAATGAAGTCTTGATTATCCATCCATGCATCTATTATCAATGCCACTTCTTTCTCACTAGGGTCGCAGTTGAGCAGGAGTTTTTTCCAGTTGACTATGGGCAAAAGGCGGGGACCCAACCTGGACAGCTCACCAATCCATCACAGGGCACACACACCATTCACTCAAACCTATGGACAATTTAGAGTTTTTAATTAGACTGATATGCATGTCTTTGGACTGTGGGATGAGACACATGCAAACATTGGGAGAACATGCAAACTCCACATAGAAAGGCCCCAGACAGCATTCAAACCTATGACCTTCTTGCTGCGGGGCAGTAGTGCTACCCACTGCGCTGCTGTGTCACCAGTCTTGATTAATGCACCTGATAAACTTTACCAAGCAATCAGGCAGAACCTCAATGCGTTATCCCACTCCTGTCGGTCTAGTCGGTGTGATCTTCGTGTGACCTTGGATTAATCTAAGTTTCGATGCCCTCGTTTATTTTTTTATTTTAAAGATTATTTTTTGGGGGGATTTTTTCCTTAATTTGACAGTTATATAGTAGAGAGAGACAGGAAAGTTGGGGAGAACAATGGGGAAGACATGCGACAAATGACCCAAGCTGGAATCGAACGTGGGTCGCCGCGGGAAGGACACAGCCTTTATGGTGTGCGCGCTTAGACCGATGTGCCACCGGGGCGCCCCTCGATGCCATCATTTTGGCCTTGGCACGATCATGTTTCTTTCACCTAAGAAATATAGCCAAACTTGGGTTTGTTGCATCAAGAAATTTAATGGAGATGTTAAAACACACTTTTATTTCATCATATCTGGACTATCGTAATTCTCTTTTTACCTGCCTCAAGCGAATCTTCCTTATGCCCCTTTCAAACTGTCCAAAATGCCACTGCTCGGCTTTTAACACGTTTCAACAGATAGTGTCATTATACCTATTTTAACCTCACCGCCCTGGCTTCCTGTTCATTTTAGAATTCATTTTAAATTTTGGTGCTCACTTATAGAGCCCTACACCACCAGGCTCCACAGTATATTATGGACCTTCAGCACCTTCATTCCTTTAGTCAAGCACTTAGGTTTTCTAAGTGTACCTCAGGCACGTTTTAAGACTCAGGAAGATTGTGCTTTCCAGTCTGCAGCCCCAGATCTCTGGAATAATCTCCCAATAAGTCTGAGGTGTTTAAACTCTGTGAATTCTTTCTGAAAAGCAACGGAAAAGCCATCTTTTCAGTCAGGTGTTTAAGTAACAAGAAGAATTTTATGTATTAACTTTTCTGATGTCCATTCCTGTGTATACTTTATGTGGTGTTTTTCTTTTAAATTTATTTATTTTAGATAAAAGACAGATGAAAATGCTATTTGATTATTTCAGATTTTATTCTATTTCATTCTTTGATTGTGAAGTACTTTGACTGGTGTCTGTGAAATGTTCTATATAAACAGACTTAGCTTTGCTAAAAAGGAAGCTGCGCATATAATTGTCAATGGTTTATTCTAATCATTTGAAAAGCAGTCAGTCAAGCAAAATGATTGAAAAAGGTCTAAACTAATTGCTAGTTAAAAGCAATTTTTTTCTATCCTCCTCTAATTTCAGCCAAGCAGCCGTCACAGACACCAACATATGTCTAGATCTCTGTTTTGACTCATCAAATTCACAGTATGGAATGGCTTCCAAACAGCAGATGATTTTGCCTGAACTTAATAAAGGAGGAGAATAACTGCTTTCAGAAATTGCCCAATCATCTCTATATTTTTTTTCCAAGTTTAGCCTTTGAAGTCAGTGCTTCTGACTTCAGGTCAGTGAGCTCCATTTTGAATCACACTCGGAGCACTGTCCACATCAAAGTGGAAGGAACTCACACTCTGGCTTGCTGTTCATGCCCCTGCAGCCTCAGATGCAGTGTGTTCAGTAACTGATGCCAACTTACCAAAGAACACTGCCTTTACTTACAAGGCATCGAGCATCAATTTGCCCCCAAAATGACACGGAACTGATGATGATGTAAACCCTTCGGCGTGATCTCATTAATCACTTTAATTGGGACTGATTTAAAGCGTCAAATTTCAAGCATTTACAATGTTCCCATTGTTGAATAATGCAATACAGAAAAATGGTGCAATCCACTCAATCTTATTCCCAGTCACTGACGGCGCGCCATCCGTAGTTATTTCAACTAATTCTTGAGCAGATCAGCAAGACAATTGCATTGCAGCTGCATTGATCGTTTTAATTTATACATTTGATTCTAGCGTGGAGATTGTGTCCATCGCAAATGTACAAGGTCACTCATGATTTTATTGTTGTACATATCAAGGCCTTTAAAAAAGTTTGGGTGACAGGCCAAATCTGTATGCTTTGCTGTTGACCCCTGATGAAGACTTTCACTTAACCCCCTCTAAGTATACATGAGAGCATAAGAATACACTAAGTACACATTTTGCAATAACTCGGCCAATACGTGCCCAAATTTGACAAACAAGTTATCAATACTGATGTTTTCAGGATCAAGAACTATGATAAGGTTGGTTTTGTTATGATTGGAGTCATTATATCATATGTATGCAAAATAGACCCAAAATTCTCTTTAAAATACGTAATTTACTTGAAGAATAAATATATAATTAACATAGCCTCTTAAAGTAGTCCCAGAACATGCATACATTGACTGGGATGTTTAAAACTTATCTAGGGTGACTGCTAACGTCATAATTTGGGTTATTAATAAGTATAGATTCCATCTTTTGATAAATAAAAATTAATTTAAACAAAACTGAAAAATCTTGTTTTTTGTTATGACTCAATCCACCTGTTGCACTGCTCATTGTACACTGAATCCACACCTATGTTTTCATGGACTTTAATCATGATTAATCAATGATTGGGCAAGAAACTGGCTCAATAATGCCTTAATTATGCTAACTGAAAGCCATCATTATTGAAGACTCTCATTTTATTGTTAAAAATGGTATGGTAACAAAGCAGCATTATTATTAAACATGCATATGAAAAGTTATTTACATCATAATTATAGCAAAGACGTATTAAGTACAGGCTCTAGATTAGCTGTGCGCTCACTGTACCCATAACAGAGTCTAATGTATCATATCAATGGTAAGGTTTTTTTTGACAGCGTTCCATCTTCTGGAGCTTGCAGAACAAAACTTTTAGCTAGGGCTGCTTGACAGTGGCGCGTTACAGGAGCTGAGCGCTGCTGCAAGAATGACACACCACAACCCTCAATTGATACGGTACTTAAGACTGTTATGCATTATGACTTGAAAATCACAACAAAGAAAACCAGCAATGACAACTTAAACAAATTTATTCTTCACTGATAAAAAAAAAACCTCTACAAATAATCCACTGTTCAATCCTCTAATAAAACTCTAATGCCACTATGTAACTCTGTTGCCAAAACAAAAACTCTGCCTCTGGTGACCAAATTCACAGCATTTATATAGACTAGCAACATTCTGGAAAGATCTACAGGATTCCTGGGTAATCCTGCCCCCTCCAGGCAGGAAGATGCCAGAAGCTTCTAGAAAGCACTAGTCTATTTCAAAGAAGTGATATTACATCAGATCATGTTTTGCTACAGACACACCACCAGAGGGTGCTGATGAACAAAATAAATAGCTGACCAGCAAGGCAGCAAAAACAGCATGTAACAAATCTCCATTTACAAATGATATACAGTGCTTTACATAAAATACTCATACATAACATATGATACTGACTTCTAGGCTGCAATGGGTATAGTGAGTCCGCAGCCGATATAGGGTGAGTAGAATTATATCGGGGCACATCAAGCACTTCAGAGTTGCTGCTGCCTCACAGAAATCTCCCGTTTTCTTGCACAGTTCCACCAAGATGTTTTTGGATATCTCTGATCCACTCTGACGCTGTCAGATTGATCGCTTCTAAATAAGTCAGCTTCCCAAGACTGATGAAATTGAAAAACTGTGTCAGGCTATGGTTCAGAAACCAGCCCATGGCTAATGCCATCACTTATTTCACCTCCGGTTCACCCACTGCTTGGCCTGCCTTAAGTATGTAAAATTGCAGCCAAAAATATTTGGGACTACATGGATAAACAAAGGATTTGTAAATGTAAACAGCACACTGAAACGTAAAATGTAATTTGCAATCATAAATTGGAAAACTGCAAGTGCATAAAAAAGTGGCAGTAGTTTTATTCCATGTGAAATTGCTGCAGTAGGCCATATTCCATTTCCTTGGCTTGAGGAGATTTTGCTGAGTCAATTCAGATGAGGCTGACAGAGGACTCTCCCTGGTAAACCTACCTACCGTAGCCTACTGCTCTGCTTGTTTATTAGAGCAATATCGCTAGAGATTGTTGCCTATGGGATATTCTGTAATAACAGCTACTTTTTCCTTGCAGATTTGGTAGATAGCAGCTTGAAACTGTTGGAGAAATAAGCACTCATCCCCTCTTGAAGCTGCCTGTGCCGATGGTTAGCATTTCTTTTTTTGTGGAGAAAACTACTTGACGGAAATGTCTCTCTGTCAAATGCTTGCGGCGCGCCAACAGGCTGATCCTGATCTTTTTCTGTGAAATGCCTGTCGTTAGTCCTGAAAAAAAAAACACCTGCAGTTTTGTTGCTTGTGTGGTTTTGCCAGCCTAATTGGACAGAATACCCTTCGTGAAACATACAGTAAAAATATACGTTCATATTTTGCAACCCTACAAGATTACCTCAAAGGAGCAGCTTTAATTAAAAGCAGAGGTGTAAAATTGAGGAGCAAAAATGTGAGGAATTAAATTAAGTTAGGGACCGGATTTAGCAGTAGCCTAAATTATCAATATGAAATTGTCTCCTGGCCATAGTGCTGATAGTGTGAGACTCCTGCTGTTAAGCCTCTCCTCTCGGTCTGACTCAAAGTTGTGGCACTCAATCTTCAGTGTGTGTGAGCCTGACTGCACCGTGACTGAGAGTAATTCAGATAATGGATGTACCGCAGTGGGGGAGCAATGAGTAACTCAACCGCTCAATCAGAGTGTTCAGGAGGAGTCTCCCCCACACCCTCACATAACAGATGATGGATAATTGGCAGTGCTCCTCTCTGAAATATCAGGGATTTTGCTGTGGGTTCACCTCAGTGAAACTCCAAATTGTTGCTTGTTTGTGGGTTGCTGAGTGCTTCATTCTGTTAAGCTGTTATTATTGTGCAGGGATCGTCAAATTACGCTCTTTGCAAGTTGAGAACTGCTGGCTTTCCATCCCTCCTTTGCTCCTGGAGGTCAGGTGGGAAGATCGTTTGGCCAATCAGTATCATTCATTGGTTAGTTCTTAGAGAACTGAAAACCTGTGCTGGTTTTGTGCGGCTGATTGAACAATCCTTGTCCTTGTACTTTGATGAGCCGCAAAGTCTGAGATCAAGTCTTGCCCGTGTCGGTGCTTGCTCTCACCGGCACCCTTTATAGGCCGATGCACAACTGGCTTTAGCATTAGCCAGAGATCAGGTGCATTCACTGCACTGTCTGGCTGTTGAGACATCTGCATGAGACTCCACACAGGCATCTAGGGCAGAGTCCGACCGTCATTCACCAAGACAGACAATTTCCACATTGCGTGTTGTGTTGCTTTAGTGGTTGCATGACATTCAACCATGGCAAGTCAAGCACTATTTGCCGCCTTTGATGTAATTTACTCATTACAGCCAGCCAAACAAAACACTTCTGTAAAAGGTGCGCAAAACATGCATGTAAAAATTAGAGTATAACTCCAAAGGTCTTAATGACTTTGAACATCTTTGAAAGATTGAGACGCTATTTTTCTAAATTAGGTTGTCAGGGTTGAGCAACTAGCCAATGAGGGTGCGTTCTCATAGTCAGCCACACTGCTGCACTTGCCTTTTTGGAGTTTCGCTTCATGACATATCTGACTTGATCTCGAGAGTTCAGTGGTGCATGAGATCATCACATGAACATCACGTGGCCAGAGGCCTGAGGCAATCGGACGATTTAGCTTGCAGCCATTTACCACCATGTACAGTAATTTATTCACAACCCAACAAATAAATAGTCTGAAATCGATTACATCAGCTGAATGAGCCGATAGTTTCAGTCTGTTTGGGTGACGGGAGGGAGGGAGGGGAATCGGGTGCTGGCGGTCCACCTAGTGGTGGGGTAGCGTTCCTGCAAAATTTAATGTTAAGATGCATATGAAATGTCTTCCTCCAACTCGCCTTTAGTAGCATTGTGTCCTTCTGTTTGTGTCTTTTTGTGTTTATGCATGTCTCAATTTTTTTTTTTTGGGCGTGTGTATGTGAGTGTGTATGCATTTGTGTGTCCAAGGCACTTGCGTACCTTCGTGTTCACACCCATGCATACTCTGTTGTTAAGAGGAGAAGAACCATTCTAACTCCTCCCATTTGAAAGTGCATGTTAAATCACACCCCTGCTATTCACCTGCAGTGCTCACTGGCACAGGAGCAGTGAGCTTCCCTCATCTCGTTACACGCCATGTGCTTTACACAGGTGTCAGAATGCTCTCGGGGCTGCTGTCCTAGGGTTTACAATATCTCAGTATTTAGTACTTTTGTTTTTGGCAGTGCATTAAAGTTGCATTTGTTGTGACTGAATTGGGTAGCTTATTGTTTTATTCTTTTTGCCCATTGGGGTTCCTGGAGACCTTAATGAGCTCGCTGAAACATGGCTGAAAACACAGAGCCATCAGGTTGAGGGCAGCGCTGTGGGGCTCGCAGCTGATTTAGAGACTTGTACATTGGCCGAGGAGCCGGGATACAGACTTTCTTATCTCCGGTTATTTCTGCAATACTCCTACTTTTTGGTGCACCATAACTTAGCACACGCACTGCTTTAACACCTTTATGCTTCCTCCCAGCCAGTGCCAAACTGATCTCTTGGGGAAATAAACAGTAAGCAGTCGTAAACTATTCCAGCGATAAACTGGTAACTGTAATAAACTACTCCAACAGTAGGTACTGTAACACTCGTAGTTTTTATAAGGGCAGGGTGAGCCATAGCTAGTGTATCAGGGGAAGAGTACATGGGGAAGGGGGAGAATGGGGGGAAATTTGGAGGAGGGGAATAGTAAACAGGGGGAGTACCTCAGATGAGAGGGAGGGGATGAGGGAAATGGGTTGGAGGGAGAGAGGAAGGAGGGAGGAAGAGGGGGAGAGATGAAGGGGGGTAACACCAGTGACTGTGATAAAATAAGAGCTTGACATTAAATCCCTATTCGTTTTGCTCCCTCTGTGTCTACTGCCGCTGTTGTCTGAGGGAGAGAGGGAGAGAGCAAGTGAGGGAGGGAGGGAGAGAGAGAGAGAGTGTGTGTGTGTGTGTGTGTGTGTGTAAGAGCGAGAGCGAGTGAGGAAAAATTGAGAGATAGAGCGCGAGAGCGCAGAAGAGGAGGAGGCTGGCCTGGGATCAGTCGTAGCTCTTACCTGCTCAAGGCTTCGGCATCTGCTCTATCAACACAGCAGCAGCAGCAGCTCAGTGCAGGCAGCTGGAGAGAGGCAGGCGAGCAGAGACTGAGAGGGCATCCAGAGAGCATCTGCACACAGCGACCAGGCAGGACATTACAGTGTTTCTCTCTCTCTCTCTCTCTCTCTCACACACACACACACACTCTCTCTATCTCTGTCTCCACACATGCTATTTCTCTGGGTGGGAGAAGACCATTCACAGCTCCACTGCAGTCGGGCAATTTTTCTGTAATTCTTTTCTCTCTCTCTCCTCTCTCTCTCTTCTCTCTCTCCTCTTTCTCTTTCTGCTCTCTCTCTGTTGTGTAACAGGAGCTTGGAGACCAGGGGAGCACTGAGGTGCTGTAAGCACTGAGAGAAGGAGGGGTCGAGGTGCGGGTACAGACTTTCTCCTGGACGCACGCCACTCCGCACACACACACACACACACACCGCTCCACTGCTAGAGGAGGACGCCAGGCACGCACCTTCAGCCTCCTGCTAAAACCGACCAGAGGACCACCACAGAGGGCAGCCTCGACCCGAACGGCCGACCCGCCATCCAGCTCGCTGCGACCCGAGGAGGATCCCACACCCAGCCATGGAGGACACCCTCACCTGCAGCCCCAACACCTTCTCCCAGGTGTTCGGCCGGCAGGGGCAGCTCATGCAAGCCAGTGGGTATTGCCGCTCTGACTGCCTACCGCACCCACTCTCACTCCCATTCCTGCTTGGGCACAGTGTGTGCATTGAACGTGTCGGGGGTGATTTTTTTTCCAGGTTGATGTACTTGTATGTCCCATAGGGAGTGCTTTTTAAAGTTCTGGAATTCCGTCAGTTCTTTAATGTATTTCTGTATCGGCTTTTTTATTGGTTCTGCTCTGAGATGGGAGGCGTGCTTTGGGCTGCCTTCTGTTTGCTTAGGGTTACGGAAACAAGTAAACTGTGATGGCAGGGAAGTGTTGACCGACAAGTTTGTGAAATATTCATCAGCGCGGAGCTGATTTGCTGGGGACTTGTAGGGGTGGGGTGGATTGTGGCGCTGGATGGTCTGAGCAGCGTGCCTGTTTCAGATCCTGGGTTATAGCACGCCGTGTGCTGTGCGGTTGAGAGCACTAAAACTTTGCTCTCGACGGGGGGCTGTGTGATTTATATTGCCGCGCAGACGGCGGCTCCACGCGCATAAAGCCCACAGACCCACCTCAGTTATTACTTAAGGGAGCGTGTCTGCCGACTGCGCAGAGAGAAGCATCAAACGCGCGGGAGACGTAAAAACGTAATGAATCGTGCAGAATAAGGTCATTCGCCGGGTGTAGCGCACCAATAATGTAGCTCTCTGTGATTTATCCTCGGGTAAATACTGGTGGTGGTGGTGGGAGGGAGGTGAGGAATGATGGTTTGTGTTGTTTGCAAAGATGAAATGTGCGATCTAGAGCTGGGATACGCGGGACTTGCATTTTCAGTTATTATTAAATCAACAAATCCTCTGTCTCTGTGGCATGTTAGCAGATTAGCGCAGGTTGCTGGGTAGTGGGAGAGTTGCTGCAAGGGGTGCGGTGGGGGCTGTTTACTTAGTAGTGTGCTGTAGTGCTGATGAGCTGGTCGGCTGTAACTACTGCAAACTATTTGGAGGGTGACACTTTTATTGGGCTGTAAATTCTCACACGGCTCACCCCATACGAATGTAAATGCCCTCGAAATAAAGTATAGACTGTCGCGGCATTGCTTTGACAGCCTGTGCATCCATATGGAGGGAACCGTATAGGAATTACAGCCCTTTAAAATTTGCGTTGGTGACAAAATCCTCACGGATCTTTCCTTCTTGACTTAACCCCACCGCACCATCCCTCCCTGTGTTTGACTTTGCCTGTTTCTTTGTGGGATGAACCATAGCAGACGGCTCTAGGAAGTAATCATTACCCTCTCTCTCTCTCTCTATTTCCCTCTCTCTCACTTTCTCTCATCCTCTCTCCCTCTTTTTCTTTTTCCCTTTTGCTCTTGTTTCGGGCAGTATTTCTGCCAGGCAGGTTGTCTGCTCATTAGCCAGCGTTTCATCGTTTCGACCTTACCAATCGGCTATTTGACTCTGAAGTACAAGCTAAAAAGCTAAGAAAGGCAATGCTAACCCAGCACCAGTACTCTAGTTCATAGTCCTGTGGTGTAACAGTGTTTTTGTATGTATGTGCGTGTGTTTGTGTGAGTGCAGAAAAACATAATTATAATAATACTAGAATCATCGTGGGCAAAATTTTGTGTCATTTCATCATAATAAACGAGGAAGCACATTGTCAGACATTGCTACGACAAAGGTTGCTCGTCTTCCATAGCCACATAACTGTCGTCCTTATGACAATGGAACTCTGTGAAGAGTCTGGTTTTCTGGTTGATGATATTGATTTTTTTGCAGCCAATAAAATCCGGCGTTTTTAGTGGTCTTTCTGTCTGGAATGTTACGATTGCAGACTAGAGGTGTCCCAAGGTGTGCTTCAAGCCCCACTGTCTCAAACCCGGTCTAACATCAGCTGTAAAATTATTGGCATCCTTGATTTAAGAAATAATTGAAAAACAATACAAAAAATGGCTGTATCTAATAAACAGCACAGTTAATAATCCATATTTTGAGTTTAAACATGTGGGGGAACTTGATCCTTTATATCTATACTCGCATGTCACTGTTTTTAATGCAGCTGTTTATGAAAACCTTGGGTGTGAAAATTGTTGGCTCCCATGCTTTAGTTCTTCATGCGAACGCCCCTGGCAAAGATGATAGCTGTGAATCTATTCCTATAATTTGTGATTAGATTAGAGAACTTGTTACCTAGCTTGCAATGGAGTCAGCGGGGCGAGGTATTGTAATCAGTGCGGTTTGATTGTCTGTTTGTTTGTTTGTTTGCGTGTCTGTGTGTTAACAATCTAGTGTGTACACGGTTGCACTGATTGTCTTCAAACTTTCAGAGTAGGTGGGCAATGGTCTGTAGATTTCCTGATTAATTTTTTGGGGTGATTGGGTCAAGGTCAAGGTCACTAAAAAGGTTAAAATTGTTTTTTGCGATAAACCACTTCAAATTCATCACATTCACGTCAATCCAAAACCAAAATATGCATCTTTCAATTCTGCTTCCCAACTATATGCTGCATTATGGGGTTGCTTTGATAGTCTCCATAACGGTTGGGGGTTAAATGTCAGGGGGGTCAAGGTCAGCGATGAAAATTATATATTTTCCATTATAACTCAACATATGCCGATAGACACATGTTTACTACTACAGTATGAGCATGTAGGAACTCTTTATTGGCTTTTATTTGACACCATGACCTTTGACCTTGACAGGTCAAACTTGAGGTCATGGATTTTCAGAGGGCTATAAGTTGAAAACAGTTCAGGTCACACTTGTAGAATTCAGTCAGTTTCAAAAGCACTAAAATAAGTCCTGGCAGGCTTGGTTTGTTTTGCCTGGCAACAATTGTCTTGAGAGTTTTTGATGAATCCTCTACGCTGACAGTCTCTAGATATCCTTGGGTTCGCTCTTATTGACCTACTTTTCCTGTTTAGATCACAGGATTTAAATAGGATTTAAGTCCAGAGACTTTGTAGGCCTTTGTATAGCATGGATATTGTTTTTACAGACCCATTTCTGTGTGGATTTGGGTGTATGCTTGCACATATTGTCCTACTGGAAAGTCCACCTTTAATTAAGTATCAGCCTCTTTGCATAGATGGCCAGATTTTCAGCCAAAGTTTGCTATTACTTGGTAGAATTCATTATCCCATTCTCTTTACTAGGGTCCCTTGACTGCTGGCAGCAAAACAAAAAAATCCTTTTTTCCTCAGTATGTTGCTGACTGGTATATTTAATCATGTACAGAGTGCTCTAGAGTTAATGGCACCCCTGATTGGTAATGCACCAACACTACTATAAAAATTTATGACAGTAAGGATATTGAATCAACGTACAAAATGCAAAAAAATATTCACCTTCTAAAGGTTTCAGTGGAACCAACCAAACTTATTTGGTCATTTATTAAAATTAATTTCCTCAAAATAAAAGTTTCACAATTTATGGTAGCACTGGTTTAGGGCTTAGTGCAACCAACTTGGGCAAGGATGAGTGTTGTCTTTCCTGTACTGTTTGACAAGAGTAAGGTGCACATTTGGAGGGATTTTGGACCATTTCTCAATGCAGATCCTCTCAAGATCAGGCTCATTCCTGGGTTTGTGCTTCTCAACTGCCCTCCTCTGTTAAGCTCAGAGCTCTTCAGCAGCGTGAGGTTGAGGTCTGGTAATGGAGACGGTCCATTAGAATGATGGGTTTTGTTGTCGCAGGGCCAATTCTGCTCAGGTTTTGCAGTGTCCTTTGGGTAAGTGTCTCAGTGTAGAGTCCATCGACGGCCGAGTCTCGGACCTCTGGTAGAGGCAACCAGATTGACTGCCAGACTTGCCTGATACTGAGTCCATTGAGCTATTGATCTTAACCAGAACCTCTGGGCTTCTAGAATTAAAATAGCCCCAAAACATCCCCTGATCCACCTCCATTTTTCACCTTGGCCGTGAGGTGCCTTCCCATGTAACCGTTTCTATTTTGACACCAAAAATGTAGATGCTAAAGCTGACCAAAACATTCAGTTTCGCTCACCTTGTGGTCTCATGATTGTGGAACCACCAACCAAAAAACTTGAACCTTTTGATACCTCACTTGTAGAGGTTTGTGACCACCTTTCTCTCAAGGTCTTTATCTTTTTTCATGACAATTGATAACAAAGGATTCTGCAAAGCATGCACTTGGAAAGGCAGCTGGGCAAGTTGGCCTGTATCTGTGTGCTCAACTGCCTGGGAATCAGCTCCTGATACATGGGCAAAAGTTTCCTCTCTTTACTCCATAAAATGACACTGTAGGTCACATATCTGAGTCATTGCACACTCAAATTGCCATTAAAGTTTTATTTTATTGAAATTACACTATGCGCACTGTGCCCTGTCATACTCAGGAGGGGGTGGGCTGAGAGTTTGAGAGCTCTGCAGTGTTAAACTTGTCTTCCCTTTCATATTGCACGAAAGCTTACCAAATTTCAAACTGCAGAACCACAACTTCTCACGCCATGATTTTTAATCAAAGCATTTTCTCCACTTCTCCACACGTTGTGGGCAATAGATAACCGAAATTAAGGGAAATTATGTGCAGCTAACGCAGCAAAGGAGAACGTCGGCTCCCCTGCTATTTTTATTTTGGGGGGGTGAATGCAGACCTCCACTGTTGCTGCACTTATCTAAACCTGGCAGCAGGGATCCGTTTGACTCCGTAAGCCTTTCATGATGCCAGCAGTCTAAATTTATACCCGCCATTTGACAGGCGAGAGCGCGACATAATGAAGGATCCCAAAGGATGCTGTGTATTTTCACTCTGCTACCTGGGACTGAGTATGGCTGTGAGTCTTCGGCAAGTGATTTGTTTCCAGTCAAAACTGCTGTGTTTTAGTCTGTTGTGCATCGGCTCCAGACCCCTGTCATTGCCTGTTCTTGCCGAGCAGTTCTTTAATTTTATTTATACTCATCTTTCATTTTATATACACTGTGAACATCTATTGTTTTTCTTCTTTTATAACATCGGCACAATAAGATTAAACCTTGAAACTACTGCACCATGCAGGATATCAGTCTTGCAACAAAAAGAAAAAATTCAGCCTGAAAAGATAGTCGGTATAGTTTAGATTTGCCGGCTTGTCCTTGATTTGGGGATTTGCTCGCGGCGAATGGCAAACGAGACGTTTCATTACCTAAAATCAATTTGGGATTATCCGATGGTATCGAATCTGATGCTGGAAGTGAGGCGTTTCTGATAAGTTGCTTTGAAGTGCGTGAAGCTGGTGCTGTGGCGGCGTTTCTTTAATCCGTGACCCGCCGCACGTCGATGAAACTGGAGCCTTAGTCCTTGTAATTAGATGACTGCAGTGTGATTACACGATAAAAGTGAGTTAAAACATCTTTGGTTTAAAAAAGTACGGCCCTCTCACTCCGGTTAATCTCCCGAGTGCATCCTTAATGGAGATTTTATCACAGGTTGCTTGCAGTCCCCTGTGCTCCCTGTACTCTGCAGGGCGGCCGATGGGGGAAGGGGGGGGGGGTTCTGTTCCCTTTGCCTCCCAAAGTGGTGCAGTCACTTTCACTTGGGGGTGTCACACTCCAGTCCTGGGGGGCTGCAGTGTCTGCACGTTTTGAGGTCTTTGCCTGTCGACAGCCTGGTAATACCTATAGAACAATTTGTATGTATTTGTTTGTGTGTCTGTGGACTCTTTAGCCAATCAGTGACTTACATGAATCGCTTTATGCGCAAACACACCAAAAGCCAGCAGACACTGAGGCCCCCAGGACGAAAGTTTGACATCCATCCTCTTGCTTGATGTTTCCAGATATGCTAACAGACATGGGTCTTCTCTTACATACACATACACACACACTCACTCACTCACGAAGACACCACCATTGTACTTCTATCCTTGAGAGGACATCACTCAGAACTATATTAATTCTTTGTGTGTCTCCACAGCTTTTCCCTAACGTTTACCATAAAAAATATATTCATAACCTTTAACTTAACTCTAACCTAATTCTATCCCTAATCAATTGGTCACAATTTGTCATTGTAGTTGTAGGGACAGGCAAATATGTCTTCACTTCCCAAAAATGTCCCCTGGTCCTGACTGTGAAGCTAGCATAAGTATACACGCACGACCATATATGCATGACCCTAAAGGCTGAAGATGGACTCGTTCCATCTGAGTCCTAAGTGTGAAATCCAGGTTTGCAACATCAAAGTCTACCCTGGAATATAACTCCAATCACCTGGGTTTGTGATTGGCAAAATTCTTCCCCCTCAGCTGTTTGGGTGTTAGAAAAACCATGGCAGGATCTTCGGACTGCTGGACTTTCTAGCTACCTCTGCTCTGCACCTTCTCTGGGGTCAATTTTCAGCATAACCAACTCCCCAGCTAATGAAGGATTAGCCAGCATTCTGCTGTGTGTCGGAGGTTTATTGTCAGTCTTCCGCCTCCTGCCACTGAATTAAATCACTCACCTGGCTAAAAGACACTGGAAAATGCTCTCAAAAGACACCACATTATTGGCACTTGGGCGAACTTCATATTGAAATGTATGACGTAAAAAATGATTTATTTCAATCCATTATAATTTATTTTTTTGCGTGGAGGAGGGAGGCAGTTAGATGAAAGGTCATGTGGCACTTTTGAAGCCTTATGTTGCTGTCAGTTGGCCACCCAATCAGCTCCGCATCTGAATAGTTCTTGTATGTGTAGAAGCTCTCTGCTGCTGTCGCACACAGACTTCTCTGAGCTCCTTCCCTCTGAATAACAGTGGCGCGTTTGATAAATATTGCTCTTTGTGTCCGCGCTTTCATTGAGTCTTTCTCGGATCTGTTGTTAACTCCCGCATTTCGTATGCATGAACGCCACGCTGTGTTTTGAGTGTGATGGCAAGGTCGTTAATATTCTGCGCGTGGCTTTGGATTGCGGATAACTCACTAATGCTGAATGGTTTTGTTTATGATGGGCTTGATGAAAATTCACTCCGTTGAGCCAGGTAGCGAGCACTGTAAATAAAACAATTGCGAATGTAAGACATTTTATCATGCTCTGAAAGGACTCTCGCTTGCACCGGTAAAGCAGTTCAGTGAATAATCCAGCATGATGTTCACACAATAATTTCACTGTCACAAATTATTTTCCATCTTGCTGGCTCTTGCAGTTAGGGCATCAAACACAATTTCTGAAAATTATTTGAAGCTGAGCAGGTAGCCCGGACGCACTGAATAAACTTTACTGAGATGCTGACATTCAGTTCTAATCATTATAGGGGCTTAAATTTTTGACCTATGTTGGTTGGATTCTGGCATATTTCAATTTCTGGAGCATTTTTCTCTGGGAAATAAACCATTTCTCATATTTATCGAATATTTAGTTGTCATTTGTGCTATGGTACTCAGTGAGGCTTGGTGTCTGAGCATGAATTTTTTTTGGTCTCACAGGTGTGTTTTGATGAAAACCACTGAAGCCAAGCCTCGTTAGAATCTGAAATAACTGAGGAGAAACCATAAAAACAGGAGTATGGAAGTCCTGAGTTGACCATGATTGGTCACTTGAGAGAAATTGGCCTGAAATTAGAATTTTTTTTCAAATTGTTTTCAAACGCAATTGTTACAAATTAGTGCTGATCTCAATATTTGATTCCACAATATATGTCTCGATTGCATTGCGGCAGAAAATTATTTACTAGGTGTTTTTTTTTTTGTCAGAAATGTTTGCCTTCAAAGGGTTTTACATCTTCATAAGAAATTTTTATAGTTAGCTCTTTCTCTCCAATGACACTTTCTGCATCTGCGGATGTTTGTCTTTTTACATCCTCTGAATTTGTTTAATCTGTTCCTTAGATCAGATTTCCCATATCTGACTTCTAAGAATCTTATGAATAGGTTGATATTTGTGTCTAAATCCACCACTATTGAAAGATGTCCAATTGCCCTCAAAGCTGTGCCAACTTCCTTCCCGCATTGCAAACAAATCCTCCGACTCCGATTCTTATGCGGCTGCAGTTGTCAGACAGAAATTAAATAAAATGGGCCTAAATGTGGGGTTGGTGGAATAAAATATCACCCCTGCATTTCTCATTGCATCTGTACCTCTTTTTCCCACTTCTGATGCAGTGCAATGCAGTTTCCCATCATCTGCGCAGTTATCGTACTTCACTTTTAAATCAATGTCAGCTATTGGCGTTTCATCGCTGCCTGTGGCTTCCTCTAAGCAATCTGCAGATTTCCTGACAGCATTGAAGAGTGGTTATGAGCATGCTCGGTGGCATACATGCCAGTTTCTTTAAAAACTGTGTAGAGGTGTCTCCTTGGTGCAGTCTGTAGAGCACTATCCACGTGTAATACAAGCCGCGACGTCGATATTTTGAATCCAGTAGCTGACCTCATATCTTTCCTCAGTTTAAACCAGCCATAGATAATGTATTGGGTTAATAGAAGCGAATAGAATAATAATAGAAGATTCATAGATAATAATACAAACTAATAATGGAAGATGAGAAGCTATGGCATTTCAGTTTTCTTTGCACACTGTCACTGCCCTGCTACGCTCCTTTTGTCATCTATATTTGTCACTGGGTACTCACAGCTTTTTGTGAATCAGACAGGATAACGTCCTTGAATCAATAGTCTTTTCATTAAGACAATGAGGTGCTCTTTGTACAATACTGGGACATATAACACAGTTTTCTGAATGTAGCTGGTCTATTGACTGGCTCTAGTGGATGACAATAATGTCTGGCTGTAGAGTAACAACAGACCAGCGGAGAGGGAAGGCAATTTATCACGTCCGAGAGTCACGAATGCTTTCCCTTGGAGAAAGTGAATATAAATGGCCCGGTTAAAGAAGCTGTCGGGGTGCAGCGTTTTGCTTACACAGGCTCGACTCGAAGCTGCAGGTGGGTCTTCTGCTTCCCTCTATCATTCTCCCCTGGTCAGCCCTGAAAATGTCAGAATTGCATCTCTGTGCCAGTCAGCTAGTTATGACACCTATATTTATGGTAGAAAGACACATGGGCCAAGATGAACTCAAAGAGGATTTTATTGATATTGAACCATCACTCGCCCTGAGGGTACCTTTGCCATCTTGCCATCTGTAAAAAAAAAAAAAAAAAAAAACCTTTAAACCTCACTGTCATTCTCAATTGTATTATTACTGATGGCCAACCCGAGGCATGTACTGCGAAGCAAGTATTAACATTAGCTTGGCTTTCTTTGTGTGAGCTGACTTGACAAACTCTAAAATTGCAATCAGAGTTACCATAAGTTACCATGGTCTAATTAGAGGAGAGCCACATTCATGACATTGAAAACCCTGACTTTGGCTCAACAAACCTTGGTAACCCACTAATCCTGCTTTGTAGTACACCCCTCTGAAGTCATCTAGCATACTCTTGTGTTTCGTCGTGTTATTTCGCAGCTGTGGCTAGGCACATCTCTTGCTTGGGTTTGGTCCATCACTAGGCCTACATAGACTGATTTTTGCAGAAGTTGATCCTGTTCATATGCACTTCAGGCTGGAGTGTAGCTAACTAATCCTATATAAGGATTTGTGAGTCGGACTGCGCGTTTGGAGTAGTTTCGGATCTGGGTGCAGCCAGTGCAAGCCTCTTATAATGAGTACTCAGCCAGCAGTTCCTCTTCAGACAGCAAGTACTTATTTACTGTCTTATTTGTGCTGTTATATAAACACTTAAAAGGGTGGACCTGCATGTAATGGTTCTGAAAGAACGAATCATTATTTTTATGACTGTATCAAACCATAAACAGCATGTAATGGCATTTTCGACAGTAAATAGCTTTTATGGAAAGGGCCATGATTGCTCTAATGGCCATAGACAGCAATTCCTTCAAATTAATGATTTGTCCAAAATTACTGTATAAAGTTCATTGTTTTTTTTTGTCTTGCCCTTGACGGACGGTTACTGTCAAACAGAAAATTGTGTTTGGTGCCAATATATCAGCAGCCGTTTTGTTTCTGTGTTATATGAATGGTCATTCTTGGTTGCAACCCCTGAACACTGTGGTCTTACCACTACTGGGATTTAGTGTGTTTACTCTTCGAACGTGTATAAGCACATGAAAGTGTATTTGCGTGAGACAAAAAATGATTCATGCAAGAGGAAAGAAACCCTTACCGTGAGGAGCTTATAAGATTCCTTGGCAAAACGCACGCACAGAGGTAAACACAACCATGACAAAGAATAACCAAATAAAAGGAAAGAAGTTGAGGCAAATAAGAAAAATCTTAGATATTTTAAAACTGCTCATGCTGTAGTAATGTTATGCACAGAAGTGGGGGTGTGAGCATGTGAGTGAGTAATGTCAAAGTATGCAAGTGTATGTAACGTGTGAGAATTTGCGTGTATGACGTGCAAGGATGTGAGGTGTGCAAACCCATTCAAGCATGTGTGCGTGCACAATGTCCAAACATGCGAGTGTGTGTAATGTCTGAACATACGACCGTGTAACATCTTAGTGTGTATAACTAGCTAGCATTCACGCGTAACGCCTGAGTACACGCCTGTGTGAGCACGCGAGGGTGTGTGATGTGAGTGCGTAACGGCAACGTCTGAGAGTGTGTATAACGAGCCAGTGCTAAGAGTGTGTATAACGTCTGAGTGCGACTATGTGTAATGTGCAGGTATTCATGCATGTATGATGTGTGTGCGTATGCACAGATGTTGGCTCAGAATGAGATTATCCGGTCATGGCTTGGTCAGCTTCAGTGGGCCGGAGAGGGAGAAGTGTCAGTGTGAGAGAGGGAGAGCATAAGGAGGGGAGGAGAGGGAGAGTGTAGTGTGAGGAGATGTCTGTGCTCTCTCTGATAAAGGGCACAGGCAGATGAGTGTAACTGACCCATTCGCTCCAGTTCCCCTAGCGGCTGCAGTCAGGTGATGACTGGGCCTACAGCCCTCTGCTCACTGAGCATGGAGGATTCTGGGGGATCATCTTACTCATGGCACTCGTGCATGTCTGGAGGTCGCTCTGCTGCAGCAGCTCCTAAGGTCCTGCCAGAGCATGTGGTAGAGCTCTATATTGATATTGTATTCATATCATGATACAAGATATCTTCTGGGATTTTGGATATTGATATATCATGATATGACATAAGTGTTGTCTTTTAAGGTTTTTGCATTACAGCAAAGGGATGGTGTTGACTGCACTTATTTGACTGTTTAAACTGTAGCTTATTCTGACTCGATCATCATATCGACATTTCTAATATGGAGCAAAATTAATAATGTCCATTCAAAAGTAATTTATCCGTACAATAATACAATGTTGATATATAGATGGTCAAAAATATTGTGATATTTGATTTTGTCCATATCACCCAGCGGGCATCCATACACCTGTTTGTTTTCATGATGTGTGTATTTGTGTGTGGATTCACAAATGCGTGTGTGTGTGTGTTTGTGTGTGTGCGTGTGCGCACTTACATCTGTCTGTTCTTGTATGGGCATGTATGTGTGCTCATGCTTGTGTAAGCATGCATGCACGTGGGTGAGTATGTGTGTGTGTGTGTGTGTGTGTGTGTGTGTACATGCAAATGCACAGAGTGTGTGGATATAATTGCATGAGTCTACCTATCAGAAAATACAGTAGACGCTCATTACTGCGCATGCATGCTGGTACATACATGTGTGCATTTATATTCTTGCGAGTATGGAAGTGCCCACTAGTGTACACCTCTTGCATGTGCATGCGCAAGCATATGAGTGCAGGTCACCTCTGACTGTCTCGCTCCTGTAAGGACGGTGATGAACTGTAGAAGTTGAAATGGCTTTCTGTGAGTCCAGGCTCTTATCAGGCCCGCATTATTGCAGAACAAAGCAAAGTGTGACTGGCGGTGAATAGCTCATCCCATTAAACGGGACTGATAAATGCTACGTCCTCCAGCTGGTGATAAAACCAGACGTGATCGCTCATCACTCAGTCTCTCCCTCCCTCTCACACTTGCTTTAAATCAGCTTTATGTGCGACACAAACTCTGGATATTGTTTTTGCCAAAAGAAGGAATGTAATGTCTCCGGGGCCAGGAGCTGCTGGTGGGTTCATTAATAAATGATACTGCGATAATGAAAGCGATGATAACAAAAACAACAGTGCCATAAAGCAGGGTATCCTGGGGGCGAAATAATGACGCTCAGGCCCGCTCTCTGTTTGCCCTGACAGACTGGTACGTACAAAGGTATGATTCAATATCACTGATGCATGAGTATGCTCTATGCCAATATTCACTAACTCTCTGACATGTACTATACTAATATACAGTAGTACTCTGGTGTATTTGTGCATTTTATTCCATTATTCAAATCTCTCTGACTCTGGTGTATGCTATGCCAATACTATCACTCTGACTCACTGGGACATCCTGTGCAATTATTCCGGATCATTCTGAAACACTAGTTCATGCTTTTAACATCACTAACACTCCGGTAAATGCTACACCAACATTCAATACCACTGACCCACTGGCATGTGCTACACCAATATTCAATATCACTGACACATGGTACACACTGTGCCAGTATTCAATAGCTTTTGATGCAGTTACACGTTACACCAACATTCAATATCACTGACAAACTGGCACAAGCTACGCCAAAATTCAATATTACTGACAAATGTTACATACTGTGCTGTTATTCAATAGTTCTCTGACACACTGATACATGCTATGCCATTATTCAGTATTACTGTTGATGCACTAGTATATGCTGTGACATTATTAAAATATCACTTTTACACTCTGTAACATGTCATACCATTATTAATTATCACTTTTATGCACTGATACGTGCTATACCATTATTCAGTATCACTGTCACACTGGTACATGTTATGGGATTACTCATGATAACTTTCACACTTGTACTATGCGATTATGCAGTATAATTCTGACTCAAAGGTACAGCCTGTGCCATGATTCAACAGCTTGCTGACGCACTGGTGCCTGCTGTGCCATTATTCAATATCGTTCTGATGCACTGGTACATGCTGTGTCGTTATTCAATATTAATCTGACTCTGGTTTGCAGTACACCATTAGTCAATATCACTGACAATCTGGCTCATACCATAACACTATTCAGTCTCACACTGACACACCCACTTATTCTGTATCCCACAAACATACTGGTTTATGCTAAGCGATTATTAATTATCACTGATACAAGGTGGTCCACAACTTGAAATGCTGATGCTGCATAAGAAATTCTTGATATTGCGCATGATGAGCATGTATGTGCGAAGCGTGAGGTCCCTTGCGGCCGGGGTCCAGGGCCCGCTCAAGGGCTCTGGAGGCTCAAGGGTTCTAGATGCTCTCTCGTGCTATCTTGGCCTTTTTTTTGGGACATTTGACCTCACAGAATGAGCTGTTATCCATGGATAAAAATAACTTTTTTTTTTGAGAAATGAACTTCATCATCATGAGTGATTAGGATTACATAATTTTTGAAATGTAGCATGATTCATCGATAGTCTTTGGACCTTATTGAGAATACTAATAATGTATTAATTATCTAAAATATAATAACAAGGACACTGTGTACTTCTGGTTGATGGTACTGTTTTTAATGTCTTTCACACTTAAATTGTTATGTACAGAAAATGTAAAGGCCATGACTGCACCAATTTTCTAGGATGACCTAGTCTCAATCTGAAACTTGTAAATATTCCAATAGAATAGATGTTAAAGATGGTAATGTCAAGTCTGAAAAATTTGTCCTAAATGTAATGTCACGGTGATGCTTATTATTATTAACCCTTTGATGAATAGAGTACATACAAATGCCTTGGACCATTTGTTTGGTGCAATATTTGTGTGTGTGTGTGTGTGTGTGTGTGTGTGTGTGGGGGGTGCAAGTGGGTGGTCTGTCTGTCCATTATTTTGGACATTATGCTTGTGGGATGCACACTGCCATCCAGCATTTTGGACATTATGCATGCGGGGTGACAGAAATAATGTGAAGTTGAAGAAACCGGTTCATTGATATGTATGATGATCTATCTGTATTCTGGACATTGCTTATTTGAGCTATTTACTTGGCATGCATAATGTCCAGTATTTTTGATAGAGCATCGACTCAGATGTATTCCAACAAATAGAAATGCATTACATAGGTTATGTGTTTTCAGTTTGTGCTATATAATGTATTTCCATCCCCCAACAGAAAAAAGTCTGATCAAAACTTGAACAATATAAGACCATTTCTGACTTTCGTCAACTTACCTCTTACTTGTGGATGCAGCCATTGTGATTGTCTGTGGTAAATCATGTGACTAATCAGAGAGGCACCTATTGAGGAAATTATTATCTGGAAATGTCCAGTAAAATGTACATTTTGTGTTTTCAGGGTATCTATGAGCTTAGAGAAAATAAACCCCACTTATGTCCAAAATATTGGATGCAACAAAGCGTTAATTATTATGATGATGAACAAATATAGATCAGATATGAAGTAACAACAAACCCAATTCTGAAAAAGTTGGGACGAAATGTAAATTGTGAATAAAATCAAAATGCAATGACTTTCAGATCACGAGTCAATATGTTATTTACAATAGAACATAGATAACATTTCAAATGTTGAAACTGAGACAGTTTACATTTTTATCCACAAAATGAGCTTATTTCAAATTTTCTGGCTGCAACAGGTGTCAAAAAAGTTGGGACACAGGCAAAAAAGGGCTGAAAAAGCAATTAATATATAAGAGAATCAGCTGAAAGAACATTTAGCAAGTAATTAAGTTAACTGGCATCAGGTGTGTAACATGATTGGCTATAAAAGGGATGTCTTTGAGAGGCTGAGTCTCTCAGAAGTAAAGATGGCCAGAGGCTTTACAACCTGTGAAGGCTTACATAAAAAAATTGTGGAATACTTTAAAAACAATGTTCCTCAACATCAAATTGCAAAGGCTTTGAAGGTCTCATCATCGACAGTGCATAACATCATCAAAAGATTCAGAGAAACTGGAAAAATCTCTGTGCATAAGGGACAAGGCCAAAGACCTTTACTGGATGCCCGTGATCTTTGGGCCCTCAGACGCCACTGCATCACTCACCTGCATGATTCTGTCATTGACATTACTAAATGGGCCCAGGAATACTTCAAGAAACCACTGTCTGTAAACACAGTCTGCTGTGCCATCCACAGATGCCACCTAAAACTCTATTATGCAAAAAGGAGGCCATTGTTGAGCATGATCCAGAAGTGCCGCCGTGTTCTGTGGGCCAAGGCTCATTTAAAATGGACTGTAGCAAAGTGGCAATGTGTCCTGTGGTCAGACGAGTCCAAATTTGACATTCTTGTTGGAAATCATGGGCGTCGTGTCCTCCGGGCTAAAGAGGAGAAAGACCACCCCTCCTGTTATCAGCGTTCAGTTCAAAAGCCAGCATCTCTGATGGTATTGGGATGCATTAGTTCATATGGTGTGGGACACTTGCATGTTTTTAAAAGCACTATGAATGCTGAAAGGTATATTAAGGTTTTAGAGCAACATATGCTCCCCTCCAGACAACATCTATTCCTGGGAAGGCCTTGTGTATTTCAGCAGGACAATGCAAAACCACATACTGCAACTATTACAACAGCATGGCTTTGTAGTAGAAGAGTCCGTGTGCTGAACTGGCCTGCCTGCAGTCCTGATCTTTCACCAATTGAGAACATTTGGTGCATAATTAAAGGAAAAGTCCGTCAAAGGAGACCCAAAACTCTCCAGCAGCTGGAAGCCTGTATTAAACAAGAGTGGGATCAAATTCCAAAGGCTTAACTCAAGAAACTTGTCTCCTCAATGTCCAGATGCCTCCACTCTGTGTTGAAAAGAAGAGGGGATGCTAAACCATGGTAAACAGGCCCCTGTCTCAACTTTTTTGAGACCTGTAGCAGCCATCAACTTTGAAATGAGCTCATTTTGTGGATAAAATTGTAAAATTTCTCAGTTTCAACATTTGTTAAACTCTGTTCTATTGTGAATAAAATACTGGCTGGTGTGATTTGAAAGTCATTGCATTTTGATTTTATTAACAATTTACACTTTGTCCCAACTATTTTGGAATTGGGGTTGTATTATGAACTTTCATTCATACAACCAAGAATCATGTTCATAAATTCAAACCTGACAGAATTATACTGCTAATGATGATAAATTGATGTAAGTCCTCGCACTAGCCCTAGCCAACAATGTAGTCTACACTGAAAAGTATAGCCTAGGCTATAGTATTGCCTTGGCTGCATCTACTTTATCTCATGACTCAAAGTCTTACTTTTGATTATTTTTTCCCCTCTAAGCAGCTTTAACACATTGATCGCCAAAGTCTGTTAACCACCAAAGACGAGATATCTCATCTTTTCCATGCGTATGCATTTCTTGATAGATGGAGTCAGTGGCGGGCGGCTACTCAACAAAAAGCTGGGAGGGCAGAACGCATGCCTTAAAACTGATGATTAGATTTCATCCGTGTTCTATCACTTTCGTTGATTAAAGATTTGGTAACTCTTCGAACATTCAGCTATTTCATGCATGGCTAACTCGCTTCTTTTGAGGCAGCAGAAGTCAAGAAACGATACGCTTCATTTGGATGTGAAATACTTCTGCTAAAAGGATCACGAAGCACAGGTTTGCTAAACTGCTTTGCAGGACATGCCAAATTAACATGGATAATCCACAGTAGTTTATTTTTTGCAAAAAGAATAGTCTATTTCGGCAAGTGAATACAACCTTTTTTTTTTGTGCATTTATTATTTACTCGCCTTAACATTGCATTGAGAAAGAAGCTGCATGTTTAACGGTAAATGGATTATTGATATCATTGGGAAAACGTGTTTTAGACAATGATTGGAAAGGGGTCAATAATCGTATGCTTCAAGGGATATTTTCCGCTCCTCCTGTTTTCTGTTTGGGCAGCCACCACTGGTGAAAACCAGGAAAAGCAGTGGCGGTTGAGATTTTTTAAAAGTGCTGGCAGTCAATGTGTGATACAACTTCCAGTCAACTGAAGTAGTTGTTGGCAAATATTTGAACCAACCAACTTACCTCTGTCCTCCTCGTAACTTAGCCATGGGTACACCTTAAAGCCTCTGGAAAATTGTCTTGACATAGCGAAAATTCACGTATTATACCAAAGTTGAGCATCTCATAAAGCATCTACAAAAAACTGAGTGAAAATTAACATTCATAACTATTCGAAAACCTAGTTCAAAAACGGCTCATTTTGATATTCAGTCCATTTCTCAAGACAGTGTGGGCGTGGCACATCGCGGTGTGACTGACCGCTCCCTCGATTTAAATGACATCTCACTGGCTCCGTGAGCGTTAGTCACAGCAATGGTGCAAGGGTCACAGTCCAGCCCTATATGTTTGAGCCGTCTGACTCAAGCCGCTTGCACACTGGACGCGGAACAAATTTTTCGCACGACAGATTACAATGAAATTCAATGCGAAGACTTGAATACACACGTTTGCACTGACTTTGAATGTAATCTGTCGTGTGAAAAATTGGTTTCGCGTCTAGTGTGCAAGCAGCTTCAGAATCAGACGAAGCAGAACCTCTACCATCTGGAAACACCGTCCAGCCAGTTACGGAATGGTATTTTGTAAAATCCTTTGCTGTTTTTTTATTATCGAGTTAGCGTATCTCCGCTAAAATTCAGCGTAAGCAGGGATGCACCCAACGGCGGCCAGATGGTACTGTATTGTTAGCTAGTACTGTACAATATTATTGCATCGTAATTAGCTTGCCACTCAACCGGTTGCGAAAGACACACATGGAGAGCGTTCATTTGCTGCCAGTCTGTCACGGGCGAAATCATGCGCGATAATTAAGGTATCAAAGGTACTTCTGGCCTCATTTTGCTCACGAGTGGTGAAGATTGATCCGCTGAATTAACCACCAGTGCACTGCTTGTGATCACAGGTTGTAAGGTGATTTGAGCTCAAGTCACCGCCTGTGTTCTGAGAAACACCATTTTCACAAGCTGGTTTGAATGCAGCATAAGACATTCGAGCCAGAGCGGAAGTACCATTCCACGAGCACACGTCCCATTCAGAAAATCATTTACTGATGCGTTTTGAATGGAGCTAATACAAACATACATGATAGGGGAAAAAGCACGGGACAGACGGACAGACAGATAGATAAATGGAACCAAAATGTAGTTGGGTAATCAGTCGTAAGACAGGTTACTTCGAGACGATGTTTCTTAGACTCAGGCCAACTGGTAGGAGCAGAGAGCTTTTATAATTTCAGTTAGGGGTGGGACGAATGACAGAGTTTTTTTTAATTGGTTTGGCTGACTACGTAATAACCCACGAAGAAAACCACGCCCAATTCAACCGCAGTAAGAGGATAGGTGCTAAAAATTTAATGACAAAATCTCAGGTTTGAATTGAACATATTTTCTAATATTTTAGTATGCTTACTATTATGCACATACAATCCTAATTAACATAATTCAAAGGTTTTTGTGAACTTGGGTTTACAGAGGCTTTAAGCCATGGGCAATAGAACTTGGTTCTCTGACAAATGCCTCTGCTTGTGCTCTTCAACTTTTTTGAAGCGACACGTTCATATCCCTCATGCTCCGTGACCGTGGTCGCTTGTGCCTTGTAATTATCGTCATTAGATGTGGAACTTACAAAACCAGTGAAGTTGGCACGTTGTGTAAATCGTAAATAAAAACAGAATACAATGATTTGCAAATCCTTTTCAACCTATATTCAATTTAATACACTGCAAAGACAAGTTACTTAATGTTGAACAGGTAAACTTTGTAATTTTTTCAAATATTAGCTCATTTGGAATTTGATGCCTGCAACATGTTTTGAATGGCAAAAAAGACTGAGAGAGTTGAGGAATGCTCATCAAACACTTATTTGGAACATCCCACAGGTGAACGGGCTAATTGGGAACAGGTGGGTGCCATGATTGGGTATAAAACAGCTTCCTGAAATGCTCAGTCATTCACAAACAAGGATGGGGCAGGGTCACCACTTAGTGAACAAATCCGTGAGCTGATTGTCGAACAGTTTAAAAACAACATTCCTCAATGAGCTATTGCAAGAAATTTAGGGATTTCATCATCTACGGGTAATATAGGGGAAAAAGGTTCAGAGAATCTGGAGAAATCACTGATAGCGACAAGGCCGAAAACCAACATTGAATGCCCGTGACCTTCGATCCCTCAGGCGGTACTGCATCAAAAACCGACATCAGTGTGTAAAGGACAAATGGGCTCAGGAACACTTCAGAAAACCACTGTCAGTAACTACAGTTTCGCTACATCTGCAAGGCCAGTTAAAACTCTAAAATGCAAAGAAAGCTTTTATCAACAGCACCCAGAAAGTTGGGCCCAAGCTCATCTAAGATGGACTGAATGTGTTCAGACTAGTTTTCAAATTGTTTTTGGAAACTGTTACGTCGTAATCCTCGGAAAAGAGGAAAAAAGAACCATCCGGACTGTTATAGGCCAAAGTTCAAAAAGCCAGCATCTGTGACGGTAAGGGGATAGTGCCCAAGGCAAAATTTACACATATGACAAAGGCACCATTAATGCTGAAATTTACAGGTTTTGAACAACATATTTGCCATCCAAGCAATATTTTTTCATGGACGCCCTTATTTAGCAAGACAATGCCAAGCCACATTCTGCACGTGTTACAACAGCATAATTAACATAAAAATTCAAAGGTTTTTGCCTGAACCTGTCTCCCTTAGGTTTACAACGGAGGACTGAACAAGCTGTACATCAAGCAAGAATGGGAAAGAGTTCCAGAAAACTTTCAAAATTGGTCTCCTCAGTTCCCAAACGTTTACTGAGTGTCGTTAAAAGGAAAGGTGATGTAACACAGTGGTGCCCTGTGCCAACTTTTTTGCAATGTGTTGCTGCCTTTAAATTCTAAGTTAATGATTATTTCTCAGTTTGAACATTAAACATCTTGTCTTTGCAGTGTATTCAATTGAATATAAGTTGAAAAGGATTTGCAAATCATTGTATTCTGTTTTTATCTAATTTATAACGTGCCAATTACTGGTTTTGGGTTTTTAGTATCAGAAGAAGTACTGGCAGTGGCAGGAGCAAAGAACTTGCTAATCTTTTAGTAGGGCATTATCGTGAAATCAAAATCAGTCGCCGGCCCATTCAATATCTGGTCAGTGCTGGGGACTACTTTCCACAAAGTCCCATCCATCGTCTAGTCCAGTCTAGAGATAGACTCGGTACCTACACATTAATTCTCCCTAGACCTCATGAGCCTGCACACACGCGAAAATCCTTTTTTTTTTTTTTTTTTTTTTTTTTTTTGCTGCTTAGGAGCGAAATAAATATGTTGGATTCTTAGCAAACTTGCAGACACTTTTTGGCATGGCGCTTAGAATGTCCTGGGTTTTTTAGGATGACACGCAAAAATTTTAGCATGCCGCAGCGACACACTAAAACCCCTCGTGGACCCACCCTGCTGATACACTGATACATATGCTATTATTCAATATTGCATACACCCTGGTACACACAACAGCATTAATAAGTATCAACGACTCACTTGCACAAATCAAGGTATTATTCAGCATCACTTTGACACTGGCATACGCTATGCCCTTCTTTGCCAACACACTGATGTGCTGATGTATACTATGCCTTGCAGGATTTGAGGAGTTGTTGAAGGTCTCCATTCCTGGGAAACAAGTAATTTCTGAGACATGTTGTCAAATTGAATTAGTATTTTGCCAATGCGTAACTAATTTAATTTTCATCCAGCGGCGCAGACTACAGCCAAGCACTGCCTCTACATTGCTTGAGCAGAGAGGTGCATGATGGGACGACACTGAAGCGGTCTTGCAGTGGAGGGAAGGTGTATAGCTAAAACTTGGGTCGCTCGCCGACACTGTAATCCATAATGCATGGGGCCATAAGTGCAATCCTGTATTGCCGCGAATTCGCTGCTCGCAGCCCTTGTAAATCTTTTCAGCTGTAAAAGAATTACATCTTATTCCCCAGGCAATTAGGAAGGCTAATGAGAAGCCTAACGGTGGCCATCTGAAGTGAGCGTGCTCGTGAATAAATGAGGCTCGCTGAGCGTTAGAGTGTGAATTTGGGAATCCAATGCTGCAGTGGTACTTGTGATGACTTCAGCTTTACCGCCATGAAAATGATGTGTTTTGCGCTGACGGCTCTAAGACTGCAGCCGTGGTTTTTTTTTGTTTAGTTTTTTTTCCCCCTTAGATAGTGAATGAGGACTGTTGTGAAAGCTTGACTGTGCCAAGTTTTTCCTGACATGCTGGCATACGGCATTAAAACGCATCTGCATCTGCTCCTTAAGGGTATCCTACCTACTGCTGTTTCCACATGCCATTAAAGTTTCTCTACACGTAAAATGGAAATAGGCTTGAACAAAGGAGGAGTAAAAATAAACACAGAAGAAATACACGAGTGAGATTTTAGACTGCATCCATAATGCATTTAATGCAATTGTATGACCTAGGAGAGCATAATATCGTATTTTAGTGTGGGTTACACTTTATCGCTCTGTCATAACCATGACATGTCACCTGTCATGAACACTGAGTCTTTATGAATGTTTCTGACTATTGTCATAAAGTATCATTCAATTTAGGGTTAGGGCCTATGGCATTGAAAGATTATGTTCTCATTGTTTAAGTCAAGTTTTTTTTTGGAAAAGACATCCCAAACGATGTCAACTTTGCATGAAGAATGACATAATTGATCTCATCTTGTTAAGACAACAGTCACAAACATTCATATGGATGCCATGTTCATGACAGACGAAACGTCATGGTTATGACAGTGTCATGGCAGTCTTATGCACACCCCTTCAAATAAAGTGTTGCCGTAGTCAATAAGAACTTTGACAGTGACTTTGCTGTAAAGAGTTGTAATTCCAACATGATTCACTCAATATGGATGTAAATGCATTCAATTTAAAGCTGATAGTCTGCACTTTGTTGTGAGCAGATATCCATCATACCCATTCGCAACTGTTGAGGCAACTGTGAATCAATTACAGCCCTTTAAAATTGATTCACGGCCCAAAATACCTGTGGATCTCAGTATAGTCGAAACAAAATACATCGTTGAGCAGTCTACCCGTTCATAACTCTCCCAATTAATCAAAATAATAAACCAATCAATCTGTCTGCTTGTCAGCCACCTAGCATTTTCTGAGCTGTGAGAGCAATTGGACACAAGAGGAAGAGTGAGGAGAAAATTAAATTCTGATTTTACAACGTGAAACTGTGAAGTAATAACATCCAGACAATTGCAACAGCAGCTGGGAAGGTGCACTGTTGTGAAACCCAAATGGGAAATAAATGGAAAATACCTCTTTTTGCTCCAGTTGGACCCTGGAGATCAATGGGCTGTTGAGATGATGCATAAGCCTGCCGAGGTAGATGCTGTTTATGTAGGAATGAAAAGTGAGTGAGTGGAAACCTCAGGTTCAGGAAAGGTTTCCCTTGTATTTTGATCCAACTGCCAGGATTTGGATTTGGCCCAGCTTGACGGCAGAGCTAATAATAATAATAATTAGTGAGCTCAGCTGGCTGACCTTACGAGTGAAACAAGCTCATGGTCGGACTTTGAAAATAGCCTTGTTTCCGTCTATTGTCAAGCAAATTTTTAGACTTTTGAAATGTTGCAAAAAAGGAAAGTCAACTCTGGGGCTTTTCCATCAACTGGTTAGGAGCGAATAAACTAGGCTCCACAAAGCGTTGTTTTGAATTTGGCGGTATAAGGCTATGCTACATATGGCTGCAATAAACAGAAAAAAGGAAGATAAATAAAATAAAGGAAGATAAACAGAATAAAGGAAGACAAATAAACTAAAGGCAGATGACGTTGCGAACCTGAAACAGCTGATCAGTCAGGCAAGTTAATCGTTTGCTGCGTCAGAACTTGTTCGGAAAAGATATTTTAATGTCCAATTTAGCACATTAACCTCTTTTCAAAAATGGCATAAACCACCTGAAGCAAGCGTAAAATTATTTGAGATTTTTTTTTTTTTTTTTTTCAAATTTTGCAGTTGCAATCAACCTTTTCCAATGCAATACTTCAAAATGTTCATGAAAATAAGTTAGTGGAAGTATGGCTAATCTGACCCTGGTCTTAGATATAGTAGTACAAGTCTTTGTCTCATAATTATATCAGAGGGGCGTAGTGCTGATGCCCTGTCTGCAGAAGGCTGCTCACTTCTGTCATGTGATGACATTTCCCAAAGATCAATATTCAAAAGAGACGCCGAGCTACCATGTGCAAAAAAAATATATCAAATCGGTTTTGCTTGTGTTACACTTTTTTCCAGAGAATGATGGTTCCCGCAGAAGATTTCCAGCAAAGAGAACTGGTACTTTTTTCCAACATTGTTTCATTGGGCAGTTTTTATGTCTCTCTCCCGGAGGGAGAGGGGAGACATATTGTTTTAGGCTCGGTTCCCGTTCACGTTCGCGTCAGCATTCCCACTTCGTTTCCGGAGCGTAACTCCAAAACCGTTTGAATGATCTAAACGAAACTTTGCATATTTACTACTCAGGTCCTGAAGTGGTGCCTTTCGGTATGTGCCTGTCTGTCTGTTCATCTGTTTGTCTGTTCAGATATAATAACATTTTGTCCGGAGCATACCTCCACACCCGTTTGCAGTATCTTCACGAAACTTTGCATACTGACTACTCAGGTCTTACAGTGGTGCCTTTCGGTATATGCCTGTCTGTCTGTCCGTCTCTCCATCAGTCCAGTGGGTTAGGCTGGGAAGGGGGCCGGGGGGGAGACGTCCGTTTTTACAAGTAAAAACGCATTCTAGTTTTTTAACAGTAGTGACCAAGACAGGAAAGGTGTGAACAGTATGTGATTGTTGATCAGTCAGTTGATAAGTCATCCGATGAAGACATTCTGTCCCATGATACTCCAAATGGAGTCCTGCCATGTGTTTATTCATCATATTTTTAGCTAACTGATCTCATTGAACTGTTCCATCAGTGAATCAACAGTTAAGTACTTAAACAAAATACTGGGGTACTTTTTATCTCTTTAATCTGGATTTTCCAAATATTTTGCACCCATTACCGCAGAAACATGGGCAAATATGGAATCATATAGCAGTTGCATTAACGTGAGCAGGTTCATTTCATTGAAGCTCCCTTGAAGTCTCTTGACTTGGCTCTAAGCAGTGCTCTCTGCTGATGTTGATGTGGACAACCCCTTCATGTATATTGAAGGGTGATTGAAAGTTAATGTTTTGTAGTTGCTTATACGGTATATTTAATACTGTATCCTTGTGCTGCTTGGCTCCCCCCCAGCGCCTTGTCACGCTGAAGAATAACTGCAGGCAATTACAGCCTACCTTTGGCCTTACAGTCAATATGTGAATCATTTCTGAGTGAAATGGCTTTGAAGCAGGTAATTTCTGAGAATTTTAGAATATGCTTCTTAGTCCCATTATTGAAAAGTCCATGGTGAGGAAGGCTGACAAGTTAAGATGCAAGATCAGGCATACAAATGCACATTCAACTGCAAGCTGGTGTAAAACTCAATCATTTTTATTGAAATCAATGGAGTTGTAGAACACCTCTACACAATTCTGGGGCAAAAAAAAACATTCAGAAAAAACAGTAAAGCACATTGGGACTGTCATTGGGTCACCACCTACCCCATTGACTCCACAGCTAGGGTGTTCTATCTTTTTGGAAAAGGGCTGTCGTGGATGGGGGATTTTCCTTCAGCCCAGTACTATGGCACCTGGTGCGACTAAGAAATCATGTGTGTCTTTAATTGACCTTAATTTGTAGAATCAGGTGTCATAGTGCTGCACTGAATCAAAAATCATCAAAACTGTTTGGTCCTGTTCAAATAAGATAAGACACTACTGTACCATAGTTTGATAATGCCTAATTCAACCCACTAAGAAGTCATGGTCTGTTATGATCCTGCTCTGTCTGTCTTGATTCTGCCATGTTCATTATTGTTCCTGCCATGCTTGTTATGTTTTCCCTAGTCCCTGTTATGTTTATGATTATGTCTGTTAGGTTTTGCCATGTTCTGTTTAGTTTTTGCATTTTGCCATGTTTTCGTTTTTGCCACTCCCAATCCACTATTCTGTTAGTTTTCGGTCCATGTCTTTGTTCATGCCCTTCATTGCACTTTGTCTCCCCTGTCTGGTCTTTTGTTAAGCTACAGCTTCTCCCCAGTCCTGCGTGTCACATGCTTAGGTGATTTCATGGTTTCTGGGTTTCAAACATTCCTTCCAATCTCGTTTGCTTCCTTCGCCTCTCTTTTCTGTTTTACTAACCAATACTAACAGTTTGTTATTTTTGTTAAAGTTACTAACCCAGACTAACATTGTATATAATACTAACTTACTAACGAGCACTAGGGATTGTATAGCTGCACTTACTAATTGATTAACAAGCTCTCCTTTTCGCCCTGTTCTAGTCTCCGCCTCTTGCCTTCACTTTGTCTCTCCTGCAATTCAGCGGATCCTCCGCACCTGCTCCACTCTGTCCTACCTCTCATTATCTGTGCACATTAGAACTCCCTAACCGGAGCTGTATGTTTTGTCATAGGTTGTCTTGTGTTCCCTGTCCGCGTTTTGGCTTTTTGCCAATTTCATGTAATTAGGTTCTCCCTCATGTTCCTCCTTTGTAATTAGTCTGATCCTCATCACCTGATCCTAATCATAGCATGTGACTTCCCTTGAGTGTATTGAAGCTGTCTTCTCACTGCAGTTCCCCGTCAGAACGTTTCCCTTGTTTACCTGTGCTGCTCTTGTTTCTCGCCTTGTACTCATAGTGTTTCTCTTCTGACTGGACTGTCCGACCTTCGATTTTTGGCTCTGCTTTTTGGTACTATTGTCTGCATCTGTTTACGAACCCTTTTTGCCCGACTACGAGTTTTGTGTTTGCTGCCCTGTTAACGGGTTGGATTACGCCCACTGGATTTTGGCTTTTGCTTCTCTGACATTCCTGTGTCTGTGTACCGAACCTGTTTTTGCCCGACCACGAGTACTGTTATTGCTGCCCTGGTTTTCGACTCTGATTCTGCCCTACTGGATTGTGATTTTGGATTGTGGACTCTGTACCATTGCTTTTTGCCCTGTGGGGGTTCACCCCCCCAACTACAATAAATCACTTTTTGCTGCTACTTCCTGGTCTCGCATTTGGTTCCAGAACGGTACCTCACATGGTCTTCAGGCGAGATCTGGAAAGTAGAGGCGTCAGGTGTCAGTGCTAAGCTACAATGGAAACCCTCCCCTCACACTGGCCCTAAATGCGAGATGGCAGTCTGGGTAGGATAACAGGTGGAAAAGTCGCTGCAGGCCACCCACAAGGATACAGCAGTAAAGAGCATCTTCACTGCACCATTATATCTCTGACATGTGAAGCTCTGATGCAACAGAACACAGCAATATGCTCCAAAATTGCTGCTGTTGCAATATATATATCAGTCCAGTGCAGTGGTCAAGCTTCAGCTCGAAGAGCCCTGAGATGATGGAGAGTTGTGCATAGGAGGTCCTTGCCAAATGGTTGGGAGAATCGAACAAGCCCCATTTCCATTAATGAGCAAAATGGGTTGCTGCCCAAGTGGTTCCCCAGATACCATACCTCCCTCCATCTAACCTCACACTTCCTTGCCTTAGCTTTAGTCTGTCCTGTCTCAAAGATTCAAGCATTGCAGCCACCTGCTGCATGTGCTCCTCCCATATGTCACTGGTTGATGACATCATCAGTGTATGCAGCATGGGGACACAAAACTCTGTCCGTGAGATGTTGAAAAGTGGTGGAGGCCCCAATCAATGGATGGGAAGAGTGATGAATTGGTATTACCCAACTGGAGTGGAGAAGGCCATTTTCTTCTTGGACTCTGGTGACAAGGGAGTCCGCCCATGGTCATATCCCAAAAGGGCATTCATCAATAGTAATGGGCACAAATGTAGTATTGGGATGGCAGGCTGGCTTACCAGCTGACAGTGGCACACCATCCGCGTATCTCTCCCCAGGTGCCTGGCTGATGGAATCAAGCCATTTATCGGTTGAATGCTTTTTAATGCCTAATGCGACCAGCCGTTAGTTTCCAGGCAGCTCACTTCAACCCATTTACCGACAGCTTTCTGGAACCAACAACTGAGTAGATTCCTCGACTGGGTGTCACAACTCACTCTATACATTCTGTCCCTAATCAGTGAAAAGTGTGGGAATGCAAGCATTGTGTCAGGGCATCCAAACTGGCCATCAGTTTTGATCACTCGGCCAAAGGGTTAGCTTAGAGTGCTATCATGAGACTGGTCAAGAGGAAAATCCTCCAATAAGGGAAACTCTGGACCCCTTGGAGTCTCCAGCGGAGTCTCTGTCCGTCCCCCTCCCGCCCCCTGACTGTAAGTGATTGACAACCTAGCACCACCATTGCCTACAGCACACAATATCACTTTCTCTACCAGTCATGAATGCACCTCTACACACTTCCACAGTAAATTGTGGAACCTAGACTAATCTGTGCTCAAAATTATGGAGTGCATCAGACTGGAGCTAACGGCTGCCTTAATACATGTATTTTACCCTTACATGCAATTTCCATTGGAACAATGGGGTACTCATGGATATCACCATGAACACAGTAACCAGCCATAATGCCCCCACCCAAACCTTGTGCCAAACCAGGTTCTGATGGATAATTGATTGCATGCAACCTGAATCCATCATTGCCTGATGTACAACCCCCGGGATCCTTACCAGAACTCTGTATGTCTCACCAAAACAAAACTAGGAGAGACCATCAGCAGGCCCGCAACCTGCAGCACCTGGCCCACCTCCATCAGCGGGCTCTCACAGAGCAGGTGACCAGGCTATCCGCATCACCAGCACTTCTATTCAGGGGCCTGTGCTGCCCGTTGCAGGTTGAAATCTAGTGTAGTGCTGGTTGGACTGTGCAGTTCTTCGTGGATGAAGGGCATTGGAGTAGGAATGGGTTAACAGCCACCAGACCCAGCCCAATTAGCAGAAGAATGTTCTTCCAAAGGGCACTCTTCCAAAGGCCCTCCCCAGCTGGTTCTGGGGCTGGGCAGTGAAATAGGCTTCAACCAGCAGCTAACTCCTGAGGCTGATGGCAGCTGACCCAGTTTGTAGAGCTGGGTCTGGGTCGCCGTCTGCTCCTGGGGCGCCTCAAGCTGCTAATGTTGAACTGGTGCCCGTCACTCCAGCATTTCTGCTAGCCCCCTCAACATCTCGGCCAGGGCGGACAACGGCTGAATCTGCTGTTGCTCCATCATCGGTAACCATGTTGCATGCCAATGTGGCGAAGAAGCGGCTACCGTGGGTTCTCTCAGTGAGTCACATGGACAAGAGGATTTGTTGGACAGTTTTTATTGGTCACGCACTGCCACAACAAACAAAAACAAAAAGGAAAAGCCAACACAGCTTGCTTCTGTTGCTTGAAACACCAAATCACTCTACGACCGCTCCGTCTCTCTGTCCAGGTGTGCAGTTTTGAGGCGGGCTCAGCCCTCCTCCAGATGCAGTCGCGACTGCCTAAATAAGAGACAGGTGATCAGGGATTGTGAAACACCTGTGCCTAATTCACCTGTTTCTGGCCCAAAGTCCGTGAGCTGTGCCCCTTGCCTCCCTCATACAGACAGCGCTGAACCACGCACTCCCACAACTCCCTTCCCCCTCCATGGGAGACATGATAAAAACGTCACACTTCCATCTGTAAACACGCTAGTGCAGTTAGACAAACTTATTCCACTTGAATGTGTTATTTAGGTGAAGCAAAGCAAATCAAATTTTACTTGTACAGTGCATTTTACAAACATGCGGCACAACAGGCTTCACAGTTAGAGTATTCCAGCACTGGAAAGAATGGTCTTTTTATAGAACTTGCTGTATTTGCCACAGAAACACAAAAGTTTTGGTCTTTTTGGTTTTTTTTTTTTTTTTAGTTGCTATTCAGTATCCTGAAGTGTATAAGAAATGTGAAGTATTATCTGTTGTTTGATCAATCGGCCGAGAACCAGAAATTGTCTGCCAGATGATGTAAACCGTGTCATCTGGTTGACAATTTCTGGCAAATGAACAGAAAATTCTCAGACCAGGCAACATTGACGAAAGTTTTGCATATACCAACCACACTGTAATTTTACAAAGCCGATTGCAAATCGGCTTTGTAAGTATCCCCTTAAACCCTGGCCTGAACCTCAGTCGAAAGCAAGCCTATGGCGACAAGTGGCAAGGAAAAACTCACTATTCAAACAGAAGGGAAGAAACCTTGGGGAGAACCAGGCTTAAGAGGGGAAAGCCCATCCTCCTTTCACTGGCTCAGGGTATGAGCTTCCAATGACCAGCATCGTCAATAAGTCAGTTACAAATGACCATCCTGGGTAGGGCATCACAATTACTTTTTGTGTCTTGATGTTTTGTGATTGAAGAGCCCTCCCCCCCATCCTCTCTCTCTGAGCTCCTCTATTAATCCCTGCCCCTCAATCCTACCCTCCCATCCCCCACCTCCTGTCCCAGTTGTGAACTCTTGCTCTAGGCTGGTCGTGCCCCCTCTTGAGTGGAGTTAATTTGAAGCATCTAAATAATGAGGGTGAACATGTACTAATTTCAAAGGTTCGGAATTCCCTTCACTTTTGCCTCTGTATAAGATCTGAAGGATTACGCTCGATAAGGGAACTTCTGACGGCCGATGATGACATCCGCTGGGAGAAAGCAAAGCTGTTTTGATTCTTTACTAGATCTTTCAGAGTTTTTAATGGATCAGCCACAGTGATGCACCATCAGTAAGATGAATGAAAAATGCTACACATCATACTGGTTTTCATATTACTGATGTGCCAATTACATGAGGATATCAAAGGTGCGGCAGGTAGCACTGTAGGCTTACAGGGAGTAGGTTCTGAGTTTCAGTGGTTCCCCCAATTTGGTCCTGGGGCACCCCTGTATTTGCTGGTTTTCATCCTAACTACAATTGAAGACCTGGGTGCAAGAAGTACTTAAGTCACATTTTCCAAAAAAATGAGCTGACCCTACTACCATAAAGTAAGGCATCATATGCATCATTTAAAGCTAAAAAATTCCAAATATAAGTACTCAAGTCCTCAATACTGATATACGGTCTTCCCTGAATCTACAGAATTTTTTGCAAGAAATACTCAAGTCTTTGCAGAAGTATTCAAGTCCTTGACGTCATCAGGAACAAGTGCCTAAGTCCATGACTGTCCAATCAGCTGCTAGCATGTGTCATGTGACAAGCGTAGCAAAAATGACTGTTTGGCAATCAGAAAATGATTGAAACGGCATTCGTGTGGTAAAAGTACCGAAGTCCACACATTTTATGGTAAGAAGTACCAAAGTCCGAAACTGATTTTCTTGTTTTTTTCGTAATTAAGCATTATTTTTCCACAAAAACGTGTCTGTCTACTTTGTAACCCCTGGGAATAGCAGCAGGCGCCACTTAATGTTATCTTTTAAAAAAAGTATCTGCTGCATGTTTTCAAAACTTTGACCCTTAATATCTCAAAAGTGTTATTTTGTGACTAAAGTACTTCTTGCACCCAGGTCTTCAATTGCAATCACTGGATTTTAACAACCTGTACATTTGTCTTAATTCGGTGTATTTATGTTTAGTGCAGTTATTCGTACTCTCAGGCCATATTTGGACAGTTTTGTAGACATGTCATGAAGAATGAATAGTCGATACACACATTGTGATAGAGACAACTGCAAGGAGGAAAGATGAACTTAAACAATCAGTAAGTTCTAGGTTCCTAATTAGAGAAATTGTGATCTCAAAAACAGACAATTTAATTGGCAGGCAAATGACAAAGTACAACTGATTGTCAGGACTCAAAACACGTGTTCAGCACCCTAATTTGGGCTTACTGATTGAGTTGTTGAAAAATGTTACCAGAAATTGTTTACATATAGAAAGATACACACAATATGATGAAGGGTCTTTTGTTCTTCATTGGACACATAGGTATTTGTCAAAATGTGGCTCAAAATGGTAACTGCTTTAACATGAAATGCACCTAATTAGGATAAATCAACAGCTTATTAAAATTCTACATTTGCGACTGTGATTGGAACAAAAACCAAAATACACAGTGGGCGGGGCCAGTACCAGGCTTGGGGAATAACTGGGTTTGAATCTCAGCCTGCACCTTTCTCTGTGAAGTTTGTATGATGTATGCTGATGTAGGTATGCTCTGCTCATCTTTGTATCTGGATACTTTTGTTTCCAAGATTCAAAGACATGTGTGTCAAGCTAATTGACTGAATTGCCCACAGGTATTAGTGTATGAGTGATTGCGTGTGCCTTTGTTCTGCAATGCGTTGGAAAACTGCCCAGGTGGTATTCCTACCTGTCGACCAATGCATGCTGGTATACACTCCAGCCTCCCCATGACCCTGGCCTGCTAATTATATTGGATTTGAATGGATGACAGCATTTTATATTTATTTGAAATCAAGGTAATTGTTTAATGCTCAATGGCAGAATTCTGGAGAGGATCGCAGATTTGATTTTCTGAAGTATTATCTTGTTATTAGTGAAATATACTACTTTAAATTTGTGCCCAGATTTTATTGAGATTGATTTCCAAACCAAATTTGCTTGGCATTAGTTGCTGTTAGATATACAGTACATCAAGGACTTCCAATGAAATTGCTTTCCTCAAGAAAAATGAAAATCTGTTATGAGTCTGGAGTACTAGTCAATGAAGAATTAACACAAATGGCAACTCTTGTTTTGATTTCCTTTCATCTTACTAGCACATTTTCAGTTCTTGTTTCTTCAAACATACAATGATTTGCTCTTGACTAGGTTTTAGAGGAACATTGAATGAACCCACAGGGATGTACGATGACCCTTCGTCACATGGGCCTGGTGATTCAAGTGTCCTCTCATCTTAGAATTCTCTATGGGATTTTGGGACTGCTGTTCACCTTTCAGATTGAGGGTGCATGTGAATCCTAGACCTGAAATGACTCTCATCGAGGCGGAGGGAATCGCCTTAGCTCACCCACAAGAAGGAGGTGACGAATGGAGGTGGGGAATTTGCTGAGGTTCACTTACTACATCTCCACATGATGAATTGTTTGGGCCACCAGTAAAGTAAATTAAGGAGGAAAAAAGATGCGTCTGACCCGCTGTTCCTTCCTGTGGTTAGATGCAGGCATTGTGATGTCATATGGAATACGGAGTTTGGGTTCCATTCAAGCGGCCACAACAAGCAAAGAATGAGTAATGGCTGAAGTCACAGTGACTTGGTCTTTATCTTTCATATAGTCTGTGGTTCGATTATGGCTGTGTCGCGGGTCTGCTGGATTATTGGTTAGGAATGGCACACCAGTTGCTGTTAGAACTCAGGTGCTGGTAATGTTTGGTAAGGCACTGAACATGTCTTATTTCTGGAACTTCTCTGACTGCTGCAAGGCGATATCAAGCTGTGGATTAACTGAAGTATTTAAATCTGTATTTCGGTCACGTACGAGCAAGGGGGGGGGGGATTTAAGCAATAAGTGAAAAGGTTGAATTCGCTCTGAATTCTGTGATACACGGAACACTATATCCCAAAAGACAGGAGCTGCCATCATACACTGATCTGCTTGTCTGCAGATAGCACAGCAAGACCTAATTTACATGGCAATTTGGTTCCCTTGCTGCTTTTTTCTTTGATGGAAAAACAAAAACACTGCTGTTTGTTGTCTGTCTCACATTGCTCACAAGCATTTTTTGTTTTTTCCTCTGGTGTTGGTTACTTGTTTTGTGATACCGTCCAGCATGGACACCCTCCCTTTGCTGTCTGACATGGGAGAATAAAATGTTTTTCCATCTCTCTCTCTCTCGCTCTCGCTCTCTCTCTCTCTTTCTTCCACTTGTCTTTCTCCACTACTCATCCTCTCTTTCTGAATTATTGAGCATCACATCTTTATTTCTGCTGCAGATACGATGCTTTGTTGTGCATACACACGCGCACACACACTTACACATACACACACACACACACACACACACACACACTCACAGGCACCTTCATATGCCTTAGATGTGTAAGATTTTAAAATTGGGATCAAATGGAAAGATAGCCTTTGGAAATGTAGATCTAAAATCCTGCAACATTTCAGTTTTATTCTTTGAAGGAAACTGGAAAGAGTTAGGTGAAAAGCAATGGAGAAAGTGAGGGGTAGAGGGAGACGAGAGAGAGGCTTGGATAAAGGATGATAAGAAATGGAGGTGCAAGAAAGAGGAGAGAGGGAGGGAGCTTCAGAAGCAGTTGACAAATCGAATGAAAGAATAAAGACAAAAACGAGAGATGGACAACGTGTCCTGAAAAAGAGTGAGGAATAAGATCAGTTTCAGAGGAATAGTTGCCGTGACAATGAAGGCAATGGGAGGCATGTCATGATTTTAGGGCTAAAACTATGGTGATTAGTAATGGAAACTATTGACGTTGTGGTGTGGTAATATAAACATTGCCTAGTTTCACATAAAACAGCAGAGCTAATTGCTTTCTTTACTTGACTATACAGATAACCTTACTTCAATTAGTAACACATTTTGGCTGCTGTTTATGAGCTTCCCTTAACCTATTCTCATAACACATTACTTTTATGTTGAGAAGAGCCATTGATCTCTCACTGAAGAAACGCTTTCAAATGCAGACGGTCTCCATTTTCTTTGCAGAAAAACTAAAATGTGGACTGTTTAACTCATGAACTTCTCATTGAGACAAGTCAGTTTCCTGTCCAGCACCCCCCCCACCCCACCCAAGAGGCATCCTTGTTACCATGATTTAGATGGCCAGTCGATTCAAGAGCAGTTCTCTTCTACTAGACGTAATGACAGAATATGACTCTCTTTACTTTTGTAACTATATCACAAATGTTATGCCTTCAAGTCTACATCAGTCCATCCCATCAATACCCCTTATTAATAAGGTTATCAACACATCAATGCCTTTGTCAGCAAATACTCAATCTTTTTATGTTTGACCAAAATATCGCTGCCGAGCGATGTTGCATTTTCTTGACAATTTTTTATAAATCTTTCCCCCCATTCTTTTGTCCTGATACCCAATCTTTTTCTGCCACTGAAGCATTTTCTGTGAATTTGGGAGGGGTAAGATGAGTTTTAGTGGCTGTTCCTGTGTGCTCTCCATCCACTGATGGAATTGCTTCAGGAGAGAGGATTCTGCTCCCTAAGGCTGCAGCTAACATGGGAAAGTGTCAGAATGACCAGCGATCCATACACTCTCAGGAGTTCTTTGTCTCATCTCTGTATGGGAGCCATCTTTAAAGTCTTGATGGAAGCCTGTATCGAAGGTGTGAAAATTGTAAAAAAAAAAAAAAGCCCCCAGATTGAACCGTTTTGCTCCACAGACAATCCTTGAAATAAATAGGATTCCGCAATGCTGGGGGGTAGGGATGTATTTTGAATGTACTCCTTCCTTTTGGTTTTGATTTTGTAACATGGTGAAATATGTAATATTCTTAAATCTTTAATAAAGAACTTTTAAAAAGGAACCCTGCTCCTGGAGAGCCACTGACCTGATTCAAATAGCTGCTTCATCATGAAGCCCTTGACAAGCTACATTTATTAAAATCAGGTGTGGTAGAGGCTAGAGCAGAGAGACATCTAAAACATGCCTGGCTGTGGAGAGGCAACTTGATTTTGGAGGGCCACAAGTGTCCTCTTGTTTTAGCTGTGTTTCTGTGCTAGTGATTCGTTTAACTCCCCCCTGACTGGCTAATGAGTCCCCTTAACTTGCTCTCAATGATTGCCTGCTGGTTGACAGGAAACCACAAAAGCACGCGGTCATTGCGGCCCTCCAGGATCGGAGTTGCCCTTTCCTGCTCTATGGAAACATAGGACTCCTTTTGAGACCATTTTTTGAGAGTGTGGGGGAGTTATTGGCTACCTAAGCCCTTCCTCTCCTGTTGACATTTCTCGCCATTTATGCATTACACTGCACCCACAGGAAGTGCTGCAGTGGTCTGGATTCAAAACCGGGCAATGTGCCACATTCACATAAAGGCCGCGTAAAGGTGAGCTGGCTGATAATTTTTGACTAAAGACTTCAGTTTGTGTTTGGCTTTGATGACTCTGCTTTACCCCTCTTTCCCAGAGCTGCTGTAATGTCGAGGGCCTATGGCTGGTGGTGACCATTTGTCTTATAGTCTGTAGTTGAGAGCACAGACGCATTGGGGGGAAAAAAGAAGTGTATTATTGGGTCTTGGGTAAACAGTAAGAAAACTACATCTCTGTACTATGTGATCCTCAGGAGCAATGAAATGAAGACTTGGGAGTGGAGACAGAAGAACTGTCAGCAAATTTGGTCACTGAGGCTTAAAATTGATGTTATAATCCCTGGAGGACGTTGGGTGAAGATGCAGGTGCTTGTGTGTGGAGTGAACTGTGAAAGCTCCTCCTAACAGAAACCCTATTACCCCCCCCTCCCATAAAACTAGTGGAGATCCACCCTCCCAACCGAGACGATGGTGCTTTCAAAACTGCATATAGCGAATAGTTATGGTGAGCAGTTCTATCCCCTCCCAAACCCCAAACTAAGGCAATGTAACTGTTGAAATTGCTCAAAGATATGTTCAGCAGCTTCACCTCACCGTGAAACCATGAAGAGAAAAGTAACCTTGTCCCAGTTCAAGGCAGTATTCTTTATTATGTTTTCATCTGTAAGTACACTTATTGAGCTAACTTCCCACTTCTTGAGATGGATAGCCTTGTCCCCATTTTGGCTCTGAAAGCATAATTGTTCTATTAAATCATGTTGTCATGCAGCAAAAAGGGTACTACCCTTCTGTCAGGACAGGCATCAGGCTCCAAGTGTACTTTATTATCTGATTGAGAGGACTTAACCTCAATTATGGTGGCCTGAATAGCATTAAATGGCTTCTCCCTGCCTAGTCCAGGGTGACCCCACTAATGTGAATTAAGGGGGCTGGGCTGCCCATTTTCTCTGTGCCAGTTACGTGGGGGTTTCACACAGACAGGGCTTGTGTAGTAGGGCCCATTTGTTTTGTTGTGTGTGTGTGTGTGTGTGTGTGTGTGTATGTGCTTGTGTGGGTTGGTGAGAATTTGTGTTTGCGCGTATAGTATGTCATGCACATGATTGCGTGTGTTTGTGTGTATTTGTGTGTGCAGCGAATGTCTGTGCTTGTTTAGGTATGTGTGCATGCACATTTATGTGTGTTTGCATGTACATATGTGCTACTGGTTGTGGTTGTGCATATGTGCAAGCCCGCGTTAGTGTGTGTGTCTGTGTGTGTGTGTTTGTGTGAGTGTACACGTACTATGTGTGTATTGGGGTTGGGATATTGCTGAAAGTTCCCTCGGTGCAGTTTGAGTAGAGAAATTGAACACCCAGTTTCTACTGTATCTCTGATTGTTTCACAGTCCATTTCACGGTTTGTATTAAAATATATATTCAACATGGTGATCCAGACAAGTGCTGGCTGACTACTTGGCATTAGAGCCAATGAGAAACTGTGAATGTTTGCAGAATGAATCAGCTTTTTTCAAAAACTGCACCCGTACGCCCTGCTAATGATCTAGCATCTGTTAAAAATGGATAACATTATTTTAATTTCCCTCTTCTAGAGCCTGGATCGGATAAACAGACAGATGCGTTGGGGTCTAGTGATATAAGGGAGGACCAAGCCTTGCATTGAAGCCAAAAAACCCAAACAAAATTATGTATTGCACTGCTTAGAGTTGTTTTTCATTACATGCGGCAGTAAACTGTTTAATAAGCCCAGCACTTGGCCGTTTGGGATTGTGAAAGATGGAAATTGTCCTGTCAAAGCGAGATTCATGCGATCCAATTTCCTGCTCCGATAATCAGGCTTCACAAGTTTAAAGCCCTTATCTATCAGGGAGGTTGGATTAGAGCCACAGTGCGTCTGCACACTTTCTGAGGCCAGAAAATCCCTTGTTTCTGCCGGCACGCACAGGACGTTATCTGACCGGCTCCAGCGGAGAGAATGACCCTCACGCCCCACCTGCCGGGGCTGAGCCATTGATCATCCGCTCGCCCCTCGATGAATTTCCGTCAGAGCAAGTGTTTAGCAGCAGGGTGTGAAGGAGAAGACATTGTTTATACGCGCGGAGGAGGTGGAATCGAACTTTTTCGGCGGGGCTGTAAATTCAGGGATATTTTTAAAGGCGGTGCTGCGGGGGGGAGAGGCTGCCGCAGTGAAAGTGTCAGCGGCGGAGAGGAGAATTGATACGCTTCTGCCGCGCGCTGGCAGCGAATCGGCAGCTGGCTCGGCTGCCTATCCGTAAGGAATCGAGACCGTTATCTCCCTTAAGGGGAGTGCAATATTTAAAAATAAAGTACAAAAAAGGGCTTTGCTGTGCAGAATCCACTCCCTCCAATGTGCCAGCAGTCCTCTCTCAAATAAGCACGACATTGTGGAAAGTGGATAAAGTTTTATTTTTGCTGTAACGTGCACTCGTGAAAATGAACTGCAGTGCATTTACGCTACCTGGACTCTCCTTCATTTGAGGCTGTTCATGACCTGGGTGAGGCAGCTGTGCTCCACCTGATGCAGTAGCATCCAATCATATTCTCGATGACTCTTTGCTACTGACAGTTGGGGCAGGTTCTTCCCTGTTTCAGCATAAAAATGCCTCCATGCCACTGTGCAGAATGAGGTCCATACTTCGTTTTTTGGGATGGGTTTGGAAGAACTTGACTGGCCAGCACCAAACCCTGGCTGTAATGACCTAAAACACCAAACCTTTACCTTAACCCCATGAAACTCTAAAGGGATCAACTGAGAAGTTGATATTGCTTTGCTAGTTTGGAATAGAAGCAAATCCTAGCTGAAGTGTTTCAACCATCTAGCTTAAAGCCTTCTGACATGAGTAGAGGCGGTTGTAGCTGCAACTCGGTCGTTTTAGTCCTTATTTTGGAATTTTTTTTGGAATTCATGGAAACTTTTGGCCATGTCGTGTCTGACAACTGGAAAGAAACTTAAAAGCTGGCAGAGCTTCCTGGCTGCACTAGATTTAGTTTTCCTGCGATGAAACTGTAGCAGAATGGTTGACCAAATTGGTTCCGGGGTTTACCATCATCTGATGATGCTTCCCAAAACATCCCTGGACCTGCCATCTTGTGCCCCACAGTGCTGTACAGCTCAATTTCCCATCATTGTCTCACAGCCAGCCTGGCAGTGCATGAATTGGCCCATTTACGCATAAAACCTATGAAACACCCATGCACTGCAGGCTTAATTGGATCTCTCAGGGTTTTAAGCCCTTCACTGCTGAGCAAATGGGAAGCATTTGCTTCTCAGTGAGGTTGTCACACACGGAAGGGAAAGGCTGCTGGCTTTGGCCTGACTGCATAGGCTGGAATTTGTTATTCTTCTGCAGGAGTATTTTTTTGTTTTGTTCTTGTTGGGAAAATGAATTCGGAACCAATTCTCTAGTAGTATGCCCACTTAGAGCCTATGGGTCAAAGCATTGCTTTATTGTAATCTCATGTTACTGAGCTCCTGGGAGCAGAGACCAATGGTGCTCATGGTGGCACAAAAATGTGGAGAAGAATGCAAGCAGTGAAGCGGGAAAAGTCAATGGGAAACATGGGAATTATAATGGCTGCCTGGATGCCTTAATTGCGCTCAGCGTCAGTGGAAGTGCAGAGGCCTAAAACCAGGTTCAGGAGAGAGAGGTTCTGCTAATAACCAGCATCAGAGATTGCAATTGTGCTAATTACCACCCTAAGAAGGAGATGTGCTGCCTATATCCAGCCAGAATGATAGATTTTTTTGCAGACAAACAACTTCTGAGATGTATATTCTGCTCATTACCTGCTTCAAAGATAGAGGTCTTGTGCACGATCACCTTCAGTGACTGAGAATTCTCTTACAAAGAACCTCAGAGATCAAGATTTTGCATACAGCTAGCTTCAAAGATCAGAACTGTCCTCATAACCAGCTTCACATTGAGATGCTGTGCTTGTAACCAGTGAGATTCTGTACATGCCTGGCTCCAGAGAGCGAAAGCGATTAAGAGCATAAACACGTTCAGCGGGAGTAGTTCTTCCGCCGCAGATGAGCCATAATGTTTTCCGCACTCCTCTCTTCTTCTTTACTCTGAGCTGTTCAGTCCATGGCCTTCTCTTCCGGCTGCCCCCAGCTGTGAGATGTACTGTAGTGGCTGATCATGCGTAAAGACTGATCGTCAAGAGGGACAGCAGCGAGCAGATGTGGGCTGAGAGGGGCTACAGGATTGTGCCTGTATAGCTCATTAAGCAATACTAATCGTGTCTTGCACAGGAAATGAAGAGGCACGAGGAGAGCATAAGATTGTGGTGTGTTCGTTGAGAGAGACAGAGAGAGAGAGTCAACGTGTCCATTTATGTGTGCTTTTTGTTTTTGTCTGGGTGCTTGCTTGAGTCGCAAGCATGCATGCGCACGCGCTTGTGTGTGTTTGTGTGCGCATGCGTGCATTTGTGTTAGTCTGCACACTTTAAGAGAGTCTATAGGTATGCACCTATGCAGACATTTGATTGCTTGTTTAAATCAGTGTCTGGAGTGTGGGAGATACATGAGTGCATACAATGTTTTATTGAATGTAAATGCAGGTAATGGGGTGTTTCAGCGCGTTTGAACATATTGGGACGTGCATGTGTGTGTGTGTACAGGCATGTGTGTGATTCTGCACGTGTGACTGGGCACATGTAGGTGGGTGGTGCCACGTGTGAGGCAGGCTGGTAGCTCCTCAGAAGATAAATGACCCTCCACACACTGTATTTACTCCCCCGGAGCATACTGCTCTGAGAACATCACTTGGGGGCGGGAACACTTGACCCGAGACGGGGAGGGGCTGGCGTGCACGGTGTGCTGATGTTTGTACCTCCTGCACACGACCAATCTCCTCATTCCTGGCTGAGTGAGCTTCGATCCTCTAGAGCACAGTATGTGCCTGATGTATCAGTGTTCAGGAGGATATGCTGTATGAAAAATTAGCAACTCTGATGGTCTTTATCGTTAAGGCAGGAAGCTGTGAAGTCCAAGTACTGTGGAATCATTTCAGTTGTGTGTGTGTGTGTGTGTGTGTGTGGATGTCTGTGTGTGCAAGTGTGTGTGAATAATTTAATCTGGCAAGGCAATCAACATTTTCCCAATTAGTTTTCCGCACACTGATATATCAGTAATTATTGTTTTTTTAATCCCCAAATAAAGCAATCAATACTTTAGCCCCAAATCAAAGCTGCAATTGATTGCTCTGGCAGGAATTACATTTCAGTCAAATAAACAACTGAAAACAGACTTCCAAGGGAGGGATTTAATGTTCATGAAGGACTGCTGTAGAATTATCTCTGTAAGGCATGAAGGAAATACCAAAGCACCTTACACTATAAACTGAAATCAGTTAATTTCTCTCATTTCTGTGGACAACTGATCTCATTGTGCCGATAAGATTTCAAAGTGTGGAACTAAAACCTGGAAGCATCAGTGTTTCTCATTTCTTGTACAAATGAGTGAGCATAACTAGCTTTTTCTAGTCTTTTTCTTCTAAAGCCACTTTCATCCTGGTTTTAGGTGTCCCAGTTTGTACTGAAGTGTTGGGTCCGGCTGTTGGTTTTCGCTAAGCTCTTGGTTCTGTAACATAGCATGGAAAATCAGACAACTGATTGTCTTTATAATGCGAACATATCTCCTGAGCAGCAGCTCTTGGACTGTGTTAACATAACAGAAGACCAAAGACTAATTTCCTCCTGCGATTCAGTAGTGGTCCAAAAGAAAGGACATTAAACAAATGTTTAGTGTATTTGCTTGGTCTGTATACAAAATAATTTCTCTCTTCATTGCTTGAGTGGATAATCTCCTTATGAAATTCTTGACGGGAGATTATCGGAACGTTAGTATGGGCTAATCCCAGAAGTCTTTCTGTTTCCCTTGAAGTCTAAAGTGGTTCTCATAGATCAGGCTTTGACCAGGGTTCGAAAGGGAGGGAATTTTGCAGGGAACTTTTGAAGCTTTATGTGTATTTTTCATGTGATTGGAAGTATTTCAGTCTCATGCTTAAAGGGGCTCGTCACTCAATGAAAAAATTAAAATTTTTTTATACTCAAAGTATAATCTGTCTGTACAGATGGCTCTTCTGAGTCCTCTGGATTAGGAAAGTTTTGAAAATGCCCTTCACCAAAAAAAAAGGTGCTACAGACCCAGGTGTTTATGGTGCTCATTGTATTGTGTGCTGTGCATGTGAATTGTAGACCAAATTAAAATTTAAAGGCAGCAAGTTAATTAATACACTTAATCAGTTCGTTCCAGAAAAGGTAGGTATATTATTAGTGCTCTAAATGAGGAACCCATGGCTATTTGATCCAACTTTAAACTCTTCAGCCCATTAAAGTTTAAACTAATCAAATTTAGTCTAAAGAGAATTGCCCAGAATCCCCGGTCCTTTTCTTAAGATGAAGTTCGCTGTGGCTGAGATAAACAATTTGTCTATATCAATCAATTTGAGTTTTACAGATCCTTTTCACCTTCATTTCAATGGGGACCCGCCCGAATGATGTCATGAAAACGTGAATAATCGTCACGTGATGCAGATGTCTGGCAAGCATCGGGCATCTGCCATAGAGAACCATCGAAAACGAGACGCACTAAACTGCTTGTTATTTGTTTTTTCTCCATGGAATGAAGCGGAAATGTGTGCTTAAAGGTAGTTTAAAAATAGAATCACTCCTCCCGAGGCATATATCGATGAATATTAACTGATTACACTAAATGAATGGGCAAATGACGAGTGGTAAATTTAGTCACACTCCTCCCTTTCTCCCTCGTCCTGGGCTGCGACTTACGCCCAGGTAACCTGGTTAACCTGCTGCCTTCTGATACTTATGTAGACCCACCAGCAGCGATAGGTGTACAAAACTTCTTTTGCAGTTTTCACAAGTTTTGTTCCCTTACCTAGCATTGTTCTTGAACATCAACATATTTTACATACACTGCAAGGTTTGAAATAAGTGGTATTGCATCACATTTGCGATCTAAAAATGCTTACTTTCCAACCAAAATGAACAATACCGGACAAATGAATCGCAGCCGCTGCTAAAGAAAATCCTAACAACATAGGTGGAATAAATTCAAATTCTAGCATAGAATCATACAATTAGTGTATTATCAAGTAGGTTAACAAACTGTTACTAAGCTAGCTTGCCGTTACAAACCTCTCACAGGGGTCACAAATTAAAGTATGAATACAAAGTCTCCCCCGTTATCCCGCCGTGATTCAAGCATTCAACACATTGCTTTAGCATTTCTATAGCTGGCTAAGCGCAAACGAAAAAAGGGTTGTTATTGTCGCAGTTTGTGTTATCTGGACTGCCCCTTATCTGTGTTTCCCCGTTAGCTGTCGATGGTGAAGTGAATTTCTTCAGAGCAATTGTTGCTATTGCTCGGTCTGCTCTGCCGAGCCAGGAATGCTTTTCTCAAAAGAACTGGTGCGAGCTTACATAGTTGGAGCCATTGACAGTGAATGGACGATCTACGTAAGTTGCTAGTGTAGTTAAAAAACTATGCTTTTGGGAAACGCACCCCAGGTCCCCATCGTCAACACAAGTTTGATCTAAAATAAAAGTTGATAAAATCACCTAAAAACCTACTTTTTCTAACTCGTTCGCTTGCCAGACTTCCGGGTTCGGAGAACGACGGTCACCTTACGTACAAGCTATTTTTAGATATCAGGCGGGTCCCCATTGAAATATGACAGTAGCTCTAATATATTGGCCCATCCAATTTGTTGTCTCTATTTAAATCTGTGTTAGGACATTAATATAAATGAGTTTGGCCGCATGGTGACAAATCAGTCCCATTTTGGTTGACATTTCTGAAAACTCGCGGTCTTCCTCCTAAAAATGTATGAAAATATTTTCTGTGACCCCACAAATAGTTTGAATTCATGAAAACTCAAATATATTTACGACTTATTAAGACATTGTGAACTGTATTAGTTCTAAAAATTCCCTCAGTTTCCAAAATTTCTCGAAATTCATTAAAAACGGATGTTTCCCCGGAACTTTACAACCCTTAATTCTGGTACTTTGTGTGATTTATGGCACTGTTCTGATCATAACCATTTACCTGGTAAACTCTAGAATGTAATTTAGTCACTTTGCAAATGAGACAGTAATATAAAGTCATGGTGGTTTAATAGCTTGATTGCCGAGCATTGCTATGGTGATTATTTGAGATGACCATGCTAAAATTCCTATAAAATTAACCCTGTATTTTTGAGTGGAAAAATGTTTCACAAATTACATCAAGTAATATGTAGTTACACTTTCTGAAGCATCGAGCTTCTGTCAGGGTCCAAGGAGAGCTGGAGAGTCAAATAGGTTTTATTTTCAACCCATTCTGACCCAAGAACCCAGTTTCTTTGAGACAACCGTGGGAGTGAACCGCTTTAGCTGAGCAAGTGCAGTACTACTCTAGAGCTGTGCAACTGCAAAAGCCAGCTGAACCTATGGTTTACCTAGACTTAGGACCACTGAAGCGTCTGTTTAATCTGGATCGAGGAACGATTGTAATGGAGAAGAATACTAGCATAAACAACTTGCTAGGCCGTTGCTGTCATTACTCATTATGCGTATGGTGGCCCATACCAGTAATCTAGAATGTAAGTATGACTAGAAGGATGAAAAAGTTACTATTAATTTTTAAAGGAAGTGAAAATCGAATGAAGTTGAGTGTATACTTTCTGTAGAAGTAATAATGTCTCCAAATCATAAAGACAAGTAGTTGTTGTACTTAATTAGGTCTGTAATGATCATCACATTGCCATATCTACATATTTTTCAGGAATTTCTGGGTAATTACATTGTGATCAGGAAAGGCAATTTGCATTTTGCCATTTTGTTTTACTACATATTGATGTACCAGCTATCATTGTGGGTGCGTGCATTTTTATTTGTGCTGGGGTGGATATTTTTATCGCCAAATGAAGCAATCACTGCTCTATTTCTAAATCAAAGCTGCATTTGATTGCCCCGGCTTGAATTAAATTTCAATCAAATTAAAAAAATAATGTTCTTCAATATAAAAGCAAATCTCTGAAGGAAGGATTTAATGTTCATGAAGGACTGCTGTGGAATTATCTCTGTCAGACATGAAAAAGACACCAAAACACCTAACGGTAGACTGAAATCCATTACTTTCTGCCATTTTCGTGGATTACGGTTGTCATTGTGCCGATAAGATTTCCAAATATAGGAGCAGTAAAACGGGAAAAACATCAACATTTCTCTTTCCTCGTACAAAAGAGTCTGCATAACTGTAGCTTTTAAACCCTTTTCCTTCTAGCATCATTTTTATCCTGTGTTAAAAAAAAAAAAAAAAGTATAAATCTGTGTGTCATAATCCCCTCTCAGAAGTTGGGAAAAGCACTGACCCACTTTACGCCAGTCGCGATTTTACTGCCAAAATAGCGGTGGGTAAAATTACTACCGCCGCCCACTGCTTTCATTCAGGCTTATCTGAAGTTCGCGAAATAGCGCGGCAGACATTTCCAATTGCAAGTGAATGTCTTTTTCTCGCACGGATTAACACGAAGGCTTAGCTTAAACTGTTCTTGTTCTTGTTTTTGTCTTTGCATTTTTTTAATTAAAAAATAATAATTTAAAGTTGGCACCCAACGTGGAACTGTGCTTCACCTTCCTGAATACGGAAAGGTCTGGCTTTCAGCCTTGGCCAGAGAAGCAAATTCCCAAAGGCGGCCGTGTTTCACTGTCTGGCTTTTGGGCAGCAGAGCATGTGCACTGTGTTCCTGAATGGGAAAGACTTGACTGGAATTTAAAAAATCTTATATCTCCTGCATGGCTCAGAAGAAAAAGTAGTCCCAGAAGAGTAATTTTTTCAGTGCAAAGACATTTTTTGAATTTAAAAGTACTTTGCCCAGTCGTCTAATTAAACCATTATGAAGTCATATACTTTTGAATTGGTGCCAATAGGGAAATTTTCAATGGGCACTGGAGGCTTGATAAGTTGCACAGGCCCAGGCAATAACAGGAGATTGAGGGTGACTGGGGGACAGTCAAAATGTTGTCCCCTGATGGGCAAACCCTTCTCCTGTTGCTGCTTCTTTTTACAGTGTCGACTACAGCTAAACTTGCATAGAGAAAGATTTTACGTAAGCAGCTTCGGCAAGAAGTAAGCTCAATGGACTGCAAGGGGTTGCTAGATGGATGACAATGAATTCAGTCCCCCAATATGAGGGACAGAGCTCATTGCCCTTTGGACTTATAACAGCCACCACAAGATCCACACTCAGTGAAAGTCCCTGGGGCTTATGCTCGCACTACAACATGTCGCCTAAACAGAATGCGCCACTCAGCTGCATTACTTAATGTCAGTTCATTATGATAATTATGAACCCATGGGCTTTTGCAAGCTAATAGGAAAATATGCCAAACAAACATTGCATTGGTGACTTTAGGGATCATTAAAAAAGAATAAAACACAGCACACTGAAGCTGGATAATTTTATCTCCATGGTTTCATCCTCAATCTAGTACAAAGAAAGAGTTATATGCACATCACGTATAGGTGCAAGGCTATCAAATAAAATGCGTCAATGGAAAAAGGAAAAGATGCCTGCACACTTACTCCAAGCCACCAAGAAAATTTTTATTTATTAAAATAGGACAATATTTTGATCCAACTCTGATCTTCGTCTGGTCATTCATCCTAAATCTAGGCATATCCCAAATGAAGACTTAACATTTCTCATGAAAAAAAGAATCATTGAGTTTTATAAGTTCAAGCCCATTACAAATTGCACCAAGAAAGACATGGTAGAAAACAGCAGCACGCACAACTCCAAGACCAAAAATATGTAAGGATGCACAGTCGTAGAAATTACATGAAGAAAAGTACTCCAGTACTCACTCAAAAAAATCTTTATCTTTCAGCCATAAGCCGTCATTCGCGTCATGGAGTTTTATTAGTGCAAGCTCATGACAAATTGCACCATGAGAGATATGCCTAGGTTCGGAGCTTTTCTTGCTACTCATTGGCACCCCCTGGGGGTGACGCTGGTGCTCGCACTATTTTTGTGGGGTGTTTTTTTTTTTTAAGTCGCCTGCTTGCGTAAGGCCTCCTCCCCCTCGTGTGTGGGCCAATCAAACTTTTGAACGTTTTTTTTTGTATTGCAGTAATATATTGGTAGGGGTACAAATTACGACACACTGAAGAAAATTGAGTAAAAGTCATGCAGGTGACAAATTACAATGTGCTGTAAATTACAGTAATGAAAAATTTGTGAGCAGAGGTGTGATGGATTGCGCTGACTGATGCTACGCGCTCGTCTGCCTCTGACTAATCAGAACTGGAGTTTGTGATGAGCATTTCAGCCTGAGCAGGACTTGGCCTTTCCACCAGATGAAGGAGAAATGGATCATTTTCTCCCATTTTAGCCAGTACTGATTTCCCGTTTCTACTGTCATGACTGAGGCGTGAGGTACATCTCAAGACTGGGATCACATGATCACCTGCGCCTCACTGGGGTTTGCAGCAGGCAAGCTGCACGCATTTTTGGTGAAGAATTTTAGGCTTAATTATGCTCTGATCCAGTATGGCCTTGTTGCTGAATCCAGAGGGTGTACCCTTCTCCAGCTGTGGTATTCATTCTGGGCCACCAGGGGTTCATTCACCCTGCCTTGTCTTTAAACTGTGCTGTGCTGCCCTTTCTGAAACCCCAGCCCAACACACACACACACACACACACACACACACACACACATATGCAACGGTCCCGCCTCAAAAGCACACTGGAAGATACAGTGATGTCAATATGTATTTGGTTAGTGTCAAGTCTTTGGCACTGTGCTCCAGCTCATTGTAATGACAACAGATTATTAAATTGCATTTCAGACTGTCTACTTCAATCTGAGGGAATTTATATACTCTGTACTGTATATTGAGTAACTATTGTAGCATTTACAGCCCATTTTATACACCATTACAAGAACTACATAAAAATGTCACTGTCCAAATGACTAGCGGCTACATTGAGAAAAGGGGAGAGTCTACCGTCCATTAAAAAAGTAATCATCCCGTCCTACTTATATAAGCCCTGTGGGTGGCTCAGTAGTGCAGTTATTAGCACTGTTGCCTTGGTGTAAGAACGTTCTGGCCCTCTGTGCGGAGTTAGCATGTTCTCCTAGTGCTCACGTGGGGTACTTGAAACTCCAAATTGCCAGTTGGTATTTAGGGGTGAGTGAATGGTGTGTGTGCCATGCAAAGGATTGGCGATCTGTCCAGAATGTATTCCTGTCTCATCAACTGGATTGGCCCTAGCCATTCAGAGATCGTGACTAGGAAAACGCAGGTAAGAAAATGGATGGGTGGACATTTCAGCTTTGGTGGCTTTACTGTCTAGAGATGGTGTTCAACGAAAGATTTTTTCTTTTCATTTATGGTTCTGATTCATGAGCTGCAGTAACAAAATTTCTAGCACAGTTTGTAAGTACTCGGACAGTGCCACAGTTTATTAGAGTTGAAATTGCTACACTGATCATTCTTTCCACTGTCTGCTCAAAGTGAAGACTGACAACTTTATTTAAAGCCATATAGATCCACGTGGATTGACCTTGTAGGAATTACAGCTCATTGAAATTGTGCCTCTGTCCAAATACTGACTAACCTTGTTGTGTTTTCCTCTCTATTATTCCTTCTTAACGTGTCAGAGCTGCTGGAGTTTAGTGGCGTTTAGCTGCAAACATAATAACGTCCCCCAAATGTAGCGAACCACAAATGTAATGTAAATATGCAGTTTTCAATATACTAATCTCTGCAAACATTTGCAAGATTGTTTCATTAAATGCCACTGGCTTGCATTCTTTTGTGGTTTATTATGTTTGTGAGACGTTTTTACGTTTGCAATAGTATACGCAGTTGAACTGAGTTGTAGCTGTGATATATTCTTGTTTCCAGGAGGTTATGAAGTGCCACCTCATTTCGCTTTGTTGCATAGGATGGGCAGTGGTGCTATTTTTGTGGTGCCAATCATTTTGGTGCCAATCATCTTATAAATTGTAGCGCAACAGGACAGTGTCCCATATTTTTTGGCAAAGGGTAGTTGCACCAAATATTGATTTGATTTAAGTTTTAACAGGTTATAGCTCTGTATTGTACATTTCTCAAATATTAGAACCTTTTAATTTCATCATGTTTGCAAGCATATTTGCCCAGCGAAATTGCTTTAAATGTGCCTAAGACTTTTGCACAGTACTGTATATCAACACCATCTAGAAGCTCCACCAACTTCTCTGGGCTTAAACTCATCTGAAATGGACATATGGGGAAATGGAAAGGGGTGCTGTGGTCTGATTACTCTTATCTTTGAAAATAATAGATTACATGTTCTCAAGGCCAAAGGAGTCATCATGAGTTCTCAAGGCTCTCAGCGTGGGCAGCTTGTGCATCTGTAAAAGCACAATTGACTCAGAAGGGTACACATGCATTTTTGAACAACATTTACTGCTGTCCGGACGTCATCTTTGTGGGTACTTGACTGACCTGCCTGCAGCCCGAACATGTCTCCCACTGAAAATGTGTGGTGGATTTTTAAGTGCAAAATATTGCAATGGAGAATCCAGACTTTTGATCAACTGAAGCCCAATATCAGGCAAAAATGGAAACAAAGTCCAACTCCAACAACAGTGTCCTTAGTACCAAAATTACCACATTGTGGTTTTTTTTTTCCCCCAAATTAGAGGTGATGTTACTCAGTAATGACCATGCACATGCTCCAGTTTCATTGGAACATATTGCAGGCATCACATTTTGAAATGGCTTTTTCAGAAAACGGTAGGTTATGAGTTAATTCATTACATATTTTGTCTTTTTACTTTTTTCATTTGAACACAGGTTAAAAAGGATTTGCAAATTACTGTTTTTATGTTCATTATACACATTGTCCAAAGTCCTCTGGAAATTGTTTGGATGTATTCCATTTTGGACTTTGACCAACTCAAAATGTTGTTGGTATGGATGGTTGTTGGTGGTTGATGGTTGTTAGTGTTGCAGGCATTTAAAGTGCATTTTAGTGGTTGTTTTTATCATATTGATCTGTGAACACTGCTGAGCTATGTAAGCAATTGTATTTTGAGTTGTTAGTGGGTCCTTGTGTGGTCACGTCTTTGTGGAAATGAAGCCAAGCGTGGGAAGAGTGGCTCTTGGTAGGAGTGCGAACAGTGTCTTAGTTGTGGAATGACAGACCACATCCTAGCTTGTTGGCTTTAAGCACTGCAAAATAACATAAAAATCAAATAAAATTTTATATATATATATATATATATATATATATATAAATGAGCCTGCCTTAAAAAGACTTTTAGTCCTGAATTTAGGAATGAGATCTTCCATTACCTTTTTAATTAATCGGAAAAAGTCAAAGATACTGCCGGTGTGGTAAGAAATTTTCACTTTTCAAACAAAAAGTGACTTAATACATCAAGCTAATAATCAATCAATAATTTAGAACAACATTATTCTCATTATAAGTCGAAAACATTTCTGACTGATGTTCAACTTCTCTGCGGACAGCAATTCTTCTGCTTTATTTGGTCTAATCAATAGTGTCATTGCACTGCAAAATGTGTCTGTCTTAACAAGTAATTTAATCTTAGTAAAAGTCTTAACTTCTTATTGTTCTCTAAGGGGAAAATATGAGCTTATTTTACGTTACCGTGTGCTTTAAATTAAAAATTTCTAATCCCATTGGAAAATCTAGAAATGAGTAAAATGATCTGACCTCATTGGCAGAATTTTTGTCTTGCTGAGAAAAAAAGTTAATATAAAAATGTGTTTAAAGACTTAATACAGGATGGTAATGCTTTGGTAAGGTGTACTTATTTTTAATTTTTTTGAATTGTGTCATTACTGTACATTAAACTGGAAATGCAGACCTCTACGGGCAGTAAAGAGAGAGGACAGATTTGCAGTTGTCAGAATATGTGCTGACAGTACACAGAGTATTTCACATCTTGGACAACCAGTGTACAGGCAGCCGTGTCGCTTCTTGTTGAAGTTTGGCGGAGGATTTTCGTTCTCAGTCAATGCCCCACATTCCTATGACTGATATTTCTCTATTAGTTCAATTTTCATTCAGTATTCCCACCGCTGTGATTAGACTCAGCTCTATCTGATGTGCCTTTAACTGCTAAAATTATTGGAGATGTTGGTGTTTACCCCGTCTGCTGGGAGTCATGATGCCAAACGACTGTTTTGTGGAAAATTTTATTTCCCACTCTGCTTTTACAATATGCTTGCCAGATGAAAGATTTTATTCTGGCGCACTCTGTTTTTGAATTAATAAATTGATTTTTGACCACAAGAGGGTACTATGGGGAGGGCATGGACAGAAGACCGAATTGTGCACTGCACAAACAACTTCAATTATGGCTGAATAGATGTTATGCAATAAAACCTATATATTGTTTTTAATGATCCATTCAGGGAGTCAGTTTTGAAATATAACAGCTATCATTTCAAAAAGCATGTTTTATAGTGAAAATGTTTTCTTCTGAGCTGAGAGACTGGCTCTCAGTAGCAAAAGGGGCGTACATATTTTTTGACGCATTGGAACAGAAGTCCATTTTTTACCACATGATGGCAGTATTGGGTCAAAAATATACTGAATTTTTTTTTTTTCTTGTGTTTCTCAGTGGTGGCTCTTTTCTGCTACATGGAGGACTTGAAAAACAAATTTTTCTTTTTATTACTGCCATTCATGTCCATTTCATTCTGTGCCTTTTAGCTCTATCCAACAGACGGAAAGAAATTGTTTCTTTATTTCCCAAAGGAAGTTTAAAATAAAAGGTGACTCACTGAAGTTGTTCTTGGAGACTTTATCTCAGAAGGTTTACATGCCTGTTTCAGTGTTATTGGACATGGATAGCAGACAGATAATAATGCCCCTTCGAGAAGAAGAAACACATCGATTTGTCTATACATTTACTGGGCTCAGCTTGTCTTATTATTCTCAGGCATTAGACACAATTTGACCCAAAAAATTGTATACAATATACCATTCATATACTGCCTGTGGCCTAATGGTAGGTATACCTGACTGGGCCGCGGATGGTCGGTGGATCTAACCCTGGTCTAATCACAGTAAAATAAGTGCAACTGGTGGGCACTTAAGCAAAGCCCTTAACAACACCTTGCTATTGAGAAATAATTAGTGTCCACTAAAATTACAGTGTCTACTAACTGTAAAATAATATAGTAAGTGCTTCCATTCCCTTATTTCCTATCTATATTAAATGGGTGTTTTGGCTGAAAAGGCTTAATTTTAATGTGACTGAAAATCGTCCCATGAATAACAAAAGGTCGCAAGTGACATTCCTGTTGAAACCTGTTTTTCTGCACCACAAAGTGTTGGTGCAGAAAAACAGGTTTCATCAGGAATGTCCCTTGCGACCTTTTGTTATTCATGGGACGATGTTAGAGTTACTACTGTAGTTTCCAATTCTGAATCACAGTGCATTATGCATTGATTAACTGAAAGGAGGAGACCTTGCCTGGCCAAAGTATATTTCAGTGGAAAGTAGAATTCGTAAAGTGTCTAAAACGCATGCCTTCATAAATTTTAATTTGGTAATAATCCAGCGCAACGTATTTTTGAAACCGGTGAGTCTTGAAATTGGCGACAATATCACAGGGCAGATATGTAATTTTATCCAATCAAACGCCAGTTAGGACCTGTAGACCAACTGCAGCCCTCTGTGTAAGATTGTTGGGGCTCAAACTGCTATGCTCAAAACCCATTCCCAATAGCTTGGAGGTCATTTATCACCATCTCATCACTAAAACTATTGCTCATGCTTGGGTACACTTCTTCCGCCATCTTTGAGACTCGCTGTACAAAATCCACCTCCTGTGAAGAAAAAGCGTGAGTATAACTGACATCACTGTTTGAGGCCTTATGTCTTCAATGGCTGGCCAGTCAAGGCTTATGTATACAAGGTTTTGCTGTTGTTTTATTGCCATTACTGTGACAAACTGCTGCTTCTATATCGGATTTTAGACACTTTAGGCTTTCTACTTTTTTCCAAATCATACTTTGGAGTGGTGAGGTCTCCTCCTTTAAGCGTGTCTTTGACGTCACAAGTTTTGCTCAGAAGCCAAATCAGAAATGTTGAACATGTTCAATGTATACGATCGGATATCAGGTGGTACGGGGTCAAAATTCTTAAGTGAGTGTGCTCTCCTCACCAGAAGATCTAGTAACTATGAAATGTTGGATTTTGTCTTCATAAGTGGTGTCCCTCTCATCTAAACATCACTTAAGATGTCAAAAAGTTGTTGGCGTGGGCCAGACTGTATTTTCAAAAAGCAAAATGCAAGTGCATTGAGTTCTGAGATCTGTCACCCTCTGTATCTCGGCTTGGCAATGGCTAACCGAGCTTCATCCTGCAAAACCACCAGCCAGAGTTGCCGTTTGGAAGTGTTCCAACTCCATTTGAACTCTGTACACTGCTCCAGCTTCAAATACAGCGCCCAGATATGGCACTAGGGGAATATAAAAAAATTGTGCCAGAGTAGTTTGTGCTGGGAAAAAATACTAATCTGTTTCCGACTGTGCTGTTTATTTAAGTTATTCGGGTGCCAAACGTGACTGCACTTTCGCTGGCCTGCCGAGTAATTATTGTTTTTTGGTCTCTGGGATCTGGCTTAGTGCCAGCCTGGCAGAAGGCGAGTTAAGCCCCTTGTTGTGTGTTTCATGCATCAATTTGAAATTCAAATGAGTGACCTCATCATTCAACAACGGTTTTAAAAATTATTTTGCTGAGTTACTATTAATTTACTAAATTTAAATAGGATTGACACTGACAATGGAGGCAAGAAGAAAAGAAAAAAAATACAAAGGTCTCTGGGACTCTTGGGTAATGTAGTTCAGAGAAACGCTGCCCTGTGCTGCTTGGCTTCATTTGTGCTGGGTCCCATATTGCACTGCTTTACTGAGGCGAGACGCGAGAGGGAACCTGGAAGCTCACATCACTGAAGTCTAGCCTCCTTTGCAGGCCACTCTCATAACTTCCTGTCCCGTGAGAGAGGAGAGAGCCTGTAGCAGGACAAAAACACTCATTTGGTTCTCTAAACAAAAGGTCTCCAAATCCCTGTCTTATTTCCAGTGCTGCTACACCATGTCTCATTGTTCTCATGGTATCACCCAGGTAGCTTTGTACTTACTGTTCTGAGATAAATGCATGTTTGTTTTCACTGTAACAACAATAATTCTTCACTTTAATTTCTGCCTCATGTCTAGTAGCCTAAAACCCAAGATCCACTTTTAGTTTTTGCTGAAAATGATCAGCAGGTGACAGTGTATTTACAGGTGAACAAGATCCAAGATGGTTTGAAACTGTTTTAATATTATGATTCTTGCCTAAAGAAAGCCCATGTTTTTAATTTTTAGGTTTTATATCTGACCTAATATTTGCGCCCCATTATCTGAAATGGTAATTAAATTTGAAATGCTGCTGAACCTTTTTCTGCTGTTCATTATGATCTGTTAATTATTTCTCAACAGGTGGTTAAACCTGGTACCGTGGGCTGGTAGTCCTTGATGGAAGTTATACACTGCACTAAATTTTTAAAGAGATTTTATACTGGCAAAGCAAAGAATTCCAGGCAAAGAAAAAGACAACTTGTGAGTGAATTAGATTTCAGCGTGCGAGACTAAATACAAATGGACTAATTGCTTCACTGTTTTGATCCTTTCTCAGAAATTATCTACTGGCTTAAGCCATGAAATTGATGTTTACCAAAGCCGGATATAATTGGATAAAATAAATTAAAAGTGCCAGTGTATTTGAGTGAATAATATGAATCGTTAGCCATTTAAAAATACTACTGTATTTCATCATGAGGAAATAACATGCAATATTGTAAGTAGGAGCAGTGCAGCTGAGCTGTGGTTTCACATGGCTGAATTAACCGATAACCTCATGAGTAAATGGGCAAATGAGCAAATTGCCTTGACTATTTTATCAATCTTTTGCGATCCTTGTTTGTTTGATGATCATAAAATGGATGTAAGCACATGCTTACATGAAAATATGATGGTTTAAAAAATGTTGCTGTTATTTTCGGAGTCGCATATCACGGCCATCAAATTTACTAGTTGACACAACATTACAAAGGTATTATTCAGGTTGTCGAAAAGATTATGGCACTAATTCATGTTTTTTTGTTCCTATGACATGCTAGTTACCAGAACTGAAGACAGTGTGTTGATCCACAAGTGTGCAAAGAAGAGATGATTAATTCAGAACTAATATCCAACTGGCAAACTCACTCTTAAAGTTTCCTGTGCCCTAGGACTGTGCTATGATGTAGCAATGAGTGTATGAAAGTGCCCTGTGCAAAACTCCACCTTGTTTTATCTGAATGAATTTACTACTTACTGAGACTTCTGTAATTGTAACCTGACCTCTTGTTAGACGGAACATACGAAGAAAGAGTTTCTGTGCATGGCAGCTCTGACTAGTATGACCTTTGAGTTGTATCTGTTTGTGTTATTTTGTTTGCAACTTTCTTTTAAATATTGATATTGCAGTCATCTCTTTCCATTTATTTGACATGATCAATATTGTGCTGCAGCAGTTGGCACCTAATTATGTTTTCTGTGTCAGACTCCGTGCTGAATTCAATCAAAAGTGTAGGTTATTAATATTGTTTCTGAGGGAGGCTTGCTGAATGTCTTGTTGGCGCAGTGTTGGCAGAGAGACAGAGGAGCACACAAGCTAGCGATAAAGAGCTCTATTCACCGGAGTATAAAAGCGTAAACTGCTCAAAATGCTCTGCGTGTTTCTCTGGGTAAATATAAGCCTTTAGCTTAGAAAGAAAGTTAAAAAACTGAGCTGGGTTGTGCTGCATTTGAAAGCTTTTTTCATGCCCTCTGCTATGATTCCTTTAACCTTACACTGCCTGCAAAATATAGAGGCCCTTTTTCATATGAACCTCAACCTTACGCAAGACAGTGACGCCACTTGTGTCCACTGTTCACTGTCTCCCCTCATTCAGAGGCATTTTTGAATTTCTGTCCATTTCCCTGTGTAACAGACACTGTGGTGCAGTGTTGTTCAACACTGAGTGTAGACTGAGGTCGCTTTATCTAAAATGTCACAGTTATACAACCAGCATTTCTCTCTCTCTCTCTCTCTCTCTCTCACACACACAGACACTCACACACACATGCTTGACAATTATCCCTGCAGTGCCCTGTTTTAAAAGGGTCTCTTACTGCTCTGTCACTCGGGCTTTCCAGCAGGTTTTAGCATGATGATTCATTAACTGTGTTGAACGCCTGACACAGCTGCGGAGATTGGAAATATCTGTTTACTCAATGGAGATTTTAACATTTAGATGATCCGTAATGGAAATAAAATACATGTGAAAATATGATACATACTTCATTAAACACACAAAAAAAAGAAAATGGAAAATGTGAAACCCCTGAGAGAGAGAGAGAGAACGAGAGATGTATGGAAAATGATCTGATGAAATGCGGTTCTGAGAAACAATATGCTATGACTGCCCCAGGGAAATTAGCAAGCGCGCGGCAGAGTATAAAATAAAAAAGGAAATGATGGTGAGGAGTAATGAAGATGGACACAGGAACATGTTCAACGCTCGCAGCAATTGGAGAGAAGCTCCTTTATAACACTGCTGTCAGAAGCCTTGTTCACTTAAAACCAATGTAACGCCTTTTAATACAGACAGGTATATAACATGGTTGGAAAGAAAAAGCAGCTTGAATAATACATGTTCTTTAAAAAAATCTATAGGGTGTTAACACCAACAGCGTCCACAATGAAAACAAACTCTATCATAGTTTGAGAATAAGAGATTAGCTTTACAGCTGTATATGGGTAAACTGCTTAGTGCTTTGTATTGAATGCACTGGCCTAAAGAGCATTTTGCCACCAGGGGAGAGGACGTTACATGTATTATTTTAAATGTATTGCTAGATTATGCTCTATTTTCAGCTTTGTTTCAATTGAAATTGAGTGGCTTGAGAGTGGCGGTACTTATCACCAATACTGCCAGTGCATTACACCTAAAACTTTTACGTAACTTGGGAATTCGGACACACCCCTCAAAAAAAAAAAAAAAAAAAAACAAAAACAAATCTGGGCTGTGTCCAAACTAAATGCTCCATGTTAGAGTCTGTTGAACACCTTTGAAAGTTTCTGGATTGCAGTTGGTTATCCTGCATTGCACTCATAATAAAATTATGGCTTTTTTTTCCTGTAGAGAATTCACTGGGGAAATAGAAAAGGCTTAGCTGGTTCACAATGACAGTGCTGACGAGGAGAGGTAAGTGGTGTGGATGGCATAATAAGGTGTGAGCCATATCTCTCCTCATCTCCTATAGGCCTGGTCTCTGCAGCTGCTGAACACCACTGCAGTTTCTATGACCGATTGTGACACGCTATACTGTTACTCAGTTGGAGTTGCTCTCATTTTCGCAAGAATGTCTTGCCTTCAGCATCAACTTGCTCTCTTTGAAGTTTTTATACTCTTGTGCAATAACATTTGCTGAGTGACGGTAATGGTGGATCCACTCCTGTATGGGAGATTTCTTTGGGGTAATGTACCTGAGACCCAAAAATTCATTTCTTTGAGAACACAGTCCTGACAAAAATTTTAAGGCAATGCTGCTTTCTCTTTTTAGGCAATTGTATTATTAATTTATGATAGTATTACATATTCCTTTGGTGAATCTGTAGAGTTAAAGGTGTTTTAACAGGGTTAAATGTAGGGGAGGGTGTTGGTGTTGCTGGGATTGGAGACTAGAAGGTATTTTGTGGTAGATTCTCAAAGTGGCATGAAATTAGTTCCTGGCCTACGTGAGAATGCTCTCCCCTTGGGTGAAGGGGTGTCCCCCCGGACCACCCCCCACCCCCCCTACCCCCCCTTGTGAAAAGCCCTTGGCCACCACTCCTATTTCTTGGACCCATCTCTGGTGGGAAAAATATTTTGGTCTTGCTCCAGGAAAAAAAATAATTCTGGGAGGAAGTGTTTTGGGCAGAGGTAATCAGCAAGTCTAAAACATGCTGGTGCACAGGGATAATTCCAGGCAGCAAATTCAGTGTGACACACTCTGATTATGGAGTGAGCGTATCTGCTCCGTGGTCCTTATTTAGGCCTTGTGGGTTGGTCTTTTTATCCCCGAATCGCACCCTAATGTCCTGTGGACATTTCACCCCAGGACTTGAGGTCCTAGCAGCTCCAAACAAACATTAACTGTATACCAGAGGACAGCCGGAAGGCTGAAAATCTCTAGATCATAAAACCTGGCACTTAATCCCCTAGAGGACTTAACAGGCACACTAAACGCACAAGAGGAAACACATTCTTCCAACTTCCAGCTCCAGTATACTGAATGGCCAGTGCAGACTTCAGTGCAAGTGGTCTTGATCAGGAGAAACTAAGGGAAGATTTTTTTTTTCCTTGATTAAATGTTCTGGGGTTATTTGTGAGCACAAATTGCTGCACTTCTGTGGGTTACTGATACCATTGATCATCAGGAGCTTGCCAGACATGCTGAGGAGAAGTAGGCCATCTGATTTCTGAATCAAGTTGCACGGTTCTATTACTCATGGCTGGTATTTTTTTTTTTTTGTGGATCCTGTCTGTTGCGTTGGCCAGATTCTGATATTTTTAGTGTGTTGGACAGGAAAAGGGATGACTTGTTATCCATCAAATTCAAGTTTTTCTTGGCACCAACAGCCTGTTTCAAAACAAGAAATGTCTTACATTGAGCCTCCGGGCAGTGTGTTCATACATACATTGTATTAAACATCTCTAATGGTCATGAAATTCAGTTTAGCAGTATGAATTTTAGGGGTTCAATGCAATAACTTGATAAATGCCAATCTTATGTATTTGAAAGAGGGTGATAAAAATTTTATATATTTAAAATTTTCCCATAGAAAGATTCAGAAACAATATATCATGAGAAAAGCAGATTTCGGACAAGTACGCAACAGTGGTACATGGTGAAATTATATTCTGTGTAATACCATAAAACATGAGATTGGCAATTATCAAGTCATTGCACTGAACCCTTCATTTGTGGCCATAGCATTCTTCCAGCAGTGCCTATGCCTTTAAGACCTGTAACAAGGTTCACAATATGCAACTCAAGTTTGTGCCTCAAGGGTTTCCTGCTGTGGTCATTGAACTGAAAGTAAAATCAGTTTATGATGGCCATCAAAACCTTTAATCATTTTATTTGCTAAACATTTTATGATCATTTTTGCCAACTATGATATCAAGGAAATTGGCAACATTAACAGGGGAGTATAACCTGATTAACGGGGGGAAAAAATGACGGCCACTGGCCTCTAACGTATTTCTATGCTTCTTGCGTGTTTTGAAGCTGCTTATGCTGCAATGCTGGGAAGGTGCTAAATAAATAAAGATTTTTATGATGAATAAAACATCTACCCTTGACTCCAGGTGAACCTGCTTGAATGTGTAGATTAATTTTGTTTTTTATAACAAGACAGTGTTGTCAAAAATTAATTATACAATGGTAAGCAGAGATGAATTCTTATCTGGTATTTACAACCTCACATTCTAGTCAAATTAATTTTTTTTTGTATCTCCGGAGGGAAAACGATGTATCTTCATATGCCTTTGTCAATTGTCTTTTGATTATAGAAACATTAATTGACAATTTGCTTATCACTCATAGGTCTTTCCCTCATTAGTTCCTAATTTTATCTTCACATAGAAATATATTTATTATTATTATTTATTATCAGGCTGACAACCAGATGCGATGGCAATTCTGGTATTGCTTTCAGTTGATCTCTGTGTGTGTATGTATGTCTCACAAGGGCAAACTACAGCAAAACTACTCAAAAACTATTATAAAACTACAATGAAGGCTGTATCATAAGTATTATTTGAAGGTGTTTACTGTATAAACAGTATATGTGTGTGACTGTTTGTGGACAGTTCTTGTGAAGATGATGGCTTTGCAATGTTTTATGATGCAGTCACAAAGCATTACAGGTGAGTTGTTGGGATAAAAAGGTAGGCTTAGTCTAAGATGAGTGTGGTCTGAGAATACTCTCACTAAACAGGTCATAATGAAGACTGCTATACTGAAAACAATATCTGGTGCAATCCCAGATGGTCTTTAGTTACATTTAATGGGAAAAGTTTTCCTGATGTTGAAGTTCCAGTATGTTGAAGTGTAGCGAGGTACAATAAATGACCACAATGAAAAAATGATCAGTCACATTTTCACGTTGTGGAGAAATGATGAATTAAAAATTAAAAATGATCTTAGAAACAAAGCACTGAAAAAAATGCAAAAAATATAAAATATATAAAATATTATGATAGTATATAACGTTATGATACATTATTATAAATAGAATAATAATAATATATAATATATAGTATATACAAAAGTGCAAAACTTGGACTCTGATCGTTTTTCCTTTGTGGTCTTCAAATGCATATGCGATGCAGCCATCATCAATGAGGACCTCCCAGATACTTTCTCAGGAACTCTGGCAGAGCTTCCTTTGTCTGTGAATAATCTATATAATACAGGCCTAATCAGCTCCAAGTATACCAAATACCATTGAAATAAAGACGTGGGAAGGAGAAAAAAACACTTGTGTGACAGGAAAGAAATGGCTGCCAGATAATGGGGAGATGTTCCATGGTTTGCACAGAGGAAAAAATGCAAACAAAACGAATACTGATTTCAACATCATCCTCCAGAGCCCCATATTATTTACTCTAGGGAAGCTCATGCCCTTTGTCATACCCCTCGTTCACGAACACTAGAATATGTTTTGGATGCTAGAAAAATGAGTCTGTTGGTCAGGAAAATACACTCATGGTCATTTTAATCATTGCACTCAGTTATAATAACATGCTTATGTGTGTTTACAGAAGAAACATCGGGTTTAGCTGGGGGGGGGGGGGTGGAGAGACTTTCCTTTAGTAAATTGTTATGGCTTTCTCTCCCTGTGTGGCTGAAGTATTTGGGCTGTGGAACAGATCTTGTCCTGTTTTCATGACCTCTGTACACTTCCCAGGATGAAGAGTTATCAGATTAGTTAAGGGGTTGTGAGAGAGAGACTGGTATGTCAGCTATAATGAATATCACATTTTTCATCCCTTCGTCATTAAGATGGATGGTCTTTGTTTTTGGTGAAATTTATTTGCCTGCAGGAATCAAGGCAGGGCTAAAACTGTGGCATGATCTGTGTTGCCATTAAAAGCCAGGAAGAGAGGACCTTGCGATGTTTATGTCTGAAACTGTGAAGGACGTTACAAATGCAAACTCTGTGAACTGTCTATGTAAAGGTTGCTAGTTGATGATGCATGTCAATTATTTTTCACTCTTGTTTTGACGCACTTGGCATCCAGGGTGGGGATCAACAACTTGCCGTCCTCAAAGGCCAAGAACTGCTTTTTTTCCGCGTTTCCTTTACATAGGAGTCAGACATAAAAGGACAGTTTTTACAACTAGCAGCTCTAATTGTTCCGTTGATGAGTTAATTACGAGGGAGAAAGGAAAACCAGGGCTGGGTTTGGATTTGGTGATGCCTGATGCAGGGGGTGGTAAAGGTTGGAGTTTTAGGTGAGTCTGTAGGGAGTGTCTTTGTTTTGTGCTGGATCATGGCAAGTGTATAAGGAAGTGTTTCTTACTCCCAGCTGCCCATATGAATCCTCTATCCATCTTACTTGGCAGTGTTAGCACGCTCGGTCAAGTGAAGGGCAGGGTCGTAATTCAGAGGCGGCTGGCAGGTCGTCTGCCCCTCCTCTGTGACATTATTTGCAGTCTAAAGCAGCAGTTTTCTACGTCGCCCCTGTCCCCCCATGTGTGGGTTTTGTTCCAACCACAAGTGCCATCACAATGTTAAACGACTGTAAATTTTTCTTAATTAGACCATTTTCAAGGTTAAGAGGACTATTAACCTTCTTTAGCCACATTGTCTGAAACAGATATTGTGGTGTGCTATGTTGGGCACTGGGCTTTATAGCACACTTATATAAAAAGTTATCCAATTCCAAATTATCAAAATTACAGTGCTGTGAAATAGTATTTACTCCCTTATTGATTTCTTCAATTTTTGTATATTTGCATATTTGTCACACACTTTGATGTTTGAATGAAGTTTGTTTTAGATCATCAACGTCATTTTAATGTTAGACAAAATAACCCACGTATACCAGGGTTCTGCCGATGCTGGTCGGCGCTGGTCGGCCCCGACCAGCACTCGGAATGCACCGACCACCACTCAGCTTTTCCCGACCGGCACTATTTTTTTTTCAAAGATCAGTTAAAATGAGCACATCCAGCGTCCATTAAAACCGTTAGAAACAATACATAAATGACCCAAAATATGCCTCCCCACTTCTATTATTGTCAGAATAGCGAACTTTTGTTTTTGACCCGCGCCCTGGCATCCTGGCCGCATCCTCACTAGTTCTCAATTATTTTCCTTTCCAGAAAATAGACGATAGTGATAGAAGAAGAACAGCATTAATATTATGCCAAATTTTTGCCTTCAGGAAACCGATCTCTCTAAACTACAAATGTGAATACCATTGGCTCTGTCTGGATGAAGTGGTTGCTACAGAAGACAAAAAATTTTTCAGTCACAAGAAAGCATGTTTGGAATTGCTGGATAGATAGTATGGGCAAGTATATTGAGCAGTTTGCACATGAGGCTTAGCTGAGGAGTTTAATTTATGCAACTGTTGAAAAACAGGGTTGGGACTGAACTCGCCAATATTCTGAATTGTGTTCGAGGTCGGCTTGCTGGTCAATATTCAATAACTGATCTGGGTGTGCCATCTAGTGAGAGAATAGTGTAACTGCGTGCATAAATAGAACAACTCCATGTCTGCTGGCATGAACATCTGTGCAGACGGGTTATGGTTCGGACCAGAATGTAAACACTCGCAGGTACGAAGTGAAGACATAAAAACCACCGTTGAAACTAGTGGCCCCAAAAATTGCGAAACAGTACAAATCTTATTTCAATTGTATTTGATTTTGATTCCACATTAGTTCTTTGTAAAAATTACTTCAGTTAATGTATTCATGCACTCATTATTGTTCGTAAATTATGTATGGCACGACAGGCTGAGCCATAAAGTTATATACGCGAATATTCCTCGGAGGTTTAGCGTATCTTAATGTTAATGCTGGCAAACAGATGCTGATGACCTAGCGAGCCTATGGGCCTATTGTAATTAGTGAAGACATAACGTGTGCTAATGTACCTCGCATTAGGCAAACACTAGCTTTGCTAAACAGTAATTCCATTGAAGGTAGACTGCAAACAGTGGCATACCCTGCAAAAAATGTGCAATAGGAATTCCTATAAATGTGCTATAGGAATCCAATAGAATTCTGTAGAACTTTAGTACCTCAAGTTCTATAGAAAACAGTTCCATAGAAAATCTCTGGAGGACTTTTTTTCAGTTTGGCATCTTAAATCCCACCCAAATTTGGAAGGCAACCACTTTATATGACATTTCCCAGCAATCTGTTCCCAACTTGCATCTCTGTAGCACAATGATCACATGTGTGCTACTCTGACTGGGGCTCAAACCCAAACACTTCTGCTCCACAATGCGGTGCTTTACCCAAGTGAGCCATTCAACCAAGTGACCTCAAATTGTATTCAAATTAATTCTAAATCTGTAAATAATCTGCAATCACGTGCATGTGAATGGAAAGGCATAATTTGATTGAATTTTTAAAATTAAGGGAAAAGTTCAAAAGGTCAAAATTTCAACGTAATTCTGTCTTCGTAAGCAATAGAGGAACACGAGTTTTCCATTATAGCATAATAAAGTTGTAATGCCTTACATTTATATTTTTGAATTGCTGCCGAGGAAATGGAAAGAGGTCTTCATATACCGTAACTGAAATACTGCTAAGTTGTGTGGTCAGTCAGTCAATCAATCGTCTGATCAGAGAATCAATGAGTAGGTATGTGCCTGGTACCCCATGTGCTTAAGCACACCTTAAAGTTAAAAGGGACACAATTTCCTTACTACTTCAGTATCGTGGATATCACTGCATATTGCACATTTTCATACCATTAGTCCGGTCTCTCACTTCTAGAACCCAGGTACACATAAGGTAAATTGACCCTTCGACATAGCATTAAAAGGATTCATAAGATTTATTTTTATTTTTATTTAACCCTTATTTAAGATGTCTTTCCCATTAAGCTTTTGTTCTATTAGAAGGTCCTAAAGACCATCAAAGTCCTATAGTACAGGTTTTTCAACTCGGGTGTTCTATAGGAAGGTCTTATAGAACAGCAATAATCTTATAGGACTTTCTTTTCCATAGAGGTGCTCTATAGGTTTCTAGCAAATTCCCATAGAACACATGGAAAATCCTATAGAACATGCTGTTCTACTAAAATGTTCTATAGAGTTCCATTGATGTTCTATAGAGTTCTATAGAATTCCATAGAAGTCCTGTAGAACATTTTTTGCAGGGTATCGCATTCATGAACATATGTTTGTCTTTTTAACATTACATTTCTATCAAACGCTTCTTTGTGGATTGTTTCACACAGAGATAAACGTTTTAAAATAGTGCCGAATTAGCTTAGGGCTGCCAGTAAAAATGAACAGCCTGGAAAATTAGCAAGGTTACCTTTTTAAGATTGGGAATTTGTACCATAGGGCGAATTTCAATTACCGCAAAATCGCTGGCTAGTTGAACTTTGTTCTGATGATGACACACGGAATGCACACTTGTCCACTCACTCACTCACTGTCTGTATATTGTTTTTAATGTAGAACATTCTCAACATAATGCCCTACATACTGGGTGAGTGTACATTTGGAACGCAACCGTACTGTAACCGAATCATCTCCATGGTAACTCAGCTGAGCTGTTAGATATCAAATCAGCCAGTCCCAGAGAACCATGCCAGGACTGGTTCCCCACGCACAGAGAACCACTGAGTCACTTAGTCAAAGAAATCCTTGCTCGCGCATACCTCAAACTCCTGCTTCTCACGCAAAAAATGTTCATCCTGTCACAAATGTAACCACATCATTCAAGGCACGAGACTTTGCTGAGTGCATGGATGTCTTTTTTATTTCTCTGAGTGATATAATGTTGGAATTGCAGCGATCTAAAAACTCTGTCCGTTTGCTGTTCTCCCAAGAATGTTTGGGTGATTTTCGAATGGAAAATATAGAGAAATTCGACGTGCTTCATGTCTTTCGACTGTTCCCTGAGGCAAAACTATGTACTTCTGTGCGACACAAACTATAGTACTGTGACAACAACAAATTTTCCTAGTTTTTGTGAAATTTCATGAGGAGGGATTCAAATTTATGGAAGTTAGAGCAATTTATGTCTGCTCTCAGCTCCCACTCTAGCTGTGACATCACGCACTCTAGCTTTTGCAATTCATTCCAATGGGAAAATTTTTGTCCCTTTTTTGGGAATTATCCGGACACCACACACGACGAAACTCAACCAAAATTGATTCATCCTCTGACCACTGTCAACGTGCATATGAAATATGAAAAGGATCGGATAAGAATTGCAGTCTGTAGAGCGTTCACTAGAAAATCTGTACAGACGCGGACACGCGACAACCGCAAATCCATAGTACCCCCGAACACTTCGTCCAGGGCTACAATTATGATATCATTTGTTCAAACCCTACCTGGCCTTATGTGAAAAAGTAATTGCCTCCTTAGTTACAAAATCAACCCATTTTACAAATTTAATTGATAAGTGGTTTCAATTTCCGCGGACACACCCAGGCATGATCACAGCCAGCCATGTTGATTCTAAACATCACTTAAATAGAACTAGTCTGGCAGTATGACATAGACAAAAAGCAGCACATGATCCCATGATCAAATGAAAGTCAAGAACTGATGAGAAACAAAGTTGTGTGATATCTATCAATCGGAAAGGGTTACAAAGCCAGCTCTAAGGCTCTGGGACTCCAGCAAACTGCAGTGAGAGCCATTATCTACAAATGGAGAAAACAGCAATGCAGAACCTTCCCAGGGGTGGCCAGCCTACCACAATTTCTCCAAGAGCACATCTGCGACTCATCCTAGAGGTAAAAAAAAGTACCGAGGCGAAAGTCTAAAGAATTGCCAACCTCATTTGCATCAGTTACAGTCAGTGTTCATTATTCCACGATAAGAAAGAAACCAAGCAAAAATGGCATCCATGGGAGAAATGCAAAGTGAAAACCACTGCAGACCAAAAATAAGACAAAGAGTCATCTCACATTTGCCAAAAAAACATCTTAATGACCCTCAGGAATTTTTTGATGATATTCTGTGGACCAATGAATCAAACGTGGAACTTTTTGGAAGACATGGATTCCAATACATTTGGCATAAAGCTAACAGAGCATTCGACAATGAGAATATCACACCCACAGAGAAAACCAGTGGTGGTAGTGTGATGATCTGGGGCTACTTTGGTGCTTCAAGATTTTTGCCATAATTGATGGAACCATGAATTCTGCTCTCTCCCAGAAAATCCTGAAGGAGAATATTCGGCCATCAGCTTGTGACCCAAAGCTCAAGGGCAGTTGGGTTATGTTGCAGGACAATGACCTGAAGCGCACAAGCAAGTCCTCCTCTCAATGGCTCAAGCTAAACAAAATGAATGTTTTGGAGTGGACTAGTCAGTCTTGACATGAACTGACTGAGATGCTGTAGCATGACCTTAAACTGTTTGTGCTCGAAAACCCTCCAGTGTGCCTGAATGAAAACAATTCTGCAAAGAATGGGCCAAAATTCCTCTGCAGCAATGTTAAGGACTAATTGCCTGTCATTGCAAACATTTGATTGCAGTTCTTGCCAACAAGGGAGTTGCAACTAGATATTAGGTTTAGGGGTGCAATTATTTTTTTCACACGGTGATATTTATTTTGAATAACTCATTACCTACGATAAATGAAACGCACATTTAAAGCTGCATTTTTTGTTTACTCCTGATGTCTTTGTCTTATTAAATTGGTTGTATTATCTGAATCTTTTTCATATGACAAATAAGCAAAAATAGAGAAATCAGGAAGGGGTAAAATACTTTTTCACCGTACTGAAAAGAATAAGGTGAATCAATAGGATCTTAATTACATTGCTGAACATGCAAGTTGTTCCTTTTTATACAAAGCAAGTTTGGCTTGTCATCATTTGCCAAGTCCTTTAATTTGCAAATAGCAACCAAATGGGTATTTCTGACGTGACCACGTGTCCACTTTCTCACTTACTAGAAGCCAATTGATTCTTGAATTTCATTCATTATAATTTCTTGAATGTGGCTTAAAAGGGTGAATGATCCTTATGAACATCAGTAGTAAAATTTAGAAAAATTAACACCTTGAGAGTGACGTTGAGCCCCCCCCCAACATACACACACACACGCACAAACCTCAACCCCCATCCCCTGGCGGAAAACAGGAACAACGGAAAGCCGTTGCCCTGGGAACCTGCGCCATGAATCACCCTAATAAACACCGTGCGTTTCTAATTAAACGTTTTGTTTTTTTTTCCCCATTCTAGGGGCTGTTCAGTGCTCATTGACACCTACACGCCCCTACTCCCGCACATGCACTTCTTTTCTTTCATCCTGCCAACTTTGGTAAATAATTGAAAAAAAAATGTTTAAGCACAAAATTGAGCCCGAAAACTCATTACATTTTATCTCTTCAGCGCGAGTAGAAGTCCGTGGCTTCTTTGTAGTCTTATCATTGGCCGCTGCCGCTGTAGCTGGAATCTAATGATCGCAGTAATTGGTAGCCTAGAGCTGCTGTCAGTGGAGGCCACGGGAGCTGTTTCTGTCGCTGAGAAAAAAGTTCCAGTTGAGAAGTTGTTATGCTCTTCTGTTCAATTGCATAAACTCAAATGTACGTGCCCACGCAAATTAAGGGGCCAATTTTTATGCCACTTTAAAGCGCCACTCTTGCCTTTGAAATAAACTTGCTGCCCACTACTGACAGTGACCGAGAAGGCAAAGAAATTTTCAATGAAGAAGAAAGTGGAGGTGGAATTGACTTCTGTGTCATTCTTTCTATTATATTTTTCTATGATTTTCATTCAAGCTGTTTGAATTTTTTGAAATGGGAGTTTTTTTGTTGTGTCCAGGTGCTGGGCTAGAATGAAATGGAGCTTTGAAAAACCAGACAAGGAGGAGTATTGAGTTTAAAGTACCCATAGTGATTGAAGCTGCATTTTGAGAGCAGGACCTTGAGGGTAATGAAGAAAAGATGAGGTAGGGGTAAAAAAATTCAATTTTGAGTATGAGGAAACTATGAGCACTGAGAATTGGTTCACCATTTATAGCAGCAGGGATTGTTTTGTCTAACCTTATCCTCAATGGTATAATCCTGTTGGCACAAAGGTATTTTCTCCATGGGATGAGAGTCTAATTACTTAAGTTCAAATTATTTTGTGGTTTGTTACAAAATGGCTTTTTTTTGCCACAATTACTCATTGGTCAAACATTTTGGACTCACTGAAAAATAGAAGTTAAAGTGTGTCCACTGAGGGTAATGCGGCAGATTTTGAAACATTTTTATGTCCCTGTGTTCTTCCTCTGGATTTGTAATGGCCAATTTGTTTCTGTCTCAATAATGCAACAATCTCTGTTGTTTTCTGTGGATATAGAGCAGCCACAAGCTGAACCACGAAGAAACTGCACCTGAGAATAGCTCGACTTCAAACATCTCTCATGTGGGTAATGCTGTGCTATGGCTAATCATTTGCTGCCCTGTGAGACTGCTGATAATAATTGGCTCTGAAACTAATAGGAGCTGATAAGGTCTCTTATCTCTAAGAAACCGTATTTCATTGCTCTTTTAAATGTCACTCAACTCAGTCAGAATTATAAATCTGTACATACATCTGGTGATGTTGTCCCCGTTCTTCTTCTCTGGAGGGGCAGTGCTCTGGACATCACTAGATTTGCACTCTGTCTCCATTTATTCAAGTACTGTGTGGGGGAGACTGGGGTCTGATGAGCCATGGGCACCAATGAGCCATATCTCTATTTTGCGATCAGTCGATGCCAAAGGTGTTTAAAATAGGCAAAATAGTGATATGGCTCATTTATCCCCATGACTCATCAGTCAATGGTCAAATATTTTGCCTATTTTAAGCAGCTCTGTCATCGATTGATCGCAAAATAGTGATATGGCTCATTGGTCCCCATGGCCCATCGGACCTCAGTCTCTCCTACTGGGGTAGATTCAGGTGTAAGAACAAATAACACATTCACTTGAGTTTTGTTGTAAAGACCTGCCTGAGCTTGGTCGCTGGATGGGTTTTCAGGGTACATATCTGAGCCTCGATCAGCTACCTTTGCCCCAGCTTGTTGGCTGTAGCCATGCCTGGGCAGAACACAAGTGGTGGTCAAATCATTGGAAACTTTGCCGCAAAGATGCTTGTGCAACTTGCTGTTTGACGAGCCCCAATATGGATTATTTGTGGTGATTGTCGATGCTGTGGTTCTGTGATTATTGGCAGGTATCTGTTATGTCCCATTTTGGGCAACTTAGACTTGTAGCCACAGTCTTATTTCTGGTGTTTGGTGTTGGGCATATGTTTACATTATTTTTAAAAGTTTCCTTCGCTACATAGAATAATTTTGCCATTTTTCTGAGCAACACTTTTGCAATTCTGGCATTACTATTTGACCCCTTTGGAACTTTTTTCGTGTCTTCAGATTGTTCTTGAGACTTACTGAGGAAAATGCTGCTTCTCTGAGCAGACATATGCCGCTATTTGGCATTCAAATAAATCTAAATGACCTGCATAGATACTTCTGCTATTGTAATTCAGAGACTTAAAAGTTAAAGCCATTTTTCAGGGGTGCTTCCCATATTTTTTTTGCCCTTGTTTGGTTAATGGGGTGTCACGGATAAGGTTGCTGGGTTGCCATAGGGCTCTGCCTTTGTGCTTTTGAGCTGAGGACTTGTTCAGCATACTTCTTGCTGGACAAATAAATCAATACTGTATGCAAATGAAACGGCTTGCTTGGGATAACAGTGACAGGTACAAGCTTCACATGTAAATTAAGTGAAATATAGTAAGTAAAATTGGTCGATTTTTGAGCTTCTCTTTCTCCTCCTCTTGGTACCACAGTTTTTTCTGACAGTCCAAATATGTGTATTTTATCCTAATTGGAGACTGTTGTGCCCTCAGGTATGTATTTGTGAGTGAATGGTGTTTGATCCCGGCGATCAGGGAGATGTCCAGAGTGTGGTCCTGCCTCTCAACCACTGGATGATCGGATTGGCCTTTCCAGCCTCTGGACTCGTTACCTTTGACCTTGAATGGGTTTGGAAACGGAATTCCATGGTGGCTAGTGATTTTGATGACATTGTCTTCTTATTATTAATCCCCCGCCAAGACTCGATGTAAACCAAGGGAAATCGCGATTGAGCTCGTTCGTCCGTCCGTCCGCCTGTATGGATAAACAGGGACGAGTTTTTTCAGAAACCACCTAGATGAACAAAATTTCGTGTGTGTATGGTTCGAGTTATGACCTTGATTGGGTTTGAAACGGGACTCCTAGATGACAAAGGATATTGCTGACAACATAGTCTTGTTGTTGTTATTATTATTCATTTCAATCACTGTCAGTACACTTTCACCTGTTGCATTTGGGGGGGTCTGCTCAATTTTTGAGGGAACCTACAAACGATTCTGAAAAGCTCAGACATCCCGCTGGATTCAGAGTGCAGAACATCAGGGCATGGCATATTCCTGTCCTAAGTTGTGGTTCCTTCTGGATCGGTCCTGAAGAAAACATACTATTGCCTTAAGTTCCATGGTACCTCCTTAGCTGCGCTGCATTTTTTTCCCCTAGAAGGTGAGACTTCTAGAAAGAAACATTTTGATGGCATCCAAAGTGAATTCCTTGTGTGCGTGATCAGAAGGTAAGTCAGACTCATTGCAGTTTGTAACATTCTTTTTGGTACACTAAATAAAGCAGTGGAATTGATACTTTTCGGGATATCACAAATTTTGCTCAAAAAAAGGAAAAACATTTATCATCTAATCTACTTGAAATTAGTTTTATAGAGGCTTATCGTATGAAATTCTGTTTCCTGAACTAATTTGCGTACATATTGCAATAGATCCTTTTCCTATTTCCCTACCCATAACATAAGTACTGATTGTGCAACAAAGAAAATTTTCTTGATAAATTTGGAGAAATTTACATTGCATCCTGCATTTTCAAGTAGAATTTCCTTGGTGCATTTTTGTGGGATTCCTATAAAAAAAAAAAAAAAACTGCAGCTTTACAGAGTCAGAGGTTGACTTGGATGATTGCAACCTGGAAAATGCACATAACATAAATCAGTAATTTCTAAATTTACTGTGACTTGTATATCAATGCAGACAGCATGAAGACGTGATATTTCACATTCTGTCTGGTCAGTTTCATTTTCTTTGTAAATACACTGCACATCTATTCCTACCATTCACGCCTACAATACCTTCCAACAAAAGTTGGGATGGGGCCAATTTAGGACCGTAATGCGGTAAAAATGTTGAATAATGATGCGTTTTGAAACGGCTGATGTCAGCAGGTGATTGTAATCATGATTTAGTACAAAAGCAGCTTCCAGGAAAGGCACAGTCCTTCAGGAGCGAATATGGGCTGAGGATTGCCAGTTTTCCCACTGCTGCATGAGAAAATCTTTGAAAGGTTTAAAAAAAAAATGTTTCTCAAAGAAAGATTAGTGGGGATTTGAATTTTTCACTCTCTTCAGTGCATAAAAAATTGAAAGATTCAAGGAATCTGGAAGCATTTATGTCCATAAAAGGTAAGGGCACCAGCCTGAGCTGAATACCTGAGGTCTCCTGTCACTCAGGCAACTCTGCACCAAGAACTGTCATTTACCTATGTGTGACATAACCACATGGGCTCAGGAGTACTTCTGCAAACTTTTGTCAAGTTGTGCAGCTACAAATGCCAGCTAAAATTTTACAGTGCAAAGCTATATGTTAACAGTGGCCAGAAGCACCGTTGACTTTTCTTTAGACTGGCCTGCCTGCAGTCCCCACTTGTGCCCAAAAGCGAATGAGTGGGGTATTTTGAAACTCAAAAAGCGACAACGAAGACCCTGCGCTGTTGCACAACTTAAGACTTGCTTGCAGGGAGAATGGGACAAAATTACACATGTAACACATGATCGCTCAGTGTCTTCAGTCCCTAAACATTTTTAAAATGATGTGAAATGGAAAGGCATGTTTACAAAGTGGTAAATACTTCACCGTTCCTACTTTTTTTTGAAATATGTTGCAAGAACCCAAATTTAAATGTGTTGATTTGAAAACTCAATAAAATTCATGTGGTGAACTATCAAATAGTGTGCTGTTGTATTGTTTTCAATGTAATACAGGTCAAAGATAATTTACAAACCACTGCCTTCAGTTTTAATTTCAATTTAACATAGGCTATCGTCCAGGTGTTCCAACTTCTCCTGAATTTGGGTTGTATTTGAAACAGGGTGAATGTGGTGTGTTAACCCTTTGCCAGGCGGTTTGTGGGGGGTCTGTGTGGAGTGGAGGGGGGAGTGCAGGCATTGAATGAGTTTTTTTAGTCCCAGCTGAGCCAGCTGATCACAGCCATCTTTACCTGTGGGCTTTACAGAGGACACATCGTGGTGATGTTGTGTAAGGGTAAACTGAAAGAAACCCGAAGACAAGAGGAAACATGTATGAACCGAGCAGGAGGCGGAAGCCAGAGGCTCCCATAGGGAGATTGAGCCGGCCGAGGAGAAACAGCCCAGGAGTTAGAGTAAGGAGAGCTCTGATCCCATTATGCCCTATGCTTTGGAAACCTGGCTGATTGCTTGGAATGTCCCCCCCACAACTATAGTGAGGTCCGTAAGCAGTTAAGCTGTGACACTGTTTTATGGTGCCGGTCATTCCTACACTGTTCATTCCCGATGGATGCAAATCTGCAGTTTGTGCACCATTTGTGATGGGTGGGAATTTTATGCATGTCATCCATTTCAATAAAAATGCAAAGCATAAGGTACAAGCATGGCTATTACAGGGGTTTATGATTTATGAGCATCTATAATATTGCGATAATGGTTTTTCTGACTGTAATTTAGAGGAAATCAGGGAATGGGCTGGAGATGAATAGAATGGCTTTAACTGCAAATTCAGTACTCGGTCCCAATTTCAAACTGGAATTCTATGAATTAAGTTTGGTCATTAATTTACAACTCCATCTTGTAAGAGCAGAATAAATTGAGCTTGTGGGCTGACGAAGGCATTTATTAAAATTTGCCCCAGAAACACCAAACTATTTGTGTAATCATGTTGTGTGCCTTCAAATTTCTCAATTTTGAATTTGCATGATGTTGTGGTATCCCTAATAATTTTAAGTTTTCTTGGTTTCTTGTTCTCTTGGTTGAGTTTACCAACGGTGCTGAAATATTCATGGGTGACCAAAGTGTTTGTTCCCACTTCCTCTGTGACATTAAGCTGTGCAGTTTCCCTTACTTTCTTCAATAAATGTCTGTAAATAACACCGATTCCAATGAAGTTGGGACATTGTGTAAAACGTGAATAAAAACAATACAATGATTTGCGAATCCTGTTCGACCTACATTTAATTGAGTACATTACAAAGACAAGATATTTAATGTTCAAACTGATAAACTTTATTGTTTATTTGGAAATAAATTTTTAAACCCTTCAATAGTTTTCTCATGCATTTGAGGGCAAATTGGCATTCCTTTGACCATCTTCGTCCCTGATGAACTAGGCCTCTCCTTGATACTGCTTTACCAAATCATGATTACAATCCCCTGCTGACATCAGCTGTTTCAAGTCACAACGTAATTCAAATTTTTTTGCCTGATTTCTAGTCCTAAATTGCTCCTGTCCCAACATTTTTTGGAATGTGTTTGGTGTTTGCAGTATGAAATGGGAGGAATGGATTTATATTGACAAATAAAAGGAAGTTGACCCAAGAAAACATTATCTTGTTTTCATACTGGCTGCAAACAAATACAAGTCAAAGTAAATTTATAAATCACTGCTTTCTGTTTTCATGTGCATTTTCCATACCGTCCCAACTTTTTCTGAGCTGGGGTTGTTGTGAAAATATAATGATCAAGTCCAGCAAAAGATGACTATTTTGATTAATCTAAGATTTTGATGTTTTCTTTAAAACAAAGGATGTGAATATTGTATTTCCATCTCTGACTGCTTATAATCCATGGATGTTAAAATTTTTTTGCTGGTCTTGTGGCTCAACCTCAGCTTCAAATACTGGTGCAACTGCTGCTTCATCTGCTGCGATTAATCCTTCTCCTACTTCTGTTACTACTTTATTTATTTATTTATTTTTATTTATACTGGGAGTCCGATTGAGAGCAAGCTCTCTTTTGCAACGGAGCCCTGTAGCAAAAAACAGAAAACACCAAGTACAATAAATAAAAACTATGACAACATTACACATGTACATTCCTGCTTTGTGGCAGCCAATAAAAGACATTTAAAACAATCAATTGAAATAAGACTTTCCAACTTTAAAAATTGTTGAATCCTATTCCACTTCTGTGGAGCATAATACATAAAAGCAGTTTTACCCAGTTCAGTACGCACCCTTGGGACATCTAAAACTAAAAAGTCAAGAGTGCGCAGACCGTATTCCCCCTTCCTCACGTTAAGCAAACTGGTCAGATATCCAGGCAGTTTACCCAACAATGCCTTGTATATAAAAAGTCTTCATCTTAGCCCTATTTGAAAAAAAGCATTGCTCATTTAACTGCAAAAGACTGTGTTAAGATACAAATTGGGGGAATAATTCATTAATTGCCGTTGTAAGCCGCAGAGTGAGTCACTACTCTCCAGTGTAAAAGTGAATCTTTTACAGTACAGTACTTTTACAGTTTACAATACCGTGAATCTCTGCTCTTAGACATTAAAAGCAGAACAGATCTATGATTTCAAGTGGAAGAGATGGAGCATATTGCTGATTTTGGGTATAAGGGACAGAGTGAATCACTACATTGGGCTCAAGAAGCAGAACAAATCAATGATTTCAAGTGTAAGAGCCTTGTGAGAGTGAATCACATGAGGGAGAATGAGAATCAGTGCATTGTGGGATTGATAGAAATGGTTGATAAATTGTATTCGCTGTGGTCAATGGAATTCATGGCTTGTACCTTCAGAATATTTTTTGCAGAAGATTATTGATGCAATTTGGCCAAACTCGTCTGTGCCTTCTGTGTTTTGCATTTGATCACAGTTCTTCACCTAAGATTCTGCACCCATTAGGAGTATATACGCCATTGAAGTCAAGCATATTTTAACTGTTTTTAAGCTGTTCTCAATGTTTTTATGACTATTATTACTCATACAACTTTTTATATAGATAATAACTGCAATAGAAAATTAAATCTTGCTGAATCATGAGGGTCTGAATCTCTGCAATGCTGCTGGGGTGTTCACTCTTCTTCCCTGGATGTCTACCACCCTGTTGGTTTTCATCAACTTTCACACACTTGATCACCTGATTCTACTCTTTTCAAGCCTGACTTAATATACTCAAAGGCAATGAAAATGCAACACTCTAAATTTTGGTTTATTTTTGCTGAGGACCTGAGTAGTCCAATTTGAGTTCTTAAGTCACCATTGGGGTCACAATGTGTACCTCGTTACACATGAATGATCATCATGTAACTCAACAGTGTGAGTTGGACTCTCATCAATCCATATTGAGTACAACATATGGGATTAGGAGTTGTGCAACTACAGTGGTTGAAATGAAGGAGGGGTTGTCTTCTCTATATAAAGGCATGATAAAAGCCACACAAAAAACATTTTTAAGTGTCATAATGCCACGTCTGTCGATTGAACAACGGAACAGGGCCCTGGGTATGCTAGAGGCGAGAGTAAGTGCCCGGCAAGTGGCTCACCGTTTTGGGTGTAGTACGTCCAGCATCAGTATGTTTTGGGTGTAGTACGTCCAACTGGGACGAGCTCTTTCATCAAGAGTACCCAGACCTCAAACCAGGCAGCAACTCCAGAATGCACAACAGGCAGAGTGGCGACAACTTCCCCAAGACAACCTAAGACGCTTAGTCAGGTCCATGAGGAGACGTTGTACTGCCTGTGTGGATGTTTGTGGGGGTCACACCCGATATTGACTGTTCTTTTGAGTTCATTTTTAAATGTGTGTTCCGTTCAGTCTTGTTGTGATTTTTCATTTTCAACTTGTGCTTGTTTAATGCATCTGTTTATTATTGTCCAAATCGGCCCATTAACACATTTAATTCATCAAAGTCAACCCACCCAACATATTTGAATTGTTAAAATAAGAAAATAAATTTGAGTCACAAAATTATTTGAATCCAAACTGGTGTTGCGTTTTCATTGCCTCTGAGTATATTTTGCCAATAAGCCAGCTCTGCTTGGTCAGAGTAGAGCTTGGCAGCCCTGACATAGCACATTTGTAAAAATGTGCCCATCACATTTTAGAATTGCTCTTTCAGTGCACTTCCTGATGTACTTTAGTGCTGTATAATGGTAAAACCCGCCATTAGTGTTCTCTAAAGTTCTTGTGAGGACTCAGCACCTAGGCCTCGGTTGCATGATCAGAAATTTTTCTTTTCAGCTCTACCATGTACCTTTGCTGTGTGCACAGCCCCAGAAATTAAATGAAAGTGTATCTTGAATGCCAATGGCGACACTGGCAATGGTGACATTTTCTATGGAATCACAGATCGCCTTTATTTTTTTTAACCACCTGGTGTACTCCCTGCGGAACACTTCATGGGCGAGACCGGTGGTGCACTGATGAGATGGAACGCGACATGGTGTAGCAATATGTACGTGCGCTGTCAACAAGGGGCTTACATATTTCCAAATGTGATGCCTTTAATGTTTAGCGCACATGGGATTCAATACCGTTTATGTATTCAAGAGAAACCCTGGGAGCTTAAAAGGCAATGGGAAGCACGGTGGTAAAATACTTCTTATGGAAATGAGTCATCTGAACACATAGGGAAATTCTGGCCTTCGGGACCCGTTTTTATTACCCTGAAAATGAAGGATGGCCTTCATGCCTTACCGTAAAATTACCGGGCTCTGCATGCTCAGAAGAATGCTAAATCAACATATCAGCAGGAGCTTGTGCATGTGCATTGATAGTTGGTTAGCAGTCTTTTCATGTATACAAGTACTTTGGGGGCATTTCAGTTAGAACTCAATTGAACTGGTACCTTCATTGAGATTAAAATTAAAGATTAAAATTTAATTGAGATTAAAAAGGAGTGCATGTAATTGGGTCTGCAGTTACCTGTTTTTTTTATTTTGTTTGACACTTCTGCCGATGATTTGCATGCGATGCAGTCAGCATGTGAAGGAGCACTCATTTTAGCAGTTGCATACGGGGCTTTTCACAGTGCAGGGATTCTCAGTCCTCGTGGAGGATTGCCCAGTCCCCAGATTTTGTTGATACTTCCACAAATAATCCATCAAGGTGTGAGACTGTGAAATATTCATAACTGAGCATTCTAATGTAGATGTACAATGCTGTGCCTCCCTTCCTGATTTCTCTTGTTTTTTGCATATTTGTCACACTGAAATGTTTCAGATTCAGATTCAGTTTCATCAAACTAATTTTAATATCAGTCAAAGATGACCCAAGTGAACGCAGAAGAACCCAGATTAACATCTAAATAATAGCAAGCCCCACTTGCCTCAGCTCAGGTCAGTGTTCACGATTCCACAATAAGAAAGAGACTGGACAATAATTGTGTCCATGGGAGAACCACAAGGCAAAAACCATTGTTGACCAAAAAGGACACAAAAGGACATCTCATATTTACCAAAAGAAATATCTTGATAATTCCAAGGACTTTTGGGACAATAATCTGCAGACAGAAGAGCCTAAAGTGGAAGTCTTTGGAAGGCGTGGATCCCATTAGACATAAAGCTAACACAGCATCTCCAAATAAGAACCAACAGTCAAACATAGTGGTGGTCATGTGATGGTCTGGGGCTGCTTTGCTGCATCAATATCTGGGCGACTTTCCATAATTGATGAAACAATGATTTCTGCTGTCCACCAGAATATCCTGGAGGACACTGTTTGGCCATCATTTTCTGACTTAAAGCTCAGGCGCAGCTGGGCTATGCAGCAGGACAATGATCCAAAGCGCATAAGCAAGTCCTTCTCTGAATGGCTCAAAAGAAACAAAACTAATGTTTTTGGCGTGGATTAGTCAAAGTCCTGACTTGAATCTGATTGAGATGCTGTGGCATGACCTTAAACAGGTAGTTCTTGCTCGAAAATCCTCCAGTGTGGCTGAATTGAAACAATTTAGCTGTGAGGAGCGGGCCAAAATTCCACCAGTGATTTAAAAGACTCATTGCCAGTTATTGCAAATGTTTGATTGCAGCTGTACTGCCCAGGGTTGCATAACTAGATAGTTGGTTTAGAAGGGCAATTATGTATTCACATATGTGAATGTATCAAGTAAAAATTGACATTTCATGACACTTTGTGATTTTTAGATAAAGGCTGTTAAAGTTGGGCACTTTTTACTTCATCTGTACGAAAGAAATGCTAATGATAACTGTCTATGTTTGGTGTTAGGTATCAAGTCTGCTCCTGTGGTGACTATCTATTATGCAAATGTTAATAAAGTGTGCATGTGGAGTGTGCACTGAGTGGTGTGATAAAGTGGCTTAGTGGCCAGGGCAAGTTTAATTCTGCCTGTTGTTTGAAGTTTAAGCTCAATTTCAAGGCAAGAATTATGATCTACTTGTAACATCTGAGAAGCTTGACGCTTGTGGCAGTGCAAAAAACCCGAAAAGAGCAGAGAGAAGAATTTACACTAGCATGCATGGATGAAAGGGCCAGGAGACCCCACTCTCATTCCAGAACCATTGGAAGGTCTCTCTTTCATTTTGGAACACATCAAGTTGTCACCCGATCTTCATTTGTTGAAAATTGCACAAATGTACAATAGAAATGACCTGTTTACTACTGTGGAGCTTAGAAATTCCATTTCCTGGTATTCGTCACTCACAGTCACTGATGGTACCATGGTCCTTGACTGGAGAAACGTGTTAATCAAGTATTTAAAACTGCCAGGTGCTGCCGGGTTAGCTCACTTGGTTAAGGCACCGCATTGCGGAGCAGAGGTGAATACCACGATGCGGGTTTGATCCCTGGTCGTACCAGCCGGCAGTGGTTGACTGCTTTTTCAGAGCAACGCACAACTGGCTTTGCATTGCAGGGAAAACAAATTGGGAAGGGACTGCCAGGGTAGGATAATGAAAATACGTAGTTACTTTGTTCGTTGCTTCAAGCGCCTCCTGTTGGCCAACTGGGCGTTCGTCAGCAAGATTCTAAGCTTGCTCGTGTTCAGGTATCCTCCGCCGTCGATCTGAACTTGCGAGGTTTCGACCTATGAGTGTAAAGAAGCAGTGGCTGACAGGCGTGTGCTTCGGAGGAGAGCCGCGAACTGTCTCACTCTCGCGAAGTTGACAACATGGGGTCGCATACGAGCAAGTCTTGTACATAGCTCTCGAATTGGGCATTCCAGATTCAGCTGGGATTGGAGATGCCAAATTAAAAAAAAAAAAACAAAAAAAACTGCCAGGCCTGGAAGTCTTCATGATTTCATCTTCACAAAGAATTCCATCACCAGCAAAGTCATTGTGAGGGTTCATGACAACTGCTCTGAAAGATCATTTAGGGATGCAACGATTCCTGTGCTTCGTGGTCGAGATATCGAAGAAGATATTATTCCTGATCTATACAGTCAAAACTATGCTGCTTTGGGAAAAATGCGAGAGCTTACAGGGACAAAGTACAAACATTTACAGCAAATGTAGAGAGACTTTATTCGACCAGATCTAAGATTAATTAATGTCAGTCAACTTGTCATTCTAAATTATACCATCATTCTGTGTCTGATAATACTTACGTGCTAGTACCTTTATATTGAAATTAAGTTATTGTGTGACTATTAATTCTTGAAACTAAGTCCAAGTTGATATGCATTAAATGCTCATCAATTTTTACTTGGTCTGCGATAGCAGTGTACTTCTTACATGAATCCATTGAAACTAATAGGTGAATCTCTCAAATTTTTTGACATCAAATTCTTGATGGGTACATACAACAAACTATAGCAAAAAGTCGAAGTTTCATGAAATATAAATTTTTACTTGATGCGTTCACATATGACATAGGTTTTAATAATTCTTTACCTTCACTGAATTAAATGATCTTTTAAAAGCTGCATTTTGTGTTTACTCACAATGTCTATATCTTACAATTAAAATTAGTTGGATGACCTGAAATACTGTTAGCCTCATGGTATAATTGCTTATCTCATTTTTTTAAGGTTTTGAGAAAAAGGAAAAAAACATTTTTTTAGCCAACATGAAATAACAGGCAGCTGATATCTCAATTTGGCAAAAATACTGTATGACTTAGGCAATTATGCTATGAGGCTAACGTTTTGTACAAATAAGCCGAAATATAAGGGGGAAAATACTATTCACAGGACTGTAATAATAATAATAAAAATAATAACTTCATTTGTATAGCACCTTTGAAAAAGACTGTTTACAAAGTGCTTCACAGAATTAAAAGGCATAAAAGTAAACAATAAACACGATAGTATAACCTTAAGGACAACAAGAATAAAATTTAAAATTTAAATACACAAGAGTAAAAGAGAGGGGGAAAGTACCCATGTATCCATGATTACTAGTAGTTGATAGCAATGGGGCACTTGAGGACTGACATTCCAAAAAAAAAAAAATTATCTTTAAGCTGTTAATTTATCACCAAAAGCGGGTGATTACTCAACTGTCTGGTCTCAGTTCCCTCGCTTTCTGTGTCTGAATTGACTGTGGATTTTTTGGTGAAAAGCAAACTGAACAGACTATGCGGCCCTCCAGCATTTGTAGTTGTGAACTCTGTCGCTATGGTTTTCAGGGGCTGGCACATGCAGTGGCATGGCAGCTTGATCTCTGGACCAGGATGTGATGTGCGTGGGCGCCAGGATGTGTTGTGGATCATGTTGTGTAAGGGGACTGGTGCTACAATGAAATCCGAAGTTCTTTTAGAATGAAGTGCCTACCATTAGGTTCTGATGCTGCCATGCTTTAGGAAAACACTGATCTATTGCTATGCCAAAGTTTACTGAATTCAGTATTTAGGCGGCTAACTCCTTTCAAGTTTTGATAATCAGGCTTGACATGAAGCTGCTCTTGGGAGAATTCAAGATGGTTAGCCTATTTAGGTTGTTTTTCTCGTTGGCATCATCAAACATGCTTTCTTTTATGTGCAGTTTGATAGTAATTTATTTCTTGGCTCTGTGCCACGTTAACATTTAAGTCATACTGCCTTTTCAAGCAAAGGACCCATTTTGCTCTGTTCTTGTGTTTTCTGATTTGTGCTCAACCATATATCCTGAGGTGAGTCTTACAGCTGCGGGCTCATTTCCATATGAGCAAGACAAGGGCAAAACCAAGAATATGGGTGGACTGTCAGTGTGTGAAATCATGGGCAATTAGTAACAGGGATAGTAAGTGTTATGGTCTATAATGTTCATTCCTGTGTGGATCCATGTGCTAACCAATGATGTAACTTTGTCAGGTATTCAGTCAGTCAGTCACTCACTCATTTAGCCACAGACATCTGTGGATCCAGGGCCAGATAGTGCTGGTACAGCCAAAATTACACCACTCGTGAAGAGTTTTTTTAATCATAACTTTTGTACCGTAGATAGTTTGACCATCACAGGTTAAAGTTGAGATGGTCTGTTAGATTTTTTTCTGAATATCCTTGGGATAAAATATTGAGTTTGAATCGCTCTGGAAGATATGTGATATTTTAGAAGTCTCTAACTCAGAGAAAGTTGGTAATGAGAAAGGTTGAAGGACCTCCCTGCTGTGAAGAGCATTGTCGGCCAAGCAGCAAACCGATGATGATGCGGTGGGCATGTGATGAGGCTCTGGAAATGAGAGCGTTGCTGACTTACAAACACACTGCAGGCAGCCATGTTACCTCTGCAAACCCGCTTCAGCCTGGATGGCAGAGCTCTCCTGTGTCATAGTGCAGGAAATTAAATCAGTGGTGGGTTTGAAGATGAAAGTGCAATTCCATAATGCATCACTTAATGGTCTGGGTGGCTTCAACACCTTAAACTCTGACTACTTCACAAGTTTTCCTTAAAGTAGATTCAACATTAAGAAATAATTTTTTATTTAACATATTGGAGAACAATGTCTCATACATTTTGTGTGTCTGCTAGATGGAGCGCTTCACTGAACTCACATCACACCTATAGTGAGAGAAATATTCAAACCCAGGATGCCACCTTTTTATGGCCACAGCATTCCATCAAATGGAAAATATGTAGATCTTGCGCATCATTTTATACACATATATTAGGGATCATTTGAAACCTTAGGATGTCCACCAGAATTTAAAATAGGCCTGAAGTTCCACAAGTGTGAATACAGCTGCTGCATTTGACGGACCCATATACGGGTCCATAGGTTTGATGGGGTCAACTTGTTGAATTGTAGGATAGATACACTCTGCACTTTTGATTCTGCCATTTCATCGTGCGAAGAGCAGCTGCTAAGGGAAGCCTCCATCCAAATGATTCCTGAGGCAAGACAGGGTAAAATATTTCTTCTGAGTACAACAAACAGAGTGAATTACTGATTTTAAGTGTAAGAGATCAAGCAAATCAGATTTTAGGTATAAGATTCTGAGTGAATATTTGATTTTAGCCGTAAGGGACTGAGTAATCACTGATTTTAGCGACCAACTGATTTTAGATGTAACAGACCGAGTGAATCACTGATTTTGGGCTTAAGAGACTGCTTAGTCACTGCATAGAGGTGCCAGAGGCAGAATGATTCACTGATTTCACATGTAAGAAGCAGAGTGAATCTCTTTTTTCAGGTGTATAAGGCTGAGTAGAATCAGCGATTTCAGGGATAAAAGAGCTAGTACATCACTGACTTCAGGTCAAGTGGCAACATGAATCTTTGCTTTCAGACAAAAGGAGGATGACATATCTTTGATCTACAGAGTAAGAGATGGGGTTTATTGCTGATTCTAGGCATAAAAGACTCAGCCTCTGTGATTTACTGGTTGAGGGTCAAGACGCTGAACAAATTGTGGATTTTTAGCGTAAGAGTCATGTTGGAGTGAATCACACATGTGAGGGAGACTGTGAATCCGCCTCGTGGAATTGTAAAAACGCACCTGACAAATTGTGTTTGGAATGGCCGAAAGAAGTCAAACTCCTGTACCTTTTAGAATATGTAAGTCAGCCAACTGGCATGTAAACAAATAATTGTGGTGGTAACGAATTGGAACAACAGTACTTTGGCGTCTTGGCTTGGATCCTGACGCACCCAGAGGCCGACTGGGCTTGAGGAGAAGAGAGCAGTGAGTATAGGGATATGGCTCCCCTCCGCAACAAACCCTCGGGGAGATTCGGAGCCCAGTGGTAGATGTTGGGATGGAGTTGGGATGTTTACTAGCTGCAAGGAAGAGTGATGGGGTAGCAGAGAGTGATGCAGTGCCGTGGCAGGCAGAGGCTTTATATCCTGGAAAGGCAGGGCAGGAGCGCAGCTTATATAGCTCATCTACCAGAGGGGCAGAGTTGGTGCAACATATGAATACGGGTATCTATGATAACACGTCTTAAGTTGTTTACTAGACCGAGCTCCGCCAGCTTTGCACCATTTTTTCTGAAGTTTTTTTTAACAGTTTCTCACAAAAATAATGGTGCACCCAATCAGGGCTTTCTAATCTTTCGTTAGATCACTTCACCAGTCTTAACTTTCTCTCTTTTCGTTTGATTAGTTATTTACGTAAGATTTATCATCCATTTAGAGTAAATGAGCCATTAAAGTTGAGCATGTTTTCATTTTAATTTCACTTGCCGCAATTCACACTTTTTGCTGGGCATTGCCACACAAACACAAGTGTCAGCTTATTACTCTTTTTCTTGCCCCTGCAGCCCTGTGATTATTATTAAATTAAAGTCTTCATTTAACATTTTTATCTTAGTCTGTGTTCTTGAGCATGGAATTCTCAGAGCATGCTTCAGTGTATTGAAGTTAATTAAAAATACAATTTGCATGACAGTTCGGTTTACTCGTAATGCAGTTGCTGCTAATTTAATTTCATATCCCTTTTAGAGAAGTATTTTCTAAAATGTATTTTTTTTCCTCCCACTGGTGTTTCTAACTTATTGGACTTATGTGAATGGTGTTGAATTAAAAACAACAGTTATTTTTCTCAGCTTTCTGATAGAATGGGGCTTGATTCATTTGGAGTGTGTGACAAAAAAAAAAAAACACATTTGCAGAGGCATCACATTCATTTTACTTTGTGTCACATATTGTTTATGGGCAAGGACACCCGGTAAACACTGAATGCCAAATTAAAATTGATTTGTCAGTGTGCGCCATAAACATTTTATTTTGCCTTTGGCTTTCATTTATCTTTCTTTTTTTTCTTTTTTCCCCAAGGGTGTATTTCTCATAAAACCATTAGAAGACTGAATATATCCCAGCATGCACCTGTCAGGGCACCTTTCTTCGCTAGCTGTCTGTAACCGTGGGCGACCGTGAAACCCTGCTGTTTGTTCAGGGCCTGTGAACACAGTCACCATCAGGGTGTCACATCCAGTCACAGCCGTGGGGGATTTTTGGCCTGTTTATATCTGGGTTCAATGCTGCAGAACTGCTGTGATCTTAGGCCCAGGGCCCATCATTCACTATTCTGACATTTATGCAAGACCACCGCACTGTGGAGGCTGTGAAACCCAAAACCTGTGAAAGCCTTAAAAACTTACTGCATGAATTGACTGCCCTCAACTTGAAGGGAGTGAATGAGGCATGACTAAATAACACTAAAAATAACACAAATTAAAATGTTAAAAGACCAGCACATACTTGAGGAAGGTGCCCTAATCAGATGTTTCAAGCCATCAGCTACCAGCTTCTAAGTGCTTTTGATGTGCCCTATGAACCGGAATGAAGCAGTTATTTAGCATTTAAGTAGTTGTTAACGTGTGTGTGTGTATGTGTGTGTGTGTGTGTGTGTGTTTGCATGTGTGTATGTTTATGGGTGTGTATGCATGCATGTGCGTATATGTGTGTGTGTGTGTGTGTGTGTGTGTGTGTGCGTGCAAATGTGTATGCCTGTGGACGTTTGTGCATGCTTGTGTGCATGAGGGCGCATTCCTGTATGTGTGCGTGAATGTGTGTGTGCATGTATCTGTTGATGTGTCTGTGTGAGACTAGGTGAGTGAGCGGTGAGAGTGTGCATGTACTGTATATGTGAGCTTAATGCCTACCAAACACGAGATGACTTTCAAAAGATTGTTGTCTTACACCTTCTCACATCTAAAGACAATGTGTCATGATGTCACTGAATTTTTATTCACAGACTATAAGATTTAGCAAAGACTTGGGATCTTGCAAAGTGCACCTATTGGCTGTTTACAATTTTCACTACGTTGAACTTCGCTGTTTTTATAAACCAAGCCTAAAGACCTCTGAATATAATGAGCAGGTTTTGTGTTATCAAAACATTATGATGAGGAAATGACTTTGTGTTAACCATTTTAAACTAAACGATGGCAATGAAGGGAGCACGCCCCAACTAGAGCAAAACTCTTGTGATTTTTTTTTTTTAAATTATTTTTTGGGATTTTCTCCTTTATTTGATAGTCACACAGTAGAGAGATACAGGAAAGTTGGGGAGAAGAATGGGGAAGACATGCGACAAATGACCCAAGCCAGAATTTAACCGGGTCGCCACAGGAAGGCCACAGTCTTTGTGGTGCGCACATTTAGACTGATGAGCCACCGTGGCATCCCAACTCTTGTGATTTTGTTCCGATATCGGAAATTAGTCTGCGCCAGTGAAATCACTTCAAAAGTGCACTGGTGACATTAGCTGTATGTCTGACCTCTGATTCCAAAACACAGGATAAAATGTGAATATCCTTTGTGCAAGCACTTGCAAGAGTTCATGAGTGGTAAACCTGAGGAAGCATGGGTTAAGTGTATTTCTGGGACGCATCATCAGTAGTGTACCTGAGGTTCTTCGAGAGTTTCGACCTTTCACGCTATACACCTTCACCAAAGGCGTCCAGCTTCAGGGTAATCAGGGTAATCATCACATGCCCAATTATTCATGAGAGTCACTATGATGTGGGAGACACCCAATGGGACTATGCATGGCTGGGGCGTCCTCTTCCCTGAGTCAAGCTTTGCTAACAGCATACCTCCTTGCCTGCTATCTTGGGGCCCAGCAGGGGGTTTTCCTCTTCATCCAGAGCCACTGGCTGCTCCTCTCTGCTGCCTCAGATACAGCTCTGATGGCTAAACGCTGGCTCTGGCCCTTGATTCCCAGGTCTCTGAACAGTCTGGTGGTAGATGTTGCCATGAAACCTGCTCCCCACCTCCACTGGGCGGACTTCAGTATTCCAGCCACAGTGTCATGCTTCGACAGCTAACTCGGCATAGCCTCGGCTTCCGCAGCTCGTTCGTTAACTACGAAAATTAATCTGATCTGACAAATAAAAAGCCGCTGACAAGCGTCACTGTGACAAACTTCATTTTTTACCCAAGTCCCCTATAATTTCGACTGCTAATAAAGTCAGGTGGTCAAAATCCCCGCAAAAGTCCCCCCGGGTCAAAACTGAAGACGACCTCTAGGCGGGCCACCCAGTCCGTGCTGTAGCATCGCTCATCAGGCGGTGCTGCAAATTGTTATCGTTGAAGGCGAGATACACTACTAGCACACACGTACGCCACTGAAACATGTCATGGACTTCCCCACAGGGCCGGCACCAGAACTGAAAATTAGGGGGGCACAAATGCATCCCTTCAAAACAATTATTAGTCCTGACTTGTCATTTTCGAAAATTACAATACATCCACTTCAAAAACACTCCGCTCTGTCAAGCGTTGCTAGTTCTCCCCGTTAAGGTAAGACGACAGTCATTCATTTGGACGCCTAATTTGGTGCATTTAAATTAGTGTTATTCAAAATTGCATGCCCATCAAGTCTCATGCTTTTTGGTGGCATATCACGTTTTCACGTTGCAGTCAGCAGTCTTAAACTTAATAACTAAAGTGATGATTGAAAATTTTAATTTGGCAAAACAAAATTATATTTAATTGCCGAGTCCCACTTTTTAAATCAACCCACGCTTTTCCGAGAGTGAAAGGCAATATTTCATTGGAACATGAACAGCGACTAAGGGGGGGCGGAGCTGTTCGGAGCTAGTCGGAAAGGTCCATCCGATTATGACCCCAGACGGACTTCTCACGCTCTTGTTTTTACAAGGGTTGGAAGCTATGAAATTGCATAAAGACATTTCAAAGGGTCTTTTATTTCATTTCAACAATTTAAACGATCAGAAAACGCAGGTTAGATCGCTTGACGTGCCGAAAAGGTAGTGCGGAAGAGCAGTTTATCTTTCGTAAGCAAAGGTGTATTTATAAGTAAATTATTTTTCTGTACTGAATTTTTCCCATTATTTTGTCGCTGTTAGATCGCATGGGGGAGAGAAGCCGTGTCTTCAGTTACCACTCGATTATTACTATAATTGGAAAACATGTTAATAAAAGAAAATTATTGAGAACTAGCTTGGACTAATTGTTGTAATAAAGGATGTATCTTTGTCCCCCAATTTTTAGTTCTGGAACTGGCCCTGCTTCCCCACCTGCCTGCTCTAATCGGCCACCGACAGTATGCCCATGGCAATCACGTGACACAGCAGATCCATAATTTATGTGTTGTTATGTGATGTTATCGGCTGATTGCCAATCAAGTCTTTTGCTCAGCTAGTTGCCAATAATCACTAGTCATTGAAGTGGATACAACTTAATTGAAGGCCAGTAATGTGCTTATGGCATGAAACTTGAAAGAGCCAAAATGCTGATGTCCATATTTGGTGCTCTGTCATATTGTAGGTCACCTAAGAAAGCTTATTAACCTGGAGTGAGTCCTCAAATGTGCTATGATTTGAACAACAAGGCACTAGCTGGTAGACCTGTGATTGTGAAGGTTGAAGTTAAAAAATAAAGTTTATTTTTGCCATTTGTCTGTGTTATGTTATTCAATTACCACGATTGGGAGACCGTTATTTTGAATAAGATGATTTGGAACTGACTAAATCACATCCAAGGTTAATAGTCACATGACTTAACAAAGCTACAGAGCTGAGGAAATCCAGATAGCGTAGTTTGTTTCGCACATAAGCCTCATCTATTGAGTCCTCTCAGGGTACTGTGAGCTTAATGATGTAGACTTTCTTAAGAATAGGGGACCAGAGCTCCAAATCAGGTCTTAGGATGGTGGTAACAATATCTGGAGAAAACACAAGCTGTTGACTAATGTCAACCAGCATCTTCAGTCAGGGGCTAAGCACAGCTGGCTTAGCTCCAATGGTGTGGGCCCGATCCTGGTTGCTTTTGCCCCTTCGTGGAAAAAAGTGGCTGTCCATACGGGGTGTGATGCTGGTGGTGGCAAGAAGTTGGCGGCAGCTCGCCTGTCCTCCAGGGAGGACACAAGGCACTTGAGGACTTAGTTTTGACGCCACATTTAACATCCTCGGGTGAGACTAGTTTTACACCCTGTGAGGATGTGCCTAAGGGAGGCTAGCATGGATAAAGGGCACATCCCAGATCATCACCAAACTACTGGTGAAGATTAACTGGTGTTGGAAGGACGTTTTATGTAGCACTGATGATGTTGCTCAAGGGCCTTGCTTCCATGTATAGATATGTAAGAGATAATCAACTTGTAAGTGTGCATCACACGGTTTTAAGGCACGACGCGGAGGCGAATAACCACCCGACGCGAAGCTTGCAGCCTCCTCCTGACAGTGTACCTTCTCTACCACCATTTTCTCCGGTGCCTTAGCCTGACTCTAAGAAGGGCAGCTAGGTGTTAGTCCAAAGCTTCCTCTTCCTTGCTAGCCTGGAATCCATACATATCAAGTGCTGGTCACTCCCAACGGTCACTGACTGATATCAGTCTGGCCTCAGTCGTATAGCCAGCGTTTAGCCCTTACGTCACCAATGAAGTGAATATATGAATATTCATGTTTTCTGCTCTTGGCTGATTGGGTGATCTTTTGGCGAGAACCACCAATCGAATATGAGTTAGCTGGCCAGAAACGGCATTCGTGAATGTTATTTGACATGAGCTTAAAAATTAGATTGTGGCTTGCTTGCGTTTACTCTTGGAGTGGTTGTTAGGTTTTGAACAGGATAATTTTTGGCCATATCTGCATTTTGTTTATTTCAGTGGGATTCCCGGTTTAATAAAGGCTAAATTAAATAATACTCAAATTACATAACGTATTTCACTGTAATTGGCATTAGCTATAGCTCGAAGGGCATGATTGCATCAGCTAGATTAAAGCGATACTCCACCCAAAAACTATGATTTGGATATCAATTACTCACCATTAGATGTCTTGAACGGACAAAGTTGTTCTTCACCTGGCGCAACTTTATGGCCACTGGAGAGTTTTGAAAAATTATCTAAATTCCTTTTATGCTGGAAGCAAATGGGGTCACCCAGTAACAATGGGAAAACTCCACAAAACGTCCATTGACAAACTTTCAAACCATCGTCCAACGCATCGTTCTGTATAATCCAAGTCTGCTTTGTCCACTCGTATCCTCAGAACTCTAGAAACACGGTTATTTTTTGCTAAAAATAATAAAATACCACAGTTATGCTTCAAGTAAGCTCGCGCATTCAACAGAAGTCCCGCCTCCCGGCTCATTCATTGCCCAGAGACTCTGCTGCCATTCAGATGAATACTCGTATAAACACGAGCCGGGAGGTGGGACTTCCGTTGAATGCAGAACTGTGGTATTTTATTTATTTTTAAGTCTGTCTAAAGGGGCGGGGCATCCTTGCGACTGTGAGCCAATCACAGATCTTGCATGGATTTTGTGCGAATATTTGAAAGTCAAGCGCTGGTCTACCGACTGAGGCCAGACATATAAGCAAGTGACCGTTGGGAGCGACCAAAGCTTGATATGGATGGATTCCAGGCTACTTCCTTGCTGAACATGTCCCACAATGTCAACATTTCTGAGATCTGCTGTTGCCTCCTCCACTGCTTTTGCTAGTCTTCATTTACACCCGGCTGCCAAGGCCGATGCATTTTTGCTCACCAGTAAGTTCAGGGACTCATTCAGTGTCATCTGGAGTCTTGTTTTTGCACACTTGTACTGTTGTACTGATGAGGGGCAGATTGAGGACTCCATCTCCATAGAGGCATGTGGTGGTAAGGCACTGTGGAACTCTAAGCCACTTCTTGATGCACCTTGCGACTCCTCTTTTCAGCCTCTCCACTGTTGAGAGTGGACCCTCATAAACTGTGAGGGGCCACAGTGCCTGTGGTAGAGGTCTAAACTGTAGGCACCAGATCTTCAACTTTCCAGGCAACTGGGTGTTGTCAATGGACTGTAGGTCACTGCTGATATTTCTGCAAAGTTGCTTCATCTGGTCTTTGTCCTACAGACTCGCATTATACCACCTTCCAAGGGTTTTAATAGGTTGTTTGGACACTATTGGGATTGGATCATCTCCGGTGAAGAATTTCAGGTCAAAGAGCACTCCCTTCACAATTGAGATGCTGCGTGACTTGGATGGCTTAATCTTCATACGGGCCCAACTGATGTTTTCCTCCAGTTTTCCAAGCAGTCTCCTGGTGCATGGGACGATGGAGGTCAAGGTTGTAATATTGTCCATGGAACATTGGAGGGAGATGCAGACCAGAGTTGACTCGCTGTCCGCCTACAACCCATTTGAGGCTTGGATAATGACCTCCATGGCCATAGTGAATGCCATGGATGAGATGGTGCACCTTGCCGTGATGCCGACCTCCAGGCTCTGCTAAGTGGTGGTGAACTCAGAGGTGGTAAAGCAGAACTGTAGGTCTTGAATGTAGGATTTAACCAGGGTTGTGATGGTGTCCAGTACGTGGAAGAAGCTGAAGGCAGACCACAGGAATTCATGGGGCACCGAGCCAAATGCATTGGCGAGGTCCAGAAAGACTTCATGGAGGTTCCTTCTCTCCACTTTTGCCATTTGGATCGGAGCCAAATTATGCTGGAGTGTTCTAAGCACCTGGTGAACCCTGATATTCCCACCGTCTGTAACAATGTACAAATCAATGTACTCATTTCTTTGCAGGTACTAGGCCAACCTCAGTGCAATGAGACTGAAGAACAGTCTCCGCCTTAACCTCGGCCTTAAGTAGGGAGATTGGACGCAATTGGCTTATGTTCACTGCATCCTTCTCCTTTAGGATCAGGAACCCAACTGCCTTATACCACAATTTGGGTTTTGTCTTCCTTGCCATGCTGTTCTCATGAGCCTCCAGAGACACCTCAGGACATCTGGAGCATTCTTGTAGACTTTGTACGGGACTCCATTTGTCCCCACGGCTGATGCTGTTCTTGCCTGGTGGACTGTGTTTTTCACCTCTGTCCATGTCGACGGGCTAATCTCAATGTTATGTTTCAGAGGGTCAATTGGTGAGATGTCTGATGAGATGGTCAGGCGTTTGTGTCGCCTTAGGTCAGAGTGTGTTGTTCACAAGTGCGCCTCCAAGTCTATCTTTGTTGTTTTTAGAACTCCGCTCTTTTCTTTTATGAAGAAGCTTTCAAGCAATTTGAAGGGGTCTTTATAGAGCCATGTTCTGGATTGTTCTTTCTTCCTTCTGCGTTTCAATAAGTTCTTTGCTCTGCGGAGGGACGTCAATTGGGTTATAATGTTGGCTAGAAGAGTGTTTATGCCTTCCGTTTCCACTTAAGTGGCCTTTTTCCACAGTCTCCTAAGTTGTTTCCTTTCTTGAATGAGGCGCTTGATTTCCTGTTTCCTTCTGGAAACTGGTGGGATTGGAACATTTTTAGCACCTCTTATCTCTTGAACTCCAAGGCGTTCTGCCCCATACTGGTACATGTCTCCCATTCTTTCCAACTTCTTTTCCACTGTTCCTTGAAGTTGCTCGAGGGTCAGTCAGTGTTCACGGTTTCCCGCAGCTTCCTGACAGTCGCACCTGGCCACTTTTATGCCCTGCTGGTCTCCTCTCAACTGCAGGTCTGGGAGGTTGGGTGGGTTTCACTACTTTTGTCCATTCTGTTGTTATTTCTGTGCTTGAGTTTGAGTCCTCCATGACAGTGGTACTGATGCACTGCGAGCTATGTTTTGCGTCCAATTGCTGTGTTTCACTCAACTGATTTGATCCCTTTTGCCGAAAGTAATCAATGTGAGGACTCTATCTCTCTTCTCATTGTATATCGGGAGAACGAGGGAAAAGATGGAAATAAATAAGGTCTGTAAATTTCACAATAGTATGTGCACCCTAGCGCCATCCTCGATAACGACCACCCTCCTAACACCCACTTAAAATTTAGCTTTGGATCTTAATAAGTATCTAATCCTGGACCGTGTACCTGTGACAAAACCAAGTTCAGGTGGGGTGTATGGTTAGTCAAAATGTTCATACCCTCTCAATATGAAGGCAAATGTAGTGAAGGGGATGGGAGCGGGCAACCATCTCTATCACTGCCACATCAATTGCGTTTCAGTTTACAGCGGCAGCATCAGACACCACTGTTGTGCCTAAATAATCTGCTGGAAGCAGCTCTGCTTTATAAGGTAGCATTGTTCAGGACAACTCAGCTGAGCCATGGTGTGGTAATCGGTGCAGTGCATTATTTGGATGGCTTTGGAATTCCTTTTCGCATGCCTTAATATTTAATTTGTGTAGTTTTATCTTTCCACTCCCCTCCTTTCTATTAGTGCACGACTGTACTGTATTTGCATTAACTCCCGCTGCGTTTCCCAAAAGCACAGGTGCTATCTTACATAGTTAGAGCCATTGACTGTATTTTGTCAAACTAGCAATTATGCCCTTGGGAAATGTACCCCTAATCGAATATCGTCCATGAAAATAATGTTACTGGTGAAGTATTAGCTACAGGAATAACCGCAATGCTAATGCCTCCTGAAAAAGCTCTGTGAACTAGGTAATGTTAGTCACTGCTCAAGCTGTTTGTTTGTCACTGACATTCGCGTTTGAACTAGCAACAGTTTTTAAATTCACAGTCAACTGAGTAGCTAGCTAAAGTTAGCACCCTCGCTGACAAACTAATGTCGCATAATAGTTACAGAAAGGTACTGCTTGGACAATTCTTTGCTAGCTAAGCAATTTCTTCTTAGTTCTGAGAGTGGCACTTAGCTATAGCTCGCTACAGTGCTAGGCCATGCTGATTTTACACAACCTTACACTGGTATTCAGTGTGGCTAAATATAAACAGCATGACGTAGCGTGCGGAGATTTTTAATTTCTTTTTTCCCCCTTGCTCTCAGCTTGTGAAATTTGCGTAAAAGTGATATGTACCTTTGGTAATATCAAAAATATGCCTTGAGCTGGGATGTAGGAAAAGAATTACAGTTCCTTAATATCTTGTATTATCTGGAATTTTTGGTTGTGACTAAAATTATAATGCCATCACTGTACTAATCGTCGGGAAATGCAACGATGGAATTCCCTAGATTGCTGAGGGAAAGACAGACCTAGTCCCTCTGGATGATGGCAGCATTTCAGTGCAAATAAATAAATAAATAAATAAATGAAAATAAAAAAAGAATTACCAAGCATTTTAATATTTTATTCAGAATTATAACACTTGAGGGGTTTTGTAGCAAAACGAGACATATCCTATACGAGATGTCTTGTTTTTCCCCAAAACCCTATACGTATTTCAATTGCCTTTTTTTCTCAGAAAATAAAAAAAAATTCTGTTATTGTGTTACTGATGTGACATCATTTTGACTCATTTCTAGATTTGTCCACATGATAAGTGAAGTCATCTTACCTCATGGACAAATCTTAATATAAGACATTATTATCTCACAGCAATGGCAGAATTTTTTTCTGAGAGTTAAAGGTGATAGTGTTTTAAATGTAAGTACACAGCTACAATTTCTAGATTTCTTTTGCAGTGCATTTATTTACTAATTAGTTCAAACTCTCAAACACGCATGTCTAATAGGAAGGCGCTCAGTCTTTCATATGCACCCTGCAATCCCCCCCACCGAGTTGCATTTGGGTCTTCCTCCTAATGTTCAAAGAGAACTATCTTGTCTGTACAGTGCGGGTGCGCTGTAGTACTGGTTAGTATTTAGGTTGTCAGATGAGCTTCTGCATGATTTGGCTGTGGGTCAGGTGCCTGTACCCGCTATTGTCCCACGATGGTATCGGCTGCCCCTTCAAAGTGGCGACAGTGAGCTGCACCCGGTCTTAAGTGCCAGCAGGTGCTATTGGATTTCTCTTGCCACTCACAACAGCAGGTCTGACTCCTCCAATCGGCCGTTTGGCCAGTGGAGGGCGCTCTGGCTTTGAGGATCGGAGTGAGCAGGCTGACTGCAGTGGCAGCCTGCACCAGTCTCCTCTATCACTCTGTCTCCCCCCTTTCTCACCCAACCTCTTCCTTTATCTCTCAGTCACTTTCTCTTGCTCTGTCCCACCCTCCGCTTTGTCACTCTCTCTCTCTCTCGCTCTCTTTCGTTGCTTTCTCCTTTGACTTCTTCCTGCTGTTTTCTTTTTATATCTTTTTTCTTGCTCCATTTTTCTGCTTATCTTCTCTCTCTCATTCTCACTCTCTAAAATTTGCTCTATTGCTTTCTCCAAATTCAAAAACACTTCATTGAACCTGCAAGATTTTATATTGCCAATGGTTAGGGAGAACGCATGAAGAATACCCACAACTTGGCGCGTGAAACAGGTAAAGATATAGAGTATTGCAATGACAGTATACCCATAGGTTTATGACATGCTGTAACAAAATATGCAGCAAGTTTGTGTCATGCAAGTTTTGTGTTTGCACAATCAGTAGGGAAGCTTTCGGTAGACGTTTAAGGGCTCTGTCTCTCTGTCCCCCTCTCCTTTTCTCTCTCTCTCTCTCTCTCTCTTTGCATGTAACACCTTGTAAGGCAGTCAATTAAGGCCACCTTTTGCTGCCACTTTCTATGGCTGCGAACACTCCTACAATCAATCTCTGACTATCGTTCCGGAGAAAAATGCACCAACCTTGAGAAAAGACTGGCTGTCGCACTTCTCAGCAAAGCATGTGACCTCTGAGTCATGCAAATGTTCTCCTTTTCAAACATAACAATAAGCCTGTTTGGCGCCTGAAAGCTTGTATGCTGCAAAAGTCTTGGAGTTATTGAGGGGAAAAAACATAAGTGCACCCAATTTTGCTTGTAAGGCATCGGCATGAAAGCTGCTCCAGGCTTGCATTCAGAAAAACAAACCCGATTCAAGCTAATCCAAGAGCAAGGACCAGACGTAGCTCTTTGACGAATTTAACCCTGGTCTTTCTTTAATGACGGGGGCGAGCTTGCTCAGAAATTGTAGTCTGATAATACTTCAGGATATAAGGGATGAATGAAAACCTTTTGGAGGGATGAGCCTTTGGCCAGACATAATTGCCAGAGGCTGAGCGCAAATACATTAAAAAACGTAAACACTTCAGAAAGATTTTGCTCTCTAAACCTAAAAACGAACCTAAAAATGTTTTGCAAATATTTTTTTCGCCCCTCTGAAATCTCTGCAAAGTGCAGATGGATTAGGGGTAAATGCCATCACCACGGATGGGGTCGGGAGTGGTGGGAGGTGCATTACAGCTAGGCAGCGTCACTGTTAATGTAAAAGATTGTTTGAGAGCAGGCCCGTGGAGTGAGAACATGACTGGTAGACAAAAACATGTTACGAGCAAGAAGGTTCTGGGGCAGAACGCTGCTGTGGAACATTCAGGAACCAAAATCACCAGTTGCTGACAGTAAGATGTTGACAGAGGGGAAAACTATAATTATACTGCTGAGATATTTTCTTCCTTGAGGAAACCTTTTTGTTTTTCCACCTCTATCATGTAATTTTTTCAAATTTCTCCTGCAGATATTTTGGCTAATTTCAAAGTTTAGGCCGTGGTTTTCTTTTTTCAATGATCCCTTTCAATTACTGTGCTTTATTCAGTGGTTTACTAATTTCCTTGATTCAGTAATACAGGTTGTGAGTAAAATTAGGAAGCTTCACTGTTTCCAGTTTTATATTACGTTATTAAGGTATTAAGGTGACTTTTCTTTATCCAAAGCAACTTGCATTTGATTGGATGAAGCCAACCGTGAGTTTGTCTGCATTGCCTTTCCTGATCCTACTTCTGTAATTGTACTGTGAAATGACAAAATGATGCAAGTCCAAAACTCAGAGTTTTTAGAAACAGACAAGGACAACTTTTCAATATAGCCCTGCAATATTGTTAAAAGAAAAGGTTTTGCACTGGGACCATAAAATACATCATGTTTGCCCCTATCATTATGACAAAAGAAGTTCAATCATATGATCCTGGGCGTGGCTCAGGTGACTTGTCTTCTTTTGTCATGACCACTAGGATATTTTGCGAGCGATGTACTAGTTGTGACCAAGAAGCAAGTCCATTTAATTCAATTATATTCCTTTATTTGAAATGTAAATAAAATTTATTTGCACACTCACCTGTCAGTATTGTAAACACATACATAAAACAATTTTACAATGGCCGAATGGGTCAGTGAGGCATGAATGGTACCAAAATAAATGATCCTGAGATCAGTGAATTCATTAAATTTACCCTTTAATGTATTGTATAGAATGGAAAAATATTAACCCGTTCTTCAAATGGAATATGTCTGCAAATTAGAACATTTTAAAGCAATTTTTAGAACTTGTTCTACGGAAACGACTCTCTTCATGAGAATATAGAGCAGCCTTGGTCTACTTTGAAGAGTTTCATCGGCTGAAAGTTTTGCAATGGCCCATCTCATTGAATTTTACCGTGCTTCCTTCTGTCATGACAAATGTGGTGTAAGTGTTGGTCTTGGTTCCTTCCGCCCGACCAGAATACTTTTCGCAGAATTTAGCCCATTGGTACATAGGACTTACTTCCCTGATTTCAACGATTCATTACCTCTGCCAAGGAGGTAATGTTTTTACAGCACTGGTTTGTCTGTCTGTCTGTCTGTTTGTGTACTAGATAACTCAAAAAAGTGATGAACAGATATCTCTGAAATGAAGACTTGATGTAAGTTCTGATAGGCCATGGAGTGAAGCCTGCTAACAGAGGAGCAGCTTCTACCTGAGTGCACATGATTGTCATCTGACCTAGCTGCCTGATTGCTTGGCTGGTAATATGCTACTCTACTTAAGCTCGCCATCAGGAAGCTGCTCCTCAGTGCACTCGCTCAACAACCCTCCTCCACCCCAGCTCCACCGATCTATTGTATTCATTAACCCGGCTCTCTTTGCCTAAATTTTCGTTCTATAGCAATGTGTCTTTCGTGAGGTCATTGCTGCTGTTGGCTCTGTTCCCAGGAGGGGGCTTACTAGCAGCTCCCTGCCTTCGATTCCTCGTTCGAACGGGCAGGGATCTCTCATAACAGAGCCATGTCGCCAAACTCAATGTATGATTGTATGCCTGTATGCTGCAATAAATATTTTCTTTTTTTATGAAGTGGTCCTATCAGAAATGTTGTGGGTCGGTTTCTATTACCTCAGGGATGGACCCTATTGATTTTGACTGTGATCGGTCAAACAATATGGCCGCCACGGCAGCCATCTTGAAATCCAATGACAGGCCATAACTGAGCTTTGCTCCTAGTGATATCACTCTAATTCTGTGGGTTGATAGGTTCCGCCCCTGATGCGAGACCAATCAGTTTGCAACGCGCTGCATCAAACAATATGGCTGCCATGAGAGCCATGTTGAAATCCTATGTTGCAGATACCTGAAATTTATTATGAGTCATTTTCACTCAGCAAGATTTCGACTGTGCTGCCTTGGTGGAGGTTTGCACTCTGAGTGCCTCTAGTTTAACTTAATTTTGAAAAAAATTATGGACTTGCTTGCTTTTATCATTTCACAGCAGATCTGGTGGCACCTTTATCGGTCTGTCTGTCTGTCTGTCTGGGATTGCAAGGCAACATCATTGCTCCGATCGCATCCAAACTTTGCCAAAACACAGGTCGTTGGTTTGAATCCGGCCTGGGGCCTTTCTGTGTGGAGTTTGCATGTTCTCCCTGCGTTCGCATGCGTGTGCGTTTCCTTTGGGTACTCTGGTTTCCTCCCACAGTCCAAAGACATGCATATCAGTCTAATTGGAGACGCTAAATTGCCCATAGGTATGAGTGTGTGAGCGGATGGTGTGTGAATGGTGTGTGCGCCCTGCGATGGATTAGCAAGCTGTCCAGGGTGGGTCCCTGCCTTTTCCCAGAGTCAGCTGGGATAGGCTCCAGCTCCCTCACGACCCCAGAGAGAAAGAAGCAGTATAGAGAACGGATAGATCATTAACCCATTTAAACCGGGACAGCATGTGCGCATTTTAAGAACGTGTCGTTGCCGACACAGATATGCGCGTAATTTTGAAAGTACCGTAATTATTGTAAGTTTTGCTTAATAGAAAAAAAATTCCAACTGTTCCTGAAAGCTGAGAAGCTGTGCTTCAGCCCAAACACAGGTTACTATGGTAAACATGGCAGCATGATTCTCTGCTGGGATTTTTGCATTAGGCCTTAAAGGGTTAAATAGAGCAACCAAGCTGTCTTGCACACTCTGACATTCAAGGACGATGCATTTGCGGGAAGTCGACGAAGGCATAGCTGGCGAGTGAACTATAGGCTGTGGTGATATGAGTACCTCGCAATGCTATGTGCTCTAGTTAGCTATTATTCAGTTGCTCACTTTGGAGAATATAATGCCCTGTTCCCTACATGGGACGAATATGTAGCCTGCATTGAGTGCATTGGAGAATCATTTGAAGGAAATAATTCTCCTCTTAGCTCAGAGTCACTGGCTTAAAAATCTTAATGTGGTTTTTTAAATGTTATTTTTGTTTTATTTGATGTTTCTGATTGGTCCATGCAGTTTAATTTGGAGGAAAAGAAATTTTAGATGTTTATAACCCCTGCTGTCTTTGAAGTGGTTTGTTAAGAGTCTGAGAGAGTCTGCGCTCTAAAGCAATTGAGTGCATTTTGAGTGTATGCCTTTGTATCACCCAACTGTTACAAAAGAAGATATTTTTGTTTAACAATATTTTCAGCTTGAACTATATGCCATGGTGCATATGGCCTGAGCCCATTGCAGTGAGGGGCTCAAACACGGAGAAGGTATGAAGAATCGAAATTAATTAATCAAGTAATTAATAATAAAAAGAATAATGATAAGCTTTATTTTTACAGTACCTTTCGTATCATGGAATGCATCTCAAAGTGCTTTATAGAGGAAAAAAATAAAAATCGATAACACAGGTTATAAAATATAAAACAATATAAAACAAGTATAAAAATATAAGAGGAATTTAATGGAAAGCAAGTATAAAATATAAAAGAAAAAAGATCAAAGTATAAAACACATATATGAAAAAGTATAAAAATATAAAAAATGAAATGGTATTATGGTATTAAATGGTACAATGGTATTAAAAAGAAAGAGCAGAATTGAATTGAAAGCAATATCATAAAAATGGGTTTTGAGCTGCTTCTCAAAACTCAACTGACGTTATTTGTCTGAGTTGTATTGGGACCTTTGGTGCATAAGAACATTGGGCTGCTTTTCCATACTTTCCATAATCATTCCTGGTACATTTAGCAAGGAGCTGTCTGGCAGTAGACGACCTAAGGGAACTGTTTGGACCATACTTTGACAAGCTATCACAGAGGTATGAAGGGCCTTAGAGACAAGTGAAAGAATTTTAAAATCTGTCCTCAACAATATCATTTCATCATGATGTTTTGTAATTCTGAATAAGCACTGCAAACTCTGTGCATGTCATCATCCCTGTTGGAGCTGCTTTGAAGTTACCCAAAGTGAATGTTAATATTTTAATCAGAATACACCCCCCCATAATGATGGGGACTACCTGGACACACCCTCCCCCCCAGGATCCAAGGTACACCTGAAGCTGTCCAGTTGCCCTCCCTCTCTTTTCAAAAAGTCGTCAGAGTCCACCTGGGTGAATCTTCCTGGCTCCAAGGTGTGAGAAGAGGAAAATGGTTACGGAGCACTAACAACGGCAGAGAACAATTGAAGACCTGGGTGCAAGAAGTACTTCAGTCACAAAATAACACTTTTGAGATATTAAGGGTCAAAGGTTTGAAAACATGCTGTAGATACTTTTTTTAAAAGATAACATTCAGTGGCGCCTGCTGCTAGTCCCAGGGGTTATACAAAGTAGACAGACACGTTTTGTGGAAAAATATTGCTTTATTACGAAAAAAACAAGAAAATCAGTTTCGGACTTTGGTACTTCTTACCAAAAAATGCCTGGACTTCTGTACTTATTGCCATAAAATGCATGGACTTTGGTACTTTTACCACACAAATGCCGTTTCAATCATTTTCTGATTGCCAAACAGTCATTTTTGCTACGCTTGTCACAGGACACATACTAGCAGCTGATTGGACAGTCATGGACTTAGCACTTAGGCACTTCCTGATGACGTCAAGGACTTGAGTACTTCTTCAAAGACTTGAGTATTTCTTGCACAAAAATTCAGTAGATTCAGGGAAGGCCGTATATCAGTATTGAGGACTTGAGTACTTATATTTGGAATTTTTTGGCTTTAAATGATGCACATGACACTCTACTTTATGGTAGTAGTGTCAGCTCATTTTTGGAAAATGGGACTGAAGTACTTCTTGCACCCAGGTCTTCAATTCTTCATTGTTTTTCCATTGGAATCTAGAGGCTAAATCGTGAGTCTGATAATCTATGCTTGGTCGAAGCATTGGGCCCCAGTGCACGCTGGTCTCGTACTTTGAGCACAATAACTTAACCAGCTCTTTCTGGATGTTTCAACTGGTGATGAGGAACCTACTGTCTTTGGTCCCTGAGGTCCCCTGGAAGATATTGTCCATAATATTGCACTCACAGTAAACCAAGTCGGCGGCAGTGAATTCCTTTGGAAAAGGGTGTGGAACAGTCAGACTTGGGTGGAGGAGTGGAACTGGTGTAGTGTTCAGCTGTACTCTGTGAAGTGGTCAGACAAAGAAATTAGTCACATTTGTGTCGGCCCAGCCATTGTGACGCTTGCGTCAGACAGTTTGTGACTAAAATATCATACATTGCACATGCAAGCCGTCAGCGGCAATCCAAAAAAAGCAATGCAGTATTTCTGCAATAACACGACAAACCCGCATAAAGAAAACTTACGCTTATGAACCCACGTGAACCATTGCTGTTGAGTCCTGCCCGTGGGCACGGCTCTTGCCTTTCAAAACAAGTTGGCCTTTCAGCCAAATTTTTTCTGTCTTTTATGAATTTTTTTTATCGTAAACCTCCAGTTTAGCATATTTCACCTCGAGGTCTTTTGGAAGGATGAGAGTTTCTAGTGAAGGTTAAGGTTTTGACCTGACAGAGGAGACCCTGCTTTACAGCACAATTGAACATAAGAGTTATTTGAACTGAATTTTTAAAAAATGTACTGCTTAACCCATGATAATGAGGAATAATAACATTTCTTTGCGTTGGCTATTTGAAAATGAAAGGATAAACTCGGAACCCATTTAATAACTCCATTCTTCTCTTCTGGAGCATTAATTGTGTTCATGGCCTCCGGGGATCTTGGGCGGAATTCCCTGGAACTGTGTGGGAAGATGTAATATGCACTCCCTGATTTAAACTCAACTAAAATGTTAATTTGGTCCAATGAACCGGCAAGTCTCTTGCAGCTGAGGTATTGGTACCTGTAAAATCCCTGATTGGAGAATTTTAAAGCTGTGAAAGAAGTCGGTCATCTGCCTGAAGTGTGCTCCCAGGTCTTTGCGAGAACGTGGTGATTGAGGTGTAAAGGTGGTGCTTGGTGATACGACACTGTGGCGAGTTGTGGAGAGGGAGCCTAATACCCTTCCGTTTGAACTGAGCAGCATTGGGTCTTGTGAAGGAGATTACAAGCTGTACTGACAAAGGTTTTTGCAGGTTGTCTCTGTGCAGCTATTTCAGGTGAAAGACTTATAAGGTTGATAATGTATTTCGCAAACCCTCTTCATGTGTGAAGTTCGCATGTTCACCCTGTGTTCACGTCGGGCCCCTCCAGACATTCCAGTTGGTTCACACAGTCTAAAATAAAACATCACACAAACTGTCCAGGGTCTTTCCAGTCTCTTGCCCATTGCATGCTGAGATTAATTCCACCATATACTACCCCTCCTAAGTGGGTTCGTTAATGGATGGGTGGATAATTTGTAGTAAAATGTCAGCGTAAATGTGTTAACTTGAGAGCCCCTATAAATTAGTTTGTATCTTTCAAGGGAGCTTAGCCCTCTCGCCCCATTCAAATGTTGAATTCTAATTCTAAATTCTGAATTCTAAAAGGAAACCTGAAGCAGAAGGCAAATTAGTATTAAAGTATTTACAATGACCTCACCTGACTCACTTGCTGTTGTCTGTCTAGTTGCCTCTTTGACCATTCACCACCGTGGTATGAACACACCTTTCCTGAAATGGATTGCACTTTGGAGGATATTGTTCAAATGTTTTCTCATTCTTTTAATTCATTTGAAAAGTTTATTTTCAATGTAAGCTTAACTTGGTCACCCATTGCGTCCAGCTGCTGAATAGTTGTTGAAAGTATTACCCCATACAAAAAGTGATTTTTTTTCTATTCACTTTTGAAATGCCACCCTTGGGGTTGTTAATTCCTGTCTTCTGTTTTGTTGATCAGCAGTTTTTGCCCAGGACTGTAGGTGGTTCCATGTGTTTTAGGATCTCATTTGTCCAGTGGTCTGACAGCTAAATGTTGGGGGCTGGAAGGCTGGAGGTGACCCTTTAAGATGAATTACTTTCACTAGACGACCCTTCTGTAGATTCCCCTCCCCCTGATGAGTGGGAGGCTAATGGGAGTGATTTACAGATGGTCCTAAAACCATCAGACCAGCTTGGGGTTTTTATTTACTGTGTACCTCCTAATTTCAGGAATCAGCTCTGGAGTTGTCGAATTTAAAAAAAAAGAAAAAACTTATTTAATATGGCAAGTTCCATTGAGAACAGGTCTTCTCCTACTCAAGGTCCTGGAAGAAAATGCGAGGTAGATCAGTCAACAATAGTGATGGCTATGGAGAAACAGGGCTTTTTCTGCCCCTGTAGCGGTTTTGCAGTTAAGGGCATTTTTGAAGGCCCGACTGCTGAGTTCTTCCCAGTTTGAATCTCTCCAGATGCAGGCCAGAATCCCAAATCCCACCTGAGACTGAAACCAGCAGCTCTACAGATTCCGGTCAGGCAAGCCACCGCTAGGCTACCTGCTGTCCCAGAATAATAAATTAATGTTGAGTCACACTTTAAACGACCCCTGTGCCCATTCCCCCACCTTTTTTTTGTAGAAAAGTGACAGTTGAACAAGTGGGGCTTCAGAGCAGGATGGACGTGGTTGTTTTTAGTGTGGGATGGCACATAATCATTTTTTGTTTGGCTGATTTATTGAACCCCTTCCTATTGCCAATAGCACTGATGGAAATACTTGGACAAATAAAGATTTAAAAAAAAAAAAATGCTGTCTTAGAATTTTTGGTATCTCTCAAAGAATTTATGAAATTATGGCAGTTACTTTGCCTCCTGATGTGATCCCCCCATGTGCAGACAGTGTCCTGCTCCCGCCTGCCCCTCTTTCTTTTCGCGATGCTCTGGTCTTGCCTGTAATTCACTTGCGCAAAACACTATTGTAGCATCCCTCAATAGAATGCTGGTCTTTGTGGTTTCCCATTAGGGTGCTGGCAATAAGCGACACAAATAAACCTTCTCATGTTTGATGCAAGCCTTTGTCTCTTTAACGCGCTGCCGTGACACGTACGGGCCTACGCGTATCTTGCTGGCGCTGCTCATAATTCCTGGCAGAATATCTTTAATAACAAATGCCTCAATAGTAGCATACAGACAACACCACCCCCCTCCCCCTTGGGAGGGTCTCTCATGTTTTGTTGTTGAACAAAGCAACGTTTAGAACAAACGCTGTTTTTTTTTTTTCTGCTGCCTTTGCTTGCGTTGTATAATGCCATAGTTTATTACTTTTTATCACGCTGTTGTTTGACTCAAACAACAAACACCAAACAATACCTCCAACGCACGGCTATTATATTGAGCTCCAGCTGGTTCACAGCTCTGAGGCAACGTTCACAGGTCCAAACTGATGGGCGAGAGTCGGACCCTGGTGGATGTGGTATATGTTGGGGGGATGTAAACAGCCACCATTAAAGTGAATGTTTATGATATAGATCAGACAGGGAGGCCACGGTTTGGTGATGGAGGAGTGTGACGACCGTCGAGATGGGTGGGGGACTCGCTGGCTATGAAATACGGCTGTATTACTTTGTGCTTTGTCCAGCGTCTACGTGTCTGTAGCTGCTATGACCGGCTTATAAGTCACAGCAGTGAACCAGTTGCATTAGATGATGTCACATAAATGTTTGGTATAAAAGCAGAAATATTGGCCGACAGTAAACACAGGCAGTTTCTCTGTGGGAGCATATGAGGTATAAAAATTTACTTTGTGTTTTTAAGGTGCGCCTTGGGCTTTAGGATCTGAGAAATGGTCATTTTCTCACCTGTGGTAAAAAGCAAAAGCATTACTGAGCTGTAGAAAGGTATACACCTGCCAAAAATAGGTCCTTAATTTCAGTGTCTCAATTCATTTTTACTCCCTTCCCCAAAAATGGTGATAATGCTTTTCAAGTGCTGGTTATTCATACGGATTTTAAATGGCACTGGAATACATTTTAGGTTTCTCTGAACACTCATGCATGAAATGGAACTAGGTCTAGATGGCATATTTTTTTTTGAGTAACACAGTGGTGTGTGTTGGAGATTTTGCACAAAAAGTCTGGCCTACTGTGTATTTAACTTGTGATTAGACACTTTTTTTGCGCTAGATATGGCTGGGGGCATATAGGGTTACCCTTGTCCGTACTTCGTTCATACGGGATTGATAGTTAATCCACTTCCTGTCAAAAAGCGGTCAACAGAATTCATTGAACTTATGCATATGCTTGTTAGAGACTCTAAAGGAGTGCATCTCATACTTTGTTTCTGAATTTCTAAATTTTTTATGATTTTTCAGTTGTTTGAACTTTTTTTTTAAATTTTGTCAGCTTTCCCCTCTCCGTTTGCAGTAATAAGGGGTGTAGTCTATTCACTTCTTCTCGAAAACTGCTCAACAGAATTCATTGAGGTTATACAAATGCTTTGTAGGAACCCAAAATGTGTGCTTCTCATGCTTTAGTTCTGAATTTTTCAAAACTTTGACGATTTTTCTGGTGTTCAAACTTTGGTAAATTTTGCCGACTTTCCCAGATGCAGGGTTGTCTGTTTCCAATGGACACAAATTTTCTGGTTTCTTTTTAAAGTTTCTGTGTTCTACTAAAATATTTACCGCTCTCATAAACTGTGAAGGGAATTATACTTTCTCACTTATTTTTTCTTTATCAAGTGAAAAAAATAATTCAGTAAGGTTTGAATAAGTCTCAATATAATGTCTTTTGATGAGCATACCTTTTCATGATATATTTTTGGCTTTTGCAGTGCTCTTATTTCTATTACTTTATGATCATAATATTTGTTGCTGAATAAGCAAAAAACAATTGCTGAAGATGAGAGACAATTTTATGTCTTCCCATATCTTTCTATTAAGATAATGTCACTTAACACACATAAGTTACTTAAAACAAGCTGATCTCAAACCTACTTATGTGCTGTTTTACTGTGCTTGTAGGCATCATTACATGGTTAAAATTCATGTTCAGGGAGAATTTTTTTTGGCATTTTGAACGGGCAGCTGACTGACGGCTTGAATCTACTCTTCCACCTATAGCGGTGCAGTCTCTGAACAGCCTGAATGATCAAATCGCCCACTTCATGGTGAACAGGCCGAAGGCTCTCAATGATGAGGACGTCGCCTTCCTGCCTGGCGAGAAGGAGACGCTGAAGAAGTCCATGACGCTCATGAGACACCTGCTGATGGACGCCCAGGTATGGAGGGAGGGGAAGGGCACACCCAAAATGTTGACATCACCCAATACTCTGAGGGGAAATGGGTTCTTTGGTTTGTCTCCATAGAACAAGGGCCATCAACTTGCAGTCTTTGAGGGCAGAAAACTGCTGGTTTTCGACCCACCTTTTATATGGGAATCAGGTGTTAAGACAGTCTGTCTAATCAGAAGTTCTAATTGAAGAGCCTGGTGCTAAAAGTGCAGAAGTCACATATTCACACACTATGAGGTTAGGATGAGAATCTGCCTTTTATGGTTACCTAAGTCAATTTTCTCCATTTATTCAAAATTTCGTGACTTAAGTGCTTTTCGCACTGCGGTCTTCAATTAGCAGATTTTATGGATCTCATATACAATATATTCAGACCCTTTTTCCTCAGAATAGACATTTAGTGACTAAAGTACTTTTAGCACCAGGGTCTTCAGCTGTTCAATAAATTGGTTAATTATCTGAGAGTAAAGAAAACCAGGGCTGGATGTTGGATCGAGGGCCTGGTTTGGCAATATATGCTATAGAGCATTGGTGTCCAATTATGTGTCATAGAGGGCTGATTTTTCGTTTTAACCATGGAAAACAGCAGCTAATGTCATTGACTTGCAAATTTTCAGCCAGAGAGGTGGGACTAAATCAGTGAAATCAGTTGGTGTAGTTGCAGGAAAAACCGTATGTACTCGACTCAGCCCTCCATGGCACATGATTGGACACCACTGCCAAAGAGTGTACTTTAAGGAACTCTCTATCATAGGAGAGAAAGGTGTGAACATCTCCAGATTGACCCATTTTGCTGGATCAAAGAACCCTGCATCTAGATGGAGTTGTCTTGTGGCGAGGGTACTCTGTCTCATTCAGAAAGGGCCAGCGTGGGAGCAAGCTTTCATTCCAACCAGATAGTTGCACGCCTGATCCTACTCATCAAGATCTTTAGCAAAGACTCTGGGGCTGTGGTCGAATAGTCAGATAATTACATCCAATCCTCTGATTCATTACGTTTTTTTTCTTTACCTCAGTGGGAGACGTCATGAGGTTAAGGACACCTGTAAAGGATAATTGATTAAAAAAAAAAAAAAACTTGAAAAAGACAACCGTGGTGGTAAGAGAATCCAACTTCTCTAACACTAGGCAACATCATAATGTGTCCTTTGCCCGTCATGTTCGTTTGTTTTCACGAACGGCTGGATGGACAGTGTATCGCTTTGAATATTGCTACTGCAAGGAATTTTGGGACAGCTTTATTTTGAAAAGGATGGTCCAGTGTACCCTATGCTAAAGGAGATAAGCAAGGAAGCAGTTAAGCACCTTTTCTTAATATTTAGAGAATTCGAACAGCACTTACTATGGCTGTCTCGCGTATACTTTTGGTTCATTTCTAAAGAGTTAGGAACTTTCCTTAGCAAAGAGGACTACTCAAACGTAACCTCAGAGGTTTACTGAGCCTAGATTAAAAGCCTGCACCCACCCTGACCCTTTCTGGATAAGACTGAGTACCCTTCATGTATGGAATCACCAAGGAGGCTCCTGAAGGCATTTTTTGTGGGAGTGCTCTGTAGTTAATGTGTCGCTTTCTTTAATCTCGCTGAATTTGAACATTCTCCAAATTCTGTCTGGAGTGGTAAATTATGATGGATAGGTCCTCTCTGATGATGTTTTGACACCCTTTCAACTGCTTCCTGCTGTAACACTGATGGACCACATTCTCTGCTTTGAATATTGGAAGTGCAAAAGAAAAAAATCTATTCTTTTTCCCCTCCAGCCAAGAGAGAAACATCTGTTATTGGGAAGCCAATCATGATCTGCCTGAATGCCTCCAATTGGGTGAAGGCTGCTGATCTGGGGCCTTATTTATAAAAATTTGCGTGGATTTCATACCTAAATAATACGTACGCACAAAAAAATAAAGATGACATTTTGTGGAAAATATCCAAATTTATAAACCTATGGGTGAAATAAACTGCATGGAATTTTCATTTATTTAATCAGGATGGACTTGGAATTTATTGACATTGTGCATAATCTTAATAATTTCCCTTTTTTAATATCAAGTTTGTTTTTATAAATCAGAAATCCGCAAAGAAAGTGACGTATGTATCTTTTTTGTGCCTACGTACCGTTTATAAATGAAGCCCCTGGGATTTTATTGTATCTGGAAATGAACTTTGGTGTTATATTTCTGAATGTCCTTTAAGCATAGTTTCTATGCAGTTCTTGGGTCTGTTTTGCCCCTGTTGAGAGCAAGTCTGGATGCCCAGCCAGGGTCGCTCAAATAATTAATACTGCTCTCCCATCTCACTGAATCACTTTCATACATCCCCTTGGTGAGTGCTACATCGATTTCTGTAATGCCCCTCCCGTTGGAAAGAAGAGAGCGAAAAAGAGATTGTCTCTATTCATCTATCTTTTTACTTGGTGTCATTAAGGCTGCTCTCAGGTTGGCTCTTCCATTTGAGCTCGACGGCTGTGGTGATGTACAGCCAAGGACATTTCAGAAATGAAGTCCTGTCGACTGTTCTCATGCTTTGAGACCCCACTGGGAGTCTTTGAGAACATCTAATGAGAAGAATTGAGAAAGCCACTTCTACCTTGAATTAAACAGTGCAGTAGGTTTGAGCTGAGTACACTGTACCAATTTCTAAAGCCTTGGTGTGCTGTTTCTCCAACTTTCCATAATAATACCTTGCTGAAGCATATCCATCATATTGAAAATGTTACTATAATATTAGCAAATAAGTAGCATTATGCACCAGTGCTCGTCACGCATGCAAATCAGACATTAAAATCAGAGGTAATCAGAAGCCAAATCTTATCGTTATAATATTTATTTATTTATTTATTCATTTATTTAGCGTCTTCAGTCCCACCAGAATTTGCATTGTCCATCAGCGAACTACATCGATTAGCTACAACAGTAATACCACCAGCCTAATATTTTGTAGGTCCCCCTCATGCCTCTAAAACAGCATTGTCAAACTGACGTCCACTTGAGTTCCCCTATGCAGGGTTTCCCAGCAGAATATTTTGCATAACATCACTCTCCCTCCACTAGCTTGTTTTATCACATAACTATAGTACTTTTCCCATAGCCCAGCTCATGATGTATTTTTGATATTACCTAAGGTACATATCACTTCTGCGAAAATTTCATTGGCTGAGGGCGTGGGGGAAAAAAAATCACTCCACGTTACGTCACAATATTAATATTTAGTCGCACTGAATACCAAGTGTAACTGCAAGCCAGCCAAATTCCACTATTATTACTAGGTTCACGTTTCTTAGCTAGCTAGTTGGCGTTCGTGGAGTACTTTTTCATAACCATTATTTAACATTAGTTTGTTTACTAGTGAGCTAATGCTAGCTTGCTGCTCAGTTAACTGAATTTACAAACCGTTGCTAGTTCCAACGCTAATGTTTGTGACTCAGTGACTGATTAAGACAGCAGAGCGATGGCGTTAGCTCAGTGCTAACATATGATTGGGGCTAGTGGAAATTACATTTCTTTTATATTAAATTACGCAATTCAGCTATGTGATAAACAGAATCCCTCTTGGGCGTATCATAAGAAAGTTATGAAACTCGTTGAGTAAATTTTAGGTTAGCTGCTTGCTAAAGCTCACAACAAATGCAAAATTTGCTCAACTTTTTTCATAACTTTCATATGACTTGCCTACTTGTGTAAGATCCTTTATTTCCTCTCCCGGTGCAACCTGGTGCCACCTCCTCCCTAGGTAAATGGCGCACTACCTGGCTGAAGAACATGATATAAAAGAGAATGGGGCTTCAAAGACTAGGCAATCTTCAATTGCTCCAAGGTCCAGTTCTGACACTCAAGTGCCCATTATAGGTGCTTTCTGCGGAAACCGGGGTTAGAATGGGATTTTTGTCTGTTCTTCAGCTACATAGTGCTGTATGCAGTAGGGTGCTATGTACTGTGTCGTGACCTATTGCACATGTAAATATCCTTACAATTCAGTGCAACTTGTGCCACAGTAGCCCTTCTGTCATTTTGCACTGGATGGAAAAGCTTCCGTTGTCCATGAACATCGATGAGCCTTGGACAGCCAACACCTTGTCAATGGTTCATGGTTTGACCAACCTCGGTCCACTGTCGGCAGGTACTCACTACTGCTGACTGGGAGCACCCCTGAAGCCTCGCTGCTTCAGAGACGCTTTGACCCACTTGTTTGGCCATAACGACTTGGCCCTAGTCAAAGTTGCTCAGGTCGCATTATATAAATCCAGCGCATTGACTATGAAAACTTAGATGGCAAGCAAAACGTCAGTTTTCTTTGCAAACCGTGACATGCACTATTGCTATAAGATCATCAACATTAATTGCTTCATGTGTGAGTGGTTTTGATGTTCTGCCTTATTTGATGCATGTACAAGCATGCTCGTATGAGACACTTGCTCTTATATTGATAGAACACACAGTTCTCGGGCCTTCTCTGAAACACAGGTCTGTGAAGCGCTGCTTCTTTTCATGCATAGTTTCAAACATTGCATGTATAGAGTGAAGGTGGAGGAAACCAGAACATGTGCTTGCCTAGAATGAAACTGCTGAGCGCCTCGATGGCCAGCAGGAAGCACATGCACAACAAACTATACTGACTCAAACCAACTGCATCCCTCTCGTATCCCATATGCCAATTTTGGGCTGCTCTCATGAGGCTATTGGCCTTAGTCGGCACTGGCACGGCTGGATCCGATCCAAAGTTGTGCTGATTACTCTTGCACCACAAGTGTCGCCTTTACTTGAGGGAGCCAACTTAACAGCCTTTATATAATTCTTTAGTGGAGAAATGGCTACACTTGACTTAGGCAGTGCTGACTCCGGATTACATTTTGAATTGGATATGAAGAAGGTCATTGTTTGCAGTGCTTTTTCACTATATTTTCTTTCTGAGTACACTTAAGACAAGTCTAGCCTTCACTGCTATTCTGTTTACCTTCTATCCCGCTTAATCCCAGCATCCATACAAAATGATTGCTTGCCTTTGCAGAGGCAAAAAAGGCAAATAGGTGCGAATCAGGATGCAAAAACTGTCACGTTAGTGTTGAAATGGAGACTCAGCAGTGCTGGCGAGACCCCGATATTGTCGGCCATTTTAGAGTTTGTGGGCTTCCTTTCCCTGAAGACAGCATGGCCTATGATGGATGGCCCTTACTTGTAGGATAATTTGAAGCCAGGATGTGATTAGGAGTGAATGGATAATGGCAATGATTCATTTTAATTGCCTTCTATGGGCTGGTGAAGATCATCTTTTCAAGTGGTGGTTATTCACAACCTCTGACTTGTCAGACAGTATTTGAGCAGAATCAATCACCTGGTGTCATTTTCTGTCTTTGGCAAGACAGCAAATAAAGCAAATAAAAGGGGGGCATTTTTTCTCCTGCATGTCTGGTTCACTACAAAAACCAAAGGATAAAGTCGGTCTTTACAAATGTATTTTAGCCTTGTGTTTCGGCTAAAAATCCCATCTCCTTTGCCTTTTTGCTAAATGAGTCAGACATTTTGTCAATGAGGTGAGATAATTTGACCCATTTCAAGGTTTGCCAATCGGACTAATAAATCTCACTTGACAAGCTGAAAGTAACTGAAATGTACTCTACTGCAATCTAATATTTCCTACTTGAGAAGGACCAAATTAGATTTTTAAAGTCTCATTAAGTGAGTAAAACTCTTGGTGAAACCGACTTCTTTTGCGGTGCTGTGTTTGCAGAAGTGACGCGGATGTTGGTTAATAATGGTATGAGTTCTCAGAAAAACGCGATTTGTACCATTTGGTCTATTTTTGCAGGCCCTGAGCTGATAAAGATGATGGGGCCATCATTGAAGAGCAGGCACTTTATCAGGGAACCGCTTGGCTGTATCTCTTTCGCACTCTCACTCATAATTTCCTCATGACCTTGCAGACACCGTCCTTCAGGTGTATGCATAAAATCGTGGTTATTGGGTCGGGGTGGAGCGGGGGGGAGCCGCCCAGTGTGCAGAACGTGAGGATGTGTGGGACGAAATAATAGAAGCAGGCTCGCCATCCTGAAGATCGCTCGTGATTCTAAACAGGCAAACTGAGCCCTGTAAGTGCAGACTTTTGAGTAGTAAGGAGCGGTATAAGTACTTCAATTGCTTTGTTATTTCCCGAAGTACCTGTTAAAATGGGCTGTTTGCTCAGATTGGCTTGAATTCTCCTCGTTGTGTCTTTGGGATTGGTGTTGGCAGGGCTTTGAATCATACTGGCTGCAGCAGTAGCCCTACTTGAGATTCTGAAGGTGATGTGCAAGGGATTGTGGGCCATCGTGATTCGAGACAGAAAATGAAAATGCGGCTCTTTTCAATCAAAGTCAAGATGCTGTCGTGGGCTCTGTCCCCTGCCTGCCTGGGGTTTCTGACAATAAAAAGTCTGTTTTTGCCATTTGCTGACCAGTCCTTTTCTGAAAGGTCGTGAGGTCATTGTCAGCGCAGCACTATCTTTTTGAAATTGTCATCTACTTTAGGTTTCTGTGGAAGCAGTGTTTGGGGAGGACAGTTTCACGAATTGTTTGCACTCCTTGTTGGCTTATCTTGCTGGCCTTGTGTTTGTAGGATTTGTTTGTAATATTACTCTCATTTTTATTGTGCGGTACCTATTTATGACTTTTATGGCCAAGTCTTTGCCTGTGACAGTGAATCTTGGGTAAATAACCGTTGTCATTAACTGAGGGAGGAAGGGCAAGGAATGCCCAGGCCACAGCTGCCTTACCCTGCCTCATGGCAAGAAGGTGGTGGTCATGAGTTCGAATCCATGTCTTCATGGATTTCCTATGGAAACCAGTTTCCTCCCACTGTCCAAGGACATGCATGTCAGGTTAATCGGAGACTAAAATTGCCCGCAGGTACAAATGCACGAGAGAATGGCGTGTGAATGGTGTGTAAGTCCTGCGATGGATTGGCGAACTGTCCAGGGTGTGGCCCTGTCTTTCGCCCATAGTCACAACATCTTGCATTGCGTTCAAGGTCCAACATTTTGATCAACCAAGCACACCCCCATGACATTATCACTGTGCACCTCCTGTGCTATTTTCAAAATTTCTTTGTGCTTTTTCAGGGGTATGAAGTTTGCACACTTTTAACAAATTTCTAAGTAAAAATAAACCAAAACTGCATGTCTTGCAGTCATTAATCTTTATAGGCTAGTGCGTACCTTGGCTGTGAAGCACACTGATGATGTTAGAGGGCTGTGATTGGCTGATTGCAGTGTTGGTCCAGGAACGTAATGTTGGATGCCGATCAGGGACAATGTCCAACTTGGCTCAATCAGGCAGTGCGATGCGGGCACACAAGCCGGTACTGCTCGACTGAAGAGCACCCCCACCACCTCCTTTTCTGTTTCTAAGGCTAGAGGGAGTGTTTACTGTTCCAAGCTGAGGGAAAATCCACTTAGACACCATGGGAGACGTGCAGAGACTGTCGAGAAAGAAATTCTATGTCTCTCGCCGCAAATACAAGGGAGAAATGGGCCCATCAGTCGCAAGCAAGGGGCATCGTTCCATCCCCACCCTCCACCCCACCCTCCACACTTGTCATTTTTGTTACAACTGAAGGGGCGGTCTTCTTCTCTCATGTTCCATGAGCGTATCTCATTAGCAGAAGCGTATGATTGTATAATTCCGGGCGGCCATTTTGTGCGTTCATCATAATGGAGCTCGCCTCTCTCCAAGCCACTTCACTGTGGAGATGGAGGCTGTCGCACGCACTGAGAGCCCGGGCCTCACTCTCGTGTTGAAGCGGGGGCCACAGGGGTGCAGCTGAGTGTGGGCTGGGGACACTTATTTATATCAGAGTAGTGGCGTAATTTAGCTCTCTAGGCCTCCATCTTCCATCTGCTGCTTCGGATATACATGCGGAGAGGATTATGAGGAGATCAACTGTGGCAATTTCTACCTATCCCACCCTCCAACGTACCCCCGCACCTGTCCTCCAGTTTGATGTGCAAAAGTAGATGGACATTTCAGGGGTGAGAGAATCACGCAAAACCCTGCCTTCCCACACTTCGCCCAGTTTAATCTCCCCACCCCCGTCCTCTCTCTAATGAATCCATCTTAAACATTTTGTTCTCAGTCTTCAGAATTATTTCTCTCGCTTACTTGCTGAAAAAAAACAAGATAATCAACAATGAGGTGAGACTATTTCCATCATTTCAGAATTTTCCACTGGGGCAAATCTCACTTGTCTTGCTCAGAAAAACATAAAACATCCTGATATCTTCTATGTGAGGGGGAAAAAGTCTTCTTACTTTTTTGCAGCGTAGCTCCAAGTGGAAAATTAATTAATGCTCTCATTAAGGACTGTGACTATTGCTGTGCAGACCTGGCAAAAACCCTAAGGATGGGATCCAGGAATTCAGACAAGATTAAAGGGGAAATGTTAAATAGCGATTTTTGGAACTCTGCTCCCCCATAATCTCTCATGGATTTACATGCTGTGATCCGAAGAGCTTTTGATTTCTCAACAGGAATTTCCTTAAAGGTTTCTTTTTCTTTTTCCAGAAGCTTTCTGTCTAAGTAGCCTGCAGTTCACCTGTTTTTCTGCTTGCCCATTTTCCAGGGCACAAGCATGATTTATAAGCCCCGAGCAATTAAAGTTGCATTTGCATATTCCCCTGTTCTGTTCAAGTGATGTGAAATACTGGCATGAAAAGAGAGTGCTACTATTAGAGCGCATTTGAGTGAAAATGAGCCAGGTTTCTGCTTGCTAAATATTCCTGCATAAGCATTTTTTTTTTTTTTGTGTGAAAATGCTGCCGACACAAATTGCAACAGGCGTAAGAGTTTTTGCGCGCATTCGTGTGTGTCTGTGTGTGAGTGTGTGTGTGTCAGAGTTAGGGGTTCAGGTAAGGACAGCTTACTCTTCCTCTGCACATTGGCAGGTTGTGTCTGGATCAGTGGTGTGGTGGTAGCTGACAGTGAATGCTTCAGCATGATTTCAGTGGAGAACCCAGTTGTTTGAAGAGTTGGAGGCTACATATTTGAATGGCAGGTTCTGTTTTTTTGTGCTGAAATGGCAGTTGACTTGATGCAAGTCTTTCACAGGCCCTGCAGCTAAGAATCCCCACGCCATCACACTACCACCATAATGTTTCACTGTTGGTATGATGTTCTTATTGTGGAATGCCATTGTGGCGTTATGACAGATGTAACTGGACCCTTATCTTCCAAAAAGCTCCACTTGGCACTCACTAGTGCTCGGAACATTGTCCCAAAAGGCATGGGGGTTGTCAAGGTGTTTTTGGCAAATGTGAGATGAGCCTTTGTGTTTCCCTTGGTTAACTGTGGTTTTCTGCTAAATACTCACCTTGAGACTCCTCTGAGTTTATGATGTACTCTTGAAGGAATTTTGGTTAGCTAGCCACTCCTGGAAAGATTCATCTCTCTCTGTTTGGAGATGTAGCATTTGTTTTCTCCATTTGGACATAATGGTTTTAACTGTGGTTCGCTTGAGGTCCAGAGCCTTAGAAATGGCTTGGTTACCCTTTTTGGACAGGCATATTTTAGTGACTTATTTTTTCGCCTTTCCTGGATTTTTTTTTGATCAAGGCAAAGAGTAATGCTTATTAACCTACTGCACATTACTTCAAAAGGTGAAATTTAGATTCAGGGTTGGTGCTAACACTTGTTTTGTAGACACTGAGTATAATTTTACCCAAGTATTAAAAAAATAGACAAATTAGATGAGTGAGTTACCAAGGGAAGAATTACTTTTTCACAGAGGGCTATTTGCCGTTCAGTAATCTTTTTCTCTTCAATTAAGAAAATGATCATTTAAAACAGTATTTTACGCGTGAAGATTTGAAACAATTTTGGATGACAAATAAATATGAAATATGAAGTAGGAGACATGAAGAAACACTTTTTAACAGCACTACACGCATCACCCCAGGATTTCAGTCTGTGTGCCTCCCGGCTGCGTTGCCTAGCGTGAGCCCTCTTCCGAACTGCAGCGACAAATATGACCAAGTTCTGAGTTCATTTCTCTGCTGGTGCCCAAGTCTGCCACCTGCTGCTGTGATAATTAGACCCACAGCTCAGACCACAGAGTCCTGGGCTGCGCAGTGGACAGAGTGTGGGGTTTGTGTCCATCTGGCTGAAGGAGATTACATTCAGCCCTGAGGGACTCGGACTCGCACTCTTCTCTCTCTCTCTCTCTCTGTCTCTCTCTCCCCACCCCCCCCCCCCCAGTTCAAGTTACTTAATGGGCTTTACATAGGCCCAGTAAATATTGCAAAAGCATTTATTTAAGAAGTGCACACCCAGGCATTCTCAATAGAAAGAAAAATGTGAAATGTATGTAAATATGTAGAAATGAAAACATTTAGCTACTAACTGTAGTTTTGTCTGCTAACTCACATATGCACATAACTGCAGTATTAACAAAAAAAAATAGAATGATAGTGTAGCGTCTTGGCTCTGACCCTGATACATCTTGTGGCCTATCGAGCTTGAGCAGGAGAGAGTCGGAAGTGCTAGAATACCTCAACACAAACACCCCCACGCCCCACTTTGAGGGGAAATTCAGACCCTACAGGTGGATGCCAAGATGGAGGAGGGACGTTAACTAGCAGCAGGCAAGACTATTGCAGCTGTAGGCAACATTACTAGCAGCAGCAAAGGTATGTTATATCAGCTGAGGCAGAACAGGAGAGCAGTTGAAATAGCCTGCATTAAAGAGGGACAGAGAAATAGCAGGTATGCATGGGAGTGCCTATATGAATGAGGTCACATCTCAAGTTGTCTGCCAGGACTAGCTCCACAAGCTACGCCCCATTTATAATATTGGTGTATTCCTCCCCTCCATCCTACTCTTACTTTCTCTCTGTCCCTCTGTCTTTCTCTTTTCCTTCTTCCTTTGATTATTATGACTTTTGCCCCATTTTTCCCTGGACTTAGGGGGTTGCATTACCTCATTGTTTTAAGTATGGCAGAACTTACTCAATACTATTCAAATAGTCATGGTTCATGACCAAAAGCCTCCCCAGTCTTAGTTATTGCATAAAGCTGCCAGAGCATTAGCTGATCCGGTGGTGCTTTGACTAGAAAAAATATGGGTTAGGGGAGTTGGTCCGTTGAATGAGGTTTTGTACATTTTTCAATTTCATGGGACTTTGCTGGATTTCCATTGAATAATTTTATTCTGTTACTTTACACTCTGCATTGCAATCAGTCTTGGCTGTCAGTGAATAGACCTGAGTGAGTCCTGTGGGTCACTGCTGCAGAGTCAGTGCTGTCATTTTGGATGTCATGGTGGGCAAAGAGATCCACACTGAAGAGAATTTTATAACGTTCAAGAAACAATACAAAATAACTTCTTTAAAGTTATCACTACCATATGATAATTTTTGTGGCTCTTTTACCATGAGTAATTTTTGGGAAATAATGTTTTGGAAGATGCTATAGTTCAGTAGAGAAGAAATTAAGATGCAAGTTTTTGTTGAACGTTCTCTTATTCTCGTATTGTATTAGTACTTAGAGCAGTTGGAGAAGCGACACATTTTTTCAAGTGAAAAAGATCTGTTTTTGAAGAAGCTGAGTAAAAATATGTCTTAGATTAATCTGACTCTGCTGTTTGTGTCCTGAAAGTAATTGAATTAATCTAAGGAGAGCCCTTCACCATGTCTCAAGCCTCTGGAATTTGACCCGAGGAAGGCACTGTAGAATTCAAGCATGATAGAAGCTTCTGCAAAAAGCAATTAGTATGGGTGGCTGGTCATGTATCTAGAAGGAAATCAATGTTACATTATTTTTTTGTCGATCTTCGAAAGATTTAGTCCAGATTGAAAGACTCTCTTTCTGCCTACTGTGACAGGCAAGCAAACCCTCCTGTGATATCCTGCTGCTTGTGTAAAAAAAACCAAAATGTCAGTTATGTATTTCAAAGTAAATGTGATTTTTTTTTTCCTTGGAATTTGAAGTTTTTTCGTATTACCCCTCTTTCTCGTCTTGCGGTTCAAGCATGCGGTCACTTGATTTATCATTTTCATCCATTAATTATTCATGTCAACCATGCTGAGGAGAATTAATGAAATCTATGTTGCCAAATGGTATGCTTTTTTTTTGTTTTCTCCCAAAATAAATATGACAGATCTAATTTAAAGTTGAATATGCAGAATTAAAGGAATGATTTTTTTTTTTTTTTTTGCGCGTGATTATAATTATGCCTTCGGCCCACGCATTTGGCGATCTGCATCCTGTTTTCCAGTCATCTGTCGGCCTGTCACAAATATATTGTGTGTGCATTATCTGCTTAAAGTGAGAATGGATTTTTACCAAATCACACACAGTAACTCTCCATAGAAGGTAGCTGAACTGACTTGGTTTTGGAGGTCATCAGGTCAAAGACCAAGGTCACATAAGGTCAGCTGTATGCGGGGACCGAAGACCAACTTTTTGGGTGTATGAGGCTAATGCAGGCGGAGGCATAGCAATCAATGATTGGAATTTTCAATCTTGTTTATTTGTGAGTATGCTGTAGAGATTAGGTATTGATGTCAGGGCAATACTACTACTACTACTAATGCTACTACTTCTAATAATAATTATGATTATAATAATAACACGAAGAAGAACAAGAACAACAGCTCCTAACTGAGGCCCTGGACTGCTGTAACTTGACTTGACAAACAGTTCCAGCTTATTATCCCCCGCTACATAGTGGAAGGGAGGAATAGGAACGAGGGTTGTCCTTCTGTGAATCTGTCTGTCTGCATGTCCTTCTGTGTTTTCATCCGTCACGCTTCTTTCCCAGGCCAGAACTTTTACAATGTTGGACATTTTTTTTACAAATCTAATATATAGATGCATTTTATTGTGTCGATGTGCCTTTAAATACTTCCCATCCGTCCTCCTGTCCTTCTGTCCGCTTCTTCATTGCGTTTCGTTTTTAGACCAGAATGCCAAAACCATGGCGGGGGATCTGAGTCTTTCATGCTTGTTGGAATTATTGATCCTAGGTCAGTTTAGTTTGTGGTTTCAGAAGAACTGGAACTCTGGAGTGCTGTGCTGAGTCAGGGCTTGGCATGCAGTTTGGGGCTATTGAAGGAACTGTTCCTGGATCAGTGTAGCTTGCGGTTTGAGGAGAACTCGGGGTTGTTATCGCATGGTAACTCGCCCGTGTCTAAGATGACTAACGACGCGAAGTCTGTGAGCTTGTAGCTGGGAAGACTTAAAGTGGTAGATGATGTTTGAGGACAGAGTTTATGCAAATGTCTGTACTCCCGCTGTTTGTCTGCCCTCCTGCGCACACCATAGGGCTCTTTCTATCGCTTATTTAAATAGACAAGATATAGAAGTGGAGATGGGGGACTCAAAGACACACAAATTGGCGAAATGGAACGTCCTGGCTTTTAATGTAGGCTCAAAGCACCGTCAGTTACTGCTGTTTCAGATGCGAGGCAGGTGGGAATGAGTAAATCCCTAAGTCACTCAGATAGCCTGCACATGTTCTGTTAAATACCTCCGCAAAAGAATTTCTTCTGTTTCCATATTCTTGATGTCCCAGAGAAATTTCTGTGTCCAAACTCACTTTACAGGATTGGTACTCAAGGGAACTTGTCAGATTTCCTGGTTTGGTATCGGGAAATGAAAGAAGAATATCAGTGACAGTAATGTGGCTACTGTACCTTGTCAGGGCCCCGCCCAAAGCTGAGCCACTTCAGCCTTGGACCAATGACTGGCTCCGATGCCGTTTAATTATCAGCAAAAGAGGTGGCCCATCTGGAGCCTGGGTGACCACAGCCACCACCGGTGGCAAGGCAAGATTCAGAATGTTGAAGCACCCACCAATATTTTGTTTATACTTTGTTGACCACCTGAAGTTAAGCCAAGCAACTCTTGATTTATGCTGCGCTTCTCCATCTGTGCGTGCATCTGTCTATACTTCTCTCAGGATCCAAATTGGCCAAGGACTTGTACAGGACAATTCATGTGACCTTTGACTCATTACCTTGATCTCAGTTCTGTTTCCTGAGAATATCTCCCAAACTAAATGTGGTGGCCTTTCGTAATAGCCTTTTATATTCTCTCCACTCGATTGGTAGGTTGGGGGATGATTGATTTAGGCAGTGTTTGTTTATCTGTGCAGCATGTATCTTTGGCGAGGAACTTTTCCAGGATTAATTACTACAGTTCTTCACCTCAGAGGTAGAACTAGTTAGTTAGACCACTGATTGAGAAGAAATATGAAGCAGCTCTTTCACCTTCTGACCCCTGGACTTCACACCTTGGCATCTCACAGCCTCGCCTATGGCTGAGCCGCCTTTACTTATAGCAGGAAACAACATCATGTTATTGACAGCAGGACAGACATGGCGCTTTTAGAGCCTGGGTACCGGCAGAGCCTCACACCATGTTTTACACTCACCTCTCATGACACGGAGCTGCTGCTATGCAAGGAATGGCCACTTGAATATGGGAGGGAGGGAGTCGGGGGAGGGGGGTTTACTTACGAATGAATGACAATCGCAGCAAATACGCTAATTACCAGACCGTTTTAATCCATGGAGGCCTCAGTGCAATCACAACCTTAATTAATTATTGACTGATCCCAGAATAAAGTGCCGTTTGAGCCAAAAACGTAGAATTCAAAATGGATTCTCAGGTGTGAGCATTGATCCGCCCAGGGTCTGCATTTTATCCATAAAACAGTCCAGCTGGTGGAGTCGGTTGAGAAAGAGGAGTAGTAGGAGAGAGGAGCCTGAGGAAGAGGGCGGTGTTTGAGTGAGTTTGAGCCCATGGCTTTATCCTCTGACCACAGATGGTGGAGAGAAAAAAAATCGTCAAACCAGGTGACTTCGATGAGGCCCATTGACTTTCCAAGGGCTTGCAGAAAGTGTTTGGATGCCACAGAAGCACAGCTTTTGGCTCTGTCATGTTGTCTAATTTGTATAACAGATCGGCACTTCGGGAGGCATTAGACTGAGTTGAAACGCCTATTCTCTGTCTGTATCTCGAGCAAAAAAATATTGACTAAGTTTTTCTGCAATGATTTTACTGTTGACTTGCACTGTAATTCCAACAAAACTGCCTTTAATTGGCGCCATCCACTGTTGAGCAATATCTCTCAACAGGAACAGGGAGCGAGCATTAATAACGGAGCTGACTTTTGGCTGCTTGGCTGTGAAAACTACTACCATTAATTGTTGCCTTAATTGACAGCATTAATTGGGTCAGCCGAATTTTAGCCCTTCACCGGTTTGACTGGTAGTGATGGTGCAGTTTATGTACTTTGCTGAAGGCTTAGAAGTGCGCAGTTAAAAAAATTAATAGCAAGTGTTATGTGTTGGAAATTTCCTCGAGTTCAAGTTGAAACTTGAATCCCAGCCTCTTGCTCTTGTCAAGTTTTTTGTGAGTCCATTGTGTTGCTAGTCAGCTTATGGCAAAATTACCCCTAATCGACGACAACAATGTTCATTTGAGGGTTACATCATCGTAGAGTTTGTCATCATAGTAGCCAGCTACGGCCTTTCCATTGTGTTCTCCCATGGGTTTCGCTGGGAAAATAACCAAGTTATCACAGCCACAAAAGTGTATTATTGGCAAGGCAGGGATACCATTTCAGCACAATCACTGGCACTCTACCACAAGTGAAGATTTTGAATCTTATCTGTAAAGGCCTGGTGTCACTGTGGACACAGGCTTTTGTTATATCTGAACTCTAACACATTCAAGACCCGGGTTAGTTAATTAGATGAGTAGTAGTGCTGAGCCAGAACAAACACTGGCCATTTAGGGATGAGATTAGATCCTGGTGATCCAGGGAAAAATAATGGCTGGCAGGGTTCTGTTGGGTGACAGTTTTGTTCACCGGGGACAAGGAAGTCAGTTTCTTATTATGCACAGTTTCCTTTTTTTTGTAGAGAGACCACTCCAAAAATTGTTGATGTGTTTTGACCAATATAAATTTTGCAGGCGTCTGAACAGGGGTGGGGTAATCTTAAGAATCACTTGGCATTTTCAGCTTCTTATACAATGTTAATGATTATTGAATCACAATAATTGTAAGTTCTCAATTCATCAATGCATGACACATTCACAGAAAGGTCAGTATATGCAGGTTGATAGATCATGTTGGCAGGGAGAAACCTGAACCAGTTATTGATCAATAATTTCTAATTATTGCTATTGTCTTGCATGAAGCGAAACAAGAGGACACAAGCATTAACATGGACTTCTTCTGAAAAATGCTGGGTGCCATTCAATAACATTCTCTGAACTGTTCCAACTCCGGATGTCACTGGACGCCCGGCAGTATAAGTTGGACAAAACTGGGACAGACAACATTGTTGTGCTCTTTGCTGCATTTAGGAAGCAATAACACTGTTAACATAGCATGGAAAACAAAGTTTTAATTTGACAGTCAGTTTACAAGAATTAGTGTCAGTAAATTTTATTGAAGCAAAGAAGTGTGATTCTCAAAAATTGCCGGACCCCTATTTAGACAGTTCAGAAATGTATGTCATTCAAGTCACATCAACAATTTTTGTTTTGTTATGTCTGCTATAATACAGGAATTAATACAATTTAGGATGTGATTGACTAATGATTGAAAACACTTAAAATGTTGCATAGTTAAATTTGAAAGAAGCTGAAAGTGCCACGCGATTCTCGAGATTACCCCACCCCTATTCAGACACCTGCAAAATTTATATTGGTCAAAACACATCAACAATTTTTGGAGTGGTCTTTCTACTATAATAGAGGAATCAGTAAAAAAAAAATAGAAGAAAATCCCAGGTGTGCCCCTGGAGATACGGGGGTTTGAACAGGTGGCATTTTAGCTTTTTTTTTTCACATTTGGCAAGGTTCTGACTGCAGTTGGTGATGAATTCCTGGTGAATTCAACCTGATTTATATTCAGCAGACACAAATGAATGGAAAAAATTCCAGAGAGCCTATGCTAGGGTTTATATTGGGGGTGCTTTGGGGACCTAAACATGGAACTGCCTGAACAAAAGGCACTTGTAGTGTCCTCATAGCTCCACAACCAGGAAAGATAAAGTAAACTGGACTGGATCTTCTGATTAAGCAGTATAACATTAGCTTAGATGCAAAGTTTCAAAGCTATAGGTGTAATAATAAAAAAGTTATGGCATGTTAAATACAAGAAAAATGTCAATTGACAAAAAAACTGACGAACAGTACCCTTAGAAAATAATTCACTAAAAATTCATTTTTGATCCGAATGAGCTGAAATTTCGGATTTGTTCATCACTAATACATATTTATCTAATGTGAAAATATAGAAGCAATCTATGACTACATGGTGACGGATGTTTTGAAAATCTGATGATTTGACATGGAATGACCCTAGGTGCATTTCATATTTAAAGCAGTTATTTGCCCTGTTTAGCCACATTTTGACAGAAATTTCCATGTGCGCCAAGAAGAATAGACCATCAAACATATTGTGTTTATTTTTCAAACAACAGTTTTAAACTGATCAAATTAGACACTGAGAAAATCAGGAGGCTCCAAATTAGGTTGCTGAACACAGGCATTTTCCATTTTTTCAAAATTATTTGCCTGAACTGAATAATGCAAACTTAACCCAAACAAAGTTTGACTCTATCATTTGTGTACCTAATAAACTGTTTGTTTTCCTCACCATGTGTCCAAGCTTTCATCAGCAAGGAAACTATTGATTGTTTATTTTGATTAGTTAATTTTTTCCTCTTTTAATGTAGTTGTTTTTAATGCATCTTGATGTGGATGTTGAATTCTGTTTTTTCATGGCATGTATATATATCTACCAAAATGTGGTTTAAGAGGATAAACAAGGCAAACTCAGATTTCAGCGATGCGTAAAATATGTCCCCACTGAACCTCTAGATGACCTATGACCCTCCCACCTGTAGGGGGCATTTGTGTGAGTTGACCCAAGGATAATTTCAACCAAGTTTTATGAAAACCCACTGAAGTATGCGGATACAGTGACCAATGATGTAGATTTTGGATCAATGACCCCAAATGACCCTTACATGACGTTTGATCCCACAACTGTTGGGGTCATGTTTGGTTTGATCCAACAATCATTGAGTCCAAGTACCATGAAAATCCACTGAAGTATTTGGATACAGTGACCTTCTGACCATTTTGGATCAATGACCCCTAGATGACCTTTGTCCCCCCCCAACACCTGTAGGAGAACATGTGTGACTTGACCCAAGGATTATTGCGTCCAAGTTTCATGAAAATGAAGTGGATGGAGTGATCAATCATGTACAGGGTTAACATTTTTGGTAGATGGACAGAGGTGCGTACATGCGGACGGATGGACGGATACACACGCTGCTCATTTCGTAGTCCCCTTCCGAAATTCTTTTGGCGGGGACAATTACTGCTTTAAACATAAATGCACGTACTTTAGACAAATTAACGGCTTGTTAAAACTCTACAGTTGCATTTTTGTTTGGGAGACAACCATATCATATATAGGGGGGCCCCAGGACTGAGTTTGAGAACCACTGTTTCAATGTGAAATGATATTTGTGTGAGCTATGTTAGTATATTTAGCTAGGGTACAAGAAAAAGCCTCCAGCAGGGGGGAGCAGTGGTGAATTTAAATGCTGCATAGCGTCGACTCCTTGTTCCAAACTGGGTAGAATGAGGGGCATGGGGGTAAGAGGGTGTTGCACCTCACCTCACTGTCTGAGCGGAAAAGCACCATTATGCATGACAGCCTTGTCTCTCGCTAGGTTGCCGACAATCCCCTTCTGAAGCTAATTTGTGCTAACACTATAACTCCCTTATGCTGGAGCCAAACAAGCTCGCTAGCTTTGCTCCCACTATAAAAATGTACCCTGAAGCCGAACATACAGTGATTTCCTCTCACTGCGGACAGCTGACTGTGTATTACACCGTACATATTGAATGGCCCAGTCACTTTGTCAGATCTGGGCTATCCAGTGACATTTCCCCTTCACTGTATTGATGAGCACATTTTCACTTCTTGAAGTACCATGAAAAAAAGGAAATTGCATTACGTGGTGTGAAAAGGAGGGTGACCTGGGTAGTCAGTTGCTGTGTTGTTCCAGGTGTCCAGTTTAATTTCTTGTGAAGCCTGCTGCAATAACACAGATAGTAGTCTCATAAGATGACTGCTCGATCTCCCTTTATGAAAGATGATCAGTGTCTGTCAGAAGGCTGTTAACCCTCCCTTCCTTTTATTTTTATAGAACTTGCTTGACTTTGACTTAAACTAATTGAAGTAATGAAAGGGAAACTTTCATGTCGTGTTCTCATGCATCATCAATCACTTGCTTGATGTAATGTATTTCTTTCATGGCATGAATGACCGATGAATTTTCAGTGACCGAGGCAATATGCCAGTTCATTTTCACTTTGATAGGTGCCTTGGGACTGCTGATTTAACAGGGAAAAAGTCCTTTTCACTTGTTGATGGGGAGCAAAGAACAGCAGACTTGATGTATAAACTGTTATTGGACATTTAATGTCAGAATGTCACTCGCTTCACTGCTCAGTGAAATGTAAGTGTTTTGGCAGTAATGGCCCTTTTACCCTGTGAATAAATGGCACAACCTCAGTGAAGTTATTATGTGCAGAAGCACTTATACTGTGAAGCAATTTTATTCGGCCCGGTCAGTTTGCACCTCCTTACCCTGGCTATCTTGGGATGGCTTAGCTACTGGATTTGTTAAGCAAAGGTTTTGAGGTCGATTTCCAGTGACAGCATTGCAGCCGTCGCACCCTTGAGCCGAGTACTTAACCTGAATAATCTTCAGTAAATATCCAACTTCAAAAATGGGGCACAGCTTGCAGAGCTAGAGCAGGCAGAAAACTTGAGATATGCTCTCCTTCTTATTGACACCTCGTGCCTATCTGCCATTGCTCTGCCCCTCTTTGAGGCAGGCTATTTAAGCTGCTCCCCTGGTCTGCCTCTGCTGTAAAAAACATGCCTCTACCTGCTTTTATATATGTTGCCTGGTGCTGCATCACCCTTGCCTGCTGCTAGTTAAGATCTCACCACCACTCCAGAATCTAGCATCCTCCTGTGGGCTCCGAGTTTATTTCAGGGAGGGATATCCTTACTCTCCCTGCATTCTACTTGAGTTTAGAAGGCTGCATGATGTGTTATGGTGCGAGCCTAAACACCAAACTATCATTGTGACTTATCTGTTAACACCACAATAATCTGTTTACATGAGTTAGCTGACTGAACTAGACTTCATGTGAAAACATTGTCTGTTACATTCCCTGCATAAAGCCAGCTTTTCATGTGCGGCGAAATGTATGCATTTCAGTAGCTTGTCACTGCGCTGTAAGGTTGATTCTATGTATAGCTTGGATATATTTTCCATGTACGTGTCTCCGTGTGTGTGTTTTCGGAACATCGAAAGAAGGTTGTTTCTGTTTTGACATTGCTGTGCATGGATTGGTGTTGGCGTACAAAAAGCTGATCACTGTCTAGATAAAGTGACATTAATACGAGGATTACAGGGGTATAGCCTATTTTAGTGCCAAAATTCCTGTCTCATTAGGCCTTAAATTCAGTCAAAACTCCACCAAAATTATTAGATGTCTAATATTACTAGTACTAGTAAATTATCAACAGAGCAGCAGTAAAAGCTGATTGACCTCATGGAATGAAACCCAGTGGATCCAGTAACAGTGTTTCTTTTTCTTTTTCAGATTTGGCAATAACCCTTAAAACTTTTTTAAAGTTTTCCTTTAAGGATTTTCCCTTTCAAAGTCTGAAAAAGATTTTTTTTTTCTTATTGTTGGACAATGTTACGAACATGTTCTCTATCTACTGGTTGCAGCCCTTGACAGAAGCTACATCGCTCTTACATTAAGTGAAATATTCAATGTAGGACGCAATGTTTTTATGGCTGCTGCATTACACCAAGGAGAAAATATTTAGATTTTGCGCATAATTTCATACAATTTTTCCCTGTAATTCAGCAGCACCTATTTGGGATCATTGAACACCGTGGGATCTCAAAACGAATTTAAAATAGGCCTGAAGTTCTGCAGGTTTGAATACAGCTGCTGCATTTGACCGACCCATCCATATATGGGTCTGTAGGTTTTATGGGGGACTTTACCCTTGTCGTTTTTGCAAGGTGTGCTGTAGGATGTCACTGTAGGATGCCATTGCTTGGCTGAGTTGGTCGGTGCACAAAAACGCCTGCTGACATGCTTGTATGGAAAGAGTTTTCGGCGGATGAAATTGAGTGCTGAACAGTATACGTCAGAGAGAGCCCGCTAATAGCGAAATGCATCGCAAATACTGAGACTATGTCTCTTTGCCGAATCCAAATTCTTTTCCATTTATAATACTTGTGGAACCTTTTGGTACCACACGTCTGTTGGCTGACTGATTGCGAATCATCTTATTGGTTGCCAGATTTGTTAGGGATGCATTATGTACAACGTATATAGTGTTGCTGATGGATGGTGTGTGTGTGTGTGTGTGTCTGTGTGTATGTGTGTAAGTGTTAATGGAGGAGTGTTCAGGCCACTAGTCACTCTTTTCACAACTCTCGTGTGAATGCCTTTCGTGTCTCTTCCTATTCAGCAACTTGCATGTCTATTAGAAGTGTGTCTCCTTTGATTGGATTACGTCTTGTGGGTCTTCCAACCCCTGGCTGCGTCTTGTTACATGGTTATTCTTTAATTGCCGTGTGATGGGTATTTAAGCCCTCTGCTGTGTGTTACAAGTTGCTGGATTGTAATTTGCCTTTTGTGCTTATCACCAGTCAGTATTGTTTGTAAAAACTCTTTGGCTTTGTCTGATATAACTTGTACTTTCATGACAGTGGTTCCTGAACACCTTCCTCCTAACTTACTTCACTCAAACAAGCCTTCAAGTGGAACCAAGGTCCAGGATTGGGACTGTGTTCTTGTTAACTCTCCCAAGTCTGTTTCTTTGTCCAATTTGTTAGGAACAAGCTCTTAATCCTTCTGCGGTCATTACGATTGGAACCTATTTCCGTAAAGCTACTCTATCCTCCTATGGGACAGTTCAGAGCTGATGAAGTGTGCATTCCACCTGGCTACTATCCCAAGAGCTACTGGCCAGGGATTGACAGCCCAGCTTTGCCCATTCCCACCTCTTCCTCAGGGGTTCCATCCCCTAATTTCCATATCAGTTGTCAATAAACTACTTGTTTGGATTATACTCTGTCTTCGCACTTGATTCCTGGTCTTGACCGTAACAATTTTAGAAGCAAACCAATTTTTACTTGCAAATTGAATGCATTGGACATCAAGTAAATTCTCAGAGGCCACAATGGTACAGACAGCTGCTAAGGACAGTAAACATCATAGTATTTTCTGAAATCGACAGCTTTGTGCACTTATTAATTCAATTTTCTCATCTGCAGTCCTTTAAAGACTGCCCAAATTGGCTTCAGAGGTTTGTCAGCCATATTTATCTGAAGGTCACTTTTCACCGAAGAGTGTAATTGGAGAGGCTGGTGCACTAAAGCTGTGGGAAAATCCCATTGTGCGGGCCAGTCGTATATCGATAGAATGCTGAGCACAGTCTGTTCTCTAATGGAGTTATGGGCTGAAATCTAATTCATTGCCCCGTAGTACTCTTTAGATGCTCTTAGTTTCTGTGCAACGGTGAGATACTGTTTTACAGTCCACGCAGAAAAGCAAGGATTTATATGCAACCAACAGGAAATGAACACGAAGACACCGATTCAACATTGTTAGAGATGATGTTGACAAACTAGCAGTGATCTTGCATTACGTGACTGAATGCTCATGTTGCCTGGCAACTATTACTCGACAGGCCAATTATGGAAAGCCAAGGTTGCCACTCTTTCTGTTTTCATAATTTTTTTCTGAACTTTTCTCATTGGGTAGCAGTGACAGTGAAGGATATGCTAATAGAGTTAGACAAAATGGCTGCCTTGAGATGTTTCCTTTTTGGGGGGGCACAGTGCTCAGCTTATTTTTACTGGGTACAATATGGGTTCTGCAGCCAGGGTCTCCCTCATCACCACTACCTGCGTCATGCTCACTGGATGTGTTCATGGTTTTAATCCACTGTCTTCCTTTCTGTGTAAAATGCAGCATCTTTTTGAGATAGAAGAAAACTCCAGTAAAGGGACGTCAATCATATGTTTTAATTAAATTCTTGGGCTATTCTGGGAATGGTGGTGTGAGCAGCCCACATGGTGATTTTACATACTGTTGCAGAATGCATGCTAGTTGTGTAGCTTGCTGTAATGAGGGCTTATTAAGTGGGGTCTGTGATTTATTGGACAGTGAGAGAATCTTATAGGACTGTAATCCCCTTGTGACATTGATACCATTTGTACTGTTTGGTCCATTCTGGGAAAAGTTTATACGCTCAGTTTTAATTTGAGGGAATTTGCTATGGACAAGCTTCTACGCACCCTTATTGAAATTGCTGATTGTTGCAATGTACATCCAGAAATAATGGCAACATAGATGTTTGGCTTTTTCCATCTTCATTGTGACCCTCTAACCGTCAATTTCAGTGGGGGGAAAACAAATGTTCATTTTTTAGAAGAAAATTAAATCAGCAAAATTAGAATGACTGTAATCAACTGCCTGAAATTACCTAAATTAAAAACCTACAACACCTTGGTTGCATTATTCAGCGCACCCACGCAAGACTTTGTGAACTAGACTCACTTCCACAAATCAAAGCTTATGAATTTTATCCCACACTTCCTTCCAGTATTGTAAAGTTCCTTCAGCTCGCCAGGGGATGTCCTTTGTACAGCTCTCTTTAGGTTAGGAATCTACAAATCTTGACCTTGAATCCAAATTCAGTCCAGGTTTGCTATTATCCCAGGTAAGTAAATGAACATTTAGCACCCCTGATTGGCCAGACTATGTTTACACCTTACTATCAGGTAAGGTGTAAATGACTTTCAGGTAATGACTTAAGGTCATTCCACAGGTTTTCTGATTGAGTTCTATTTTTGACTGGGCTGCTCCAGAACTTTGATTTTCATTCTCTGAAGCCAAGCTTGGGTCTGCTTGGTTGTGTGTTCTGGATCTCAGTGACAGTGGAAAGTGAAATTTCTCTTCATTGTCAGCTTTTTGGCAGAGGCCGGCAGGTTTTGTGCCAAAATACCCAGATATTTGCTGCTATTCATTATTGCATCTATCCTGACAAGATACGCTGTCACAGCCCTGCAGAAGCTGACCCAAAGCATGATGCTACTGCCACTATTCTTCACAGTCAGTTTGGTGCTTTGTGAATGATGAGCTGTACTGTCTGAGGGCCAACAGTTTTAGAACTTGTGCCAAAAAGCTCAACCTTTGTCTCTTATGCCAAATAATACTTTCAATCATGGCATTCCACATAGGAAAGTGATAAGACAATGAAGTAACGTTTTGATCTTAATTCTAAAAGATACACTCAGCGCTAAAGGCAATGTGAGAGAATTTTGTTCTTCATTCCTAAATCTGGGATTTAATCCAATTGGTATTCATGAAAAGTTCTATGAATGTTGCCTGTAATAAGCTAACACAGCACCAATCTCCATACTTGAGTACCTCTAATCATCTTTTATTGGGCAGTTATCAGTTTTCTATGTGTACAACTGACTGAAGTAAATGGGCAGTACTTCCTGTAATAACCCTACTAAGCACTGGTGTGATAGAATGTCATACAGTGGTGATGGGTGAGGTAGGATAATCTTAGTACTGCATGGATGAGAGTTATTACCCATAATGCACTCCGGATCCCAGTGAGGTAGTGGCTCAATGTTTGTGATGGAGAGAAATCCTTATCTTTAGAGTTGAGAAGTGCTTTGGATTCTAAGTTCCTTTAACACACATTTTTCTCTTGAGCTCTCCCTTAAGAAGGTTCAAAGTCAGATAAAGCATTTTTTCATATTATAGGACAATGTCACATACATATTCTGTATCTGCTGGTTGCACCCATAGACTGTATAAAAAGATGGACGCAGCACCTGGGTCTCAAAACTGAGGCCAATGCAGAAGTCTCTAAAATTTGCATTCTATTTAATGGCCAGCAGATGGCGACATTGGTGGTTGCAGAAAGAAGTTCAACGCTATAGAAGTCTATGAGAAAATGACCCTACTTTCCCACTTAATTTCTTATTTCAATAATGATTTCCCACATTATTTTATGGCAGTGTTTCCCAAACTTTTTTCTCTTGCGGCACACTGTTTACTATGAAAAAATCTCACGGCACACTGCCAATATTATAGTGTTCCGCTCGCGCTACCTACCCCGCAGCACGACCGAGTGACAAGACAACCACTCGAGCTTTCCAACCAGGTTTCAGGCTTTTATGCAATCATAAAATAAATGACTCTACAAAGCAGTCTTTCCAGTTCAGCCCCCACTTCTCCAGATACTCAGATTTCACTCGAAACTTCTCCTCACCTGTAGTTTTCTCCGGCAAAATTCGATAAAAAAAGTAATTTTCTTTAATTGTCTCCCCATCGACATATCTGACATTGGCCAATAATTGTGCATGTCCACTGACATCGGTTGTTTCATCCACCTGCAGCGCAAATTTCCCTCTCCCTTTTATTTTCTCCATTACAACGTCCTCTATATCTGCCGACATTTCTCCTATTCGTCTGCCAATTGTGTTGTTTGAGATAGGAACCTTCGATATTTCATTGGCAGCATTTTGACCCAACATGGTCCCGACGATAGCTTTGCATGCTGGCAGGACAAGAGATTCAGCAATTGTGTGAGACGTCTTTGATTTTGCTACTGGTTCTGCGACCAGATAGCTAGCCTCTAATGCTTCTTCTGACACTAGCGGTTTTCATCATGAAACTAGCTTGTTTGTTCATCTGGCTTCTCAACCGCATTAAATATTCACGGTCTTTTTTTTTTTTTTTTTGCGAGAGAAGGGTGTTTGGTTGAAAGGTGTCTTTTTAATTTATTTGGCACCATAGCTTCGTTCGCCAGCTTTTCGCCACAAGCAAGACACAGTGGTATTGGGGTAGCGGGATCTCTGGTGAATGTAAACCCATAAGTCAGATATCCCTCACGGTAAAGTCTGCTCACCACTTTGATTTTCTTTTTCTGCCCAGCGCAGCAAGAGTGAGATGGTTCAGGGTCTTAGTCGGACAGCCTTTTCGAGGTTTTGGTCAGGAATTTATCCATTTTCGTTGTTTCGTTTCAACTAGCCTACACTGCGGTTTTAGCTGAGTTTTACCGGGGAATGTTTAATTTTTCGCGTTAGACAATGTGTGATTGGCCAATCACAAGAAGGAATTGTACTGTAGAATGCATGATGCGGAAATATCGAGAAGGAATTTTAAATAGGCATTTTAATAAACTGAATTGAATGAATTGATAATGGCATGAATTGTTATTTTTATATCCTGTAAGTTCAGCCATTTTATATTATCAGGCTATCAGAAAAAAAAACAGTAAGTGGGTTTTCTCGCACCACACCTAGGAAGCTCTCACGGCACACCATTTGGGAAACACTGCTTTATGGCATCTATCGCAAGTTTCAAGTCTCCTTTGATATATCATGATGTTCATTTTTGTAAATTATGGTCCCAAATAGACTAGAACAAAGGATGAAGCCAGAATATGCTTTAGGGGCGTGGCTATCCTCTGATACTCGTCAGATACGGTCAGATCCACCGGTTGATCCACCCACGCTCCTACTTGGATCTTCAGTTCATGCTCTCGTCCAATAGGAATCACATCCGGTTTCAAAATGACAAAATGGCCCTGTTCAAATTGCCAAAATCGAGGCTTCCGAAATGGTATGCTGAAATCAATGGATGACATCACGGTTGCTTCGTCCATCTTTTTATACAGTCTATGGTTGCACCAGGTTCACTGAAGCTACATCACTCTTTTACTGAGAGAAATTTTCAAACCCTGGATGCCATGTTTTCATGGCCACAGCATTACATGAAATGGGAAATATCTAAATCTTTTATGTACATCATTTTATACACATTTCCCTGTAATTCAGTGGGGCTTATTTGGGAATGGTGGAAACATTGAGATTTCCTACAGAATTCAAAATAGGCCTGAAATTTCATGGGTTTGAAGTCAGCCGTTGCATTTCACAGACCAATACATGTGTTTGTAGGTTTCATGGGGTGAACACCAGGAGATGAGATGGCTGGTGGCTTCATGAACTCAGCAAGCCATAAGAGTTCTCTCTGTCAATGTAGTGCAAGAAGGAACATCAGCAAAGGAAAGCAGCACAGTAGGCGTGTATGTGAGTCTGTGTTTGTGTGTGTGCGGTTGTGTTTGGCAAGCATCTGCATGTACGCTTCCATGCATGTGTTTATCTCAGTGTGTGATTCTGAGTGTATTTGCGAGAGACTTAAGTACGATAGTGTGTCTGTGTGTGTGAGTGTGATAAAGTGTATGTGTCTGGGTTTGAGCGCGCTAGTGCGGGTGCGTGCGCGTGTTTCTATGGAAACGCTGGGCAGCATGGCACAGTGACACTGGTAGCTCTGGCGACAGAGAGGCAGAATACAGCAGCACCACTGGGCATGTGCGCTGCATTCTAAACGTTCAGCCTCTCCTCCTGTCAATCAAATTCTCCTCCTTGCTTTCTTCCCTCTCAGTTTTCTCTCTCTCACGCTCCCTTTCTTTCCCTCGTTCTCCTGTAACACTGTCTCTCCCTCTCCTGATACTCTGTCTCTTTTTCTCTCTCCCTCTCCTTTTACACTTTGTCTTTCTCACTCATCTTTCTCTACTCTTACTCTTTCTCTCAAATTCACTCTTGCTCGCTTACTTTCTCCCCTGTTACTCTCTCTGTATCCCTTTCATTCACTCCTGCTATCTATCTCTCTTTCTCTCTCTCTCTCGATCTCTCTCTCTCTCCTGTTACTCTCTCCACATTGCTTCAGCCACTCAGTTATCTCTGAAGATCAAAGGCTCTGGCCTCAATTTTTCTGCGGGGTTTTTGAGATGTGAGGCACGTCTCCCCAGAAGCACCAATCCCCACCCACACCCCCACACACTCCCACACAGATCAGCACTGCACTGGCTGCGGTGATGTCATTGGCAGCCGGATTAATTGTGCTGCCCCCAGCGTGTGGCTCTGCGATGAAGAATAAACACATGATTAAGGCTCAGGTGATGATCCCAGCGGCGCAGTGCGAAGAATGTTCTGGCACACCGTTTTTTAGCGGGAATCCCGAAAACCACTGCCCCTGCCGGGCCCTGTACCTGTGCATCCGATTTACGGTTCTCTTTGCCGATTTTAGAGTAAGACGCACTCATACATGCAAACACTCTTAAGATTTTGTAATACCATGGTTTTTCGTTATTTCTATCATCTTTCCCCTAGATTACAATACACTCCACGTGAGAATTTTGGTCCCCAGGAAGGATTTTTATATTTGATTTCCTGTGTTTGAAGATGACCATAAAGGCATGAGCAGGGGCAGACAGAGGAGCAGGTGTGAGTAGCTGTGAGTGGATGAGGTGGGGGGAGGGAGGGCGTCTGTTTGTTGGTCTTCTCTCCTCACCTCCAGACTCTGACTCGTGTGCGTGTCACCGATAGCCCCTGACGTGATTCACATTTTAACCCCCCCTCCGCACCCCCGCCAGTGCCACTCCTACCATCTCACTTTCAGACACTTTGCATCTCAGGCGGAGAATATGGGGAGATATCAAATTATATGAATACTGTTTGTCCTTATGCAGGAAGCGGTGCTGTTATACCTCTTGGCCCGTCTCTAAATTTATTTACTGTCACATTTATACACCCCCAGCCCCCCCCTTCTACCACACAGCTCAGCACACAGGTCTGTTTGACGCATGATTTACAGCCCAAAACAAAGCGCTTTCATAAATCCAGTCAGGCTGCGGCGTTTCACCCGGGGGCAGCTGCTTTAAAGAGAGGGGGGAATGATAATGCAGAGAATTGCTGAGGACTTTCGCTGATAAAATGTTAATTTAAACCGTGTTTGTGAGGAACTGCACGGAGGGGGTGAGTGGCAGTGATGGAAGCCGCTGGTTTTTTTATTTTTTTATTTTATCGTCAGGAGAGGCAATGGCTGCAGCGGGCGATTGTGCAAATAGAGTGGCCCCTGTTATCTGCCGCCAGGGACTGAGCAAATACGGCAGGTCCCTCTCGCCAGCCTCCATTTTCCTTCCAGGCTGGGCTGCACACAGAGCTCTGTTTACCTGTGATTAATTTTTTAAATGAGGTCCAAAATGTTATACGGATTACTGATGTCAGCATAGTTGCACACGCGCACAATGCTCACGCGCGCACACAAACGCGCGCACGTGGGCACATCGGCGCGGCGGCACATGTGCGGGAGCACAGTTGCTCATGCAAATCAATTGATCAGTCAATCAAAATATGAGTGTATTTATGGAGCACATTGTGCGAACAGTATGTCACAATTCTGTTTGCCACAGTTTCTCATTGTTCATCATGGCATAAACCCTGGCATATCTAGCCTTAGGCGACAGGAGCTGTGGAAAACTCTCTGGAGTGCATGTCGGAAGGAAGTTTGAAAGAGAACAGACTTGGTGGGAGGGCCCTTCCTCTTCTGGCAGGTGTGTGTGTGTGTGTGTGTGTGTGTGTGTGTGTGTGTGTGCATTATAGGGCAGAACTACTTTTTTGCTACCCTAGATCATCGGGAAATTACAGTCAGACCTAAACGGCTCAGTCAGGTTAATGGGGCAAAAGCTGCAAGCGATGCGCTTAGCTGTAGCTTCTATAGATTCTGATTAATTTCCTAATTCCGCCCATTTTTCAAAACTGACAATGGCCTCATTTCAGTGTGCATGAAGAGTGACTGTGTAGGATGGTGGGAGGGGATAATTGCCTAATCTGATTATGCAGTAATAGTCTTCTGATGGAAAATGGCTGCCGTCCGCGCCTTGGCCAGGTGTGTTTGTTCCCCACGGGAGTGCTTCATCAAGGGCTGTGATGGTCACCATGGATAATCCTGACAGATGCGAACCTTGATCTACTGAAAGCGCCTTGTATGCTGTAGTCATTAAATCTGTCAGGGACATACAAATAATATTTATGTCACTGAAGCTCCACCGTGCTACCCTTTATCCTGACTGTCAGTGCGCTGGGGTATCCTCTGCCACAAATTGGCTACATTTCTTTTTCTTTTTTTTTTCTTTTTGTAGTCATGCATCTTGATTTATGTGTTGAATATTTTTTGCATGGATTTGTTTTGCTGGTTTTCTCCTCTTCCTTTTTTTGAGGAAAGTTTATGCTTTAAAGCACGCGGGGGGATATAAACATTCCTAAAATTCTCCTGTGATCTAGTTTTGCAAAAAAATGCAGTTTTAGAAGAAAGTCATCTATACAGCCTTGTGTGATAACAAGGTTTCAGGAATATATTCCTGAGTCACTACTCCTGCCAACTGATTCCCAAAACTATTATTGCTATCTGCCCATCTGCCCAAAGCTCTCTCTGTATCATTGCCCTTTTATCAAAAATTGCTGGTATGAGCGCAGACTTGGCTTACTGTGTCATTAATGCTTTGCCAAATCTGTTCTGATTCAGTTTGAGTTTTATTTTTGCAATTGAATCTCAAATGTGTCAAAATTGTGCAATGCTGTGGTCACACAAGGACTGTTTACACTCTGAAAATGTAGGAACCGTCTGTTTAAGTGTTGTGGAGTTGACGAAAGGGTTGGGATTGAGAATTTTTATTTTTGTTTGCGAAGTGTCGCTTTGCTATCAGAGCATTTATGAAATTCGCTGTCTGATGTGCCACTCTGTATTCCAGGGGGGACCCTGGTCCAAGCTCCAGAGCCCTGTGTTTGATGATGCATGGATCTGCTACTGCCTAAACACTGCATCCAATCTGGGCTGGTCAAAATATCAAACGCACCTCAAAAAAAGGTTTCACTTTGAAGTATCTCAGTCACAATTTGAAAATCATCTGTACAGGTAATTCTTATTAATATGAATGCCATTAGAGAGTCACAATGTGATGTAAATTTGTATGCAGCTTCGTTAACTTTATTTTAGTTTTGGTTTCAGCAGTCCAATGTCTATGAGAAAAATTACTGGGGTTTTTGAAAATCGATGTAAATAAGATCCATGATTAAATTAACGCGTTAGAGCATTACTGTGTTGTTTATTGTTATAATGTGGTTGAACACTCCAAACCTTTTCAAAAATGAAAGTCTTAGAGACCCTGAAAGGATCATGTTGCTATCAGCATGCTAAGGTTGAGGTTGTGTGGAACAACATCACTCACTGGTCTCAGATCATCCATTCCTTCAAATGTCCTGCATGCTTGTACTTCAATTATTATTCATGATAACATAACATTAATACGCGCATTTTTTTTTTCTTTTTAAAAAAAAATTTGGCATCTCCAATCCCACCCGAATCTGGAATGCCCAATGGGGAACTATGTACAACTATGTTGCTCATATGCGACCCCTTGCTGCCAACTCAGGAGAGTGAAGACAGTTTGCGGCTTTCCTCCTAAGCACGCGCCTGTCAGCCTGCTGCTTCTTATACACTCATTGGTTGAATCCTCGCAAGTTCAGAACGAGGGCGGAGGATTCCCGAACATGAACAAGCTTAGAATCTTCTTGACGAGCGCCCGGCTGGCCAGCAGGAGGCCCTTAAGCAACGAACAAAGCGACCATTTTATGTACCCTTCCTGGCAGACCCTTCCCAATTTGCATCCCTGTAGAGCAATGGCCAATTGTGCGCTACTCTGAAAAAGCTGCCGACCACTGCCGGTTGATACGACCGGGGCTCGAACCTTAACATGTGCATTTTAAGCGAGAAGTTGCATATTTTACCTCCCCATTTCCAGAAAAGTTGGGACTGTGTGTAAAACGTAAATTAAGACAGAATGCAATGATTTTGCAAATCATTTAAACCCTATAATTAATTGAAAATGGTACAAAGACAACAAATCAAATGTTAAAACTGAGAAATTGTATTGTTTTTTGAAAACTATCCGCTCCTTTGAATTTGATGGCGGCAACACAAGCTGTGTGATGCTAAAAAAAAATTCACCTGATGGAACATCTCTCGGCTAATAACAGCTCAGTAACATGATTGGGTATAAAAAGAGCATCCCAGCGAGGTTTTTCAGAAGTAAATATTACAAGGGCCTCACCACTCTGTGAAAAATTGCATGGGCAAATAGTTCAAGAATTTAAGAATAATGTCTCTCGATAAAAATGGCAAATAATTTGGGGATTTAATCATCTACGGTACATAATGTCATTAAAAGATTCTGAGATATCGCTTTTCATTAGGGACAAAGCTGAAAACCAGAATTGAATGACTGCATTTTTCAGGCCCTTAGGTGACATTGAATTAAAAACAGAAAAGATTCTGTAATGGAAATCAATGCTCAGGAACAGATCTGAAAACGATTGTCAGTGAGCACAACGCATCCACAAATGGAAGTTAAAACTCTATCATGTAAAAATAAATCCATACATAAACAAGAACCAGATGCTGCCACCTTTCTGGGCCCAAGTTCATTTAAGATGGATGGAGGTGAATTGAAAACTGTCCTGTGGTCTGACCAATCAAGATGTAAAGTTCTTTTTGGAAATCATGGATGCTATGTCCTCTGGCCGAGGGACCATCCGGCTTATTATCAACACAAATTTCAAAAACCAACATCTGTGATGGTATGGGGGCGCATTAGTGCACACTGAATGGGTAACTTGCACATTTGTGAAGACCCCTTTAATGCTTAATGATATATACAAGTTTTGGACCTACATATGGAGCTATCCAGATGTCTTTTTCAGGGAAGGCCTTGCTTATTTCCGCAAGACAATGCCAAACCACATTCTGCATCCATTAAAACAACATTGCTCCGTAGTAAAAGAGTCTGCATGTTAAAGTGGCCAGCCGGCAGTCCACACCTATCACCCACTGAAAACATTTGGCGCATTATGAAACAAAACATATGACAAAGGAGACCTTAAAGTATTGAGCAGCTGAAATCCAAATCCAAGAAGTGGAAAACATTTTGTTTTTATTCTGTATTTGGTCTCCTCGCTTCCCAAACACTCACAGAGTATTCTTAAAAGAAGAGATGATGCAACACACAGTGGTAAACATGCCGCTGTCCCAGCTTCTTTGAAACATTGCTGGCATCAAATTGAAAATGGGACGATATTTTTCAAAGAACTGTAAAATTTCTCGGTTTCAGCATTTGACATGTTGTCTTTGTACTATTTTCAATGAAATATAGTGTTTAAACGACGAGCAAATCATTGCATTCTGCTTTTATTTACATTTTAAACAGCATCCAAACTTTTACAGAAATGGGTTTGTATCTCGATAAACAAAACGCACACATCCCGGGCAAAAATTTTACTCCTCAACCTTATTTTCAGGAACCCCACTCATTTTTCTTAGACACAAGAGTGATGGAACTAGAAGTGGAGAAATGCTAACAAAGCTGCATGTAAAATGATGACAGGGCTGTGACTCCATTAAAAGCATCTGTCTGCTTAGCAGAAGTCTAACCAGTGCACTTTGCCAGGTAAGTCGAAGCAAGATGATAATACTAACATAAGTGGAATGAAGCCAAATAGTTGGTGATCAAATTGCAGGTACGTAGGTAACAAAAATGGCAAAATGATTTAGGATGGTAAGGAGAACTGTGTCCAAAATTATGAGAACATATGTCAAACGCCACTACAGCAACAACAAAAAAATAACTGTGGCCACAAGTCAAATCTCTCTGACAGGCACAGACGGACACTTCGTAGGGTAGGTACACAGAACCACAGAATGAACTGCACCTGCAAAAATCACCGCAGAATTGAATCAATCCACATCTGAACCAGTCAATAATAATTATACGTTGTGAGCTTCTCAAAGTTGGCGTTTATGGTAGTGTTTCTATTGATTTGACTAGCCCCTTTATACATGTTATTGTGAGTGCCATTTTTTAAATGTTTGTTTGAATAGATCACAATGAATATTAGATGCAAAATGCCAGTTTTGAGATGTTATTGGGTGAAATAACACAGGACGGCACATTGGCACATATAGAGTACGTTGCTACAGTGATGTTCCTTTGTTATAGTCCCATACTACTGTCCATCTTCAATTTGAGAAAGTGAAGGTGGACCCCACTTGGTAAAACTCTTCATTTACATTGGGGGAAATTTAATTTCTAGTTTTCTGTCATATGACTTTGTTTTGTTGACTTATGTTGTCACATCTAGTTTGGAATTGATGAACAAAAAAATCCTCCACAATTATTGGTTTTTTAGTAAGCCATCGACTGTTAACTGCAATCCACGCTTACACTGCATAATCTGTATGATAAGAAAAGGTATTTGTTTTTTATGAATAAGATGGTGCGTGATGTGTAAGGCAGGCTTGTCTCTATGCCGACCGTATCCTTTGTGACAGGCGGACTAGAATGTACAAACAAACACACATACGTACTTAGGCCACCTTTGGGGTCAGATGACAGAACACCCCACTTTTGGGGACACCACTTTCTGAATGGTTTAGAGAGAAGCTGCGCTATTTTCAGATGTGGGACGATGCCCTCATTACCAAAATCAATTGATATTTTTGATTAAAGCTTGTTTTTTCCAGTATGATTTTTACCCGGAGTTTGGGGACAAATATTATTTAAGCAACTTTTGGGGACTTGGGCTGTACACAAATATTATTTCAGCAACCTTTGGGGACTTGGGCTGTACACAAACTCTGATAGAAGTCATCTTTGGGGTCTTATTTCTTGCAAGCCAGAGATTCCACACTTTGAGATTTGCCTCGCCTGAACCAACACAAAACATGTGAAGACAGTTGAATCTATGACAAGTAAATGTTACAACCAATGAGAAGAGGACCTACACGCAGGTACAAAACACAGGGAATGAGGTTTGAAGAGAATGAAGTTTGTTGCAGCTCACTGATCTTTTATTACTAAAAAGGGCAATCATTACAAAATAAATTGGAAACAGATTGACAGAGACTCTCCAGCTCTGAGACTTGACCAGTGTCTCACATCTGCTGCAGCAGAAGCATCTAATACCTGACCACATAGATCTTATGACACTGACGCTGAGGACTGAATACTGAACTTCCAGAACTACTGTTTCTGCCTTGGGATAAACTGAGCATTTTAGTTTTAAACTCTAATGCTAAATCAATTTCATAATTGTGTTAATGAGGGGACAATTACCACACCTGAGCCAGTGCTGCTATGATAAGTCAACTGTGTGAAACCTGATTTGTTTGCCACTGCACTGGAGAAGGGTTAACAGCCCGAAACGTTTGCAGGCAATAAATTTTAAAACTTGGAGTGCTATCCTCTTTTCTTTCATTTCAGACGTTCAGTGTAGGATTTAGCACCCAGTTTTCAACGATTGAGTTGAGCGCGTTTTTTGTCACTTTTAAACATGCCCCTGTCCCAGCTTTTTTGAAAGGTGTTGCAGGCATCAAATTCAAAATGAGTGAATATTTTAAAAAAAAATTAAGTTTATCAGTTTGAACATTCAATATCTTGTCTTTGCAGTGTACTCAATTGAATATAGGTCGAAAAGGATTTGCAAATCATTGTATTCTGTTTTTATTTACGTTTTACACAACATCCCAACTTCCATGTAATTGGGGTTTGTATGATTTATTTTTAAACAGTCTTTGTCCCCCAACACTTTTACAGCTCTCATCACAAGCAGGCATCTATTTATGCCGAAAACATTTTTATTTAAATTATTTGTTTATTTGTAACATTGTAGTTGTCTACAACTTTATTATTATTTATTTATATCGCAACTTTATTATTTGTTAACTTAATATAACATTAGCACATTAAAATGAGCTTGATGAATTTGTTTAAAGATAAAATGCTGCCTGCCATTATCACCTAAAGTCTATATTTTAAAGAAAAGTCAGCGTGTACATTCAAATATTTAAATGCTTACCAGTAGAAAGGCACACTGAAAAAACTATAAAGATATTTAAGATGTGAGTGAAGAAACACAGCCCAAGATTTTGGGTCTGCACATGTGCAGAACCGCTGAGCAGCACATCATGATGGGTGGCATAAATTAGCAGAACACCGGGTCTTCAGCATCATAGAAGAAATATAAATTAGCAGAACACCGGGTCTTCAGCGTCATAGAAGAAATATTGTTTGATTGATTAATAAAAACAACTCAGAAACATTATTTGCAACGTAAATGACATAGCACAATGAATCCTGGATTGCTAAATGTCAAATTGAATATTATGGATTTATCCATGTGATGCTGAACCAAACAATTTTCTGTTTCATCCCTTTAAAAAGCATTAAGTTTAAACATTTTGAACATTTGTGATGTAATCACTTTAATAAACTTTATTTTTAACCACTTTTAAACATTTCTTAATTGCCTTTAAATCTTTTTTTTTTTTTTTTTAACAATTTTTAAACATTTCTTAACTACCTTTTGACCTTTTTGGTATAACCACATTTAAACTTTAAACCTTTTATTTGTTTAGCCATTTCATCCTCCTGGGTTCGTTAATGTGTCCAGCAAATTTGAAAAAATTCGGATAAAAATTTTTCAAGAAAAGCAACATATTTGTTATATTTAATAACTAGGAGAGGAGATACACTTTTATCAGTAAGTTTATGGTCAAATTGGGGACTGATGTTCCATACACTTCCACTTGGGACAGTGTGGAGGATTATACACTGATTGAGTAGGGGGGAGGGGCGAGGTACACGCACTGACACACAAAATCTGAAAAAAGTCACTTTTGGGGATAGCGGCCATTTTAAGACAGAAATGCATGCTGGACCATGTAGTATACAATTATAATGAAATCTAAATGGGGACGGTAATTTTTGTCCCCAATTGGAAAGCCGTCCCCAATCAACTGGTGTGTATTCTGAAAAATGTCCCCAATTTTGGGGTAATTCAACACACACACACACACACACACACACACACAGGTTGTCTGTGGATTGTAAAAGCAAATTAAATTAATCACCCTCTTTTCTCATCTCAGCTAATTACTCACAGAATGAACATTGGAGAAAGGTCCGGAACTGCTCGCAGTTTTCTGCTGCTCCCTCATTCCTCTTCTGGATGTGCCTTAGTTTTGTCCGCCAAGTTGAACTTGCTGGAAGTCAGGAAGTGCCCCGGAATGAAAGGGGCCATAGTGTCACCCAGGCTCACTCCATATGGATACAATTACCCTCAAAGCTAACAGTTTTGCACTTTTATTTCTTCATTCAATAAATCCATATGGGCCAAATTATGTTGGAATTAAACCTCTTAGATGTGGTGTAACATTCCATATACTTCACTGCTTCCCCAGGATTACTGTGTATGATGCCCCTAATTCCAAAATCATCAAATCTGGATCTCAAATGCAAATCCAGACCTGATTTTTTTTTTTTTTTTTTTTTTTTTTTTTCCCGGCTAACTCATTGAACAGTTTATGCTTTTGATTGAGTCATTTCTGACTCTCAGGTAAAAGGAGGGTGGACACCTGCAATCCTTGAGGATGGTGATTTGGTGATCTCTGCCCAGGATGATTTAGATGCCCACTCCACACGAGGGTCATTGTGAACTGGGAGAAGAGGACAGACTGAGCTCGATTTTCTAATTCCTGGGTTTCTTTCTGTTATTATTGAGAGATGTTGCACACTAGCCCCACTGTGGTTGCCTCCAGGACAGGTCATTCTCTCCCTATTCTCCATTCAAGTCCATTGTAACTTAAATGCAGACAAGAGCACTCGGAGAGCGCATACCTCCACCGAGGCCCAACAGTCTTCCACATGTTTGGGACACATTAGAGAAGCATTATTATGTACAACCACACAAGTAAATAAAAAAAATCTTGGATCCAGAATTTGATCTGGATCTCTCCCAAAATAAAATTACTCCTGAGTTGGATCAAGACACACATCTGGTAAAAATTTCATTAAAATACATTCATAATTTTGTTTGTTATGTGGCAAAAAAACAAACAAGCAAACAAACATACCCACAAACCAAAGGTAGAACACATTCTCCTTGGCAGAGGTAAAAATACAAAGTCAATCATGTTTTTCCCCGTGAGAAAATGTCTGTTTTCTTTATCTTCTGTTTCTTCAGGTTCTGATATATTAAGCTGCTGTGCTATTAGGACAATATAAAATTAAAAACTCGAAAGCTGCGCTGAACAGACTCCAAAATTGAGGTCAAAAATTGTGCAATATAGTAGCACCCAAAAACTGCAATTCCAGGTACCAAAATTTTTTTTCCTACCAAATCCTGAGGAGAGTCAGTGGCTGACATTACAGTGGCTAGGTTGGTGGTTTTGGTGACATGGTCCTTGGCCTTTTCTTTATTGCAGCTCTTTGTCCACCCCCTGAAGCACTGTCCGCTCGCACCTGAGACTGTGAGGACCCCTATTTGTCCCTGAGTCAGGGGTTGGGGGCTCCTGTAATCATCCATCCCCACTCTAGCCACAGTTCCTCACTGCCTTTGTCCCCTCCCACCCCTCTGTTTTCCTGCCCATGTTTTTGTGAGGAAAATGTTGGTGGTTTCATGCCTAATGTACTGTGATATTACTCTGCGCTTTCATCTTCAGCTTTGATTACCAATGGTCGAATGGAAAATGCCGAGGTTTTCGACTGCTTAAAATATCCAGAAGAAATAGGATTATATGCCAGCCTTGTTTGGTATGGCTGGGTACGCTATGTTATTTGGTAGGGGTTTGGAGAGTTTTGGATAATGCATTGGCTGTGAGAATCAGTCCTAAAATGACAGGAATGCCTAATGAACTGGTTTAATGCTCTGCTAGATCAAAAATGTTATTTTTATTAGACTGATCAGGGGATGTATGCTGGAGTAAGCATTTGTAATCGTAATTCATTTTTGCATGGTGAACGCCAATCTTTAAAAGACCTTAATGAAGCCCTTCCCAGGGTATAATTCAGGAACTAAAAATATGTGATATTTCAGGCAAACTTGTGGGAAAATTGTTTACTTTGCCACAGTTAATTGTGTGAATATAATGCAGTGATATAAGGTCTGCATGTGTCACTTTGTTCATTTACAAAAGCAGTCAATTGGAGTAGTTTACCTCGATGTAGCCAAACTCAATAGTTTAGCTACCCCATTGAATCTACAATTACCTTTCAGGTAGCTTTGCCATTGTTCAGTTTGTTTCAATGTGAACTGATTGTCATTGTGAACAATTATGATTTCAGAACAGTTTCCCTGATACTGCCTATTAAGACAATAGAGGAAATGGAAAACAAATCAAAGGAATCTTTTCTTTGCAGTCATTTCCAGATCAGAGTCTCACTCGCTGATATAAAAACCCAGACATATTAATAAATTACTGATCATGCAAAGAGATGGAAATTCATGCAGAGAGAGAGATCCGCTAATGTGATAACATAGTAGTCATGCCACCATGCTCAGATTAGTATCAGGAGCATCAGAATGAGAACAGTGGAAAAAAAAAACAATGATAAACTGGCAGTACTGCGCAGAACCTGTGCTGGAAAATCTTTTTTACTCATGCCTTCTTTACTATTTTGTTGCACTGCATCTGATGATGAAGATTGGTCTTCATATTTCCACACGTGCTCTATGGAATGTTGCGGAATTAGTCTCGAGGAAAGAGCCCTAAAAACAGCTCTTACTTTCTCTAGGCTGATCACCTCCATACTTATGTTTGATTTAGAGTTTTCTAAGGTGCCCCCAGTCTATGTTTTCATGGGACCTCCAAAAGTATTGGGACTGCTCTGGAACTGAGGGGACAGTGAGCAGAGAGGCGGGTGAGGCTGATAGCATGTTCCAGTTCCATGGATGCAAGGATGTGGGCTGTTTTGAGGCTTCCATTTACGTCTCTGGAATATATGACCTAAAGGCTTGACTTTGAATGTCTCGAAAAATATGTTCCCCCTGGGCATCTATACTGGACAAAGAAAGTTAGGGATCACTCTGATTTTTCATATTGAAATATGATATGGAACATAATTTGAACTATCAAATATTTCAAATTCGAAAATTGGGGTGATCCCTAATTTTCTTTGTCCAGTATAGTTCCAAACATCAATAGAATTTTTTTGTGTGCTTATAGGATATAATATTTGAAATGGACATACTTCATGGATTATATTTATCACAGGTGCATATTTAAGCACAAGTTCAGGGGCCTAATACATATTAAATTCACTTTGTTACATTTACTTCGTTGAATATAGAAAAATCAGAATGTTTAAACTTTTCATTATATGATCACTGCAATAGTTGCTGTCAAACTCCAACTCTCACTGAAGCATTCTCTTTCAACTGTGGCATCATAATGACTGTGGGGAAACATATTTCCAATGGGATACTGTATGTGGAAGTCGAGCACTCCTCATTGGCTGCAGCACAGATTTGCTCGTGGGGGCGGGCCCCTCTGTATTGGTTGAATTGCTGTGATGGAAAGCTCTATCCATTAGGGTTGGGGCTGAGATACTGAATTGATTTGTCCTTTTATTATGTTATGGTCACCTCTGTTGCTGTGGACATTGGCTGAATGGTATATCATTGCACGTTCAAGCACACAGTGTGTTGTTTTGTTATAACAGTAAGTCATCTTTCTGGACGCTTTTTATATGAATGCTGAATTCCCTTTAGTTTGCAGAGGGTAAATATCTGATAGTTGACTTCATTCTATTTCGCATGCCTTCAGTAAGAATATTATGTATTTGGAGAGCGACACAATGTTACTTCACTGGCACAAAGGGCCTGACTAGAATACAACATACACTAGAGTTGGGAATATCAGCTTCTGTTTTATTATGTTTTTCATTGATTGTGGGTTCATGGTTTCCCAGACACCAAGTTTGCTCACAATGCTCTGAAAAGAGCCCCTTTCCTGGCAGATAATTTAATAAATAGCTCAAGGTCATCTGGTTTGGTTATGTAAGTGAGAAGCCATATGAAAACCACAATGGAAAAATGATCAGAGTCACATTTTCATGTTGTGGAGAAATGATATGAATATTTGTGAAAAAATATATAATATTGTAATAATATATAATATGATTATATATTATAATGAGTATTATAATTATATATAATATTTAAAATATACAAAAATGCAACATTTGGACTCTGATCATTTTTCCTTTGTGGTCTTCATAGTTTTTCTTTTTCAATTAAAACATGGAATGAGACACTTACTTGATCAGCCCACGGTAATGAGGTAGGAGTCACCGAGACATAGTCGATAGGGGAGGGGGGCTTTTGGGCTGTTTTTCAGGTGTGCTGATCAGAATATGCTGCATAAGGAGGGTCGGTCTTCAGCAACAGGGCTGGGCAGTTTGGCTACGGTCATGGTGAAAATCAACAGGAAACAGAACTAAACAGCTCTAATGTAAATTATTGAGTGGATCCCTGAGTGAGGCCCCTGCCCAAACATGAGGTGTTTTAGCGTACTTCTGTCTGTAGTCTGGATAGTGAGAACAGGAAAAAAAAAGTAAAGTGGATGAAAGGCATTTTTCTCTTGTAGCGACGCCACTTTCTCATTTGAAATCAGCAGGGTCCAGACTTTTTTTTCCCAAAACTGCTTTTAGGCATGTGAAAACTTTTACTGAAACTCTTGCTCTTGGGAAATGGGCTATATGGCTCATTTATGAGTGCAATAACAAACCATTTTCTCTGCCTTTATCCCTCCTTCTCTGTTCTTACCTCCCTGTTTTTTTCTCTCTTCCCGTCGATGGCTGGTTCGCGGCTGTGCGCTCTCAGACGTGTGCAGGACAATGTAATGACTGTCATTTCCCTCCTCTCCTCTCTTTGCCGTAATTACCTGGCTCGGCCCGACCAGAACAAACTAGTCACTCGCCGCTCTTGTGCTTGTTCTGTTTAGTGCTTTGTGCTTGGATATCAAAAGAGCTACTGTAGTGCTGTAGTGTGTGATGGTTATTATACGGTACTGATGTGTGCAAGAGGGTTACAGTAAATTACCTTTTTTGATGGCACATTGCCTGCGGGGGAAAAAAAAAATCTGACGTGTGGGCTTAGCAATTGATAAGCGTGCTCAGCGCGGTGTCAATTATCACTTGTTCTCTGAAGCTGTTAGTACGTTAGCATGGAAAAACAAAATGGACTCGGGGGGTCGTTGTTCATCAGCATTTACGTGCTTGTTTGCGCCTGACTGAAGGGGTTCAGAGGCAGATGTGTTCCACCCAGCCCCATGGAGATAGCTTGGGGTTAGAGGTGAAGAGCATGTGCGTGTGAGTGTGTGTGTGTGTGTGTGTCCGGTCAAGTGGTCTACTGCCAATCAGCCTGGTTTCCCCAGCAATGTGCACTTCCTGCCCCCTGTAAAGGTCAGTTTATGGCAGGTCACATGTGCCTGGCCCCTTGCAGATGGAGGGGCAGAGGCTCACAGCTCAGTTTGTATTTGCCGGTTTTTAACCCTTAATAAACACCCCCAGGTGTCCCATCAACACTGCTCTGCACCTGCTTTGCAACAGCGGCTCCAGCATGTAATGGCGTTAGCCATTTATTGCACGCCCCATTAGAAATACCCAATTTATTATCACCTCATTAATTCCCATGTCATCTCTATTCTTCTGCTCACATGGTCAATAGAAAGACTTAGCTGTCTTTTGATAATGTGTGTATTTGAATTAAGGGTGGCTGAGCAGCCTCATGGTAGGTCACTTGACTGGTCACTGAAGAGTTAATTGTTCAATCCCCTGGTGAGGTTTGGGATTTTGACTCATTCTGGAGAGACGAAGTTTCAAGGAACTCTGCCGATTGGCCCTTGAGCAAGGCCCTTAACCTCAAAACTGCACCAGGGGCTTTACCCCTGTTTCTCTCTTTATCCCTCCTAATTTTTAACTGTTCAGTCTGGCATTTCACCCAGGCCAGCCTTGGAAATGTGAAACACGTTTTCCGTTGAAGTTTCCCTGGTTAAATAAAGGTTTTTAAAGGTAAAGGTATTGCCTGATACAGCGCTAGGTGTTGGGTTTACAAATCCTCATCCTCCCAAGAGTGAGTAATAACTCCTTTATCGTTATGTACTAAACAATTCGGCATAGGTTTTATGTTCAATTTTTCTATACATTCATGCCTTTACAGAGTTCATATTACCGTAGAAAATTGCAGTTTCAGAGGCTCACTTCTGGAAGTCTCTACGCTGCACCAATCTTGAGTAAGGCACACACTGTACTGTGTGTTCGGCACAGAGGAAGAATGGATTGATTACATGACTGACTCAGAGTTGTTTTCAAAATGTCACATCTCATTTGGGGGTAGAGGGGTGAATGCAGTTACTCTGGCTTTTAACAGATTGACTGTGAGCGAAGGGAGACTGGCGAGACTCAGCTAATATGAAATATCAGGTCAGAACATGCTTTGGTGACACAATGAGGGTTAGCTTTACGCGTATGATGGCCTCACTCCCTAACCACACCCCCACCCTCACCCAGCTTTATTTTTTAGATTTCTTCTGCCCCAACTGATCTTGTTATTTTTGTTTCACTTGATAGCTGATACTACGCAGACTAGCAGAAGAAATGCATAAGAAAATTAATAGTAAACCAAAAAAAACCTAGCCCATTGCTGTTGCTAGATACATGAAAAGTAACAATGGAGCTACTGTAGAAAAAACGAATAATGAGGGACATTATGAAAAGTTTTTACCCCGTAAACCAGTGGTTGCCGAGCCTGTTCGGTGAGCTCTACTGTCTTGTAGCTTTTCACTCCAACCAAAGCTAAGCACACCTCATTCATCAGCCTGAGATCTACAGTGAGCTGCTAATTAGTTGTCTGGAGTGACAAATTAGAGATGAGATGAAAACCTACAGGAAGGTAAAGCTCCAGGAACACAGCTGGTGGCTGAGAGTGTGAATGGTTACTGTTACTGTATTTAACTGTATAACATCATATAAACTATGCTCCTGCTTATCAATGAACGTGGGCAGTATTTTAGATCGTACAATGAATATTATAAATTATGGTGCACCTCATTCACTCAATCATGCAATCCAAGGGCAGATTAATTATTAAACTGTTTCTCCTGTTGTACCCTGTGAATTTAATAGCAGGTTAGGACAAGTTAATAATAAAAAAAAAATGATATTGAATCCAATATTAACCTGTCTTTTCTGTGGGATTACAGTGGGAACTCATGGGTTGGACTCTGATCTGCTTGGACGCTTCATTTTCAGGGTTAGCGGATGTCCGGATGATTTATTCTGACAATTAAATAAACTCACTTTTGACCGACATGTACTGCTGCGCCCTGCTCTGCAAATGACCTGCGGAAATAATCATTTTGAGGGGAAAATGTCTTTTTCATTTTTCTATTTCTTTTTTTTTTTTTTGCGAAAGCAGACGGTTTCCCTGGGAAATATTTCTCCTTTATGCCTTGCTGTTGAGCAGGGGAGTGGATGTTTCGGCTGGTTCGGACTGATAATGTGCCCCTCCCATGTCCCAGCTGGCTGACTGGGGCATTAATGGGTTTTGGGAGGTGGGGTGGGTTACTGATAGCCCAAAGCGTCGTGTCGCAGACAGGGTCAGACATCCCCCCCCCCTCACACACACACACAGCTCAGTGCTTTTAGGCTCGCTCTAAATGCCACTTTCATCTGCATATTTCTACCTAGCAGCACCTGGCCTCTCAAACACTCTGACTGCTTCACACTTACACCCACACATGTGCACTTACACATTTGTGCAAATATACTTCTAAGGACATTATAGTGACTTGAATTAATTCTGTACAGCCTCTTTTGAACCCTCACCGTTATCAAATTACACCCGACTGTGACCCTAACCTTAACTTAACCCTAACTAACCACAACCCTAACTTTAACCAATAAGCTGTAATCCTCTCTGAGGACCAACAGAAATGCCCTTAAAACCCCAAATTCCCTCACTACATCTCTGGTTTCTCAAGAGTTGGTTCTCACAAGACTACACTCGCACACACACAGACAAAAATATACTCGTGTGTGTTTGTCTATGTATGTATGTGTACATTTGCATATGCTTGTGTGTGTGTGTGTGTTTGAGTATGCATGTTGTTGACCAAGGGTCTCTGTTGTTTCCTATTACTTGATACATATAAATTATGCATGAGACATAAATGAGGACTTCAGGCATAGATTTTGATACTGGTGCATGTTTTTTTTTTTTTTTTTTTTTAAATTTGGCATCTCCAATCCCACCTGAATCTGGAATGCCCAATCCGAGAATTATGTACAAGGCTTGCTCGTATGCAACCTCCTGTTGCCAGCTCAGGAGAAAGAGACAGTTCGTGGCTCTCCTCCAAAGCACGCGCCTGTCAGCTCCTGCATCTTTACACTCATCGGTCGAAACTATCACAAGTTCAGAATGAGGGCGGAGGATACCCGAACAAGAACAAGCTTAGAATCTCACTGACGAGCACCCGGCTGGCCAAGAGGAGGCGCTTGAGCAACAAACAAGGCAATCATTTTTCATTTCCCTTCCCAGAGTCCCTTCCCAATTTGCATCCCTACAGCGCTTTAGCCAATTGTGCGTTGTTCTGAAAAAGCTGCCGACCACTGCTGGTTGGTACGACCGGGGATCAAACCCGCGCCGTAGTACATACCAGTGCATGTTTGATCTAGTTCTGCTCAAGGTATTGGTGTTTGTTCATTATAATTTGCGGTAGCTAAAAAGATAAATGCAAAAATAAAATGAAGTTTTACAGGCAAATTTCATTATATTTTCAGGCAGATTACTATTACTATTGTCAATTTCCGTTCTTAGTAGTGTAATTGGGGGGATATTTTTGTGCAGCCACTTTTGCTCATTTTTTGCCCTCATTTTCAACAATTCTTAACAATCAAATTCAAAGTGCATCCTATCAGGCCTTGGGTTCGCGTCTGGTCTGAGACCTTTATTTGTGGAGTTAGCATGTTCTCCCAGTGCCTGTGCGAGTTTCCTCCGGGCACTCTGGTTTACCCCACAAGCCAAAGACAGGTATACATCAGGCTGTTGATCGATTATATTGCCTATCGGTATTAGCGCATGAGCAAATTATGTATAAACCTCGCAATGGATTGGAAAACTGTCCAAGGTGCGCTACTGCCTCTCACCCACTGTGCAGTACCGTGAAAAAGTATTTGCCCCCTTCCTAATTTCTTTTTTTTTTCATATCTGTCGCACTTAAATGTTTAAAATCATCAAATAAATTTTAATATTAGACAAAGACAACCCGAGTAAATACAAAATTCAGTTTTTAAATGATGATTTAATTTATTGAGGGAAAAAGCTATCCAAACCTTCCTGTCCCTATGTGAAAAAAGTAATTGCCCCCTAAACTTAATAACTTTTTTTTAATGCATTTCCTTAATAAGTAAACAAATAATACAACACTGAACCATCCAAAAAAAAAAACAAAAACAAAAATAACAGTACTAACATCAAAACAGAAAAACACATATGACACTTTATCTATGTAAAGAAAAGGTAACACACATTACAAACACAACTTACCCCATTTGCCCAGATGCTTCTGCACTTTTCCTCTCCTTGTTGCAATGTAATATTCAACTTTGTAGAAAAAACTGACATATTGAATGAAATATTGAAAACTAACATGATTAGTCTTTCTACTTCTATATATACAGATTTTAGCAAGTAAAATTACAAGATTTCCTATGATAGGGGCTTCAGAGGTCAAGTTTCCAAAAATAATGTTAAGGCATTCAGTTGTAGTTTTTGGCCAGTTTTCTGATGAAACCAGATTTTGATTTTATCCCAAAAGGGAACTACATGAGGGCAATCCCAGAAGACATGCAGGTGTGTTTCTTCTTCTTGATGGCAAAAGGAACATAGTGGGCTTTCTACACATTTCCATATATACAATAATCTATTTGTTGGCAAAAATTTGTGCAAAAGTCTGTGTTGAAAATATCTGGTGGTAGGGTCAATTGTGCAATAAACAATAGAAGTGTAGACTTGTACCCAGGGGATTGGAGCGTCAAAGAGGTACAGCCAAGACAACTGCACATTATGTGATATATCTATCAGATTGTAGCACATTAGAAAGAACTTATACATACTCTTATTAATCTTAATCTTCCTGAGCCAGGTACTGTTGGATTGAGCAGGAATACAAACTAAAATAGGAGGAGAACCAAGCAAGAGAGATTTCCATACTTTAGGAATTGCAGTAGATAATTGTAAATACTGGAAATGGCTACAAACATCCCCATATTTTATACAAAGATCATTATATGACATTAAAGAACTATCACCATTTAGAAGATCATTTACAAACAAAATACCGCTGTTCACAGAGGAGTTAAAAAAGATACGTTTCCCTCCAATGAGAATATTTGAATTCATAAATAAAATCTGTTTGTGGGGGCCTTATACTGATATTTGTACCATGCATGAACAACATCAAATAGGAATGGATTAAGTTTAAGATGTAGTAAAAAGTCTAACTGCAAAAAGGGAAATATACCAGATCCAACAGACAAATACATACTTAACAACCAAGAAGTAAACCAGTCAGGATTAAAATATAATTTCGGTACCCATGAGGCTTTTATAGTAAGTGCAAAGCATATAAATTAATTAAATTCAACCCACCATTTTCGATTGAATTGTAATTGGTTTTCCTACAAACTCTTTCAGGTCCACCACTCAAAATAAAAGAAAAATTTTCTTCTCATATTTTCCAAAAAAGGATTTATTTGGAGTAGGGAGTACCTGGAAGAGATTTGTGAATTTAGGGACTATTAAAGAATTTATGACCATTATTTTACCAAACAGAGATAATCTTTTCCCCCGCCAGGGAAATAAAAGGCGGTCCAATTTTGCTAAACGGGGCTCAAATTTAGAAAAAATGGAATCTAAATCTAAATCCTTCGGAATGTGTATGCCCAAAATGTCTACATCTCCATCAACCCAGTGAATAGGATGATGTGAGGGCAATATAAAATTTGTTTTTTAAAGTTCCAATTTTAAGTATTTTGCATTTATCAAAATTTAAAGAAAGTCCAGAGAAAAAAGAAAAACTGTCTAAATCATCAAGGAGAGCATGGAAAGATACTAAGTTAGGGGCAAATGAAAAATTTGTATTGTCTGCATATTGTGAAATTTTATAGGATCTTCCATGGATAGATAAACCAGTCAACTTATGATTACTGCGAATCTTAATGGCTAACATTTCTACTGCGATAATAAACAAATAAGGGCTCTGGGGACAGCCTTGTCTTACTCCACGGTACAAATTGAAAGGATTTGACAAGTAACCATTGTTCAGAACACAACTTGTAATATTGGTGTACAAGGTGTTCACCTAAGCAATAAACTGGGGGCCAAAATTGAAAAATTCTAATGATTTTAGTACAAAGTCCCATCTAATTAAATCAAAGGCTTTTTGAAAGTCAGCAATAAAGATAAGGCCTGGTTTATCTTCCTTTTCATAATGATCAATTAAATCTAATATACATCTAATGCTGTCCCCAATAAATCTCCCTTTTATAAAACCGATCTGGTCTTTGTGAATAATATGTGATATAACAGATTTAACTCTCAGACCCAGGCGTTTGGAAAGGATTCTGGTATCACAACATAGCAGGGTTAAGGGCCTCCAGTTACCTAATGGCGTGGGGTCTTTGTATTCACCATTGCTACCTTGTTTTAATAAGAAAGAAATTATTCCTTGCCTTTGGGTCCCAGATAGATGGCCTTGTGACAAGGAATAATTAAAACACTCGAGCATAGGGGCTTTGAAAATAGAAAAGAAGTGCCTATAGACTTCCACAGGAATTCCATCAATCCCAGGTGTTTTTCCATTTGAAAAGGAATTAATGGCATTACATAATTCATCCTCAGTGATTAGACCCTCACAAGCCTGCAGCTGCTCATTTGACAAATGCATATCATATTCATCAGGGAAAAAATGCTTAGAATTTTGAGGGGTCAGGGGTGCTAGGGGTTCATCCAAAGAGTAAAGAGAAGGAGAAAATTCAACTTGTCTTTCCAAAATTTCCTTGGGATTGCAAGTAAATGTTTCTTCAGGCATCTTCAATTTCTGAATGTTTTTCCAGGTATAATTTCTGTGAACCAGTTTTAGAAAGTATTTAGTGCATATCTCCCTCAGTTCCATCCACCGAGCTTTTGATCTAACTAAAATTCCTTGTAAACGTTGATTGTAAAGTAGCTCCAGTTGTTTTTGTTTATCATCCAAGTCATCGAGGAGAGAGTCGGGGGAGAAGGTGCAGTGTCAATTTGTCTATGTAACGTGTTTATAATATCAATTAATTCTCTCTCTCTGGATAGATATTGTCTGTTTTTCCAACTTTAAAAGCTAAACTTAATAACTGGTTGTGCCACCCTTGGCGACAACAACGCTGTTTAAGGTCATGCCACAGCATCTCAATTGGATTTAAGCCCGGACGTTGACTAGGCCACTCCAAAACCTTCATTTTATTTTTTTTTAAGCCATTCAGAGGGGGACTTGCTGGTGTGTTTCGGATCATTGTCCTGCTGCATAACCCAAGTGCGCTTGAGCATGAGGTCACAAACTGATGGTTGGACATTCTCCTTCAGGATTTTCTGGTAGAGAGCAGAATTCATGGTTCCATCAATTACGGCAATTTGTCCAGGTCCTGAATCAGCAAAGCAGCCCCGGACCATCACACCACCACCACCTCGTTTGACTGTTGGTATGATGTTTTTTTAATGAAGTGCTGTGTTAGTTTTACGGCAGATGTAACGGGACGCACACCTTCTGAAAAGTTCAACTTTTATCTGTCAGTCCACAGAATATTTTCCCAAAAGTCTTGGGGATCATGAAGATGTTTTTTGGCAAATGTGAGACAAGCCTTTTTGTTCTTTTTGGTCAGCAGCGGTTTTTGCCTTGGAACTCTCCCATGGATGCCATTTTTGCCCAGTCGCTTCCTTATTGTTGAATCATGAACACTCACTTTAACTGAGGCAAGTGAGGCCTGCAGTTCTTTAGATGTTGTTCTGGGTTCTTTTGTGACCTCCTGGATGAGTCGTCGATGCACTCCTGGTAGGCTGGCCACTCCTGGGAACTTGGAACAGTGGTGAACCTTTTCTCCATTTGTGGATAAAGGCTCTCACTATGGTTCGCTGGAGTCCCAAATCCTTAGAAATGGCTTTGTAACCCTATCCAGACTGATATATGTCAATGACTTTGTTTCTCATCTGTTCTTGAATTTCCTTGAATTACGGCATGATGAGTTGCTTCTTGAGATCTTTTAGCCTACTTCCCTTTGTCAGACAGGTTCTATTTAAGTGATTTCTTGATTCAACAGGTCTGGCAGTAATCAGGCCTGGGTGTGGCTAGTGAAATTGATTTCAAAAAATGTGGTTAATTAGGAGATAAACCAACAGTTTTTTTCGAACACGAGGTATTTATCGTGGGATAGATACCTGGAAATTTCTTTTGAAACCGAGCGCTTGCGCAAGGTTTCAAATGTAAATTTCCAGGTATCTAGTCTACGATAAATACAGAGTGCTCAAAAAAATGGTAGGTTTATCTCCATTCTACCATGACTTTTGTCAACACCCCTACAAAAATATTGGCGTGCTAGCTATGACACACAGTTTGATATCACTTTGGCTTGCTAGCTAGGAAGCCCACTAGCTCGCTAATGACAGTGTAAGCATTGAAAGCGAACTGCAGCCTTTTTAGCTCGCTAGCCAGTTGGCTATGTAGCTAAATACATTGGCACGCTAGCTATACTATTGCCAGCTAGGTAGCCAACTAGCTCGCTAGCGAGTAAGACTGTACGCAAACTATAGCCTTATTTTGTTGGTGTAATCAGGACGAGGTCTTGACCCAGTGCGAGGTAGTTTACCGGTGAATAGATACCTGGTGTTAACCAATCAAAATGTAGAATTTGCTGGAATGAATGGTAGAATCACAGTTAATTCATAACTTTACAAGGGGGAACAATTACTTCATAGGGCCAGGTAGGTTTGGATAGCTTTTTTCCCTCAGTAAATGAAATCATCATTTAAACACTGCATTTTGTATATACTCGGATAATCTTTGTCTAATATTAAAATTTGTTTGATGATCTGAAACATTTAAGTGTGACAAATATGTAAAAAAAAAAAAAAAAAAAAAAAATCAGGAAGGGGGCAAATACTTTTTCACGGCACTGTATGTTGAAAGAGCCCCAAATGTAAATTAGCCTACATATTTACTTTTTTGTGCTTGGTGTTTTTATTTGTATTCATATTGGGCATATATTGGTTATTCAACACAGAAAATGTCTTCGCCAGACTTGGCAGTGTGGTAACTTTGAGCCTGTCCTAAACTGGGGAGGGGGGGAGGGTCTCCCTGAGCCCTGCTTACTTTGGGTCTTAAAAGGTCCATTTAAACGCATTTTGATTTCCATGTGTGCGAGGAGTAGCGTAAGTGTGATTATCGACTCTCGTCGCGACGGCGCTGATGCTGTACGCAAACAGTCTCCCGAGCCACTCGGCAGAGGAGAGCTAATGACAGAACCGAACGTCTTTGGCAGCTTAACGCGACTGGCGCTCTACACCCATCCGACAGGCTGATGAGGACTACTGCCATCTGCAGTTTATGGGCAAACACTAAAAATGAGGAGCGTTTTTGTACAAGTGTCCTAATTATTTGAAACCTGCCAAATGGATCAATGGCACCAACAACTATGTTCTCCATTAGTCTACTTGTAATGAGGCCAGTTTTTCCATTTGAGAATCTCTCTCTCTCTCTCTCTCCCCTTTTCTGTCTTTCTCAGCCTGCTTGGACTCGTCAGTTTACTAAGTGATTCTGTGTTTCGGTGATACTATATCAGTCTTCTTGCGGTCACGTCGCCCTGTTTTGTCTCCGCGTCTGTTTGCAGTGTTGCTCTTGTTAATTAGCTCTGTTGAATTGCTGTCGCCAGCCCTGAATTAGATCTGTTATAATGGCCTCTCTCTAAATAGAAGTCCGCAGTGTTTTTTTTCCCACTATTCGATATCACTGTCAATCCTAGAGCTTGAGCTGCGTAAATATTATCTTGGAGCAAATTAATCTTCAAATTCACAAAATCAGGACAGTTGTCCCGCTGGGCTCTAAATGTGCAACTGGGACGTGAACGATCTGATTTTGAATACATCTGCTCCAGCGATTGATTTTCTTGATTTTATGTGCTTTTTTTAGCCATTTGTTATGATAGAACAGCGGTGTTAAACACGTTGGCATGCACGCGTGAACAGATACTTCATCCCGGCCTTCCTACAGTTTTTAAATAGAAACCCAAGGGAAAAGAAGACTTCGGAAAAAAAACAAGTAATCAGCGAGCAATGCTTTTCAGGGTTTTAGAATGAGTAATGGGCGCTCTTGTCAATGGACAAATAAGGACAAGCAATTGAGCCAAGCGAGGAGTGATGTTCTGCCATTGTGGATGGAGATAGCCGCTCATCCATCCGTCTCTTCATCGCGGCAGTAAACATGCCGGGCGGACAGCGCAAATGAACTTACTCCTCGCCACGACCCGCCCCCACCTCCCGTAAATCCCCCAGGATGTCATTCATTTCCGCAGCAGTCTGCAGCAGCGTTCTCTCCCTTGGGGTCGGAGTTCTTAGCGTCTGCCGTTGCTGTTATCATTTCACGCCGTCTTTCGCGTGGCTTTTTTTGTGGCTTTTCAAAATTTTTTGATTGATTTATTGATTTTTGAACGTCGAAAGCAGGTACCCTGGGGTTCCCCGACTTGGGTCGCGACCTCATGTGAGGGTTGCCTGATTTATGGGCACCGATAATGGAAAAGGATAAATTTTGTGAGGGATGACTAAAACAAAGTTTTTGTCCCTTTATATTATGTGAATTTTGGTTACCTCAAACATGTCGACCGTCACGAAAACTTAAATGCCAGAAAGCACTGAGGGGTTAGAAATCCTTATCGAAAGTATCAAAAGTCCTGATACACAGAAGGGCCTTCACTAACCCTATAAAACCTATAGAGCCGTATATGGGTCGGTGAAGAACTGCTGCTTTTTTTGCTTTTTTTTTTTTTATTCAGACCTGTGGAAATTCAGGCCCATTTTTTTTTTAGTGGAGATCCCTTGGTTTCCAATGACCTTAAATATGTCCTGCTGAATTTCAGGGAAATGTGTGTAAAATGACGTGCAAGATCTAGGTAGTCTCGATTTGATGTAATGCTGTGGCTATCAAAACATGGAGGCCTGTATTTGAATATTTCTTCCAATTTAAGTGTGATGTAGCTTTAGTGAAGCGCTGCAACCAGCAGATACAGAAAGTGGAGGTGACACATTGTCCTACAATATTTTAAAAAATGCTTTTTCTGACTTAAGGGAAAACTGAAGAAAATAATTAGAGTTTAAGGGGTATAGTCACGGTTAGACAGTGTGCGTTAGGACCAGCATGCATGGTGTATTTGGGATTTGTAAATTTGTGAATATTCATTTGGAGTTGCATCAGAAAGAAATTTTTCAGAACCCGAGGGACAGGCTTTGCTTGGTGATCTGTATGTCCCCAGTGATGCAAGTTCCAGCTCAGAGGGGAGGGTATTACTGTCCTCTGAAGTCTGTTTACCTCCTGGATTTTGGCGTAAACATCATTGAGAGAGCTTTTTACCGAGTCTTTGAAAAGACCTTGCCTTGTTTATAGACCCACCCTATCCCGCTACGCCAATGCGTGTTTACTCAATGGCCGATAACAACAGATTTACGCCACGTTCTCTAACTTTCAACCCTGTCATTAGGGCTCCACAAGAGCCGCCACCATAGGATAATTAGAGTGCTCGTGCAGGCATTGGGGTACTCATAACTGCCCATTAACTCCGAATGCTTAGAGCACACCCAGATATGTCTCTGATGTGAGACACTAACTATTGTCCGCTTTGCCTGGAACCGGATAGCAGGATAATTTTCAGAGCAAAAACAGTTGCTGAGTATGTTTCAGGAGCTCAATTATTATATTTCATGGGGATGAAATATGCAGTACTCTGTAAAAGTTTTAGGTACATTTGAAACCATTCAGTAATGCACAAATGCTTCCAAAAATTATGAAATGAGAGGTTTATTAATTTTGAAAATTGTACTATAAAGAGGCACGATTGATAAATCCTAAACCAAATCAATATTTGGTGTGACTACCAAATTGAGTTTTTCCTTGTTCTAAGCATACTAGACTGCGGCAGACTGTTTGGCTTGCCTCTGTCTCTCCAGCTCATCCTAGACAGCCTTGAAAATGTTAAGATCAGGGCTTTGTCTGGGCTATATTATGTATGTTGGCCATATTTAATGAAATGCAAACACTATTTGTAAAACTATTTTGCGAATTAGTATGTGGTATCTCAAATCTACATTTTTTATCTCTGGCAACGCTGCTGTGGAAAACAAAAAATGAATCTCTAAGGCCAAATTCATGGAAGGACATTGAGGGGGCCTGGAACTTTTGTACAACACAGTAGATGAAATGCATATGGTAGTAATGTTCGCTTGTCCTTGTCCATTTTGTTGTGGGGTAGCATCTGAATGCAGCTTATTTGCTGGAGTATAGCCCTTAACCCTTAACTCTGTATAAAATTCATCCATCCATCCATCCATTATCTAGCTCGTTCATCCTTGTTCAGGGTTGCGGAGGAAGGGGGGGTATTGGGTGTGGAGGAGCAGGATCGGAATTGGGCTTGGAGCTTATCCCAGCATGCAGCGGGTGAGACGCAGGAATAGATCACATGATACTCACATTCATGCTTCACTCACTCACACGCTCATACCTGTGGCCAATTTAGAGCCTCCTGTTAGCGGAACATGCATATCTTTAGGCAGTGGGAGGAAATGCTAGTACCTGGAGGATTTCCACTTGAAGAAGAGGAGCAGACTCGGGCCAGAATCAAATTTGCGGCTGTGAGGTGACCTTGTTACCCACTGCACCACATGCCACCCTTCTATATAACATTTAGGCTTTGTGATATGTTCTGTTTATTTGATATGTCTTCATAATATTCCATCTGGAAGCTGCCCTGGGCATGAGTGTCTGTATAATAATGTGCAATGATAAAATTAAATTATATAGTCTTGTAAATGATTTGATGCTTAGGGAACGTGTTGAGCTGCTCTCCCTCTAGTTGTCTATCCATGTCTGTGTTTATGTGTATTTGTGTGTGTGTGTGTGTGTGTGTAGGTGTGTGTGTATGTATGTACATGTATGTATGTGTGTAAAATAGAAAACTTCACGACTTTTCAAGGCCTCTTTCTCTTTCTGTTTGAGTGTTGTGCTTATATGCTTTTGCATGACATTGAATTTCTATACAGACTTAACTCACAGCACATAGAAGGAATTTTGCATTGTAACTCTAATATACTCAGGGAATTGTATTACATGTGTAAGAAAAAATTCAGTGAAAGGTGATCTGGGCTGCTATGAACAGAAGTGATGACACTGTACATTGGTTCTTATAACCACTTATCTAACAAAAAATCACCTGTAAATCAGGTTCTGAAGTTATGTCATTCACTTGCCTTGTTCTTCTTCCATGTGGGCAAATATGAATGAAAAGAATATGTATTTCCTCCAGCATAGCTGCATCCAATGATTAGAGAAACAGCAGGGTTAGGCCTAGTCTTTATTTTTGCGATTAAAATTATCGCCAGTTTTTTTTTTCGATGCTAATCCCCAAGCCCCACAGATGCACCCAAGCGTGAAATGTCAGAGTCACAATTAAGAATTAAGATAACCCACGACTGCTTGAGTTCTTCTTCTCTAATCTTCTGCTCTGCGGCTGAATCTTTTTTCCCCTAAACATAAGAATTTTCCATTGCTCCTTTGAGCTCCACCAGCAGGGACGGGGGTTGGATGCAGGGTTAATCTGGTGTTTTCTCCAGCCCTGAGAAAAGCATAGCGGTGCATGGAGGTGCGAGGGGGTGGCTGTTGGGGGCACTGGTCTGTGAGAGATATTATTGAGCGATGCATGCAATTTTATATCAAGCTAGTATTGTAAAAAAAAAAAAAAAAAAAAAAATTATAGATATAAAATATTGTACTTCATTTCAACTTGTCCTAAGTCGTCTATTCCACTTCAAATTATGGCCCTCTCGACAAAGTAGAGGATTTGTAGATGACCTGACTTGACAATGTAAAGTATGTTGAAATAACAGAAGGCTCAGTCATTATTGTACGGTGTTAGAATTTCAACTAGCATCCCTGGTCCGATTTGCAACTTTTGCCATTGTAGTGATCTAGCTCTCTCTTTCTCTATCTCTCTCAGTTTGGCTGTCTGTCTCTGTATCTCTCTCTCTCTTTCCCCCTTTTCTCTCTTTATCTCCCTCTCTTTTTCTATCAGTCTATCTGTCTCTTTCCATCTCTCTGTCTTTCTGTCCATTTCTCTGCTGTGAGGGTCACCAGCACTCTTTTTCACTGACTCCTCTGAGCACGCTTGGCTGTCTTTCAATTTGGCTTCCACCGATAGCTTGGCCTCCTGAGATAGATAAATATTAAATTAGAATAAATGACTCGCCGTTTCAGCAAGCTATTGTATGCCCTCAGTATTCAGGGCAGTCTATATCAGCTGGACCAGGAGGCACACGGTTCTCTGCAAAGGCCACTAAAAAGAGGCTGCTGCCCGTTATGGAGAATCGACTAAGTGCAGCCTTCATTATCAATATTAACCGACCAGCAGCCTCTCTGGAATAATAAGTCACCAGTCATCAGCTCAGTGCTGCCTGTTCCCGCTGTCTGGTGATTGGGCTTTTCAGCATGCCAGCTTATAAGTCCTGTTGCCAAGGCAACCTTGGGAAGTTTGGAAGGAAACAGGAAATTGTTTATTATGTTTCTTTTTCGCTGCTATATTTATTGCGCTCTTAGTCGTCATAAAAAATTTGTGCCAACAGAACCACATAACTTCCGATTTGGTGTTTGTTTATAGCGTGGATGCTTGTGCTTTCTGTGTTTTAATCTCATAAGCCTGTTTCGCTGCATAATGTAATTAAGCTGTAACATGATTTAAATTTTGGTTGGAGAATGCAACTGGGTTAAATAAAAAAGCCCTTGGATTGGATTCCTGTTCTTAGTTTCTTTGTGATGATGTGCTTAAGACATGTCAGGGTAAATACACAGTCCTGGTAGAAAGTATAGAATGTTAACTTCTGCTGAAAAATCAAAGACCTTTCTTATGTTGTAATTTCGCCAAACCTTTTCTGTCTGTAATAAGGTCTGACACTATTTGCTCGGCCACAAGTGGCAATTGACATTTTACCACCAATAATTATACCACTCACAAAAAGTAGGAGATAATGAAAAGAAAAGATAAATAACTCTGAAAAACATATTTCGAATTTTGAAACTAATGGCGCTTTTCCACTACGCAGTACCGGCTCTACTAAACTCTACTCGCCTTTTTTGCCCTTCCATTAGGAAAAAGTACCTGGTACTTGATACCTGGTACCACTTTTTCTGGTACCTGCTCTCCTGGGGTTCCAAAAACAGCCAACCGCGTACTAGTAGGTACTAAAATGCGACATGATAACATTGCAGCCCACTGATTGGTCAGAGAGAATCGTCACTGCGAAAGACGACTCCGTAGTCAACCTCGGGACATCTCATTCGAGTTAGATTGATGAGTCTCAAGATTAGCGTAGTTATTATGATCATCGACTTATATTGTTTCAGGCAACTTGTTCAATATACTGTGCGTTGCCTTACCTTTCAAACACGGTTTCACTTGTTCACCAAAGCTGCTACATTCATGAAATGCGTTTCTCTTTGCCCGTGACCCCATTGGTGACGAAATTAAGTGAAGGTATTGCATCCAGTTATGTTCCATTAACTAATTCCCCTTGAGAAAGTTATGTGACGCTACCCCCGTTTTAAGAAAATCGCTCAGAAAAATAACTTTACGGGTGTTGATGAATCATTTTTCTCTTAAAGTTATCACAGATGAGATGACGCATCATAAAGCGATGAATTCTGATTCTCTGCCATCTCCTGCGATTTGCGGATTTGCGACGCGGAACTCTGCTCTGCAATGATCACTTAATTATCCCATTCTTTAACAATTTGTTTGTTTGCTGTCAAATTCAGAGTCAAATATACATTCGCTCTCCTTGCCTTTTATGGATATCATTGCTTGGCATTGTTAGGTGGTACGCAATTTTAATGTGCAACTAAATCAGACACGACAATGTCAAACAGAGAATACAATTCAACACTCGCCAGACTTCAGTGCCATAATGTGGTGACGGTAATGCGTGTCCCCTGATTTGAACACATAAATCTTTAAGAAAATCGACGGAATAAATGTAAACTTCATATAACTGCAGCTACATTGTGTGTCTTGTTGAGGATGATGTCGCAGAAGTTTCATGCTGCGCCGCTATGACGACCAGCTGCACTGAGGCAGTACTATCCTCAAATGGAAAACGACCCCCCAGAAAAGTACCCGGTACCAAGGCTGGTGGAGTAGAGTAGAGCCGGTACCACGTAGTGGAAAAGCGCCATATGTTATTTAATTGGCAAACAATTCAAGATGAAGTTCATGAGACTTTATCATCAGTTAAGTTATTGAGAATTTTTTCTGGAGGTACAAAATGTCACATGGGGTGGTACCTCAAAAGTCACATAGTGTACAGTAAGGAGTTGGTCCACTGTTAGCGTCCAAACAAGCATCACGCCGACGCCACATGCTGCTAATAAGACAACCAATTTCAGCTTTAGGAATTCTCTGCCACTTCTCCTGCGGTGCCGCACCCGGCTGTACCAAGTCCTGACAAGGTGAGTGCTGCCGTTGTACACGTCGCCTCAGCATATCCCATATGTAGTCTATGGGGGAGAGGTCAGGGGACAATGCAGGCTAGGGCAAGGTTTGGATTTGGTGCCTTGGAGATAGTCTAGGACGACGTGTGCATGATGAGCTCTGGCATTATCATCTTGGTAGATGAATCCAGGTCCATGATGGTGTGCAAACGGAGTGATGATGATGATGCGTGCAAAGTGGAGTGATGATGTTGTCACGGTAGTACATCTCATGACTCTCCCATAGCAGATGTGGAGGTCAGTCCTGCCTGTCATAGTGACTCCACCCCACAGCATTACTGACCCTCTCCCATGCCGATCACGTGGAATCGTGGCGGCTTGCTGATGAGGACGACCATCGCTGAAGTCAAGACTGAACAGTGATTCATAGCTGAACATTACACGTGACCATTGGGCATTGCTTCATCGTCGACACCACTGTCTCCTTGTCTGCTGATGACGATCTGAGAGGGGCGACGGGATGTATGGCTACCTGGCTCGCTGGTTGGCAGCATGAAGATAGTTTCATGTGGTCTGCATTGATATGAGGTTTCCTGCAGCCTGTATTATGCCCTTATTGCAGTTGTCACATTCAGTCGCTTGTCATGTATAGCTCTATTGATGATCTGGTGATCATCTCGCCTGGTTGTGCATCTTAGATGCCCTCTTCAAGGTTTGTCCTGGACTCTACCTGTGACAACATAGCGTGCCCTCAATTCTATCGTGTCAATATACTAGACAATGTTGACCCATTTGTCAACACATTTCTGAGCAGTGGGACTATACAGGGCAAGGTCCAATGCACTACAAGGTTCCTCAAGCAGGGGGCAGTGCAACAGGTGCTCCATGGTCTGAGGTGCTGTCCCGCAATCACAGATGGTGGATCCTTGGTTGTAGCCCCATTTATCCATTGTGGCCTTTGACCGGCCCACTCCAGTGCGAAGTCTGTTGAGACATTTCCATCTTTGCCAGGGTTCCTCAGCTCCAGGTGGAAGGGACTCTGCTGCTGGTAACTCCATTTAAGTGGATGATGGTAGCTCAGCTAGTCTCTCGTTCCAAAGATTGAGGTGAGCTGCTGATGGTGTTGTTTGCAGTGGTGTTGTGCTGGCAAGGAAGCTTTTCCTTGATTTTAATCGCTTAGTTGGAGGGGTATGGTTGTACAATGGATGTCTCTGGTGAGTCATTTGTTTGTTCGGCTCTACTTGGCTTGCTATAGTTCTCCTGATGTCTGGTGGAGCAATGCCAGCAAGGAGGTACACGCTTTGCATATTTGTTGACCGCAGACATCCAGTGATGTTCCTGCAGCTGGTGTTCAGCACCGAGTCAAGTCTCTTGGTGTGTGAAGATCTTTCCCATGCAGCGCAGGCATATTCTGCAGCAGAGAAGCTGAGAGCTAGAGCAGTGGTTCTTACTGTTGATGCAGAGGCTCCCCATTTAGTGTTTGACAGCTTGCTGAGCAGGGGCGTAGATTTAACTGGGAGTTGGGGGGGCCGGAGAGACGGCCTTTATGACAATTAGTCCTGGCCAATTCTCAATCATTTTCCTTCATCGACGCGTTTTCCAATTATCGTAATTGGCAACTGAATACACGGTTCCTCTCCATATGCGATTTAACTCTACTCTTTAAGTGTTGATTTAACACTGAACTTTTTGCTTTCCATACTGAAAAGGTGCTGCTTGTTCTCTCTGATTAAGTAAGACGGCAATCGGTCATCTGGATGCGTATTTGCTGTGTTTAAATCAACGTTATTCAAAATTGCTTACCTGTCGACTCTCAGGCAAGCAGTAAATTAATTTTCTGAACTTAATTTACCCCACCGTATCATCGCTGGATGCTGTTAGATCGCATATGGAGAGGAACCGTGTCTTCAGTTGCCAATTACGATAATTGGAAAACGCGTCAATGAAGAAAAATGATTGAGAACTGGCCAGGACTAATTGTTGTCATAAAGGCCGTGTCTCTGTCCCCCCCAGCTCCCAGTTAAATCTACGCCCCTGCTCCTAGTCATACAGTTCTTTCTCCTTTATTTCATTTTACTTCTTCCTGCACTTCGGGTGCCTGTGGTGCTCCTGTGGACGGGCGGTGCACCCATAGCTTCGAGCATTTGCCTAGTCTATGCCAGCTCTGGCCAGTTTTAACTGGGAGCTGGGGGACAGAGACATTTTTATTCAATTACTGGCCAGTTCTCAATCATTTTTTCTTCATTGACGTTTTCCAATTATCGTAATTGGCAACTGAAGACACGGTTCCTCTCCATATGTGATCTAACAGCATCCAGCGATGATACGGTGGGGTAAATTAAGTTCAGAAAATTAATTTACTGCTTGCCTGAGAGTCGACAGGTAAGCAATTTTGAATAACGTTGATTTAAACACAGCAAATACGCATCCAGATGACCGATTGCCGTCTTACTTAATCAGAGAGAACAAGCAGCACCTTTTCAGTATGGACAGCAAAAAGTTCAGTGTTAAATCAACACTTAAAGAGTAGAGTTAAATCGCATATGGAGAGGAACCGTGTATTCAGTTGCCAATTACGATAATTGGAAAACGCGTCGATGAAGGAAAATGATTGAGAATTGGCCAGGACTAATTGTCATAAAGGCCGTGTCTCCGTCCCCCCCAACTCCCAGTTAAATCTACGCCCCTGTTGCTGAGGATGTTGTTCCGTGTGCTGACTTTAGCTCTAGTGTTGTCTATGTGGGCTCTGAATGTAAGGCGGCGGTCCAGAGTGACTCCAAGGTAGACTGGGTTCGGGCAGTATGGTAGTTGTGTTCCACACCATGTGATCTTCACTTGGTACTTTGACTCCTTGTTCCTCAGATGGAAAGCACATACCTGAGTCTTTGATGGGTTAGCTCGGAGGAAATTGTCATCGTAGTAAGATGGCAATCCAGTACGTACATTTGTGAGGGTGGTCTCCACTTGTTGGAATTCTGGGCCCTGAGCTGTTATGCAGAGATCATCAACATCGATAAACCGCTTGGTTACTGAGTCAGTGGGCTGGTCATTGGTATAGATGTTGTACATGATGGGAGCCAGGACGCCACCTTGTGGTAGGCCATTCTTCTGGTTGCGCCATCTACTGCGTTTGCCTCCCAGTTCAACAAAGAAACGTCGGTTGGCTGGTGACGGCTTGCGAGACATGCAGTTGTCTGGCTACGTAAGCCTGGGTTTTCAGCCTGGAGCATCCCTATACCCCGCAATCTTTCCTCTTCCCGGAGTCTTCTCATCGTCGAAAGTGGTGAAATGATGGATGAGTGTGGTTCTCGGCATGCTTTTATACCCATATGTGCACAAAAAGCATTTGCATGACCGCATTTGCACCCTGTAGGCATGATGTTACTTTTCACATGCACCCCGGGTGCGTTTGGGCGCCCTGTTTCTGCAGATTTTGAAACCTAGCAGTTTATGGGATATGTACTTAAATGTGCCAATAGCTAACCATATGCTCAAAAATCTCACAAACATCTAAATTCAGGTGCTTTCCACATTTAGTCGAATTTGAATACCCCCTACTTTTTTTGTGAGCAGTATATATTGGTGAAACTTATGGAATCATCGCTGCCACTTCCATATTTGCATCTGCTCCCGCCACAGATCCTTGGTGTAAACACGATAACTCAAAAACTATTTTATGGGTCCTTTTCAAATTTTATATGCCTTTGGATCTTGTCAAAATGGAGAACTGGGTTGACTTCGGGCTTTGTGTCATTAATAATCATAAATTAATTCACTAATCACTTTCCTGGAACACCTTTTTTTTGGGAAGCCTTTGCTTTGGGGGCTTTCGCTGATATACCACTTGCTGTTGGGGGCGAATGAATAGGCCTTGTTTTAAACAAAGTGTTCATGGAGAAAAAAAAAAGTCATTGCTTAACTATTAGATTTTAATCAGAAAATTAAGCCTGTTATGTATTATACAGGTATGAACTAATGCAGAAGGTGTAATGATTATCACTTGACACAAGTTGTATATCCTCATTTTTACAATTTATGTTGATTTTTTACATCTATTGCATATTATAATAGCAAAAAATGAATTTGTTGCAAAATGTTACATTTTTTTCGGACTCTTTTTATAAATCCAGTTCCTCTGTAATTAGGGCCGGTTCTGTATATAAAATGGTGTCCTTGCTGACGCTGCACTCGGAGTCGTATCTTGCTAAAATACTAAAATTGCATCAGTGCTCAGTTCAGACCTTCACCTTTCTCACAGTACCATAGATGTCTCATCAGCAGTTTTCATACAATTGACATCTGCTCGCACTCCTCGATCGGGCTCTTACTGTGCTTGGTATATGCTTGGTTTCCTGATTAATCTAGTCTGAGCTGGGCAGTAGAAACATTCAGCTTCGGGCACATGGCCTGCCTCTTGGCTATTAATTTCAATTTTTAAATCCTCGCCCAAATTAGCACACTCAGGTTAACAAGCCTTTCATTCTGTTGAGTAAATATGATTAAGAATGGCTTTGTAATGAAGATTCTCTTGATAAGAGTGCCTGCTAAGTGCAGGAAAAATATTCAAAACAAAGGAGCTGAGAAAGACTATGGCAACATAGAAATGGTGCCAACCCATTACAGGCAGAAGCTAATGGTCGAGCTTAATGCAGACTATCTCTCTTGGTAATGCTCTTAAAAGTGCACCACTGAACAGTTAGTGCCAGAGGTGTAAGGCAGTCAATGGATTTTGGGATTATACAAGACTTTTTAGTTGTCAATGCAGAATACCATTGATGGGGTTCGTCATGCTATGAGAACGCATAAGGTAAAGCCTGATTCATGCTTCTTGCGGTCGGCGCGGTCGGCTCGGCCCACACGGCAAAATGACGCAATTGCGGCCCGGGCGACATAGCGCGGAGTGTCCGCGGAGGCTCTGAACGCGGAGCCGCGCACCTGGAGGATTTTGTCACAACGCGGCCGGGGTCGCACAGACCGCGTTGCAATGATTGGCTAGCTTCAGGACCCCGAAGTACGTATACCGATTAAAATAAAAAATGGAAGGCTTCAAAGAAAAGCCAGCTGAACAAGTAAGAAAATACAAACATCTTTACGACAGTTCCTGTCGGATCTACAAGGATGCTCATATGACTTCCAACACATGGAAGGAGATCGGAAATTTTCAACAGACTGATCCTGATGTGTCTAAGATAAAATGGAAAACCCTTCGTAACCGGTTTGTGAAAGCACGAAAAAAAAAATGAAGGGGAGGAGTGCAGAGGCTGGCAGAACCAGTGTATGGGCAATATTTACATCGTTGTCCTGGCTCATGATATTTATAAAACACAGGGAGACAAAATCAAATGTCCATGTAGCGCTCTGTTTAATCCAAGATTTTCCGGACATAGGGTAGCTGTGTCCGAAGATGATTGAAGGGAATCTCGTTGGTGTTCCTTACGTCATTCGGGAATACCCATACAGTCATTTCAGAGTACCTCAACGTCCCCCCAACGCATTTATATTTCATTTTAGGTGTAGGACCCAATTATCGCGGTATTAATGACATTAGTTCACAGTCGGCTAAACTAACTGGCAGACAAATTAAACTTAGTTTGCTGTATATAACAAGTAATCTCTGTTTGAAATCACACACAAAAAAAAAGTTCATCGCAAAAACATCGGTGTTGAAACTGCTGAAATGCAAACCGTGTCAACTTAGTTTTCGGAAGTTTCAAGTGACCCAATTATCGTAGAAATAGTGGAGAAAGAGCGGACAGTAATATTTGTTTTGACAGCGACGCACTGTCTAATCTAATTCGAAATAATCGAGTAGCGCAAGATTAGAGAACAGGCCCGTTCTTGGAGCCGCTTTGACCGCATCAAGCATGAAACGACTGGACGTTCATGGCGACCGTGCGCGCTGTCCGCACTGCTGAAACCGCGCCGACCGCAAGAAGCATGAATCAGGCTTAAGCCAACTGCTGTAGCCTTTCTATGACTGAAAAGGCAGACAGTGACTCTGCTGTTTGGAGACTACTGAGGTGTTCACTCTTCCGCTTGGTACTGGCAGATTAGATAATTGGTGATGAACACCAGGAGATAGACAGAGAGTGCTTGTGACTAGGTGGCTCATCATTAGAATGGGGATAGCTATCACTTCACAGTATACATTTACATCCTGCTAGCAGCCATCTTAGATTCCCTTTGGGCCCCTGAAAAGACGTTTGTTACTTGACCACCATACGTGCTCATGCACAAATTCAACTAATTTGCGGCCCTATATTCCCTATATTCATATAACACATCAGAAGGAGGGGCTCTGATCTCAGTGTAGCCAATAGGAGGCGCTGTTGCCACCAAAACATTCACGCCCGATTACGCCACTCCCAATGATAAGGGTGGGAGACCCAATTAATAATAACGAGATTCCCCACGAACAGGGTGTTCAAATGAATGAACAAAGAGGTTTTAAGTGCAAGGAATTCCACAGTTTTATTATGCACAATCATTAATGGCAAAGAATAAAAATCTATATTAAAGATTCAATAGTAGGAATAAAATAACACAGCCGTTATAAAATACCACACGCTTGTTTGATAGGTCACCAATGACTCAGTCTAGGATAATAGATTCACTTAACATTTGTAGACTTACGCATACCCAAGGTGAGTTTTTGCTAATGGGGACACATCCAAATTCCAATATGAACAAAGAAAACCAAAAAAAAAAAAAAAAAAAAATCCAACAACCCAAATTAAGAAATCAAAAATTACAAATTAATTAGAACCCTCCTGGGATAGTGTCAGCCGATCTACCAATTGGCTGCAGCACCACCTAACGGGGCAATAAGGACCCTGGTGACAATAGAAGGCGAGGCACAAACAAATTGAAGACACTCCAAACATTACACGGCACACGTGATTCAACCAAGTACTGCTACACATCACAATCGACTGATACCACGACCAACTTGGATCGCCAACAACGCGGTACAACAACTATGGCAACACAAAGGTAGCTTAAAAAGATTCACCTAATCACCGCATCAGAAGGGGCCAATAAGACAAGGCAGAGTACAGCCTACCCAACTAAATACTGCTCCAAGTAGGCCGACACCCAGTCCAGGAAGGGAACAACAGAATAAAAAGAAAGAAATATATATAAACAAACAATCCCAAAATGACAAACACTCAACAGAAGTCCCCGAGCCAGATAATACACCAAGAGTATTTACAGCAAATGTGGACCAGCCTACTCCACCTCATTCAAGATGCAGATAACATGAACTTCAGCTGATGATATTCATACACAATGCAACACAGGCTTAATATCACAAGGCTGCACAAAGTCAGCACATGAATTTATTACACCAGGCAACTACCACCTCTGAACACTGACAATTGAAAGTAACTATAACAGCCAACGCTAGTTAATGCATGTAGGATGAACCATGTTAGCCCAGTAGGAAAATTTAAAGAAACTATAATATTTATCACTACTGCTTAAAGGGACTATGTCAGCCGGGGCGCATGCGCACGATGAAGCAGAGCACCTTGAAAACGTTGGTACAACTATTTCAAGTTCATCGGAGATTTCGTGTTAGTGTTTTTCAATCTGTTTGTATTGCGTTCATCCTTGAGATGTTTGATGAAATTTTTACCAAAAAACTCTTTATTGATTGTAGAGCCTGTTCATGGCATCATTTTGTCATAGTTCAGGTTTTTGTAGCGTTATTATTGCTTTTAAGTTAGCCTGCGTTGATTGGATCTATGACAGCTGCATGTCAGACGAAACGTTGCGACAAACAGGTTCTGCGAACATAAAAGACAGTTGTTTGATAAAAAATTCCCCAAACTTCTCAAGGATGCACGCGATGCAAACAGATTGAAACTCCACCACGAATTCACAGGTTTACCTTACCTCACACTTTCAATGTGTTTTCGCCAAAGGAAATATGGATGGTTAATATAATTTATTCTCCGTGGGTTTTGGCAAAGATAAATGCGGTTACTCTAGCAACTCCACGTTTGCAGGCCATCTTAAGGTATGCATAAGCTCGGGGTTTGTATTTCTGCTCCCTTGATATCGCACTGCATGTATGAAAGTGTTTATCGACTGAACTCTAGTACGCATGTGCCCCAGCTGACATAGTCCCTTTAAGTTCAAGCTAGCAGAATTAACACTACTACCAGTGGCGGATCCAGAGATCACCAGACAGGGGGGCGGGATTTGTAAAGTCACGTGTCTTTACACCAATAACATTATATATCCACAGCTAGAAAGAATGAGAAAATGTGACCACTTTGACAAGTCAATGCAATTAATAATAGTGGTTCGTTGCCAAGACTCTATTTATATTAGCCAACGCTGCCTACCCACAGGCTAATTGGAGTCACGAAGCTTGACTCTTGGGCTGCGTTTGCGACTGAAGAAATTTTCATTGAAATATTGGGGAAATAATGTCTTGCAATTTGGTTAGGAGTCTGTGGTCTATTTTCTAAGGTGAATGAAATTCTAATATTATTTCATGTTAGCACGTAGTTGCAAGTCTCAGAATAAGCTCGTCAACTAGCCAACTAGCCAGAGAATGAAAACAATCCCTCAGTTAGCTTTTGCTCAAGATGTCCAGCTGTGCCAAAGGGAGTGCACGCCTGGCACAGTTATTAGCTGGCTAGTTAGCTACAGCATTCCAACTACCAAAGCACACTACTAGATGACGGGGTCCTTCAGATGATCCCCCAGACCATTGGAGAGTCCTCCGTATATTTTTGTAATTATACAGTCAGTAGATACGCACAGCACGAGTTAATAGTGCGACGATTACCACAAATGGATTCGCACTATTTTCAGCGCGATATCCAATATATTATTGTGTATAGAGAGGCTAGCTGGCTAAATTGCCAATTAAACCTATCCTTCGTTATCTAGCGAGCTATCTAGCGGTCGCTAAATGAGTTTCTTCATAAAGTCAATCATCCACAAGCTAGCCAACTACATAACCTATTTCATAAGCCAAACGGCAATGGAAAACAGCGTCACTAACTAGCCGTGTTCGGCTATATTCCGTGTCCAGTGACACTCCATTTACGCGAGAAAAAAAGTGAAACTAAGAGCAAGGGCTCCTCGTCAAGGTCCAGAAGCACCTTTAATTATACGATGCGATAGAAAAGTTCCACGTCGCAGTGGTGTTGTTCGCTAATATGAAGGTCATAGATTAGCTGGGCAGCTGATGAAAGAACCATGGTTTAGCATAGGACAAAGACGCCAAGCTGCATTAGCATTGATAACCCATGCATATGCTGGCCACAGTAACCAATTAATTCAGCATTCACCGAAGTCAAAATGTAGGGTGATAATGCTTCATATCAACATGTGCGAGTATGAGATATGAAAATAAAGGTCAACCAGGTTCGTCAGAAAGGTTACATATGCAATGTTGCCGTTTGACTGACCATAGTACCGTTAATGGGACCTGGGTGCGTCAATGACGCAAGCCGAGCTTACCCAGGGTATGCTCCCAGGGGGATATCGATACACACTGAGCCCGCAGCCGCAACTTCCCAGCGGTGTTCAGCAGTTGTCTCACAACTGCTTTGCGGATATAAACAGCGTTCGACTGCAAGCAAGTTGTCAGCTCCATTCCTTTACTAGGACAGATATGATCCAGCATCTCGCCCATAGCGACCGAGGCATCGAGCTGGTCTAGTTTCTTGGCCTCGTGTCAGCCATAGCCAGGTTGAACGCTCCGAGCTAGGAGGCTGTGTTTCAGCAGCCAGGCTCCATTTGGCCCGCCTCAGCTCCAGCAACGGTCCACCTTTTTGCCCATTTTTGGATTAGCCGGGAGGTAGGCGGTGTGAACAGCGACCAAATGCTATAGTATATCTCTGCAGACCCGGAGGCTGTAGATTCAGACCCACCCGCAGTTCTGGGACCGCATTTCTAGGACCTTAGGTTTTCTGCGACAGCGCCACCTATTAAGGGCTAGGGTTAGGGTTAGGGTTAGGGATAGGGATAGAGATAGGGATAGGGTCCTAGAACTGCAGTCCTGAAAGTGCAGTCCTGAAACTGCTGCCTGCAGAGACACCCTAATCACCAAATGAGCTTCAGAGTGGATATTCAGTAATCTACGGGTGACGTCATATGTGGAAAACGTGTTCACAGCATTTTCAGTGGGCAACTACCAGAAGTCCCCTCCTTTTTGGGGCCGAACGGGGGGGCTTATGCCCCCCACGCCCCCCCCCGGATCCGCCACTGACTACAGAGGAATTTAAAGAGGCTAAAATTGTTATCTGTACTCCTCGAATTCGAGCAAGCAGCATTAGCGTGGAATTTAAAGAGACTAGAAAGGTTACAGTACCGCTCAAGCCCAGCAAGCAGCCTTGGCACCAAGTAACAATTTAAAAAACTATCATTGAGCTCAATGAGCTTACACTTTGCACACACCCAATACAATCAGCAGTGCAACAAAGAACGGCCTATGATAAAACACCGGTGGGAAAAACAGTGGCCTCACGCCGTAGTTGTGACAATCCTGTAATTAAAAACACCAATTAAAAGCGGAGGAGGAAGCCGCAGCTACACAATATACGTTTATCGTAGCAGCCGCTTACTTATTTTGAAAAAAAAGGGTACCTTTTTACAGGGTGAATTTCATACTCTTCACACCAGAAAAGCCGAATGGACTGCACAGCACAACTGCAGCAAGTAATAATTGATGCAAATGTTTAACTAGATGCATGCCTAAAAGCGCAGCTATTTAACGACATTCATATGGTGATTAAACAAAGAGACCACACATACACGCACCTTCTAACAGCGCAAATCACAATTCCTAAACAAACGGCGGCATTTTCCCCCTTTAAACCATGTAATTGCGGCATACGGCATTCAAAAGCGATTCAATGCGAGAGTTATTTTAAATTCAAAACGTACCATATTCTTGTTCTCAGACTGACCAGGACGCCGACTAAAAGAGGGGAAGAGAAGCTCACAGGTGTATTCTTAATCATGCGCCACAGCTGACGCACTGACCTATAACCCTATTGCAGAACACCTAAGGCAGTTAACAAGGTCCTAGCGTCCTACCTGTCACATCAGTTTCGCCTGCATACCTCCCCATGTCATCCATTATGAGCAGATGAGGCAAAACTGATTCTTGATCAGCACTTTTACTCGGAGATGTTTTATGAGTATGGGCCATAAGGGGGTTACCTAGTGGTACAGTAAGTAGTGCTGTTTCTATGAAGCTTGCTGATACAGTGTGCAAATCCTGGCCAAACGTCCTGTGACATGCAGTTTGAATGTGGGTTTCATCTACATGCTCCTGCCATGCAATCATATAAAGGTTAGGCCAAATGACTCTGGTGACGAGTCTGGAATATAATGATGGTGTGACGGAACTGCAGTGCAATGAGACGGATTGGTGGCTCTTCCAGGAGGTGTTCTTGCCTACCGTTTCCACTTATTCATTTCTGAGGTGGGACCTCATGCCAGTGTTTCTTTATTATGATCAGAAGTGCCTGTGAAACAGCTGTTTCTATGTTAAAATAATTTCTACGAGTTGGTGGTGAATGTTGCATTTGGATGGGCCTGTGAACGCAACATGGCATCTTGAATCAGTCTTGAAAGATGAAAGTATTTTGTTTTATTTAACCTTTACAGTGTAGGTTGACTGAGCACACAGTGTACGGCAGCATCCTGTGAAATAATAATGCACGAAATAACACTTGAAATTAAAAGATGTAATGGGAGATATTTAATTTAAACTAGCAGTGTGCAGAACAATGTATGCACGCAGAGGGATGTAGGTTTAAACTGGAGACATGCTCAGCAAACAAGCACAAATAGGGGGAGACTGTGCACATAGACTCCACTGTTATGTGTACGGACTGTAAAAGGACAACATGACTAATCAACTGAGCATTCAGCTGATTCAGCCAGAATGGGGCTTTACTATCTTGGCTTGCCTGAACTATGTGATTCTCCGTAAGCAAGCTTTATTACGTCCTCCATCATAAGCAAGCTTATCTGTGTTGAAAGAAAGAGGGGTAGCCTATTTCATGGTGAAGTATAACTGCAAATCCGTTTCTCCCTTTCAATGCAAGTAAATGGTACAGAGCTGTCAAACGTTCATTTTTTTATTGCCGAAGTGTGTGAACCCCCAGGCTGCTCTGAATAGTTTACCTTAAAAGTCAGCCGTCCTCCTGAAAAGTTGGACATATCAGTGAGAGCGCTCCATTCGAATTCTCCCTGAGCTCTGCGGCCCGGCTATTTTGCTAAAACGCTAAAGTTTTGGCCGCATTGAACAGGACGACGTCAGTCCCGTTTTTTCAGTTTCCTTTCTTTATTCAGCCGTGACACGAGCTGGAAAATGTGAAGGAGCGTTCTGCTGCACTGAGGCTGACATTGCCGTCACGGGGTGTACCTCACGCTGAGGCTTTCCGGCGCTCGAAAAAGAGCAATCTCTAATGACCGCTTTCTCCGAGGTCTGCCGCTGCGAATTCGCTCTTGGTCAGAAAAGGGCTCCAGCCTTCAAAGGTTAAGTGGAGCGCGGTGAGCGAGGGGGCCGGAAATGGCCCCACCTGTGAGCGTCGTTTTGAAATGAATCGCAAAGCAAAGGTCAGTGCCCACCTCTTCGCTGTGCTATAAATCATCCAGGAAAGGAGCGACACCTCTTGACTCTCTCAGAGACGAGGTCCGTCAAAGCCTGCTTATATACTACCTGAAACCTGAACATGTTCAACCATTTCACTTCAGTCATGTGGCATTTTTATCTGCAGTACCTTACAGTTGAGAAGACCGAGCAGGCGTCTGTCCTTTGAACAGTGTGGGGTTCAGGGCCTTGCTCAGGGGCCCAACTGCTGCACTGGTCTTAATGCTGGGGCTTGAGCCTCTAACCCTCCAGGTCTCAGTAAGGCACCTTTGCCACTGTTGTATAGTCCACTACCAAGTCAGAGCATGGTCACAAAGATTCATCCAGACTCTCTGGTAGATGACAGACCTGTATCTGTCATCTTCAATTGCTTCAATTCTTAAATCTCTCTATTCTAAATGTGCATAGTTACAGAGAGATATTTTCTTCGTAGATTTTTTTCCCTCATTAAAAGGTAAGTTGATTATTTAGAAGGCAGGCAGTATTAACCAGTCTTCAGGCTGCGGATGATATTCTGAAGCCTGATTCTCAGCATCTACTCACCTTGTCCTGGTCTCTACATGGTGCACTCAGAGTGGTTCATCCACGAAGTCCATGAAAGATTTTGGCCATGAATGCTCGAGTCATGGAAGAAAACACGTAAAAATGCCGATCTGCGCAAATAAATGAAGTGGGCGTTCCACTCGGCAGTTTCGAATGTGATGTCAGTAGCTCATTGGGTTGAACTATACCATACACTGAGCAACTGGCTGGATTTAGGAGTCAAAGTTGATCTCTATGTGAAGTGAAGGTGCGAATTTGCTTTGCTGCAGGAAGCAAATGCTTCATTCACCCCCTTGACCACATAGAATGGAAGTCAATTGGATTTGAATATTCACCAATGTTAATTTGGTGCTTGTGTGACCATGCTTGTGCTTCAACAGTGAGCTAACAAGAGCACTCTAGCAGTCCATCATCATTTGAATGCAACCTTCACAGCACATCCCCAGCCCATAATTCTATGCAAACAAGGAAACTCTGTACGTAAGCGTAATATAAAGTACTCTGAGAACAGCAACAGCTATTGTGTGTAAATTCAGGTAACTTCCCTCAAGAAAACCTGGTCAACATTCTAAAAAGTAAAATATTTATTTGGTGCAAAATGAAGGAAGGTCCATAATTCTATGCAACTGACTGGCAAGCAGTCATACCACACTATGTTGGTGTCCTGAATGCCTCTTTTAAATCTATGCTCCTTCAAGGACCAGTAGACCAGAGGTTCACACTTTGCTGGTGTCACCAAAGTGTGCTCTTGGGGGTTAGAGTGTAGGGTGTAATGTGGCTGTTTTGACTAGGCCACTCCATCCAAATGGTAAAGTTGAGGCTATGATGAAAATACAGGATCAGTCCAAGGGTCTTGTTAAATTTTTTGCTCTGTAGGAGGTATAGCGGTATAGCGGTAGTGTACTGTATTTCTTTAGCCAGCGCGGTTGAGCCATGCAGAAAGAGAGACAGCAGAGGACAGAGTGACCCCACATTGAGCACCGAGCAGCAGCTCTCCTGAATAGTGACAGCATGATGTAGTGGATGGCCTCCCAACATCCCTCACCTGCATTAGTGCTTAGTGCAACCGGACAGCATATTGAGCGCTACAGCAAGCATGTCCCATACGGTGGTGCCTTTGAAGTAATCTACATAGTTCACTGCTAACTTCACCCTCCCATCCATCAGCTGAGGATGTAGTGGTCACATTGGTAGGAGTCCTGTTTATTTCAAGCTACGTTCCTGCAAGGCTACAGTCCTTGTGAAGGCACACTGCTCAGGCATGTTTGTGTCTTGAATTTCACATTAAACAGATTTTTGACTCCATAAAGGGAAATGTACGATTTTCCTTTATTGTTGTTTGGATAACGGCAAGGGCTCATCCATACACTATAATTGGAGCTGGGGATAGATGTTTGCATGTGTGTGTTTGTGTGTATGCCTGTTTGGAAAATTGAAAAATCAGCACTCTTATACAAGGTTAGGCGTAGGTGTCCTGTCGGCAAGATAGGCGTATTTGCAACTGAACTACACTACTCATGTTACAACCAGAATTACTGGACTGAACATATGTTATAGAAAAGCCCTAAGCAATTTGCTGCTCTTTTTTGGATACAAATTGATGCACTTACCAAAGCCATTTAATATTAATCTTTGAGGAATGGGCTATGAAGTCTGATTCATGATAAAAATGATGGATGGTTAGCATTTGCACGACAAAAAATGTTGCCTCCTTGTTAAACAGATTATAATTACTAAAGTGCACGCCTGTCACTACAAAGTATGTCCCCGTGCTAATTTATTTTTTTTTTTTTTTCCACTAAGATCAGGCTGTCTGGCTTTGTAACCACAGAACTATCTAAAGAAAAAATCTGCCATTCGGTCATACATGTTTCATCACACAATCCAACATAATTACTCCGGGACATTTTAATGTCATGCATGATATCTGTATGGTTTGATAATTGAAAATTGTGCCAGTTTGGAAATGAAGAATCCAGTCCGAGTGACAGCAATCTAACATTATTAGTCTCAAGATTTCAACTGAGTGATTAGAACGTTCTGTACTGCACATTCTGTACTAAACATTCTGATATTTGGATCCATTGGATTCCGGAACACTGACCGAAAGGTTTGAGTTTTTTTTTTCCAAATCTGCAATGTTCCCCTTCTGAAAAATTGCTACAGTTCCAAGCTATAGTTATCCTATAGTAAATGGATGGTATGTTCGCCACTATAGTGTAGTATTACTATTGTGATACTATAGTGATACTATAGTCATTCAAACTGCAGCAATACAGTCAGCAGGCTGCAAGATTATAAAGAAAATTTTAGACTCTACCATGCATACAGTGAGAAATGGTCCACTGGCTTTTTTAGCAAACATTTTATCTGCTGGAACGCTCCTGATTAATGGGGCTTGTTGACTTATCATAAACATACTTTTAATTACTAGTTTTGACCTTTCTCCAGGTTGAAGCATCTTGTATCTTGTGCCAAACTAATTAAGTGTTCCTGCCAATGTTGAGTTTTTTCTTCCTTTCCTGGAATCAAATCGAGACCAGTGAGGTAGCACGCCAATGACAAACTTCTCAATTGAAGAGTTTTATTACAGTGTGCAGAGGGGTTCATCACATGCAATGCTGTGACAGAGCCATCCAACAGAGTTTCAGCGGCATGGCGAGTGATGGGAGTTTAATTACACTGGTCATAGGAGCAAGGTTATTATAGTTTTGAAATTTTCATTAGTTTTTATTTTTATTTAGTTTTTCAGTTTGCTTTTTTATTTCAGTTTAGTTTTAGTTAGCTGAACAAGTGATGAAGCAGTTTTAGTTTAGTTTTTATTTTCAGGAATTGACTAGTTTTAGTTTAGTTTTAGTCTTAGTTTTAGTTTTTCAGGTGTTAGGAGGAAGGCCTTAATTTGTAGAAGCTGACAAGGATAAAAGAATGCATGACACCAAATATGTTTTTAACAAGTCCTTTATTAGTCCTGTATTCTTTAACCATCATCTTTTTTAACATGTGACACTGATGATACTAATATAACTGAAAAAAAAAATCCAATCCATCCCACCCCATACACTCATCATGCTCAGTTATTTCACAGGTGGTAAGAAATGGATGCTTCATGTGTCAGGACGGCAGCTGATATCCGCTATGCTGCCCCCCTCTGGAAGCAACCAGTTAACTCTGACTGAACTGGGCAGTAATCGAGGGAGAAAACAAAACGATTAATGAAAGCGAAGCTCATTTTATTTGCAATTCAGTTTAGTTTTAGTTAGTTTTGTATGGTTCATTGCAGATTTTATTTAGTTTTCGTTTTTTTAAAAATTGACATTTTTATTTTTATTTCAGTTAACTAAATTATTTTTTCACTGCTAGTTTTAGTTTTAGTCTTAGTTTTCGTTAACTATAATAACCCTACATAGGAGGAATAACTTACAAGTACGAACATTCTCACGAAGGGATGGCGTTGAACCCAAGTTTCCCAGGGACACCTCTGTGGTTAGTTGCTGGTAGTACCCGTTCAAAGGCCCAATATGTAAAATTTCCAAATTCAAAGATCTATAAAATATATAGATATGTTATATATGTTTTGGTGTTGTGTACTTACATTATCTGTGATGTATTCAATGATTATCAAAGACAGAGATATCTGTATTATCAATGTAGGGACACGGGGCGTTTCTTTTCTTCGCATATTTGACGTCACTCCCAACACAAAGAGTGCACGAGAGTGAGAAAATCACCCTCCTCGCACGCATGCTTCGCCGTTGCCAAAGAGTTTCAAGCCAAGATGGTAACCATCTTGTGTCGGGAACTGAATTTTCCACCCGAAGTGGTCGTAGATCAAATTTTATTCAGGTTGTTTGCTACCTTATTGAATAAACTTTTGTTATCTTGGTTTTTTGTAACTAAATTTCTAATAAGAGAAAAAAAAATTAGAAGAAACTTAAGCTAAACCGGCGTAACCGAAAAGATACAATGGCTGCTGCTATGTGTCTGTTGGAGGACATAGTGAGCCGTGAGATATCTCTCTCTCTCCCTGTCAAAGTACACGTTAGGCTATTATTTATTTATCCTCACATTGGTAGCAAACCAGCCTATTACACCAGCAGTATAAGTTCAAATTTAGCCAAGTTGTAACATAAACGTAAAGTTACTCAACTTCAAAACATTTTTCTTGTGATGCCTCACAACAAACAGAAAGCTGATGTGTATGGCACATCGTTTGTGTGTTATGAGAAGTCAGTGCTACGTTAGCTACATTACTTGCAGTTAGAACACGGCTCCCTTGAATACATGATTCAGTTTGGTCAATCAGCGTGTCTCGACAGATAACCGCTGGCCAGCTGGTCTGTTGAGCACATCGTTGCTAAGGAAGCTATAGCAATAGCGGCAGGAGCAACTGAAAGCGTACGTTGCCAGCTGACAGTGGCATTTCCTCGATATCTGTTACCTTTAGCATTTGCATTCAGCAACAGAGTTTTCGCATCTGTTATTATTCTCTACAAAGATGGGCAGCATGAGCCGGCCCCACCCCCTGACCTGCAGCACATCATAAGCGCTGTAAACGGCCAACTTATTATTATACCTTACATTTTTTTTATTTGAATGAAATAAGGTAAAGTTATATAAAAGTAAAGAAATACAACCTTACCTTGTCCATGTACATGGTTTCGCCGCTCCTGTTTAAGTCTCGTCGGAGAATTTAGCTGTCAGCGGTGCGTGTAAATTGATGAAGACAACAACTCCCATGATTCCACCCGATCCCATTGCGTCATCAAACTCGGCCTCTTGTTATTGTTTGGTTAAGTGCCCTCTAGCAGCAGAGAATTACATATTGGGCCTTTAATCTGTGGTTTTTGGTTTTCTTTTTAGAGAGTAAAATTAACATGACTATTATACTCCATTGATGATCAGTTGTCCCCAATACTGAGAGGGCTATTGCACACTGTCTGTTAATCATCCCTCGCTACAACACAAAGTAAAGTGGGGGGATATTGCAATGGAGCTTGTCGGTCCATCCATCCATCCGTCCTTCGATCCATCCAAACAGGTACTTTTATCAAGATGCATGATATTTTATGTGTGTATGCTACTTGGCATGATATTCACTGGGTTCATAAAAGGGAATCTGTAGGGGCTGGGGATATTGATGACAATGTCGTATTGTTTGTGTATGTGTGTTTGTTTATATGAGTGAGAATTTACACTGAAAATCGCATTAAAACAAAATGCCTAAAACAGAGCTAAAACTAACATGACTTAACAGTCAGTGTCAGTGATAATAGCCTTAATGGCTCAAACCAATTACCAGACAGGCGGACAACCCTCTGTTAGGGAACAGGTTATTGATATCTCTGATAAGAAAAGTAATTTGTGCATATTCATACTATTCATATGAACATCTATCATATTTACAATTATAAAGCTGAATATTTTTGTAAAATACATACTAGTGATGCTCAGTGTATAAGGCACTGTTAATATGTAATCTAGAATTTTTTTTTTGTATGTGTTGCTTGATTTTTAGTGAGAGAGTTCTCATTGCAAATGTGGTGACTGAACCTACCTTTAAACCTGTACGACTTAAATACAGTTTCCTCACCAGTTTGTTGCCTTAGAGTATACATTCTCATGAGCTTTGAGACTGTTCATTAAAAGCATTACATTAAGGCACATTTGTTTGATGAATTGATTGACTGGCTGGCTGGCTGATTCATTGGTGGGTTCTCTGGAATGACTTGTAGGTTTTTGTATTCTGGACTTTATGTGGTGCATCCGTGTTAGAATTATAAGTAAGTACTTATCAAGGCCCTACGGTTTCTTTTTGAAATATGCATATCACCAAAAAAAAACTCATTATTAGTTTGCAGCAACTCAGAGTCAAGAACCTGATTTTGAAAACTTAACATTTTGTGCTGCCTCTTAAAAAAATCAGTTTTAGCCTTTGGATCTTCAAGCAAGTAAAAAAAAAACCCTTCAGCTGTCAGAAAATGGAATATTTTTCTCACCTCAAATTTGACCCCTGCCAAAAGATCCCAGGGCATATTATAGTTGCTGTCTTTCAGATTTTTTTGCCTGTTTTTTTCATTCTATTTTTTGTGAAAGAATATTTAAACTATGAAGAAAATATATTGAGTCTATTTAAAACCTGTAATTAAATGCCTAAGATCAATAGAGATCTGAAGAAGCTGCCAGCAACAATTGAATTGCAGTCCATTATACCCACTGCGGTGCTTTTTTAATTCGAATAAGAATTTGCTTGTATGTAGCCATCTTGAATGTTACTGTAATTGTAAATTCATTAGTTGCAAATGTAAGATTTGAGCGTGACATGCTAACAATCCAACATTTACTCATGAAAAATGCATGAATTCCAAGAACTGAATTGGTGGTGTGTTGTACAATTCATTCCCCTTGACAAAGCCAGCTCACCAATGAAATGAGGGGTTTCTATACAACGTTCCCATGCCAACTGCTTACACAAGGAAGCATATTCTATGAAAGTTGGCACCAGAAACAATGCCACTTGGGTCTGAAGAACGCTACATTTTTTAATGGCCTCTGTGTAATGCCATCGCAGATAATTTACACTTTGTGTATGTGTAGCTGGTGTGTAAGAATACCACCAATGCAGCACAGTGTAGTGTTATGATCTGTGATTCTGCTTGTTCTGGTTCATGTATTTTCCACTTGGTGTGATGGTTCTGCCCTGCAGTCCCTCCCCCCTCCTGCTGTCTTCGCCTCCACTTCAACAAGCCACACCTGTTGCTCGATGAAGTGGAGGTGACGTTTAGAGTATTTTAGAGCTGCACTGCCAATTGGCAGTGCAGCTGCATTCTGGTATTTTAGCCTTGTATGTGTTGCTGCTGCTCCCCTGTCTCTTTGTCAGTTTTAAAAAGTATATTTATTAAATGTCTTCTATTTTTCTTACCAGCCTGTGCGAGTGGGTCCCTTTTTCAGCCTTTGGGTACATGGTCCCAGTGCCCACCAGATTGCTTGTTGCATCCGGCGGGACTAAACCATGACACTTGGTTTATTAGTTCACGCATTTTGTATTATCTGCCTTATGATTTGCTAGTTTCATGCACATTGTTTTCCCCTGTGATGTCTGGCATTTTCTATGTTCTTTGCTACTGCACGCCCCTGTCTGAGAGTTGTCACTTCTCGGGTGATTTTGGAAGTTTCCGGTGTTTCACAAGTTCCTTCATGCCTCGTTAAATCTCTTTAACTCTAAATGACTAATTAGGTACTAACCCTACTAACACTCTGTTTTATCTAATTTAATTACTAATCCTTACTGATATACTATCCTGTAAATAACTAACACACTAACTTGCACATTCTGATTCTCTCCACTTTCCACACTAATCTGTAACTCCGCCCTCTTTGCCCTCCCAGTGCTTTGCCTTTGTTTCTGCAGAAACTTTGTAACTATCTCTTATAGTAATCTGTTTCTTCCATCTTTCCCCACTTAGGTGCTCCTTGACTGGAGCTGTTGTTGTTAAAGGATGTCTTGTGAAAACTAGTCCTTGTCATTGTTTCCCATTTTGTATTGTTTAATTACTTCCTGTGTTTTCTCCTCTCAGTTAATGTTTAGATTATCCCTCACACCTGTTGCTCTGCCTTGCTCATTACCTCCCTTGTGTAGATAAAGTCCATCACTTCTGCTTAGCCCTTGTCAGACCGTTGATCAACTTTTCCCGTGCCGAGCTCCTTGTACGCCAGTGATTTGTTGGTGATTCTGCGACACCCTTCTGCCCGATTCCAATTTATGTTTGTGCCTGCCTGGAGTTGTTTGCTTTCTGATTATGACCCTTTTTCTGACCAACCACGATTTCTGTGTATTGCTTCCCTGGCTTTTGAATTCGGATTTCAGACTCTCTACTCTGTCAAAAAGAGAAGATAACACCCGCACACTGTCAATACTTGCAAACATATAGATATACTTTAATGAGCTACAACGTTTCGGTCACAGACCTTCATCAGGTAAATGTTGACAAGGTGCAATGCACAGCTTTTTTAAAAAACAGAAGGCAGGGCTCACAATTGCCAATCAGGTAATTACCAATTACCAATCTGCATGACTGAATGATGGCCAATTAATTATACCTTGTGCTTCAAAGTGAGCTCCTCCAATAAGTTAAATCTAAGTCAGTGCCAAACATCTAGAAAAATACATTTTTCACAGAAATATAGAAAACAGAATTATAAAAGATGTAGAAAATTCAAATCTACATAGCAAACAGTATACAAAATACAAATCTGAACAATACAAGGAAGACTCCAATTAAATCACCACATGAGGTTAATCCCTTGGGTGAGGACAGGGGCCTGTCTCACGAAGCTGGATTAACGTACCCGGGGTTTCCCTCAGTTACCCAGCTGCACTTAACCAGACATCCGCGGTCTTGATTATCAGTCTCACGAAGCCGGTTATCAACTCGTTAAGTGAACCCAGGAGTTTCCAATCTAGATCTGTGCGCGCTCACATAAAAAGGGCGGTGTTTGCTGCATACGACCAGTCGCAGACATGGAAAAATCCTCCCAAGCCGCATACTTCACGACGGAGGAGCAGACAATAATCTTAACGCAGTGTCTAGAGATATGGCAGTTTTATGGGTACAGCTGTCGATTTGAAGGGATTGGAAGAAGGATTAGGGATTATGGTTAGGGTCAGGGTTAGGGTTAGGGGTCAGGGTTAGGGTTAGGGTTAGAGTTAGGGTCAGGGTTAGGTTAGGGCAGGGTTTGAAGTTGGGACTGCCGTACCTCTCTGCATTGAAATGCATTGGAAAACTGCCGTACCCGTAGCAACTGCCTAATCTTAAATAAATACGAGGAATATAAATCCATCATCCAGGCAAAAAGCAACATAGTTGCAGCTGCCAAAAGCCGCAAGGAATGCTGGCAAAAAAAATTGGCGACTGTGTCAATGCGTAAATTAGTGGGATTATAATATTATTTCCCCACCATGACGGCACGAGTAGATCTGACTATAGTAACATTTGTGTGTTCCATAAATTTATGTGTTTATGAAATTTGTCATTATGGCATGTGATTTTGGCTTTATCATTTCAGATGCGACCCCAGTGGAGCAAAAAGAGCATGGGAGCAAATAAAAAAATAAGTATAAAAACATACTGCAAAGTGGTCAGTACACTTACTATATCTTATACGAGTAGCATGTGTACATGTACATGGCTTTACTTCTTCACACTGTCTCTGTTGTAGGATGATCACAATGGAATTGTGGAATTAGTAATGAACGGCTCCAGCAGCTGACAGATATATGTAGTCCTTCTGCAGAAAACCTGTACCTCTCGTAAAGACATTGTTCAGGCAAATCAAAAGGATTACAGCGATTGCGAAATACTCTCTCGCGCCTGAGCGCTCTTCGCACAAGTTGTGCACTAGACCCACTGGGTTCTCATCAAATGGGCAGGCTATTTTCCAAGAGAATTGATTGGTCAGTAGGTGGGGCTTTTATACCTGCTGAGCTCTTATCCTGAACTTAACCTGCTCCGGAGCAGGTTAGGTGTTCAGCGTATGTTGCCACGGCAACGCACCCCTATAAAAAGCAAACCACCTTCGTGATACGGAAAACCCAGGGTTAATCCAGAAGTTACCTCACTAAGCCGAAATCCAGCTTCATGAGACAGGCCCCAGATGAATGGATCAAACTTGTGGAACATGAAGTGGCAAGTCAAAAGCTCAGCCTAACAGGAGCTAAGTAGGACAAAAAAATATGTACATTATTGTACATAGCCTCTGCTGAACCTAACCATGATAAATACTCTATACAAAGGTCCATTATACAAATACAAAGACCTCAAGGCATCAAATAAGTAATCTCATCTTGTCACAGTCATTATTTCAGGCAAGAGTTAAAAGATTGTGTCTGGGGGAAAAAAGGAATATCAGCATTAAACTTATAGCATGACATTTAATAATAATTCATCATTTAAATCCCAAAGGGGTGAGGGTTCTTAATGTGTGTATCCAGTAAGCCTCACGTTGCTTAAGCAGAAGATCATGGTTACCACCTCTCTTAGGTAGGAAGACTTTTTCTATACCAGTGAAACGTAAGGTGGAGATATCATGATTGAAGTCATTAAAATAAACTGCAACAGGATAATTTTGATCATTTCTTCTGATTGAACTTTTATGTTCACTGATTTTTTTGTTTCAGTTGTCAAGAGGTTTTGCCCACATACGCCAGTCCACAAGGGCAGCGTATTAAATAAATTACATGCTTGGTTACACATGTGATCACACTCTGAAAATTAAACCTCTTCTCTGTATTTGGATGTGTGAAAAAAGTTGTTTTGCAAGTATTATTGCATTGTCCACAGTGTCCACAACGGTAGTTACCATGTGGCAAAGGACTTAAAAGTATCTGACTCGGTGAGGCAGCGTTCTGGGATTGAAAATCCGCACGGACAAGATAACCTCTGAGATTTTTTCCCCGTCTGAATGAGAAAAGAGGAGGGTCTCTAAATATGACCGCTAATTCCGGATCTGAACTTAGAATATACCAATGTTTTTTAAAAACAGATTAAATGGCATGTGGATTAGGAAAATAAGTGGTAACACATGTTACTGAAAACTTCCTTTCTTTTCGATTACTTTTTTCAATAAGTCAGAACGAGATTTACTCAGAGCCAAATTGAAAGCCTTTTCAATACAATCTGAAGAATATCCTCTTTGTATGAATCTGGACTTCATCCCTTCAGATTTTTCAATAAAATCCTCAGTGGAATTACACACTCTTCTCAATCTGTAAAACTGACTTATAGGTAGCGACTTTTTTAAAAAAGGAGGATGCGCGCTGGTAGCTAATAAAGTTGTATTTCTATCAGTTTCTTTTTGGTATGATGTGGTAAGTAGACATCCATTATTTTTCATAATCCACATATCCAAAAAATGTACCTTATCATGGCTTGACTCCAATGTAATGTTTAAGTTTTGGTCAAAACCATTCAATAAGTTTACAAACTCCTGTGCTTCATCACAGCTACCTTTAAAGATAGAAAAAATATCATCAATATAGCAAAACCACTTCACAATCTTAAATCCACCTATGCACCTGTTGTAGACCATTTTGGAGTGCAAAGGATTTTTTTATTATTTACCTTGCAAAATGATGATTCAAGTACACCGGACAGATGTACAAATATCTTCAAAATGTTACACACTTGCATAAAAGGTTTATCTATGAATTATGAGAACAACTTGATGAACAATTCTATGAACTTGCAAAATAGTAGGCCTATAGCACAATATAAAAATAGTATACAGTACAGGAACCAGTCAAACACACAAGTAAAAGTGTGTCGGTCATGCACTTCTAATATAATTAGGTGAAGATCACTTCAAGGTTACTGGTCACTGCTGGACATTGTAATTCCTAGATTTACTAATACAAGGACAAGCTACATCAATAAATCAATAAGGATGACAATCAGTGTGGTCTACAAAGTTCATTGAGCATGAAACATAATAATAGCATACTATTTGCAACTAATTTGTAAGCATATTTTGTATCAAAAACAGGCAAAAATTGATGCTGGTGGCAACCACCTCCCCTACGCTTCGACTTTGACGGCCTACCCTACCCCCGGGGGATGAGGTACCCTCATTGTTTTTTCATGAAAATGAGCACAAAGGATGAATAAACAATTACCTAGAAGCATTAGATCATATCTATTAACGTTTTTGTGCGACAGGATAAAATCTGTTGGGGGGGGGGGGGGATGGTAACCACCCCCCCCCTTGGTTGGACAAGGGTTAAACTGTTTAAATGAAATAAGATCATTGGAAGCATTGGAATTGCATAAAGAAGTTTCAAATGATCTTATTTCATTTAAACAATTTAAACGATAATGAAGCACACGCATTGCTTCCAACCCCTGAGTAAATAAAAGCATGAGAAGTCCTGAGTCGTAACGCAGGTGAAACTGATAAACCTCCATGCACAAGGACTTCAGTTCCGCGCGAGAATCTCTTACACATGCGGTGATTGAATAATTGCTGACTACAGCAGGGGAAGATAAATATACCACTAAGACTCACGCAGAATGCGTGAGAGTTGACAGGTGTGCGTTAGTAATGAAAACTGACCACACCTGGTAATGTTGAGAGTTTTCGGAGCTTTTGTAATGGTAATTTAAATGAATGATTGAAAACAGGTCATGACCAATCATTATTTTCAAGGGATGGGTTTGAGCCTCCCCTATCACCAGTTCACCAGCTGCCACTGATACATATATACGCTACAGGCCAGAAGTTTGGAAGCAAGGCCAATACAGGTCAAAAATTTGGAAGCAACTTCAAGTTTCTGTTCACAATGTCTTTCTTAAAAACCATTATGAAATCTATGGACTTTGGGATGTATTTACTGCATGATTAGACTTTTCTTTCATTGATATGCACCATTTTCCTCTATTTACCTTTAGGTACTGTATACATTGATGTTACCAGACCATTGCTGAATAAATGTTAACAAAAGAAAGGAGGGGCTTAGTTTTTGGGTTGAGAAGATTTGCAAGAGTCACAACTTCAGTGAAAAAGTAAAAAACTAATCACAGTTTGCATTATTCACTTTATGTCATGGTTTACAGCCCACTGGATGCCAACGGCAATCCGGCGGGCACTAGGACCATGGACCTAGTAATATAGGCCTGATAATTTGAGTAAAAATGTACTCTGATAAGTGACTCTTTATAAAATAATCATGTTTATTTTGTTGCAAAGTATGCCAATGAAACTATGATCTTTTTTTGCACAAATTTGATCTTGCTTCCAAACTTTTGGCCTGTAACGTAGGGGAGACTGGGGTCCGATGAGCCATGGGGACCAATGAGCCATATCGCTATTTTGCGATCAATCGATGACAGAGCTGCTTAAAATAGGCAAAATTTTTGACCATTGACTGATGAGTCATGGGGATAAATGAGCCATATCACTATTTTGCCTATTTTAAACACCTTTGGCATCGACTGATCGCAAAATAGTGATATGGCTCATTGGTTACCATGGCTCATTGGACCCCAGTCTCCTCTATATATATAATGTGTCTTTTCATGGTATGTGGTAACAAAAGCGTGACTGTGAAACAAGTAAGAAAACGGTGATTCCTATTGAATCTCAAAAGTTGTCATCACTGCTTACGAGTTATGTCAACTGCACTATTAATTCACGCGATATTTTATTGGACATCATTCTAAAGCATAACTTTCATGTTGATGGATTATGGTGGACAAGAAATAGGTACAAATTAATCTGCTACTGCATGGAAAGAAATTGCATTATAATCCTAAAATATGAAATCAGTAACAAAAATTATGCAAATAAGTCATGAATATGGCAGTCAGTAACGTCTTACCTTGCGGTAAGATGGCCAATTGCTGAATGATGATCAAGAGTAAGGATGGATTCAGATGTTTATCATAATTCCCTTTGCACTTAACAGTCGTTGCAGCAGACAAAATTGCGGACACGGAAGGCATGGTCGCGGAAATCAGCCAACTCACAGCAGCACATGGGAAAACTTTCATTGCTGATAAAATGTGTGCATAGTCATTCCATTGGACATGAAAAATCAATAAATTGATGTGTATAGTCAAAGAATAAAAATCTAAATTTGTCTTTGGTAACTGTCGTGATTTACTGGACACAACATGATTTTTGGTATTTGAGTTAATCTTTTTGAAAATTGAAGGAAATTAGCGGTCAAGAAGTTGTTGTATCGGCATATGGCAAGTCGGTTCTTCTGTGGCGTAGCAGTACATTCCAGCAGCGCCACTCACTCAAGACCTGCCTGCCGTGGTAACTGTCGTTAGTGCAGTGGACATGTCCGGCAACGACTGTAACCCGGTATTTTAAGTCTGATATCGTCCTATGTTCTGACCAGAAATGTTTTGTGACATAGTGGAATTTATTCACTGGACTGTGAGTAAATAAGTTATGGGGAAATGCTCATGATACTTCCTAATTTTAATTTCCCACATCCTTTTTGATAAAAAATATTTTTGATGTCACATTTGGTCTCATTATTTGAGCCAAAAATCATTTTAATGAACTTACAAAAACCTACTTGGGTTCAAGTGGTAGTTTTGTCTTCACTATATCTCTTCTCTGTGCTAAACAAAATGAACATGAATTAAATGCACAAATCATTATCTGCTGGTAATAAAACAAGGAACAACAGCTATTCCTGAAATCTCTCCAGTATTGTGAAAAGACAAGTATATAAGGGGTGCAACAGTGCTCCTGGTTTTGAAGTCATGATTTGATACTTTTCTGGTACAGCGGGGAAAAAAGAAAAGCAAAACTAGAACTTGTTTTTTATTTATTATGAATTTGTAAAAAAACATGTATGGCAGTGTTTTGCATACCAGAGGCAATTAAACAGTTGCTGGTTGGCCATACTAGTAAACATTGGCTAATTGGTCATAATTTCCTGAACAATGGAAGGCACATTCTTAAATTAAAAAAAAAAAAATTTAAGTACAACTATAGCTCTAGCTTACTAACAAAACTTCTGAAATAAGTTAAAAAAAAAAAAAAAAAAACTTTGGCCTCAGGATGTTGTTGTCACAGGCCATTAAACACTGTGGCTAATTTACTGTAATTTCCTGAGCGGTGGGAGGCCCATATCTTTCTTTCTTAACTAAAAACAATGTGCGCAGGTCACCAAAGGTTCTCCCTGTGTATCTGTGATATTCAAACTTGGATGACGTAAATGAGTCAACATGTTTGACGTACTGCCAGCGACATTTTGTTTCACTCGAACAGTGTTGGTATATTGCAAACAGCAGACCTAGGGTGCATTTCCCAAAAGCTTAGTTGCTGTGTTAGCTTTGGTTCAAACTATTTTGCTGAATTGCTGACATAGTGACTAAGCCTATTGGAAACATACCCCCGAAGGATAGTGGTGAACTCTCAAGCTCTTGCTTTTGCATTTGCATTCACTGTGGCATCATACTAATGAAGCTGGTATGTTTTTGTGCTCCACTCGCCGATGGCTTCACTGCTATCCAATTGCTACGCTTGCTTCGACAACTTCTGGCTGTCTGTCACAGGGGGGGGGGGTAAGAGAGTCGGAGTTGTAAGTTCCACATACAATTTTAGTTCCGCCTCGCATGTTTTAAGATGGACTATTTCAGTTCATTCATGGACCGAGCTGAACATCCTATACCAAATGATTAGTGTATCTGTACAACACATTCTCATCCCGGACTCGTCATATATTGACGCTACCTGACCAAACATCGATATACGAGGCAGAAGGAAGCTTTTGGCATCACTATTTGAGGGGTAGGGTTAGGGTTCGGGTTAAGGGTTAGGGGTTAGGGGTTAGGGAGTAGGGCTCGTTTTACACTGGCGTCAATAAAGGATGCTAAAAGCAAGCTTGTGCCTCGTATATCGACGCTTGGTGAGGTAGTGTCAATATCTGATGCGTCGGGATGAGAATGGGCTCATCTGTACCGTTATATATATTTATACATATATATTATATATATATATATATATATATATATATATATATATATATATATATATATATATAGTTTTAGTGAGCATCCTGGTCTTCTCAATCAGCTGTTAATTTTATTCAATGATTGGATTTATTTGATGAGTTATTCATGGAAGATTACTGATGAGAATAATTATGGCTGTTTTTTTTCAAAGCGGTGCAAATTAAAAATTAAGTAGCAGCATGGGGAAGGGGAGATATACTTAACAATATAAATGATGAGAAACTGGAAGATTACTATAAATAATACATGCATAAATAATCAACACAAAAATGAGGTCACAAATTTGGAGCACATACAAACTCTGAATGCTCATCAGTTGTGTCAGTAAGTACACTTACAAGCAGGAAAATTATGCATATAATCATTAATTTTATGATGCATAATCACTGCTAAATTTGAAGCTCATTGCGAAACACGTCAAACACGCTGCTGCTATACTGAATGGAAAAAGATACCCCACTCTGATTGGTCTGCCCCTCCCCTAATGGGGATGTATCTTATCTATCACACATGACCTAGTAGGTTGCAGTATTCTAAACCACTGTGGGAAAATACTGGCCTGTCACTCCGATCACACAATAATGGATGGTGTTTTTTAAAAGATTTTTTTTTTGTCATTTATGGTTTATTGGTCAGATATAGTCGAGGGAGACAGGAAGAATAGAACTCAGTGGGGGATGACATGCAGCAAATGCAAATGCTGCAGGATGGACTGAGCCTTATGGCGTATGCACCTTAACCCAAAGAGCCACTGCGTCACCTCCGATGGATGTTGTTTTTAAAAAGACCCCTTGCCAATTCTCAAACTTATCTCCATCTATCCGAATTAAGAATACAGTGTGAAAAAGGAATGACATTTTTGCCAAATTCTTTCTATCTCTGGGAATCAGCTGCACTTCCTCCTTCAGCGGCATTATTTGACACATAGAGTGATGTAGTTGGAAGTAATGAAGAACTGCATGCTATTTGGCTTGGATCTCTAGTCTTTGCCCCCGGGTAGCCAGGGTGCCTGCCCTAGATGTCACTCAAAAACAAATCTTCCTTATCTTGCAAACTAGCCAGTGGAAAATGCACCCAAAAATATGAGCACAGAGGGTGCATTTTACAGAAAGTTAGCTAGATAATGTGCCTTATTTCATGTTACCTTTCAATCAGCTAGCCAAGGGTTTCTCTCGCTTGCGCTTTTAGCAGTCTGAAGCAACGCACATGGAAAGAATCTATATGAACATATATGCGCGTATATGCAACCTATATGCCGCATATATGCAGCATATATTTATTTTATTTTATTTATTTATTTATTTATTTATTTGATTAGGACAATGCATATTGATCAACATATTAGCAAAAGCATCAATGTAAATATGCCGGAGTTAGCATAGTGCTAATTTACATCCGTTGTCCTAAGGCAAGTCATAACATACAAACAATACACCAATATACAAATAGATAAAACACAGTTATACACAATAAATTCACATCAAGAGTCAGTACAGAAAGAGAAAAGTTACGTATGAGAGCAGGTCTGGCTTGCTACTAACCACTGTTTGAGGGTTTTTATAAAGGTGGTGTAGGTGGTACAGTCTCTAACATAAGCTGGTAATATATTCCAGGACTGTGTTCCTCTGATGGGCACCACCATTTGGCCAAATTTGGTCTTGCGCCATTGTATATCACAGTCACCTCTAGTTAGTGCTCTGGTGTTTATTCTAGAGGATTTTTTCTTTATGAAGTTCTGTAATGGTGGAGGGGCTAGACCATTCAGAACCTTAAAGATTAGACAAACATCCAAAAACAGCTGAAAACTATCAAGGTTCATGATTTTGTGCTTATTCACAATTTTACAATAATGGTAATCGATAGGTTTTTTATCTAGTGTTTTAAGTGTTCTCTTGAAGAAAGACTTGATCGGTTTTAAAGTACTCTCGGATGTATGTGACCATGTTGTATAACAGTACGAGATGTGAGTAAATATCATTGCATGCATATAAGTCTTTGCTGTCACCATAGTCAGGAAAGGTCGTATATGCTTGAAATTTGATAAATTTAATTGTGTTTTTGACTTTCTTAACATGCTGCTTAAAATTAAGATTAGAATCAAAGATTACCCGAGGTACTTAAAATGTTCAACCACTTCAAGTCTCTCTCCACCCACCATGACTGATGGTTGCTGTCCCTCTGTTGGCTGTCGGGAGAACAACATACAGACAGTTTTTTTTGTATTCAGATGTAGACAACAGTTTTGGAGCCAATGGGACACTGGTACCATGGCGCCTGAAAGTATTGCAGCAGCTTCTTGGATTGAGCTGGCATGACAATATAATACAGCATCGTCAGCATATAGTTGCATTTTAATGTTTCTACAGACGTCTGGTAAGTTATTGACATACAGGCTGAATAAAACAGGGCCCAATATTGAGCCCTGTGGTACTCCAGCAGAACAAGTGAGATACGAAGATAACGAATCACCGATTTGAACTGCCTGTTTTCTACCTGACAGGTATGATTTCATCCAACTGAGGGCACTATTTGAGAAGTTAAAATAAGTTAATTTGGCAATAAGCAAGTCATGATTAATGGTGTCAAAAGCACGCTTTAAATATAAAAATACCGCAGCTACAAAGCCGCCCTGATCCAGCAGGCTTTTTAAGTTTTCTAGAAAATAGCAAGTAGCCGTCTCTGTTGAGTGAAATTTCCTGAATCCAAACTGCATTGGATGAAAAGTGGCATAGTCATTATTTAAGTGTTCTGTTAGTTGTATAATAATCCATTTCTCTGCTACTTTGGAAATTATGGGTAAAATGCTTATTGGTCGATAGTTTTCAGATTTTGTCTTGTCTCCAGCCTTAAAGACTGGGGTGACCCTAGTAATCTTCCATGTTGATGGTACCGTTCCTTGTTTTATGGATAGATTCACAAGATGTACAATTGGCTCAGCAAGAGCCTCTTTATGGGTCTTCAAAAAGTCACCAGTAAGACCAAATGTATCTCTGGCCTTTGAACTTTTTAAGGATGAAATTATTTTTAATACCTCCGGAACAGATATTTCTTCTATACTAAATATTGGTTTGCTTGCATCAACAGGATTGTGAGGAATCTGTGAGCATTTAAAGTGCTTTGTCAGTTCCTCAACTGAGCTAATGAAAAATCTATTGAGTTCATTTACAATGGTGTCTAGATTGTTAGTTAGCTCACCATTTACCTGGAGCTGTAGATCACTGAGATAGTAAGACTTGTCCCTTCTCAATAATTTATTTAGATTGTTCCATATTAGCTTTCCATTACCATTTGCCCATGTTATCATCTCAATATAGAACTCGGCTTTCGATTTGCGAGTCATCCTCAGGACTTTGTTTCGTAATGATGTAAAAATTTGTCTGTCACTTGCAGTTTTTGTTCTTAGAGATTGCTTTAAGGCGTTATCTCTGTTTTTCATTAATTTTATAATTTCATTGTTCAACCAGGGCAGATCATTTTTATGTTGCTTGGATTTACCTTTTTTTGTGAAATGCGTTACAATGTCATTTACTTTTTTAATGAAACTATCTGAGCTGGTCTCGACATCATTATTTTCTAGAATATTAGACCAGTCTACATTTTTGATTTCCTCATTCAGGAGTTGTTGCTGGCTTTTGGGTATGAAATAGTATTGTTGACCTCTAGTGAATGCCATTAAGTGCTTCATCTTGATTTTCCTTGAGCACAAGATAAAATTGTGATCGGACAAGCCAGATAATAGATTAAAAGTCTTGGAAATTCTTTCAGGTTTATTAGTAAATATTAGATCAATTGTTGTATTTGACGTATTTGTTATTCTTGTTGGTCCTTTTATAATTTGTGTCAAATTGTACTTGTCTGTAAGCTGCTTAATTTTTTTCCTATCTGACTTGATGTCCCAATTGATATTAAAATCACCAAGAAGGATGATTTCCTTTTTGGAGCTGCAATGATTTAAAATTGTCCTAAGATGGTCGTAAAAGACATCCTTTGCAGAAGGAGGTCGATACACACAAATCACAATAAAAGACATTTGTGAACAAAATGATATATTTAGACCAATACACTCAGCATTAACTTCTTTAGGCCACCTTATTAGTTCACATTTAAACTTATCTCTGACATAGATTAATATTCCCCCTCCTCGCCCTATTTCTCTGTCTTTTCTAAATACATTATATCCTGGAATACTGATAGCTGCTGTAGATGATGAATGTGTCAACCAACTTTCAGATACTCCAAGTATATCAATATTAGAGTCACTCAATAAATGTTCCATTTGCTCTGTTTTGTTGACAATGCTGCGAATGTTAATATGGCCCAGTAGAATTCCGCTTGGTTTGGATCGTGAGTCCCAAATGGTTTTAGCATTGTTAAGGGTTGGAAAGAAATGCGTTTTGTGTTGCTTCTTAATTGCCGGATTTAGCGAATTTAGTTTTTTCTTTGTTGGATGAGTTACCTGAGGTTGTAGCACATGTGAATATGTCCCATATTGTGGTTGTTGTTGCTCAGTTTGGCCAGCTAGAGGTGGAGAAAGCCGGTTTGATATGATGGTAGCCCAGTTAGAAGTGGTGGAGGCCCGGCCTGCAGTGGTGATAGCCCAGCTGGCTGTGATGGAGGCCCAGTTAGCAGTGGTTGAGGCCCAGCTGGCTGCGGTAGAAGCCCGGCTAGCAGTGGTGGTAGCCCAGCTAGCTGTGGTGAAGGCCCAGCTAGCAATGGTGGTAGCCCAGCTAGCTGTGGTGGAGGCCCAGCTGGCTGTGGTGGAGGCCCAGCTGGCTGCGGTGGAAGCCCGGCTAGCAGTAGTGGTAGCTCAGCTAGCTGTGGTGGAGGCCCAGCCAGCAGTGGTAGTAACCCAGCTAGCTGTGGTGGAGGCCCAGCTGGCTGTGGTGGAGGCCCAGCCAGCAGTGGTGGGAGCCCAGCTAGCTGTGGTGGAAGCCCAGCTGGCTGTGGTGGAGGCCCAGCTAACAGTGGTGGGAGCCCAGCTAGCTGTGGTGGAGGCCCAGCTGGCTGTGATGGAGGCCCAGCTGGCTGCGGTGGAAGCCCGGCTAGCAGTGGTGGTAGCACAGCTAGCTGTGGTGGAGGCCCAGCTAGCAGTGGTGGTAACCCAGCTAGCTGTAGTGGAGGCCCAGCTGGCTGTGGTGGAGGCCCAGCTAGCAGTGGTGGGAGCCCAGCCAGCTGTGATGTATATGCCGCATATAGGCCAAATTCAGGTACACATATGTGCTTATAGAGGGCATATAGGTCTCCTATATAGCTCATATACCCAGTGGCAGGTTCTGTTCGTCATACCTATTGTATAGGTCATATCTCACTGTTGCAACTGTCATACATGATGCCTAGCTCATATTTTTATTCTCAAGGTAATATCTGCATATTAGTCCAAAGTCCCTTACAGAAATAACAAGAATTTCACGCAATAACTTATTAATCGCATGTGAACACGTGAAATTGGCATCACATTTGATCCTAAATACATGTTGACATGTGACAACGGCATATGTGTAAACCAGTCATTATCAACTATGGCCAGTGAGAGGAAACAAAAAGCTATGATATCAACACAAATATCTAATACTATTTGTTACATTTTTTTCCTGAAACATTAACAAGGTCACCAATTCTCTCTTGACCATACTTATTTCCATTCTATGAAGATTGAGTTGAGTATTGTGGAAGAGAAGGAAAAGTATAAAAACAAAATGGTTTGATTATGTTTATTTCATCAATTAAGCATTTTTTCAAGTTTAAGTCACTGCCAGATTCACCACATTAGATAAAATTAGATTCACATCATTACAGCTCATACACATCCACCGAAAGGTTATACACCACACTGTTACATCTACCAAATGGCAATGTTTTCTATCTTGTCTGTAATGCAGTTTCTAGATGAATATGGCTCCGAGGTCCTTAGTCTAAATGTAGCAAAATAAAACAAAAATAACAAAATAATAGTACACAGAGGAACATACATTCAAGTAAACATGCCTTTCAAAAGTCATTTTCATCCCCACATCTATTTGAGCATTTCACTGTGGTTAATGAATTTGAAGACAAAGTCTACAATTCTGTTCACAGTTTTAATGAACAGACACTTGTCTTTTATCTGAGATGCTTGTGTGGCAACTAAAGGTCCCAGACTTTTTCCAAGAGGGATGAAATAACAAGGATTCCACACGGAAAGAACCTATATAAACATATAGGTTTTAATCCCCGCCCAGTGGTCGGCAGCTCTTTTCAGAAGTAGCGCGCAATTGGCCAATGCGCTTCAGGGATGCAATTTGCGAAGGGCCTGCTGGGAAGGGTTATGTAGATTAGAGTTCCCCTAGGCGCGTCCTGTTGGTGAGACGGACGCTAATAAGAATGATTCACAGCAGTATGTTGTTATTTCTTTGTCGCGCTGATTGTGAGAATACGACTGTGCCGAAAGTACTACTGAAAGGAACTCTTCGAATGAGCGCGGGCTCCGGGAGAGTGTCACAAACTGATAGTACGTCCCTGGGTTGTCAACAGGAGGCTATGTAATGTGGAGAAAACTTAAATTCTTGCACCTGATTCCCTAACTGAATCTTCCAGATTCAAACGCGATTGAAAATGCCAACCGGGAAAAAAAAAAAAAACATTTTCGTTTTAACATAGGGCCACATATAGGTTTCGCATATATGTGACACATATAGGTACATACATGTACCTATAATATATGAAAACGGCCAATTTTATGTATGTCGCATATATGCAAAACCCATATTTGGCCTATATTAAAACCTATATGTTTATATAGGTTCTTTCCGTGTGGGAAGTTAGATTGGTGTGAAATTGCACCTGCCATTTTGGCATTATAACATCACTGCATTGGCATGGTCAGCTTAATTTCTGTCAAGTATTGTTAACATCTGCTTATCCATGTAATTTAAGTTGGCTGGAGCTAGCTTGATTGCCATGAATTGCTTGGGTCAGAAAATAAATCACATGGCTGCATTGTTCAGAATTTGTTAAGGAAGTCAAGGTGCTTTTTAATGAAGTAAAATGCATAACACTGCAATATATTATATCTCCTGCTTCTAATTTTGCATACCAGCAGGTCACATAATTTAAGGCTGAGAACTGCTGTGCACATTGTTCTTATTTCAGCGTGGTTACATTTGGTTGCCTATCATTGGATTATCTTACATTGAGTTGTTGAGCTCATCTCATGAAATTTGATCTAGTGAGTAAACCAGGGTTCGTTTCTGGAGATGTTGCTCTGTCTTGCCACTACACTTGACTCCAGCTTAGGTCATTCAGATCACATTATCAATAGCAGTCAATGATTTTTATACAGTCAAGATTTACATAATTTTACATAATTTACATAATTTCTCATTTATTTTTTTGTCTTTGTCTGATTCAGTTGGTGTCAGCAAATGATGTGGGTATTTTTTAAATTATATATTTTTTTGTTTGTTTGTTTGTATTGTCTTTCCCTTTCCTGTGTTATTCTTTTCCTCATCTTCATGTGCTTCTGTTTATCTTTTAACTTGAGTGTTTCACATCAGTGTTTCTGTTAACTGTTTCGTTTTCTTTTTTGTAACCCTTTTGTAACCCCCTAACTCCAATGGGAGATCTCTCATTGTCCTTAAGGAGAAATGCTCACAACAAACTCTTAAAATTGTATGCTATTTGCTATCATGTCTGCTTTATACAGTATCACTTGCTTGCTGTGACTTGTTTCTATTCTCTCGCTCGGACTGTATTTGCAGGAAATAGAGTGAATAATTACGTCGCTAGCTTTGGCATTTCTGTAGCCTGTACAGCCCGGCACAAATCAGACAGGTGGCATTATCATTACGACCAGTCCTGTTTGCAGTAAAGTGACCAGTGCTCAAAATGCAATGCTATGATGGCTATATGTCACAGATCCACACAAGTACGTGTCTGGAGCAGTGACCTAGCGCAATGAATTGTGGTTCTTGTTTTCCCTTCACGAAATGCATAAGGAAGCCATGGGGATGAAAAATATGTGAATATCTTGAGCTGTGAGAAAATGTGCTTGTGTGACTTAGAGAGCTTACACATTGAAACTATATATGGTTTAATTATCAGCAAATTGCCCCTATAACACTTGTAGCAATTTTGTGGTAGAGAATCGACTAACTAATAAAAGCAATTGTTTGAGATCAAATGCACGGAGCCCAGAAGTGCAATGGCATAAAAAAAAAAATTTTGTAGTCACTAAGTCATTCCCACGATTATGTTAATTCGTGGCTACGAGTTATAACCCTTTCCCTCAATTTATTTAACTCGTTCCCAAGATTTAGCTAACTTGTGGCCACTAAATACTACTCGTTCCCGTGATTTAGTTAATTTGTGGCCTCAAGATATACTCGTTCCCCCAATTTAATTCACTCGTTCCCTCAATTTTGTTAACTCAGATTGAGGGAACGAGTTATATCTCGTGCCCATGTGAAAACTAAACTGTGGGAACAACTTGTATCTCGTGGCCATGAAATAGCTAAGCTCCAGGAATGACTTGTTTCTCGAGGTCACGAAATAGCTAAGTCATGGGAATGACTTGTGTCTCGTGGCCACAAAATACCTAAGTCGTAGGAACGAGATGTCTAAAGCGAGTGAACGACTTACATGTTGTGGCCACGACTTATATTTTTTTCATGTTATTGCACTTTCCGGGCTCCGTACAAATGTGATTTGTGGTCCTTGTATACATTTGCGTTCAATAGAGAATGGCAGTGCAGTGCAATTTCTGTGTGGTAACAGCATTGCTCCCTGAAATTCCGCAAAAACATTGAGCACAAGGAGAAAACAAAATCAGGAATTCCAATTTTTAGGATCTGAGTGCAAACTGGGTTTACTTGGTTGCAATGTGCCACTTGAAGAGATGTCAACTATCTTACATCTCCTTACACAGGTTTCCTGTGCTATATTGTCATAAATAATTCCTCACTATGTCATTAATGCAAAAAAAAAGAAGACTGAGTGTAATGTGTCGTCTGTCGCATGAGGTGCGCTTTAATAGAAGCAGTGGCTTTGAGTAATTGGATCAGCCAATATTTTAAATTGTTAATTGATTTTTGTGGTGCCACTGCAGTTGTTTGGGCCCTGAGGTTACAGAATAATATTTCCTTCACAGAGCTTTACCGGGGCAGACTGCTGTGTTTGTGACACTGTGAAAAATTAAATCCGTTTGCACCACCGTTATCAAACACATTTTTCCTCCTGTCGAAAATGCGTAGGGAGCGAATCCATGATTGCTTCTGAGTCTGTGTGCTGTGCTTTTAATCTGTTCAGTACCACCACCAAACGTATAAATACCTTTTAAAATAGGGACTCAAATTAGAAATGTATTACCTTTCTAGGTCCCATAAAATCGTACTAGTGGACGCACTAGTTTCATTTTTGGTCCTCGGACAAGAGTTCAACTAACATGTGAAATAGCTGCTGTGGAGCTAATAGTGGTCCTCAATACTGGATTTGTATTGGCGTAATCTCAGTCAGTGATGGAGCTCTCTGCAGTTCAAGTGTGAGAGTTTTCTTTTAATCTTTATTTAACCAAGGAAAGTTCCATTGAGAACATGTTTATCTTTTTCAAGGATTCCAGTGGAGAAATACCTGATGGTGAAGAGCGATAGAGAAACCGGTGTGAAAACCCTGGCGCTATTTTGAGATTAGGGAGCCTAGTTCAAGGGCCCACCGGCAGGGTTCTTCCCGACCCTATCTTGCCAGGATGAGTCAGAGTCCCAAGCCTCACCAGGGGCTTGAACCAGCAACTCCTCATTTACCAGTCAAGCAAACTACCACCAGGCTACCACCAGGCTACCCTGCTGCCACATTATGTATATATTTTTCTTCACTCTGATGTGCATAAAGCAGGGAAGGTGACACAAAGAGGCCCACTGCAAAGAATGTGCCATGATGCGAATTCAGCCCCTGTCCATATGGAAGAGTTTCATCGACACGCCAATGTTCTACTCCACTCATCTCATGCACATGTTGCATTTTCTAAATGGACATTTTAGTGCTTCTGATGGCTTTATCATTGTTTTTCAAAAAAACCCTCTCTTCAATCTGAGTACAAATCTGCTGCTGTGCAGGCCAGAAAATACAAATCGCTCTAACGCCATTTTAAATCCTCCAAAATCCTTTGGCTTTCTTATTTTATTATTTTACTTGACAAACTGAATGAAAAGACTTCATGCCTGATTTGTTTGTATTTCTTTTTCTTTTACCATTAGTGTCAATTTTTAAGAATGCATTTAGTTCCAAAGTTGGTTAAAGTCTAATCTAACACATTTATACTGTTTCATTTTAATTTAACCTGTTGCTTTTCCCACTTAAGGGCTCAATTCTTACTCTGAGTATATCTTGGGCATGCTCAAGATAATGTGTATTTCTGTTTTGCTTGCTCCTAACATGAGACCTTATGTCTCATCTGCTGGCCCCTCTAGTTGTCGCTCAGGCTTGTGAAACTCAAGTTCTGGAGTACTACAGTGTCAGTGGCTTCCAGTGAAGAACTTGCCAATTTTGCCTGTCAATAGCTTAAATGAATCACAGGTTTTGAATCGCACCAGACATAAGCAGACGCCCTGGATTCTAACACCTGAGTTGAGTCAATGGCGACGAATTGCAACAAATTTTAGTAAACTGCATGATGTCTTTTAGCTGCTAGCTTCTCTGACACTCAGTGGGACTTTTTCTCCTCTTCTTTACTTTCCTCCTGCCCTGCCTTTTTTTTTTTGCCCTTAGCTCCCCTCGTTTTGGAGGGAGAGAAAATGAACAAGAAAGGAAAAGAGAATGTGGGGAATCAAAGAAACTTGAATTGGCAAACCAAATGTCATCTCAATCGCCAGCGGTTGATTCAGTTAAGGTTGTGGCAGATGTGTGGCACATGAGGAGAGAGCCAGCCATTGGTCAAGCATTCAGAATCAGGCATTATGGGAAAGAATACTTCTGCCGAGGATGATATTGTCTTTTTTTTTGCTCAAGATATTTTGGGTAACCTCTGATTCCTATTACTTATATACAGTAACTGATTGGAACCTCCTTAATGATGGTGGACCTCAATCGATTTCTGGGTCAGGCGAAAGGATAATGAAGATGCTTTTTACCTGTGTCGCCGAAAGCAGCAGGTCTAGGAATGGCTTATTCACTTCTGGACCCCGACTCCGAAAAATGCTCGGTGGACAAAAATCTCTTGGGAGAGCGCCAAACTCATCAAATAGAGCAGGTGAATTTTTATTGTCCATTTTCCGTCCGCCATTCCGTCCGTCCGTCTGAAGTAACGACGTTATCGAGATAACTCAAAAAATAATTGGCCCAGGAAGTTGTAATTTGGTATGATGATGTATCTTGACCCAAGGCAGGTCGCTATTGAAAATGGGCACGCTGTGTCAAAATCCAAGATGGCCACCGCTGTTTTTGTACAAAACGCGAAAAAGAAGTGTCCTAGGAAGTTATTCTTTGGTATGCTGATGTATCTTCACCTAAGGCAGCTCGCTATTGAAAACGGGCCTGCTTCGTCAAAATCTAAGATGGCCGCCGCCATTTTTGTAAAAACGACGTTATGAAGATAATGCGAAAAAGAAGTGTCATTGGAAGTTCTAATTTGGTATGCTGATGTATCTTGACCTAAGGCAGTTCGCTATTGAAAATGGGCGCTCTGCGTCAAAATCCAAGATGGCCGCCGCCATTGTTGTAAAAACAACGTTATCAAGATAACGCAAAAAATATGTGTCGTAGGAAGTTCTGATTTATTATGCACATGTATCTTGACCTAAGGCAGGTCGCTATTGAAAATGGGCGCACTGTGTCAAAATCAAAGATGGCCGCTGCCATTGTTTTAAAACGACATTATCGAGATAACGCGAAAAATATGTCGTAGGAAGGTCTGATTTGGTACGCTGATGTATCTTGACCTAAAGCAGTTCGCTATTGAAAATGGGCATGCTGCATCAAAATCCAAGATGGCCGCCGCCATTGTTTTAAAACGACATTATCGAGATAACGCGAAAAATATGTGTCGTAGGAAGTTCTGATTTGGTATTCAGTTGGTGTCAGCAAATGATCTGTGTATTTTTTTAAATATATTTTTATGTTTTTGTTTGTATGGTCTTCCCCTCTCCTGTTTTATTCTTTTCCTCATGTCTTCATGTGCTTCTATTTACCTTTTAGCTTGAGCATTTCAAGTCTGTGTTTGTGTTAACTGTTTCATTGTCTTTTTTGTAACCCTGCCCCTTTGTTCCCTGCACTGTATATTCTACCCCTTCTTTGTTTCCTTGTTGTGAGTTAGACTCCTTTGCTTTGCTTCTGAGTAGGGCTGAAACGATTCCTCGAATAAATTGAATAATTTGATTACTAAAATGCTTCGAGGCAAATTATATGCTCCGAGGCTTCGATTAAATCCAGAAAACAACACTTTTTAAGACGGACGATTAATTCTGTGGCACAGTACCTTTGTTTCCGCTGTACCGTATTGATGCGCATATAAGCACAAAGCTTAATAAGTTAAATAATGCACATTTTCGTATCATTGGAAAAAAAAAAGAATTGTCTTATACAGAGGCGCATACTCCTATGTTCGAATATAGGCGTGCCTTAGTGTTCACTAAAAGGCGCATGCAAATATTAAAAATAGCTTTGTACATTTTTCACAGTTATGTATTGTTTTCAACGTCTGAGAGAGACCTGTAGCTGTTGAGCAAATAAAAATAGTAAATCTTGAGTGGATGTATCCCAGGTAAGTTCGTACAGCTGAAGATCATATGATCCCCATGTGCACAGTATTTTGTATTTTTACGTTTTGTCGGCTGCCAACAGCATCTGTGCTTATGAGGACGGCATCCTCCAATAGAAATGCACTCTCCCTAAGGCGCCGTGGAGCACAGCAACTGATACCTGATTTAAATTGAAATCCATTTTGATCAATTGTAATCAAAATTGTCTGGGAAGTGCCCGTATGTGCAAATGGTTTTGAGCGGGGAAAAACGTATTTGGTCTCAATTATAGGCTTGTGCGCCTGCACTTAACTATAGGCGCATATACACTTATAGCCGTTGTGCTTATGTGCACATCAATATACGGTAGCTGTAACATGAATGGAGTGAAGCGCGAGTGCGAACTGCAAAGATCATAAAGGATGAGAAAAAAGAAAATTGCAAGCCAAAACAACAGACATCCCAGCTAAAAAGACGGAAAATGTCCAAAGTGTGGGATATCTGCACGTTGAAAAAATATAGTGCAGTGCCTCTACTGTAAAACGGAATTAGCTTGCCTCAAAAGCACTTCGTCAATGTTGCAGCATTTGAACCAAAAACATCCAGTCGATGTATTCAAATCATTGAGTGGAACAACACAACAAGGTAACAAATGTATGTTAGCAGAAATGTATGTTAGCAGTTAATGTCTAGTCGTGATTAAGGCTATTTAAGACCGCGAGTTAGTTAAGGCAATATTTAACGACTGGCCTAAGACGTCAATCAGTTTAGTGGCTATGTGTCCCTACATAAGCAAAGTTTTGTTCAAGAAATTAATAAGCCACAGAAAATGAAACCCTGCAGTCAATTTATTCAAGTATGGGCTTCATTCATGTCGTAGTTAGGTTAGTTGCATACTTTCTCCTCTCTTTCTGCCCTTTGCTTCTGATGACCTGCAGTGTGTCAGGCGCTGCAGGATACCAGAGGGATAAAAGTGTGATGGGACTCTCCTTTTGTTTGAAATTTGATGTATCATATTAAATATGAACCTTTTCATCATAAATGTTTTCCACCTGAACCACCATGGCTTTAGCTTATTTTAAAAGTAAGATAAGCACCAATAAAAAGCAATAACAATAAGCACATAAAAAATCTAAGCAAGAGAAAAAATAAAGCACAACAGTATAAATAAAAACATACTCAAAAAATTAAACAATTGGCTTTCCATTTAAGAGACCCATCTTATTTTCTCTTTTAAATATTACTATTGCGCTCAAATAAAACAACGGTGATTTAATAAAATAATTGACCAAGCACTCACTATTACTTATTAGATTACTTGATTAATCGAGAGAATATTCGATAGAATACTCGATTACTAAAATAATCGTTTACTGCTGCCCTACTTCTGAGTCTTACAAGCCTTTTTTCAAGTTTCTGATTTCTCGTGTTTTTCTTACTTTTGTTTACTGGTTTCTGATTTTCTGATTTCCCTCTGTGTATGATTGCTTTCTGTCACTACCTAAAACCTGTTTTTTGGATTTCGATTCCTGATTGTGTTTTGCTGCTGCATTCTGCCTGATTGGTATTCAGCCCACTACCTGATTTTAGATTTTGCGTCTGCCCTGAGTTCCTGTACTGCAGTACAACCAGCTGGAAATGGACTCAGACTGTTTGAATACTCTTAAGTAAACTCTGTGGTAATTCTATCTTCTTTCTACACTTCAATCCTTAAGTAGAGATCTGACAAATGCCTCCCATGTGGCAAATTTGTTGTGCTATTTGCCCAATGGAGAAATATTTCGTGAATGAATCGGGAGCAGGTAATATCACTGCATCTAACGCACTTATTGGACTGTTCATACTCTGCAGCTGAACCGTGCAGACTAGGGATCCAATTCATGCAATGTGGCAATGCCAAAAAACTGCACTTCTTTGCTTCAAAAGTCTCTCCAGTTTTTAGTAGATTTGAAATCAACTGTCTCACCTGAAGAAGGACCATCCAATCAGCATATTATGTACGTGCATGCTCGTGCAGAACTCTTGCTGCAATCTTGGGAGAGTGCAGACCGCGGTCCTCCAAAACACACTCCTGTCAGTTGCTGCTTCTTTTGACTCGCACCTTCAAACCTCACATGCTCAGAACAAGTGCAGAGGAAATCCAAGCACATGCTCAGAATGTGGCTGACAAGCGCTTGGGTGGCCAGTAGGAGGCACTTGACTTGAGCAATGAACAATGCTAACCTAAACTGACTGTATCCATCCCATATCTCTTAGCAGCGTGAAGTCAATATTGTGCTGCTCTCGTGAAGCCACCGGCCACAGTCGACAGTAGCATGGCTGGATTTTATCCAATGCTGTTCTGATCAGTCTTGCCCCACAAGCTCCTGACCCACATGTGAGCCAACTCAGCAGCTCTTCAAAACACTTTTCATTCAGCCCAAGGAAAGTCAATGGGTGACACTGAAGTGGCTTGTTCCTTGTTTATTCTCCAGTCCATCGATCTGCTCTGTGAGGCTCTTGGAAATGAGAGGAATATCTTGGGGTATTGCAACTGGTGGCATTTTATCAAACAGTTAATGCATGTAAGCAATGCTTTTGTCATAGTCGTTTGCCCGGTGAATATGTCGTGTGAATATTCTTATACGTTATGTGAATATTCTTATCTGATCATACTGACTCGACAGTCTGATATACTAACTGTCCAACAGCAAACCAGTGTGCTGTTCTGAATACTGACACATGGCTATGGAGCTTTGCCTGGCCAACTTCATCTGTGTAATAGATTTATATGACTTAAAGAGAAGGGGGATACAGAGATTTTATCCCAATTTTTCTTTGTTTATGAAGCTCAATATTCAGTCAAGAATAACATTAATTGACAAATCAATTGTCTTTCGCGGTTGACATCGCTTCTTAGTATCCTTCATGGGGGGCTTTCATTTCAGTGTACTTTTGATATTGATTCCTCCAGTCTCTATTGTATGTGGTAAATAATCACAGGGAGATTATATGTCATGTCATCTTTACGCCTCCTTGTCGCGAATTCGGCTGCAGTTTGTCTGGATTGATCGCCCCTGGGTAGGACGAGCGCCGTGGAAATTAGTCTTGTTATGTGATCAGAGCTTGATTGCGGGGAGTCATCAAGGAGTATCACGGCCATTGTCTGTCCGTATCTCGAACCACCATCTAAAATGAGATTTCGCCTGTCAGGGACAAAAGAGAACTCATTTGATTAAAACAGAACTTTATCTGAAAATCTCTCCCAGGGGGTAGCTAATGCTACAGATTAAATCTTAATTGTACACGTAAAGAATTTTTTTTCGCCCCCCCAGCTACCTTCTTGACAGTTATGGAGAGGATCTAAACAGAGAGGCAAATTTATGTACATGGTCTTCTCCTCTCAGCAGAAATGGCTGATTGGAATTGCAGAAGACATGGGAAACAAATGAAGTTTAGCCACAGAGGAGAGGAGGGCTGTAAGACTCGACAGCTGGCTCTCATGTTTATGCTGCCAGTCCCCCCTCACTCAGTCTGCCTTTCTATTAAAGAGCTGCGCTGATGGTGAAGGCAAATGGGGACATGGCAGGAAGTTGAATCACGGCAGATGCAGCGCACAGGAAGTTGTACCTATAGAACCATAAAACCATAGCAGGACATGACCATTGCATGCAAGTGTCAAACTGTCAGCCACATTGGGTCAGACTTTTGCTGCCTGCTACTGTTAGCGTGCCTCTGTAGAATTCTATGGTCTGACTTTTCTGCTGTCACTGCCATTCACAGTAACAGTTCAGTTTTACCCAAGATGGCGCCCATCATTAACTCATGGCAGGTAGCATAACCTATGACATTGTCTGCTCTGCTGTTTTTAATTCTATGGTTGTACCTCCTCGGACTCAGCACACAGGAAGTGCATCACAGCTGATGCAGCATTCAGGAATATGTACCACCCGGGACTCAGCACACAGGAAATGGTTCCTATGGATCAAAGCATACAGGAAAATACGTTAATTGGAAAATGAGCAGCAGGAAGTCAGCACAGGATTCATTGCCGTCTCTTTGGGTGCTTTTCATTACGTGACCTTATGCTCCCTCGCGTTCTCTCTTTTTCCATCAACCAGAAATCTTTCTGTCTCAGCCATCATGGAGGATCATCCAATCCCTTAACTGCGCCTCATAGAGGCATGGAGAGAGGAGGCTTCTGGAGGAGCTTAAAGTGAGGAAACACAGGTGTATCCTACGCAGAGGCCTATCATTTAGTGCCGTGACATTTAAATGCTGCACCTCCACATGTGACATTGCTTAATGGAACAAAGGGTTTCAGATTTGGCAGCTTTTGGCTCCTCCATCCTAGCAGCTTATCCTGGCATCTCTCTCAGATCCTTGTTGGGAAGAGCCAAGATGTGGAAAAGAGAGGTAAATGAGGAAGGTGAAGAGGCATATTATCGTAATTAAAAGCACCCCTTATTTTTCAATTTCTTTCCTTGACTCCTTTCCTAGAGGGAAAGATGTGAAAAAAATGAAGAAAAGATGGCAGAATCGAAGAGACGTGGATTAAGGAAAAGACGTGTCCTTGCTGTCTCAAATTTCTGTCTCCAAGCGACGTCTGTTAGCCATTCGGCAGCTGGAGAGAGGGGTATTCATGACATGCAAAGGACTTCATTTCCTTGCTACAGTTATCTTGGGGAAATTCTTGTCTCCTGTTTCCTTACTCCTTGAGGGCACATTTAATGGACTGGATAGTTGGCCGGCGGTCCGCAGGGCGATAAAGCATCTGGCTTTGCCTCGCTGGGCCTAATTGGGTTTAAGCCATGCAGTTAAAATTTGTCTCATCACTCTCTAGCGACCACTCCTGGTTGGCGAGGCGCATGTACCTGTACGAGCAAAATGTATGCTGACTACGTTATCCGCTGATGGCAAAGGCTGTGTGTGATTTACTATGCACTTGCAATGTGTCACGTCATCTTTCAGTTTGTCTGTGTTTTGGGTGGGGAAAAAGGGTGAAGTTTTGATTTTTAGGGTAAGACAGGGAACAAGAACATGAGGCGGTGTAAACACAGGCAATTAGAATGAACTATGAGTCACCAGGAGGGACTCCTCTGCGTACCAAGTAGCGTATTTAGATTCCGTTCCAACCACTGGCTAATCACAACGCTCACTTGTACCCTACCATACAGAGAAATTGCATCATGTTATTGTAGCAATTGGAGTACCCCCACTAGCCTTCCTCAGTCTCCTGCTGACAATAATGTTCACTCTATGACCATTATCGCCACTCGAGACTATAATTGCGCCTTTTCAAGTGCTGTTGAACAAAGCTGGAAGTGAGGAAATCTATACGAAACAAAATGAGCAGTAAAGTGTGGCTGGGGGAGTTGAGCTTCGGAGTCAAGGCTTTGTTGTCTGTGTGGAAAGGGTGCAGCATCAGTGAAGTGTGTGCACGTGTATTAGGCATAAGCAAATGCATACAAATTGACACACACAAGCACACGAACTTGTGCACTCACTCTTCAACTCTGCATGCACACCCACATAAACGCTTTTGCACTCAATCACAGATTCCAAACACACAAGCTTGTATTCATACACTCACTCTCACATTCTCTACCTCAATGCATATGCACTCCAAGCAGTCAGTGCAGGAACACCCAAGCAAGCTGATAGTTACCATTTGCCAGCACAGCTATTTCATTTCATTTTTTTATCTACCCACTTTTTCCTTATAATTGACTTTGGTGGGGTTGGGGAGGGGGTTTGTGGGGCGGGCGGGGGTAGTGAGGAGTGTGTTCACTGAGTCAGAAAATCACATTTGAATACACCACCAGCAAGCAAACTAATATAGCCGGTAGCTCTGGGCTTGCTGGCTAACAGCTGCAGGCCTGGAAATCCTGGTGCTCTGGTCTCGCCTCCTCTCTCCTCCCATGTTTCTTGTTACCTTCTGGCAAGCCTCTCCGTTGCTGTCTCACTGAAAAAAAAAAAAAAACATTGGCAAAAATTAGTCTTTCTGTCTCAATTTTCTAATGAGATTAGATAATTTTACCCATTTTCAGATTTTTTAATGGGGTTGGAAAATTTCACTTCTCTAGCACACTGTCAGTTAAAGTGATTGTAAAAAGGTTCTTAAAACCTAAAATAACCATTGACGATCAGAATGATAAACTCATACTCAGAGAATCAGAGCGAATCTTCAGCTGTCTTCATATTCTTTGCAATATAACGGAGAATAGACCGCCTTGGAATACCCGCAATTTTTTTACAGCTTGGCTTCCATTTTATTTATTTTCTAAAATGCAGCTTGTAATTAAATATTGTGAACAGTGAAGTCGGTAGAGATTCTACAAGTTTCTTTCCAGTATCCATGGTATGCCATGATCAACAGCGACATAAACAAGCATTTTCCATTAGCAAGGAACTTGAAAAAAATTGGCTAATTTTTTTCTAGTTTATGGATCTGGTCGCTGATGGAAATTGCTTGTTTATATCACGGTTTATCATAGCCATCTAGTGTTGTTCTTTCTGTTCAGGAAACAAATAATTTACTTAAGGCAGGACTGTATATATTTTTTCTGTTTTCTAACTCTTTTCCCTATAGACTCCCACCTCATATAGGAGTCATATGTGGTCACTATGGGGAAACGAGCGTAACATCCATTTTGCTTGCGCTAACTTTGAGACGTTTGTTTTAGTGCTGAGTTGCCTGGCTGTGGAAACGCAAAAGAAACTTACCTCATGGAGTATCAACTCACTTCAATGTTTATAATATTTGATTACTCGCTGCATGTTAGAAAATAAACTGAAAGGGAGTCAAAATGTTAAAAATTGCAGGTACTCTGAGGCATCATGGGCTCTATCTTTCAAACTGCCCTACCCGTTGCCACTACCCGCTACCCGTGAATTGCGCATTTAGCAGCTTCCACTAGCCCTAAACGGTATCTTGTGGCCACACTACCCGCTATTCATTATGCCGAATCCTTTATTTGCGACTGGAGGTGTGCCCGTGGGCGTGTTTATGCGCTTTTCTAAAATTGCTATCTTGACCACACAGGTTAGGGAAAGCGTGTAGCGGGTCCTCAAACCACCCGCTACCCGTCTGGCAAGTGAAGACACGGCTTCTCTCCCCCTATGCGATCTAACGGCGACATATGGGCTACATTCAGTTCAGAAAAATAATTAATCATAATTAGGTCTATGCACTGGCACTCAGCGACGTAACTTTTTTTCCAGCGAGACCGACATTTCAGAACTCTTCAGCGAATGAAGGTAATTCTGGTGACAAGCACGTGGTTTCGTCCGTTTACATTTTCCAATCGGACAGCTCTCTATTTTTTTTACAGCAAGTTGCGTGACCGTGCCGCCAAAAACAGGTGTGCGTGCTTTTGTCGCCGAAATTACCTTCATTCGCAAAAAGAGTTCTGAAATGCCGCTCTCGCTGGAAAAAAAAAAAATTACCGTTGCTGAGTGCCAGGGCATAGACCTATTTATAATTAAATTATTTTTCTGTACTGAATGTAGCCCATTATTTTGTCGCTGTTAGAGCGCATGGGGAGAGAAGCCGTGTCTTCAATTGCCACTTGATTATTCTTGAATTTGAAAACGTGTTAATAAGGGAAAACCATCTAGAATTAGCCAGGACTAATTGTAGTCAATAAAGGGAAGGATATTTTCTCCCAAATTTTCAGGCCTAGCGCCGGCCCTGAATATTATTTCCCACAGAACTAAAAACTCGTGACAAAACTGCGCCTCTCCCATCAGGCAGTGACGGAATAATGTCACCTGGTTGCAGATGATACATACACCGCTGCCAGCTGTCCGTATACCTTGCCCGTTGCTGTTAGGGTTACTATGGCACTATTTTTTCTATGCCAGTGGGTCATTCCAACACCCACTCAGCTCAATTGGAGGCATGACCCAATCATGGTGAAACGCATTTTTTTCTTTTTTTTTTTTTGAAGTTTCCATCGCAAAAGGGTAGGCTTGATGTTTTTTTTTTTTATTATTATTACATACCAAACATTAAACAATATGTAAATGTCAAATAATAATAATAATAATAATAATAATACAATTCATGATTAACTTAACAAAAACAGATCCTCCCCTGTCTGGATTTGACCTCATGCACGAGCAATTTAACTTAGTCTTCGGGGAAACGTGGCGACCTTCCTCTCTCCATCACGGGTTTCGGTTTGAGGATTTGGGATAGCGCAGCCTGCTCCTAAAGGCAATGGCACCTGGCACACTGATTGGTTTAACTGGCGTAACGCCCAAACCACGCCTATGCACAATATAACGGGTAGCGCAGGTGTTTTAGGGATATAGTCAGATGTGCAAGATAGCAACTTTTGCGGGGGAACGCCTCTTACGCAATGTTAATTCCTCAAATAACGGGTTTAGGGACTCTGGCGCAAGATAGGGCCCCATATTCTCAGTTATATTGCAAAGAATCTGAAGACAGCTGAAGAATCTATCTGAACCTACTATCATCTATGAGCATCCGCTACCCATGTTCGACCATGAAAGGGTTTTTTTTAAATGAGTCAACCTATTTTAAGGCATATAATTTCCAAAAACACTTTTTTACATTGTTTTACCCTTTGAAACAACCCTACTTTTAGTTTACTCCCTGTCGATATCAACCTTCAACTTTCCCTTCATCTTTTGTCCTGCTGCTGTAATTAAATAAAACCTCAACACCATGGCGACAGCCCAGTAAAGACCTGTGTTTGCCACCGGCTGACTATGTGGAGCACTTTAGTTTAGCTAAATGTGACTGAGGTTAGCAAATGATATGCAACACAGAACTTTGTCAGAAGTTACATAGGTTAGGAAAAAATATCTCATGTGTTGCCACGTGTTTATGCTTTTTGGTTTTTCTTTACTATTGATTAAATTTCTTCAACTAAAAGCAGAAAACTGCATTTTTCTTTTGACCTCTTATTACAAGTTTGGGTTATGGTAACTATAGTTTATTCTTTATGGTTATACATACATGATATACAAGACAGGATGTTTCTTCATATAACTTGTATTTGCAGTACTCATGTCTTGTCCTCAATGGCCAATTATACTGCTAGTTTTCTCTCTACTTTCGCATTTAGACTGAATCAAATCTGGTGAGTCAAATTGAGACATGTAGTCAGTAGTATCACTCGGTCAATCAGTTTTACTAGCAGGTGCAAAATAAAATCAGCATTGCTATTGTTTTTTGTTAGCCAAATTTGAGTGGCGATGGTGTTTGAGTGGAACTTGGAATGTTGGTAGTTCAAGCCCTATTGTAGCCATAGCAACATCAGTGCAGCTGTTGGGCCCTTGAGCGTGGACCTGAACCCCACATGGGTCGAGGTCAATGTAAACCTAAAGCATGTAAATACTTAAATGCTGTAATGTATTGCGTATCCCTGGATTATGGCATAGTTAATTTGCATTAGTGCTGTAGCGATAGGACATATGCAGAAGGCAGTGTACATTCACTAGGCTAGAAATGCTGTTTGCCGCATCTGGCACTTTACAGGGGTGTCCAGCCTAGTGACTGGAGAGCAAACATCATGAAGGTTTTCAATCAAACCACAGCAAGGCACACCTCATCTCCCAGTTCAAGATCCAGGATTCAGATGAGCTGCTAATTGGCCAGATCAGGTGTGCTGAATCAGGTTTGTTGTAAAAACCTACAGGATGGGAGCTCTCCAGGAACAGGGTTAGAGACATCTGCTGTAATGAGTTGTATAAATGCACTTCTTTTCGCACATGCTTTGAAATTCGCTTTTGATGAGAGCATCCGCTAAATGGACGTAATGTGGTAAATGCGTGTCTCTAAATCTAATTTTTTTGGTCTTCTATAATGGCGTTTTTTTTCCAACTGCCTTTTTTGATGAAATGGAGAGAGGCTGCATCTCTTCAAACGCTGAATTAGTCTCTGAAGCTTGCCAGCTGCCGCTAAGTGGATGTGGACAAGAGTTTATTTGCAAGTGGCACAGTGTGCGACCGGTGCTGCTAATGACAGTTGATGTAGTGGCAGCTCAGTCCTATGGCGTTGGGAGATTATTTCCATGGATTCATTATACGTTTCATCTGGCTTAATTACGCTGGGGCCCCATAGGTACCAATGCCCTGCGGTCTGACATAATCAGCTTTTTGGCTCCCCCATTGCCCAGCGAGCTAATTTGAAGGCAAGAGTTATGAAAACTCAATTTGCAATGAGCGTCCGTATATTACAGGGTAGAATTGGGAACCAAAATGCAAATGCTTTACCGGTTAAGTGTTAGTGTTAGCGACATGGGTGGGACGATATTTGCCGCCGAGGAGCGCATTTTCGTGAAGCATGATTCTCGTGCCGCGTTGCTCCTCCCTGTCTTGTAATGTGCATCTGTTCCTTTTGAAAGGGCAAGCACACTGGAGCCTTTGTGTCATAGTGTGGCATTAAGCCCGAACCTGCACTGAAGTATTGCCCCTCAGTTTGCAGCTGCGTCCTGTGCTAAAGAGCATTGCACAGGGTGCATTCTTTTTTGGTACATTCAGTGCCAGTGTTGTCACATGTAGGGTGTTGAAATTGGCACACAGCACGGCACCTTGATGGTGTCGCCTCATCGTCATGTGCGGCTAGTGATGGCACTTTTCACGGCCTGTTTGTCCTTGAAGTATCAGTGACTGCATTGTCACAGGTATAATGAATAAGTAAATAAATAATGCATTCATCTCGCGTCCTGTTTTCAAATTATGATTAATATGCTCAGCTCTGAGCAGAATCCCCATGAGGGGGCCTGTCAGTTTTATTTATTTATTTCCATAACGGACTGTCTGACATACTGTTGTTTCATTGCGGATGTCTCCCATATGCTGTGCGGTTCTGGAGGTGGGCCCTGAGGATCTGTTTATGATCAAGGGTCTGCTGCCAAGTGAGAATCTCTCTCTCACACACTTACACTTGCGCGCACACACACACACACACGATTTTATATAGCTATACATGAGGACTCTGAATTGACTTTCCGTACAGCCTTTCTAGAACAAATTATGCCTAAACTTAACCTAACCCTAACTGTAACCAGTTAGTCGTAATCCTCCATAATCCCTGGAAAGGACCACCCAAAATGTCCTTACAGCCCCAGATGTCTTCACAACATCATTTGTTTCTCCAGACTTGGTTCTCACAAGTATAGTTGTACAAGCCCACACTCACACATGCACAAAAACACACATGGCCTCACACAAACACAAACACCCAGGCACACGCATTAGTATACTCTTGTGAGTATACACAGACAAACACACACACTTGCGCTCAAACACACATGCCTTCACACAAACACAAATTCACATTCACATACACACACAAAACACACAAACACATATGGCTTCACACAAATTGAAATTTACAAACACATGAAACACTGACACAGAAATGCACACACCCTCACACAAACATACACACATGCAAGCACACACAGTCAAACCCATGCCTGTGCCACGCACTCATATACACGAGAAAATGCGCAGTCTGAACCAGCTGCCTCTCAATCTCAGTCAGACAGACTGCTGCAGTGACATCTTGTGCCGAGATAACAGGGTCTTGCTCTCTGCAGAAAACACTGATCACACTGGCTGCGTTTACATGCATACGGTTTTTCATACGGATTGAAATTATTCGGATCGATGAATCAGAACATACTGTTTGCGTGAAAGCAGTCACAGAGACTCAGTGCATCGTATGTGAATAAGTACACTTCGTACACTTATTCACACTTGAAAGACCTTTAGGTGCCCTAATAAATCACACTATCTTGGTCAAGTGATATAAGATATCAACACTTTCAAAGTTAAAATATCTGAATTGACATCAAGAGCATTATTGACAATAATTTTATTAGCATATTAATCAAATTTTTAAGGTGATTAACCTCTTAAACCCGAATGCCCTAGTACCGGGGGCAATCTATAAACATCACAAATACAGCATGTTTCCTAATGGCATCATCGTCATGCAGCATATCCACTTAAAGGAAAGTGAACATATGGTAAACCTAAATTGCCAAATGAAGTACATAATCTCTGCTATCCAAAACGATGTCATTATTTTTTTGATTGTTTTTACATTGTGTATGTAATCTGCTTTCAAACATCGCATAATCCTAAAAGTTTCAGAATCTGCCATTGCCACCATAGAAAACAATCGACCAATCAAACAATAGGAAATATTCTGCCCAGACCAGTGCGTGATGTCACCAGGGCTGATCATGTCTTTCGACTGTATGGAGTCAAAGCATAAGTATTGGAAGTTGAGGCGATGATTAAGAGTAGTGTATGAGAGGCCGTTTGAGAGAGAATTCATACTTGCTTTCACATGCAATATCATACTGTCACACAAACACCATCATTCTCTCACACACACACACACACCATCATTCTCTCACGCACACGCTATTATACTCTCACACACACCATCATTGTCACACACACACCATCATTCTCTCACGCACACTACATCAATCTCTCACACACATACCATCATTCTCTCACACACCATCATTCTCTCACACACACACCATCGTCTCACGCTCACACCATCATTCTCTCACACACACACCATCATTCTCTCACACACACACACCATCATTGTCTCTCACACACACCATCATTCTCTCACGCACACACTATCATTGTTTCACGAACACACTATCATTCTCTCACGCACACACTATCATTCTCTCACGCACACACTATCATTCTCTCACACACACACTATCATTCTCTCACACACACACCATTATACTCTCATGCACACACCATCATTCTCTCTCACACACACACACACACCATTCTCTCACGCACACACCATTATACTCACACAAACTTAAACTTGTTAAAGTGACAAAATGACCGTGAATGTAAAACAGAATAATAATGTGAATGAGAAAGATGATTGTCTGAGAGAGTTTGATTTAAACGGAAGTTAGTTTGATTGAAACGGATGTAGCATTAAATTCTCAGTTCCTGATCGGTTATAATTGAAATCTTTGAAAATTTTGTAAGAAGCGGGATTTCACGGACCTATCGCACCCTCCCGTTCGACAAGGAAGCATGGTGAAAAAACTGCATGCTCGTCTTGGGAGCAGCACGTCATTCCAAATCTATTTGAAACGTGAAGTGTTGCTCGTTATTCATCCCAAGTCCGTCCGGAAGGTGGAGTATAGCACCAAAGTGAAGCAAATCACACTATAAAATTGAAGTATAGCTCGTTATTCTTTCCAATTCCATTCGAAAAGCAGAGTATAGCACCAGAAGTGAAGTATACCTGATTGCACCAAAAGCGAAGTGTCGCTCGTCTATCATCCTAATTATTCAAAAAGTGAAATATAGCGCCAGAAGAGAAGCACAGAACATCATTCATTGCAATTCCATTCCGAAAGCAAAGTATAGTTTTAGTGCTGCTACTTAACGGACTGGGGGGAAAACGGGTCTCATGTTTCAATTACTTGCGAAGGCAATATCTATTTCAGACTTTAAATAATCAATGTAATTGTGTCGCAACAAAACATCAGCATGACACGTAGGCTCATACTAACTGTAACGAACGCAAATTGCACCTAGCTGGGTTACTCCACGACTTCGCTTATTATGGATCTAAAGCCCCGTTATGTAGCCGAGTAAATAATGAAATTTAAATGGTTTGAGCGAATGTATTAGGCTACACTTATATTACAATAATAGTAAAAGAAAAATTGAAACGAGGTTCCGTAAAATTATAAGTGCTGGAATCTCACAGCACTTCTATCAATGGTTTGGTTTAGCAATAGAAAATAGGCTACGCGAAACGGGGCTCTAGGCTGTGCAAGCGTATAGCTTACGTGAATTTGCAAGGGACTACGGCGAAGCTACAGCGTTATATACTGACTGCTATCACCCAGCGGAAACAAGGAACAGATGCTTCCAGTTGACCGATGCAGTAGCAGCGCTCCAGGTCTTAATTGGCCGGTGCATGTGCTGGACCGTAGAAACCGAGAACCTGACAGGACAATAATATCAGTGGTGGGACACGATTAAAAAAATAATCTAATTAATTAGAGGCTTTGTAATTAATTAATTGATATCGATTAATCGCATTTTTATCAAATAGCAATATTTGACACAATCAGAAAAGTTTTTCAACTCAAATAAATTTTGATTGACGACTGAATCAATGAATAGACATGTATGTGAACTTAAACAACAAAAATGTTTATTTTTCATCAATATTTGTTCATTTTCCATCTGTCTACTACATTGACAGATTAATGCAAAGTTAAAGTGCAATGAGGTCGTTGCAAGTTACGTAAGTGGTCACATGATCCCCGAAGCAAAATGTACGCAGAGGTTGATCGCAGCATAGTGAAAATGGGGAAATCTTGTGCTGCTGTTGCTTGCACCAATAATTATGCCATTCAGTCGTCTGGAAAATACGACAAAATAAGTTTCCATCAATTTCAATAATCCATCAATAATGAAGCCCTTTTTAAAGATTGGCTTGTTAAATTAAGAAGAATTCACCGTGGGAAGCCTTACAAACCAACAAAACATTCAGTTCTTTGCTCAGAGCACTTTGAGAAAAGCTGCTTCACGTACCAGAATTTCACAAGTAAGTCAACGGTTTTGTTGCAATGAAAACTGGTTTTAAAGTGAAGATTTAAAGAAATTAGTGGAAAATATATTCTCAAAACAAATATTAACCTTCAACCTGACCGCCCCAGTAACAGGGGCAATGAATTTACGTAATAAATACAGCATGTTTCCTAATAGCAACCTCGTCATGCGGCATATCCTCTTAAAGCGAAGAAACTCGGCGAAAAGTTCGTGATGACCGTTTTTACCCAGACCGAACACAATTCAAGTACCAAGCAAGTAAATAAGCATCTAGCAAAACATTAAATAAGATTAAATAATCAGTGCTCTATCACAAGCATTTCTACTGAATTTGTGATATGCACACAAACGATACCTCAAATGAAAAAGGACAGTCCACAGATTCCAACAATATAAGCCTTGTCATTTTAAATTGACACCACACTCAAAGAACAGAAGGCATATACTTTAAATGCTACAGAGATGAGCAAAAATTTTTCTTACCTTTGATATTTTGTCATAAAAGCTGTTTGTGGGTAAATCTGCGCTTGCTATTGTTTTAGCCAGTCTATCTGAGGGTCCTCTTGCCATTATGCTATGCACTGGAAGACCTCAGCAGTATAATCACTTAATGGTTTGTTTTTTGAATTTTCTCTATAATTAACCGCTAAATATTCAACTGTTGTTTTCAAAGCCGGTTGATGACTGAGAATCCTTGCGCCAATATGCTCAAGTTCAAACACAGTGCAGCTACACAAGTGCTAAATCGACCAGTGAATATTTAGTCTGTTGAAGCTAGTGTCGTGGATAAGGCGGAGCATTTGGACCTGAGGTTCAATATCCGGTTATACATGCGACATTTCAGAGCAAGGAAATACATTTTTTTGTATAAATAAATAATAATTAATCGATGCATTCCCATCCCATCAAAGCCATCTTCCTGAGTTACTTCGGGGATCACGTGACTTACACTACGGTTACTGCATCCAGTGCAACGCCTCCATTACAGCCATTATATTCAACATTTTGACTTTAGGTGCATTACTGCCACCTACCGGGCAGAAGTGTGTGCATCAGTGTTACCGGTGTGCCAGAAACACGTTAAATTCCCAGCCCTAATGCGTTAATCTAGATTAATTAATTACAGAAAAAATAACGCGTAAAAAAAAAATAACGCATTTAATTGCACCTTTCTCAGACCCTTCATTTCTGGCACACCGGTAACACTGATGCACACACTTCTGCCCGGTAGGTGGCAGTAATGCACCTAAAGTCTTAAAATGTTGAATATAATGGCTGTAATTGCACTTTAACTTTGCGTTAATCTGTGAATGTAGTAGACAGATGAAAAATGACCACAGATGAAAAATAAACATTTTTTGTAGTTTAAGTTCACATATGTGTCTATTCATTCATTCAGTTGTCAGTCAAAATTTATTTGAGTTGAAAAACTTTTCTGATTGTGTCAAATATTGCTATTTGATAAAAATGTGATTAATCGATATCAGTTAATTAATTACAAAGCCTCCAATTAATTAGATTTTTTTTAATCGATTCCCACCACTAATATTATTGTCCTGTCAGGTTCTCGGTTTCTACGGTCCAGCACATGCACCGGCCAATTAAGACCTGGAGCACTGCTACTGCATCAGTCAACTGGAAGCATCTGTTCCTTGTTTCCCGCTGGGTGATAGCAGTCAGTATATAATGCTATAGCTTTGCCATAGTCCCTTGCAACTTCACGTAAGCTATACGCTTGCACAGCCTTGAGCCCCGTTTCGCGTAGCCTATTTTCTATTGCTAAACCAAACCATTGATAGAAGTGCGGTGAGATTCCAGCACTTATAAATTTACGGAACCTCGTTTCAATTTTTCTTTTACTAATATTGTAATATAAGTATAGCCTAATACATTCGCTCAAACCATTTAAATTTCATTATTTACTCGGCTACATAACGGGGCTTTAGATCCATAAAAAGCGAAGTCGTGGAGTAAACCAGCTAGGTGCAATTTGCGTTCGTTATAGCTAGTATGAGCCTACGTGTCATGCTGATGTTTTGTTGCGATGCAATTACATTGATTATTTAAAGTCTGAAATGGATATTGCCTTCGCAAGTAATTGAAACATGAGACCCGTTTTTCCCCCAGTCCGTTAAGTAGCAATATTAAAACTATACTTCACTTTTGGAATGGAATTGCAATGAATGATGTTCTATGCTTCTCTTCTGGCGCTATATTTCACTTTTTGAATAATTAGGATGATAGACGAGCGACACTTCGCTTTTGGTGCAATCAGGTATACTTCACTTCTGGTGCTATACTCTGCTTTTCGAATGGAATTGGAAAGAATAACGAGCTATGCTTCAATTTTATAGTATGATACGCTTCACTTTGGTGCTATACTCCACTTTCCGGACGGAATTGGGATGAATAACGAGCAACACTTCACGTTTCAAATGGATTTGGAATGACGTGCTGCTCCCAAGATGAGCATGCAGTTTTTTCACCATGCTTCCTTGTCTAACGGGAGGGTGGGATAGGTCCGTGAAATCCCGCTTCTTACTAAATTTTCAAAGATTTCAATTATAACCAATCAGGAACTGAGAATTTAATGCTACATCCGTTTCAATTGTTATGACTTGAAAATCACAACAAAGAAAACCAGCAATGACAACTTAAACAATTTTATTCTTCACTGAAAAAAAAAACTTTACAAATAATCCACTGTTCAATCCTCTAATAACACTCTAATGCCACTATGTAACTCTGTTGCCAAAACAAAAACTCTGCCTCCACTGACCAAAATCACAGCATTTATATAGACTAGCAACATTCTGGAAAGATCTACAGGATTCCTGGGTAATCCCGCCCCCTCCAGGCAGGAAGATGCCAGAAGCTTCTAGTAGCTGCAGGGTGAAGTTGCCTTCAGCCGTCGACTTCCAGGCTGCTCAGCCTGTCAGGCTGCATAAACACCGCCCCCAAGTACAGCCAATCAGATCGCGAGCTAGAGTACAACCAATCCGCTCACGAGGAAGCCAATTCAATTCAAATTCCTCTCCTCAGAGCGGAACGGGCTTAAGAACATCAATATCGTTAAAAACGAATGCATTTAATCGTCTTTTCTCATTAAAGAAACTGATTCGGGAGGTAACGTTAGATATTTCAGCTATTTTAATTATGTTAACCAATGCAAACAAGTGTTTTTTTTTTTTTTTTGTCTTACAGTTAACTTATACACCTAACCTTAGCTAAACAGGTCATACTTGTTAACCTAAACACTTCTACAATATAACTTCAAGTATAACTCTGTTTGAAACATAAAATTGGCCTACTGGTGTGATATTTTGTTCAATAAGCTGTTTAGTTGAGCTTCTTAAAAACTTCAACTGCAAGTTGCTGTAACATTAGCTGCCTTCAAGGCTGATTGTAGAGACTAGAGCCTTACAGGCTGGTTAGAAGGCTAATGTTGATTTCATCTTGTATAATCTTTAATAGTATTCAGTCAGATGCCTTCAAGGCTGATTGTAGAGCACTAGTGCCTTCAAGGCTGATTGTAGAGACTAGTGTCTTGCAGGCTGGTTAGAAGGCTAATGTTGATTTCACCTTGTATAATCTTTAATAGTATTCAGTCAGATGCCTTCAAGGCTGATTGTAGAGCGCTAGTGCCTTCCAGGCTGACCGTAGAGACTAGTGCCTTGCAGGCTGGTTAGAAGGCTAATGTTGATTTCATATTGTATGATCTTTCATAGTATTCAGTCAGATGCCTTCAAGGCATCAGGGCCCGGGTGGAGTGCTGGGGCGGGACCTGCTGCAGGAGCATCAGGGCCGGGGGTGGGTGCGGGGCTGTTTTTTTTTTTTTACTTTTTAGCGGGCGGGTAGATAGGGCTCCACGATGGCGCCGAGACATCCTTTCAACTCCTAAAAAGAGTGTAAAAAGTAAAGACAACATCAATATGCAACAACACCTCGGTCAGTTTTCTGAGGTAACGTGGTTGGTTTTGAACGGTAATAAATCTATGGGCTGAAAAATTGAAGATTTTAAATTAGCCTTGGAAGGCTCCAACTCAGTAGAGACTCCCAGTAGAGACCCCCTCAGTAATGCTGAGGGAGTCTCTACTGTCAGCCTTGAAGGCATCAGAATTGTAAACACACACACATATATATATGAAATCATCAGCCTACCAACCAGCCTGCAAGGCACTACTCTCTACTGTCAGGCTGGAAGGCACTAGTCTGTACAATCAGCCTTGAAGGCATCAGAATTGTACACACACACACACACATATATGATGAAATCATCAGCCTACCAACCAGCCTGCCAGGCACTAGTCTCTACAATCAGCCTTGAAGGCACTAGTGCTCTGCAATCAGCCTTGAAGGCATCTGAGGCAATATTATTGAAGATTATACAATATCAAATCAATATTAGCCTTCTAACCAGGCTGCAAGGCGCTAGTCTCTACTGTCAGGCTGGAAGGCACTAGTCTGTACAATCAGATTTGAAGGCATCTGACTGAATATTATCAAAGATTATACAATATGAAATCAACATTAGCCTTCTAACCAGCCTGCAAGGCACTAGTCTCTACAATCAGCCTTGAAGGCACTAGTGCTCTACAATCAGCCTTGAAGGCATCTGAGGCAATATTATTGAAGATTATTAGCCTTCTAACCAGCCTGCAAGGCACTAGTCTCTACAATCAGCCTTGAAGGCACTAGTCTCTACAATCAGCCTTGAAGGCAGTTAACGTTACAGCAACTTGCAGTTGAAGTTTTTAAGAAGCTCAACTAGACAGCTTATTGAAAAAAAAAAAAAAACTCACAAGTAGGCCAATTTTATGTTTCAAACAGAGTTATACTTTAAAGTTATATTGTAGAAGTGTTTAAGTTAACAAGTATGACCTGTTTAGCTAAGATTAGGTCTATAAGTTCACTTTAAGAAAAAAAAAAATAGCACTTGTTTACATTGGTTAATATAATCAAAATAGCGAAATATCTAACGTTACCTCCCAAATCAGTTTTTTAATGAGAAAACTCACGATTAAATGCATTCGTTTTTAACAATATTAATGTTCTTAAGCCCACTTTCCGAGTAAAGGCTTCCGAATTGAATTGGCTGCCTCGTGAGCGGATTGGTTGTACTCTAGCTCACGATCTGATTGGTTGTACTTGGGGGCGGTGTTTACGCAGCCTGACAGGCTGAGCAGCCTGGAAGTCGACGTCTGAAGGCAACTTCACCCTGCAGCCTTCTAGTAAGCACTAGTCTATTTCTTCACAAAGAAGTGGTATTGCATCAGATCATGTTTTTCTACAGTCATACCACCAGAGGGAGCCAAATGATAACCAAAATAAACAAATCGCTGACCAATCATAATGGGCATTTAAATAGTGTCTAACAAATCTCCATTTACAAATTATATGCAGTGCTGTACACGAAATACTCATACATAACACAATCAAACTAACTTCCGTTTCAATCAAACTCTCTCACACAATCACCTATTCTCATTCACATACACTATCATTCTGTTTTACATTCACTGTTATTTTGTCACTTTAACAAGTTTAAGTTTGTGTGAGAGTATAATGGCGTGTGCTTGAGAGATTGATGGTGTGTGCGTGAGAGAATGATGGTGTGTGTGAGAGAGAATGATGGTGTGTGCATGAGAGTATAATGGTGTGTGTGTGAGAGAATGATAGTGTGTGCGTGAGACAATGACAGTGTGTGTGAGAGAGAATGATGGTGTGTGTGTGTGAGAGAGAATGATGGTATGTGTTTGAGAGATTGATGGTGTGTGCATGAGAGAACGATGGTATGTGTTTGAGAGATTGATGGTGTGTGTGTGAGAGAATGATGGTGTGTGCGTGAGACAATGATGGTGTGTGTGAGAGAGAATGATGGTGTGTGTGTGAGAGAATGATGGTGTGTGTGAGAGAATGATGGTGTGTATGTGAGAGAATGATGGTATGTGTGTGAGAGATTGATGTAGTGTGCGTGAGAGAATGATGGTGTGTGTGAGAGTATAATAGCGTGTGTGTGAGAGAATGATGGTGTTTGTGTGACAGTATGATATTACATGTGAAAGCAAGTATGAATTCTCTCTCAAACGGCCTCTCATCGTAGTGACGTGCCGTTGGAGGTCAGTTAAGTGATGAAGACTCGTCAGCATTAAACAAACAACAACTCCCTATTACTTTGCTTGATTGGCAGTGAGAGGATTGATTAACTAATTTTTAAGACTGAATGGCAGAATGGCGTGCCAGTTTCATTCATGACATTATTGCTCAGTGCATCAAACTTAAATGCCCACCAGACAGCAAATTTGTTCATGTAATTTGGCAATTTAGGTTTACCATGTGTTTACTTATCCTTTAAAGGAAAGAAACTCAATGAAAAGCTCATGATGACCGTTTTACCTCAACCAAACGCAATTCAAGCACCAAGTAGTACAACTAAGGGAGCTTGTCAATATTCTGAACAGTGAACGCATTCATTTTTGAACGGACGCCTATTCATTTTTGGATGCGTTCGAGGCTGCAAACCTGGTCACTGTGTTCGATGATGAACACCCTTCTGTTCATTTTCTGATGCGTTCATTTCCCGATGTGTTCATTCTCCGATGCCTGCCCAAGGCCTGACGCGTTCATCTATGTGTGAAGTGAGCTTTTAGATTATGGGCGCGGATATTCTTTTGTGAATCACGACTGAATATAGATGACGGATTTTATCAACGCTTGTACAGGCCTATTTTAAATTCTCAGTTCCTTAAAGTGAAATAGTTCTCATTGCCATTGTTAGGTTTTTTTTTTCATATAAAGTGAAATAGTTCTCATTGTCATTGTTAGTTTTTTTTTTTCATATGAAGTGAAATTGTTCTCATTAGTGTGAATGCTGACAGCATTCACACTATTGTTTTTCATGTCGGCCATTTTCTTTTTTATTATTATTATTATTATTATTATAGGTCGTGGGTTCGATTCTGGCTTGGGGCCTTTCTGTGTGGAGTTTGCATGTTCTCCCCGTGTTCGCGTGGGTTTTCTCCGGGTACTCCGGTTTCCTCCCACAGTCCAAAGACATGCATGTTAGGTTAATTGGAGACACTAAATTGCCCATAGGTATGACTGTGAGAGTGAATGGTGTGTGCGCCCTGCGATGGATTGGCGAGCTGTTCAGGGTGGGTTCCTGCCTTCGCCCGTAGTCAGCTGGGATAGGCTCCAGTTCCCCCGTGAGGAATAAGCGGGTATAGACAATGAATGAATGAATGAATATTATTATTATTATTCTTACTTCTTCCGCTGTTCCACACTATTAAACTAGTCCTACATACTTTGTGCCATTTCAACAATTCATATATCAAAATGTGCAGCTTTTTTTGGACATTATTGCTATTACTCTTCTCTTTCGTACTATTCATACAATTTTAAATATTTCACTTTTTCTGATGTTTTTGTCCCATAGAAATGCATTGAAACAGTCTTCAAACTCTTAAACTCTTGTGCTACTTTGAACCTCTATAACTTCAGCATACTTTCTCCTAGAGACTTCATTCGACTTCTCACATTAGCGAAATTAGCTGAGTAATGTGGTTAGCATGGTTAGCTTTGTTTGCATAGTTAGCATAATTGCTAACAACATTTGCTAAGTTAGCTGAGTAATGTGGTTAGCATGGTCATGTGGTTAGCATGGTTAGCATTGTTAGCATAACGGCTAACAACATTAGCTACGTTAGCTGAGTAATGTAGTTAGCATGGTCACGTGGTTAGCATGGTTAGCATGGTTAGCATAACGGCTAACAACATTAGCTACATTAGCCGAGTAACGTGGTTAGCATGGTTAGCATTATTAGCATAACGGCTAACAACATTAGCTACATTAGCTGAGTAATGTGGTTAGCATGGTTAGCTTTGTTAGCATAGTTATCATAATTGCTAACAACATTTGCTAAGTTAGCTGAGTAATGTGGTTAGCATGGTCACGTGGTTAGCATGGTAAGCATTGTTAGCATAACGGCTAACAACATTAGCTACATTAGCCGAGTAACGTGGTTAGCATGGTTAGCATTATTAGCATAACGGCCAACAACATTAGCTAAGTTAGCTGAGTAACCTGGTTAGCATGGTTAGCATTGTTCTTTCATTCTTTCTTTGTTCAGATTTCAGTTTTTTAATAAACATTCAAGTATTCTGCATAATTAAAATATTATATTTTCATGGCAGCTATTCAGTGTGGCGTCAGCAAACATTCAAATCATTCAAACTTTATTGTGTTCAAGACAGCATCGCAGTGTGGCTACAGCTTTCAGCATTCACACTCGCAATTTCTTCAGAAATTGCAATTCTCTAGTTTTTGGATGCCGTCCGGTCAGAAATGAACGCATGCTTGTTCATTTTTGAGAGCAAAATGAACACATGCTCGTTCATTTTTGAACACTCTGCCGTTCGTTTTTTAGCTGAACACAAACGGGGACTTGTTCATTTTTGAATGCCTGTTCAAATTTGAATGCGTTCAGAATATTGACAAGCTCCCTAAATAAGCACATAGCAAAACATTGTCATGGTTTGTGAGGTGTGCGTGTTGTTTGGACCTTTTTTTGCGGCTTTCGTCCCGGGACGATATCGAATTCCTGGGCCATCGAATTCTTTGCCCAGCTGGTTGATTTAGCTGGGGCGGCGCTTCCCCAGAATCTATATAAGCAGCATGTCCGGCACGCCTCCTTCGCTAGAGTGTCTGTGTTTAGCTTCGCACTATAGCCGAAGATATCTGTAGTCAGGTTTTGTGTGACTTTCTATCTTCTTATTGTTGGAGTTTCTTCTCCCTTTCTCTATCTCGCTTTGCCTCCATGGTTCAGACTATTATACGTCCTTTGGAAGCACGAGTACTTGCGTTTGGTCTATATTATTCTCCGTGTTTGTACTGTGTTCGTGCTACTCTCTTTCTCTCTGTCGTTGTGCTTGGCCTTCGTATACTACTGGCCATTACAAACATAGGATGAAATAATATCAGTGCTCGATCTCTAGCCTTTCTATTGAATTTCTGCTATGCATGCAAATGACACATCAAATGAAAGAGGAAAGTCCACAAAATCCAATGATACAAGCCAAGTTAGTACAAACAGACACCCCACTCAAAGAACAGCAGGCATACACATTACATTCTACAGAGATGAGCAAATATTTTTTCTTAACTTTGATATTTTGTAACAAAAATCTTTGTTCGAGGGTAAATCTGCACTGGCTATTGTTTTCCCAATGTGTCTGTGTTATATTGAAACTAGATCTTCTAGTCTCCGTGCATGCTTCCGTGGCACTGCTTCCAATGAGATCAGGCCCTGAGCATCCCGCTGGCACGCAATGTATTTTCTTCTCTGTGATTGGCTTGTGATGCTGTCAGTTTAACTTTGCAGGTGGCCGTTTGTTTCTATGGGCTCTGACATTTCCAACAAGCCCTCAACCACTGTAATCACACAAACCTAGCCTGAGGTTGAGCCTTGCCTTCCCGGTGTGTCTCAATGAGAGTGTATGCACAATTACGCGCATGAACTCTAAGAACGCAACAATATAAATGCTTAACTGGTTAATTTTTAGTATTTTTGGTGTAATTCTCTATTAAATATTCAACAGTCATTTTCTGACTGAGAATCCTTGCGCCATTACGCGTGAATACTTAAAGAGCGCAACAATACAAGCACTAAATCGGGGTGCGTGACGTGTTTTTTTGTCTCAGTCTTCATGTTTGCAATGAGACAGCAGCAATACTGTCCCATCAGTTAGCATTGTGGCTAAGGCGGTAGACTCTGACGTAGGAGACCTGGGTTCATGTTAGGTACGGTTCTGGAACCAGACGCGAGAGTCAAGCAGTGAAGAAAAAAAGGGATTTTATTGGAAAAGGGGGGCGAACCCCCGCTGAGCAGGAGGCGACAGTACAAAGTCCACAATCCAAAATCAAAATCCAAAGGGCAAAATCCAAATCGTAACCAGGGCAGCAAACACAATAATCGTGGTCAGGCAAAATGGGCTTGGTACACAGATGCAGGCAGAAAATCCAAATCAGAGGCAAAAATCAATAATCAGGGACAGTCCAGTTAGAAGAGAATCATAATAGAGTACCAGGCGAAACCAAGCGTGGCCAAAGGAAACGTTCTGACGGGGAACTGCTGTGAAAAGACTGCTTAAATACACACAAGGGAAGTCACATGCTATGATCAGGGACAGGTGAATAGGATCAGACTAATTATGTGGGAGAAACCACGAGGGAGAACCTAACCATATGAAATTGGCAAAAGCCAAAACGCGGACAGGGATCACGAGACAGCCTATGACAAAACATACAGCTCCGGTTAGGGAGTTCTAATGTGCACAGATAATGAGAGGCAGGACAGAGTAGAGCAGGTGTGGAGGATCCGCTGAATTTGCAGCAAAGACTAAGTGAAGGCAAGAGGCGGAGACTAGAACAGGGCGAGTGCTGAGTGCGGCTATACAATCCCTGTTGCTCGTTAGTAAGTTAGTATTATATACAATGTTAGTCTTGGTTAGTAACTTTAACAAAATAAACTGTTAGTATGGGTTAGTAAAATAGAAAAGCAAGGCGAAGGAAGCAAACGAGATTAGAAGGAATGTTTGAAACCCAGAAACCATGAAATCACCTAAACATGTGACACGCAGGACTTGGGGAGAAGCTGTAGCTTAACAAAAGACCAGACAGGGGAGACAAAGTGCAATGCAGGGCATGAACAAAGACATGGACCGGATTATAACAGAAATGTGGATCTGGCATGGCAAAAACAAAAACATGGCAAAGAACTAAAATTAAACAGAGCGTGGCAAAAACAGAACAGACATGGCAGAATCATGGCAGGGCATGGCAAAAACAGAACAGGCATGGCAGAAACAGAACAGACATGGCAAAATCATAACAGTTCAAACCTTGGGGTAATGTGAATGCTTTTTGAGCAGTGGACACCTAGTTCTTGTATAAATTGCTGAGGTGTTTGTTCCTTTTACTTTTTACCATTTTTTTAATCTTTGTATTTATAATTTTGTTTATTTGCTTATTTTATTTAAAATAAATCTGCTCCAGTGGAGTCAAACTTCATTTTCTTTGAATGTGTTTTCTTTGAATGGGAAAATTTATACAGGACTGGCTGAAATATTAAAAAAAAAAAAAATTATTGAAAAAATTTTGAAAAAAGAATGGTGGAAAAAGACTAGTTTTACAGTTTGCTACCTGAGAAATCTCAATTGGCACACAGTTCCCAAAAAGGTGCCCGAATGGCATATTTGGAGATAACACTTGAACTAAAACCTCTCTAATTTTTCTCAGATATACTTGGTTAGAATAAACTTAGGCTCAGATAATTGTAAGATTCCGTGCTATAATTTTTTTTTCTTTGAGTTTTCAGACTGCAACTAAATAATTTCAAAAGGGGTAAAAAAAAAAAAAAAAAATTGTAAGGCGGAAATGGAACACATCATAAATGGAAGATCTCATCTTCATTTATGCTGACTCAGTGACATATATACTGATTTTTACACCATGACAAAAATCCTAAAGGTGTTACTGCTATCATGAAACCACAGTCATTCAAATGGACCAAGCAGTTGCAGAGATATACACATTTCACTTTGAGCATGTCATTTTCGAGTCAGAGGCTCAGGGCTCAAGAGGTTAAAATTAAATTTTTTCACAGTTTATTAACCTGTTAAACATTACTGGCGGAAATAGTTTGAGGGAACGTGGCTCACTGGCCATATTGATGAAAATCCAGATGTCTGCAAATGAGACACTGAGACTGAAGACATTATGTTTTACAAATCATTCTCTTATTAACTTAAAAGACTTTCTATTCATGTGTTTTTTGCATGGTAAAAGCATTCTTTTAACAGCTGGTGTCCACATCTGTTAAGAACAAAATAGACAAGTCTAATGCTGAATAAACTATTTCATTTGGAAGATTGATGTGAGGCAACAATCAGCTTGTGATGCGAATACACATGATCCATGTCTGCTATGAAACTTCAGCATATTTACTGAAAAATAGTTATCGCAGTTTATTTAATGTGAGTGCCTTTCTTGCCCGTTTTGTTGCGAACATAATTCTTAGTCTCTTAAAATACACCTTGGGCCAGATCTACTAAGATCCCAGTTAAAGAGTGCTAAATTGCGTGCTGGTGGAAACATTTTGCGCGTTTAGTTTGTTTACATGTTGCGGGTGATCTACTAGGAGTAATTGCCTAAATGACTGCTGGTGCAAACTGCATTATTTAAATGAGGACTTTGCGTGTTGCAGCCATTTCCACCGTGAACAGTGTGGAGGAAAAGGACGAACGCACACGCAAAATGAAATTCGACTCGATGGAGTTGGAGGTGCTTGTGGAGGAAGCAAATACAGTGTTATAAATGGACTGAATTTTACTGTTAAATTAATGCATTGTCTCCTTGTTATATTAAAGCTGCTTTCACACCGGACGCGAAACGAATTTTTCGCACGACAGATTACATTCAAAGTCAATGCAAAGGCGTGAATACACGCGAAACGCTTTGCATTGACTTTGAATGTAATCTGTCATGCGAAAAATTTGTTTCGCGTCCAGTGTGAAAGCGGTTTAACTGTAAGTAGAGTCCTGCGTGCATTTAACTGGTTTACAGTTTACAGACACAGAACCTGTGTTACAAACTGATTATAAAATTACAGTTTAAATAACTGGCAAAAAAAGGTGCAGCTTTCTAACAGTGCATGCTCAGTGTTTGAGGGGGGAACAATTTGCACGTGAGCACAGTCACTCGCTCCGATTACTCATGGGAAGCGAGCAACCGCATAAAACTCTTGTTTGGTTACATTCAGTGCTTCCTGTGTGGATGGAAACTTTATGTACCGGCCCATCCTGCGCAACATGGAATCTCGTATTTCAGACAGTACACATGCGAAACTGTTTTGGGAGATCCCAGCAGTGAGAGCTACTGTATGCTGGAATGATCCAGTTGCGAGAAAATGGAGAGCAGCAAAAAGTTTTCTCATTGCAAGAATGATATGATGATTTCTTCTTGTGACTAGCTCTAAATGATCCCTTGTATCATCTAGCAGTTCCTGAATGGCAATAGTGGATCGGCAATTTGCCTGAGTTATTCTCTCCTCTGACATCTCAAACAATGTCATACGGTTGGAGAACACCCTTTCTCGGTGTACACACTGCCTGTGTCTTCTCCTTGTGGCAATAATGGCAGCCATGTCTGTGCGCAATTAAGTGGAGTCAATTAGTACCTACCCTTTGAAGGTATTAAATAGCAAATGCAATCACCATCACTGAAATTGCTTTCAAGCTTGTTAAGTCACTATGCATGTGCTAAAATTTTGAATTTACATTTTCTCCCCCCATATTTTGCATGCTAGGATAGGCACGCCCCTTATTACATATTCATTAGGGCCAAAAGTACTAACTGCATGGAATGTGCAAATTTGCAAGCTTCAAAGATGCAATTCTCAGCGCACACCCTTAATAGATGAGATTGCGGGTCAATTTGCGGGTGAAATGGTATTTGCACGCGTTTCTATACACGCAAAACTTTAGTACATCAGGCCCCTCGATAGCTAACGGAATACCAGTCCCTTGCGGGGGGCACCCTTTGACTGAGGTTGTATGAGGGAACTCCTTTTGTGAAATAAGGCTTTGTTTCCCATAATGCACTGCAGAGTGTCATCATGTCCCCGCCATATGCACTTGTTATGAAGAAAATGAAGCAGTACAACCACGCTCTAAATTTGATTGGCTGGTTTTTGCTGAATGTTCAATTATGATTCCATTACCAGGAAAGGTAATAGCTTCTCTTTTGATAATTAGCATAATTGTTTTATATCCAGTACCTAGGCTACAATCAGAATAGATCTGTCTGAGGCACTGTCCTGCCTCCAAGACTTTCATGTAGCCTGTGCTATGGTTTAGTTTATTGTCATTTTAACTCGTTTTACCTCAGGATGAGACCAAACCATATTTGTGCTTCCAGTATTTACTATTTGTTTAAAACATGAAAGAAACATAGTCTTGGTCGCTGATCAGTTTATGTTGGATGTCGCCATGCTTGTCAGCACGCATGAATAATGACGTCATCACTGCTCATGGGCTTCATGAAAATGTGCTGAAGGGTCCAAGTGCAGAGACAACCCAATGGAGCCTTTATATGGTCATCAAGCAGATTTTCAAAGGAACCGCACCACCTCATTCGTTTGGCTTAGATTTTCAGTCACGTCAGGATATTTCATTCAGTTCAAAGTCTTTACATGAGGAGCATTTCATACTGACTTAACTTCAATCTGGTTACATGTGCTATATGTAAACTTGGCTACTGTGGGCTCTCTTTGAGCCCCAGGAAGGCTGGGAAATGTAGTAATTTGTGATCTTTCTTTGGACTTTTACCAAAGCTTACTTCCTTGTTCAGGCATCTGAACTTTAGTCTGCTCCGTTGCCAAGCCCCATTTGCTACTATGATTATTTATTTATTCATTTATATTAGCAGATTACCCTTGAGTTTGTTTCAGAGTGGCGCACATGAGCATTAGAGAGGCTCAAGAGTGTTGTTGTGAATAAGGCATGTTAATGTTTTTGAAGAGCTCTGCCATAGCTGTTTGTCTTGAGCATCAGGTAACAAGGCTCTGGGTGCTTGAACCCTCCATTTGCATTTACACCCTGCCGCATTGATTAGGTGGCTGCAGCTGACGCATTCTAAAGGTAGTTTAAGTGACTGAAAATTATCTCCTGGTTTGCGTTGCTGCATTGCCCATTCATTGGAGAATTTGCAGTGTCCACGTGGCGGCACTAAATAGGTGAACATTAGATTGACGGCAGTCCACAGGATGATTACCTGCTTAATTTCAGAGAGGATATTAATTTGCTCGTGCAGAAGAAATTCAATGAAATATTCTGAAGCCCAACGAGCCGGCGTGCAATGTGAACCGGTACAAACCAGATATCGGCCTTTCACAATAATTCCCTCCCTCAATCTTGCCCTCTGCTTCAGCTTTGCATCATTCTCTACCTTCCGCGCAGCTCTTTCCTTAAACCAATTACAGCCCTTTTCACCGCCGACGGGATCCCGCTCTCCTTCGGTGCACCTGTCAGTCAGTCGTCATGGAAACCACGAGTAGAATATCTGGACTACCTCACTTGGCCTATCATTGTATTTATTTGTTTATTTATTTTTGCTGCTTAAACTCCTCTCAGCCTGAGAACTGCACCTACAGCCCTGAGAGACCAAGATGAGACAGAATATTTGAGCTATAGTTACTCCATTAGTGTGATGTGCCTGTGATCAGTCAAATTTGGCTGGGGTGTGGTGCTCTGTCGCAAACTATTATGAAAGCCGGGGCTCTTCCCGTCCCCTCATTGAGCAGCCATTCACAACTCACTCAGCCATTCAGCGAGCTTTCAACTGGCCCCAAGTCATTTATGGTCTGTTTTGCACACATTAAGTACATAAGTTGCTCTGACCAGCGTGATCAAGTGAACTGCTCTGCTCACCTACCCCACACACCAGCTACCTTTCTCTGGAGACAAGAGATTGACTCACTGTCTCTGTTAAAAGGAACCTATCATGCTGTTTTTCTTCTCTCAAGTTATGATATTCTTGGATGTCCAAAAGGGTGGTTTCTAGGAATTTGATTCCTGTCATTCCTGTCTCTCTGAAAAATAGGCTGTTCAGAGTGGATGTCCCCACTATGAAAGAAGCTTTTTCTGATTGGCTGGCGAACAAAGCCACCGGCCCCTTCTGTCAACAGGTAGCAACAATTTCATAATCCCTGACTACAGGCAAGTCTCAAAATGCAGATGACTGAATAAGTAGCCAGCAAAGATAGCAATTAAAGTACACTATGAGTATGGAAAGGTAACATCTGCAGGCAAAGTAAGGATGGTAGTTACATTCACAAAGAACTGTGTCATGCAGTCACATTAAAAGTTTGACTACACCTGAAATTCAAACATTATGAATGAACCATGGTAAGCATCTCTACCATATGATACCAACCGTTAGCTAACATTCCATTTATTGTGAATGACAGTGCTTTTCTCCCTTTTTGAATTCCATTAAAACGATCACCCAGTCTATATTTTCCTATCGATACGTTTTGCACATTGCCTTTGGCTAAACCAGCTACAGTTTCCACACTCACAGTCAGTTTACTTCGCTAGCTAGGTAATAAATTACATGATGATTATAGAAAGGTGATGTGTTGTTCGGCAGCTGACTGGCTAAGTAGTTTTGAGAGTGGCACTTAGCTTGTTCGCCATCGAGCCATTCAGTATATCTATTGACAGGAATTTGAAACACTTACGACTTAGCAAGGTAGCTTTAGGTTCTCCTTGAAAATAAATGGAAGCCTCCCCTTCTTTGTATCTTTCAAAAAACATAATAGATCCCCTTTAATTTTGTTGCTAGCCTTGTGTTGTACTGACTCAGTTTTGTGGTATAAAGCAGTCAAGACAAAAAGTGGATAGCACACAGGTATAGGTTTTTGACGATTGAAGCTGGGATGTTGCCACATATAAACTCTTTTCACTCCGCACATCTGTCCTCTGAGGCGGGCATCCAATGATGTGATGTATGTGCTGGTCTTTTCAACTAAAAATACAGCAGTTATCTTGCTTGCCTCTTTGGTTAGACCCTATACTAGTGGGTACAGCACTTGAGAAAAGCAAATGGGGCACCCTCTCAAACAAGCCATGGGTGGCGATATTCAGACGAGGGCCGGAATAATTCTCACAAGTCTGCTTGTTTCGTAGGAAGGCTACCCCAATCTAAATGGCATACCAAATGCCATGTTTTATGAAAAAATGCAGCGCTCAAGAGAATAACTTGGTTGTCTTAATTCCCAATTTGTGGATTGGTAGGCACTCCACATACAAAAAAATAATTAATTTTTTTTTTCAAATCCTAGTTGAAAGGTTGCTTCCCTAGCAACCAAATAATTGCAGTTTCAAGCTCCCAGTTGGTCTCGGGATTCTGACTCGCTCAGGAGAGATTAAGAGGAAAAACTCAGTTCGGCCTTTAAGCAAGACCCTTAACTCCAAAAGAAAAATTGCTTAAGGGGCTTTACCCCTGTTTCTCTCTATCCCTCCTCACTTGCAACCGTTCTATCTGGCATTTCCCTCTCGATGGAACTTTCCCTGGTTGAATTAAGGTTAAAGTAAAAACAAAAAAAAAAAGAATGAAACAAAATAATAAAAAGTGTTATTCCCTAAATTTTTCTTATTGAAATTATTAGAAAACAAAATATTTAATGCCTTCATGGAAAATGCCTTCATTTTCATAACAAGGTGCAATTACATTTGCTTGAGTATATTCATCCATTATGTACTGTTAAAAATCGGTCATGTCGCTTTCAACATTCCTGTCGTGCAGTGTCAAATACATCATGTATATTGATCTTTTGATGATTAGTAGTTTGCAATTTTCTGAATTCTGATGCATGCACAGAATCTTTCCTGACATAATGAAAGAGATAGCATGTAGCTAATATCCAAAAATCGGTTTTCAATTTGCGTTCTTCAGTAATACCATGTTGGATGACATCACTGGTTCCCTCTTAGCAGCTTACTGTCGCCAGATATACATTACATTACATTACATGTACTTAGCTGATGCTCTTCTCCAGAGCAACGTACAAAGTGCAAAAGTTTGGTGCAAAAGTGCTGAGCGCCAAGGAGACAAGTTAAAGTGCTAATAGATCAAGTGACAGAAGAAACACTAAGTGAAAATTGTAGAATTAGAACGAACCGTAGCCAAATGAAAGAAGCCAGCAAAGTTAACAAAAACCAGCAACAAAAATGACCAGCACAGTTAACAAAACGAGACTCCGGCATCGTGGCACGTGACATAAGGAGAGTCACACCGACGGCAGTCAAGTAGTGAAAAGGTGGAGCCTGAAGACGTGAGTTTTTAGGCTGCGCTTGAAGATGCTCTGCGACTCTGACATCCTGACCTCGATTAGTACGTTGTAGATCACCAACGGGGAGCCAGGACAGACAGTAGTCTTGAGCGGGATGAGCAAGAGTGGAGAGGAGGAGGAGCCAAACGACCCAAAGTGGCAGAGCAAAGTGGTCTAGCAGGCGTGTATGGACGAAACTGCTTCTGGATGTATGCTGGATCTGTTCCTTTGACTGCCTGATAGGGTAGCATCACTGTCTTAAACTTGATGCGAGCTGCAATAGGCAGCCAGTGAAGGCTCGTCAGCAGGGGGGTGACATGGGAGTGACGAGGGAGGTTGTGCACCAAGCGAGCTGCAGCATTCTGGATGAGCTGCAGGGGTCTGATGGCAGAAGTATACAACCCCGTTTCCAAAAAAGTTGTGATGCTGTGTCAAATGTAAATAAAAACAGAATGCAATGTTCTGCAAATCACTTAAACCTAATGTGAAAATATTTTGCTTTCAAAACTACAGCATTTAGTCTCCTCAGTTCCCAAATACTTAGTGAGTGTTGATAAAAGAAGAGGTGATGCAACACGGTGATGAACAACCTCCTGTCCCAACTTTGGCATGTCTTGCTGACATCAAATTCAAAATGAGTGGATATTTTTCAAAAAATCTTATATACGTTCTTGGTACTATTTTCAATTAAATTTAAGGTTTAAGCGATTTGCAAATCATTGCATTCTGTTTTTATTTACATTTGACACAGCGTCCCACATTTTTTTGGAAATGGAGCTGTAGTTGTACTATCACTGGTTTATTATTTAAAGGAAATGAAGGCCTAAATTGGGTTTGAAATAAAAGCCTTACTGTGCTCGAATTTTCAAATTTGACAAAAAATGAACACTTGAGACGAGGAGGCATCTCTAAGTCCAGCGAAACTGAGAAACTGCGGATTGACACATGCAAACCAGGGTAAAAATTTTTTTGTTTTTTCACGAGGGCTGTTTTCAAGATCTGGAGAAAAAAAAAAGCCCTCGTGAAAATTCTCACGGTGGCTATTTTAGGGCTCAGTGTGGCCTTTTTTTTTTTTTTGTTTTTCTTTGCATTTACGCGAATTGTTTAAAATAGAATAGTGTTGCATGAATTGGCATACCTTATTGCTTACTAAATTTGGCTCAAAACTCATTACAAATTGTGTATAATATTTTTTTTTTTTTTTTTTACAAACAATGAACTTCATTAAACAATGAAATTTAAAGCAACAAATATCTGCTTTTCCATTCCTGTCCTCATTGAGTTCCAGTCTTCAATTTAATGAGATTCAACACAACTGATTAGTAAATATCAAATTTTATCACCATTATCACATTCAATCACCACAATCTTTGAAACACAATTGCACCATACTTCCCAATTAAACCTAATAATAATGTAGCGTGTATCCATTTTCGTTCATTTTTACATTTACCGTATGCATTCTCATCTACCATGCCAGCTATACATACATGCGCCTGCAGATTGCAATTACATCGTAAAAGCCGCACACTTGACAACATTTTTCTTTTTTTTTTGCTTGTCGACATCTTCGATAGTAGTTGGTGCTTTTGAGGTCCCTGGCAGAAGTCCAGCTCGATTGTCCTGTCTCACAAGTAAACACTGTGGCCGTGTTTGAAACCGCGCACTAACATACTACCCGCACTACCGACGACGTCAGAGTTAGGGGGTAGGGTGTTCACTTATGCGTGGGGAGTGAGTTTGTGTCCGCGAGAAGTTCCCGGATGTATACTAGATCAGGCAGATATTTTGTTGGTGCATTGTAAGCTCAATATTCATACACAAATTGCCCAAGATGCAACGCGACGTACACCGCCAGAAAAACTCGCTGAGGAATAACAATAAGAAGAAGCAATAGGAAGAGTTTGTTCGTAGTGAGTAGTGTGTAGTGTGGCTAGTGTGCAGTGAGAACAGTGTATGTAGACCGTAGAGCACTGTATCGAACACGGCCTCTATCTTGAAGTGTCCATGTTAACACTTCTAATCCGAACGTGTCGTCGCAGACACAAATGCGCGCGTCATGTTGTACGTACCGTAATTACCGTAAGGTTTGCGCTTTAGAAAAAGTTCCAACTTCCTGAAAGCTGAGATATTGCGCTTCAGTCCACAGACAGGTTACTATGGTAAACATGGCAGCATAGTCCAGGCGGCCTGTTTGAGACTTGGGTCCATGGACCTTTAAGGAGAACAGGACAAACAACGAAGGCTGGAACACACGCCGATATGGGCTTAGCGGTCAAGCTGATATTGCAAGTCACGTGATGCCATGGGGGCCAAAAAGAAATTTCTCCATAGGGAATAATTGAAAAAGACATGCTGACAAATCCATGAATAAATTTTTTTGACAGTCACAAATTATCGATACCGAAACTGTTTATTTTTATCTTTTAAATCATTGATGCCTCGTTCCTCGGCAATGACAAAAAAATTTTTATTTATATTCAGGCTATGTGAACACCAATGGGTCCTCATATGTAAGCTCGTTCTCGTCTCCTTCGAATTTAGCACTGCAGCGATGTGAGTGGGTGGAGCAATAGGCATTCCTTGCCGTCTGTCTGTGATCAACATCATAGACATACGCAAGTCGGTAAAGTGAGCTGGTGTTACGGTGCAAATATACTGAGCAACAAAAGACACGCAAGTTATAGACAGACCGAAAAATAAGTTTGCACGTTATTATTATAGAAAATCAAATCCATACTAGCGTGTGCACATTTACACTCCTTTCATCAAACTTTTCTTTGTTTTGCGGTCACTTTGACTGAGTAACCATAAGAGTACACATTTCTTTTGTTCCTCAGTATATGTTAGCCATTTTATTTTAATTGATGAATGGTGGGAATATGTAGCAACTCGATTGCCACACTTCATTATGTAGCGCGGCAAAATGTACCGTAAGCTAAGGCCGCTGTTGTGACATCCTAGAACCATGTACGCAGCCAACACTCACCTTACTTTTTTCATATTAAAATGATATGGATATATCCATAAACTGAGTTGTATATTTCCATTACTTTGAATAGCACCCATTCACATTACTGTATTTTGATGCGTTAGGCACAATATATCAGCTGAGTAGCATCTAACGTAATGTCCATGAATGCATTTATAGCACTACATAAAGTCTGTTCAAACACTGCTTAGCATACCATTTATTAACTCAAGTACTCAAAATCAAAAGGGTCATGGGTTTAATCCTTAGCCTAAATTACGCAGAGCTGGCCATTATCATAAAATTGAGTACCACAACTACAATCGATGTTAACTCACACTTAGAAATATAATGAGACAGTATTCAAATTATAATCAACTTTATTGGAAAGGGAATTTAGGCGGGGGGAAATAGAAAGGCATGGCCTCCGGTTCGTTGACATGCAGAGCTTCATGGATGAACTGTTCAATGCATTCCAAGAGGCTCGGATATCTCAGGGGAAAGAGGAAAAAAGAGCATTAAAACAAAGGTAAAAATAACGCAGTACAATGTGCATAACATTTCAGGATAGACCCACATTTTACTGTACTCCACGGAATGGTTATGAGTCTATTGCGAACACGAAGCTAAGTCACGTTAGCTAAAAATAAATTAGCTTGCCAGAATCAGCATAAGTTTGAGACTCCTGACTTTAGAACATATTGGTTTATAAGGCACGTGCAGTGCGTTGTATTTAGTTTTATTGTCTTGAATCCGGAAAAGATAATAGAGTTTGCACGCAGACAAGCAAAATCGTCTGACTCAATAAATATAGTTACTCATCGTTGAACTAAAGAGAACAAGAGCCTGAGCAATGTCATGTTACACAACAGCAAGTCAACTATTTTGCCGACATTTTTGCGTTGAAATCAATAGTATTACTTCCCTGTTAAATAACAATCGTTTTAAACATTTGATATTGCATTTTGGTTTTAAAATTGTATTTCAAACTATGATTATGCCTTTACCGGCAGTTATGTTTTTTCTGTTCCACTCATAGTTACATCAGGGGTTTCCTATGCAAGGTTCTACAGTCTGCAGTAGTAAGAATTCCATTTCCGGAGAAAAGTGATCGTGAACACTCACCCTGGGTAGGAGTTCCACGAGCGCGGGCCGTTGTCATGGACACCTCGGATACCAGCGCGTTCATGAGCCCCACACTACGCATGTGTGAGCAAAAGTCACACAGTGCATGTCCGCGTGGCTCCAGAAATAAGGCCCTCATGTCGGCGTGCTGCGCCATTGAGCAATTCCATTGAAATGAATGGGCGGTCATTTTTCAATTGTGCATCCAGTGAAATATAAAACATCCTTGCTTGTGTCCAATTACACAAACTGCACAGATCACAGTCTGATTTTGAATGGGGGCGATTTTTTTCGGCAAATTAAAAAATTTTTGCCCCTGTATCTTGGGTTCACGGTGGCGATTTCTAAGGTTTAGTGGGTGAATCGCCTGTCGCCCCCGTGTTATTTTTTTCGCTGGTGCAAACGTGTCCCTTGGAGCTCCAGGAGTGTGGCTAGAGAGGCCAGCTCCTGATCCAGCTTTTCCTTGTCTTGCTTATGACCGTATTTGATCCCAGTGTTGAACGCTTCTTCTTTTTGTTTATTGCATTGTTTCCTTTCTTCTCAGTGCCGAGCAAGTGTTCAGACGATTTATGCTGTCTTGTCCAAAAATGTTACCGCAGCAGAAAAGCGATCACAGAGTCTTTGTTCTCGCCTTAGTTTTGCGATATGAATCAGCCTCCAGAAGCAACTTTGATATTTGTCAGCTCATTATAACATAAGCACATGTACTAATGAGTTGGCTGCATTTGTTTTAAGATGGCACACTGTACACAAATATCACCTAATTTATACTTTTTTAGGCAAAGTCAGTGTGTACATGCAAATTTTTATAAATTTTTATATAAATTTTTATCAAAAGGCGGACTTAAAAAATGTATTATTAAGAAATTCAAAGATATTTAAGGTTAGCTGCCGGGTCAACTCACTCGGTTAAGGCGCTGCATTTGTGGAGCAGTAGTGACTACCACAGCGTGGGTTCAATCCCCAGTCGTACCATTGGTCGGCAGCTTTTTCAGGGCAGCGCACGATTGGCTATAGCGCTGCGGGTATGCAAATGGGAAGGGACTGCTGGGAAGGGATATTAAAAAAGGTTGCCTTGTTCGTTGCTCAAACGCCTCCTGTTGGCCAGCCAGGCACTCGTCAGTGAGATTCTAAGGTTGCTCATGTTCGGGTATCCTCCGCCCTCATTCTGAACTTGCGAAAGTTTCGACCAATGAGTGTAAAGATGCAGGGGCTGACAGGCACGTGCTTCGGAGGAGAGCCACAAAATGTGTCTCTCTCCTGAGCTGGCAACAAGGGGTTGCATACGAGCAAGTCTTGTGCATAGTTCTCGAATTGGGCATTCCAGATTGGGTGGGATTGGAGATGCCAAATTTTTTTTATTAAAAAAATAAATAAATAAAAAAGATACTTAAGTTTTGAAACAGATCCCAAGATTGTGGGTCAGCACACGCGCAGAACCGCTCAACAGCACATCTTGATTGGTAGCACATATCGACAGAACACCAGCACAGGTTGCGCACTGGGTATTATTGTGGTTTTACTGGTGCAGTGTTGCCCCACCTCACTGTTGTCGACCAACAACATGGGCGTGATTTGTGATTTTAGAGACACTTGGTGAAATCTCTTAGCAGCGAAGATTCAATCAGAATCACTCACTGATGCAGAGTTGATGCTGAAGCAGGAGATTTGGTCTCTTTTTTTTTAAAGATTTGAGAACACTCTGCAAAAAGCCTCAATGTCTCGGATCCATAGTGAAACTTTTTTTAGTTTGTTATGGAAACCTTGTTATGTGGAAAGCCTCAAAGCTCCAAAACAAAGCGGACCATCTTGTGCAACGAATAACCGTGGAACTAGATTATGTTGTTCTGTGAAATTACAGGAACCATTTCTTGTTGTGGAACCATTTTCCGAGAGTGTGAAAGCATACAAAACTGTGTATTTTTACGAAATGGGTAGGATTCAGTCTGACTGTGTCGTAAACTTTGACTTGTAAGGAAAATTGTATGCCTTGCCCTTTTTTAAACTGTTCTACAATACGAAAGAAAAAACTTTTTTTGCGATAACTGTGCCAGCCAAATTTTATCTATGAAGGAACAAAAATCCAAGTCATAGACACAAATGTTGATTAAATCCCAGCTAATGTCTTGATAAATTCTATGAACACAGGGGTGCATTGAGACCGAACTGAGTTAATATTCATTCCCTCCCGTCTCTTCAGGCAGTGTTTAGCAGCTTTCTTTCACCATCTCACAAAAAAGTAAAATCATTGGAGGAGTGTGAGTTTGGCACGTGGGATTTAATCAATCACACTCATGGTGGAGAAAGACGCTCTTTTGAGGCCTGCTGTTTCTCCACAAACAGTTTATCTGTGTCCTCGCTCTCTCTATCTCTCCCTCCGCCTGTTTCCTCTCTTTCACTGTCTTCCCTCCATGGCTCTGTTTTCTCTATGGTTCAATCTTTCCTTTCTTTTACTTCACCCGCCCTCCCGTCTTCTGCTGTGAGCTCCATCAATAGCGCCTCTGTTTATCTCCCACTGCTGCCATTTTGGAATCAAGGCCTGTCGCGCTCTCTCTCTCTCTCTCTCTCTCTCTTTCTGTCTGTCTCTGTCGCCTGTCCATTTGCATAATATGGCCTTTGGCTCTCACGAGTTTCAAATTTGCACACTGCCTGCGTAGACATCACTGCCTTCCGGCCGGTGCACGGCTGGCTTATTTAGAATATTCTGTTCTTGAGGGGACAGGCTCAGGGATGGATGTGCTTATTTAGTTTTACACTGGGAACACTCAGTGAGGTGGATGCTGTGAGATATTCATTTCATGCAACAAGCAGCTGCACTCAAGGGAGCTAAAACCAGGTGTTACTTTTGGCGAGGCGAATAAGCAAAGGATTTATGAAATAATATTTTGGACTGTATCTACCCCCGAAAATGTTAATTGTGTGAGAAGCATCTGGGAGGGACATGACTTGTGTTTCATATAAGGGCAACTTGGCATACCTGCTGCAGCTGGGTCTGTTTTAATAAAACTGTCCGCATGAATAGATCACCTGGAGTAAACGTCTAGATTGAAAAATTTCTCATGAGTGGTATGTTTTAATACAATTTTGTTTGTTTAGCGCTGTGTCAATGTTCTGAGCTATACTCAGAATGAAAGACCTAATTAATTAAAATCAATAAAATGGTCATTAAAATTCATAAACCAACTATTATTACTGACTTCGCTCACCGCTTGAGTGCACCGCAAAATCAATATGCTGAACAAACATATTATTACTGAGGGAACGAGGTAGTGAAGGTTTTCTTTAGTCATAATGATCTTTTGGAGGGCAAATAGAATTCAGTCGTAGTTACTATTTTAAGAATGTGAGGGTGCATTGTTTTGCATCGCTTAAACCTCAGTTGCGTGAATGCTGCCTCAGTTTAGACTCTGGAGAGAAGCAACAACAGAATGTGTTTGAGTGCCTTTTGAAGAGTCTCTGCCTTTTTGGAAGAGAGACGACTACAGAGTGGAGACAGAAGAGTCTCTCAGACAGTTCACAAGTGCTTTTTGCGCGGAGGTGAGTTTTTACGACAGCTCTGTGGGCGGATTCCACGTCAGGCAGCGCCTGTGAAGTGGAAGCATTGTTGCCAAGCCGAGCCACATTGGAGTGTTTTCTCTAGAAGGTTCTCTGCAGATTACCTGATGTCAAGTAGGCTGAAAGACAAATTATTGTCTTCCTGATTCTTTGTGCATGTTTGTGTGTTTTCTGGATAATGCGGAGTTGAGAGTATTTTGCACTTAACTCAAGTTCAGGGAAAGAAAATTCAAAATGGTTTTCAAGTGGCTTGTTGCCTTGTTTCTGCTGTAAAATGTAAATAATCTCAGTATGAAATGCATGCAGACAGTGCTTCTCACTTGCATCTGTGATTGGAAGCATTTTGGAAATACTGACTGGCATGGGGCGACCGTTGGTGTTTTTACACCAGGTCATTAATGGGGATAGCAGGATTGGCAGATGGAGAACATGGCAGGATGTGCAGGGTCGAAAGTGCCCGAGGATATGGACTGGTGGATGGACTCCGGTAAGATGACTGGGATGGGTTCTGGCTTGGGGTGTCAGAAATTTGTTGCAGAATAGAGTGAAGGGATTAGAGTCCAGGAAACCACTGAGATGGGAGAAAAAAAACACACACACAAGCTCTTTTTAGGGGAGCCTTTAGCTTAGCGGCTAACTTGTCAAGGTATTTGACTGCGGCTCTGTAGGTTGGTGATTTAAGCCCCACTGTAGCCACAGCAAGACCAGTGCAGCTCTTAGACTCTTAATCTAATCTTCTATTAGTAGCTTTGGATAAATGCGTCGGCTACATTATGCTAATATCATGTAAATGGTGGACAGCTGGACTGCTGTAAGTGCGTTGATATAGGAGCACAGGTGATACTGAAAGGAATGGCTTGAGACTCCAAATGCAGTTCAGCAATGGCAGGGCGTTTATTTGGTGAGCTCATGGTCATACAGAACAGAAATCAAAGCCAGGCAACAGGAATGGTTTAGGCAAGGCAGAATCGTAAATCAAGGGACAAGCAGAAAGATCTATAAACCAGGATGTCAGTCCGCACAAAGACAGTAACACAGGGAAATACTAAAGGGATTGGATGGGGAAGGAAAAGGGGAGTTGGAGGATAAGGGTAGCACAAAGGAAATCTCTAACAAAGTTGGTACAATGGGAATAAAGGGTAAACGTGGTACTCACAATCACTCTCTCAATCACACAACGCAAAACAATGTAAACAAGACTCACGGGAGAAATCACTTAAATACAAACTTGCAGAAATCGAGAGAAAAGATGCAGAAAACGAGACTTGACCAAAGCGAGCTTAGGCGGAAGAAACGAGTCGACAAGAAGCAGCAGGAAAGTGGGTCTTTTATACGCAAACAAATTAAGTGGAGGCCCAGCTAAACTCAGAACAGGTGAGAGGAGAGGCGGATCTAGAAAAGCAAGGACGGTAATAGGAGAGAGAGAGAGGAAGTGGGTGGGATCCTAACTTTGAACTAACTAATCACCCGTGCCTAACTGAACTGCTCTAAGTGTGGATAGTCCAATCAGAACAGCAAGAGAGAAGGAAGAGGAATTACCAAACCGAAATGGAAAAGAGTGAGAATCTTTTAAAGACACCACACAAAGAAACAAGAGGAAAGTAAGACATGAGACTGCAAGCATTCATTCTCTAAACATGAAACATGTAACTCAGAATAAATATATAAATACAATAAATACACTAGAAATATGCTAGAATGGACTAAAACCAACTAAAACCAAGCATACAAACATCACTTCTTAACAGAACCCCCTCCCCGATGACCGCCACCTGGCGGTCTAAGCCTTGGTTTAAATGTCCTTTTGTGGAAGTCTTTGATGAGTCCTTTGTCCAGTATATGACGAGCGGGAACCCAGGAACGCTCCTCTGGGCCGTATCCTTCCCAGTCCACTAGATACTGAAGCCCCCTTCCTCGCCGACGGACATCTAGCAGCTTGTGAACTGTATAGGTCTCTCCTCCGTCGACGAGCCTAGGGGAGGAGGATTGGTCGGGGAAGGGGTGTGGATGGACAAAACAAACGGTTTAAGGCATGAAACATGAAAGACAGGGTGGATGCGGCTCATGGTGGCAGGCAGTTTGAGTTTAACTGAAACTGGGTTGATAATTTTCTCGATAACAAAGGGACCTATGTAGCGGGGGGCTAGCTTGCGGCTTTCAGTTCTGAGGGCGATGTCTTTAGAAGAGAGCCAAACTTTTTGTCCTACTTGGTAATCTGGAGGGCGGAGGGCGACATTTATTGGCTTGGCGACTCATCTCGTCTGCGGACTTTTGAGAGCGGAACGGGTTTTCCTCCACGCCCCTCGGCACCTCTGGACGAACTCCTGAATGTTGGGGACATCCACTTCGACCTCCTGCGTAGGGGAACAAAGGTGGTTGGTAACCCAGACAGGCTTTAAAGGGGACACACCTGAGGCAGCCGCCGGAAGGCTGTTGATCGAGTATTCAACCCAGGGTAGTTGTTCGCTCCAGTCCCCTTGGTCGCGGGAGGTGAGGCACGAAGGACACTCTCCATTTGTTGATTAGCTCTCTCCGTCTGTCCATTGCTCTGGGGGTGAAATCCGGAGGTTAAGCTGACCGAAATGCCCAGGGCTTGACAAACGGCTTTCCATACTTGCGAGATTTAACTGGGGACCACGGTCAGAGACAATATCAGAAGGGATACCGTGAATACGAGTTACATGTTGAATTAAGAGGTCCGCTGTCTCCCTAGCGGATGGAAGCTTGGGAAGAGGGATGAGGTGCATGGCTTTGGAGAAGCGGTCTCACGATGGTGAGGATGACGGTGTTACCTTTGAGGGCGGAAGACCAGTGACGAAGTCCAGGGCAATGTTAGCCCATGGTCTGGAGGGCACCGGAAGGGGCAGCAGGAGACCAGCTGGAGCAGTATGGGAGGCCTTGTTTTGGGCACAGACTGGACAGGCAGTAGAGAAACTCTTTACGTCTTTACGTACCGTTGGCCACCAAAACCTGCGAGTTAGCATGGCCAGGGTCCGATTGGCACCAGGGTGGCAGGCGAGACGGGAAGAATGAGCCCACTGGAGAACCTCGGCTCGGAGACCATCTGGAACAAAAAAGGCAGTTCTTGGGACAGTTAGTAGGAGGCCCCCCAGAAGGTTGCGACTTTCTGACCCGGTCCTCCAACTCCCACACTAACGATCCCACTACCACACGACTGGGCAGAATGGTCTGAGGTTCCTTGGGAGGGGCGTCAGGAGAGAACTTATGGATAAGGCATCTGGCTTTTTATTCTGGGAACCAGGGCGATAGGCTAAGGTGAAATTAAATCGGTCAAAAAAAAAAAAAGAGACCAGCGGGATTGGCGAGAGTTCAATCTCCTAGCAGTACGAAGATACTCCAGGTTCTTATGGTCGGTCCAGACCTGAACGGCACCTTAGCCCCCTCTAACCAGTGACACCACTCTTCTAACCCCATCTTTACGGCAAGCAACTCCGGTTACCAATGTCATAATTGCGTTCTGCTGGGCTAAGCCGGCGGGGAAAAGAAGGCGAGGGATATACCTTGTTGTCTTGACTGTTTAGCTGCAATAGGACTGCTCCAACACCGGTATTAGAAGCATCTACCTCGACAATGAACTGCTTTTTCGGGATCTGGCTGTTGGAGAACAGGAGCAGTGGTGAACCTTTGCTTGAGTTCCCGGAATGCCTTCTCTGCCGAGGAGTCCACGTGAATGGAACTTTGGGAGAGGTTAGGGCGGTCAGTGGAGCAGCAACAGTACTGTAATTACGTATGAAACGACGGTAGAAATTGGCAAACCCTAGGAAGCACTGCAGTTCCTTACGTGTGGAAGGAGTAGCCCAATCTCTTACCGCCTTGACTTTCTCCTGGTCCATGAGGATGCCTCCTGGAGTGACCACAAATCCAAGGAAAGGGACTGTGTCGAGATGGAATTCACATTTCTCTGCCTTGGCGTAGAGTTGGTTCTCCAGGAGGCGTTGCAGGACCGCATTTAACGTGACGTATATGTTCATCCTTAGAGCGAGAAAAGATCAGTATATCATCTAAGTAGACAAACACAAACTGATTAATCATGTCATGAAGGACATCGTTGACCAAGTTTTGGAAGACAGCGGGGGCGTTAGCTAGCCCAAACGGCATGACCAGGTACTCGTAGTGCCCCCTAGCGGTGTTAAAAGCTGTCTTCCATTCGTCCCCCTCCTTAATCCTGACAAGATGGTAGGCATTGCGTAGGTCGAGTTTGGAGAAGATGGTAGCTCCCTGCAACAGCTCAAAAGCAGAATTTAATAGTGGGAGAGGGTAACGGTTCTTAATGGTTATGTTATTGAGTCCCTGGTAGTCGATACATGGTCTGAGGGATCCATCCTTCTTGCTAACAAAGAAGAAACCCGCACCAGCAGGGAGGACGGGGACTAATGATCCCAGCAGCCAGTGATTCCTCCACATATTTCTCCATGGCCTCCTGCTCTGGACGAGACAGAGAGTAGAGGCCTCCCCTTAGGGGCGCTGTACCGGGTTGGAGGTCGATGGCACAATCGTAGGGTCTGTGAGGGGGCAGAGACAAAGCACGAGACTTGGAGAAGACCTCGGCTAGGTCATGGTACTCACTAGGAACCTTGGATAGGTCTGGAGAAAATGGGGGCTCCTTGGGTCCCTCCTCACTCTGCTTGGCAGGTGCTCTCGAAGACAGGAGCGTAGACACTGTGTGCTCCATTCGATCACTTGCCCTGTCTTCCAGTTAGTGGGGTTGTGTTGTTGAAGCCACGGAAGACCCAGGACGATGGGGGCAGATGAGGAGGAGATGAGGTGGAGGCGAATCTGCTCCTGGTGGTTGCCAGAGACAATGAGCGTAAGAGGGGGCGTGACTTGGGTCACCTGACCTAGCGGTTGCCCCACAGGCCAAGTGTCCGAACGGAGCAGGCAGATTCTGGGGCTGGAGCCGGAGCTGGTTACACAGGTTGGCGTCAATCAGGTTGATGTCTGAACCTGAATCGAACAGAACATTAGTAGACATAGAACGATTGCCAACAACCAGAGTGACAGGAACCAGCTTACGAGTGGCATCGCTGCTCTGAGCCAGCTGCCCAATCCACTCACCCTCTCCTTCGTGAGTGAAGGACAGCTCTTAATTTGATGCCCCTCCAGCCCACAGTAAAGGCACGCCCCAGTACGCAGCCTTCTGGCTCTCTCCTGAGGTGACAGCCGGCAACGGTCAACCTGCATGGGTTCCTCCGATCTCCGGGGCTCGCCGGTCTCCTGGATAGGAGAGTCGCCCCGAAGAGGACGAAGGTTCCCATGCTGGCCAGACCGTCGGGGCTCAGGGTGGCACTGGCGCTCCCTCTTGCGCTGTTGGAGTCGTGAATCCACTTGGATAGCCACTCTGATTAGCCCCTGCAGGTCGGAAGGTAGTTCGCGAGATGCCAGTTCATCATAATATTCTCCGCCAGCCCCGGTAGAATACATCGAATTGGGCGTCTTCACTTCATAGTGTGGAGGCGGCCAAAGAGCGGAACTGGATCGCGTAATCCGAAACACTGCAGCCAGACTGTCGTAAACTCAGTAGGGCACTTCCTGCCTCTCGCCCCTGGTAGGATCGGTCAAACACTTCCCTCATCTCCGCCATGAAATCTTCTATGGTGCGAGTACAGGGGTGGCCAGCATCCCACATCGAAGTTCCCCAATCCCTCGCCTTGCCGGGTCGAGAGGACGATGTAGGCCACTCTGGATCGCGAGGTAGGGAAGGTCAGGGGCTGCAGCTCAAGATAATCGAGCACTGAGACAGGAATGCCTTACAGGAGGTGGGATCTCCGTCGATTCTCCGCGGGGGGAGTAAGACGTGGCTCCCGTACGGGAGCTGCCTCTGCCGGAGCGGCTGCAGGAGTGGGAATGGTGGAGCCCAGAGAGAGTCGCTGGAGGGTAGCTCTCATCTCCTGCAGATCGCGATGCTGCTGCTGAATGACGACCTGTTGTTGTTGTAAGAGTCGTTGCATCTCAGCAGAGTCCGCTGGAGTCTGAACTGGTCGACTCGTACTGAAAGGAATGGCTTGAGACTCCAAATGCAGTTCAGCAATGGCAGGGCGTTTATTTGGTGAGCTCATGGTCATACAGAACAGAAATCAAAGCCAGGCAACAGGAATGGTTTAGGCAAGGCAGAATCAGTAAATCAAGGGACAAGCAGAAAGATCTATAAACCAGGATGTCAGTCCGCACAAAGACAGTAACACAGGGAAATACTAAAGGGATTGGATGGGGAAGGAAAAGGGGAGTTGGAGAGGATAAGGGTAGCACAAAGGAAATCTCTAACAAAGTTGGTACAATGGGAATAAAGGGTAAACGTGGTACTCACAATCACTATCTCAATCACACAATGCAAAACAACAATGTAAACAAGACTCACGGGAGAAATCACGAAATACAAACTTGCAGAAATCGAGAGAAAAGATGCAGAATGAGACTTGACCAAAGCGAGCTTAGGGGAAGAAACGAGTCGACAAGAAGCAGCAGGAAAGTGGGTCTTTTATACACAAACAAATTAAGTGGAGGCCCAGCTAAACTCAGAACAGGTGAGAGGAGAGGCGGATCTAGAAAAGCAAGGACGGTGATAGGAGAGAGAGAGAGGAAGTGGGTGGGATCCTAACTTTGAACTAACTAATCACCCGTGCCTAACTGAACTGCTCTAAGTGTGGATAGTCCAATCAGAACAGCAAGAGAGAAGGAAGAGGAATTACCAAACCGAAATGGAAAAGAAAGAGTGAGAATCTTTTAAAGACACCACACAAAGAAACAAGAGGAAAGTAAGACATGAGACTGCAAGCATTCATTCTCTAAACATGAAACATGTAACTCAGAATAAATATATAAATACAATAAATACACTAGAAATATGCTAGAATGGACTAAAACCAACTAAAACCAAGCATACAAACATCACTTCTTAACAGATTGTTCCTACTGCAGAAATCTGAGGAGGTTGTTTTATGCACATCCTGTCCATTGGCTTCCTCTATCTCTGATTAAATGTCCTCCTTTCGATGTATTTTTATGGCTCTTGCAGCTTTATAGGCCAGGACAGTATAGGAAGACCAGACGGGCAGAGAGAGAGAGAGAGACATGAGATAAAGGTCAATGGTCAGATTCAGACCATGGATGCCACTGAAATTTCATCAGATGGGGCTTCTTAAAAAATGTTCTTTGCCATGGCTTTAATGTTTTGAATTGGCAAGGAGGGAGGGAGAGGGAGAGGGTAACTTCCCCCCAAATAATCATTCTGTGAGCTTATAGTGCTAGAGTAGCATTTGTTCATTTGCTTTCCATTTTAACTGAGCTCTAAATTACAGCTGCTGTCCGCAGTGACATAAAAAAACAAATCAATGGCCTGATCATTTGGGATTTTCAGAAGCAAAAATAGAATTGAAAGAAGGTCCAAATCCGACTCGCACGCACACACTTAGAGCAACTTTAATTGAGCTTTTTTGAAATGTTGACGTTTTAAAGTCCCATGAAAAAAGCGATTTATTTTTTGATTATGTATCTGGTCTCTTGGAGAACTTTTAGCTTTATTGATGGACTGCTGTGGTGAATGTAGATGTGCCTTTGATGAGAATTTGAGTTTTTCTCCACTGAAACGACACTTAAACCAATTTCCCAAAATTCAATAGTGTACTTCATAGTGGCAATTTGCATCTCTTTGTGTTGTCCGAGTCTGTGCAGACAGGGCAATTATATTGAACGGTTCTAAGTGCACCAAACTCCTCTGGTTCTTTCTTTGGAAATTTTTCAGGCAACTGGAGCTTTAGACTGTTGTGCTGTAAGGTGCACATGTATTTGGACAATGACCCAATCTTTTCCTTTGCTTTTGCACAGTACTCCAGCTCACTGTGTTTGGAAACTGAGGTTTTAATACTGTCAGATTTGATCTGCTCATATTCCCATCTGTATTGCGTGATTCATGGAGAGACTGCGGCCTTATTACATGTCCTGTCATTAGCAAAACACTTGTAAACCTCATTCTACACATCGTGAGAGGGGTTTACATCAATATGTTTTCATCAGTATTGGAAAGGCCTGACCTCTGCCCGTCCTTGTAGTTTCCTATGTAGAAGCATTTCCTTTTGCCATTCCTCACAGGAGGTCAGCTGCGTGACAGTGCCCTGGGGGCCCTAGGAGACAACACTGCGGGCCCCAGCGGTGGGTTGGCTGGCCGCATGTGCTGCACAGTTGGTTGGCCTGGTACCCAGGCATGGCCTGTACACGTAAGAGTATTTATCATTTTTGTTGTTGTGATGACATTGCTGTGTCTTGGAAAGCAGCTCATTGTACAAGAGACAGTCAAATTGTTTATTCCGTTAATTTATTTTGGATTTTGGTACCTACATGGAAGTGAATCACAAGATTGTGGATTGTAATCATTGTAGGTTACATCACCTGTTCAAGATGATGCAGATAGGAATTGTGTTGGTTTTTCATTTTAAAAAAGGAAGGAAGAAAGGTGAAGGAAATAACCATATTTACTGCGAAGATGCACAATATGGTGTGGAGGGCAGTATTCTTGGTTATCACTCTGAATAGACTGCAGCAGAGCTTCTGTTAGAGAGACTTGTATACAGTGGCTCTTCCTGGAGTAGACATAGTCAGTGATTGCGTTTCATTTCCTCATGATTCTCGCTTTTATAGTCGCTAGATAATGAGTTCTTATTGCTTTGATTGATCACATTGTGAAATAAAACTGAGCTCCATGAGCATTATAACTCTGCCACAATTTTAAAAGGCTGTATGTCCTCCGTCATTGATTTCATACAATAGTAAATACCATGAAGTGAGGGAATATCAATGAAGTTCAGACTCTCAGCTTTATCTCGTCGTATTTCTTTATGTCCGTACACTTTGAACAGTGATGGATTCAAAATATCTCACCGTCCAAATACTTAAGGCCATCACTGTACATCCTGAGTGCTACAAGGTGGTTTCTTGCCTGCTTCAAGCAGCCTGAATGTTTTTCTGGGTGCTCTACCTCTGTAACAAGGCTGAGGAAAGGTCAGTTTCCTCACGACCACAAACAAGGCAGACCAGTGGGACGGTAGAAACTATGCTCCTGTTTCAGTGGAGTCATGGTGCGTGAGGGCACGAGTTAGCAAAGGGCCACTGTCGTGTCAGCCTTTTGCACTGACTCTGGGGTAACCCAGAACAATCCTGCTTTAATGATAAAGAAGCAGTGAGTTGGTTCATTTGAGGTGCTTCTGAATCTCAAAGCAGGTTTCATCCCTCAGTTGTGGAGCTCTGTGATTACTGGTGCTAATATGCAGTGATGCGAGCCTCCTTATTTCCTCCACCTAGGAGGTTATGTTTTACCTTCGGTTTGTGGGCAAGTATGTTTGTTTGTTTGTTAACAACATAATGGAGGAAGTTACTGACAGATTTTTATGAAATTTTTCCCAGAGGTGTGTCTTGGCCCAACTTGGAAGTGATATCTTTTTGGGAGTGATCCGGATCAAATAATGGATCTAGGAATTTTTGTTGACTTGTGTGGTGATTCACAATAATGCTACTCGTGTGTGTCCCAGACATGTGGCAGAGGTAGGGGCACTCTGAGTGCTCTTGTTAACTGTGTGATAGCCAAACAAAAGCTGATCATTTGGGCAGAAAAGCTGTATTAGTTGCTGGGATGTGCTTCTAAAGCACAAAGCATATTTTCCTTCTCAGTATCTGAAAGCTATGAAATCTGTAATTGTGTTTAGGGACTGCCCTGTGGGTGAGAATAGACTCTGAGCTAAAGGATTTGGACCACATATGTTGGATCTTCAGCGATTGCAATGACCTCTCCTGATTGTTCACTCAACCCAGGCTGGTGTGCTGCTGGGCAGAAGATTGAACAATCATTTTTCACCTAATACGACGCACTATCACAGCCAATCTGATGCCGGTTTGGCCATAAAGGGATAGCAAATTACATAGTCTTGTCTATCATTTCATTGAAGTAGACTTTTTAAATGCATTCTCGTACCTAGAGTGGCTTAAACAAGTGGGGGACACTAGGAGTATTACTCTTAGGTTTAAAATTTTGATGTCACATTGATTGTGCTGAGGTATTTTAAATTAATGGAGCACCCTCAAAAATTATTGGCACCCTGCACTAAAAGTGAGAAAGATAAGATGTATCATTTATTTGCATTGACTTTCGTTCAAAATATTAATAAAACTATAACCTTTAACCCTTTAAGGCCTAATGCAAAAATCCCAGCAGAGAATCATGCTGCCATGTTTACCATAGTAACCTGTATTTGGGCTGAAGCACAGCTTCTCAGCTTTCAGGAACAGTTGGAATTTTTTTTTTCAATTGCGCAAAACTTACAGTAATTACGGTACTTTCAAAATTACGCGCATATCTGTGTCGGCAACGACACGTTCTTAAAATGCGCATATGCTGTCCCGGTTTAAATGGGTTAATGGAAGTAACATGGCACAGGATCTGAGACCATTCTCCTCTGCTGTTCATCCCGCAGATTTTCTGTGGGGTTTACATCAGGGGAATTTGATGGCCAAGGCAAAACAGTCTGAGAACCATCTTTGTGCAGATTTATACAGGTGCACTTTGTCTTGCGAGAGGTTCCAACCGCAACCCATTTTAAGCTCCCTTGCGGAGACTGTTTGGTTTTATTTTGGTATCTGCTGGTTTTTTAAGAAGTCAATGCCATGTATCCTATTTAGATATCAAGGACCTTTAGAAGAAAGATAGCTCCACAACATCAAAGATCCACCTCCATACTTCACAGAGGGTATGAGTTGCTTTTCTGTTTGACTATTTTTCAGTTCTTGCCAAACCTATCCTTGATTTTTGATGCCAAGAAGCTCTAATTAGGTCTTGTGTCTGATAGTAGTTTTGGAGGCTCTCTCATCTCAAAACTCAACTAAACTCTGCAAGTCTCCCGCTATGATTTTTGAAGACTCTTAAGCCAGTTGAACCATTCTCTTCATGGCATGTAGGGTCAATGTGCACACAGATCCTCATCCAGGCTGATTCTTAACATTCCTTGTGGCGTAAAATTTCTTAATTATTGCCCCGACAATGAAAATAGGTATTTTCAACTGTTTAGAGATGAGATTTTCTTATATTTATTTCCTGGTTGGCGCAGCTCAACAACTTCTTGTCGCATATTGTCATTGTGTTCTCGGGCTTGCCCATGGTGATGAATGACTTAGGGAATTTGGTCTGTTTCACCCAATAGTGATACCTGAGTGAAATAGGAACTGGTTGACAACTTAAGAGTTCCTAATCACATTGATGAACTTAAGCATGTACATGCAAATATATCCCTGGCAAAAATGGTGCAATCAGCACTCCTAGAGGATGTTTGTCAATCTTTTTTACTTCATAGCAAATTAACAAATTGCAGACACAAAACAAAAATTACACAAAATTTTTGCTCAAAAGCTGAGCAGTCTGGCTTCATGAAACACACCTCAAACAAATGAGATTAAATTACTTTAATTGATGGCATATTTTTTTCTAGATCAAGTAGAGGGAAAAAAGTATGAAATCACGTATTGTTCAGAAAAACAATTACGGAACCATCAACAAAAAAAATCTGAATTAGTACTTTGTTGCTCCTCCTCGGGCTTTGATGATGGCCTGAATTCTTTCAGGCTCAGACTCCACTGATGAAAAAAAATATTCTCCAACAAGCTGGTTCCAACTTCCTCGAATAGCAGATGACAGATCAGTTTTGCAGGATGGGGCCTTGTCTTGGACCATTTTTTTTTAATTTCCACCGTATGTCTTCAACTGGATGGAGATCCGGACTGTTTGCTGGCCATGTCTTTGAGTTGATACTGTATGCCTTTCCTGAAAAGAAAAGCTTTTACAAACTTTGTCCTGTGGCAAGGTACATTGTCATCCTGAAAAATGACTTCATCACCAAAGCTATTTTCTACTGATGGAATGAGAACATGGTCCCAAATTTTATTGTACTCTTGCACATTGACTGTTGGGGTAATGATTGCCATCTCCTTTGGTCCTTTACCTGACATGCAACTCTATATCGTAAATGAATGGGGAAATTTGTTTGATTTATTCAGGCAATCATCTTCAACTTTTCATTGGAATGACATTAGACAAAAGTTAGAGCATCATCGCCTGGGCTAATGCAGATTTGAGATTCATCACTGAATATCACTTTCATCCACACTATGATTTCTTGTCTTCAGCCCACTGTTTGATGTGAGTGCCTGCTTTTGTTTGTCTTTTTTGATGTAAATCCCATTTCATTCAGCTGATTTCTTACAGTTCTCTCTTAAACGTTGACTCCTCTTTCTGCCCATTTGTTTTTCATTTGTCTTGTGCATTTTTTAATTTCAATGCATATTGCTTCGAGTTTTCTGCCCTGACTTTTTGAAGACTTCTATGGTCTATCTTTAATAATATTATAATTATAATAATATTGTATCATATAATATATATTATATATATATATATATATAATATAATATATATTATATATTAATTATTATAATAATAATATTATTATTTTTATATTATTTAATAATATTATTTTCCTTTAATAACCTTCCCATTTTGCACCAAATTTTAGACATAGCTGCCTGAGAACAACTAACATCATTTGCCACTTTCCATGTTGTATTTTCTTCTTGGAACAGTTTCTTTTATCCCTTCCTTTGTTTCAATTGCCAACTCTCTTGTTGGTGCCTTACCACGTAGGTAATGGAGAGGAAGCATGGCGCCAACAAACAGTTGGCAATTCCAACACTCAAGCACTCCTTTAACTGCAGACTAATTTGCATATTCAGATTTGTGTTGGTATCAATTTCAAGGTGATTTCATATTTTTTTCCTCTACTTGAACTGGGGAAAAAAAATATTCCATTAATTAAAATAATTTAATCTAATTTGTTTAGGGTGTGTTTCATGAACCCAGGCTGTTCAGCTATTCAACAAAAAATGTTTTGCATCATATCTGGGATTTGCTATTTAGTAAAAAAAAGCTGGGTGAACATCCTCTAAGTGTGGTGAACCCATCATTTTTGCCAGAGGTTGTGAAATATGATTGGAATTATGCTCAAATTAGATTTTAATCACAGGATTTTCTTGGTGGGCCAATAGTTGTGGCACACTCCTTTTTGAGAAAAATATTTAATTTAAACTTCTCTTTCAATAATTTTAATTAGTTGAAAAGGTAAGATTTTTGTGAGTATTATTAGTAAAAGACCAAGAATACAAACAGTACAGCCTGTTTGCTCATATTCACTCAGGGTGCCAACAATTTTTGTGAGCTCTGTACACGTGATCTTAGCTGAACAAACCAATGACAGCATGTAAAAAGTGAATGCTGTAAATTAACCTGTTCATGAAATTAGGCTTTCTGCTCTGCCTTATTTGATCATGAGGCTTTGAACATGGTTTGTACATCTGCACATGGTTGTATCGTTGTCGTCCAATGTGAATTAAATGAGGGAGCGATCTATTTTTAGATCCATTTACTGGAAACACATAACATTAAAATTAACTATGCACCTGAAGCATTGAAATAATTGTATGTCAACCGTTCATCGGTTCTCTCTAGTTGAAATCTGAATCAATCCTGAAAGTTTTTGATGTCGTTTCCCCATTAGAGGTCAGTATTAACACCTTAGAATGAAAACAGTGGAGGAAACTGAATAAGATAATGTTTTCAGGTGGTTTAGTCAGAAATACAGCGGGAAAAAAGGGCTCATCTCTTTTTTCTGCAGAATCGTAATCCAGTGTCATGTACTGATCTTTGTCTCATATGGATCGGCACACTGTGGACACACTAAATAAAATATAGCACAACAACATTGTTGGTACATCTATTCAATGACAGTTGCTAACTGATGCCTTGGCTGCTGAATTTCAGTTCACTAGTTTGATGTGGACAATCAAAATGACTTATTTATGAAACATATTTTCATCTGAGTTGCACTAGGGAAAATCATTCTTGCAGGAAATAACTGAATAAGTACTTCACAAAAAAAGTGCCTCCAACAAACCGCTACATATTTTTCTCCGGGGCTGCTGTTTGGAGGAATTTCAGGATGTTTGGAATTAGAGCTGAGCTTGGATAAGGGATATCAGAATAATCCCTGTGAGTAACGAATGGTTTTAAGACCTCTGGATTTTCTTCTATATTTGTTGACTGAACGCTATAACTGTATTTTAAATCACTTTCTGTTTGTTGTTTTGTTGAAATGAATGATTTGAATTTTTTTATCAGCCCATTCCTTTTGAACCACTGCATTCTGATTTAACTCATGAAACCTGCAGACCCATATACGGGTCCATCAAATGCAGCTGTTGTATTCAAACCTGTGGAACTTCTGGCCAATTCCGAATTTTAGTGGAGATCCCAAGGTTTCTAATGATCCCAAATATGTCCTGTTGAATTACAGGTACAAAAAGCTAACATGATCTGCAAGCCAACAAAAAAGCTCCCGTCAAAAAGCCGTTTATTAAAGTAACGTTTCAAGCCTGTAGGCTCTTCTTCAGGTGAGTCTGAAGAAGAGCCTACAGGCTCGAAACGTTACTTTAATAAATGGCTTTTTTATGGGAGCTTTTTTGTTGGTTTGCGGATCATTTTAGCTTTTTGTATTTGCATTTCTCTTTTTTGATCCAGCACCAGAGATTTTTGGGATGTGCATGTCATATAATTTTCTCTTCCTGCTGAATTACAGGGAAATGGCTATAACATGATGTGCATGGTACAGTGAGAAGAAATGCTTTTTCTGACTTAGAACCTACTTGAGGGAAAACATTAATGAAAAGTTAGAGTTTAAGGGGTTAATGAAATATTAGATGGACTCCCAGTGTAACTGATAACGCCTTTAATTTGTATCCTGCCGTTCACTCGTTTTTCAGTTAAATTTGGTACCGAAAATGCACTTTAATACACAGCAAAATGCTTCGCTCTCCAGTTGCAACAGCCTTATTAAAACCTGTGGGGTGCATTAATCGTGCTAAAACTCTCTCGCTTGATGCCGTAGGGAGACCCACTCAGTCGCCAGAGCTGCGCTTTCTATATTTCTCATTTGCTACAAATCAGTTTTCTCCCCAATCTTGCAGAGGTGCACTTTTGTGAAGGATCTTATTGAATGCTGAAAATAATCCAAGCCCTCTGCCATATTTGACTGTGTTCCTCTATAGCCCTGGGAATGAGTTTCAGAAAGTCACTTCAAACATGTTGAATGCATTCATGAAAAGCACTGCGGAATGTAGGGGCTGACCAGAGGCATTGCACAGCACATACCACCGGGCTTTACAAGGGTTGGGATGGGGTTGACGGCATTGAGTGCACCCCTGACGCCCTTATCTCCGTCTTCCACCATGCGAGACCCGAGCCTGCCCTTCCAAGTGATGTAAATCTCCTATTAGAACGCCTCCACCGTGCCATAATGTGTTTGTTGCTTTTGACTGATGCACCATACAATGCAGTTTCCCTTTTTTTAAAGAAAGAAGCTCTATCTGAGGCCCTGCAGGGACATGTCTATTCCCTAAAGAGCTCCTGTCTCTGAAAGCTTCAGTCCCTGCTCTACGCACTGGTAGTCTCGGGGTGCAAGATTTTTTATTTTTTTTTTAATTGTTGTTTTTGGCTGGAGTTTAAATGGGGCCCTTCGCTCTTATGATTCAGTCAGCTGCTTCTCAGGGCTGTTAGCAAGTAGTATGAGATAAGGAAATAGGTGCTCCCTGCCCCACCCACACACACTCATATCACCCCCCCCCACCCCCCCACGCACATGCACGCACTCTCTTAAGTTCTCAAAGGAGAGGGGCAAGGGGAAGAAGAAGATGCCGCTGGAAAGACAAACAAGTTCTGAGCTCCAATCCCACCCCACTGACTTCATGAATTAATTCAATGTATATTTGCACTCTTCTTCTGCGCTGTTTACTCCTTCTTTTCTGCAGCACAGAGAGATGGAAAGAGAGAAGAGAGAGGAGAGTATTTTGTTTGATAAGGGATTTAAGAGGAAAAGAACGGCAGCCTGTGAAGTCATTCGCCTGCCAGAGTGAAGTAAGGAGAGCGAGAGAGAGAGGGAGAGAGAGAGAGAGAGAGAGAGAGGAGGAGGGACTGTTCGAGCCAACAGAATTCACACATCATGAAGTAGAACTGGCAGTTCCTTGAAGCCACTTAAAATGGAGGTTTGGAAGGTGAAGGCATTTGTCTTCACCGAGCACTAACTCCTCAGGATTGGTGGCGTACAGGGGAACATTAAAGTCCTCCAACTGTTTTAATGTGGGAACAGACTGCAGTGTTGGCAGGTCCTGGTGTGTAATGGAGTAGAGCTGGGGTTCTCAACCTTATGCAGGAAGGGTCGGTGTGGGGCCAGCCAATCAGTTACACACCTGAATTTACTCTAGTAAAGACTCTAAAGGTTGATGAGTAGAATCAGGTGTGTAAATGGTTGGTTGGAATGAAAGCCTGCACGCACACTGGTCCTCTCTGGATGAGGTTGAGAACCTGGAGTAGAGCATGCTGTGGGTGCTCAGTGCTGCCCCTGCTTGCCTGCTCTGGGCCCAACTGGTTTGAAGGACTCATGCAGACATATATTTATGCCCACAAAAATAAAACACAAGTGTGTACACTCACACAAACTCACTACACATGCGCGCGCGCACACTCACACACACACACACACACACTCAGGGACTAACAGGCACTCACAAACATGTGCACGTATGGTCCGATACACGGTCATAAGCACATAGATAAATACATAGATACACACACGTGCACAAACATACTCACTCTTATTAGTGGTCTTATTTGCCCTTTCTCTCTGAACTCCCTACACTGGAGCACAAGCTTACTGAAGGCCTGTGTCTCTTCATGGGGTCTCCACCAGCAAAGCCAAAGATTGACTGGATTAAGCCGAGTGTCGTTGAAAGATATATGGCCAAAGGAAGCTCTGCAGTATCTTATTATGAACCCACCAGAGCATCCCTCTATCATTAAGAATTGCCCTGAGTGCTCGGCTCACAGGCTTGTGTCCTTAATGAGGTAATTGTTCAGTGCCAAGGTGAGGTGATGATAACCGTCACAAACTGCTCCAATCCAGCTTCCATCTGAGGAAACGTGGAGAGGCTGAGTCCAGTCCCATCTAAGGAAATGTGCCCTGTACCAGAGAGGCTGGATCCAGTCCCATCTGAGGAAATGTGCCCTATACCAGAGAGGCTGGGTCCAGTCCCATCTGAGGAAATGTGCCCTGTACCAGAGAAGTTGGGTCCAATCCCATCTGTGGAAATGTGCCCTGTACCAGAGAGGCTGGGTCCAGTCCCATCTGAGGAAATGTGCCCAGTACCAGAGAGGCTGGGTCCATCCCATCTGAGGAAATGTGCCCTGTACCAGTGAGGCTGGGTCCAGTCCCATCTGAGGAAATGTGCCCAGTACCAGAGAGGCTGGGTCCATCCCATATGAGGAAATGTGCCCTGTACCAGAGAGGCTGGGTCCAATCCCATCTGAGGAAATGTGCCCTGTACCAAGAGGCTGGGTCCAGTCCCATCTGAGGAAATGTGCCCAGTACCAGAGAGGCTGGGTCCAATCCCATCTGAGGAAATGTGCCCTGTCCCCATAGTGTTAGCCAGAATAGCACTTCAGGGTGTCTCACCTGTGACCAGGCCAACCTGGCCAAGACAAAACCACCTACGGTAGTGGTTCATCCCATCTAACCAGCTTGTTGCAAACAAAAGAAATAACTGATGGGTATTTTGTGTCATTGACCTAGACGAAAGAGTCAAAGACACCACTTCAATTCTAAAGACCACATTTAATTATACAAGAAACTCATCTTAAATATACAGCTGTACTTGCATCTAAGCATGATTGCATTAGTGTATTTGGTTTCTGTATAAAAGAAAATCATGGCATTAGTGAAACCTCAAATCTAAATTAATTCAGTGTAGTTCTATATCTATGTCACAGGGAAAACCGAAAGTGATCTTAGACGATACATATGCGCCAAGTGCGGACAGCCTCGATTTGAACAGTCCCGAAGAATACTGGGAACAGCCGAAAGACGTCTCAAATGCCGAATGCCTTAGACCTGTGGTCTTCATCGTCGTTTCTGGGGACCCACTGTGTATGCTGGTTTTTGCCCTAACCACAATTGTAATCGCAGGATTTTAACAAGCTGTTAATTTGTCCTCAGTGCATTTAATGTTTAGAGTAGTTATTTGCCCTCTTAACTGACAAGTTAACAGAAACATCTTTGTTTGCCATCAAGAATACATAAAAAACAAGAATAAAAAATACCATACCCACATTGCGATGTATCAGAAATAACATCATAAAATGAGAGAAAACTATGTAACCAATCAAATTAAAGATGTAGTTGGCTCCTAATTGGTGAAAACTAACTTGCATATCATGAAAAATGTATTCAACAAGCAAATGGTAAAGAGTCAAACCAGTTTTGTGTTATGTTAATCTAATTAAGTTCACCTGAAGTTTTTTGAAAGAACTTGAAACAGTTGTGTCCAGCAGCCCAATTTGGGGTTTACCGATTTCCTCAGTGTCTAATTTAATCTGTTTGAAATGTTATATTATTTGAAATTTCTTGCAGAATAGAAATAAACACACCATCTTCTAGAGCGTTTTATTCTTCATAGCATGTATGGATGTTTCTATGTAACATTTGGCTAAAGAGAGTAATTAATAACTCTAAACATGAAAAAACCTAATTAAGACATTAACAGCTCGTTAATATCCTGCGATTACAATCGTGGTTGGAACGAAAACCAGCATACACAGTGGGTCCCCAGGAACGACGTTGAAGACCACTGCCTTAGACTCAATACACGCCTAAAGACCAAACTTTCATGCATTACAACCGGTAATGCCTCACATTTATTTAGCTTGTGTAGAAGAGATTCTCCAAGAATGGGCTCAAGTGGAAAAACTGGCCATTTCCCCGACATCAGTAGCCTATTCAATTGGTGATATGATCGTGTAAGGAGATCGAGTTTGACGTTCCATCCGCCAGTCTATCTTTCTTTTTTTTGGTTATTTTCGGTGTTACAGCATCAAACATTTTTCTAAAGTAACTAAATGAGTATGAGAATGCACATCAGTAACAAAATCTTGTTATTTATACATTCTTATAGAGATCTCATATGGCAAACTACAGTGTTGTTAGTAGTGCTGTCCTTCGACATTACTGACCGAAGAGATGGTATTTCTCTAAACTGGGGCTCCCAGCAGCAGTATCCGGGACAATCTCTCAGTTGAGAATATGGCCCTGCCCGCAATTTTTTTCCCCAACTCCGGTTTTGAGCTCAAATATAAAATATGACCAATCATTTCTAGTTTCAGAGCCACATACATAAAAACTTGGAATAACGCAATTAGCAATTGGGAGCCTTTTGTTATAACGCTTGGAATGACGAAAATTGCACTTGGAAGCCTTTTTGATGTATGGGCTGTATCGCACAAATTTGCATTTCGTGGCTCGCCTCGCAATTTCAGAACACCATTAACATGATTAAAATAACTTGTAGGGAATCGCCATCTACATGATCAAGAGACAACCGGTTTCAAAGTGGCAGAACTGTTAGCTTCTACACGTAGTTCATATCAGCTGCTGTAGATGGAATATCATCTCGCTTTAAGATTGTCGTTTCAAATTAATTATTAATAGGCATATTCACTCAATTCTACCACTTGTATGAAACGTGTCCCCGTGAGAATTGTATTTTATGTCCTGTGGGCTCGGATTTCAAGAGGGAGCCAAGAAGGAAATGATGTGGGTCTTGCGCCACAACAAGTGGATCAGCTGGGAATGAAATCTGGCGACTGTTGAACTTCTAAGAGCGGAAAGCCGGCGACATGAATCTAAAATAAGCAGAGCCATGATTACCGTGAAAAATGTACACGTATTTCTTTCAGGCTACATTTACTCAAATGTCCAAAATCTGGTGTACAATTTTCTATTGCCTAGACACCCTCACACCGATACGAATAAAAACTACTTGAAGGGGCTTTGAAAGAGGCATTGAATCTAACAAATCTGTGCAATGCAGAGCGTTTTAAATCACACTACAGTGAATAAAATTATCTGATCCACGTTATCAATAGAATTTCTGACCTACCTCTAAAACAACTTTATTCAACTCTTGTATAATGTCCAGTTGCCCACACATGCTACGTGACTTAGCCATGGCGCCATTGTGCGCTGCATATAGAAGTGTGTGGATTGGTTATGCGCTAATGAGTTTATATATGAGCCCAATTTCACGCCCAGCCGACAGAACTTCAGTTCGCTAAACAAATAAAGTCAAATCAACTGTGCAGATTTTCGGGACAACCATTGTTATCTATACAAATGCTCGCCCGTCTCACATATAGGCAATTTAATGCTGGAAACGGCCAAACCCGTCTCAAATCAGACTTACCCGTCTCAGCATCTCAGGTAAACATTGCCCGTCTCAAAGATAGGGAGACGGCTGGCTGGCTAACATTATGCCTGTCCCGGAGAGGCTGGATCCAGTCCCATCTGAGGAAATGTGCCCTGTACCAGAGAGGCTGGGTCCAGTCCCATCTGAGGAAATGTGCCCCGTACCAGAGAGGCTGGGTCCAGTCCCATCTGTGGAAATGTGCCCTGTAACAGAGAGGCTGGGTCCAGTCCCATCTGAGGAAATGTGCCCTGTAACAGAGAGGCTGGGTCCAGTCCCATCTGAGGAAATGTGCCCTGTACCAGAGAGGCTGGGTCCAATCCCATCTGAGGAAATGTGCCCTGTACCAGAGAGGCTGGGTCCAGTCCCATCTGAGGAAATGTCCCCTGCACTGGAGGGGCTGGGTGCAGTCCAATCTGAGGAAGGGCAGCTTGCACTGGAAAGGCAGCATGCAGTCCCTTTGCGGCTGTCACAGTGAGCTGCTGTAGTTGAGTTCTTATTGAGTCCGAGTGCAAGTTTAAGATTTTTTGGTGAGAGTTCACAAATGAGAATTTGGGGTTCCAGTCCATGTGAAGACCAAGTCTTGTGGCTGAAGCCTAAGTCCAAATCTAAATTTTTTTGGATTCTATTCAAACTCCAGACAAAAGCTTTTGGAGTTTGAGTCCTTGTCTTCGTGGTTTTGGTTTGAGTCAAAATCTGAGGTTCTGGGCTTTGAGGCCAGATTAGCCCTGACTCTAGTTCCAGGCCTTTGAAGTTTAAAACTGGATCCAAGTCTTGATAAATCGGCACTTGAGTCCTGCATCCTTCAAAAAGCCATGACTGCTTTTCACATGCTAATCCTGTTTCCATTAGTCGTGTTCACCAGGGACAATGGGGGTCCGCCGTCCAGCTGGGGCCTTGGTCTGAGCACTCCCTGGGGATCTAATGGGCCCCCGTTGGGTCATTCAGGCACACGTGCTGATGAGCCCCCCCCCGATAATGCCCCAGCTGCTGCGGTGTACCCCTGTAATCAGGCTGCTTACATGAGGGGAGCCCATGGTCAGGTTCATTAGCCTTGCAGCCACCCTGATGAATAATTTGTAATGTTTGGCCACAGCCCTCTGCATAAATAACCAGCGCAAGCAATTAGAGAGCTGCAGTTGTGCAGTGGTAAACACAATGTGCTCTCTCACACACACCCATACACACACACACGCGCGTGCGCGCGCACGCACACGCACACACATTTGCTTAGGGTCAGCTGAGACCGAGGTTCTCTGAAGGCTGGTGTTGAAGCCGCAGATGTGGTGGAGATTATGTGGGAAACTGGACTCTACCACTTGTTCTGCTCTGGGGGGAGATCATGTTTTATTCCACAGGAAACAATAACCGGGAGACTGGGAAAGTTTACAGCTGTGGGGAGTCATGAACTCGGGGCTTCTCCTGCGGAGAAATGGGCTGTGTGTCAGGTTTAGACTGATGACAATTTATCAATGGGGAAATAGCTCCTTAAAATACCATTTGTGTTCTCCTTAAGTTCTTGATTTGTGATTTGGACACGATAGACGCTTCCCTTGTGCCTATTTCAGTTATGCTGGGAAGAACAGATTCAATAAACAGTGAACCCCCACGCACGAACACACTCACACACTCACTCACACAAACACACAGAGTCATGCTCACACACAAACCAACTGAGAGCTGGAGCTTACACTGCCCTCGACTGACATCATAAAAATTCATTCAAGTCTTTAGTCTCCCTCCTTCTCTGTCTCTTCCTCTCTCTCTGTTTCCCTCCCTCGTTTACAGGTTCAGGAGTATTAGCAATGTGGCCTAGGGGCACACTGCAATCCTGGTTTTGAATAACTGAGCGCACAAACACACACAAACACACCCCTCTTCCCTTTCATTACAGCAGAAGAGGAGTACTGTACTGGGTGGTGGTCACTGTAAATGAGAGGTCCTGCCGTAAAGCATTGTGTTGCACGTGTCAGAGAATCACCTGAACTTCTGCGGAACAATCTGTTAGCGTCGTCTGGGCTCTGTCTTACAAGTGGAGCATCGAGAAGACAAAGGAACACTGTGCGTCTTAGCATGCGGCGGTTAGAAGCAAGCCAAGCGTACTAAACAGTCGATGACCTTGCTTCTCGCAAAAAGAAGAAAAAAGAAATTGTTGGATGGTGTTAGCTGTGTGTGTGTGTGTGTGTGTGTGTGAGAGAGAGAGAGAGAGAGAGAGAGACGGGTAGTGCTGACTGAAAACCGCATTACGGAGAAATTGTAATCTCTCAAGGTCTTCCTCTCATATTGGGTCCCACATTATATGTGGCCAACATGAACATCAATGCGCTCTGCTCTGTCCTTAGGCGTGGAAAGTCCGACTGGGAAAACTTCTGTGATTTGTTATGTCAGTGAGAATGTGAAACCAGCGCATGTTTTCTGCAAGATCTTTGACTTCACTTTTAGTGGGATCCAGTGCTGTCAGACTGGGTGAACTGCAGGTCACTGGCCGAGTGCCCTCGGATCATTATACTTGCTGTTTCCTTAAAGCACCTCAAACGCAGGGGTGCTGTTCTCAGATCAGTTCCCCTGCCCACCTCGTCATCCACTATGAGGGGAAAAAGACGAAACTGATCCTAGATCAGTGTTCTTACCCTGAGAGGATTGATGAGGGGGGGCTAAATCTTGTTTGAATGTACACTCCTTGCCCAAATGTGCCACAATTAAGCATGGTAGAAGAGGTTTCAGAGTTCAGATTTAAACTTATCGGAGAATATTTGTCTCATATCAAACACGAACTAGCTAGCCTGAGAAACATTTTCCAACTTCTCATCAGCTGTTTGACGCCATCAACATTGATTGCCTATTCTCTCTGTAAAAAAAAAAAACAATACTTTCTACAAGTTTACCGACAAAGCTTAAAGATTTTAAGAAATCAAAGGGTAATTTTTATTTTCTGGTTTTCTGTAAATATAAAATATTGTTGCTGCTCAATGTTTAAACTCGTAGTACTCTACTCTAAAGCACTTGCTGTGTTTTGATCTTAAACTTGTTGGCTGCAATGGATCACTCAATAACCGTCTTGCGTACTGAGAATTTGCGCATTCTACCTTATTTTCCATCATTAGGAAACTTCAGCCTCCTTATCAAAGTGGTGCTAATTTCAGAAAAAAAAAGAAAAAGATTATGTAATTTTTATCATAATAAGGGAACTCAGTTTGCAACTTACATAGTATTGAGTCTCAGGCAGAGAAATGCCACTGTACCCTTGGACAGTGCATCAGCTAGTAGCTGAGATTAAGTGGGATTTTATTAGACGGACACTCTCTTCAAACGGGTTTATGTATCCTCAAATATTCGTTTAGGTATGATTAGACAAGAGCTGTGCCCACTCTTTCGCTTTTATATTGAAGGTAATCTTCGCAGTATATCAGAATCTATAAAAGGCTGGCTGGTTTGTTCCCATAGCAGTGCTGTGATGCTGTACCCTTGAGCGATATATCAGCCATGTTAATGGAGGCGCATAAACACTGGTAGCTGTTAAGTATTGAGCTGGGATAGAGAATGCATAAACATGTAAAAGGCCCATATACTAGCTGTTAAGGTAAAAGTATTTGGGCAATGGTGCAATATTTTTTATTTTGGCTCAGTATACTCCAGCAAGTCAAAAATCTGTAAAGTTTGGATACCTAGCTTTAATTTGAAGGTGGTTCATCCATATTGGAGGAAACATGTACTGTAGGAATTACATTCCTTTTAATATGGACTCCCCCCCATGGTCATAGTCAAAAAAGTACTTGCCACTTGCTGGAGAAGTTAGGTTTGTTTCCTGATGATTCTCAGCCTGACCTGCACTGTCGCCACCTCCGGTTTTTCAATTGTTTTTGGGGTTTTTCTCTCTCTTCTTCTCACTAGCAATTGAATTGCCTGCTCAGATTGAGGGATCGCAATTAAATTTCCAAACCTTGTCACCAAGGTTATTCTCGCCAAATCCGCGCTTGTGATTGGCTGACTTGGTGTAGCTTGAAGGAAGTCAATTCTCGAGTCAGAATGTGTACTTCCAGTTGACGCAGTAAGCAATACTCTTCACTAACGACGCAACATACGATATGCAGCTGCGGTGTTTGCTTCATGTGAACATTCTCAATTATGTCTTTGGACTCGCTTGTGTTGCCCGTAGCTTGAACACGCAAAGGGAAAACCACTTTCGCACGCTGAAACCATTGACTGTATATAATCTGTGGCTGGAACTGGAAGTGTGTATCCTGATGCAAATATTCTTGCGCCACCCTCAGTAAGGTTTTCGCAGGACATTTGATCGCAATCCCTCAAATTGGTTATAGGGACTGTGATTGATTGGGCCAATTATGAGTTATTCTAGTTTTGGGGACTGTGGACATTATGTGCTGTTGCGTTTGTGTATGGGTGGATACTAGTCCACAAGCTTAACAGCAAATTGTCATGATTCTGCCATGTCTGTCATGATTCTGCCATGCTCTGTTATGATTCTGCCATGCCCTGCTATTATTCTGCCATGCCTGTTCTGTTTTTGCCATGTTTTTGTTTTTTCCTGCCAGATCCACATTTCTGTTACATTCCGGTCCATGTCTTTGTTCATTCCCTGCACTGCACTTTGTCTCCCCTGTCTGGTCTTTTGTTAAGCAACAGCTTCTCCCCAAGTCCTGCGTGTCACATGTTTAGGTGATTTCATGGTTTCTGGGTTTCAAACATTCCTTCTAATCTCGTTTGCTTCCTTCGTCTTGCTTTTCTATTTTACTAACCAATACTAACAGTTTGTTATTTTGTTAAAGATACTAACCAAGACTAACATTGTATATAATACTAACTTACTAACGAGCACCAGGGATTGTATAGCTGCACTTACTAATTGATTAACAAGCTCTCAGCACTCGCCCTGTTCTAGTCTCCGCCTCTTGCCTTCTCTTAGTCTTTGCTGCAATTCAGCGGATACTCCGCACCTGCTCTACTCTGTCCTGCCTCTCATTATCTGTGCACATTAGAACTCCCTAACCGAAGCTGTATGTTTTGTCATAGGCTGTCTCGTGATCCCTGTCCGCGTTTTGGCTTTTGCCAATTTCATGTGGTTAGGTTCTCCCTCGTGTTTGCTCCCACGTAATTAGTCTGATCCAATTCCCCTGTCCCTAATCATAGCATGTGACTTCCCTTGTGTGTATTTAAGCAGTCTTCTCACTGCAGTTCCCTGTCAGAACGTTTCCCTTGTGCCTCGCTTGTTTTTCGCCTTGTACTCTCTTGAGATTCTTTTCTGACTGGACCATCCCTGTTTATTGATTTTTGCCTCTGTTTTGGATATTCTGCCTGCATCTGAGTACCAAATCCATTTTGCCCGACCACAATTATTGTGTTTGCTGCCCTGGTTACGATTTGGATTTCGCCCTTTGGATTTTGATTTTGGATTGTGGACTTTGTACTGTCGCCTCCTGCTCTGCGGGGGTTTGCCCCCCTTTCCAATAAAATCCCATTTTTCCTGCACTGCTTGACTCTCGCGTCTGGTTCCAGAACCGTACCTAACACAAATTTTATTGGAAAAACAGCTGAACACACTTTTAAAATTGGGTTTATGTATCCCCAATTGTTCTCAAACACATTAAACAAGAAATATGCACTGTGATTAGTGTAATAAGCACAGTATATTAGAAGCAATTACAGAGGACTTTTTTGTTAAGATGTTCATAATGCTCCAAAAGTAGCGTTGTTAAACATAGACCCTGGAGGGCTGCAGTGTCTGTGGGAACGCAGATTTTTTTTTCAGTCAGAATCCAGTTAAGACCTTACACGGACTTACCCAACTTTTAATGGCTCACTTTCATGAAAACGCTCCAAAAACCAGCAGATACTGCTGCCCTCCTGCATTTTTTGGAGTTGGACTTCCCTGTCCCTGAGTTTGTTTAGTCTGTCACCAGTCTTGAAAGAGACCCATTTTTAAACAACAGTCTCAGATCTGCAAATTTATTTGTTCCGGAGAAAACTTTTCAGTTAACGCATTCTCCCTCTCTGCAGAGTTCAGGCAGTCTGGTTTCCCCTTTCCTGTGGCATGAGGGAGAGCTGTCAAGGGACAAAGTGCTGAATTAGTTTTGAAGAGAGAGGGAGCATGAGAAAGAGGGGCTAGAGAGAGAGCGAGAGAGGGTGGGGACATGGAGAGAGAGAGATACAGAGTGAGGGAGAGAGAACACAGCACACTTGACTAGAGTTTTGTATTTGCATATCAGGCTGGATTTTAGAAGTGGGGGGGGGTCTCTGAAGGAGGAAACTCAAGCCTGTCTGCTTCTCTTCACCATAAAAGACTGGACCTCTAACTCCTGTTAAATTCCTCGCCCCCAGGAGGGGGAGTAACATGCAGGCGCAAGCCGCCGTTTGGTCGGCAAAACTGCGGCAGTGCCGCTGTAGTCTCGACCCCCTCCCCACCCCCCTGCCTCTCCCCCAGAGATGGTACGGTCCGTTTAAAAAAGGTGCTTGTCATCACAGCGCTCTGTGTCCTTTCATAGAGCTGCCGCTGCCGCGAACGCATTTTACAGGCGGACAGAGTTCTCGCTCTCGCTCTCTCATTCTGTCGCTGCACCCTCCGGCGTGCGCACGCCTTCTCGCTCTTTCTCTCTTTCTCCCGCTCTCCAATTCTCTCTTCCCTCTGTTCTGTCTCCCTCTCCCTCTCGCTCTCCTTCTCTCTCTAGCAAACACGCACTCGTCTGCATGCAGTAACAGACAACAGGTGAAGAAGCCTCTCTCTCTCTCTGCGCTCAGCCTGAGCCGGGAGAGAGCGAGCGACAGGAGAGAGTGGCTGGGATTTTGGGTTTTAGCGCACTCACCTGAGAAAATCCCGGGAGGACGGGGGGAGAATTAAAAGGGGAAAAGATAAATAAGAAGGCAGAGAGAGACTGTTTGAGGCAACGGCCGTATCCCCCTGACACCATGCCGCCCTGTGTGGATTCTTCCCTCCTCAGGCCAAAATCCTCAAAATGATGGAAGACAACAAGCAGCTGGCCCACCGGATCGATGGGGCCATCCAGGCCGCAAGCCAGGAAGTGACTAACCTCCGCTCTGAGCTGACGGCCACCAGCCGGAGGCTCGCCGAACTGGGGGCCGGCGACCCCCCCATGGTCGAGAACAACCAGCAAAACCACCACGGTAAGGCGGCGGGACTTTTTACTCACTGGGCGAGTGGCAGTAGTGTATGTGTGTGTGTGTGTGTTGGTGTGTTTGCAGTCAAAGGCTGCTTGTGTACGGAGGCGTGAATAGGGGTTGAAAGCAGTGAATACCCAGCTGGCTGTCTTCCCACAGTTCCTAATTCTTTTTCCTGAGTTTGTTCAGTGTTAAATAACAAGCCCATGCACACTCGGGGTGTGGGGGGCTGTGGGGGTGGGGGTGGGGCTTTAGCGTACTCAGAAAGGGTGGCTACTTTTCTCTGTCTCTGTTTCCCGGGTGATTTGGCCGGGCTCTGTGCTTTAAACAGATTCAGCAGTGTGCCCCCCCCTCCTTTGTGCCTCAGAGTTTGGGTTAAGGGGTAAAGCGAGGGGGGGGTAAATAGTGCTGCTGTGGGGCCCCAGCCAATCACAGGCCACGCTGCGGTGAGTTTGTTCTCAGCCGCACGCGTTCCCAGCCTCTCTCTCTGTGTGAGGAATCCGGCCGATGCAGCAGAGGCTTCTCGGGGTGGGGAGAAATCGCAGCTCCGCTTTCTTTATTTATTTCTGCTTTCTCTCCCCTCCTGTGTTTGGATTCTGTGTCCTGCCCCCCCCGCCGCCGCATTAGTCCCGTTCCCGGATGGGATATGTCTCCTTGGTGTGAGTGATGGAGTCAAGCTGGGGAAAAACTGTGGGAGGGGTGAGCGTGTGTGTGTTTGTGTGTGTGTGTGAGAGAGAGAGAGCATGTGAGTGTATGCGAGTTTGTGCATGTGTGTGTGTGTATGTGTGTGTAAGTGTGCGTGTGTCTGTGTGACAGTGTCCGTGTGTGTGTGTGTGTGTGTGTGTGTGTGTACATGAGAGTGAGGGAGAGAGTGAAAGAGGACCGTAGTCAGTGTGCTCTAGAGTTCTGCGATGGTTCTTAATTCTCCCTGAGGCTGCGGTTCCCTCTCTGGACTCCCTGCATGTGGGAGCTTCTGCTGCAGAACCTCTGATACAGGCTGCTGCTCTCACTACTGCTGCACTATCACACAGCACCCGGAGAGCCGGCTCAAAACACACCACCCCGTCCTCTCCCGCCGAACACCGCCCGTTTTAGCCAGAGGGTCGCCTCCAGACGGTTTCTTCAGTTACACTTCCCCCTTTGCACGAAGGAAAACATTTTTCAGTCCCAGTCAATATTGTAGTTGTATAATTACACCAAAATTTTTTGCTATGGCTTTTTTTTCTGAATTTCATGAAAATCTAGCTAGCTAATGAGGTGAGATGTTTTGACTCTCTTTCGCAATTTGCCGGAGTGGACATTATACATAACAACATTTCTACTTGTCAAGGATGCAGTAACTTTAAACACGCTAATGTTGACTAATTGAGAGAGTATGATTTTTAGCCTAAATACAAGACTGAAGGATTGAAACTTGATAGCGAAGCTGTGTGCTATGCTGCCGTTTTTTTTGTCACGGTGCTTTAGTGTTGCTCGTTGGGTCAGCTAACAGGTGGTTCCCCAGTCTTTCCGCCATGAAGGCTTAGACTAAAGTGGCTCAGTCAGCCGGACCTCATGCTGCTGTTGTTTTAAGAGTACCCCCACACCTCCTCCCCATGTTTTCGTGTTCGTTTATCCGTGCCTGCTGGGGGTCTCGGGGAGCCACAGACCGCTTGCATTCCTTCCCATGCACTTACGTCCTGATGCAATGCTTCCTTGCCCCTTAGTCGTCAATTGACTTACGGTTATCTCTGTCTGTAGTCAAATAAGCTAGTTTGCCCTAAACAATCTGCATGCCTGAAATAATGTGTATAGTTTAGTGTGCTTTTTTTTTTTTTTTACTTACTTCTGTTGTTTTATATTTTTATATGCAGTGTAGTGATATTTTCAGTGTAATTTTTTTTTCTTACTTCCTCAATTTAATATGCAGCGTTGTGAGCTTTAAAAGTGTGATTTTCATTTATTTATCACTTTCCTGGCTCATTGTATCAACAGCCTTGCTTGCAGCCTATTCAGTTCTCTTACAGGCGTGAATGCGTGTGGTTCTTTGCTGCGTGCCATTAATTTCTTGTTTTAGGTGTCATTATTAGTTCCCGTACATCGCAGAAATCATTGCTCAAAGATTTCCAGGGCACACACTGCAGATGACGGCCTGTGTTTATTGATGGGCGTAACAAATCAGAGAGAGAATTGCTTATTGCTATATTATTCATGGCAACAATACAAAAATGGAGCTTCAGAAGTAATAGCAACACAGAGCCTGGGCACTAAAGTAAAAGGCCTTCTGTGGGCATTGTTGTCTCTTTATTTGGGCCGATAACTAATGACTTGCATGTCTCTGGATTCTATTATGTTTTCTTTTACCATGGAGATCTCGGTTACTAATTGCAGCTCAATGAAATGTAACACCGTAAACTGTATTTTTTATTGGTTAGAAATATATTTGTTTACTCGCACATTTTTCTTCTACACGTCTGCTTCACACTTCTAATGAAGGTGCGTTAGTCTGGAATACTCTGTAGTAGCGCAGGCCACGCATAAAATGAGGTCCTGGGTGGCTTTTTGTTTTGTGTGGATCCTGAAATTCATCTGAAGGCTGTTTTGTACTTGTCAGACGTGTCTGATGACCAAAATGAGAGACAGAAAAAAGTGTAGTCTGACGGTGTCTTGCACCTGTCTAGTATTTGTAACATTGCTGACACTGTTGTTAGTTGTCATATAATTTCAATGGCTGGATGGTCCAAGAGTTTGGTGGTTGTCACAGGTATAGAAAGTAGATAAAGCTGTATTTGAAAAAAAATATCAAACGGTTTATCTTATAATGAAGTAACTGTAATTACCATGGAGATATTAGGTTTCATCACTGACGTTGTCGGAAACTTCGTTTAGGCATAAAAGACCTGTATGGTCTGACAATTTCCTTAAAATGTCTGTCGATATATGTCTTACAAGTATAAAACGGCCGTAAGCGTCCTGAAAGAGGTTTAAGGTTCAGGAAATGAAGAAAAGAGAGGGCAGGCTTGATAGCGCTGGTATGTGCTGTGAGGTGAGTGGAATTCTGCAAGGGAGGAGAGAAGCTAATTTAATTTATTAGCTTGACAAGGGCAATGCAAGTGATGTTAATGAACATTTCTCTAACTGTGCCAGCATTAGCTAGTAAGGCTGATTTTCTAGACCTTGAGATTAATGTCTTTCAGTTTGCAGGAAGAAAACGAACTACACCGTGATGAATCCCAAGCGAACATGGCGAGAGTGCAGCAATTCAATAGTGGGATTCAAACTAAAGAATACCCTTTCTTGCGCACGTGCCATCAAATACTTACCACAAATACCAGCCACACTATTAGCCTGATTCATTCAACATTATTCTGTTATTGCCACCCTTCATCTATAGAGGTTGTTGGGGGGGGGTGATGTTTTGCGAGGTATTAGTTTCAGTCTTTTCACGTAGTTTCAATCACCGCACTTGACGTTATTGCTTCTGCGGTACGTTCATGATATTCAACCCTTTCTTTTTATCCATGGTTGTCACCCCCGTATTTTGCTGCTTTCTTGTTTCTTAAAAATAGTTTATTTATCCTGTTGCTATACATTACCTCACTGCCACACTTGACACATTTGGGTGAGCACAGCAGTATCCTGCAGACATAAGTACTCCCGAGTCGTAGTTAGACCTTGAGCTATAGGTGATCATGTTCTCATATCCTGATACACACTTGCTGGTGCTGTATGTAGCAGAAGATAAAATGGAGGCAGGGTAGTTGGTTGCAGATTGAATTACAACCAGTGGAGAATTGAGGCTGTTGATTGAGTACTGGAGTTGTGGGGGCAGTGGTGTGACTGGGTTTTAGGCCATCAATTAAGTGATGTAAAATGGAGACCATAAACTAAGGAGAATTGTGGTTTTCTGCTGTCTGTTAAGTGATGGAGGATGGAGACTAGAGGTGAAGGAATGTTTGTTGCTTCATGACTGTTAGTTGTGATATAGAGAATGAAACCTAGCATCTGTTGGTATCAGTAGTGCGGAGATTCCATGTAGTTTGCTGAGAATTAGAAGATGGAGGCATGAGGGTGGAAAATTGAGGCTGTGGTCAGGAGCGTGGAGGCTGTGGGGTTGATGGGGGCTTGATGTCTCCAGTTGAGTTAAGGAAGATGGTGGATAAAGACTGTAGGGTGGTGACTGTAGTGGACTCTCTCAGCTGGATCTCACGGGAGGATTAGTCTCAGATTTCTTGTGGCTGCCTAATGCTAAGCCTCAGTGTCTGTGCTTGGGATGAGCTGCTCACGCAGAATTAGAGTTATGCAACTGATCTAACTTCATGACCTGGCCCTGACCCTTCCTGCCTTCAGCAGGGGGGCAGTGGGTAATAAACTGTAAATACACAGTTTATACACAGAGGTCCGCGGAGGGGGTGAAGGGATACTGTCCTGTATTTAGACCAGGGGCCTCACGTATAAACTATGCATACGATCAAAAAAGATACATACTCTACTTTCATTGGTGGATTGTTAAAAGAAATTTGATATACTTGTAAAAACATGCTCTTTCAAAAGGCTTGTGCACGTTTACACGATTTCTGGCTGATTTTAATGTATAAAGTAAAAACTGCATGCAGTTTCATTTGTCCATGATTTTGGAAATTAGTGACAATGCAACACTTTTTATTTCAAACTTATGCGGCATTTTAATATGGAAGGTACACAAATGTTCATAAATTAGACCTGAGGGCTGACCTTTTTTGTTCCTGTATGACAATCTCCCGATAAGTTGGCCTTCCCTTCTACCCTAACAGAGGTCAACTCTTTCAATAGCCATTGAGATCTCATTGCACTGCTAATTCGTAGTCTCGGGTATTCCAAATCTGGCTTGAATGAAAACCTACAGCTGGGTGTCTAATCTTATCTGAAAAGGGTCTAAGTGGGTGCAGATATCTGTTCTCGCTCAAGCACTTCAGCACCTGATTCAATAAGACCTTGATCAGTAGAATCATTTGTGTCAGTGCTGGGCTATTATAAGACTGAACTGACACCGGCCCTTTTTGGATGACATGGGGCATGCCGAATCTACAGTATGGTCAATTCTCTTGGAACAGGGTTGGGCAGCTGACATAGACAGTGTTTCCATAACCTTGGTTACAGAGGCTCTGGCAACAGATTTTCCTTCATTGTTCTCGGTTGATATTGCGCAGTTGTGGCATTGGGGCTTGGGAGGGGTAGAGGGGAGGTTAGGGAGCTGGGGGTTGTGGGTAGGTGGTTGGCTGTGGGGTCCCGTGCCATCCTGCAGGTTCTGTGCGACCTCTAACTCTAACCTTCTGGTCTGACGCTGCACCACCTGGCCTGTTCTTATTCAGGAACTTCTGACTGGTGCCTGGAGGAAGTACTGACCTCCAGAGTTATTTCATTTTTCAGCAAACTCCTTCTCTCCCTTGGTTCCCCTTTTCCTCTCACTCTCTCATGCAAACATTCACAAAACCTCTCTATTCTCGGAAGAGTTACTTTTTTCTTAACTGGACACCGTTTTACTAGCAGAAATATCGGATGCCTGAATGATGGCTCGGTATCTACAATGTATTTCACAAATTTAGATATTTCCTTGTGAAGCTGTAAATATTTCTGTCAGATCGGTATTTTTAATTTCAGATGGAATTTTGAGGTGGAAGTGAGGTTATCAGTGCTGGCAAGCTTATCGACTAAAGGGGCTGCTTAGTTGTGAGAACATATTTAGGTTCCTTTGTCTGTCTATTTTATGAATTTGCTGGGTGTAATGGATCTTTTTTTCTTTAGTAAATGCAGGACAAAAAGGTGGTTGTAAATCTCTCTAGTTTCAATTCAGGATACATTGGTTTTGATGGAGTAATTGAGCAGAGAGTAGACACTACAACCAGATCTTTTATTGTTGCATTAGATGTGCTTTTTTAGGTTGGAGTGAAAACCTAATGACGGGCATAGATCTTCACGTACAGAGTTGGGAACGCCTGTCCTTGAGTTCAGCCAATCAGCAGCATGCTTGAGAACTTACAGGCTCGACTCCGTATGTTCACCCCCCTTCACACAAGAGAGCCTCCAGCTCCAGGGGCAGAACATGTACTGCCCAATTCCCCATTTCCTCACCCAGAGGCTGGCCGGAAATTGTTTCCACCCCCAGCGAGGTCCACAAGTGGTGGGACAGTGACGCCGTTTAAGAGGGCCACTATTCCCACGCCATTCACTCCCCATGGATGTGACTACTGTCAAATTAAATCTCTGGCCTTGGACTCTTGGCGTTAATTTTATAGGGGTATTTATGTCAACATTGGATGAGCAGCGTAAAACTTATTGCCCTTTTAAAGGGTGTCACTTTCCAAAGACATGCAGACCTCAGTGTGCTTCAGCACTGATGGAGCTGTTTACAGAGGGTTAGGGTGGGGTGGGGGTGGGGAGCTGGGGTGCGCCAGGCGGGCTGGGCCACTTCTGAAATCTGAAATAAACCCGTCTCCTGTGACTATAACAAACGACCTGCCTCCTTTCACCCCCCGGCCCGATGATAGTAATGTATTCATCCTGCAAAGCAGTGACGCCCAGCCATTATTGACTATTACTTGATCCATCACTTTGATGTCAAGGACCATTCGCTTAGCATCTTTAATGAAGCCCGTTCAGCCAGTCGCCCTCGTGAACAATGGACTGCTGCATTGTCACCTTCCCTCAGTCGGTCTGATGTAATCATTTCCCGGTGAGTGTTCTGATGTGTTGAATATTCATGCTTGCCTGAAGCAAACGCATTTCAAGTAAAAATAAAAATAAAAACTGTGCAAATAGGTGTCTATTTGTGAGATGTGTAGTCAGAAAGATCAAAGTGCTTGTGAGCCTTTTTTTGTATTTATTTGCCGATAAGTGTCTGGATTAACAGCATCCAGGAATTAATGGACAAAACTGACTTCTATGAAATAAAGGACTGAAGCAAATGGCTATGCAAAGAGTAGAGTTGCATACCCAATGCCAGTGTGGTAGAATTCAAGAACTTTTGCATGTACGAAGCATTTCCATTCATAGGCTTGTTTACAGATTAATTGCAGGCTTGTAAAAAGGAGGATCGTGTGATCAGTCATGTGACTCCATGTGACCATACAGCAACGAAAGGATTGGTCAGGTGGTATCACTGTGTGCACATCAGTTGGTGTTGTTAAACTCAAAAGCGACACCAATCACCCTATTGAAGATTTAGTCTCTCTTTACAGCTACAAGCTATGCAGGCTCATGTGATTCCTTCAGATAGTGTCACTGTCTTGGTGTTAAATGCAGTCATGCGCTTCTAGCTGTGCTAGCTCTGGAAATATGTGAAAGGGCATTGATTGGAGGGTAACGGGTGACTGACAGAACCATTTAATCAATACCCAGCCCGTGGATTCCCCATGATGTCACACTGAATGTTAAAAATTGTTTTATAAGAGATTGAAAAACACGATTTTTGGAATGAAGATACAGAAGTGGTACTGTCATATTGTTTTATGAAATTCATGATGTTTTCACATTGACTTTCAGAATTTTAAAAAATGTGGAGAAGAAGCAAGTTTTAATTTCTGCTTGTCTTTAGATCGTTAGTGCAGCTGTCGCATTACCTCAGAGCGTCAGTCAGTGGAGCGTCCTGCTGCTCACTAAAGACCACAGAGCTCTAATGCAGACCCCCTGCCACCAGGCTGCTGCTTCTGCAGTGAAAACAGCTAAATTAAAGAAGAGGAAAGGAAAAGAGTGACCTCGGAGTAAACTCATCTCTCTTTGCAATATGTCTTAGTGCATTACGTTTGACATGTCTGCCTGTCTATCTCTCTGACTGACTGACTGACTGACCTGCTATCAAAATGTTTTGCTGCCTGCCTGACTGACTGACTGACTGGCTCACTGCAAAACTAACTGACTGACTCGCTGGTTGACTGACTGCTGCACTGACTGGCTAACTGCTAGACTGTCTGCCTGACTGACTGACTCTCAGACTGCCTGCCTGCCTGACTGACTGACTGACTGACTGACTGACAGACTCGCTCACAGCAAAGCTAACTGACTGACTCACTGGTTGACTGACTGCTGCACTGGCTGGCTAACTGCTAGACTAACTGTCTGACTAACTGACTGACTGGCAGACTGATTAACTTCCTGACTGCCAAATTGACTGACTGACTAACTGCAAAACTGGCGGACTGACTTACTGAATGTCTGGCTGACTGACTGACCAACTGACTGACTTTTCTTTCTTTTCGTATGTCTTGCAAATCACACTGGGCTATCTGGAATTCCAGTTTTTTTCCCTGTACAACAGAGGCAATCAATTTCCTGCGGTGAGGCAGTGGAGTATCAGGCATGTATGTGATTGTCAGGCTATGATATCACTGCATGTACAGAATGACATGCAAGCACATGCTAGAACACACAGAAACACTCAAACACAAGTACATTCTTATGTACACAAACACTCATACAACCTTGCACTTTTGCACCTGCAAACATAGACATGGTGCACCCACCCACACACAAACACACACACACACACACACACACACACACACACACAAACACACTCTCCTGAATATATATTGAAAATGTGCAGTGCGGAGGGCAGCCGGTTATTGTTTCTCTGCTGCTGTCGGTCGCCGTTGCCGGGGTGATTCTCACTCATCGCCCTGTGTCCCAGCGGCGGCCGCGAGCACTGCCAACAGGTGACACAGCTCACCTAATGTTCCGCATTATCTTTCACCGACAGCAGAAATGGACCTTTGGCTCAGACTGAGACTTGTTCATCACGTGCCGGCACCCAGGTCTGGCAGTTCAGCCGCTAGCACTGAAAAGCTGGGAAGAGTTTCTCTTTGTCCCGGGCATAATGCACATATTACACGTCCGAAGGAGACAGGCGTCATGTTCAAAGGCTCATTGCTCTGCAGTTTTTCTCCCAGCGGCCTGGGAGCTGGCCTCATTAGCGGCAGCAGAGAGAGGAGTAGGAATACTGTTCAACTCGAATATTTTGATGGGGAAGACAACGTAGGCCAGGGATCATAATATCGTTATCCTCAAGGGCTGAGAACTGCTGGTTTTCCACGCTCACTTTATCAGGGAGTCAGGTGGCAATCTGGCCAATCAGGAGCACTGATTGTTCAGTTAATTTGTTCATTTCCAGGGGAAAAGAAAACCATGGCTGGATTTGGATTGGAGGGTCAGAATTGGTGATCCTTGACGTAGGCATTGAAGAAGCGTGGCAAAAGTGTTGGCTTTATGACCTCATTACGGCTTCAAACTGGGTTTCTGTTGTTAAGAAGGGAGAAAGAGGGGAGAGGTAGAAAAGTGGGGAGGAGAGAGAGAGAGGGAACACTTAAGAATGAGAGACGAGTTCCCTCCTGTTGGATTTTTGGCCATCCTAAACCACTCTGCGGCATAGGTGTCTGACGCGTACATGCATATCAACGCATAGCACCACAAACAGGCAACGTAAATGTGTTAGGGGCTGGCTCATTTCACTGGCAACCGACGCATATGCATGTTTACGCAGACCCACATACAGACACACGCGCACACACACACAACCACTTAAATCCCTGTTGAGGTAGCAGATGGTGTCCAATGAAATTATTCAACAAAGTCTCCATTAAAAATGCAAATGCTGTAAATGCCTTTTAGCGCCGGAATATTCCCTGCTTGCAGTATCTCCCCGGCTCTGCTCCCCACATCTCACCTGGGGGCACGTTTGCCTGCCGGAGTCGTGCCATAAGAGGCGCTTAGAGTAGGATTTATACCTCAGCTGCCCTTGTCCGGCGTGATTAACGTAGCTCATATTTTACTACTATTGTTTTATTAATAGATCGTCCTGAAATAAAAATGCGTATTCAGATATCCAGTTTCAGTAATTTGACGGAGGGCGTAGCGCTGACATTCAACCCTGCAACCTCCCAGTGTCAAGCCATTTTTATAACCTTTCATCATCATGAGGAGGATCATACACCGGATATGATGCCCAATATAACCTTTGTTAGTAGTGGGAGTTAGGAATGGGGGTGAAGCGGCAGTTTCAAGTTTTTTTTTTGGGTTAACAGCCTTGCTCAAGGGCACGTCTGCCAATTTTTTCCCAGCCTCATCCCTTATTGCCAGTCAGGCTTCCAAGTTCTGTTGAGAGTCTGAAGCAGGAACTCTATCGGAGCCAATCAAAAGGGCACTGTCATGACTGAGCATGTGGTTTACTTGAGTAAAATTGGCTAAGTTCGCCCCTGGTGGAAATTGCTACTTTAAATTATATCGGGCCTAATGATAGCTGTTCTTTCCAAAAAAGAGTTACTTCAGGGGTCCCAAAATCAAATGCTGGAGGGCCGCTGTGTCTGCAAGTTTTTTGGTTTGTTCCTGCTTTTAATGCTTAATTGAAGTCACTATTTGGTTAAGGAGTATGTACTCCTTGGAAATCCCAAAAACCCGTTGATACTGCGAGGACTGGAGTTTGAGACCTCAGAATTATTTGCTTGGGCCAGGACTTGTAGTATATTTAAGCTTTTTTTAACATCCATTTTGCTACCGTGGAGTTTGAGTTTGAGTGTGCCGCTATGTCCGGCCATTGATGCGGATAGTTGAATAATCTCTGATATCCCTCTACGCATGCTCGGCTATGACACTGCTCTGCCGCTAGGACACCCTGCCACCCAATTCTGTGTCTCTCTAGCACCAGTTTTTAGCACTATGCTGGATTCAGGCTGTGTATGAGGGGGAAGAGGTGGCTGTGATTTATGCAGTGTGTCGATGTGGTTCCTGTTAAAACCCTCATTGCGGTGTGAACGCTCCAGTCTTGCCCACACTTGCCATAAAAGCGCAATGCGTTCCTGTCGGAGCCCCATGACTGTCACCTCTCGAGAACATGTTGGAGGGCACATTGTGTTACTGCCATTCAGCTGACTCCTCTGACTGACAGTCTATGATTACTTTAAAACCTACATTTCCCACCCCATTGGAAAATCATGTTACGTGTCAAAATGTCTCATCTCACTGACAATATTTTTGTCTTATTTAGCGAGGAAAAAGTCATAAAAATACAATTCCTTGGTGTAATTGTAAGATTAAAATGCTCGAGGGGTTGGACTTCTTTTGCTTGACTTTGTCACCCCCCTCATTCCCAGCTCTGCTCTTAAAGGCCTCCGTGCTGCTCCCTGTTTATTGCATTTCATATTGTCAGGATACTACTTATCTTATTTAACATGGATCACACCTCTATGTCCTTGCTATCAGAGGTACACATGCATGCAAGCACACACATGTGGATGCACACTCACACAGACACACAAACACGCTCACCAACTAACACAGTCACACACAACACACGTGCACACACACACACAGACACACACACACCCGAGCCATGATTCCATTAATGTATTTTCATGTGCATTTTGAAGCATGCATTAGAAATGGTTGATGGAAACAGCAAATTTGAAAAAAAAAAGTCCTCAATTTTGAAAAAAATAAAAATGTTTTTTACTCACTTGAGGTGGATTATGCCACATTTTCAGAGAAAAAGTAACTATTTGTACCTTTAAGGTCACAAAGGCTTGTCACTGGGGCGGTACCCTCAAAGGTACTGCTGTTGTACTCTCAGAAGTGGGTGCTTATTTGCTTTGGAACCTAAAAGTACGTTTTAGGCCCTCAAAAAAGGTTCACACAGGTACCTTGAGGTCCTATGATTAGCCCTAGGGGATACATAAGTGCTCAATGCACCTTGGGGAACAGAAATGGACTCCTGCTGTACCCCTATTTCTGACAGTGCATTTTCAAAAAAAAAAAGGGTTAATGCGCGAAATGGAAGACCGAGTAAGATGGAATAAGTATTATTGAAAAAGTTCTGAGGAAGCAAATGTTTAACTCGCATGATTGATCAGCTGTTTACGCTTTGCAACCGCTTCTTTTTCTACTCAGTTTATTACAGACATGCATAGCATAGCCCACACTGCCAGCGTCTGACGAAATAGCACTTTGCAGAGCCTAGCCTATTTGTTTCATGGCATTTGGTGGAAACGCGCCTATTTCAAGTTTTCTTTTTTTGAGACATTTGAAAAGTTCAGGCAAAATTCACTTGACAGTTGGTGGAAACAGGTGGACTTGGGCCTGGGTTTCAGGTGTTGTCTGGCTTTGCCGTCTTTTTAATGATTTTTGGGTGTCATTAGGCTGGCTGTGTGGAAGAGGCCTACAAAGTGGTGCTAATCCTCTTTATTCATCCTGAGGTGAAACTTAAATAACCTGAGCCTCGCACCCTTAGAGTTCTTCATCAGCCATGTATGGGCCAAATGTTAACAACTGTATGCCACGTGCTGACTGTGGAACGAGCCAATCATCTGCCTGCTGAGCGTCTAGGTCTGCTGCCAGACTTCATTGGCTGTCTGCCGTCTGAGAGACTTTTGGACGGGCCTATCATCTGTGCTTTGCCTTCTGACACCCAGTAATGACGTCACAGTAGTTATCGCACATCTGCGTCTCACATCCAGCAACTTTGAAAGTGGCATTTATTTAGCTCATTTTCAACTATAAAATTACTCTATTGATTCAGTTTACTTCAGTTGACGGACGGCCATGAATCATTTAAGGTGTTGAATCTTCAAAGAATAGCCTTATTTATTTTAGAGTGACTAGTCATAGAATGTGTCAGTTTTTTTTTTTTTTTTTTACGTACTTGGTAAAGCACTGCCTGAAGGACGCACTTGTTTTGAACTTTTAACGTCACAAAATGATATGATTTTCTTTATGTGGGAGTGGAGAGTGTTTTGCTTTGCTGTCTTAAGCAGATGGATCTTGTACCTGGCCATAGCCATGGTCCTATTATAAGGCCCTCACTCCCTACAAAACAACCAACTCTTTAGTTCGGTCTTTGATAGCCTGCAGGCTCGCACTTCCTAGACCTTAGCCCACCTTCATTGGCCCCGGGTTTCGCCTGAATGCAAATGCGGATGAAAATCTATGTAACTGGTATAGTAACAATAATTAGAAAAATACCATTGAATGCAGTATTTTTTTTTTTTTTCACTCGGGTCACTTTTCCTTCATTTTATGAACAGAGATGCATTTCAAAACAAAAAATAATTTAGAAAAAGTCTTCTCTACTCAGAGCAGGAGAAATCAGTTCACAGGATTCCTTACGATGCACAACGCGGTCATTTCGAGCAGGATGCAGTGCTCGTTTACCAGCTGTTCCTCAAACAGGAAATTCATCATGTGCATCCTTCGCTTTCCCCCAGCTACTCTTTTCCACGTTTAGAGGTCAGTAGTAGTGTGGGAGAAACGAGAGAGCTAAGTCCCGCGGTCGTGTCGGCACAATTGTCAGAGACCGGCCACCAGGTTTACTGCATCCGCGCTGGCAGATCTGTTCTTGTAACGAAAGCTCATTTCCTGTTTTTCTTTTTGACACTTTTAGTGTGCCTTTTAGACCATTTTTTATATGTAATGCAGAATAGTTTTGATACTGCAGTGCAGGACAGCCTGCTGGTTTCAGAGCAGCAGGTAAGCGTGAATTTGTGCATTGCGGCTTTTAGCAAGCAGTTACACTCACATGCTCAGAAGAACTAGTTCCAAAAGGCTCCTCTGTGAATCTGCAGAAGAACCCTGTCAAGTTCTGTGAATCCTTTTCTGAGGCAGAATGGTTCTGGAAGCTTCCATACCTTACAAGCCAACACCAGCTAATACAGTAGGTTCTTGCAATGTTGTTACCACGTTGAGGAAATATTATAGCAAAAACTAAACATTAAACTAATGCCTCGAGTACACCTTGTGTTGGCTGGTTCAATAAAGAAGTGAAAAGGCTACCTTACATGGAAACAAGCCAAGGAATACCATCAGCATGGTCTGCCCCTACATCCGCGGATGTCCCTGACTGAGCAAGTGACTGACTTACTGACTGTTTGATTGATGAAGTTACACCATTGGCTGGCTGGCTGAGTGTACTTTCCCCGTTGGCCATTGCTTATCACCCACAATTTGCGCATAGACTGTAAACGGTCCAACCACACACTAGGTTTTGACTTAGTCTTGTTTCTAGAGACTCCCAAGATCTATTTGTCCTGGAGCATTGTATTTACTGATGATTTAGACATAAGTAGCTTGTTTTTATAACTTGCATAAACAGTTATAAGAAGCTTTTCTTCTTGCTATTGCTTTTTTCCTCACCTAAGTAGTATGGTTAATGCAGGTGGCCATGCTACAATTACCTCGACGGCAGCAATCTTCCTGTGTCACAAGCATCACAGAAAGTGGCTGCGACAAAAAGTGAGATTAAACTGTATTTTTCCAGCTTATATACACAAACTCATATACAACCGCAGCATACACATTTGCCCTGAGGCAGCCGGTTTCTCAGCTGCTTGAAGTGTCTCTCTCTGCCTCTGAGCCGAATGCCCTCATACCAGCCATTGTGCACCTGGCAAGTCATCAGACGCTCTTCAGTGCACACAAAAACTGTGGGCCTGACAAAAGCTCGGCCAACATTTCACAAATTTTGTTAAAGGAATGCGGAACGTGAGCACTGTCGCCTCTAACATCTGTTTAAAACCGTTAGATTTCAAATCCTAACACCCCACTCTACGCTCAGTATCTTGGGGCCGCTGCAGTAAAATGGGGGAACCAGATTTTAGGGTTAATATTATTCCCCCCTTTCCTGTCGACCCCCCCACCCTTACCCACCGCCCACCTCAGGAGTCATGCCAGCAGCAGCAGGAGGTGCCAATATCCCTGTTTTATTCAGCGGCAGATGGCTGTTGTGGCAATTCAGCGTTATCAGTGACACTGTACACATTTTGTTGGCATTAAACTGCTATTTTTTGGAGTGCTGGGCCGGTGGAGTGAAACCGTGAATGTACAAGCCTTTAATGAAATGACAGGTTTATGACAGGACGTTTAAGAAGCAAAAGAAAGCTCTAAGCTAAGCACAATGAACCCACCCCCTCCTTCAGGGAGGGAAGTCACCTGATGAAGACATGGATTCAAAAAAATAAGAGGTTTAGTGGAACCAATCTGAAGCCTCTTTACAAATAATTTCACTCATGCAGTTTCTCTCCATTAATGTCATAAAGCAGTCATTGAACTCATGAAATGTATGAACAAATGCTAATGAAATTAACTGTCTCTCTGTTGGTAAATCCAGAGAGTGCTATTACCTCACCTTATTGGCATTTTTTATGTTAATGAGCAAAAAAACTGTGAAATTAAATGTCTAAATATAAGACTAAGGAACTGACCTTTGGCACATACAAAACAGTACATGCAAAACCAGTAATATGACCAATTATTGGTCATTGTCTTTGTTTTTCATGAATAACTCTATGTAATTAGTTTTTCTTGTCTAAAAAGGTTTTTATGCTCAATCATGGCCTTTGTAATTCAGGTAATGAATATTCGCTGAAATGTACCAGAGTTCTGATGCAGCTGCAGGAATGAGCAGAGATCCTCCTCTTTTTTTTCTGCACATGCTCAGAACTACCTCCCCATCAGCTTGGACAGATGTCGCTGAGCTACATGTGCAAGTGTTTACATTCGTTTCTCCTGCGTACGCTGGTTGATAAAATGATTCAGTGCGCTTGAGAAGGGGAGTTTGTGGCATCCCCAGTTGTGGTTGTAAAGGTATGTAATTATAACGAAGAAAAAATGTCCATTGAAGATTGCAAGGCAGATGCGTGCAGCTGTCAGAAGAAGCTTCTCTCAGGAGTAAATGGGTTTCGCACACACGAGCTTACGCCGCCTTTCTGATGTTCCTCCATACAGATCTGTGCTGTGGGGATTCCCTACATCTGCAATGTATCTGCCATCTCACAGAATAACAGGGGTGTCCGATGACGGGCAGCACATCGGTGCTGTGGGTTATATCATTGCCAAACAGCAAGAAGGCTCCGCGTTTTGGTCACGGCATTTGGCGGTTCTGCATAGAATTTTCATGTTCTCCTCAAGTCTTAAGTCTGTTCTCCTTAAGTTTCTCCTGGTTCTGGTATCCTTTCATTTCAAAGACATGCATTTTAGGCTCATTTAAGTCCCTGTATTTCCCATAGGAATAAATGCGAATATGCGAACTGTTCTGTGTGTTGTCCTGCCTCTTGCCCAATGCATGCTGGGATAGACTCAAGCCTCCCTTCTGACGAGAAATACATTGTTGAGATGATTGAATGATCGATGGATAGGCCACTTCTCTAGGATCCATAGTGTTTTTTTGTTTTTATTTTACGGTGGGGTATGTTAGCAAACTGATGGCAGTGTCCTTCGTTCCCTCAACCCCCACCCGCACCCGCACCCGCACCCGTCAGCCCAAGCTGTGCCCGCTCAGGTGCCAGGTGCGTCTGCCAGTTGCTATGGTGACACACAGCGAGCTGAGCAAACTGCTCCCACTCCTCTCTCCTCGGAATGGGGGTGCAAACGGCTCACCTTCTGTCGACTCACCCCCTCTTCCAGGGGCCCTGCTGCAGTCGCAGGAAATTAACAGATTTTAATCTGGTTGTTTTCCTGGAAGCGTCTCGGGGGGCTCACAGTCCCACAGTTTCCCACAGAGCTGACAGCAAGAGATGAACTTCCGGCCGGAGTATCCCAGCGGCGCCTGAGACTGTAATCGCTAACCCTGCTCTACGCCGCACGGCTTTCGCAACAAGTGTTTAAATCTGCTGTTTAGACGTATTAGCTCTTATTTTCCTGTCTCAAATAGAAAATATCAGCGTGTTTGACGTCACTTGTTTGCTCCACAAGTGAGATTTTATTACCGTTTAGGTAAATCTTCAGATCAGTTTGAGTGAGATTGTTTAACCTCAATGGCCTCCCCAGGCAGTGTAGTGGAGACTGAGGCACAAGGTAGAACAGTAAATCAGCTGCTCCACTCTGCCCATAGGAGGCCATGGATAATGACCTGTGTCCGAAAGCTCCCCCTCCACCATCCCTCGCCCCAAAAGCAACCGCTCCACCACCGCCGCTTAAATCACCTGAGAAGTCTGTGTTGAGTTTAGACTAAAAAACTAAGTTGAAAGTTTTTGAAAGGGAGAGATCAGTAGGGGGGAGGTAGTGGGAGAGCGGGTGGAAGATGATGAGACTGCAGGCCTTGCGCCTCCTGTTCAGAACGCCTCATTACCTGGAGCGGTAAATGGGGGGAAATTCCTCGCAGCTGGTATAGGCTGGCACAGGCGTATAAATCAATCCCCTGATAAGTCGAGCACTGCAGCGGAGGCGTGTGACCATGAAAAGTGAGAGGGGTAGTGGGAGAGAACGTACACGGACCATCTGTGTTACCGTGCTACTAGTGGAATATTGCACCCTCTGTGCTAGCCGAATTGCTCACCCTCTGTGCTAGCCCAATAGTGCACCCTCAGTGCTAGCCAAATGGCACAACTTCTGTGCTAGCCAAATTGTGCACCATCTGTGTTAGCCCAATAATGCACCCTCTGTGCTAGCCGAATAGTACCTTCTGTACTAGCCTTATGGCACAACTTCTGTGCTAATCGAAATGCACACCCTCTGTGCTAGTCAAATAGCACACCGGCTCTACTAGCCGAATAGTGCACTCACTGTGCTGGCCATTTTGCACACCCTCTGCGCAAGCCCAGTAACGCACACTCAGCGCTGGCCCAATAGTGCACCTTCTGTGCCAGCCGAATTGCACACCACTGTGCTACTCCAATAATGCACCCTCTGCACTACCTGAATAGTATCCTCTGTACTAGCCGAATGGCACAACCTCTGGGCTAATCGAATTGCACACCCTCTGTACCAGTCAAATAGCACACCAGCTATGCTAGCCAAATAGTGCACTCACTGTGCTGGCCATTTTGCACACCCTCTGTGCAAGCCCAGTAACACACACTCTGTGCTAGCCGAATAGCACACTCTCTGCACTAGCGGAATAGCACAACCTCACTCGAGAAGCACAATGCCAATTTTCCAGAGGCTTAAAAGCCAAAGAGAATTGGTGTTAAAGGCCTCAAAACTTGCATTTCTGTGTTATTGATCACTACTGTGACTTTCTTACCCTGCAGTGGTATAAACACATGAGCGGGCTCGTGCTACAGATATCCACAGATTTGTCCCAGCACCATTGTCTCTTGCACAACATGTAGTCACACTCATTTGGTCACATTCTGCACATACACACTCTTTACATACGCACTCTCACATTGAAACACTTACACACCCAAACACGCACATGCATACACACTAGCTCGTGCACACGCCCACACAGATGCATGCTTGTTCTCAGTCGCAAATGAAAAATGGCTGTTTATTGATCCTTTGAAGCAATAAGAATTTGTTGTCCCAACTTATTTATATATACAACATACTTATTTATACAAAATGTTTTGTGCCTGCAGTGTTCTTTGCGGTAGATGCTCCTGGTTTTTAAATAAGTTTGTGAGACAGACCTGTGACTTTGCACTGATGGAAAATAGTGAACTGATGCCCCTTTCACAAGTCGCTTGTTGGCAGTCTTGTGTGATATATGGTGTGGATTACAGGGGGCAGATTGGAGGGCAGATGGAGATGCCATCAGGTGTCCAAGGGCAGACCTGCCTGCCCAGTGTTGCATGATGGGAGGTTATGGTGGGCACTGAGGCATCACAGGCCTGAATGTGCTCTTTTACACCCACAAACACTCACGCACACACATGCACACACGCAAACACGCACACTCAAACACCTACAGTACCAGTCAAAAGTTTGGACACTCTTTGCTAATGTCATAGCACTCTGTTTTTAGACGAATTGAAATGGCTTAACTCCTCTGCATAATCTCAAATGGAATCTTGTGAGAGGTTAACAGTCAGAAGTTAGAAGGGAATAATTAATTTGTTTGAATAGTGTCCAAAATTTTGGTAATTCTCAAAGAAGCCATATTTTGCAAAGTAAACTGAAACCAGCGAGCTCCTTCCATTTTCCAACGGCCAAATTAAAGTCGAGCTGTTTTGGGACTTATTGGGCAAAAAGGTTGATGAAAAGCAAACCACAAGTGCAGCACATCTTTGGGAAGTTAGACAGCCATGCAGCTGCAAACTCATTGTAGTCATATGACTGTCCTTGTGGGGGGAAAAAATGTAAGTATGCTCAGCAAATATGACAACAAACGCTGCTTAGTTTGATGGATTTGAGAATTAGATCTTTTTTGCAAAATAAAGGGTGCTTCTTTCTTTATTTAACATGTATGTTGAGAAAAATGTGGGTATGTCCAATTTTGACTGGTACTGTACGTGTGGTAAGTACAAGATACATGGTGATTCAAAGACCACAGAATGTATCAGTCAACTCGCTCACAAGCAGCAGGCAGTTAACAAAATTTTTATTTTATTATTACCTTTATTTAATCAGGTAAAAACCAACTGAGATAAAAAAAAAAAATCTCTTTTTCAATGGTGACCTTGGCAAGAAAGTACCATAGTTAAGTGTTGAGAACAGACTGATTATATCCAGTAGAATACAAAACAATTCATTGGAATTGTAAAAAAAAAAATCACACAAAAATCTCTGTTAACAAAATTGTTTTTTGTTTTTAATTGATAACAAAACCAAATGCATGCACGCAAATTCAAGCACTCAAACAGGCTCTCTCTGACACGTACTAATTATCAGATTAAAATGCTTGTGGGGTTTGACTTCTTTTATGGTTTTTATGGTTTTTTTGTGGTGCTTGACAATGTGTCACCCCCACACTCTCAACCAACTTCCACAGGCCTCTGCTCTTACTGCCCTCCTTGCTGTGTCCTGCTTATTGCATGTGTTAGGATACCACTGATCTCATTTAACACGGACCACGCCTCTGAGGCCAAGCAATCAGAGATACGCACGGATGCCAGGACACTGTAAAACCTCACAGCAATACCAACGACGAACACAGCAGGAGGTGAAGGCTCGGTGCGTTCTTCTTTGCTGGTGTGACCCAAAAGAAAGCATTGATCAATATCTCTGTTGGTTAGAACAGGGTACAAATGCTCAACAGTTACGATTGATCTGACTCCATATAATTAATTACGAATATAAAATTTAGTTGTAAATGTGTTGAGTTTAGAATAATAATACCATACTCAGTCTTTTGCCAATTTTACACGATTGCACTTCCGGACCCACACAATCACAAAACCTTAGTTCGGGGAGCTCTGCATTGGTTAGCCAGCAACCACCGTAATACGCGAGTACCTTTCTCTCGCAACAGTTACGGACCCAGGTCAACTGGTATGATACTAATAGTACCTATCGGGCTCCTTAAGGAGAATTTGACAAGAACCGGCGTATTACGCCCATGGGTCTTCTTAAGCCAAACCTCCAGAGCCAATACCCCACCAATCCCGTTAGCAGTCGAACATGGCCCCCGTTCTTACTTACCAGAGCTCCCTAAAAACTTCGTCTGCAACTGGCCTCTGACAGTGGGTCTCAGTCAGCTCCCGTTTCCCCTAAGTATTTAGCCGTAATTTTGGCTAAAGGAACCAAGATGGATTTAAAATCATAAAAACCACACAAATTACAAGAAGACAATTTATTAATAGGAAAGAAACCTTTATTAAACAGGTAGGTAGGTCCACATAGTAAATTTAATTAGTCCGTGAGTTAATTTAGAAAAGAATAATTGAATGCTAGAGTCTCTTACTAAACCTGTTTTGGCTACACACGACACACAGAGATGCATGTGCGGGAAATCGTCTGCGATCTTCCATAACCATAGACTACACACGCACTTACGTACGCGGGGAGAGATCGGATATGATCTTCCCTGAGTGGGTTGTCACTCTTTACTTTAAGCAAAATCACATCTTTGATCCAGGCGGCATGGCCGAATCTGGATTTTGGGTTTCCACCAATTGCAGGAGGTAATAAAACGGAAAACCCAAATGGTTATCCAAGAGGGTATTTAACCAAAATTTAGGGAGTTTCTAAAAGGGAAGAAAATATAATTTCAATTAGAATGAGACATATTCCATTCAACTCCTGGAATTTTCCTGAGAAAAACAATATCAGACATGATATGAATATGTATTAATATGATGCAGTTGTCATGAAAAACTCTCAAACGGGATTATTGTATGGACAATTTCGATTCTAAGCACATAAGTTATTTCACAGTAATACATATAAATATATCAGAAAGGATTGACATTGCTATAGTGACAGAAAATTTAAACAGATGAGTTAAGGTCCAGTTTCATAAAAGGAATGACCAGGGCCGGGGATGAGGTTCATAGGGGGGGAACTGTGATTGTTACCCCCCTCACATCGCCAGAGTTCTGCTGTTTGTCCTGGGCCGTCATAAACCCCCCTAGTCTTCCATAGACACAACCATGAACTCTCCACTTCCTCTGACGCCACTTAGCCAATATCCTGGGGGATTAACGGCCCGCTCACCCTAAGGAAGTCCTAACAGCCTGTTGTCATACTGTAGGCAACATCAGTCCTTTGAAGTTTAGGGTGAGCCTCAGTTCCTGGGCCCCACCAGTTTGTCAGCCTTTTGTCGTGTCCCAGCTGGATTTCCCGTCTTACAACACACACACACACACACACACACGAGAACATACACGTGCGGACATATACACACACACACACACACACACACTCGCATACTCTAATTTTTTTACATAGGTCCACATTTTGAAAATTCATTATAAAGGCACAAATATATGTTATTGTCTGATGCCCTTCACTTGAGTGGCACAATTTCCACTGTACAATTCATATAAAATGTGCCAGCAATTCATGCTCTCTCTTCTCTCTCTCTCACACACACACACACACACACACACACACACACACACATTCACACTTAGGTCTTTGAGTACTGGTGAGGAGCTTGTTGCCTTAAATATTTCCGTTCCCCGCTGTTTCGCGGCGGCGGACGTTTCTCCCAGACTCCATCTGCGGCGCGGCGTGAGCCGAGCAGTTAGCACAGGTGCGAAGCGGCTTAGCGGAGCAGCAGAGCTGTCATGAACTCGACGTGGAATCCGCGAACGCGCCCAGCTTGGCGTCCCCCAGCCGCGATTTGTCGGAGTTGTCACCTGGCAGCATAACAAGATGTATCCTCTCACTTTGTTATTTCTGGTTTCATCCAGCCCAGCTCCCGGATTGGGCACACCTGTTCCAGATGTGACAGGCTGTCTGCCTCCATACTGAAGATATGCTGCGTTCTCCAGCCGGGAACCTCTGCAGAAGCACCATAACTCAGTTTTTTGTGTAATATCCTGCTAATGGGCTGATGGTGCAGTTTTGTAGGTTTGTGAACAGGTCTCGCTGCTCCGAAGATGTATGCAGATTCCTTGCAGGGTCTCTGCTGTTGCATTCCCAAACTGTTATGTTAAATATCCGCCCGCGCGGGTGAATGCTGTGTTAAAACGACCGCGAGCCGCTTCAGATACGTTTGTCTGCTGAATGCATAAATATGTTGTACTACGTTTGGAAATTTTTGTGGCTTGAGCGATCTGTAAAACTCTGGCTTTTATTGAGAGGTCGTTTAACGTCCTCCGTTTTAATATGGGCTTTATGCAGTGTGTCTGCCAGGGTCATTACATGGGTGGAAGAGTCCCTGGTGAGGCCATTCATAAGAGAGTTTAGCACGGACTGTTAGCTATCTAAGTATGTGACAGTTTTTTTTGAGAGTACTTGGAAACTTTTCATATATTTTCAGATTTTTTTGCCTCCGGTGCTGAAGAAATAAACCTGTGCCACTTCAATGCGCTGTACTGGTTTTGAAAAATTACAAAAATGAGCAAAAATTATTCCTCTCTACTACGGCTGATAATCTTGGCGGATTTCACGGGAAGATGAATTTCTCTCATTAGTTCCTCATCTCACACCCTGCTTCTCTCCACTCTCTGTTATTCTTTGTCTTATTTCTTTTTAATTACTTTGTTTAGGATGGGGGTGGATGGGAGGGGGGGTTGGGGAAGACACCGTTGGGCGTGTGTGTTGTCATGGTTACCTGCAGCCTCTCTTTGGAATGGGCAATTGTGTTGAGACTGCAAAATGAAGAAGGGGGTCTTCCAAACCACGGCACCCAAAACTACCTTAACTGGAGGTATTAAACTCCTAATATCCCTGACGTCTCTGATATCGCACCCTTCTTTGACTGGCTTGCTCTATTTGTGGAAGCTGGAGGCTGCACAGATGTTCTGCGAGGCCACAGATGGACTCTTGAGTTGAGCCAAGTTGGCTTGGAGGAGATAGAATGAATGGCAGCAGTTGGGAGGGGGGGGGGATGGAGGGTGGAGGAGGGGCTGCCAAAATTGTCTGACAGACAGTTTGGAGGAGGAGAGGACAGGGAAGGGTCGGTCACTTTTAGTTCTGACTGCAGAGTGAATTGTCCATAGATTTTTTGTGTTCATGTAGGGCTACTGTATCACTGTTTTTGTATTAGCATGTACAAACATGTACACCAAATAATTTGAAACACTGCCATAAATATGAGCTTTGTAAAGCTCTTGACACTCTCATTGTCCAGACTGGTTCAGTCATGGGTTTATTCAAGCCTGGGGTGCTTTTTTGAGTTGCAGTTATGTGGTCATTAGTAACTAGCCCACAAAGCGTCTGTCTGTCTGTCCCTGTCTGAGGGCTTTGACCAGTGGCCACAGTTCTTTTTCTCTGCTGCAGTTCTTTCCTGTGTGGCATTAGTTTTCATCATTTTTGACTCCATGTCACCATGTCCCCCATGTCACCGTAAATTATTTTGCCAATTTAAATCCAACGCATCAGTAAGTTGGGCACCAACTGTCTGGAGCTCTGCCAGTTTTCTCATCTTGCTTTAGAGGCTTTACCTTGCAAAGTGTGGCTCGTTAAGCCTCCTTTAAGCCTCCATGCTGAGAATTAGATTTCAAATTTACCGGAGTTTCCCCACATAGATTCAGAGAATTCAAGGGTAAAGCCAAATTTCAGGAATGCTTCCAATATTTTGACCACCCTTTGCATGCACTTGCATCTGCTTCTTTTTGTTATACAGTATGCTGAAATGGAAGAATAATTGCATTGTCATCGTTCATGAACAGTATCATCATTTTAATGAACAACTGAACTATAAATAGCACACTGGCAAAGCCCATTGTAGCAAAGAATCTATAATTTTATTTTCCTACTCATGGTGTGATTTAAGATAAAATAGACAGACTGCAGCGTAATTGTAAGAGTATTGCCCTATGTGAGCAGGAAATTTCTCTCTTCGCTTTAAAATATAAATAGCTCAAACCGCTGTGAGGCTTTAGAGAATGTCCGATCCATCTGAAGACCCCCGCGCTCGCTGAAAGAAGGCGTTTATTGCAATCTGCCATGGACTTTTGCCAGGACGTGGATCACTTAACATTTATTGATAACAGCAGCACTTCGGCAGTGTGCACTTAATTAATTTGATTACAGTAATGTTCTGTCCTGTGGCTGGAGTGGGATACATCTCTCGACACAAAGGTGATCTATTACTGACACCAGGCTGTTCTTATCACTGTATCCGCCGGTAATTAGTTGCTCCGCTTTGCTGTAATTCAAGTTACACTGAAGGACTGAAGGGCAAAGGCTCGATATCAGTAACCACTCGCTGTGACATCATCAGAGTGGGGCGCTTTGGGGGACACAAGCCAAGATCCATGTCATCAGAGGTGGATAGATGGATGGTGAGGCAAAATAATGTGAATGTTGGAAACAATCTAACTAGCTTAGCTGGTACCACTATTTAAAATGCATTCAAAAACTGAAGAGTCCAAAAAGATGTGGACTCGACTCAGTTTTAATAATCAGTCACTGTGACATCATCAGATGGCAACACCGAGAATGGCAGCTACATGCTTTGTAATTTGGAGCAGTACCTACTGACAAATATTGGATTTTTTTTTAGTAAGAGATGTAAGAGTGATTATCTGATTGGATGAGCTTGGAGTTGGGAGAGTGGGGGCAGTTGGGGGTTGGGGTGGGGTCGGGGTACGTGGGAGGAATGGGGGTGTCTGTTACATGGTGACCTCATAATACCATAATATAACCCACCACACACCCCGATGTTAGATGAGAGTCTACAGGGTTTGGGTGTCGGGGCGTGGCTGTAGTAAGGTCACCCCTAAATACTCGTGAATAGGCCACAGTCTGACTGCAGGCCGAGATGGAAGACTCCATGCCAGATGTAATTCCTCCTCAGATCACACTTACTATCAATGCTGTTACCTTAATACTACTGAACACAGTTAACGCCACTACCATACATCATTGATGAGGTGTGATTTTCACACTGGAATGAGTTTTTACGGTAGTCAGGTGAAGATGATTGAGCCATCGAAATTGTACGGTACATTTTATCAGGCTCATGTATGCCACCGATATATTAGACTAATTTATATTAATTGGTCATTTCATGGACTTGCCCGCTTTTACTGAGTGTGTTGACAGCCTAGTGGGGACGAAGGATGTTTTTACACTTGTTAACCCGCGGAGATCGACTTCCCGCAAAAATAGTCGCAATAAACCGGAGCGTGCTACGGACTGCTTGAGGACTCTCGGTACATTTCTTCACTCAGGGATGACTGGAAGGCCAGCTGCCGCATCGAAGACAGCAAACTGTGGCACTGGCTGCAGATGATGTTTGCATACCCACTGAAGGACTTACAGTTTGTGTTTTTTTCATATTTATCTGTAGCTGTGTTAATGAGCATGCTAGTTTGCCCATCCATTGCTAGGTGTTCGCTAGTTCTCGAAAATGGCGCCAAGGGAAGTACCTTAAGTCACTGTAGGTGTATGACTCTTTGGCAGTTGGCTGCAGATTAATCTCTTCCTGCTGGGTTCCCTTTCCCTGGCTGTCTGGGATATGTAGAAGGTGTAATACACACCTCGTAATACGCAGTTGTGCTTAATAATGTTCCTGTCGGTTGTCATTATTTTAATGCAAAATTAACTCTCCCGTGGGGGCCGTTTGAAGGCTCGATGCCTCATACGTCACAATGCGCAATTCGTTTACCTTTAAAAAGGAAACTAATTGTGCGAAACCTGCAGATCCCATCAAGGGTTCAGAAAGGGACAAATCCATTATGTGATTATTACAGTGGTGGAGCGGAGTAGATGGAGTAGCAATTTACGGAGTTCCACTGTTTTGATGAGTTCATGCTTAGACCATTAATGCCCTCATTTTTCTTTCCTCTCAGTGTGGTCCTGTGAGGAAACCCAGATAATGGCTGGAGGAAAGGTGAATTTATACTTGAAGTAGCGCATGGTGCTCAAGGTTAGGGCTTAATACTGTCCGACTGAGACAGTGACGCAAGGGCCTCCAATAATGTAGTTTCAGCATGTGACTTCTAATAGTGATTGCGATGAGGTCATCACAATGTCACAGTTATGTCATTTTGACACCACCTAGAGGGGTTGTTTATCCATTCATTCCAGCTGCTCCATGATAATTTTGGATGTATTTTTGTCGGCCGTATGTGTGCACATGAAGCACATTCAAGGACAGAACTACTGCTCACCGACCCCCCCCCTCCCCACACACACACACACACACACACCACCCCGGCTCCTTCCGCCTTGTACGCAAACAAGTGCATCGAACTTTAAATGTCCTCCACTGCTGTTTGCATTGTTTTGCAAGATCAACAAAAATAACTCTTTTCTTTAATGTATGTGCACACACACACGCTTACACTGCTATCATTCATTTTTAAAAACAAGTCCTGTCTACCACTAGTATTTGTTGGTGGTTATTGATTTTGTTCTTTCCTTCAGTATTATTTTTATTTCGCTTGACCCTGTGTGGGTTTTGTTGTCAGACTTTGAAGCATCTGGTGTGTTTTGTTTTTTTTTTTTTTTGCTGTTTTTATTTGTTTGCGTATGAGATTATGGAAATCAAAAATGCTGTAGCTCAGCTTCACATGGTGCAGGGTTATTATGGTCTGTTCCTGTTGGTATGTCTTCTGCTTTATGCTACTGGCATTTACAGGATTGTGAAAGAGTATTTGCCCCCTTCCCAATTTCCTTTGTTGTGGCTTTTTTGTCCTATTAAAATGTTTCAGACTATCAAACTAATTTTAATATGACAGAGATGACATGAGTAAACTCAAATGCAGTTTTTAAATGATCCTGCCATTTTTTGAAGACAGAGAGTTGTTCAAAACCTATATCACTGTGTGAAAAATTAATTGCCCCTCAAAATGCAATAACTAGTTTTGCAGCCCTTGCCAGCAACAGCTGCAATCATACATTTGCCATAACAGGTAATAAGTCCATTACATTGCCTTAGAGGAATTTTGGCCCTCTCTTTAACTGTATTAATTCAGCCATATTAAAGGGTTTTCAAGCATGAACTGCCTGTTAAGGTCACATGAAAGCATCTCAAAAGGATTCATGTCAGGTCTTTGACCAGGCCACTCCAAGAAGCTCATTATCTTTCCTTTCTGCCATTCAGAGGTGGACTTGTTTTTGTGCTTCACATCATTGTCCAGCTGCATCACCCAACTGCGCTCAAGCTTAAGATCACAAATTGATGGCTGAACATTCTCTTTTGGGATTTTCTGGTAGAGAGCAGAATTCTTGGTTACATTAATTGTGACAAGTCGCCCAGTTACTAAAGCAGCAAAGCATCCCCAGACCATCACATTGCCACAACCATGTTTGACTGTAGATAAGATGTTCTTATTCTGGAATGCAGTGTTTGCTTTATGCCAAATGGAATGTGACCTGTGTCTGCTAAAAAGTTCCGCTTTTGACTCATCAGTCCACAAAATATTTTCCCAATAGTCGTGGAGGTCATTGAGATGTTTTTGGCAGATGTGAGATGTGCCATTTTTGTTCTTTTGTCAAGCGGTGGTTTTTGCCTCATAGCTCTCACATGGATGCTGTTTTTGCCCATTCTCTTTCTTACAGTGGAATCATTAACACTGAACTTAACGAAGGCAAGTGAGACCTGCAGTTCTTCAGATCTTAGTCTGATTCTTTTTTGACCTCCTAGATTAATTTTCAGTGCGCTATTGGAGGAATTTTGGTACACCAGCCACTCCTAGGAAGGTTCACCACTGTTTCAAATTTTCTCCATTTGTAGACAATGGTTCTCACTGTCGTTAGCTAGAGACCCAGAGCCTTAGAAATGGCTTTGTAACCCTTTCCAGACTGATAGATCTCAAAGATTTTGTTTGTTATCTTTTCTTTAGACCATTGCATCATGTGCTGCTTATTACCAACCTCACATTGCCAGACAGGTTCGATTTAAGTGATGTTTAGATTCGACAGGTCTGGCAGTAATCTTGCCTGGGTGTGTTCAGTGAGGTTAAGACCAAATATCAATTAAATTTGTATAATTGGTTGATGTAGTCACTAAAGGAGCAGTTACTTTTTCACATGGAGCCAGATAAGGTTGAATAGCCTTTTTCTCCTCAATAAATGGAATCATCGCTTAAAAACTGCCATTTTATGTTTACTTTGGTTATCTTTGTCTAATATTAAAGTAGGTTTGATGATCTGAAACATTAAAGTGTGACAAATATGCAAAAAAAGAAGAAGGGGCAAAATACTTTTTCACTGCTCTGTACTGCCTTCTGTCAGATTGAGCTTTAATGACTTGGAAACACAGAAAGCTGTGATGCACACCGCAGTACATGGTGTCAATGGTTTTTAATGAGTTGCTAGATGTTTATACACTTATTGATTATGTAAAGCTAAGGCTATGTAAAGGTTTCAAGGGTGATTATGCAGTTGCATATGTTTGCAGTTCATTCAATAGAATTATTGGGCAGCAGTGGAACTTGGTCTCAGCGTAAAAGCATTCAGGTCAACTTCTACACTCCTATCGAGCTGCCCCACTATGAACTCTGACCCCTCCATCTATCCCATAATGCCCTGCGAGCCATTGAGCTGACCAATAAGGCTTTATGACCTTTCCTAGTAGCTGATGTTGAGACATTAATGTTACCCATGGGGAATTTTAACTAAAACAGCACTATTGCCAATTTACTGTGATTTTAGCAGCAAACATTATAATGGCAGACGCGTGGTACAGCTACAAGATGCCATTAACTGAATATAGCTAATGCCTCTAAATTGGAGCATTTGAAAGCTTTTTAAGCGTCACTCACTGCGACAGTCACTCCTGACTCTTGCCGAGACAGACATTTCCATCAGACTGTGACATCGCACAGACAAGCGGGAAACTTACTTCTGAGCGGAACTTATTATTCATGATACCGCGTTTCCTGCTGAGCACATTAGACCCTCTGATCTGCCTTTTTGGGCATTTCAGTCATGCTGGCGGGAGACCGGACTTGGTGCTGAGGAGAAGGTTGCTGCACGGGATGGGTTCAGTCAGGCTCTGGGCCTTCCTGCAGCTCTCTTAAAGAAGAGGGATAACAGGGAGGAAACCTCTTCTGTGATGTGTGCCCATCTTACACGGGCACGGCTGTGTGATTACTGTTACCTCCTCTCCTGCATTCTCCTGCTGCTGGGGGGGATTTACCACACTAGACTGCATGTCGCGTGTGAGTATGTGTGCGTTTTTGTGTGTGCGTGAGTGTTAGTGTACATATGTGTGTGTTTTTGTGTGTTAATTAAATAATAAAAGTCCGCACACTGAAGGCCAATGCTCCCCAAGAAATTTATTCAACTTGTCGACAAGTTGAATAAATTTCTTGGGGAGCATTGGCCTTCAGTGTGCGGACTTTTATTATTTAATTTGCGGATTTTTGGATTGTCCTGCACCTGTATTCAAGTGGATGTGCATGCTCTATCTTCTTAATTTTAAGCATTTGTGTTTTTGTGTGTGCCAGAGTTTGTGCATGTATGTGTGAGTGTTTTTGTGTGTATGCATGTGTATGTTTTTGTGTGTACATGCGTGTATGTATGCGTTTATTTTTGTTTGTGTGCATGCGCGTGTGTGTATATGAACATGTTTTCTTTTTTGTGCGTGTGTGTGTTTCTGTCTGTATGTCCTGTGTGTGTGTGTGTGTGTGTGTTTACACTTGTGCAGGCAAATGCATGTGCGTGTGTGTTTTTGTGTGAAGAGCATGGATGCATATTGTGTGTTAGTTAATGCATAAGCATGTAAATGTTTTTTGTTTGCTTATGTGCACATGTATTTGCACGCAGGCATATGTATTTGTGCATGTGCACTTGTTTGTGTGTGTGCCTGTGTATGTTTGTGTGTGTGCATACTACACATGCCATGCATGCAAGTGTGTATGTGCGTTTGTGTATGTGTTAGTGTCCTGTGTGTATGCATGTGTGCATATTCATATTTGTATTTGTGTGTGTGTTAGTGTGTGTGTATGTGCATGTGCATGGGTGGGAGCATGCTTCACTGCAGACAGCTGCAGGGCCTGAATATGTCAGGGCACATGTAGAGATCTCACAGCCTCGCAGCTGCTGCGCTGGGCCATCACTCGGAGGAGAAGATGGAAGACAAATGATGAAAGGAAAAGAGAAAGAGAAAGATAGAATGATGCTGGCAGGGGAGATAAATCGTGCTGCTGTTATTGTGTGTTACAGTGTGTCCGTGTGGGCTGCAGATATCGGCCCTATTACTTTTGTTTTATAAGGTTAATGTCGGCCCGGGGGCTGCTGGAGCCACTGCTGACTGTATTTCTCCTACACGAGTCCAGGAGAGGAAGCCGGGCTTGGTAAACGCTGTGCGAAAAGGGCACATCACGCCGGCGCACGCAGCCGCGGAGAATAACTCACTGTGCCAAACATCCCGGTGCATTGCGTCAGTCCGCTTCCAGCGAAGAAGAAAAAATAAAGGTACGAGGAGGAAAGGGTCGGGAGAGAGGAGTCCGCTGGCGATATTGGCCAGAGCGAGGCGGTGGCAGTTACTGTTGATTTGCGCCACAGCAGCCCATAAAGCATGTCACCGTGGTTACGGTTGTGGGAAACTGGGGAGGGGTTATTACCTTGGGAGGAGCTCAGATTGGGTACGTCAGAGCAACAGGAGCATTCAGGCTTATTTATGGGAGCGATTACAGCCTGCAGAAATGTGCTGCTTGTTTTCGCTCTCTGGAGGCAAGATGGCGGACGGTCATGGGTGGAGGGACAAGCCCACCATGGAGTTTAAACAAGCATTTCACCCAGGTGGGGTCTGTGGGGCACCTGTGGAGGCCACTGTGTGCACCACCGTACGCAGCACTTTGCGGCAGACTAATGAATTATATTGCAGGCACCATAGTGTCAGAGAAATGGATTTTTGTCGTGTTTCTGAAGAAAGACCCTTTTTATTTCTTCAGGGGTACCTTTACTGTGGTTACAAAGTGTTGAATTTTCAGGAGCCATTTTGTCAAGCTCGGAACCTTAGAGCTGGATGGTTTTCTTCTCTTTTGAGAGTAAATTACAGATTACCATGATTTTACCTTAAGTGACAAGTATGGAGCCAGTCATTCTGGGATAAAGGCCTTGCTCTACAGTCCAACACTTGCACTAATGTTATTGTGGATACACTGGGCCTTTGAGTTCCTGTGCTGTATCTAAACACTGAATTCTCAGGCAGCCTCTCATTGCCATTTGAATTAGTTGGAGAGGCCAGCATTTGTCTGTCTGCACTGATGTACTGTGTACTGAGCAGCACACACTCGCACTGTGGGTCGATCCATGCTCTGTGAGAATTGGGCATTTTTCTCCACAGAATCAGTGACTGGGGGGCCAATCACAGTTCTTCCTGAGTGAAGCTGTTGAATTGTGCCCCCCCCACACCGTATGTCTGTGCAGCCTTGAAGGATGAGATGAGACGAGACAGAGTAAAAGGGTAAAATGCTATTTTCCCACCATTTACTCCCTCACAGCGGAAGAAGCTGACCCTGATATGACAGGCGCATTTCAATTTGTCAAAATTTATCTCTGCTTTTTCAGATATTTCCCATGCAGGCAGACCGGCGGACAGAAACAGTGACAGTGTATCAAGCGGTTATGCTCAGCTGCGACCTTTATTTCATTGGCTTGAGGACCCAACTGTGATGTTGGGTCAAGCACTCCAATCAAACCTCTGGAAATGACCGAAGTGTATGGCTTGCTTTAATGCAAACATTTTGCCTGTTGCTTGCCACGGGCTGCTGTGTAGTATCCAACTGTGATAAACTAACCTGAACAAACTACATTTTCCTTCTCTAGCTTTATGCTTGAAAATCCCCATCTTGTATAGCATTCCCCACTTGTGTCTGGATTATTTTGTAAATGTACAGTGTCTGTACAAGAGCCAGGGGCTGATTCGCTTTTCCACTTCTTCCTGAAATGTCTGGTGTGAAGTGGCACTGCCACTCTTGTAAATGTCAGCATATAAACATGAAAACAAAAGTTCGACTCATTTATTTATGGATGACTGTGCAGATATTCATCGGGCAGTGGATAGCTTCAAAAAGAAAGAAATGCCCGCGAGGTTCCAGAGTCAGTATTAAATGCGCAGCGTTAAGAGCTTAGGGGCTTAAGTGAGTGTTCGTCTTTTTTAATGTTTTCCTAATCACTTGCAGCTATTGTTAATGCGCGTATTGACTTTGTGTCTGCAGGGTGCTGGACGTTTTTCCCCTCAGATATGAATACCCATTGAGCTGCAAGCCATGGTATCAAAAGCATAGCGGGCTCTGAATTGGAATATTACTGGATTTTTGCGGTGGACATGGGCCTCTGGCACTTTAGCATTGTCGTTTACTAGTCGTGACCACATCCTGCCGAACATATAATGCCTCCTCATATGCTGTCCCAATGGACAGCATCACTATAAATAATACATGAGATACATGGAAAGAAATGCAGACATGGTCACAAGCACATGCTTGTCTGCCCTCTCCTTAATCAAGAGCATTGCTGTACATATGCAGTAGCATGTCATGATCGATACGTCCTTTAGGCTACTGGAAATTTAATTTGGGTAAAAAAGGGAACTCGCAGACACCTTATATCAGCCTATATTCACAGAACTCCTCGAAAGCAGGTGTTCTGATCTCAGGCCAGTTTCCCCTGCCCCCCTCCTCATAACATACATCATAAGCAGCACAGACAAAGCTGATCCATGATCAGTGCTATGTTGTGAATAGGAGGCACTGTCCCAGTGTAGTCCCATATTCCTGTAAAGTCAGAGGGGGTTAATATTATGTGTCTGAATATCTGTCTGTTAGCAGACTATAGTATGTGCTGTAAGATGGCTGTGAGCTTCATTGCTGGCCTGCTGGAGAGACAGTAGTTAGACTGTGTTGAGTGTTGCCATCCATTTGAGAAGGCCCTTTCTGTTCTCTGTCGAAAGCAAAGATTACCCATGTATTTAACCTCAGTGAACTTTTTTCCAAGCCGTTTTACTCAATACAATACAGGCATTAATGTGACTTAAATATACAATTAATTTTTACTCTTGACTGATATCAAGGAACTGCCCCAGCGCACCTGCCAAAGGAAGTAAATTATCCATTTATTCACCTTCTCCGTAGGATGTTTCGTTTAATAATTGGTGCATTTTAGTATCATTTTGACTTATTCATTTTGGTTGAATGAAAGTAAAGAAATTAGTCTCTTTGATTATTCTTAAATAATTTTGTGTGTGTGCGTGTGCGTGTGTGTGTGTGTGTATGTGCGTGTGTGTGTATGTGTGTGTGTTTGTGTGAGCAAAGCATCTGGGCTCATATCCATGTATACATTATGTGCCTATGCTTGTATTTCTGAGGGAAGTAGTGTGTGCATTTGCATTGACTGTATTTTGGAGGTCATGGGGCATTGTGCGCATACTTGTTCATTAATGCATGCAGTATGTTGGTGGAATGCTCCTGGCAAGACTCTCTCAGGGCCAGGGGTGCAGCTATTTTTGGGGGGGTATGCAACGACAACAACAGCACCCCTCCCAACACCTACACCCAGTGTTCTCCACTTCATTTTTCAATGACCGGGCGGTAGGTGGCGTTCTTTTGCAAGCGAGATGCGTTTTATTTTGTTGCTATTGCGCACTCAATCGCGCGTCTTCCAGTGCTCTTGTACATATCATAATCTTCATCTGCTTGCGGCCAATTGTTTTGGCGCCCCCCTTCGCGTAGCGCCCCTATGCACTGCATAGATTGCACAACCACTTTTTGCGCCACTGCTCAGGGATTTAATCACTTGCAGGAACATTACTTGAGGCTTCAGATCTGTTACAGTGTCTGTCTAGTGATACACAGGACCCGCCCCCTTATTCTGGCCTCACCCACAGATCCATAGCTCCGCCCTTAAACAGAATTACCCCCCAGCCAACACTGCCACAGTCTCTGTTTGCTTGTTTGTTTGTCTGTCCAGACAATATCTCTCAAATTTCTTGTTTCGATTTCAATGACGTCTCGTGGAGGTGTTGGCTATGGGCTAAGGAACAATCAGTTAGATTTTGGGTTGGACTCATGATCGGGGAATCTGTAACCTTTCTGTTCAGTGCTTAGCGAAAAAAAATGCCTTGGGGCAGGTTTCCACTCTTTGAGTGCTTTGTAGGTTTGATAGTGATTCACTGGCATAAAATCTACTCTAGTATTTATGAATGAGGTGTGTAGACTAGTGGTCTATGAAGGTGGAGTCAGAGGATTGTCAGTTTAAGTCCCACTGCAGCCACAATAAGATCACTACAGCTGTTGGGCCCCTAATCAAGGCCCTTTACCCTAGCTGGCTTCTTGTTTAATCTGATCCACTCAAAGTGGCTTTGGATAAGACTATCAGCAGTAATGTTCGGACGAGTGTGCCTGAGTGCCAGAAGCTAACGCTGACAGGCTAGCCAGTACGGTTTTCTCTCTCTCTCTCTCTCTCTCTCTCTCTCTCTCTCCCTCTCTCTCTCTCTCTCCAACTTACTCTGTTAGCAGATTCCATTTTTAAAATAAGCACAGCGTGTTTTCAGCTTATGTTAAAATGCTCAGCATGCCACAACGGGGGCCGGTGTGTCACCGAAGGAAAGGCATCTCGCAGCGTATTGTGGAGTGAAAACAAGTTCTCTGGCTCGCAGCGACAGCGCACAGATTTCCCACAGATTGGGAGGACATATTTCAGTGTGAAAACAAATAAGCAAGGTAATGAGTGGGCAGTAAATTATGTATTTATCTTTTACATCAAACGATGTTCTAAGTGAGGCTGTCATGGAATATGTCATGGAATATCGGAGTCGTGGATAAAATATAGCTGTGTCAGCATGTTTGTCTGTTTATTTCAGTGATCACTTTACAACAGAGTTCACATGGATTGGAATGTGGTTTTAATTAATAACATTGTTGTTAGCTAAACTCCTACGATGTTTTCCTGTGCCTCATTTATTCAGGTGGACCAATACAGCATTTAATGCCTGTTAATATTATAATTAAGACACAACATGAAAAGTATTTGCCAAAGAATAATTTACCTTACGTTGTGCTATAATATGCATAATATGCAGGTACATTGAAATAATCACTGAATCATACATTAATTGTTTTATTTCACTATAGTCTATTTTTATTCTTAAAAGAAGCATTTATGCACTTTGAAAAAGGTCAACATGAATTTGCCATAACAAACGTAGTTCATGACAGGACAAACTCCTGACAGGTTGAGTTTGCACGTGATTAACTCATGCTGACGACTACATTAGTTAATGTCTGTAGCTGTGACCTTATTGGGAAAAGTTCACTGGTCATTGTGTTCTGTCCACATTTCAGCCATAAGCTGAGCCTGGTCCACTCAGTCCCTGCAGTTAATCCTGTGCAGTGTGAGGATTGGTTCCTGCGTTGGGAAAGATTGCGTGGAGACAAGGAAAGTGCTATTTCTCATTTATTTTTCACCTTAGCAGGACAAAGCTAAGCTTCCAGTGTGTCTTCTTCCTCTCCTGAAAACCCCATTAACTCTCAAAAAATATATATTATGTGCTGCAGAAACCAAAACTGTTGGAGACATTTAATTAAAAATACGATATTTTTTGAAAATAATAGTAAACCTTTCCAAAAATAATTTATTCGCTAATAGTTTGTGTTACCCATGGCACATCTATTCTTTAAAAAAGAAATTAAATGCATTATTTGTGAAAAAAATTTTTAAAAATGACTTTGCTTGCTTTCTATTTAACGGTCGTAAGAGCTCATAAATATGAAATCCTACCCAATTTATATGGCTGGTCGTCCTCTTTTCAGTACACATGCAGTAAAAGAAATCTGAATCGGCTCGGACTTTTTCATCAACGTCAGTGCTCAACAAAGAACCTACAGGTGATCTGACAATTTAAGTCTCCGTCTTCTGGGGAAATAGAAGTGATTAGTCTACCCGACATCACCAATCACTTATGATGAAGGTTCACTCCATGTACACAGCAAAATACTGGGAAATTCCCATTTTCATATGAAATGCCCCATTACAGTACTTGAAAATTTTATGCTATGGTTCTGAAGTATTTTGTATATGTCTGTACGCCTTCTTAACTTAACGAAAAATGAAAATGTTGCTTTATGCAGTATTTTAAAATCTGCACAGAAATGCTGCATTTGCTTGTGGAGCAGGAAGAAATGATAGGGGTGGGGTAGTTTTGCCCCAAGCTGCTGACAAGAAGCTAATATCTGTCCGTGTTTACTGTCCACGCACAGACACAGAATGATTTGTGATTGTTTGGGAAGCTGGTGTCCCAACCACTAGGACACTGTGATAAAAGGGTAAATGAACTGTCAAGATGAATTGCCTCCTATTAGGTTTGCATGCATACCAATAGCTAAAAAACTAGCTTTTATGCTGTGGAGGGTGGACAAGACATTTTTAAAGGGCTGTACCTCCTACAAGGCTAGTGTAAAGCAATCAAATTAAAAAAACAGACTATCAGCTTTAATGTGTGGGTGTCTGAAGCGGTGTAGATGGCACACAAATAGGAATTATCGCCCTTTAAAGTTGGATCTGTGTCCAGATATTTAGAGCTCACATGCACTGTGCATAACGATGATGCCAATCGCATATGGTGAACAGCAGAAGGCCTGATGACAGTGTAATGTTATACCTTTAACCATTCCTTGACACTCCCTGTCTGGAGCCACGAAATGGCTGCCCTTGCATAACCCCTGCAAATCCCAGTCGACTGCAACACAGTCTTATGGGGGTCAAAGGTCACTAAGGCTAGACAAGCAGGTATATAAGAGATGTAGTATATACAAAGGGAATCTCAAAACTCTAAAGCCCTCTACTTTTCACCTCTGTCCATAGTAATTTGTGGCCTTTGTGTCAAATAAGTATTGTATTTGTAAATGGTATGAGAAGATTATTGTCAATTGAGGAGCATCGACTTAAACAAGAGCGAGCCTTATTAGAGTAGCTGGACAAGCTGGTAAAAAAGGGCAGTTTGTTGCTGGGCAGGAGACGTGACTCACTGAAAACTGTGGTGGAGGGGCACACATGGAGCAAGCTACAAGTCATAATGGACAATGTGAGCCACCCTCTCCACAAAGTTCTGGCTGGACAGAGGAGCAGCTACAGTGGGCGGCTCATCTCACTGCGCTGCAAGACTGAGAGGTTCAGGAGATCCTTTGTTCCCACAGCTATAAGACTTTTTAATGTCTCCTGACTCCCTCCCCCCCACCACCACCACCACCACCTCACCTCCTCACCCCTAAGACCTGTGGGCCTACGTGCAATAGCTTCTTTGTTTACGCTACGCTGCATTTCTTTTTTATTTCTTTTTTAATCTATTTATATATAGTCTGTTGTTTGTAATTGATGTGTTGTTCTTAGATTTCTTTTAGACTGTCGTGTTTTTATTTATGTGCTACTGGATACCTGAATTTCCCCTTGGGTATGAATAAAGTATCTTCTATCTATCTATCTACTCTATCTCATGTACAGTCTATGGAGTAACTAGGTTAATTCCACCTGCCGTCTTTGAGTGCTCAAAAATGCATTAAAATACATTATCCTTCTGTTTTTGTGTCATTTCCTGTATACCTGGCAGGCAAGGCCATGTTGTTGTCTTGGTCATATATGCTCTTTTAGGCTCAAATTCCCCATATCTTCCGATCTGATTTTCATAGTATTGTTCTGATTTAATCCAGTGCATTGGGTGCCAATGGCATCTCTTTGAGGAAACCCTGCATGACAAGGTCTCTTTCGTATATCAGTCCAGCACTATATTTTTGTCCAAGTACTGGTGCTGGTGCTTTTAATGATCTTGACACAGGCTTTTTACCATCCTCATCTTCAGATGTCATTTTTAATTGTACAATGTTAAATGCTTCCAAGATTCTTATTTTATAGCTTTTCAGCTGTCCAATTTTTTACGTTTCCGTGTTCTTTTTTCTTTCCCTGGGGACTTATCTGGGATTAACATTTTTTTTTTTTTTTTTATATTTATTCTGAATATACAAATAGTACAAATAGTACAAGGTTTCCTGATTGCTACTAAACAAATTCTTTGCACAACATAATATAGAAATGAAAATTGAGGAAGCAAAATGATAAAACACAGAAAAACAGAAAATAAATGACGTGTTCGAAAAGGAAATATGTGATGCTTTCTCTTTCAGGGGGCATTGAGCACCGTTTACCTCGTGTTAAGTTGTGTCTCTAAACCACCATCTTCGTTTATTTAACTCCTGACAGGAGCACTTTTCTACACGAGGGCTCCATTTTGTCTGTATTTGTGCTATTTAGAGTGAATTGTATTGCGTTTCAGAAACTGCGCTATTTTTATCCTCTGTCCTTTTTCAAAGGCATTATTGTCAAGTGGAAACCTGATGCCTGTGTGGCTGTCACAGAAACTAATCCATCTTCAGTATAACTGCCAATTTAAGGGACTGTTGTAAAGGTGATCCTGGAACATCATATCTTTTGGAACAAAATTTTTTTTTGGCTTATCTCTATTGAGAACCCTTTGACCATTGATTTAGGCCGTGTCCGTCTCTGCGCCTGTCCAAATCCATTACTCTGAAACTATGCGGCAGCCTTACCATTTTCTGCTGACTTTATGACCATTTACCGAAGCTTTATTCTGTTACCTTATCTGTGACATCTGACTTCTGACCTTTCTGCGATGACCTTCAGCGCTGTTTTTCGTTCCTGTAGCATATCTTTGCCACTGTTGGCAGTGGCCTCGCAAAATTGCTTGCGGAGATGGGCCCATCCTCTAGTTGTGAACATTTTGTTGATTTGTGACCTCTGACCTTTTTCCGTAGGACTTAGACCTTTTTTTGCTATTTTTTTTCTGAAAAATCATCCAATCTTTTAATGTAGCACACCAAAACCTCTGAAGTTTGTCAAGGAAGCCAGTGCAAGTATGAAAATTGACCTTTGATGTGTGACGTTGACCTCAGTTCCGTTTTTGAAGAATATCTCCCAAACTATTGTGAGTGGCCTTTTAAAATTGCTTCTTAGTCAAGCGGGTAGTTTTGGGGATGGTTGATTTTGGACTGTCCATTGGCCCCTCCAGCGCTCCCTGCTTGCATCCTTTGGCAGCAGACTTAGGCAGCCTCTGACTGGCTTGTTATGCTTTCTTCTTTGACACAAGGACTTAATTCAATGAACGGAAAAATTATTGCCAAGCCTATATTAATAACCACAAACGCCCTTTTAGTAAAACAATTATGAAACTGTAATAATACATTTATGATGCGGCTAAAGCAGAGAAGGTGTTAAAATCAATGTTCCTGGTGGGAATAATTATTGTTGTGTTATTTGCGGGAGTGGAGATAGTTGCACATTCCTCCGTTTGAGAGAGCGTTTTTTTTTTTTTTTTTTCATATGAAACACTGCATCCCGGCACCGGGGACAAACGCAAGGAGAAGCAGAGTTATGTTTCTCTCATTATTATTCTAGGGAGAGCTTCAGAGCTTGGCCGTCGGGATGAGGCTGACGTGTAGACAGGCGGAAATAGATCAAACGGACTCAGAGTCCGAAGCACGGTTGAGCAAATTTAGTCATCATGAAGACCTCTCTTGAACAGAGTTGACTTCTCTGCCCAGACACTGCGTCATCAGTCGGTTCCAGTTTCCTATAAATATGACGCTAACAGCGATGCAGAGGGCATCTCGCCAGTGTGATGGTGTGGTGAGGTAGACACAATGGTTAGCTATTCTTCCTGCTTTCTCTGTCGATGTGTGGCTCAAGATAAGATCAGAGACTGTATTATCTTGAAGGAAATTTGTCTTAAGACACATACAGTAACTGCTGTTAAAATACAGAATAGAACAGTGCATACATTCAGTACACATCCAGACTGTCGATGGTCTACACTTTCTCTGAAACTAGTGATTTTGCTTCTTTCTGACACTTTTTTCAGCTTTTTTACTGCTTCAACATGTTTGGATGAGCTGATTTGAGCCAAATCATTTTGCAAATACTATTTTGAAAATAAATTTTTACCTTTTGTTTTTACTTGTGTGGTTTTTTTTTTTTTTTTTGAATATTTTTCTACAATAGTATCCTGTTTTTTTTTTGTGTCCAGTGAATGTAGTTTAATTTGATAGTCTGATTTGGATCCGGGGCATGAATATTTATCGCCGCTCGCCACTCAGGGTCCGAGAGTGACTGGGGAGGATCCATTTTTTTAAATTAAAACAAACAGTGAGGATTTCTGTTATCTTTCCTCTGAGATGCAGCCTGGTAAATTTAGCTATTTAACTGAAACTGATTAACACATTCATTTGCGTGGAGTTGAATATGTGAATTAAAGATGGAATTCTTCTGTTTATTTGTAAGTCAGTAAATCAAAGTCATGAATAAATGTAGATTGATGCGCATGTTTTCAACCTCTCAGAAAATGCGATGCAGTGCAGTTAATTCCTCTACACAGAAGCAGTGTTAATGCATGCGTATCAGAAATCTTTATAGGTGAGTTAGGGTGTCCTCATGATTTAAGGATGTGGGGATAATTAATTCCATCTTCCTGTGGCTTGACTGTAAAGTGCCTGCACAAACTTGAATTAAAAGATGGTCAGGGGTAGTGGAACCTCTGCCCTGGTTCGCTCAGTGTTGAATTCCTGAAACACGGCAGCTGTGGGGCAGTGAAAACCTCTGGCCTTCTGTTGTTTTTATTGAAAACCACCACGAGGAACGGGCCAGAGCTCCAGCAGTCTCTGAGCGTGACGAGGAATATAAGTTCTGCCCAGGTCACGTCAGTATGAGAGCTGAAGGCTGCATTGTGCTTTTTGGGTATCGAGAAAATTTTTCAATCCTCTGAATCTAACACACGGAGCTGGAGGCTGGCTGTATCTGTGTCTGACTACTTACACACACCAGTCCTCTGTCCTGAGCTTACAATGCCCCACAGGCAGTGGAGGTGTCATTATGTTTCCCACCAAACACACTTAAAATTTAACTTAATACAAGGAGCAGGAGGTTAGGTGTATCTGTCTGACTCCCTACACACACCAGTGCATTGTCTTTTAATAATCCCCCCCCGCCCTTAGTACAGTGGGGGTGGGTGCATTAATTTCTCTCCTCCTGTTACCCCCGTAGTCTGCCTCTATGCTTGTTTTTCTTGATATATTTATCTATCGGATGTAAAAGAGCCCTTTCTCGCTGATTCAGTGCAACAGAGTCCTGTTGTCATGTCATACACTCACACCCATGCGGACATACACACACACTCACACAGTCTAATGAGACCAGAAAGTTCCTAGTCAAAGTGTGGCGTTTCCGTGGAAACCAGGAAAATATGTTGCCCCTCTCTCTCTCTCTTTCCCTCTCTCTCGCTCTCTCAGTACCATGGTGCCCAGAGTGCTTCTTTTGATCTGATGTAAATGGCTCTGTGACTGAAAAGGTCTGTGGCTCTCAGCCACACAAGCTTTGACGACCAGAGCTTCACCAATAACAACGACTTCACTTCTGTTAGTCAACGAACATCTAATCGGCTTTGTTCTGTTTTCTAGGGGGAGAAAAGTTTGTGACCTTTTCAACAAAACGCCATCTCCTTATGGGGTCTCAGGCTGGCTTTCGCTCTCTCTCTCCCTGTCCCTCCCTCTCTTTCACTCTTTTATTCAACCCTGTCTCCCTCTCCTCTTCCACTACTGTTTTTCTGTTTCACTTGTCCTTGTGAGAACTTTTGTGACCTAAAACAAACTGCAACATCCGCCAGATTTTGTAAAAATAAAATAAGTTTGCAGACAGACTACAATGTAAACCCAGATGTTGTGGTTGCACTCAAAGGTATCGTGGAAATCGATTACATCAAAAAATTGTGCAAGCCAACTCAATGATCTTGTGTTCACTGCACCTAAAAGCATAATTTTTCAAAATATATACCATGATTTTTTTGAGTACCATCCATGCAAGGCTTACACAACTTTTCCCCAAAACATCTGAGTTCACCACCCTATCTGGGTTTACAGTGTAATACCCCCGTCACACCAGACAGAGTTGTCACCGCGATCTGAAACTTATCAGAACTCCGTGGGATTGCAGAGAAATTTGGAAATCGTTTTGCAAATTATTTGAAATTTTCACAAGCTTGAGATCTCGGGGCGTTCTCACGGCGATTGAGGCGTTCGTATGGAGTTCCCGTGGTGTGCTGATGCATTCCCACAGCGTTCTCGTTTGGGATCGATGGCGTTGTCACAGAGTTCTTGTTAGATGTCCACTGCGAGCTAGGCGTTTTCACTGCACACCCACTGTGTGCACGCTGAGTTCACTGTGTCCCCAAAGCGTTTGTACTGCTTTTTCCCAGATGGTATAAAAGCCTTGACATACGAGGGGGTATCAAAAAGTTCTGATTATCCCCTAGAAGTTATTGAACAATCAGGATGAAATTTTGATTATAACATCAGTGATCCTTATCTAGTTAATGGACCAAGAACTATCTACTTCACTTTATTCAATCTTGTGCTAGTTGATCCTAAACACGAGTAACCCCCAAGTATGGAGAAGATTGAGGCGCGCAGTGTAATTAAGTTTTTGCACTTCAAGGTTTGCACTGCCGACAGATTCACAATGAGATGCAATCTGTTTATGGTGATGATAGCCCATCACACTGTTGTGAGATGGAAAAGGAATTTCCATGAGGTCATTCGAGAGGTGGAGGGTTGGTTTTCTCTTAAATCAGGGGACTTATATTCAGGCGGTCTGCGAAAGGTCAAGAAACGGTGGGAGAAATGTGTAACTCTGGATGGTGACTATGTAGTGAAGTCTTAAAGGAGACATATTATGCCATTTTCACTGAGCTAATGTTCCCATTGTGTCAGTTCTGAACACCTACTGAGTAGTTTAGCACGACTTTCAGTTTGAAAAACTCCCTACCTTACTCGGAGCTGCACCCAGAAAAATACCCATTTTAACAGCCTTACAGCCACTTCCTGAAAACGGCTGCTTTTGGACTACACTCAGCCATGATTCGGCGGAACCAGAGGCAGAAGGGGCAGACCTTGGTTTTCAAGGCCCGCCCCCACCCAGCTCCAAGTGCTCTTTTACTCTATACGATATCAGGGCTCTCAAGTCTCACACAATGAGCGTGCTTGTCACTCATTTCAGTCGGACGTCACGCACTTACGCCACACATAGTATTTCTCAGGCATGAATATGTCTCGGCAGTGGCGGGCGGTGGACGGAAAACTGGGGGGGTGGAAAACATCCCTTGAAACGGATGAGATTAGTGACACGATTTCAATCATTGTTCTTGGTCAACATGTTCGTTTCCCTTATAATGAAATGTTTAGGCGAGTGAATAATAAATTCTATAAAATGTTTAATTAACATGCCTTAATAGGCAACTCTTCACAAAAAAACCACTATGTATTTTCCACGTTAAATTTTGTCACATCCTAAGCAAGTCGTCAAACCTGTGCGTAATGATTTTTTAATTGAAAAAGATTGAAATGCGCTCTTTTTTGCGTTCAACTGGTGCGTTTGATTTCTCGTCTTAACGAAGACAATTAGATACACCTGAGAGGGGAGAGTTCAAGTGTCTTTTACCAGGGAAATTGACTGAAAACAGATGAAGACTAATAAGCAGTTTAAAGACATGTTTATCGCCCTCCATGTTCTCTGTCCACCGCCCGCCACTGTGTCTCGGCGATAATTAGAACTTTTTGATACCCCCTCGTACACTCTCCTTTCCTTTTCTTTTCAACTATTAGGCCGCTTTCACACTGGATGCGAAACAAATTTTTCGCATGACAGATTACGTTCAAAGTCAATGCAAAGACGCGAATACACGTGAAACGTGTTTCGCGTCCGGTGTGAAAGCAGCTTTAGCTTTGTTTGTGTGGCGTTCATATGTGACCTTGGGGCATGCCCATGGCGCTCCCGTGGCGCTGTAGGAGACCTCATTGAGCTGCTACAACGATCCTACGGAGTTCAAATCAGAATGCAGAGCCACGGCGTTTGTTTCGTGCATGCACAAAACAAACGCTGTGGCTCAGCGTTTTAGGATACCCCACGGCGTTTAGTGGAGATGCCACAGAGATGCCGCTGCGCTCTAGGTGATCCCACTGCGCTCACCCTGGCGTTCTACAATTTTTGTGAACGCTGCACGAACTCCGTGAGAACGCAACTCTGGTGTGACAGGGGTATAAAGGCAAACAGAATGATGCGCAGTACATGGCTGTGAAAGTATACAGACACTTCTTAATCCAATGTTACAGTCCACAATCATGGGGAAGAGGCTATTGCCTGGACCATTGAGGGCATTGGGTCCACAAGAACTGTTATTGCCCCAACCGTTCATGAGCCGGTGAAGATGTCAAACTAATCCTTTTGGTAGCATTGTCTGTGATCCTGCAACTTCCTATCGTATATAGCACATCGTTTTTTTCCCCTATACTGTATTGTGAAAGCGCCACTTGAAATTCCGAATAGTTGTCAAATTCTGCCGCCTTTCGAAGCGCTGGCATTTACCCGCTCGGTCCCTGATCAGGGTCGGGAAAAACGGCAGGGTGCAGAAGTTTCGCCGAAGGAGGTTGCTCACAAAATATTGTACGCATTTTTTTGAAAGTGGTTTGGGGAATAACACAGGAGACACTATTATTTGCCCAACGGTAGGGAGATTAGCCACCCAAACTTATGGGCATTGATGTGGGGTTGATCCCCACTTGGCTATTATAAAGACCTCATCTCTTTTGGAAAGATAACGGCAGTAGTCTGCAATAGTGAGGTTCAACGGTGTTGTTGATGCATGATTAGATGTGGCACTAAGTTGGGTTTTCATTTCATCAAACGGTTTTTGATGGGGTTGAAGGCAGAACCCTGTTCTCCAGTCGTGTTCCTTTGCACCGATTTCGACAAACCATGTTCGGACCTCAGGCTGTAATATGCAAAATGTCATAATAATACAGGGAAACCCCTTCCTCATCCTCTCGGAAGTTGAGAATCGTGGAACAGGGTTGTCTAATCTTATCCAAAAATGAATAATGTGGGTGCAGGTTTTTGTTTTGACCCAACGCAAAGACACCTGATCTAACTGATCTAATAACCTTAAATTCATTCAGTCAAGACCTTGTTAAGTGCAGTCAGATGTGTTCCTGCAGGCTAACTCAAAAACCTGCCCCAAAGGAGCCCCTTTTAGCTTACCGGCCCTATGGGCCGATAAGCTATTGTCGTGGTGTGGCGTCCGTCGCCCGTCGTCCGGAACATTTTTTATCTTTTTTTTTGGCCTGATGAATTTTTGTATAAATTTTTGTCCATTTTATGGGCCCTTGAAATTTTAGCCTCAATGTTAAAGATAGGACTGAGAAATTTGAAAAAAATTATTTCTCAAAAACTGTGTGAACTGTGGTCTAGTGGGGGCGCTGTACATTATGAATTTGCAAGATGGCCTTTGGAGGCCAAATGGTTGCACATAGAGATTAAGTTTGTATTATCAATATATAGGAAGTCATATATGACCTATATTTTGGAAGTGTTAAAGTTCACCACAGATGACTTTGAAAGGTCAAATTCGTGGTCAAGGAAAATATTTACAATGTTAAAAGATAGGACTTGAAATTTCAAAAAATTATTTCTCGAAAACTGTCTGATAACTTTTTTCCAAATCTGGCAATCAACTCAGCTTGATGCTCTTTATGTTCAGTGCGAGTGCCATTTTGATTGAATCGATGGAAGTGGGTCTAGTGGGGGCGCTGTACTTTAACATTGGGTCTTATGGAGAATGGTCAAAATCGCCTGGAAGGTAAATGGTTGCAGATAGAGATTAATTTTGTATTATCAACATATAGGAAGTCATATATGACTTATATTTTGGATGTGTTAAAGTTGACCTCAGATGACCTTGAAAGGTCAAACTTGAGGTCAAGTAAAATGTTACAATTTTCAAAGGCTTCTTGGCTCGAAAATATTGAAGATTGGGAACATATGTGTATTGAACACTTATAGGAAGTCATATAAAAACTTTCATGTGGTGGCCTTGAACTTGACCTTTGGTGACCTTCAAAGGTCAAACTTAACATAGTGAAATTTCAATGACTTCTATCACCAAAACTACAGATAGAGCTTAGGTTTGTATTGTGGGCATATTGGAAGCCATGTATGAAGTTTCATTTGGTGACCTTGAACTTGATGTTGTGAATTAAGGATTTTATGTTTGTTGTATGTTTTTGCTTAGATTTATTAGTTTCATTGTGTTTAGTAAATGTTTTCTAGTGTGACTGTTCATGTTTTTTGAATGCTTGTCTCTTGTCTTACTTGTACTGAGCTCCCTTTTGTGTTTCCCAAGTGTGGTGTCTTGTCTTGTTTCCATTCACAATCTTTTCCCCTGTTTTTTCTGGTTGGGTACTTCCTGCTTCCTTCTTCCTGTGCTTGTTAACTGTCTGCACCTGAGAATAGTTTAGCTGAGGCACGGGTGATTAGAAATGGGTAGGACTACACATTAGAGCAGAGTAGTTAGGCACGGTGATTAGTTAGTTTGAAGAAGCAGGGCACACCTACTTCCCCAATCTGTTCTATCACCATCCTTTGCTGTTCTAGATTCCGCCTCCTCTCCAGCTGTCCTTTATTACTTGGGCTAAACACTCTGATTAGTTTGTTTATAAAAACCCCACTTTTTCCTCTTGTCAGTGTCGATTCGTTTTGTTCCATTGCTCAGTCTTGGTCGCCTCGTCTTTGCCTTTCTTTTCTAGTGAGCTTCTACGATTGTTGTAAGATTTGTCTGCGTGTTTCATTGTTTCTAGTTGATATTTTGTATTTTGCCGAGTGATTGTGAATTTTGATTGCTAGTCTGTCGTTTTCCCATATTCCCTTGCATTCCCTTCGTTTAGTTAATTTCTTTTTGTCTCCTTTCCCTATCCAATTACCCTTTCCCCTATTCCCCTATTTCCTTAGTTTAGATACCCCTTTGTTTCTGTATTTTGTGCTGACGGATTTTCTGGTTTATAGATCCCTTGCCTGTCCCTGGTTTACGATTCTCATTACCTGTGATATTCCTGATTCTGGCTTCTGACTTGTTTCTGTTTTTTCTGACCATGAGCATTGAACATTCCCAGTCAAATAAAAGACGCTCTTCTGAGCTTGATCCGCGATTGGAGTCCTCGTATGTTCATTACACTTGACCTATAGAGACCTTCAACAGCCTAGCATAACAGTGAAATTCAATGACTTATATCAGCAAAATTGTTACAGATAGGACGTAGGTTTGTATTGGAGACATATACGAAGTCATATATGAACTTTCACATGGTGACCTTCATATTGACCTTCAAAGGTCAAAATGTGACATAATGAAAATTCAATGACTTGTATCACTAAAATGGTCACAGATGGAGCCTAGTTTTGTGTTACAGGTGTGTAGGAAATCACATATGAACTTTCATTTGGTGGCATTCTGCATGACTGGCAGAGACCTTTGAGGGTCAAACTCGGCATTAAAATTCCCTGACTTGTATCACCAAAATGGTCACAGATGGAGCCAAGCTTTGTATAGAGACATTTAGAAAGTCATATATGAAGTCTGCTTGCTGACCTCAACTTCACCCTCTGCGACCTTTAAAGTTCACAATTGACATATTGTATTTTCAATGACTTGTATCACCAAAACTGCCTCAGAGCCTAGGATTGGGTATTTCAGGGGGTCTTATAAATGTATGGGAACTTTTATTTAGTGACCTTGACATTGACCTTCAATAATTCGAAGGTAAAACTTCCCATGAAATTGCCATAACTAGTATCATCACTATAAGATTGCTTGGCGGTAAGCTACAGGACCCTTGGTCCTATTTTTGGATAATATCGGGCTCAACAGATCTAGACTGTTAATATACACCGTAGAGTGAAGGTGTTTCCCTTGTGGAAATGGGAGATCCAACTTGGACCTTCACATTAAGCACGGTCCACAATACGTTCGGCCCATCATGTCCCTCTCTTGTGGAACTTGACCCGTCTCGTCATCTTACACAGCGGTCATCCATATCTTACCGCTCATGTCTTTGAAGCTGCTGTTGGACTCTATTGTACTGGCAGAACTGCCTTCCAGCATCTCGTCCTTGTCCCCGGAGTAATCGCTGGCTCGTCCGTTGTTCTCTGAAGTCGGCTGTTCTGCAGATGCCGCCCGCCATTGTTAGCTTTAATAATGAATACCTCAGTCGCTCAAAGCGAACAAAGCGTCCGCGCGCTGACTCGTTCTCGCGCGAGGCCGCGATGCCTGACCTCGCTCAAAGCGCTGATTCACCGACGCCCACCGACTTAAACAGCAGCTTTCATTCACTTCAGGCGTAAATCGAACTTACATTCCAGCTCCCTCCCAGCCGTCATCCTCCCACTTGTATTCACTCATATTCTGGCATTGGGGAAAGAAGATTCCTAGATGGCTCTGGGCTCCAGCTACCTTATTTTCCCATGATATTACTATTCTCATGCATTTCTTTAATTTGTCGATTAAGGGCAGGCAGTATAATATAATCTTTCTCTAGCAGAGGTACGGTGAGGATGGAAAGTATTTGGATTGTTATAGAAGGTTAAAGGGCTGAAATTTCATCACGGTCCGGGCAATATGGATGCTATTGCACTCGATTAAGAGATGAGAATTTCTGCTCTTTTATTTGGTATTTACATGCATATGGAGTGAACCGAGTGGGAATTGCCACCCTTTAAAATTGTGTCACTGTCCAATTGCTCTCGGGATGTTCTGTAATTGCAGTCAGTGAACTTTGTTCTTCACTGCAAGAATTCAATCAACTGGCTTCTGCTTCTAGACTGTGTAAGCACTGTATCTCTCCCTGTGGTTTATCGCGTCAGTCTGTGAGCCTCCCCATACACACTTATGCACAAACTCACACACAGACGCACACAATGCACACAGTGCGCACACACCCTCATGCACACCGAAACAGTCTGCACACAAACCCATGCACTGCTGGTCACACACACACGCACACATGCATCCACACAGATGCACACACCAACCCACACTCATATAAACACCCTCACCCATATAAAAACTCATGTGTACACACAAACACACCCACGCACCCTCACATGTGGATGCACACACGCACATACACACACAAAATCACACACACGCCATTCTGTACCCACAATGCAGTGGGCTTCATTAAATAATTATGAGCATGTTTTTATAAGCCGTCCGTGTGCGCCATTAAGTTCCTGTTCGGGGTACCAGTGCAGCCATCTGTCGCTGGGGGTCATCATACACAGTTCCCACCATTCCCTCATCTCATAGGTGAGACAGCTCTGCTCAGGGCACAGCGTGAATATGATTTACGACTTATGAATATGCATGCCTTGCTAATGTACTGTTTCATGCTCAGTGAAGTATACTGGCAGAAATAAAAAAAGAATAGAGCATCAGCCTTGTCCTGGGTGGACAGCAGTGATGCAGAATACAAGCCCCCTGCCTGTAAATGTAGCCTGTAATACTGTATGATTTGTTAGCGATGACCTCATTCTCCTCAGTAATATACTGTACAGGCTGGTGCTGCCATTGTGGTTAACGCAGGGCATGTCCAGCTGTAGGGGCCGAGTGTTGGAATGGGGCAGCAGTGTAGTACATTGGGTAGGGAGCTGGGCTTGAGAACTGAAAGCAGCCGGTTGGATTTCTAGGCAGGTCATTGTCACTGTAGGCTTGGGACAGGTACAGCACGCAGTACATATCATCAGCATGTGTATTTGGCCTATATCAGTATGTCCATGTGTATTTGTTAGTGTTTAAAAACAGAGAAGGTTTGGTAAAATCATTCTGGAAAAATTCCCCCCCCACCCCAACTCTGTCATGTGAGCATCACCCCCTCCCCCTACTGTGCGAATCAGAGCTGCGTGAAATTCTGTGTCTCCCCAAGAAATTCTGTTGTGATGTGGCCCTGTCATTCAACTGGAGCTTTGTGGGCCCCTCAAAAGCTTTGGGCCCCTGCATGACTGTCCACCACCCTAGCAACAGCCCTGACCCTTTTTCATCTGTGAAAGAGCAGTGCAGTGGTACCGGCGGAATGTTCTAGATGTGATGTGAAATTTGTCACGTGTCCCATTTGAGATGAGTATTTGGTCTTTGAGAGGATCGCAGCCCATCCTGTCACAAGTGCCCAGGGGTGCCTGATTTACCCCCCCCAAAAAAAATTCTGCATCTTACCCCCTCTGAGTTCAGCAAAGACTGGATTCGGGGGCACAGATGGGATCGGCTGATCGAGGAGTACAGTTTTTTCCCCGCAGTGCAATAAAGCCACCATTACCACAGCTGATTCATGGGGTCTCAGTGAGCACAGATGGTATTTGTTATGTTTTGATGAGACGGATTTTCTGGTTTTGCTGGGCAGTGCCGGATTGGCTCCCCTCCGTCACTCCTGGGGAATAGAGAGGGAGAAAGAGGGAGGTGGGGAGGGAGAGAGGGATAGAAGGAGAGAAATGAGATGGGAAGCAGTGCGAGCGATAGAGGCACAGAAAAAAGAGGGAGGGAGAGCGAAACAAATATTCAGTGCATGAAAGAGGGGGAGAGACCTAGTATGGACGGAGGGAGAGAGATGGAGTGTGACAGGGGAGGAGAGAAGGGAGCAATGGGGAGAGAGGAGGGAAAGATGGAGATGGGGTGAAGGGAGAGAGAAAGACTGGATAAGAAACAGCAGGGTTAGAAGGAGAAGAGGAATACAGAGAGAGAGGGGGAGAGAGAGAAATGTTCCTAGCTTTATTTGCATGTGCTTTGGCAACACAAATATAAACTTCTCATGGCAGTAATAACACAGTTTAACTTGATAGCCTGGACTCAGGAGGGAGAGGCAGGGAGAGAGAGAAAGAGATGGTAGTAAAATGAAAGAGGGAGGGGTGAAGACAGAAGAAAAACAGAAAAAAACAAAGAGTCTGCAAAGGATTGAGAGGGGATATTGCAGAGCTGTGAGTTTGAATGTATACTATGATTTCTCCGGTGCTTTGTCTTGCACTATTTATTTTATGCAATTGTAATACTTTTTTTTGCCATTCAGTCAGTTCATATCTTGGTTTAACTAACTCCCATTGTCTGATGTGTGCAGAACACACGCTGTTTTTGTTATTCATTAACCATGTGTTATGTCTAGAACTGTTAACTAATTTCCAGCAGCTATTGAACTTCCGTCTCCATAGTGACAGCTGTGGGAGTGTTTTGAGCGATTGATCAAGGCACGGAACAGTTTCACTGGCTTTAATGTTGTTGTCAAGCGAGTTCCGTCCTCATGCGCGTCAGTGATAAACTCGCATCCGTGACAGGTGTACAGCACACACTGAGCACACTCATCAATTTTGCATTGCCCAGCAGGATGTGATTTTATCTGAGAGAGAGAGAAAGGGGACGGGACAGTGGGAAGGGAGGGGACAGGGGGCAAGAGAGAGAGAGAGGAGGGAGAGGGAGAGTGTGGGTGAGAGAGAGTGGGAGAAGAGGAAAAAGAAAGAGAGGGAAAGAACAGGTGAGTTATGGCGTGAGAAAGAGAGGGAGCAGGGGAGAGAGAAAGAAAATAAAAAGGAGAGAGAGGGAAAGATGGTAGACAGGGAAAGTGACATGGCAAGAGAAAGAGAAGGGAAAGTGATTATTGAGAGTAGGAAGAGGAGAAAGAAAAGGAGCTGGGAGGTGGAGTGATAGAGAGAGTGAAAGTGGAACTGATGAAACCTGATTTAGAATCACTATTTATTTATATGAGACTAGTTTAAATCTGTTGAAGATAATAAAAGCAAATATTTCATAATCTGTATTTGATAAAATAATAGGGCAGAGGTTTTCAATGTTCGAAAAGTCTTTTCAGTGTTTAGTGAAAGAGAATGAGAGAGAATGAGAATAGAAGGAGAGGGAGAGAGAGAAAGCGGAGGGGCAGCGTGTGTACTAGGACTTTTTTTCCCTCTGCCACCTTGTGAACAAACTCTTCCACTGTCTCTCTCTCTCTCTCTCTCTCTCGTCTGGCTATGAACAGTGGTTAATGAGCGAGGGCCGGTGCGTTCCGAGCACTAAGCCTTCTTCAAAGAGAGGAGAGTGTTGCATCATAGCTTTCTCACTCATCAAATTCTGTTTGGTTTTTAAACCCAACTGTCTGCCACTACCCCTCTGTTCTCAAGTTTACATGTGGTCTCCATGTTGATACAAGTTATCTCTGTGTGCTCCCCTCACCATTCAAAGACATGCATATTAGCTAGGTCACCTGAGGACTCAAAATTTTAATTTGGTCGGTTTGTGAACCTAAGTCCCACAAATTTCACCGAGCAGGTCTCTAAAGAGAAAAGAGGATAATTTAAGCAAGAAAATAGTATTTTCTAAATGAATGCAAACCACAGTCAGAAAGATCTATGCTCTTGTGAGAGTCAGTGATAGCCTCCCCTCCGAAGCCTGACTCAAGACTAACTCTGTTATCTCATTTCTTTATTGAGGTGAGAGGAGTCATTGGGTAAAACGCTCTCGGTTTTTCTAATGTCTGTTGCGCATGAGCTCTTCCGCTCAGTTGAAGCAGGTATTTCCAGGTTTGTGTGCGCGTGTGTTTGTGTGTGTGAGACGTGTTGGCGGCTTTGGTGGGGTGGAGCCCGCCCCATTATTTAGCTGTTTGGATGAAGCGGGATGGGGGGATCAGTGATTTATTGTTTTTTCACACATTGTGAAATAAGCAGAAACTTACAACTGACTGCTCATTGTATCCTCTGTGATCGACACCCCCCCATCTCCCTTTCCTGTGTGAATGTGCTCGCTATACTGCACCTGTTACAGTGTTAAAGTGCCTGTTTCCCTCGCCTGTCATGGCTGACTGACGGAGCCGTGTGTGTATGGGAGTAATCACTCCTCCTCCTCCCTCCTTCCTTCACACATCCTCCAAGGCCATTTCAGTGTACCAGGCAGTTTATAATTCTTCCCTGAAAATTCTGGTTTCAGCAATGATTTTCAATCAGATTCATATTATTATTATTATTATTATTATTATTATTATGAGTGTTCTTGTAGATATACAGTGTTTGTGTAAATTTTTGTACACATATGAATGCAAAGCGAGCTTTTTGACTTAGGTGTGGTTTGTCGATATCATTAATGTATAAACAGAAAAACAGGTATCAAGCAGGATGTTTCGGTGTGGAACCTGTTTCTATGTGCTCAATAGCAGCCGCAACATCACTGATTTGTATCCGGCTTCTGTTTGTGGCATGACTTTACCATTCTTACTGTCTCTCAACGCCAGTGATGCCCAATCGTGTGCCACTGAGGGCTGAGAGCAATTTCAACCAATCATTATACATGTTGATGAGTGACACCATTTGCTTCCCTTCTCTTTGCTTTAAGATGTGCTTGTCAGTAAAATAAGCAGGCATAATGATTAGTTGGAATGAGAACTTGCATAATCTTGGCCCTCCATGACATACAATTGGGCAACACTGCTCTATACCACCTCTATTAAAAATGTTGAAAAGCCCTAAAAACGCATAACCGCTGCTGTTCTAAGGATGTATATTTATGGTTTTTTTTAATGTACCAAGCCAATGTGCCGAGCCCGTGAGAGGAGAGATCGGAAGACAAAAATACTGATGTAGAGGATGAAGATACATTGTAAGATGAGGATGACAACAAAATACAGTTGATTGCATGTGGTCATGTTTTCTTCTTCTGAACTCTCTTCTTAACTGTTTGGCACAAATGAATCACTGACTTCGCTATTTTCATCATATTACTAGTTTGCATCTGAAAATGCAAATGCGGTCTTTACCAGTTAGTACCAGACTTTTTTCAGCCACCAGCATAAGTAACGCGATTGTATTTGCAGGACCAGACTCTGGGTCAAACGGTTGTTTTGAAGACGTTTTGGAAAAGAAGGAATTAAGCATCTCATATGTAATTGCACGAAGTAAGATATATGGTTACTTTACAAAAGATTATTCACCAATGAATTACAATAATGAATCAAAAGAATGATTCGATTGATACAGTCGGTACAGTTCAGTGGTAAAGAACTGAACTGCAGTGGGAAGATTTTCGGCTGGGAAGAATTGCATGTCACACTGGAACGCGTATCTTATGTTCTGAGTGAGGTAGCGTTGCGTTGAAACCGAGTCCATTGTTGTCATCCAGTCAGAACCCAGAATCTAAACACTTCCTGGGGCGTAAGGTCACTGAGTTGCATTGGAGGTGGATCTTAGGCTTGCTGGCTTTGAGATATAGTGTTATCAGGGGTGAGGGATCAGAAATGTCGCATGTCGCCGTGGAGACTGAATCATCAGAAGCTTCTGAGGTCACCAAGATGGAATAACCATTGAGAATTACTGTTGACTCTCTGGAGGGTGTTGCAGCTCACCCCTGAGAGAACTCAAAGCTCTCTGAACTGCCTTTGAGTGAACGACCTTTACTGTCTCAGCAGGCCAGACTATATTTGCTATAATAAGTCCACTGAGAATCCAAGACCTTGCCGTGGGTCTGGTCACACAGGCTCAAAAATGTAGTATTTCAGTTGGAATTGGAAGGGGGGTTGTGCTGTGTTTTAAGTAAACTGATGGTATGGTTGTGGGTGAGGATACAAGCACGTAGAACCTGAGGACTGGAGTTTTGTCTTTGGGAGAGGCGAGTGGGTTGATGAGGTGTGCGTGCACAGGCGTATATGTCTGTCTGTTTTACGACCATGCATATGTGTGTGTGTGTGTGTGTGTGTGTGTGTGTGTGCACTTCTACACGTTTGAGCTCCTGTACTCCAGTCTCTAGCTGGTTCTGATTACTGCTGTCAGGCTGGGGATCCAGCTGTGATTATGCACAGACCTGCTAGCATAGCGTCAAAGCTACAACAACACCTGTTCCTGCAGCCTACGCCACCAGTGATTCTGCAGAGAATGGGCTCCATGCTACTGACCCCCCCAGCCCATCTCACAGAGACACCTGAGAAATCTCTCCTCTGGTCATTCTCACCTGGTAAATCAGCTGCTTATCACTGTAAACACATCCCCTTTTACAGTAATTAATGCCTACAGCACCACACTGCACCTGGACTGTGGAAACTGTATCTTTGCTGTTTCTCCTCTGTGCTCCCTCGCTATACCTACGCTCCTCTCTCTCCTTCTCCCTCGCTTTTTCCCTGTCTCTCTTCTGTCTCTCTCCCTCCATCCCCCTCCCTCATTTGCCATCACTGGCTCTGTTTCCCTCCCGTCTTTTTCTCCCCGCCATCCCTTCTTCTTGCTCTCTCTCCCTCCCTTTTTCCCTCTCTCTGTTTCCCTCTTCCACCCTCTCTCTATCTGGCTCCTGGTCCCTCGCTCCTCCCTCCCTCCATCCCTCCCCACTTCCTCCTTGTCATTCCCCTCCCTCCCTTGCTCTCTCTCCCTCTCCCTCCCCTGGCACTGGTTAAACAGCAAGATAAACAGGCCTAATTGTGTTTGCCCTGAAAAGCTCGTTTTCAGATTCCTGCTGCATCATGCATGCAGCGAATGGGTCTCCCTGCTGACGGTAATGAGGTATCGCTGATTCCTGACCCGCCCAATTAACGGGGTCAGGGGGACGAGACGAATGTGAGACAGGAAGCACACAGTCCTCTCTTTTTATTCTGTCAGCAATTCAGAGAGTTTCAGCATCTCCTAAAAGAAGGACAACATGGTCACCCCTCCTGGGAGCGGAAAGAATGATTTAGGCTGGGTGGGATGTGTCCTCATTGGTTGGTTGTGCCGTATATCAGCGATGTGCTCTGATAACAGTGCAGGCCTAGCTGAAATAGGCTTGCTGATGTTCGGATCGCAGCTGGCTGGCTCGCGGTGCATACGCCCTGTTCCGGGTCGGGGTGGCAGTCCCAGCGAGCCTTGTGAACCAGACTAGGGCGGAGCCGCGCTCCAGAGGTCCAGGGCGACGGCGTTTTTGCTGTCCAAGGCAGATTTTCGTCCAGCTGGAGGAAGTGGAGGAAGGCCCTGCCAGGTGACAGATGTCAGCTCTGAAAATGTGTGCGCACCTCCCCAACCAACCCCCCTCTTCTATCTGACCTGCTCCAGAACACCCTGTGCTGAAGGGTGGTGGGGTTTATGTGTTTCTGTGGCCCCGCTTGACCATAATCCAGCCATAATCAGGACCGGGATGGTTAACACTAAGCCCTGCTCTCTGCAGTGAACATGGTTATCTGGCTGTGGTTTGGAGGTTCCTGTGAACCACTCTGTTGACTGTCATCACTGTACCCCATACTGCCATGTCATGGAGAAGGGGATGGGGGTGTTTCTAGCAAGAGTAAAAACTACAGGGGTCAGACAGCAAAAGTCCTGCTGCATGTTTGTCTCACTGATGAATCCAAGCAGCTGATTTCATTTCATTGTTCCATCTCCTGGCTGAAGAAGTGTGAATTCTAATTAGCAAATCCTGGTAAATGGAACAGAATAATGGGTTGGCACTTCTAGCGACACTGTCCGCGTGCCAGCTGCGGTGGCGGTCGCGGGCGTGTGCCAGCCTCTGTTCGGGAGTTAACTCGAGGCGCAAAGCTGCGGCGAGAGGGGCGGGGCTTACTAGTGCCTCCGCCGGCTGACACCATTGGTGGAGAGCGACGACGGCGAGCGGGAACAGATTAACGCGGTAATCCTCGGCCGGTATTCGGCGGGGATGTAGGGGAAGAGCGATCACTTGTACGCCAGGCGGGAGAGAGAGATGGAGCTCACCCGACGACGTGCTCTGGGCAGCACACTGCCGATCTGGAGATGCGTGTCCCTGGACCCCGGGGGAGCCAGCACGGGTCGAGGTAACCCCAAAAACCTTCCCTTACTTTCCTGGGGACCACTCAAGAGTGACTGATAGAGAGAACCAAGCGTCAAAGAAGGGCAGTAAGCTTCACTGCCTGAAGTATTCTGACCGCGCCTAATTCTCAATGGAATTACAAACATAGATAGAGATGCAGAACTATTTGACCCTTATATAGCATGAGGTCTGAAAGTATTTTGACCATTTTTAAAGGGCTGCAGTTCCTACACTGTTTGCACAATACAGAGGTGAATTGAAGGCTGCATTTGTATATTGAGGGTAGTAACATTCACGTGCAGTTAACTGTTCAAAATTGTGTCTCAGGCCAAATACTTCCGGATCTCCCTGTAGTCAGCGTCAGTGGGACATTGAAATGGCTTTGATATTATTTCTCTGAGCTAAGACTGGTTTCATTTGCCCATAGTCGGCTGGGATAGGCTCCAGCTCCCCAGCGACCCTGATGAGGAAGAAGCGGTTAAGATAATGGATGGATGGAAGGCTGGTCTCCTGTAAATCATTGGTTCTGTAATTGGTCCTGTCCTACACGCTTATACCAAGCTGTGGTGTAATACTTTACTCATATCCCAGAGGAATTATCTCTAATGCTCCCTGTATCAAACATCAGCAGATGGGCTGTGTTCTGGATCTGGCTATGCAGGGGTTGACAGGGCAGTGATTGGGGTAGATTGAGTTCAGGGATAAGCCTTTGGTAGACGGAAGATAAAGGAGCTTATGTTGGTTCGCATTGTCATGTGTATCAGTGACTGACAGCTTCTCGTGTTTGAGGGGGGCGAGGGGTCTAATTCATAAACTTAAGCCCAGCGGCGGTGATGTCGTGACCCGCCGTTAAGAGATTGGATAATGACAAGGTTTTAAAGCTGCTCTGCTCTCTCGCTGTTTTCTGGTGATATGAGCTCGTCTGCCCGCATGCTGAGAACGCACAACTCGCTAATTTGTTTTATTTAATTTTATTTTTTTGTTCTTATTACTGTTCTTGTATGAACTCTTTTGGTGCTGGAACTATTAGAAGTGTCAAACCAAAAAATGTACCTACGGTGTTGGAGACTGTTGATGTGAAGGCGCAGTGACACTTCTGGGCCGCAATCTGCTATTCGAGAAAGTACCTCTGAGGAAAGTTCTGGAAGAAAAAGAGGGTAAGGTGTATTGAAAGCTTGTTCTTTCCTGCTGTTACCGTTCACCCCCGCACATCAGTGTTTAGCCGGTATTTTACACTTCAAGAAGCATATATTCAGACACACTAAAGTGTTCTTTCGGCGCAGTGTGTGTTTATTTTCCGATGCCGCTCTTGCATTTAGAAATCGAGTTCAAGCTGCATTTCCCCCCCAACAGCAGTTGCTAAGCAACCCCTGAGCTGTGCCCTGGCAGAACTGTTGAATGTTTACAGGGCTTCAGCCAATCAGAGCCCTTTCTGCCCAAGTCGCCACCGGCCTACTCTTTCTCTCTGTTCCTAAAACTATCCAGGAATATCTCCAAGTTAGGTCAAAGCAATATTAAATGATCTTTTTCTTTCTTGGTTTACAAATTTGTTGTGTTTTGGTTAGTTAGTATCATATTGGGTTTCGCTCGCTGTTAGATCAATATGTGTGCAAATTCACTTTTGTTGAATTTCCAAAAATTGAAGTTTTATGTTGCCTAAGAAGAGTCTATCAGTTCAGGGGTTTTTAAAAAATTTTCTATCACTTGACTGAGCAGTGCCTGATGTGAACAGACTACAATGCTGTGCTGGGAGAGCCTTGTGTTACATTAAACCTGTGCCTGATAACATGTACGCATTTTAAAAATGAGCTTCTGAAAGAGTAAACTGTGCATGAACACCAGAAGAATTAACAAATTGACATGTTCAAATGTGTCAGTGTCCAAAATGATCTTGTACGATTATTATTATTTTGGCACTACCATTGTTATAAAGCCAGGTTACTTGTAGTTATGTCCTATAGGTCCAAAAGTATACAGGGAGAAATAAGGAAGATGTCAGGTAACCAGTGACCTGTTGTGTTTCCGTAAACGTGCTGGTGGCTTGCATGGTTGGAGGTCATAATCTGTTAACATTCTGTATTAAGCCAGAGCTTGCTAAATTGGCTTGCGTCCTGTCCAGAGCCTGCTCTCCATGACATTAGCTGTGCTGTTGGCACAAAGACGGGAATTTGAGCATTTGTCTGTCATTCTGCATTGTGTGTTGGTTTTATGTTTCCTGTGAGATCTTAAAACTGCTGTAACATTTCCCATTTTCTTCTCAGGGTGAGGTCGAATGTGGGATTATGAATTAATCTTTCATTTTGTGGCTTCTTTTTACAGTTATTGTTCCTCTGTTTCGTTTGTCCTTAGTCCCTGAATGACTGTGATTGGAAAATATGTGGGCAAATGTCTGGGAAAAGGACATATTGGTATTTTATGGCTCTTAAAGTTCACTTCCTGCTCCTTTAGGGTCACTTCCTTTCTTTCATGATTCTGTATTGCTTGAAAGGATTATTATTATTATTGGTTGCCATTGTAGTGGTGGTATACTGCATACGTATAAACCCAAATCAGGAAAAGTTGGGGTGATAATATGTTAAATCAAAATGAAAGCTGAAAGCAGTGATTTCTCAATTATCTTTCACAGTGTATTACATTGTAAACAAAACAACAGCACATAATTTGATCTTTCTCCTCATGAAATGTATTTATTTTTTGAAATAAACACTGATGTTAATTCTTATAATATATTTCAAAAAAAAGAAGCTGGGACAGTGAAATATTTACCTTTTCCTAATGTTGCCATAATTTTCACAACTGTTAATAAACATTAAGGGAGTGACGACACCAAAAGATGAAGTGCTCCATGTTTAATTCTGTGACCCATTCTTCCTGCAAACAAGTCTCAAAGTGAACAGTAGTACAGGATTTTGCATTTCAAAATGCACCACAGATTGCCTACTGGGGACAAGTCGGAACTGCAGGGGGCCAGTCCAGCACACTCACCCTTTTCTTATGCAGCAATACTATTGCAATGCACGCAGTGTGTGGTTTTTCATTGTATTGTCGAAATATCTGTGGGTGTCCTTGGAGAAAATGTCTTGAAGTCAGCACATGTTGCTTCAAAATCTCAGTGTACTTTTCAACATTAATGGTACCTTCCCCAAAGTGCAATTTACACTTGGCTAAGTACACTGTCACAACCCCATACCATGACAGAGCATGGCTCTTGGATTGCTGCTGGTAACCATGTCAATGGTGGGCCATTCCATCTCAAATAGACCAGTAGCCTGGGCATTTGTATCCACCATCTCTCAGATTGTCCTGATTTTTCTACCAGCAGTTGCTATATGTACATGGACAAAAATCCCAAAATTTGGGCTGCCAACTCCAACTGGTTACAAAATGGCAGCCATTTTAAAAATCGTTGTTTACGCGCGTCGCGACGTGCCACGCCCAGTTTTTCAAACCCTTTTTTTCCCAATAAATCAAAAACTTTAGCACCTATTGGCACAAAACTCGGCATGCAAAAGTTATCAGTGCACGCCTGGAATCAGGAAAAACTATTCCAGGGACCAGAAGCCATCATAGATTCATCCCCGGTCTTCAAGGTTTGCAGATGTTCCGTCTGTCTCAGGATCAGTCATGCACATTCATCTCAAAATCACAGCCAACTGTCAACATGGGGGATTTGAAACCAGGCCAATATGCTGCAGTGGTATATGACGCAAAGTGGTATATTGTGTGTATTGAAGAAAAATATGATGAAAAGCAGGATTTACTGGTCAACCTTATGCATCGCAGGGAGCCCAGTGGCCACCACTTCTGGCCTGCCAGAAAAGTGGTCTGTTGGGTCCCTCTCATTCATTTTTTGCCTTCAGTGTCAGTTCCCTCAGTAACAGGGAGCAGTGGATGCCAATAGAAACTGGAGAACTCTGAAATAAAACAGCTTCAGTAATTTTACATCCACTTTGACAGAGATGGTGTGACTAGAGAGTGAAATGGTAATCACATTTGACTTTGAGGAGCATAACTGCAGATATGAACACAGGACAAGTTTTCCATGGAAAAGCTAGACAAAAGTATTCTTGGTATGAGTCTCTATACATTTGTGTAATGTGCGTGTGTGTGTGTAGGGGCCATACATGGCAATATTGTTTTCACAAAATATCTATTTTACGTTTTGGAGGATTACATCAAAACAAAGCAGAACACCTCTCTAGTTTTTTGATATTATAAAGTTGAAGTGATGTTGATGAGCATAAAACAAGTTCCGTTTTGATATCTGGTGGCAGCATTGAGATAAGGGGGGCCAAAGTTTGGTACCCCCCAAAAAGGGTTTTCATCCAATAGTTTCCAAACCATAGGAGCTATTACTTATTTGACTGCGATTCAGAATCAGCATGAAAAATTACAGAAGACTGCCAATGTTGCGCAAATAGGTCCTATAGTTTTTGATTTATTGCGAAAAAAGGGTTTGAAAAAAGTAGGCGTGCACATTGCAACGCGCGTAAAAGGCGATTTTTAAAATGGCTGCCATTTTGTAACCAGTCGGAGTTGGCAGCCAAAATTTTGGGATTTTTGTCCATGTACATATAGCAAATATTGGAGCAAAAATCAACTAAAACTGTGACAGGGTGGTGTCACCCCCTGGCATAGGCATGCTCTAGGTGGTGCTGTAGCACCTTCCCTCTGCCCTCTGGACCTGGCAAGTGGCCTTTTGTGAAAAAAATTTTTTAGTTTTTTTTTTTACAGTGTAAGTGAATAAGAAGCAGCAACCTTCACCCCCGACTCAACAAAATGAAAAGCATTTACCACCACCACCACCACCACCCCCCCACCACCCCCGGTTTGCCGCCACACATTGCTTCATCGTCTCTGGGAAACACTGAAGCGCCCTTATTTCTCACTGAGCACCTGCCCCCCAAAATGTATGTGCACGCCACTGCCCCCTGGTCCATTTGAGCTGGAATGGGTCTGGTCTAACTTCACTTTGGTCTGGAGAACATGGCGTCTATTTTCTTCCAACACTGCAAAAGCGAAATCTTTCCAAGCATTTTAATCTTGTATTTAGACATAAACACTTCTATTGCCTTAATTTTTTAAAAAAGAAATTCTGCCTCTGATTTGAAGTAATTTTGACTTATCTCTTGATTTTTGCACGGGGTAAGTGAAATGGACAAATCTAGAAATGAGTCAAAATTACTTCAGATCAGTGATTGCAGTGAAAAAACATATGAAATATATTTGTCTGACCACAGCACTTGTTTCCAGTGTGTGATGGTTCATCCCAGAGGCTTGTGCGCCCAGAGAAGTTGATGGCACTTTGGGGGCTTCTTTATTCCACAGTAAAGTTTTACCTGGCATTTGTGGTGTTACTTAGAACTGTTGTACTAGATGAAGGTTTGCCATAGTAATCCTGAGCTCATGTGGTTATATGACTCATAGATGAGGATTCTTGGTGCAGTGCTGTCTGTGTGAATAGAGAACACTTTTTTTTTGGGTATTTAATAATTACACACAAGGTCTGATGGAAAAGCACAGTTGGCTTCTGTTACAGGAGCCAGTAACCGGGCAGTGAGTATCAGTACGGAATATACCAATTACAGATAGTTGCCATATGCACATGGTGCAAAATCATGTTCAAAAACAGATGCATCTCTTGCCTCTGTCATGATGAAATTGTATGGGAAATAAATTTTCAAGAATTTTTGGCGGAACTAAACATTCTTGTGATCCGCAGTCTTCTCTCGATTCCGCCTTGAGTAGTTTTTCTTTTCCCAAGAATCAAAACTAAGTTGAAAGGTAACAGTCTTGATGGAATACCAAGCATCTATAATAATATAAAAGCAGAACTTGGTTGCATTGCATCTGAAGACTTCAAGCGATTCTGAAATTGGCAGGAACGTTGGAAAAAGTCTGTTTCAGCTGGGGGCGTTAACTTTGAAGGCAATGGCATGTAATGCTTATGTTTACTCGTAATTCCTGAAAATAGAAGTGAAATCTTGGAACTTTTTGATCACACCCTGTTTAATCAAGGAAACCGCCGTGACCGAATTAGAATGAACTTCAGCTGCTCCTGACATATTAAATGCATCCATCTTCTGTTTTTTTGTTCACTGAATCTCTGAACCTGACTTCATGTGATCCGCGCAGAAGAATACTGCCTTTGCAAAGTGCAGCCCCCCAGTAGTCCCATATACTTGAAGTAGTACATTTGCATACACCTTTCCCAAATACATTTAAGCTTTATAAGTCTCAAAATGCCTGGCATTTAATCCTCGTCAACATTCCCTGTTTTTGGTCAGTTTGGATCAATAATATAAGACTGTGAAATGACAGAATAATAGCAGTGAGAAAGAACCATTTCACCTTTTATTTTGTTCATCATATTCCCAGTGGGTCAGGAGTTTACATGCTTTTTCACAGCACTGTAACTTAGTGTATTTGCTCCTTTCCCATTTTCGTTTTAGATCATTCAGCAATTTTTTAATATTAGATAAAAAATACGTGAGTAATCTCAAAATGCAGCTTTTAAATGAAAATTTCCTTTCTTGAAGGTGAGGAGTTATTCCAAACCTATATTACTCATGTAAACAATAATTCTAGCTATCACTGGAAATGTGTGTTTTACATTGCTGTCGGGGAATTTTGGCTCACTATTCTTTGCAGAATTGTTTTAATTCAGCCACAGTAGGGCGTTTTCAAGAATAAACTGCCTGTTTAAGGTAATGCCACTGCATATCAATCAAATTCAGGTCGGGACTTTGACCAGGCCACACCAAAACTTCTATTTTGTTTCTCTGTATTCATTCAGAGGTGAACTTGCTTATGTGCTCTGGGTCATTGTGCTGCTGCATAACCCAAGTCACCCAACTGTGCTTGAGTTTTTGGTCACAAATTGATGGTTGAACATTATCCCCCAGGATTTTCTGATAAGCAGAATTCATGTTTCCATCCATTATGGCAAGTCACCCAGGTCCTGAAGCACAAAAGCAGCCTCAGACAATCACTTTACCACCACCATCTGTTGGTATGATGCTCTTGCTGTGGAATGGTGTGTTAGCTTTAGTCTCCATGTAATGGGACCCATATCTTCCACAAAGCTCCACTTTTGACTCATCGGTCCACAGACTATCATTCCAAAAGTCTTGGGGTCATCAAGATGCTTTATGCAAAATGTGAGGCAAGTTTTCGTATTCTTTTTGATCAACAGTGGTTTCTTTCTTGCTGCTCTCACATGCATGACATTTTTGACCAGTGTCTTTCTTATTGTAGAATCATAAACACTGACCTTAACTGAGGCAGCAGGTGAGGTTGCAGCTGTCCTCCTTTTTGAGTCATCTTGGAGGAATTTTGATAAGCTGGCCACTCCTTGGAAAGTTCACCACTGTTCCTAGTTTTCTCTATTTGTAGATAATGGCTCTCACTGTGGGTTGGTTGAATCACAAAGCCTTAGAGATGGCTTTGTACCACTTCTCAGACTGATAAATGTCAACAACTTTGTTTCTAATCTCTTCCTGAATTTTTTGAATAGCAGCTTCACATTGCCAGACTGGTTCTATTTAAGGGATGTTTAGATTCAACAAGGCTGGCAGTAATCATGCTTGAATGTATCTAGGGAAACCAAACTCAATTTTCCATTGAATTTGTTTAATTGGTTCATTTAGTACCTAAGGGGGCAATTACTTTTTCACACAGGGCCAGTTAGAGATGGATAGCATTTTGCCGTAGATAGATGTAATCATCATTTAAAACTGAATTTTGTCTCTAACCAGGTTATCTTTGTGTAATATTAAAATTAATCTGATAATCTGAAACAGTTATGTGTGACAAATACACTAAAATAGAAGAAATTCGGGAGGGGGCAAATACTTTTCACTGCTCCATAGTTTTTAGTGGCATTGCCATTAAATTGTTTAATGTGGGTCAGACATTTTGGGTAGCCTTCCACAAGCTTCTCACAAAAAGCCTCATGAATTTTGGCCCATTCCTCTTGATTAAATGAAGCATCTGGGTCAGGTTTGTAGGCCTCTGTGCTTTCACATGCATCTTCAGTTCTGCCCACAAATATTCAATTCGATAGAGGTCAGAGCTGTGTGATGGCCTCTTCACTGGCTTGATTTTGTTGTCTTTAAGCCATTTTGCCACAATTTTGCAAGACTCTTGCGATCTAGCCTTAACTTCATGACTGTTGTCTTAAGATGTTGCTCAATATATTCACAAAATTTCCCTTCCTCAAGATGCCATCTATTTTGTAAAGTGCACTAGTCTCTTCTGTAGCATTGCACCCCACAATATGATGCTGCTACCACCATTGCTTTACAGTTGAGGTGTTCTTCAGCTCACAAGCCTCCCTCTTTTTCCTCCAAACACGATGGCAGATTGGCACAGAATCTGAAGGTAGGCCTTAAAATACAGAACAGTACTGTACGGGTATACCCCTAGTTGACTCAAGTGATGTCATTTAGCCTTTAGAAAGTTTCTAAAGCCATGACGTCATTTTCTGGAATTTTGTGAGACGTGTAAAGGCACAGTCAACTTTGGGTATACTGAATTATGGGTGAGATAATCTGTCCAAATTTGCTAGAAACATTTCTTCTGTCATTCGTGAAATCGATGTCCTAACTGATTTGGCAAAGCTATAGTTTGTTCCCATAAAATTTGTGGAGCGGTTTAAAAATCTATTGTAATGACTTCAACCTAAGTGTATGTAAACCTCGGACTTCAACTGTCACATGCCTTCATGCAGCTGGAATTGTGTGATAGCACTCACAAGCAGCCCATAGAACTGACTCTGTAGGCTTCATCTGTGACCAACAAGCTCGGACTAGAGACTTACACGTATAGCCTACTTTGCACATGCATCACCTGACTGAGGTGTGTAGCACTGGGATTTGCGTGGGCATACCTGAAATTCTGTTTACTGAGAGTATGTCTCTTCAACAAGTGCTCCGGTCTTTTAAATTCAAAGCTTTAATCATGTCAAAAATGTTACCTTGTTTTAGTTACCTGTCAAGTGAAATCATTTTACTGCACTTGAAAATCTTGAAGCAAGAGGCTCTCTTTGCAGCAATCGTTTTGTCTTATTTAGAGAAATAAAACAGTGATATGGTTTTTAGTCTAAATATAAGACTAAAATCTCTCTTTAAGCTTGACATATTTGTTTTGGCAGTGATACTTTTCACTTTGAAATGATTTGAGTCAGGAGTTTTGCTCTGCTTTAGCATATTTTTCCCCTCATGTTAAACCTGCTGAAGTGTGGAGAGCTTTTCCAGCTGCTCGCTCGGGTCTCGAAGGGACAAGACAGTTAAATGAAGGTTAAATAAAATCAATGCTGAGGCCTACATAATTAGGGATCCAAAAACCGTTAATTAATCGGCATTGTGGAGAAAGTGAGCGGCAGCGATGCTCCAGGCTCTGTCGCGGCGGGGGGCGAATCGCTGGGGAGATGGTTTTCGGGCGTCTGGGCGCACTCGTTAGCGCGCTGTACCACCGGAATGCGAAACCAGGGCTCCGTAAGGGACAGATCCTCTTCCCCCATCAGAATCTTAGCTATCGATCGGCACTCTTTTTACCAACGCGGTGGGGTTCTCCGCTGTCTTCCTTCATCCCGTTACTCTTCCTCTACCTACATCATGGCTCTTAACTGCCAACAGAGCAGGCCATTGAAACGGTAGTTTTTTTTTTCTGTACTGAAAATTGGTGATTTCTCTGTGGGCTGTCCATTATTGGAATACGCTGTTAAAAGATTTTGGAAGTACGAGAGCTGAATAGAAAGTGTTGCTGGTGCCAGGAAGTGAGTTTCTCTGAGGTCAGTTATGTGTAATTTACTAGTGGAGATCAGCCCTACTAGCCATTTCTTTTGATCTTATACCCTTGCTGCTGAAAACTTTTTCAAAGGCAGGAAAAAAGAGCAACGTGTGCTTCAGACTTTGGAATAAAAATATGATACTGCATTCTTTGTATTCTCCTGATTTTGAACTGCCTGTTTTTATGAATTAAGTTGAAAGGAAAGAGATTTGATGACATTACAATTATCCATAACAATCTGAAAGGCATAACGTATTGGCATAACAGTTCGACACTCATTATCGCTCCACCTCACACAGTGGGCGGGAGACATACTGTTTTCGCATTTTCCATCTGTGCGAGAGTCCGTCACACCACCCGGCACATCGTCTGTCACAAATATCTTGTCTGTGCTATATCTACCAAAGAAGCGGAGGGATTTTCACCAAAGCAGACGTGGTAACTCCCCACAATGGAAAGCTTTACACATTAGTTGTGGAGTTCTCTGGGTCAAAGGTCAAGGTCACACAAGGTCACTAGTGTACAGGGAATGTTGTGCAACACTTCGATCGTATGGAGCTATGGCAGATAGAGCCATAGCAGTCAATGCTTTTTGGCAAGTAGTAACTTGCAAAGATTGCAGAAGAGAACAATTGGAACTAGTGCGTTTCGCCTGGGGAAAATTAGTTCTTAGGGGACAGCATATAATACTAGTGTATGTACATTGTTTCTTGGAATTAAAGTGAAATTTTTTTATCACCCCCATATATCAGTGTGTGTATTACAGTTGTACCTCAGTTACTGAAAATGCACTTTTCCTGTCTTTGCTTAATTCACTGGCAGTTTCAGCATTGCGTTGAGCTGTTGTAATGTAACTGCAGTGTGACTGTGTTGTCATCAAAGCTTTTCATGTGGGTGTTATTGATCCACATCTAGGCATTTCACTGCTGCTTCCCTTATTGCTGATCCTGTATGGCAGAGTCTGTGCCGTTTCTGCTGAGGGAGGCTGACAGCGGTTTCCTCTGAGATTTCCCCCGGAGATTACTCCTGTCACTCAAAGGAACTCCGCTTCCACGAACAATGCACTCATCAATTAAATAACCCCCGGTTCTGATGAAACAGCTTCACCATTCAGTCAGAGGTGATGCCTGACTGAGCAACGGATAGGACTTCAGTTTAAGGCTTTGATAAGTCTTTGGATTCACCTGGGTTCACCTTAAAGTACACAAGGCCTTAATTTGCCATTGTCCAATCGCATGTGGGAAACCAGGCTCTGGATCAGTCACATGTCAAGAGGTGACCAATCACAATAAATAACCTTATTGAGACCATAGGAGTCGATGGGTCTCTTTGAGAGTTTGATTGGAGAAGTCAGCAGACGTGGAAGGAAAGAGATTCTCCCAACGCTGATTGAGTTTGAGATCTGCTGAGGTTATCTGCTGTAAAGAGGTCACACTGAAAAGCTCTCAGATGGCCTGCTATTCTCTGTAATGCACTTTCGTTGAAGAGTAGAGGTCAAACCAGGCTCAGATGCTGCTGTTGACCTTACCTTTTGTATTTATTCTCTAGAGATAATTCGAGTTTCCTCTCTGGTTTGGGAAAACTGCTGATGTTATAGTCACCAGGATTATTTTTTTTGCAAGGGGTACGGACATGTATCTGGGTTCAGCAGTGCAGATGTACCAACAGAACAAGCCAACGCCGAATGTGGTTTCATTCCTTCGGTAATGACCAGACCGCCGCTACTTTTGGTAACTCTGAACTTAATTTGGACAGATTAGCAGACCTGCTACCGTAATAACAAGGGTACCAATAAACTTAATTAGGACACATAAGGAAATATTGACTGTGAAGACGTATGTGCTCATCATTTGTTGCTGACTGTGCTGCAGATTTGCTCTTTGCAGTCTTGGAGGGAGGAACTACCTTCCAGTCATCACTAAAGGAAGAAGTGTTCCTGAAGCAAGACTAGGGGCTTGGTGCATCCACCTGTGACATGCTTACAAGCATGTTTAGCGTAACAGACCTTTAACAAGACTTGGGGCTTGTGTGTCCTGTTGCATCCACCTGCAGTGTGTGTACAAGCATGTTTGGCATAAAATGGCGGACTGATCTAATAATGAGGTCAAAGCAACCAATGACAGGAATACAAGATCAGTGCACAGTGATGTTCATAAATATTTAGACCAGTGGTGTCAAACTCCAGTCGTGGAGGGCCTCAGTATCTGCAGGCTATTGTGGTCTCCAAGGCGATAACTAGTGCTTCGACAACAATGTACATGGACTTTTTAGCCAATTGGTGACTTAAATTGAATACTATCCCAGAAACAGTAAGTACCAGCTGGCACTGAGGCCCTCCGGGACTTGTGATTGACACCCTTGATTTAAGGAGAGTCGCGATTGTAGGGGGCTGCAGTTCCTGCGTGGCTCACTCAGAATGGATGTGTAAACGCCCTTCAATTAAAGCTGGTGTTTTGCACTTCAGTATCTGGATGCTTCAATGTGGTGCAAACCACGAGGGTTTGAAGCCCTTTTAAACTTGACCAACTGGCCAAATACTTGTGGATCTCACTGTGGAGCGGTTCTCAGGGCAGTCCTGCCCTGCCATCTGGTTCTGTGGCCTGCTGGATCTGTGCGGCTGTCGAGCTGCTCGCACGACCCTGGCGCTGCCCTTTGTCTGTGGCGCGTTGATCTGTCCGGCTGTGATGCTCACTAATGGAGGCAGCAGTGCGCGGTGTGCGTTTGCTCGTCCTTCCTCACTAATTAGGCCCCATAAGCCCTGCACCCTGGTGCTCATGCATTATTGAGCTAATGGCAGAGCATCAGCTGGTGGGGGTGCAGGCAGATGGAACAGAGGGGGTAAAGGTGTAACCCCCCCCCCACGGATGCGTGTTTGCAGCCTGGTCATCTGAGACCGGACCCAGCATGGGGTCACTGCCCCGCCCTCTCACTCTCATTGGACACGGGTCAATTACGTAATTGTTTCGGTCTCAAATGCTTTTCTGTGCTTGATTAATTTTGCCTTGGGCAGCTGAGCCAGCCCAGAGGACCAGAGGGCGGGGCTTGCATTGACATTATTTTGTTTGTTCCAATAAACCAGCCAAGCTCATTAAAGCATAGAAAAGTATGTGAATCCTAGACGATTGCATAATTTCCTGGCCCTCTGTGTATCACGCCTTGCCCAAAAAAAAAAAAAAAAAAAACACATTAACTGTTTTCATGGGTTATTTGTTATCACTGTAAGCTGTGTAGTGCTGACGAGCAGCTTATAGCTCTGTGTTATTGCTAATCCAAACTGAACAGTAGCAGAAATGTTATGATGTTATTTTCCTGTACACGCCTTACATTTGGATCAATGGTGCGATATTTCCATTCAGACTAGGACAGGCTGCCAGTTAGAACGCATTTTGATTCTTTGATTTTTTCCGTGGACAAATGTTTCATATGTTTCCCTTCAATCTCCCCTTGGTAATACAAAACCATTCGGTGGGTATTTCTCAATCTGTAGTGTGGACAAAAGTTATCAAGTTGACCCGGATTCTCTTTGTTCTTAAAATTGATAGTTTTTGTCATTTGCCTTAAGTTTTGTGGGTCCCACTTTGAGGTGCATGCTTGTGGTGAACATGCCAATGAAGATGATGTCACAGAAATCCTACCGCTGTTACAGTTCGCCCCATCCATATATATGAAGACTCCCCGAGGCTGGCCAGCAAAGGAGGCTGTTTTAACGAGCTAGCTGTTCGTTATCGTAAAAACCCATTTGTTCCCCCTTATTTTTTTTTGAGAGTGGAAGATACGGTAGAGGGGGCATTGTTGAGGCGAAGATTAGCTTGGCACATCCAACCCTCCCGTTGGCTGGAAATGGTAATCAGCCATCGACACTGATCCGCCAAAATTTTTTATTATTTATTTTTTTTACGATGCCAGACGTGCATTAATTGAGTAATTAATTAAAGGCATGTGCCTTTCGCTGCTCACGGCTGCCGAGTCTGGACTGGGCCCCTGTATTTGGCTTTATTTATTGATTTATTTATTGGAGGGGGAGGGGTAGCTTTACAGGGGCGTGGCTTTCAGTGGATGCTCTGCAGGCATGATGGGTAATGGAACCGCAGAGAACTCCTTTGTTCGATGCCCGTGTCATATTTGTGGCGTTTATTCCAGAATAAGACACAGAGGTCATTGTTAATGGATTGGAAGGTATTGGAGGGGTGTTGGATACACAAAGGCCAGCCAGACTTCTTTCAGTGAGGTGTGTGGGGGTTATTGAAGATGTATGGCCAAGGCCCTTCTCTCCCCCTCCTCCCCCCTCTCTGTCTTCCTTCTTTTTTGTGTGCTAGCTGGCTGGCTTGCGTCCAGCGTCTGGGCATTCAGTGTGATGTATTGGTGACACTACACTGCTGTGTTGCCAAACGCCATTCAGGGCCCAGGCCCTCCCCGCTCTTCTTTGGCTGAGTTAGAGGAGAAGAGGTGGTTTGTGGGTTCGGTTGGTGCCAGGAGCTTGGCTGCCTATGGTAGATTACTCTGATCTTGGCTCTGCAATGCCTTCAGCCCTTTTAATGCCCACTCTGGACCGTTCAATCCAGGAGCACCATTGAGGAACCTCAGTGGCTCTAATGATGGAAATTTTACTTCTCATTACCCTCATGTAGCTGCTTCTATTTTTCCTTGTTGACTTGTAGTTAATTATAATGCACAAGGGCCAATCCTTCTGGAGCAGTTTGCTGGGTTAAGGGTCTTGCTTAGGGGCCCACTGCTGCGATGCTCTTGTTGTGGATACACTGGGACTCAAACTACCAGCCCTCTCACTCAGAGTCAAAAGTGCTAACTAATAGGCTTCTGCTACTTGAGGTTCTGTCCACTGTTGTCTTTTTCTTTGTTTCTTTTTCTCTTACTCTTCATTGCACCCTCTCATGCTCTCTCTTTTTTTCATTCCCAAAAAGGCACAAGATTTTAATGGTATTAGAAACAAATCATTTATTAGAAAATTAGCAAGGATCAAACAAATGAACTCCTGAGACCTTCTGTGTACCATTTGCTCATTAACTGCACTGAACTGTGGTGGGAAAAAGTTGGAAACTGCTTCACTCTGAAGCCAAGCTGCTTCTCTGTAAAAAGTCAATTAATGCCTTGGAGTTCAGGAGAAATACTGTAGAAAGGCTGCCTTCCCGCAAGTGAGAAGTTGTTTTCTAAAGAGGAAAGATCAGATGTTATTTTTCAGTTCTTTCTGTGAAAAGCTGTCTTCAAGTTTACCCAGAGGGCTTAAACATTTAAAGAATTGAGAGGGAAACGCTTTCCTGTACGAATGTAGTTTATCTATTTAATTCGTGCTAATTTCCAGACTAAGGATATGACATTAAGACCATTAAAAACTTCATATTTTGCCATTTTGGGCTTAGCCCATTTTCTTCGCCCAGGAGTGTACATGTACATTATCATGAGTATGCAAACAAAGACACACACACACGCGCGCACACACACACACACACACACACACACACACACACACACACACACACACACACACACACACACACACACATGCGCGTGCGAGCATAAAAAAAAACATTGGACATCCGGTGTTGGGTTTGGTGGCCAAGACACGTTAGCCATGCTGAGGTATGATTGCAGTATTCCCGCTCTTAGAACATTCTGGTCACAGGGGGCCCTATATGCCACTGCAGAGCGGTAGGCCTCCTCCCATCTCAATAACGTTACTGCACACTGTTATTTATAAAATATCACTTTTGATCAAGAAATGCATTTCTCCCAGCGAGGAGGCTGCCCATGTGAATGATAGAATAAAACTCGCGTTGAAAATGGATCTGCCGGATGCTGCTCGGGCTCCCCTGCGGCCCACGGTATGCTCCTGTAACGCGGCGGTTCATAACGCGGCTCACGGAGACGGCGGACTCCCACACGCTCCTATCGCTCCCCTTTTCCGCCCCGCTCCCTGACTTCACGGTAATTAGTGCTGCCACGCTGGTGTCCCTGCTAATTATGGGTTGTTGCTTTAAAGACTACTGCTATGGCACACGCTGTGGAAAATAACATCTCACTTACACGCTGTGTGCAAAGCATGCAAAATGGAGACTCCCAGGTGTATTTATTTGTTCCTCGAGACAAGAACATTTGAGAAGTACGCAGGTTGTCACTTACTGTAACTTCAGACTTCTCAGCCCTTAGACTTATTCTTTTTGATATGTGTTTTGGGGGCTTTAGGTGCCGGCAAAGTGAGATGTTTGTTGCGTTATAGCGTTCCGTCATTAGGTCTCAGAACTCTTATTTGGAATGAAGCAACTGATACTGCCGCATTTTGAAGGGGGCTTATTTTCCTTGTGTGAGGAGGTCAATATTTTGATTCAGGGTGTAATTGGCGGATCCCCGCTCAGTTCTCCCACTTTCTTTGCTTACACCAAGTATGGAGGGTAGCAGTATGCTTCCTCCTCTGTTTGAATGATCTGCTTATTGCTGGATGTGACTTTTCCGCCCATTCGCTTTGGCAAGTGTGGACTTTCTCCTATCTTCTTACATGCAAAACTTGAAAACTTCAGGGTCAAATAATCCTCAGACATCTAAGTTTTCTGATTACGAGTAACACAGTCACTGCGTTTACATGACGTTAGAGAAAATCGAATTATTGTGTTAGTCCGACTATAACCGGACTTTTAAAATGCATTTAAACATGTTAGTCTGACGGGAATCACGCTAAATCAGATTTTTCATAGTCCGACTAACACACCCTGATAATGCAGTTAATAGTCGCGCTATGCCTGCATGTATACGCTTGAATCAAACCGAACTGGTTTATGCGCTCTGAGCATGCTCCACATTCTTCGTGAAGGGCTTTGACCCGGAGGTCTTGTGGACATGTAAACACCAAACTGCTTCTCAAGAACTCTGAGCTCTGAATAGCTAGCAAGTTTGTACTGAACAGTAACAATGCTCCTCTGCGAGGGCATTGGTGCTTTGAACAGTAATGCCTTGGGCTCTCTTAACTACTACCATTAATCCGCATGATTTATCGAATGACTTGCGCGTCATCCAAAAATGTTACTTCCACTCGCCATCAGAAAAAATGACACTCTCCCACCAGTCATTACTCCTGACCCGCATCCAACATGAACGTGAAGCCCGGGAGTGCGTTCCCGAAAGCATAGATGCTAACTTACATTGCTGGAATCACAGACTGTCAATGGATGACAGCAATTATAGCAACTAAACTTCTGGGAAACGCACTTGGGGGTAGTAGAAAGGGCACAAAGCAGAGCATCGCTGCGTTTCAGCCAAGCTTCGGCTGACGCCATAACCACCGGGGATAGCGTGCATCTCAATTGTACGAAAAGCAAAGTGAATAACCCGTATTAAATGTACAGAGCTGTAACGTCGTCCATGTTCTCGTCACTCGATCTTATACAGTCAATGCGTTCTACATGCTACTAGTTTGCGGCCTGCTAACTTGTTTGTCAAATGTTTGGTCTGTGATGTAATAGGTCAATCAGATGCAACACGAACAAGCTAAAAGGCATATCGCCGCCTATTGTAGCGGAGATGGGCATGCTGTGGTTAATAAATCAAATTTCGTCCTACACATTTATACTGGGACAAGAACAGCAGTCCGATTGCAGGGCTTAATCGAGCTCTTACGGTAGCTCGACTTAACTGTGCATGTAAAGGTACTGACTGAGTAAACATGGTTTTCTGGTGACACTTTCCTCAAGTGCATCGACTGTAGATATTACCTTGCTATATTCATGAGAATAACCACCGCTGCTAGATAGCATGATGGCAAAACACTGCCTTGCTTTTATATGTATGTGTTCCAACAGTTTTGCTGTTTTATGACTTCATTTCATATTCCCAGTACATTTTTTTCTAAAGAAGACAGTCAGATTGCCAGTGATGTAAGAGAAGTTGAATCATTTCAAGATTTTCCAATGGGGCAATTTGTTCATTGAAAAATATCCAATTCATGAATATTTTCTACCTGAGGTGGAAAAAATACGATCTTAGATGTCAGACTTTTTATCCCCCCAGCATGTAATGGGGGGGATATTGCTATCGCTTTATCCATCTGTTTGTTTGTCTGTCCACCTGTCTGGCTGGCTGTCCTTCTTTCTGTCTGTAAACATATTTTTGTCCAGAGCATTCTTATGTTTTTTACACAACTTGGCACTCACAAAAATCACAGCCTTTTGCTATTTTAGAATTTTGAAAATGAATGACTAAAAGACTGTGATATATCAACAGACTTTATGTTTTGCCTTGTAACTTCTGAACAGCAGGCCTCAGAAACAAAATTATTCTATCCAGTAAGCTACACCCATTTGCATACAAGTAGATTTTTCACCATTTTGAATTTTTTGTAAAACCTTCACAATCTATCTCCTCCTACACGACGTGCCCAATTAGCATACAATTTTGCACATAGCATCTTGAGACCAAGATCTCTACAAATTATATAACCAGAGTTTCGAAGTTAAAAGATCAGGCTGCATTGAGCCGATGAATTTTATGGGCATGGTCTTTATTTATATAATGAGCTCTAACTCCTGAATGCATTGTTAAGATTCCTCTTCTGCAGGCCATTAGACTCAAGCCTACCAAATTTGATGAAAATTTGTCCATAGGTTCGGCTATAGCAAACAAATGGGTGTAACTCCGAAACCAGTTGCCCAATCAGCTTCAAATTTTGCATGCTTCTTGTTGGTCAAGGGTCCTACGGTTATCTATAAGTTGGGTCTTACAAGGTGATTGCTCAAACATGATGGCTGCCTTCAGCCAATCAAATTTCAGAAGCCTATCTATGCACTGAACTATTATGTATCATAATGACACTCTACAAGAATGTTTGGGATGTGTGACAGAGCAGACTTGGTTAAAATTGCTTTGATTGGCCAGATGGTGGTGCTATGATCTTTAATAACTTTTAACTCTTTGATACTTGAGTGACATTCAGAATTCTTTTTTCTATGATTCTCTGGCTCCAGCTGAGGAAAAAAGCCTTTGGACCAAAGTGATGTGCCATATTGGATTTTCTTCCATTTTGAATTGCTTGTTAAACCTTTCAAATCAGTCGTCTCTCAGTCGTCTCAGTTTTTTTTTTTTTTTTTTTTTTTTTTTGATTTGTTCATAATTTGGCACACAGCATCTTCCGCCGAATATTTTAAAATAATGCATAAAGAAATGTGGTCACAGTAAACCAGTAAATTCTGTGGTGTCATCAAGTGGTATAAATGGGTGTAACTCCTGAATGCAATGCTCAATCATCACAAAACTTTTTTATTTATATCTATGGGAAAAAAAAATTGAAGCCTATACAATTTGGTCGGTGGCACTGTAAGATGTAACAATGTGGCATTGCGTATATCACTTCAACCATTTGACCCAAAATACTCCTACTTTTGCATAGTATATCTCTGAATAAACTTCTAATAGTCCTTCTGATGAGCAAGAGAAATCGTTTTAAACACGGCTGCTATTAGGTAATGAGGTAACAGCTGCTATTTAACAGATTTAACAGTGAGCAATCAAAATGAAGCTTGCAGAGCGAGGAATACCATGATTAATTTCGTGTCATGAACTGGAAATTGTTTCAAAAATTCGCACAATGCAATTCCAGTTTCAAAATTCATATAATTGCTTTGTGTAGCTTGGACCCTGATAACTATCGCTAGCGGTTATATTTGACATTTTTATTTTTGCCATTTCTCCGGAAACATCTTTGACTCAGGTTCATTTGACTGTGTGTCGGGGCCGAGGAATAAACCATCTCATGATGGCTGTTGTTGTTGTTTCTTCTTTTTTTTGCAGTTTCCCAGGACAGCTGAGTCTTCTTACCAATCTGAGACCATTCATTATGGCTTATGGAAAAATCAATGACAACATACAGCCCGCAGCTGTTTAATGAGAGAGGGATGTGGGGTGGGATGGGTGGGGTATAAGGGGATGTGTCATCCTTTTGTTTGCACTGGCTGGTCCCTTATGACACAACGGGGACCAGGTTCCTCACTCAAATATCCACACAAATGTAGCTGTGCTTATGTTACATAATGGCGTCGAGACAATCTTTCAGCTTGGAAGCTGGCTATCGTTCAGCATTGACGCCACTCTCTGTGGCGAGCCATGGCAAGAATGAACTCACTCAAGCTATGTTTGAGTTGAATTAACGCTGTACATTTTGTTTGAAAGGGAGAGTGTGTTTATGTGTGTGCCTGTGGGCTTGTTTACCTATACAGTACTTGTGACAACCAATTATTGAGATGCCACAGATGTTATGAGGAGTCATTTGGGATATTGAGGACAGTTTGGCTGGTCCTCACAGAGGATCACAGATGATTACAGCTAATTTCTTGACGTTAGTTACGATTACAGTTTGGCTTAGGTTAGGGTTAGAGTTAGGCATAATTTTATCACGGTTTGAATGTGGGAAAAGCTGTGGTGAATGAATGTACAGTAAGTCAATACTGTGTCCTCAAAAGTATTGCTGTACAAACCTATGTGCGCGTGTGCGTGTATGTGTGAATAAGACGAGACAAATTTGCCATTGATTTAAGTGTATCAATAAATTAAGTCATATTCCAAATTTGCCAAGTAAACATGGCTGTGAATATGGAGGATGTTGTGAAATCAGTGATCGATGGTGAACATAACTGAATTTTTGAGTATGAGACTGAACGATTGTTAAGCGGGCTTCATCAGAGGAATAGTTTGAATAAAGGCTGCAGTCCTTGTGTTTCTCTTTATTGCACCTCCCCCCATCTTCCCTCATTATGTTATTGGAACCACAGAAGGCAGGAGTAATCAATACAGGCCTTAAAGGGATTCCCTTGGGATGGGGAACACAGGTGCAGCACATCCATTTTGGGGGGGAGGTTATGGTGCACAGCGCTATTTAACATCATATAACTTTCATCACCATGCTCTGTAGGGTCTGAGTCATCATCGATCAACCAGCTGCAGTGTTGCTCTCCTCCCCCTCCTCGATTATAGCAGCCGCCCCGCCCCGCCCCCGCCCCCTTGCCACACACACGCACACACACACACACACACACAACCCCCTCACATAGCAACTGCATGATGGGACACACGTGCGGACACGGACGGTAAATAGAGCTGATCTATTGTGTACGCTTGGTCTGTTCAGGTATTGATCCCCGTAATGTGTTACATTATTTAACCTCTCTGTGCATAGTCTAAAGATGGAGAAAGAGAGAGAGCAAGAGAGAGACGGGGGGGGGGGGGGGGGGCTTGGGCCCCTCAGAGCTCTCCATTAAACAGCTAGGGTTTGGATGATGGCCCATCGCGTCTGGGTTCCCCCTCTCATACATACACCTGACACCACAGTCTATAACCATTGCTGTCACCATTTTTTATTAGGTATTATTGAATTTAGCCCTTGATTCTAAATCTGGCCCTGGTTTTCTGTACCCCTAGATAATTAACTGAACAGTCTGCACGGCTGATTGGCCAGACTGTCGTCTCAGGAAAGGGAGGGTGGGAGACCAGCAGTTATCAGCCTTTGAGGTCAGCAATCCCAGCACTTGAACGCTAAATATGAAATGTGAGCCCCACCTATACTATGTCAATTATGAAGCTGTGTTATAAAACTGCTCTCTGGTGGGGTTGGGGGCTCAATTACGTTTGGAGAGGGTGTGAGGTCATCGGGGCGGGGGGTCGTCACCAGTGGTTGCCAACCGTGGAACGAGGACAAGGACAGTAACATTATAAAAGCTATTTACGCCCTGTGAAGGCGCACACAAATTTAATTTACAGAAGACAATTAGCACTTGAGCTGCATCTGGCACTCCATGCTCTGATGGCAGTGCTGATTGTTGAGCACCCTTTAATTTAAATGACTAAAACAAAATGAAATGTTTTTGAATCTGAACTGTTTTCCCTATTGGGGGGATGGAGATGTCACTGCAGGACTTACTGTGTGTGCACCTGCGCTCCGCTGTATCATTCCTGTGGTGGGGAATGTCACATGATTGGGATTATTGTGCCAATAGTCTGTTTCATCTTGACATCAGATGTCAAGAGCCCAGACGCCCTAGTTCAGTCCAGTAACAGATTCCAGGTTGTGGTGGTGTGTGTGTGTGTGTGTGTGGGAATCAACACCTCACCATCTCTCCCAGCCTTTTCATACCTGCAGTGACAACAGCGAGTACTAGGACAGCGACTCTATTTTAATGGGTGGTAATTCCCACTTGTTTTGCTACACATCGATGTAAACATAGACAGGTTAAACAGCCGAGCATCAGCTTTAATTGGAGTTTACTTGTGTACTTACTGGGCTAATGGCGTACAAATTATAGTCCTGTAAATTTTGTGTTACAGTCTAAACTCTTTACGACGCTCACTTTAAATCTCCTGCACAATGAACAGCTGGAGCTTACTGTGATGATGGAGTCCTTGAATTCACAGCATAGTTTTGTTTTGTGTATTGTTTTTTTTTTCCCCCGGTGTAAATTATTGGCACATTGGTTAGAATAGAGGCAGCCCCACTGCATCATACAAAGCAAACTGTGGTGTTGATATCCTCTAATAGACTGGATGTGACGGGAGGAAGCAGGTGAAGCCGTCTGCCTCGCTGTTGTGTGGGGCGTCTCTCCAGCTCAGAAAACACACGCTGTTTCCAAACACGGCCGCCTGCGAGAAGCCGGAGAAATATTTGCAGCGCGCCTGCCGCGTGTTATCGATCCTGCGCAGGTGCTTTGCTGCGTGTGCGGGGGTGTGTGCGTGCGCGCGCCCTGTGTGTGCTGCCGGTCTGTGTTGTATTATTCAGACGCTGCTGACTAACTCTTTTCCCTGGATACTTTCCTCCAATCAAACCGGCATTCTTTCAATATTTGATGGAGCTGTTTTTTCCCCTTTCTCCTGCTTTCTCTCTTTGTCCGCATCTCTGCCTGTTCCAGGCTTGGGGTTCTGGTATCCAGCTATGACTTTTTCTTTCTGTCTGTCTCTTTCTCTCCCCTCCCTCTGTTTCTATCCCTTCTATCTCTTTCTCACTTCTCCAATCTTTTTCTGTTTTCTCTCCCTCTCCCCCATTCTTTCCATGGCTTCCCCTCTTTCTCTTCCTCTCGATTTCCTCCACTCTTTCTTTCTGTCTCCTCCTCTCTCTCCTCCCACTGTTTCTATCCCTTCTCCCTCTCTCTCACTCCAATCTTTCTCTCCCTCCTCATCTCTCCCTCTCTACCTTCCTGACCATGTCCTCCTCTTTCCTTTTCTCTCCATCTGTTTCTTCCTTCCTCCCTTGTCTCCCCCTCTCTCCCTCTCCCTCTCTCTTTCCTCCAGTCTCTCGTCTCTCTCTCTCCATCTTCTTCTTCCCTCCCTCCCTCTGTTCACCTCTCTCTCTCTCCTCCCCCTGCCGGTACTCCCAGAATGCACCAGACTGTGCAGAGCTGCATTGTTCCTGCTCTTGAAGAGAGTGTCACTCGGCCCTGAAGTGCGCTCTCGTCCCACGCGCTCTGTCACAGCCTGTTTCACCCTCCGGAAGGGAGAGTTTATACCGCACAATGTTGGGGGCCAGGGGGGCCAAGCCAGGAATATATGCTGGTCTCCCCCCATCACTCCTAAACAGAGCTGAGATAGATCTAACACAATTTTGGAGGGCCCTACTTTGTACACATTACACTTCAGATGGGTGTTTATCACCTCGAATTGAAGCTGAGATTCCACAGCTGTTCGTATTCATATTGACTGCGAGTGTCAGATTTAGGATTAAAATACTCAGAGGCCACTCTCTTCCTATCTACTACAGCGCTGATATCCAGGGCTGATTAACTGGCAGGGCCATGGAGATGTAATGCACATAGCCTGTATGCTATTTAATATCAGCCTTCTGCTATTTACAGTACTGTTTAACACTGAGACAAAAAATAAAAACAGTATTAAATAATATTACTGTAATATCCATCTTCCTTTCCTTATTGCTTCCTTTCCTACTGTTTTTTTTCTTTCTGTCCGTCTTCCTTTCTTTCATTCTCGCCCCCTCCCGCTCGATATCACTCTTGGGCGCTCTGTGCTGCATAAATTCCCTGTGTCAGGTTACACAAGGACGTCCTCAGCAGCAGCGGGATTGGGGGGGGGGTCACAGGGGGATGTGTGGGTGTCGGGCTGTCGCTGCTCTTTAGGGAGGGGAAGCTAATCTGGTTCCTTGACACGGGGGCACCATACATCACCCGGTCACACCTTCCCCAAACGATCTGTGTCACTCCTGCAGTTTTTTAAGTGAGGTTTGCCTTGTCTTGTTGGGAATCCATGGTGGGGTTACATTACATATCACTGACAGCTGAGGGGGAAACTGAACAAAATTGGGATCGAAAATGTGATTGTAGTAAATGTCTTTGATGTAAGCCTGGCTAAGGCCGCAGAGCAAAAGCATGAATTTCTCTGATCAATTCCCATTCTTATAGACTAGCGCCGTGACCCTTCAAAACACTCAAACCATGAGTCACGGCCGGGAAAGGCTGGATGTGGACGTAAATGCCCCTGAAGACCTGCTCCCAATGCTATGCAGAGCACTGTTCGCTTGTTTATTCCAAATTTATTGTTATTGAATGTGTCGGGTGTCCAAATCCCACCAAAGTTGACACTGCATGTCCTTGCCATCCCAGCAATACTCACACCAAGTGTGACGTAAATCAGATAAACACGCTTCAGATATGCGAAGGACATTCATGCACGCTCAGAGAGTTCTTGCTTTATAGTTTGATGAAAGAGGTCTGTTATTGTTCCAGACTGAGATTTTTTAAAATATTATTTTATATTGTTTCTAGAATGCTTTGACACTTTATCTTGGCCATTAATCCTCTGTTATCTTTTCCTGAAAGACATGAGCACTCCCACCAGATGGGTTTATGGCAAGAGTTTAAGCACTTTTGTGTCTGTTTGTGAACTTATGTCTGTCCATGGTATCGCTGTGTGTCAATATCTAATGAGAGTGTTCTACGCTGAAAATTTCATTGGTCGTGTCACGCTGCTGATTGAGAGCAATTCTAGAACACTGACTTAGAACTTCAGCGTGAAAAATTATTCCAGAAGATCTAAACATCTATGGCTTAAATTGACCTATAGCGATAAAGCAGTTTGGACATTTGAGGTCACCTGACCCTGATGGAAATTTGAGGAGCTCTTTCCGGAGTCTTGTAAAGGACGGGGCCGTGGTCATTGGTGGTGACCCTGTCTTGCCACGCCACACCAGGGGTGCAGCTCAGTCTGCACTGCAGGGCTCCCCTCTGTCCGTCCTTCCGTTACTTGGGTGACGGGGTTAATGATATCCAAAGGTCATGATGCACGTAATGAGCGTAGCACACTGTCATTAGCACTCTGCAAACACTGGGGGGAGGGGGCTTCAGATTGGACTGGTGCTCTGGAGCCCCACTGAAGCCACAATGAGATCACCGTGACTTTAGTTGGCCCTTAACTTTGCATTATTATTATTATCCCCCCGGAATATAATGCGGGGGGATATAGTCATGGGTGCGGTTGTCCGTCCGTTCGTCCATCTGTGAACACTTTGTTTCTGGAGCATAACTGGAAAACCGTTCAATATTTTCTCACAAACCTTGGTGTGCACATTTATCATGACCTGACGTGGTGTCTTTTGCTAATCCGAAGTTGATGACGTGGGGTCAGGGAGATATGCCATCTCCTGATGGCTCTTGTTCCTGGGGGGATTGGCCCCTCCTTTGTCCAATCAACTGTAAGTCATGTTGGTAGGAAGCATCATCGGTTATGTACTAGTACTGGATATATATGTGTCAAATGGGTTGGTGCTGTTACCCAGACCAGTGCTCTCTCTGTGTTTCAGACTGAGGAGCACAATCATTGAGTCCCCATTCTGTGCGGTCAGTTTGCCTATCTGTAGCTTCGACAGGCAAACGAAACTGTGGGCAGCTCGCAATAAGGTTGTGTGGAAGTGTGTGAAACTTGGAATTGAGTCGTCTGTTTTTGTTTCTTTTTTTTATTGGGGGGAGGTACATCTGTGCTCTGAGAGTCCTAGCAGCTGTGACTGATCTCTTAAATTCAGCCTGTCTGCTGCCGAGCTGAGACGGTTCCACCTTTCCGTCGGTTTCCCATCTTTCGCGCGTCGCACGGAAACGCTTGCGTGGCTTTTTAGCCGAAGAAGTCAACAATCGGAAAATTGCCTTTTATCTTGCATGCGTGATTGCACATTCCGAGCCTTCCCCCGTGAGCGAGGATCGCGCCTCCTCTGGGGGGTAACGACATGTATTGGTCTTACCCACAGCCACAGTCTGTCATCAGTGGGATTGCAGAAATACAAATCCCCTCAGTTTCTTATTTTCATTCCAGATAGCTTTCAGGCTTTCCAGACAACAGGATGATATGCACTTGACCTCTATTATATCTCTACTTGTTTTTTTATTTATTTCCCCGGTCACTTTAATGTGAAAATGTGTCTGGTAGGAAGGCTAGTGCGATGCATGCTGTATTTCAGGAGATGAGAGCTGGAATGCTGAACAGGGTTCTGTTGCCTCAGAATAATATTTTACTCGCCTTCATTTATGGGAGAACGTTGTTGTCTCCCTTTGTGTGTATCTGCGTGTATGTGTGCATTTGATGTGTGTGTGCTGCGTGTGCTTGAGAATGTACTGCAGATGGTTGCATAGGTGAACACGTGTGCTTGTCTTTGTGTGCGTGTCTGTAAGCATGTTTGTGTGTGAGTGTGTATGACCTGTGCTCACATGTTGGTGCTCAGTGTGCATAAATTTGTACCTGGAGAAGATGGTGCCCCATCAGGCTTCTCTGTAGGGGACACCAGACAGGAGGGGACACCCAAATTGAAGGGAATGAATGACCCCCTCACCTCAGTGTGTTTGTGCCAGTAGGTGTGGTAATTTACTAATATAGCCATAGCACATTAATAGCATAATAAATTTCATGGTAAATCAGCTCTGCACTGTCACATTATAGTTATTTAGCTGAAACGTTTATCTGAAGCCACTTACAGTTGTTTACTCAAAGCAGGGAGCTAAACCTCCCATCATTTTGGGATCATATAACCATTATATTGTTACGATGGATCAAGTGTATTTGCCATTGATTGAAGTTTACACCAAGAACTTTGATGGTGAGCTCGGGTCAACTTTAGTATGCATATGTAGTTTGGTACATTTTATTGCATGTGCAGTTGGGGAATTTTTTCTCTGGCTGAAGCACAAAAGCTTATTGATTTGCTGCGCAAGGTCCCAGGAAGATTGTACAGCAGAATGCAGCTGTGGGCTAATCACTGCAGTAAATGCAGCCTGATGAGAGAATGATGCTGTGCTGGATTACTGATAATACACCTCTGATGTTCGCCTCTCCGTAAACACAGCACAAATTCTGTGCATCCTGCAGCTGCGGATCAGAGCTCATTACAGGAACGGCTTCTGTTCACCAGTCACGCCAAGCCAAGAGTGCGCTTGTTTCTCTGTTCCTTTCCAGCACGAACCATGAGTCAAAATCACTGCCTGGAGAGTCCTGGTGAAGAAGAACAATTTTGTTTTATGTGTGTTGTAATTCTGTGAAATGGAGGTTCTTGAGCTTTTAAGGAGCTTGTAGAAGTCAGGTTGTGGAGCAAGACTCGGAATGAAGTCCCTTGCTTTAGCAAGTTTTTTATCCCCACCACAAAGTGGTAGGGCAGTACAGAAGCGAGAGTAATCCTTTTAAGTGTTCATCTGTCTGTTTGTCCGTCTGCGTGTCCGTCCGCTATGCTTCTTCTCTGGGCCAGAACTTATAAACTGTTCAACATTTTTCCGCAAAATCTGACATGTAGATACATTTTACAGTTTAGATATGCCTTTTCATACTTCTGTCCATCCTTCAGTCAGTCTGTCCGTCCCTCCGTCGTGTTTCGTTTCCTGGCCAGAATGCTAAAACCGTGGCGGGGGATTTGAATATTTCATGCTTGTTTTTTTGTGTGTTTTTTTCTGTGCCCTCTGATGAATCAGTGGACTGTCCAGGGAGTTTTCCCCTCTCTTGCCCACTGCATTCTGGGATAGGTTCCTGCCTCTCTGCAACCCTGACCAGGATTACATGGGTTAGATTCATATTTCCTTTTCTTAGCCGCAGGGTTCTTATAGTGGAAAACAGAATTTTTGCCGTAAATTTGCATTGATTGCATATTATTTAGTTGCTCCTCATTATTGAGGAGAAATGCCGGAGATTTTTAAAACTTTTGTCAAGTTTCACTGAGGATGTAAGCTGGACATGTGCCATGCCCACCCAGGGCACAGGTCAGGAATGCCACAGTGTGCCCTGGTAGTCATGTGGATGGGCATGATCTCCACACTGGTTGCCACTGTGTAGAACCTCTTCCTCGGCATACAGCTGGGCAGTTTCTCCACGTCGCCTGCAGGATAGGGGAATGCAGTGCTGCCTCGCTGACCCCCGGGTATCGGTTTCCAGACGCTGCCTAAATCAGCAGAGCTGTTTATAGCTCGACCTCACGCTGACCTGTGAGAGAGTTGGGTCCGCGGTGACTTCTCGGGGTTCATTTGAATGTAGGACGGTCCCCAAGCCGAAGCTTGCACTCGGACAGAAGGAAGGCACAATGCTGTGTATGTAGGTCACTGTGAGGCGCTCTGCTTCTTGTTCGCTATAAACGGGACTTTGGAAGGGATGAAAAAATGCAAATAAAAGTCGCTTCTTGCTGGCACTTTGTGCCTGTGATTACTTGGAACACTGTACCAAAGTTTTGGCCAGGCCCTGCAGCATCTGTCGGTTCAAGTTACACTCCCTCCCTTAAATTCAGGCTCAAATTAATGCTCCTGCACTTATCGGTTAGTCACATCTCAAGTTGCCCAGTTCCCAAGCGACCGTTAGTCTTGTGCAGACTCAGGATTTTTCAGTCCTGATTGGCGTAGTGATAAAAATAATGGGGCGGGGCGCTTTGTTGGGTTCAGTGGCAGAAATTGCTTCAGCATCGTTTCAGTGTATTTTTACAGGCAAAAAGGTATCAGTACACAAGTGCCAGATATTGATCTTTTTTATTGTTCAGTTATGAATATTTAAATGCACGTTGAACCTTCTGGTGCTAGAGTTAAAAAGTCAATTGTTGTTAAGTTTTTCTACTACTTGATTTACAATCTCATTTGGCTGCAGTAGAGATTGAATTCAGATCAACTTTATCTTTACAGAAAATAAATGTTGACCACATTTTCCTTTGGTTACACCATTTGCTGCTGATGAAGATTATAGAAAACCATAACACATCACAATATATTGTGCATATTGCCAATTGTTAGAAATACAATTAATTGTATCCCCAGAAGATGAGTCGGGAATACTATGGATCAGCGATTGTTACACCATGCCCACCACCGTGTCCATAGAGATTTCTTGCGAGCACTCCGCAGGTCACAATCCTTCATGGATTAATTTCATATTTGGCATGGACCTTGGGTGTGATAAGGTCACAAAGCCTATCGATGTTGGAGCGATTGCATCAGGGAGTCCGGGGATACATGTCGACCTCTAGGCAACCAACTGTCTAGTTTGAGGTGGTGGTATTCCATTACCCTGGTCAGCATTGCACAAAAGCCTGTTGCTAATGTCTGGTTACCCCTTTAACTAACTATAGGACAGGCCTCCACCAAAGCTAGCAGCATCATGTTATGTTAAATGCCACTGAAAAAACTAGCACTTTTAGTGTTATGCAACAGACCAGAACTAGCACGATTTTACAGTAATACATACGTCTAGTGGGGCAGGCAGCATTGTGCATTAGGGCTTTCTATAGGATTCAACCAAAACTGGCAAGAATGCAATATACTGCATTTCTCAAACCTGGTGCTTGAGATTTACTGTACTGTATCTTTCCCTTCCAACCCTTAGTTCATCCACATGATCCTTATAATTAGCGGCCCAATGAAATTTCTAGCTGTTGAATGAGGTGTAATTTGTTGTGCTTGGAGGGAAATCTGACAGGGCAGTGCATTCTCAGAAATGGGGTTGGGAACCACTACTGTCCCTGAACCGCCATTATTGCTCAACACTACAGGCTTCAATCATCTTTGTGCTAAGTTACAGGCTTCGACCAGAATGAACTGAACTTTGCATTGCTACAGGCATTATCCAAAACTAATTTAGTCAGGTAAATGCATTTAGCTTGAAACTTTATTGGCATGAAGATATCGTGAAATTAACTTTGGCAGACGGTTCTACTCTGGAGGTGCTGCCTACCAGGGGCGCAGCAATAACATACTAAACAACAACAGGCATTATGCAGGGAGCAGAACTTCTGAATCCCGCCAGTTTAAGACAGATCGGAACCAAGCAGGTGGGCGCAGCAACCAAAAAAAAAAATTCTCAGCTTGCGCATGAGGAGGTGGCAAATTAAGCTGCCGAGGTGAGTGAGCTTGACCGTCCTTAAATAGACATCGTATTAGTGTAAAGTGTTGTCGCTCTTTGATTGGTGAATTCTTGGTGATGGGGATTCAACCAGTCGCAGACTCAGCTGCTGTCTGCTGATGTGGGCTTTTACTTGGGTTTCTTGCCTTAACTAGTCCCACTTATTCGTGGCGTGCTATGCTACAGGCTTCAACCGGCGCAAAGTTAAAGGGGACTTACTATGCTGATCCTTCTTTTAATACATATTAGTAATGTTATAATGTTGTTTGTCCATACCTCTATAAAGTTTCTAAACATAAGATACAGAGGTTTTGCCATAATCCAAGAACGTGATTTCAGGAACGTGATTTCCTCTCTGAACAGCTCCTCCCGAGATCTTCGCGAGATCTGGGCAAAACCTGACGTCAGGTTGCGCCGTCCAATTAGTACAGACTTAGCCAAAGCCAATCACGGCGCTGGACCTGCCCACACCGGAAACTATTCAAGCAGACGTGAACAACCGCGGATCATACTATGCCTTAGTAGCATCTACACTTCCAGAAATACAAAAGAAGAACCGCAGATCATTTGAGGTGCAGTTTTGTCAGTATCTCTCCCAAAGCTGCTCGTCCGTTTACTTTTGGACGCAAAGAAAAGCACCTTTTTCTCTTCCAAAAGATGATGCCTCCAGAAATCTGTGGGTAGCTTTTTTGTTTGCTGGCAGCGAACAGCCACGGCCAAAGGGAACGTTAGCTGTTTGTGCTCAGCATTTCACCAAAGACAACTTTGTCAATAAAGAATAATTCGACACAGGATAAGCATTTCAGCTGCTTCTCAAACCTGAAGTAGTTGCATCGATCAAGCACTCGGAGCCACAAGGTGTACGTAACGATATAACAGCAAATAATGTAAGTGAAGCTAACTTGTTACGGGAGGCTAGCAGGACCGCTAGCGATAGTTAGCACTAACAACTGGCCTCAAAAGCAGGCTTTTTAAAATATCTGAAGATAAAGCCTGTATTGGTCGCGACTGTCTGTGACTCACAAGCTATGTTTCCATTCACTTGTCAATCGAATTGTCTGAAGTTAGCCAAAAATATTCATGCGAACAAAGCTGGTGAAAATACGTTTCCATCTAACGGCATTAAAGCGAATAAAAAGTAGTGCGTAATGACGCCACATGCTGTGATGGGATCAAATTGGTGAATCAAATGGATTTCTGACATGTTAAGCTGTTTCCATTCATTTTTGCAAGGAGTCGCAGAACCTTCAAGTGAACAAAAGTAGTTTGCTAGCCAGCTAATTTAGCTGATTAGCCAAAATGGATTGCGTTTACCAACAAAGGAGGATAATTGCACAAGTTATAATAGAGCTTAGGTGCCAGCTATTAGCAGCATAGCAGACCATTATCAGAAGGAAACGACATCAAGAGATTTATTCGGCAAATAACGTTTCCATCAGCATTTATCACATAAGCCTTTTACCGATCAAGAGAAAATCTGATGAGATGGACCGTACAAACTATGAGTCGATAGTCTTGAAATCAAGTCTAATTTCACCGTCTCTGTAAGGCATTTTTAATTCGATATTACTTAATTCGTATAAGAACGTGTGGATGGAAACATGGCTACAGATGCGGAAGCAGTTGCTTCACTGCATAAGCCTACCCAACTGATGGCCTGTTGAATGTGGCTGTAGCACTGCGGCTAACATAGCCAAGTTACTGTTGCTAATGTTTGTGTCCAAAATATGCAAGAGTAATATCAAGGGAAATTCAACGGAAGGTGTGTGAACATAAACCTCATTTGAAGCGAACTTTTTATTCTTGTTTGTAATTTGGATGCTTGGTACAACTTCCTCCCCCGTAACAGAATTTACTGTCTGTAAAACTGTATTGCAGGGTAACGTTTGTCTCTGTAGTTGTTATCACCGCTCGGTTATCAGCTACTGTATGTTAGTTCGCGTGCTGTGCAAATTAAAATGCTCCTGGTAACTTATAGGCAGTAATTATGATCGGTATGCTTGTGTTACTTCGGTAAGCATCAATGTGGCAGTTCCATCATAACATTGCCTGATTGTAGCCACTGCAGTTGAAGCTAACTGGAGAGGTGCTGTATGTGTCTGCCGAGTTGGGCAGCAGTTAGACCAGGCGTAGGTTTTGCAGAGCTTGGGATGCGTTTTTGGGTGCTTGTGAAATGATCGCTTTACTTATCCATGACCGGGGTCACCCTGATACTTCTTCAATACCTTGGCAAGCTCTCTGATGCTACTGGTGAAAGCAATAGGGAAACGCACAAGCAATAGCATGTCTGGTATAACAAACGATTTCTCTGCATTGCCATCGATTGAAATTAAATTCTTTCCTGTAAAAGTGATCGATTCGCTGGCTCCACATAAGCAACAGTTCACGCAAACGGAACTTATGGTCTGTAAAACCTGTATTATGCTCATAACATAACCGGAGCTCTATCTAACTCTCGCGCACTATCCATAACGCGCCCATTCTCCCCGAGGAAACGCTGGTCATTCCGACGCAATGAGTAAACCATTATCACGGGAAATTTCCGAAAAGGCCGTTTAGCCTGGAGCTTTCACCCCTCCGTCATATACCAGCGCAGAAGCTGTTCATTTCTCCACGCTAACAACACACCACAGCTATGCACACGAACCAGCAGGTCCTAATACACACCGAAGCAGTCAATAAGCTGTTGGTCCACTAATAGCTGCTCCTCACTGTCTCTGTTTCCCTCTAAACTCAGACCCACCGGATTTCTACGGTCTCTGGTCTACACGTGGGTATGTCGACCCATTCTACAAATGTGTCTATATGGGGTGGATTCTAGCTTTCCCTCAATCCTAGCTATAGAGTAGAAAAACTGCGGTACTCACCACTGTTGCCGCAGCAATCTGTAGCCGACAGCAAATTTGAGCTTGAGCTGCCAGACTTTCACACTGCGTCCTCCACTTTCGCCGCTGTGTCTATTAGAACAAGTTCATTTCATTAGCTCTATACACATATACTGCGTTAGATTGCGGAATTTGCCCGCCGCTTCCTTGTCAGATGGTAGCCGTGTCTCACGTTTCATTCTGGGGAGGCGGACCCGGAAAACTGCGTTCTGCAGCCTCGTCCTGCCCAACTCTGCCCTCCACAGAGCTGGCCAGTCAGAAGAAAGTGGGCACACGGGGAGTGGGGGCCATAGCGGAAGAGCCACCCCAATGAGGCCTTTCAGGCAGAGACTACAATGGACTACAAATGGGGTTTTTTGAGGATGGCAGTATGAGCTAAATAAAGACCCTGTTTTGGACTTTGAACGATCAGGAGTACTCTAGGGGAGTCCAAGATCAAAATATGACCTTGGAAATATAGCAAAATAGGTCCCCTTTGGGCGCCCCGGTGGCTCATCGGTCTAGGCGCGCGCCGTGGGGGCTGTGTCCTTCCCGCGGCGACCTGGGTTCGGTTCCGGCTCGGGTCGTTTGCTGCGTGTCTTCCCCCGTCCTTCTCCCCGGCTTTCCTGTCTCTCTGCGCTGTGTGGCTGTCAAGTGGGGGAAAAATTCCCAAAAAAAAAAATCTTTAAAATAGGTCCCCTTTAACTGCGCTATGCCACTGGCCTCATCCAAAACTAGCTACCTTGTGCTATGCTACAGGTTTCACACAGTATTGGCTAAATTGTGCTTTGTAACAGGCTTGACCACTGCAAGCAGTGTTGTGCTCTAATATAGGACTCAACCAGAGGAACCATAACTGCGTTATGTGACAGGCTTCAACCAGAGGAAGCTTAACTGCGCTATGCTACAGGCTTCAACTAAAACAAGCTTAACTGCGCTATGCTACAGGCTTCAACTAAAACAAGCTTAACTGCGCTATGCTACAGGCTTCAAGTAAAATGAGCTTAACTACGCTATGCTACAGGCTTCAACCAACACAAACTTAACTCCGCTATGCAACAGGCTTCAACCCAAACAAGCCTAACTGTGCTGTGCTACAGGCTTCAACCAAAACAAGGTTAACCGCACTGTGCTACAGCATAGCTCCCAAGTGACCCGCATCTGGCGGGTCCGACCTGCATTTGAATGGCAAAACCCGGGGACCCCCAGGCAAATGAAAAAAGCTGCAATCAATTTGCACATTGCGGGATTTACGCGTTATTTCTACACCCACTCGTAATAATGTGTTATGAATCAACGGAATTAAATGCAAATTCCACCACCCGGTCAATAAAATGATAAGGAAAAATGGTTTTCTAAACCCCCCCCCCCCACTCAATGAAATGAAACGCTGTCGTTATGGACCAGCATTTCGGTCCTTCAAACTTGGGAGGTATGTACAGGCTTCAACCAAAACATGCTTAACTGCACCACGCTACAGGCTTTGTTGTGGCTCCCATTCAGACATGTTATTTTTGAGGTCCCCCATCTTCAAACAATTTGAGATAGACTGACTCTTCAGAAAATTTGACTTTATTCAGTTATACGAACCAGTTCAAAGCCGAGCTCTTGTTTTGCAAGAAGAACTGTTGTACTTTTCTAGCCCAATATTTGGGTCAGTGACGTGACATGCAGATTTTTGTGTCCGAGCGCACTACTTTGGTTTAAAATAATTTTAAATGATTCATAATAAGCATCATTTTATTTTATAAAACCTGAACATGTTTCCAGTTTATCATGAAAATGATATATATTTTATGTTTTGCCATCTCAAACCCTCAAAATGCCAGGTGGCGCAACCGTCCGAGCAAGTTAACACTATGTGAAATGTATTAAATATGTAATTTAAAATATGAATTAATATAATATTAATATGGAGGCATAATTTTATATTGAAAACCTTTCAAATAAACAAAGTTTAATCATTTAATTGTTCTTAAATTGTTTGGAATATTAAAAACAAATTTGTCCGGACATCTGCATATCTGAAATGTCAGGGCGGCGCAGCCGCATTCATACAACTTTTATTTTAAATTGAAGAGAGAGATGAGTAAACAGGATATTGCATCATCAAAAGGAACCCACGTGACCTTTACTGATGAGTGAAAGGTATGTAGATCTCTCTCAAATATTGATAAAAAAATAGCTACTTTCTCTTCATAGTGAGACTTGCTCAGTTTACATGTCAGGTGGTACAACCAACATAAAACTAAGAAAAAGTTATTTTATTCTAAAACTCTTTATTGTATTGTAAAAATGAATGAATGAACCAGCTAGCAAAGTCAAAAGGTTATATAGGTGTCCAAGTAGATGCCTGAATAATTGGGAATTAGTAGCAAATGTCAGGCGGTGCAACCAGTAAGTCAGGTGGCGCAACCAGGTAAAATACTAATTTAAATCAAAAAATGGGAGATTGATGTGAACAAATGTTTGGAAATTGTGATATAAATAATCATGCTATACAACAATATACTTTTTATATTTGTAAAGTATTTATTCACATTTTAAATCTAAAGTTGGATGTTGGAAAACCAAAATACCCGCCCCCTACAATAAAGAATCCATAAGTTACTTTTAATACCCAGCTCAACTACAAAATAGTAATGTTTTAGGCAGAGTAGACACTCTCAGGTATACTTACTAAAAAAAAATCACTGAGAAAAAAAAGAGGGAAGTGTGGGTTTTTTTTTCAAGAAACTTTTGGTTGCGCCACCTGACATTTTTTTGGCTGGTGCAATTGCAAAGACCGTCTAAAACTGTACTAAAACCCTGTAAATGTTGTGCAACCATTTATACTTGTTTAAACACACTCTTCCAACTTCAAATATATGTATTCTGTACATTTTTAAAGATTTATAAAAACATTTTTAAAAGGCTTATTTGTCATTGACCCAACTGTACCTTTATCACAGGAAATATCTTCCAAATATGGTTTTACCGTCCTCTCACGCTACAATGATTCAGTAACGTAATGTCTGCTTCTTACTTGTTTTTCAATGGCTCAATAACGTAATGTCTGCTTCTTGCTTTTTTTTTCTCTTTTCTCATTGGTTGGCATCATTTGCAAAATAACGTCTTCAAGGCTACTTAATTGTTTAACCCATTTATACCGGGACAGCATGTGCGCATTTTAAGAACGTGTCGTTGCCGACACAGATATGCGCGTAATTTTGAAAGTACCGTAATTACTGTAAGTTTTGCGCAATAGAAAAAAATTCCAACTGTTCCTGAAAGCTGAGAAGCTGTGCTTCAGCCCAAATACAGGTTACTATGGTAAACATGGCAGCATGATTCTCTGCTGGGATTTTTGCATTAGGCCTTAAAGGGTTAAGATAACTTCTAAATGGGACATAGGTCATCCTAAAGGCAGGCAAACCAAAACACTGCCTACTTGCCCTGAAAACTGCAACCAAAAGATTACACCCCTCTTACAATCTAATATTGGTTATACTTCTTTCTAATACATATAGCTGTGCTACTATAATCAAAACGACTAACATGAAGCAAGCATGCATAGCTATATGATTACTGATAATACTGAATAATGCTAATCACTGAACAGATAGCCTACTGACTGAATTAACTGAACAGATATCAATCAAAGCTACAGAAATCAACTGCTTACATAATTTAGTTCCTGATTATGATTATTGATATTCTGGTGAAGAGTTATACTGACATATTATCCTCAACAGCTTCAACCAAACCAAGCTCAACTGTGCTATGCTACTGGCTTCACCCAAAACAACCTCACCTGTGCTATGCTACAGGCTTCAACCAAAAAAACCCTCCCTGTGCTATGCTACTGGCTTCAACCAAAACAAGCTTAACTGTGCTATGTTATAGGCTTCAACCAAAGCTTGTAGCATTGTGCTCTGCCGCAGATTTCAAACAGAACTACTTGCTGATCTGTGCCATGCTGCACGCTTCATCCAGAACTAGCTGAACTACGATGTGGTATGTACCTGTGCTCGAAATTGCATTGTACCATCTACAGTTGTCTAAAAGGCAAGCGGCGGATTGTAGCACGAAAAGAGACAGGGTGTCTGTAATTACTTCCCTCGAGAAGTAATTACAAGTCTTATTTTATCCATGGGTATCTAATCATATGATCTCCCGGTAACAGATAAGCAGTTTACAATGCCTGCCTAGCAGAGTTGGCAAACGACTCATACATCTTTCTCCAGAACTCCGGTACATTATGTATTTATGCAACAAGGGATAATGATGAGAAGTAGTGTATACACGACTTGCTACATTACAGAATCTTTTTGTTCTCTTATTCTATTTTACTGTACTTTCTTGAGATTTCAAAACAAACTATTCTATTTGAAGCATGTTGTTTGTGTTTGTGCACTGCTATCTGAAATTGCGGTGTCTTTATTTTTACAACCGTTTCCACCTTGGATCTGTTGTGAAACAGACCGACGGCAGATGGTGTAGTTGGCATAGTCGGTAGGGGTGGGAGTGGGGGTTGGGTGGTTGCAGTCGCCAGGTTTTGGGGTAGCGCATACCCCACTGCGCTACAGCCCTCCCCACAAATGGATGGAAGCGATCCTACCTGCCCCCCCATTTTTAGGCGTGTTTAAAAAAGACAGGTTGAATATGCATGAACGGGTTTGGCGGATTCTGTCTTCTCTTTTTTAGGGGGCTTCTCCATAGTTGCTGTCAAAGACGACCCTTCCTCTGTGCCCGTTACAAAGGGCCCGTCTGTGACCTCAGGGCTGAACTGCCTCGGTGAAGGCTGTCCAGATAACCAGCTGCTGGCCATTACAGCATCAGTCTCCCTCATTATCGCTGACCTCTAGAATGTGCGTATAATTGCTGCCCAGATCGGTGTCTGGTCATTAAGTAACGCCGCCTTTGTTGTTGGCTCGAGCTCAGTGTTTGCCTCCGAGCGCTGAGCTGTACTTTATGGTAGGGTAAAGTGGGGTTTCAACTCCCTCCCATCGACGCCAATATTACAAAACAGACTGGGCTACACGCCCAATAGTGTCGCATGATTGTGAGTGAAAGAGGTCCCTATTGGGATTTTATGTTGCGTTTCATGATCACTAATGCTTTACAATAAAGAATTCTTATGTTAGAGTTCACCAGAAATTATTTATTCACCTCTACTCTTTTCGAAGGCTTCTTCTGTGGTGTCATTTAGTCTCATGACCCCGGAACCCCCAACTGGATCACAGTTCTTGTGGAGAAGGGGGTCTCGACCCCTCAGTATTCAAACCGAATGTATCCCACTTTATGCATCTGCCAGGAGAGCGCAGTAAAATGGAAGGAATTTTTGAGAGTTCTGTCCCAAAACGAGAGTGCCACCATTTTTTTCAAGTGACACCTACTCTATGCCTTATGGAATGATTGCCCACATAAAATTAAATAAATGTTTTGCACTTTGATACAGAAGATATATTAAAAATCTTAAATCCCGCCCTCACAAAATGATCATATTTTTGAACATTGGGTCCTCTTTGTGTAGTAGATGTTAAGTTATGAGCTCCAGGCTGCATTTACTTTAGATTCTTCCAGTTTGCCTACCTGCTGTGCTTTTGGGACCTTGAGGCTAATCCTATCATTCTCCTCTCCGATTAACAGCCTGTGATGCTTAATCCCTTAAAAACCTCTGCTCCTTCAGAACTGAGATTAGCAATCTTAACATCCCAGTATGGGGAGAAGGTTTGCTTCTATGCCATCCTGTGTTTGTGCAAACTGTTTAAAGCAGCACAGCTCTTCCGTACTTCCTGTGGTGTTTCTATTCTACTTCCTAGCCTGAATTTTTATGGGCAGGAGGACAGTAAGGAATGGTACACATGACACATTTGGCTGGATTTGACAATCAAATGGTTGAATCCATCTCAGTCAATCAGTTTATCCATAAGAAGCTGTGATTTTGCATGTGTGTATGTGCCTGTAAGTAGTCTTTGCATATACATTTAATATGTGCATGAATATACAGTATTTATATAATGCATGTACTGGCATGTATACAATTTACAAGAATATACCATATGTGCGACAGCGCGGTGGTGCAGTGGGTTGCACTTTTGCCCCCAAGCAAGATAGTTACAGGTTAAATCCAGTCTGGGCCTGTCCGTGTAGTTTTTTCTGGTTCTCCAGCTCGCTTTGATGGAGAATTCTGTAAGAATGTGTGCCCTGTGATGAGTTAGTGTTCACTGTGTGTTCTGCCTTTTCCTTACTATGTGCTGGGAAGGAGTTCATGCCCCCCCCAACCCTATGATACTGACCAGGAAATGAAGGGGTTAGATAATGGATGGGATGGATGGATGGATGGATGGATGGATGGATGTAATGTCTGTGTTTGTTTATGTGACTGAAAAGGAAAACAGAAACACTGTTAAATGAATGACTGACTGGGTGCTAATGAATATTGACTGAAGTCCTTTTCTTTTTCTTTTCCATGTCTCTACTTGGACGTGTGCATTTCCGCCATGACACCAAACAGGTAAGTAAATATTATTCTGCTTATTTCAGTCACTCATCTCGCTTCTTAGACTGGAAGCTTTACAGCCCCTCTTAGAGTGCCCCTCTTATTTCATACGCAGTAGCCAGTCAGGTTTTCCACAGAAGAAGAGCACACCTCTTATATACAGTGAGGTCTGTATAGCGTCTGTAATTCCTGTATGAGTTAGCTCTGTATGGATGTAAAATACTGACTTGTCCATGCTTGATTACTTGGCATCCATATGGAGTGCACTGTGTTAAAATAGCAGCCCTGTAAAATTGTGTCTGTGTCCTAATAATTACATACCTACCTCATTCTACATAGATAGAGCACGTTTCTTCTCACTTGTTCAGATGGGAAATGCGAATTGGTGTTTGTTGCTTTGATCCAGTGTTTTCACGATTGCGTCCTTAATTGAAATGACAGAGAGAACGCACGATATGTCACCGTGAAGCCCTTTGAAGTTGCGGGGGCGTAGCCAGCTCGGGAGTGATGTGCGTAATGAACGACGGGAGGGTGTTTTTGTGCCCGGTTACGGTCATCTTCATTATCCGTTCGAGTGGGAGGCTGCAGATCCCTGAGGCCAAAAGAGGGTCATGTTCTAAATGTAGCACAAGCCGACAGATATTATTTTTCTATTTTTTTTTTTCTATTTCTATTGTGTTGTTGTCCTGAAGTACCTGAAATTTTCATCTCAATTCAGGGCTCGTCTCGTGTGCGACTGCCGGAAAGTTCAGTAGAGCGGAGCATATTTGACCCCATTATAGAGGGGCATGGAGGGCATTGGGGTCCTGTGGAGGTCTGTTGATGGACGTGAGAAGGTTTCATTGGCTCATTCACACATCTTACGTGATTGGTGGCTTCTCCTAGCCCATAGCCTATCATTGTCAGCACTTTTTTGTGTTCTGAAATACAGTAGCTCCCAAACTTGTCTTTTTCTGGCTGTAGTGAATCTGTCTCTTTGAGGTTTCCTGGCTCACACTAGATGTTCTCACACTCTTGCTTTTGTTGAGTTTTTAAACAGTGCCCCTGCATTGCAGCAACCTTGTGAGAATTTGTTTTATTTTTCTGTTAGTTGGGTTGTTTCTCCACTCTCTTTCCACTATTCTGCCCTACAAAGGCTAAGTGCAGTAACTACGCAAGAATTTAAACAGTAAAAAATGGCTTCAGAGTTTGTTCGCTGTCCCAACAAATAAATAATCAGCACTTCTATGATACATTATGATTAACTGACTCACCATGGTATAACTTCTGTCCAAATAAATCCTGACCTCAATATACCTTCAGGCCATAGTGTTAGCCAGAATGGAACTTCAGGGTGTCTCACCCGTGACCAGGCCAACCTGGCCAAAACGAAACCACCTATGGAAATGGTTCATCCCATCGAACCAGCTTGTTGCAAACAAAAGAAATAGCTGATGGGTATTTCATGCCATTGACACAGACAAAAGAGTCAAAGACATCACTTGAATTCTATAGACCACATTAAATTATACTAGAAACTCATCTTAAATATACAGCTGTACTTGCATCTAAACATGAGTGAATTAGTGTATTTGGTTTCTGCATCAAAGAAAATCATGGCATTAGTGAAACCTCAAATCTAAATGAATTCAGTGTCGTACTATATGGGTCTTTCCATGTCAAATGTCCAAATGGCTCCCACTTGACCATCTCAGATTTGGCTGAAAAAATTGCAGCGAGTGCATTCACCTCCTAATAGGAGAAATCCAAAATTTTAGCTCCCAACTCATAATAGTTTTGTCATAAACAAAGAGTTTTGCAACTAAGTTCTGGCCCTTTTTGAACAGCGATTTCTGAGGAGCCACTTTCACATGGCTATATCTAGAAAAGTATTTCAGCTAGGTCCTTCAAATTTTCAGGGGTGAAAATCTGCTACTCTAACTTGAGGAATATGGACTTATGAATGTGTCCCTTTAGTTCATCATATATTTCTGCATGCTTAAATTTGCTCGAAAATTTTACTCTACGCTCTGTGGTAGCATATTTGAAGGACTGTAAAAAGCCTAATGTCAAAGACAGGGATTTGGTATTGCACATACAGCTTACCATATTTATCATGTATTTTGTATTCTAATTCTGCCCCTCTCTTATGAATAATCTAGAGAATATTAAGGCTTGAAAATGGAAAAAAATAAAATTTGTGCTATTTTTTACATTTTATTCCAAAAAAATGGCACCATCCACCAACATCAAATTGACCGTTTTAGAAAGATTAGATGCCTGTTATTAACAATCCAAAATGTGTGATGGGGTTCTGCTTTATTTTCTCAAAATAAATTTTTGAAAATGTGGTATTTTTGTGGACACAGCATTTAATTGCATCAAAGGCATATTCAAACATTATTTTATAAAATGCACATAGTTAAAGATAGAAAGCTCAAACTAAACAAAGTGTTTTATTTCATAAATGTTAACTTATACTTGAATTATAACCCATATAGAGTTTTCAGATATATATATATATATATATATATATATATATATATATATAGAAATATTGTAGTCCCAACATCAGATCAAACTTGTTACAATAATTTTAAGTAATGATTTGTATCAATGAAAATTTACATCCAAGTAGAAAAAAATTAACCTATATGCTTCAAATAGTAATAACCAGTGTTAAAAAAGAGTTTTTGACAGTCCTGCATAATTGCAAATAATGGAACATTTTAAATGACCAGTTGATAGCAGTTAGCACAGATACTACACAAATTATTTGAACTCTTTCATGAAGTTTTCAGCTACTTTGGCGTCCTGCTCCTTGAGTGCATATCTACATCCAGTTGTAGTGCTTGGGACTTCAATCTTGGCAATGATATTTTGCACAGGTACCCAGCATACGTTCTCCCTCCTGGGCCAGAAAAAAACGTTTTGCTGGGCCGTGCGGATGCATGAACTGTTCAGACAAGTTATAGCCTCTGCATGACAAAACGTGTTTTTAAACTTACAGCTTAAAAAATTTTACAATTAATTTTTATTTTATTTTATAGGTTGATTTATTAATAAATAAATTCATACAAAGTATATATATATGATAAATCATTTAATCTCTGATCAAATAAAATGGTATTCTTAACACATCCTCTGAAAGATAGCTATACTGTATTTGATAATTAATTATTGCAATACTTCCGAATTGATAACAAACTTGAATTTTTGGCCCTGTTAAGGTTGTAATATTTCAATATCTAATAACTGCATATGGGTTATTCTTCAAGTATAAGTTAACATTTATGAAATAAGGCACTTAGTTGAAGATAGAAAGCTTAAACTCAACAATGTGCATTTTGTAAAATAATGTTTGAATATGCCTTTGATGCAATTAAATGATGTGTCCACAAATATACCATATTTTAAAAAATTTATTTTGAGAAAATAAAGCAGAACCCCATCACAAATCTAACAAATCCATGCAACGCAGAGCTTTTTAAATCACATTATAGTGAATAAAATTCTCTTGGACATCCATGTTATCAATATAATTTCTGACCTACCTCTAAAACAACTTTATTCAACCCTTGTGTGACAGTCGAAGGGTCCTGTCACTAGTAATGCCTCCTAACAAGTACGCACCCTGGCTACCTTACCAACGAGCCTGGCTCTCTGGCGATGTGGTTGTGCGTTTGACTATTACCCGGAAGTCTGGAGGTTCAAGTCCCCGCCTGGGCCCTCCTTCCGCCTGCTACATTCTGGCGTAATCGGCAGGATCTGGGGGATCCGAATGGATGGCAGTATGCGTAAGGCACAGAGCATGAGGACATGTTCCCGAAAGAGGGGGAGAGATGTGACAGTTGAAGGGTTCTGTCACTAGTATTGCCTCCTAACAAGTACGCCCAAGCTACCTTGCCAACGAGCCCGGCTCTTTGGCGATGTGCTCAGCGCGTTTGACTATCACCGGGAGTCTGGAGGTTCAAGTCCCCGCCCGGGCCCTCCTTCGGCCTGCTGCATTCGCATAAGTGGAAAATGTTCAGTTGCGCACACACTCTACGTGACTTCGCCATGGCGCCATTGTGCGCTGCATATAGTATAATAAGATGGAAGTGCGCGGATTGGTCATATGTTAATGAGTTTATATTTGAGCCCAATTTCGCACCCGGCCTACAGCACTTCAGTTTACCATAGAATTAAAGTCAAATCAACTGCGCAGATTCTCGGGACAACCATTTTTATAAATGCAAATGCTCGTCCGTCTCACGTATAAGCAATTTAACACTGGAAACGGCCGGACCCGTCTCAAATCAAGCTTACCTGTCTCAGCGTCTCAGGTAAACTTTGCCCGTCTCAAAGACGGGGAGACGGGTGGCTGGCTAACACTATGTTTCAGGCCCAGAACTGTAACTTACATTTTACCCAATATGTAGTTACTGCACTTAGGCTTTGTAGGGCAGTATTGCTCTTAAAGGTTTTTTCTATATTTTTAGAGTCACTGATAATGCAGCTTAATAGAAGGTCTAAATACTATCCATACTGACGTACCGCGTCCTGTTAGCTACCTTTTTATCTTAATGAGAGCGACGTTGATTTTTTTTTTTTTTTGATTCAGGAAATCATTCTTCATTTGTAGATGGTCCTGAAAACTTATGGGTCACTCCAACTAGCAGAACAATTTCATATTAGAATTGGAGTTTCATTACCTCTCCTTGATAGCTAAATTTCGTAATACGTATATTTAGTCCTTTTTTGTGTTTTTAACTCGAATGCATGCAGGCCGATGAACCTCGTGCAGAAGGCTATTGAGTAGAAACTACTCGTCGGATTAGTGTACCACGGTCTGAAAGCGAGTCGATCTCGATCGTTTCATCCAGCCTTTATTGAGAGAATGGCTGAGCAGTTTGTGTTGATTGGTCTCGACTCTCTCGCCTCCCCTCCCCGGTTTGAGTCTCTCGCTCAATATCCGCACTGCCCGGCTTTCCTCGGTCACGTCGAGCTCCAGAGAGGGGCCCCTGCTTCGCTCCCCATTAATAAATCAATAGCGGTATAAAGCACACATCAGTGCAGCCGGGGCTGATTGCAGCCTGCTTTTGCCTGTGATGGAGAGCCTCTGTCATGTTTTATGGAAGGCGAAATGGCCACGCGCCTCGCATCGCCGGGAAGGTGCAGTCTGGAATCGCCCGAGGTGCGTTTGACTTTTCCCGAACCTTTGTTTGCGAGGTGTGGATGAAATTCCGAAGGGAAGACTGACATACAGGAGTCAGATTAAATTAGCTGCTCTGGGCCGAACGACGTGGAAACGATAGTGTTTGTCGCAGCTCGAGGGCTAGGTTAGGGTTAACCGCAGTGTGTCTCTGCTCTGGACATGCCCTTGGGTTATTTATAGTCATTCTCTCCCACAGTTGGAGTGCCACTTGACTAATTACTGCAATTAGCTCTCTGCTATTACCTCTCAAACCGCGGAGAGAGAAAGAGAGAGAGATGGATAAGGAGACGTGAGAGTGATAGAGAGTGGGAGGCAGAGAACGAGATGATGATTGAAGTATGTAATACAACGTGCTCCTAAGTCAATGCACATCAGCAACTGTTGTGGCTATTACTTCAATTTTTTATACTCACTGCTCTGCTGTACAATTGACTACTCCTTTCTTTGGTTTCCTTCCTCGGGTCCTCGAGATAAGGTGGTTGGAGTGGATTGGAGAGGGAGGTGATCTGAACGGAAACAGTGCTGTCCGTCCTATTAGGCCAAAGCCTCTCTCGTCTCACCCTAGGAATGTAGGCATTTAAATATGTAACTGACGCCGCTGATTTTTTTAAAGTTTAATATTTTATATTTACTTTAATGAATGCAGTCATATTCAGATGCCAATGGCAAAGTTGACGCTATCGTTATGGTTGTATGCAAATCTACATAAGTTGTTTTTTGACCAATATGATATATTTTAACATTCAAATTTTTTTCCTCTCAGTTTTTACCATCCATCTTTCTACGAACGGCACATTGCTAAAATGAATTGTTCTCTGAACGAAAGTTGTAACTTTCGAGTGGTAAATATAAACAAATTTAAATTTATCGGAAATTGAAAATCTCGGCAGGGTAAATCAATACGCTCAGGAGCAGATTCCTCATTTTCCTCCGAGCTATAGACCGTTGCTCGTAATTTCTCTGCTTGGCAGAAATACAGATCTGTTTCTCTGGAAAATATAAACACCCCCTCCCTCTTATTTTTTGGGAAGATTGTAACACGAAAGCAGCCAGTTCTGTGCTGTGACAGCTTTGCATGCCTGTCAACACAAATTGTAGATCCAGATTTGTTTTGCGATAGCCATATGCCAGGGCCCAGTGCCGTATGGTGAATGGCATCGCCCGCGAGCAGTGTGGTCCCTGCTATTCTGCTAACCTGCGTCAGTCAAAGATGGAACGCAGTGTACAGAGCCTCTGGCATTTAGCAGATGCTGTCATCCAGACGGGCTTAAAGAGATTACGTGTGTACGTGTAATCCATTTTTGCCCCTGGATGTTGTACTGATGCGGCTCAGGTTAAGTGTACAGCTCAGGGGGGCACTGCAAGTTCCCCTACTGAGAATTGAACCGTTTTACTCACACTATCAGTGTCTGTGTGTGTTTTTGTGCGCGCGCATCTGTGTGTGTGTGTGTGTGTGTGTGTGTGTGGATGTGCGGGTGTGAGTGATCTTGTACTTCTAGATTTGTGAGAACCAAAAGACCTCACAAGTGTAGTGAAGTCTGAGAAAAACTGACTTACTCTGAAATTTTTATGGTCCTCACAACATAAGGGTTAATTTTGGTCCAAGGGTCTGGATTTAGGTTGAGGGTTACAATAGGACTTATGGTAAGGACTAAGTCTAGATTTAAAGGTAAGGTACCAGAATTTGGCTGCAGTTTAAGGTAACTTGCTAAATTAAGATTAAAATAAGGGTCATTTTGGCAGGCCTTTTTATGAAAGTCACGCAACTGCGCGCTTAAAATTGCATTTTAGCTGCGCAAATAAATGCGCACATATCCATAAAAAACGTTCCATTTTTGCGCTCCCAGCTTTCTGAACTGCAGCGCCATGTAAACATTTCTAAACTCTTTCGCATAGCACGTAAAGGCTCGCGAGGAACAGTGTGGACATACAGTAAGTGTTTCTCATTGGTAGATTCCCAGCTATGTGAGACTTCTTCAACCAATGGAACTGTGCGTTGCCTCAACCAGTAAAGATGGTGAAGCAGGCTGCGCATACCGTCCAGCTTTCCACCGCTAAAACATTGATGTGGAAACTAAGGGCGTAAAACCCAACCCGTAAAAATTTGTCAAAAAGGACGGGAAGGAGAGGGTTACGGAAGTAAGCGTCTTTTTATACATTAAAAAATTTTTCATTGCCAATTTTTTTGTTGTTTTTTTTTGTTTGTTTGTTTTGATGGTGAAACTTGGCGCTATCAGTCGGTTATTCCTGCTAATTTTGCGGCCAGGTTGACTTGATTCACTTCTCGACTGCAGTTTTCACTGTGATTTGATTAATGAATTATTAAGGCTGACCCCTATTAAAACAAATCTGTAGCAATCATGCAGTTGAAAATTCTCTTGGACTCCGTGCGTGGCTCTCAAACACACAGTGGAAATAACATTAAACAAACAATTGAGTTGAATCAGAGTTATTTTTGGTTTTTTTTCTGCTATTAATTGTTAACAATTTATTTGTTGGGTTTTTAATTTGCTTACGGAAAACGGTTACATTACAGACCATTCCAACAGACTGCCGCAACGGACACTTAGCTTTCCCTCATTATTTGAAACCGCAATAGGCCTACCAGATAAACTAGTGCAAGTTCTCTCCGAGTACAGCAATATTAAGTATATAGCCTATTATTAATAACGATATGACTAATCTCAGAAATTACTGAGCAAATAAATAGGAGAAGGCAAATTCACAAATAGTGCCTTAAATCGCAACTTGCAAACAATAATGCTGAGTGAACTTAAACGGCGTTCAGTAAACGTACCCAACTCGGCCACTATGGCAAGCCAATAGTGTCATAATCTCGTGAGAACGGCGTTAAAAGCGCCGAAAAAAAGAAATAACGGCGCAAAACACGCGCGTTCTCGTCCCAAAACGCGTTTTATACAGACGAATTATGGCACTATTGGCTTGCCATAGGCCACTTACAAGTGCCGTCACTTCGTCAATTTAATTGTACTAAAATGCCTTACATACCTGGTGAATGACCCGCAACGTGAAGTTTGATACGGTGTTATCCCATTCCTCTAATAAGCAAACAGGCAAACTTAATTAGGTTAGTTTTCTTATAGTTTAGGCTCGTCAGACTGGCTATGGTGTCAAGAGCATCAGTTATCGCGGACTCAAATTCTAAGATACTGGCTTGCTATGCTTGTGTTAAACCTGCCAGCTGCAGTATTGACTTGTTCACGATGTTGTGGAGTTGCACCTTTTAATTCAGTTTAAAATTAAATGGCATAAATAACAATTGGTTCGCATTACTAATGGCTGACATATAACAGCTCAATCTTAATGTTCACTTACAAAGCAGATAAAACACGTGCATACGCGGAGAGAATACAAAGTAGACTGATGTACCATTTTCAAGTGGTAGTACGTGGTCGTTGCTGAGCTGGGTAAGCGAAACTTCGCTTGTATACTCATTCCAGTTTTTCGATTATCTGCGACTTAAACGAAATGCTGCTAAGCTCCTGATTTTTGTCTTTACCATCATGTTCCAAGACCATATCGAAGTGAGCAACTTAAGTAAGCCTATATCACTATTTCTCATCTTTACTGTTGCCCGGGCAAATCTTAAGCTACAATTACAACGCACATTTGCGTGTCTATATAAGAAGAATGTAATGTAGGAATGAGAGGTGTTACCCAGGTTAATTTTTCATACAAAGATATTTCGATAAAATATGTCGCTTGTATTAGTTTAGATGAATTATGCTCAACATTAATATCACCTTAACTTTTTTTTTTTTACGCGCCTAAAACAGTATTTGAGCTGCATTAAAAAAAATGCGCCCCTAAGGCTGAAAATTAAAGTTTACAGGGGCAAATGTTTGCGCACCTAAAGATTTTTCAAGAAAAGGCCAGCTTTGGGGAACTAGTAGGTTATGGTAAGGATTAGGGTTGGGGAAGGGCTTAAGATTAGAGTTTGACCTTAGTGTTTGGGGATGGGGGAATATTAGTTTGAAAATTAATAATTTTTTGCTCCCCTCAAGTATAGAAATACTTATGTGTGTGTGTGTGTGTGTGTGTGTGTTGGTGTAGATACCGAGTGTTTGGTGCACAATGGTGATATGTCCAAATTTTGTGATTTTTAGATTTTTACCCCCTGTCACAGCTTTCTATCAGCTAATTCTAAAACTATATGCCCACCTGCCTCAGTTTTTAGCAAAATTCACATTTCAATTTTGCGGTGTGTCCTTCAAAATCTGCTTAAAGGCACTATGGGTGCGTTCGAGCGCGTCTGCAAGTATGCCGGCTGCACGAGATTCTTGAAAAATTTTTAAGAATCTTGCGAAGTTGAGCGATAGCCCCTCAAACCCGCGATAGCTGCAGCCATCGCGGGGTTTGGAGGGCTTATCGCAACTTTCAACTTCGCAAGAAATCAGCGTAATTTTTTCGGGAATCTCAGTCGCTTATTTGCAGAATCTTTCGCACCCTATGTCACACCCGGCGCATGGGCGTGACGAGGCGAAACTTCTTGAAAGCATTGGGTAAACTATTTCAAGATCGTCTGAGATTTCATGTAAGCGTTTCAATCTGTTTATATCGCATTCATCCTTGAGAAGTTTGATGAAATTTTTACCAAAAAACTATCTTTATTGATCGTAGAGCCTGTTCGTAGCATCAGTTTGTCATAGTTCGGGTTTTTGTAGCATTATTATTGCTTTTAAGCTAGCCTACGTTGATTGTTATGTCGTCTAATGGCAGCCGTCGAACTGGAAGATGAACTGGTCAGACAAAACGCTGCAACAAACAGGTTCTATGGACATTAAAAACGTTAATGCTTGATAAAAATTTCCCCAAACTACTTAAGGATGCACGTGATGCAAACAGATTGAAACACCAACACGAATTCACCGACGGCATTGAAATATATATACTACTCAAAATTTGATAGGGATCATTGGAATTTTTTTGTGAAATGACATGCAAATTTGGTAACTGCCACTGATGAACAATATATTGGATAAATGACATGCAGTCAGACACAAAACACATTTGCAAGTGCATTTAATGACATTAAATGAGCGTGCAGCCTCACACTTTTGGCTTTCACGAACACTTCATGGTTTCACCTCTGACATGTAAAGTGAAAACAGACAGTGTTCGTTTGATGTTTCATTACCACAGTTAATGTCAATAAGGGGTATGGCCTCCCTTAGCTTGAATGACGGCTTGACAACGTCGGGTCATACTGTCAATCAGAACCCAGATGCTTGCAATTGGAATGTTGTTCCATTCTTCAACAAGGGCATTTCCGAGCTCTTCTAGAGTTGTGGGTTGTGCCCTACGACCCCGAAATGGCGACCTGCAGCATGTTCCACACATGCTCGATAGGGTTTAGGTCCGGCGAACGCGCGGGCCAGTCCATGCGGACAATTGTCTCCTGCTCTAGGAATTGATTCACCACCCTAGCACGATGGGGACAGGCGTTATCGTCCATCAAGATGAAATCAGGGCCAACAGCACCAGTGTATGGTCTTACGTACACATTGAGGATCTCATCCCTGTACCGTACCCTGTTATCGTCCCTCTCCCCATGACATGCAGGTCCGTTCTGCCGTTCCTGCTTATTCCTCCCCAGACCATAATTGATCCGCCACCATAACGGTCGTGTTCGTTGATGTAGGCATCATTAAATCGCTCACGTTGTCTTCGCCCACACCTGTTGCCTCCTGTCAGTAAAGTCCAAGCAATATCGGGACTCATCAGTAAAGAGAACTGGAGCCCAATCGTTGTGTGTCCATGTGACATGATCGTGAGCCCAATCCAAGCGGTCACGCCTATGGCCGCACGGTCAGTGGGATTCGAACACATGGCCTTCTTGAGTTGAGGCCGGCAGTATGAAGGCGATTCCATATCGTCTGAGTGGATACCCTGACCTCCGGCGTTATGAAGGTCATTTCGTGGGGTGGTGGCTGTCCAGAAAGGATGACGTCGTGCCTGAAGTGTGAGAAACTGGTCTTGTCGTTGTGTAGTCGATCTCTGGCGACCACCCCCATGACAGTGTGCTGCTGTACCAAACGTTTGATGCGGTTCCACGCTCTGTTCACAGCGCTTTGGCTGGCGTTAAGTGCATTAGCAAGCGTGGCGTTGTGAGAAGCCAGAGTCAAGCATTCGATGCATCTTCCCAATTGCTCTGAAGTCAATCGGCGTCTAAGGCGTTGAGGAGACATTGTTATTGCTAAATGTAATGCAAAAATTTGGGAACTTCCAAATTTTCACCAACAAGCAACACACACGTCTGAGTTGAAATGGTGAAGTGTTAGTCAAAGCCAAAATGTGAGGCTGCACGCTCATTTAATGTCATGAAATGCACGTGCAAATGTGTTTTGTGTCTGACTGCATGTCATTTATCCAATATATTGTTCATCAGTGGCAGTTACCAAATTTGCATGTCATTTCACAAAAAAATTCCTATGATCCCTATCAAATTTTGAGTAGTATATAGTTTACCTGACACTTTCAATGTGTTTTCGCCCAAAGAAACATGGATGGATAGTCTAATTTATTTTTCGCTGGTTAACCGGCAAAGATAAATGCGGCCATTCTGGCAACTTCGCGTTCGGAGGCCATCTTCTGTATTTAAAACAGCGACGAAGGTACACTTTACACACGTACTAATAAGCTTGGGGTTTGTATTTCTGCTCCCTTAATATCGCACTGTATGTATGAAAATATTTATCGACTGGACTCTACTGCGCATGTGCCCCAGCTGACATAGTCCCTTTAAATGAATTAAACATTGATATTTTGATGAATAAGCATAAGTTGTATTACAGAATCGTCTGTCTTCCATTGCAAACAAACTCAACTTCAACCTGTCTCCATTGAGTTATGTCACATCAAGTGCTAGAATTGTTGGAGTACGGAGGTGACAAGTCCATTTTTGGCAAATGATGTCACAGTACCACACCTATGAAAACTTTGTGTTCAATATACTTCTGAACCATCAGCATAAGAGCGACTGATGCAAAAATGATATAAAATACCTGATTTTATATGAGCCCCTCAGAACAATAGTGGTCTAACTCTAATTTTTTATCATTTTGAGAAAACAGCTTCCAAAGTTCCGACGTTGTCAAATTCAGCCAGTAAACATTTAGACCTGTCTTGAAGTGACATCCTTTGAATCTTCGCTTTCATGGTCAGAAAGTATTTTGTTGTCAACGTTGACGATTTTTGTTATTTTTGCATATTCGCTTAAAAACTAAGAATTTTGGAGTTAGACCACTCTTGCGCTACTATCTATATTTCAGAGGTGGAACTAACAATCATCTGGCCCATTATTGCATGAATAGATTTTACCTTTAGCATGGAAAATATGGGTCTAACTCGGAAAATTAGAAAATCGGAGTTAGACCACTATTGTTCTGAGGGGCTCATATAACACTTGCGAACCTAAAAATCAATTTTTCTCAAAACCTCTAAAATGGACATATAACTATTGTGCTCTGACTTCTCGATATGTGTGAATTAGTGTGTTTGTGTAGATATGTGTGGGCGTGCGCGCGTGTGTGTATGTGTTTGGGTTGGCATTTGTCTGTGTTCATCAGTATTTGACTTGCTGATGCGTGCAGATGGTTGTTGGAGTGGGGAGATGTTCACATTGTTGTTAATTTGCAGGCCTCTAAAGTGCACTCCTCCAAAAGAGATGTGTGGAAACTCTGTCTCTCTGAAGCGTGTTTTCCGTTTAGTGTTTTCTGTCGATCTGGCCGCTGACGGGGAACAGTTACAGCATGTCTCGTGTTTACATCAGCAATTTCCGCCTTTTCACTCCTGTAGCTGCTGATTTTCCGCATTTTCCAGTCAGAATCACTCTGAAGGTCACCCCCGGACAGTGGGTTCATGTTTTAGAGCGAGAAACAGGATAGAAAAGTTAGCGGCACGCCTCCGTCTCTCTCCCCGGAGCATCTGCAGTGGGCCTTCACTCCCCCACACACCCGCACACATGCACCTACATTCACACACACAGTCAGACACACACACACAAGTACTGCTGTCTGGCTCTGTCTAAATCACTATCCGGAGCAACCGCTATGGAAGTGTTCACGCGCTAATAGCTTCTCACAAAGTCTTCTTTGCTCTCTTTCTTTTTTCTTTCCATCTCTTCATTTGAGGACCTCCCCTCTCCCTCCCTTTGTCCCTCTCCCACCCTATTCCTTCCTCCCCCCCCTTCCTCCTTTACAGCCCTGTCCCTCTCTGCCTGTCTCAAACTTATGTTAGCATGACCAAATATCGGAAAAGTATTGCCACAGCAGTAACAGAACAATATTGTATGAGTATTTGCACTGTGAAATATTTGCACAGTGAGAGTGCTTGTACCTACAGTAAGGGGAGTGGGGTTGGGGGTGGGGGTTTATTAACCCCTTAAACTGATTTTTTTTTTCCTTGAATTTCCCGTCGTACAGGTTCAAAGCAACAAAAAGCATTCCTTTTTTTCCAAATCGTAGGACAATGCCACTTACGTATTCTGTATCTGCAGGTTGCAGTACTTCACTGAAGCTACATCTCACTCATATTGACTTAAATATTCAAACCCAGCATGCCATGTTTTTGTGGCCACAGCATTACATCAAATGGAAAATCTGGATCTCGAACATCATTTTATACACATTTCCCTGTCATTTAACTGGACATATTTGGGATCGTTGGAAACCTCAGGATCTCCACTAGAATTTAAAATAGGCCCGACGTTCCACAGGTTTGAATATAGCAGCTACATTTGATGAACCCTTCTGTGGGATTTGAGGAGCTGAAGTGGGTAACAATTAAAATGGTGGTAATAGACATTAATAACCATTCAAATGTAACAATAATAATCATTTTTTCAATAAAAGCTGCGTTCTGTTAAATCCCAGTCCTCGGGTCAGTGTATCAGTGGAGTTGTTTTTCTCCTCCCTTTCTGTCGCTGCCCTCTTTCCTTATTCTCTGCGTTCCTCTCTTCTGTCATCTCTCCCGTTCCCTCGCTATCTCCCGCCACCAGTGTTTGTCTCTCCCTATCACTTCTTCCTTTCTCCATCACCCTCTCCTTCTCCACTGTCCTTGATCCATTCTCTCCCCTCTCATTCTTTCAGTCTCTCTCAATCCCTCTCTCTCCATCATCCTCTCTCTCCCCCAACATTCTCTTTTCTCTATATACTTTTGTACATCTTCCATTATATCTTGCTCACTCCCCCATCGTTTTCTATCTGTTTGTCTATCCCTCTCTCTCCTCATTTCTGGTTTTACATTCTCCTGCTCTAATTGGTGACCTTTGCTACTTTGCTCGTACACTGCTGCTTCCCACACCTTCCATGGTACACACACACACACACACACACACACACACACACACACACACACACACATGTACACCCTCCCCAGCTTTTAAATAAAGCTGCCACCCACCTCCCTTCCCTTCTTTCAGAACAGTATCTGATTAGGGAGAGGATTCTAGTACACAAGTCCCCCTGGTAAGCACGCGCGGCCACGGCGGCCATGATGAGCCGTTTGCGGTTTCTCGCCCTGCTGCTCATCTCTTCGCGTGCGCAGGCTAATCCAGCTGCTCAGCTCCTGTTGTACTCACTGTCCACGCCTGACCCCTGGCACTGCCTCTGTCATCACTGTACCCTGCTAGAGCTCAATTATCGATTAGCATCCCCCCACACACACAGCTCCTCACTGCGAACACAGGACTAATTCTTCTGTGTCATTGGTTGGCGGCTGTGATCTCTAGCCGGTCAGTCCTCGAGAGGCTGTTCACACTGGATATTGATTGTGCTTTTTTTTTTTTCCCACACGTGACAGTCGAGAAATGTAGGGCATAGCAGATATTGCGATATATCATAACAAGACTGGCTGTGGGATTGACCGTAGCCATTCCACAGGCACTCTGTTACCACAGCCACAATAAATAAAATTCTCACCAAGCTCTGGAAACAGAGTAATGAATGCTGAGCCAAAATGGCCGGTGCAGAGATCACACAATTGCTGATATGGTCATTTCACTGCGATCACTGTGAAAAAGGATTAGAGTACTCCATATTGAGTATTATAATATCATTTTCTGGTATAGGTTTGTAAAGTTTTGGTCCCATTATTTTTCCACCAATAAAAAAGGTTCTGGGGCAGGGTCTTTTGGGCCATTAATAAGGCAGAACTCACTCGCTGCAAACTTGATACTGTCAGTTACCAGCCCTTGAGTCGTGAGCATAAGGGGAAAATCCAGGGACCAGATAGTGAAAGACAGTTCTTCAGTAATACATAAACTCAGCCAGCTGACGCCACTACCTCAAATCACTACGAGCAAATCCTGGCGTTAGAAAAAAATACTCGGGAGGAATTTTTATTTTCTCGGCTTAGATTGTTCACTTCTGATTGTAAGTGAGGGATTTTTATCCCCTTGATTGGTGGTAGTGTGTGTGGGGGAAGTAAGCCTCTGTCTCAGTGGCAGGTGTTTTGGTGCATGTTGTTTTGCATCATCGTGAATGAATTTTGGTGCCCAAAGATTCATGGCCAAAAGACTAAGTTAGTCTTAATAAGAGTGTTACTTTTGTATTTAGAACTAACTAGATCTAGAAGTAGGTCTAATTTCGATTACATTTTTCTTCAAAAGACAAAAATACTGCCGCTAAGGTGAGATATTTTGACTGACTTTACAAATTTCTCATACAATAAGAAAATTTTACTTGTCATTCTTGACAAGAAACGGTACCTTGAAACAAGATGGTGTTCCCTGGAGAAATTAAAGATTTTAGGTGCTGTTCTGCAGACAAGCTTTTTATTATAGTGTTGCAGGTTCAATTCCCAGTTAGGGCAACGTCACTGAGTCAAGTGCAGAGGTTGCCTCAGTCAATATCTGGTTGTATGGGGGTCATATAAAAAGAATATAAGCTGTATAATTCATTCTGGGAGAGGGACAGAGAGAGAGAGAGAGAGTGTGTGTGTGTGTGTGTGTGTATGTGTGTGAGTTATTACGATGAATAAAAACAGCAGATAGTGTTGGCAGGGGCATTCAGGGTGCGTTTTATGAATAGTACAGTGATTGACAGCTGGTTTTCAGATTCCCATGAATAAAACGATATATCAGCGAACTTGCAGCTCCCTCTGGAATCTGATGATGGAATTGGCCTCAGTGCAGCACTCTACAAAAGGTCACCGTTTCCATCAGCTGTCTGATTGGCTGAGGGAGGGAGGCAACAGGGTCCCATGGGGAAGCAGAGACTGCTGGAGAATCCCGAGTTCGTCCCGTGTGGATGTAAATGTCCACTGCATCTTACAAACCTGGCTGATAATATCCTGCACATAAATAAATCATTGTCACAGAGCTAATAAATGCAAATGATAGTACAGCGAGTAGCTTATTGGAGGTCATTAAGCGCATTTCAAGAGTTCTGGCTGCAAGTGATCCCGTTAAATACTGCCCTGCATTCTTGCGCTGGCAATCTGTGTATGGATCATCTTACATTCACACTGCTGTCCCTCGCTTATGGGCAGAAAGGCTGAAATGCAGTTTCAGGCCTGGATGGATGCATTGGTCGCTGGCAAAGCCCGTAATTATTTGGGAGGGGCGGCTCGCTGTTAATGAGGTGTTGGGAATGTGCTTTACTCGGGCACTGTGGTGGTACAATGCCAACTCCATTAGCATAGCAGATATGTCAAAGCCCCCAAAGCTAATTGCTGTGCAGCCGTCGGCACTGCCTCAGTCCTGAGAGATTCAGCTTCAAAGGAGGGCCTGTGTCTCTAAAGAGCTGCGTGTCCGAGCCCCCAGCGCCTGCTCAGCACCTCAGGGTTAGGAGATGAAGTTTCCCAGAATCTCAGGCTCTGCTCTCTTTTCCTTTCCCATCAAAACCTCTGTTAGCCTGGGACTCAGAAGGTTGACTGTTAGAGCCCCAGTGTAGCAGTATTTCGTGCAGCTGTTGGGCCCTTGAGCAAGGCCCTTATCCCCACTGCACATTACTGCAGGGAAGTGGGGCCCTGTTTCGTCTAATCGACTGTAAGCTGCTTTGGATAAAAGCATCAGAAAAATAACTCCACTGTAGTAACACCCCCCTCATGTGCTATATGTACTGTATGTTGCTACACCCCACGCCGAGATTCTGTTCGCCTTTCTGTGTTTCCCACCAGCTGTGATTGGTTTGCTCTGCGATTTTCGGTTCAAAGAAACAGCTGTGTAATAATGGATAAGTAGAGCTATCTACCAGCATTTGAATCTGAATCTCACTGATTAAATCCTTTGTGCCTGTTACCGCAGCTTGAAAACAAACAGCACTTTTTAAAAAGAAGACGGGAGAGAATACCCGAAATGCAGTTTATTTTTTGAGTATATGCTCTTGTATGGCTTATTTGCAGGACCTTTGATGGATGGGGTAGGGGAAGCTGGTGCTCAGGTTAGAGGAATGTGTAATGTTTCATAGATGCGCGCATTTCATTGGTTGAATAGAATTTAAATGATCTATGTAGTACCTCCCTTAAGGTAAAGTTATGATTCCTCCTGATCCCATGCAGTAATTCTGCATTGTGCCAGTTTTCAAAAGAAAGGGGGAGGGAGGATTTTGATGGATAATGAAATAGTTCCCAGGTGCATTAGGGGGGTGGTGATGTTTGTTGGGTAGGGGGTGTAGGTGTGAGGTAAGGGGTGAACAGTTTGGGGGGGTGAGAGGGCGTAAATGTGTGAGGTAGTGGGTGTACAGTTCTAGGGGTGAGTGTGTATGTGTGTGTGCACGTGTGTGTTTGTGCATTTTATGTCCCTTGTAGTCCCTGCAGGATTGTGTTACAAAGCTCTTGTGCAGCCTCCACACTATCTAGTTCATCTCCTGAGTGCAGGAGCTATCAGAATGATCTGCTCGGTGACAGATTTACACAGATTTACACCCGACTCTGTCCGTTTACTATGCTGTCTAATGCAGTGAAACTGCTTTACCATTCTGTTGATGCAATGAACAGTAGCAGCGGCTGCAGATTTGTCTACTGTCGCTCGGGCAGATATGGTACATTCAAATACCTGCATTTTACTAGCTTGCTATTGATTGTGCTGGTGATATGACTGCTAGCATTATGGGCTTACACCTGTATGAGGCAGTGTGTGTCAAAGTACGTCGCAATGTAATAAGAAAGAGGCAGTTTAGCTTGAAAAAAAGAAAAAAAATTGTTTGATGTTATCCCGTTCTGCGTGATATGTCAGTCGAAGAAACGTCGCCTTTGATCTGAAAAGGTAATCTCATTACTGACATCTGTTAACCTTTCCGTCTTCATTTCTCTGGGAGAAAGATTAGCTGGGACCTTAAAATCTGTTAACCTTTCGTTATTCGTTTCTCTGGATGAAAGATCAGTCAGGATTTCAAAATCTGTTCACCTTTTCATCTACGTTTCTCTGAGTGAAAGATCAGTCAGGATTTTAAAATCTGTTAACCTTTCTGTGTTTGTTTCTCTGGAAGAAAGATTAGCCACGACCTTAAAAATTTGTTAACCTTTCCATATTTGTATCTGTGGAGGATGATCAGCCTGGATTTCAGAGAAACTTTGTCCTGGCTCAATTTTTCACTCTTTGGACTCCTCGGGTACTTTGACACTAGGTACGATTGTTCCATACCGTGTCGCAGTACGATTGTCCCCCTTCCCCTCTCCCCCCGCTGGTCAGCTTTCACACGACTAATGTTGTTCTGTACCGTAGTAGGCTTGCATGTCAAAATTCCAATACAGTAGATGGCAGTATGCATCTAGGTGGTTTTTAAATAGAGAAATATACACAAAGAAGTCATGGAAGTTTCTGCACTTTGAGGTATTGCAGCCGCTTTTTCTTGAGTTTGTCACGGCACTGTTGTGTTGTTCTGCAGTACCCATCCGAATGTAAATGCTGGCAAATTAGCCCATAAATCTCTGCATTTCTGTGTGTTGTATCCAGTTGTGTTGTGTGTTTTTGTCTGCCCAAATTTCGAGCAAGCATTTAATTTCTTCATTTGACCAATGAGATCCTTTCGCCGTTATGTTTGTTATAACAAAAGAGGCGAAAAGACGTCACGTTAACAGTCCACTTCTGTGCTCGATTACGGTTGCTTTCACATTTGGTGTGAGTACGGATGAACTGTGCCCGAGTCCGCCTCTTCCAAGTGGTCTCCGGTACCGTGACCGAGCAAAGTACGCTTGTGTTAACACTTAGCAAATGAACTGGACTTTGGGGTCAAGTGTTCTCGGATCAGTGCCCGAGTCCATAGTGTGAAAGCACCCTTCATCACAGCGTCATCCGTGGCTCCTGATTTGCCCAGATGTTGCCCTTGAGGCCACTCCATTGGCTGTTTATTCCCATTAAGGAACTACCTGCTAATTAGGACTCTCTAGTATGAATGATTGTCTCTGGATTTGTCAAGAATCGGTTTCATTTATAGCGTGGGCGGTGGCATGGTGTTTGCAAACAAGGGTGCCTTTGTGCTGCCTGTTACTCTCAACGTTAATTTCATGCTCCTGAGAGGAAGATGAGGGCGGGGGCTTTAAGTGTGATGTCATAGATCAAGACCTCTCTGTGTATGCTGTGGGAGGATGGGAATTGGAGTGTAAGGAGTGCTTCAGTGAAGAGCATACTTCACACCCAGACTCAACGGCAGTAGAGCAGCCGAGATTATTTCCCTCTGGTTTGTATTCGCGGCGGAGTCCTGTGTCATGGATCCCACTGCATATATTTGCATTTAGGTCCCTGCTGGACATTATATCGAGGGTGTTGTCTCATTTCTGAATCTGCCTGTGAAAGAAAAAACTGCAAAACAAAAGGAAGAACCATCTCATACCAAACCCCCTGTAGATGTCTAAAATCACATCTGGCCCATCTGAGCTCTTTCCAGTCCGTGTGTAATATAAAAAGCCTTCGCTGCAGTTGGGGTGTGAATCTACCGAGTCCAATTGCTGGCTAAAAGTGCAATGAGCGCTGGGGGCGGGTCTGAGTTCCTTTCACCTGCCTATCACCGTGTCTCACGGCAACACAGCAAGTTGGGGGGTTGGGGGGATTACTGTACTCTCTTTCCTGTCTTGTGGTGTGGGTACACTGCTCAAAACGGCTCAGTGGCACAGTAGTAATGTGGGATGAGTTGATTGTGGCCAATTTTGTCAACCCTGTAAAGAGTGGATATATCTTGTGGGGTAGGAGGAGGGGCATTGGTGGTTAGTGTTAGGGGAGTGCTGGTGGACAAAGGAAACAGCAGGGTCATAGATGGAAATTCTCGGCCCCTGAAAGAAATATTGCTCAGGGGCCCTCCCCATCTTACTGGAAGTTACCGCAGCTTGTTGGCCCCTTTAAATTTGAGGGCCCCGCAGTTGTTTTTACTCCACTGGTGCTGGCATTGTGGCACCCTACGTCAGTGAACTGAGATGACTGCAGCCACTTTTGTCAACCCTGTATGGTTGTGCTTTGGGTGGAGTTGGATATTGGAGACTGTTGGCCCTGCTCACAGACCATGAGGAAAGTGGTCTTTAGGATTCAATACGGTGCCTCTCCAGTCACTAATTAGATAGCAAAGGTGAAAAATCCTCTCATACCATAGTATCTTCCCCCAACACAGAGAGCTCTTACTTAGGCTTCTCAGCGCACCAGGCCTCAGAGTTCACATTACCGTCATGCCCTCTCAGTGAAACAGGCAATTACTGCCCAGTTCTGTCAATGAGGGATAGGGTTTAGAGCGTGATTAAGGTTCAGTTGGAAAGCAGTTTGTATCGGTCGGCAACTGGCATTTAGGCCGTGAGGAGCGATGCTTTTTTCGTGTGGGGAACTCTGGTGACGATAACTGTAACAGACAGTGTGACGGACTCAGTATGCCCCTGTGGCGTGTTGCATTACTTGTGCCACACCTGGAGCACATGGAAAGTCTCCTGGTGAGATCCATTTTACTCGCCTGGGGAAAGCGTGTAGCCTCAAGGTTAGGATGTTTGATTGGGATTCAGAAGGTTGATGGTTTAATCCCAAGTGCAGCCACAGTAAGATCAAAAAAGCTCCTGGGCCCTTGATCATGGACCTTATAGGGGCCAAATATGCTTTTTAGGTCTTCCCTTTCCTTGTTATTTAGCTTTTTTTACTAGTAAAATGTTCACACGGTTACAAAGTCCAAAGACGATTATAAACAGAGTTATTCTCTCCGACAGAGAACACAGCTTGCCTAAAATGCCTCGTTTGTAATCCAGCCTTTTCTTCCGTAACTTGTCTATGTCACAGTATAACGCATTTGCATGATGCCCGTTGGCTAGTTTGGTGCACCCTGAAACAAAGCTAGATAGAGCGGAGACCAGGAAGCATTTGGTTATTGTGTATTGCCATGTCGAGAAGACACTGTTTTCTTCAGTGGAAAAACCAGATCCTCTTGTATGGACCTACAAAGGATGTCACAGTGAGGATTTAGTGGTTAAAATTCATTTAGCTATTATTCCTTGGCAGTACAACCCTAAACTTTTATTGTGTTCATTTTATTGAGGACTGCTTCCTGAACTGGGCAACTGGCCAATCACAACAGAGTAGGCTTTAATGGAAGGGGCCAAAACAGCTGGTTTCAGGCTGAATGAAGTTGAGGTGCTGCGCACACAGCCTGTACGGCTGTAACTAGGTACTTTTATACCATTAAGTACATGCAAAAGTTTGTTAATAGACCACGAAAATTAAAATTCCAAAACTGGGAAATGGGTGCAATATGTCCCCTTCAAAGAAAAAAATAAAAGGAATGCTGTATTGAATGGGGTAATTCCATTGATTAAAGTAGAGAAGTTTATGTCTGAGTTAAATCAGATTGCAGTCAGTGAGGTCGTTTATGCATTATTTAAGTGCCCCCATTTAATCTTATACCGACATCAGTGGCCAGGCTCTCACTTGACTCTGGGACTCACAGTAGATATTGCATACTGTGTGTGTAAATGACCAACAAGTGTGTAAGCAAATTCGTCGGACTGAAATGGCCGTACCAACTAAATGTAACTCATTGTTACAGTACTAGTGCAGGGTACTGTCCATAGAGGTCTTGCTCTAGCGAATAAATTGTATTTTACCGGACATTCATCAGGCTGAGATATTTGGGCAGTTACTTTTTTACAGTTTTCTAGCATAGAAAATAGAACATGCACAACAACCACACAAGAAATTGTTCTCTTTAAGCTAGTTATATGAATAATAAAGGTGACGAAGGGGCAGACATTACACGGTTTACACCCGCCGTTCCAGTTTAATTTCATGCAAGGCATATTTTAGAGCACATCCTGCCTGTCGTGACACTCTGGGGTCAGGCCTCAGAATTAGCATTCATGTAGCATTAGCATTCATGTGCGCTACCCAGTGAAGGTCAGAATTATCTCGGAGAGGCAGCTGCAAACCAGCAATTGTAGAGTATTTGTATGGGCAATGACATGGTCATGTTCCATGGTTTCGCTGGACTGAAACCATTTCTAAAATGATATGCAATTTCACAGATGTGCACATGAAGAACAATTAGCACAGCTTGTGTAATTCTACACACAAAATTATGGTTGTTTCACACTTTCTGAAGCGATCCTGAAGTGATTCTAGCTAAGTGCAGGATTCAGTGGAACAATGGTATGGCAAGGGTCACTTCGCTTTGCTTTGTGCTGTGCTGTGGATAGTTTTAACCCCCTTAAACCTGACTTTTCACTGAAGTTTTCATGTAAGTTGGTTCAGAGTCAGAAAAAGCATTTTTTACACACTATTTTAGGCAATGTCACATACAGTATATATTCTGTATCTACTGGTTGCGGTGCTTTACTGAAGCTGCATCACACTTACATTGAGAGAAATATTCAAACCCTGGACACCATTTTTTTATGGGCACAGCATTACATCAGATGGAAAATAATTCAGCAGGACATATTTAGGTTTGTTGAAAACCTTGAGATCTCCAGTGTAATTTAAAATAGGCCTGAAGTTCCTCAAGTTTTATAACATCAGGCTGCATTTGATGGACTCATGTGTGCTTCCGTAGGTTTGATAGGGTTGAGGAGTGTTTTTCCGTGGTGGGTAGTGGAAATCATGGCGGAACGTACAAGTCCTGCCATGTATTACTTCCACCCATGAACTGAGCAAACGGATTTCGCTAATTGCTCTTCTGCTTGGCTGAGATTCAGGTGACTGGAACAAAATAATGGAGTGGACTTTCGCTTTAAAAACCAGGATTTTGCACCTGTAGTATTCAGTATTGATGCAGCACAAGAAAAGAGTCCTGACTGACTCAAAGGATGGTAGGGTAGGGTTATGAAGTAGAATCATAGTTATTGCACCCTGGATTAAACTGACTTTTCTGGCACAGGTATGTATTCATTAAAAAAAACATAGATAAACTATTTGCGATATCGCAGTGCTTCACACACCAATTTGTTTCTTGAATACGCTCACTTTTCATATGTGTAGCAAGTAAGCAAGAGTGCACTAGATGTATGTTTTGAGAATAAGAAACAAGAAAGATCATTATGAAATTCACATTCCAGAATGTCAACTGTGTAGGCAATTGGGGTCACCGGATTCAGATTAATTGCAAAAATTATAATTGAATGCAACAGTCACGAGAAATTGGCAAGTTCCTCAAATGCCTCCGTCTGATAACAGCAGCCATTATCAGGATGAATTGAATGTTCTAGCTTGTTAATCCAGACCAACCTTCAAGCAAATAGGATGGGTTTTGGCATTACTTAGACTCTAATCAAATGATCCCATTTGGTTAAAGGGATTCGCAGAGAGTTTTCGCCGGGATTGAATGAAGCATGATTTGAATGCTCGCGGGCATATCTGTGAAATGCGGGGGCCTCGTGTTAACCTCGGTGCGTACCCGGGCGTGTACAGATGGAGGGAGCTTAGCAACCCTCTTCGGTGCCAAATCTCTGGCAAAACGTACTTATGCACTTATGTAGATGAGCTCAATCTGCAACTGCTTACTTTCCCTCCTGTGACATTTTAAGGCTAGAGCCTGCTGTAATGGAAAAGTGAAGGCATAAAAATCACAGGACAAAAACCTGCCAGAATGACACATCCAGATTTCGCTGAAGTTTACCGCTGACGACATCCGAGAAAGGAGCGATGCGTTGCTGAACGACTTGACCTTTGAAAGGAGGAGGGAACTGTCAAGAAGAAGCTGATTTCTGTTCCCTTGAATCGCAGTGGGGGGTTGTGGGGTAGGGGGGTTTCTGCAGGTAAAGTGTGGGACAAAAATCACTTTCACTGATGATTTTCTCGAGATTTCATCGCCATCATTTTTGAAGTCTACTGCCAGTTTGCCGATGGATGCCAGCCACAGTTCCGCGACATGCACTGACTTACTCGGCTTTGAAAGCCGACTGGTGCAATGATTCTCCCTTTGCGAGCCTGCCACACCCCTTTATTTTTTACATATGCAAATTTAAAAAGGCACATCATTTCAAAAACAGCTTCACAAAGTGACACACTTGCATGCACGCGTGAATGCTCACGCCCAGGCGGACGGATTTATAAGGATCAGGCTGAACGATCAGTTTTGCTCATCAATCATTTTCCTGCTCTCTGGTTATTATGCGCATAATTTCCAACAGAATTTATGTTAGGCAGCATTCATAATCCAGCAGGACACATGACATAAAGGATGAGGCTTTTCGTCACAGACGAATTAGGTATGGATTCATTTTACAGAGAAACGTGGATATATTACATTACATTACCGTTATTTAGTAGTCACTTTTATCCAAAGTGACTTAGTTGATTCAACCAATCAAGAGTCAGACCCCCTAAGGAGCAGTAAGGGGGTTATAGGCCATAGTATGCACATTTCCCAGCTTAATATTTTCATTTTTGTATTCTATTTACAAACTTCTGCATGTTTTCATTGTCAAAAGGCACCAAGTTTCAGCTGTACAGGCTGTGTGTGCAGCACCTCAGACTCACTCAGCCTGGAAGAGGCTGTTTTAGCTCCTGTCTCTTTATGGGCCCCTCCCATATACCCCACTCTTTCTTGATTGGAAAACTGCCTGGTTCAGGAGGTGGTCCTTGATGGGAGCGCAATTAAAGGTTGGGGCTGTACTGCTGAGGAATAATAGTAAAAATCCATTTTAACAACTGATTCTTTGCTTTCTCTTGCTTTTGAAATCAACACAAAGGGAATCTGCCATCACACTAAAGAGAGTGGCGTCTTCTTGACACGGCGAAATGCACTAATCAACTCTTTCCCGCTTCTGCTATACTTAGCTTTGTTTCAAAGGCGCGCCAGACTAGCCGCTAGTTGGGCTTTATGCCAACGTGTTACATTGTGATGTAGAGAAATTACGGAAGAAAAGGCTGGACTGGTGTTTCGGGCAGATCAGGAGCTGTGTTTTCTGTTGGAGAGAATAACTCCCTTCGCCATGGACTTCGGGCTTTGTTACTGCAGACATTTTACATGCAAAAAAAAAAAGCTTATATGACACGCTGAAGTAAAGGGAAAACCTTACAAAGCACACTATGGCCCCTTTAAAGCACCTGTATCTTTTGAAAACCTTTTTAATTCTCTTACTTCTACAATACCTTAGATCAGGGGCTGCACTGAAATTCTTTCTTAAACAGCTTCAGGCTAATCTGACCTTATTACATACCTCCTCTTCACTTTATGCTGAATGAATCCACAAATTGCTTTGTCCTGAAGTCAGAGATTTTTGACTGTAGAATCTATCCTTGATCATTGAAACACAAAGTAAGAGGGTCAAAATATGTGACTTAACTGCAGGTATTCATCTATCTTAGGTTTGTTTTGTGGTCTAATTTGAAATTATATCCACTGTTTTCGTAAATTGTGTTTAAATCTGATAAGCAGAGGGGAGGCGAAAGCCCCACTCTCTGGTATTGGACGCGAGTGCAGGATTTAGGCTGTTTTTTAATATGTCAAAAAAACAACATCGATGTGGAAAATAAGGTAATGTTTTGTGACGGCAAGGTCGGACAAACAATGTAATGGTTGCAACAAAAAGCAGACGCTATTTCAATGTCTCTGAAATGACATCTCTGTGTTTGATAACAAAAGCAGTCAGCCCTGGCTGAGACAGGATTTGTATGATAACAGGCCATATTAAAAATAAAAATGATGCCAGCATCAAAGTCACAGCATCTCATTTTGACTCTCGCGTAAATGACATTCCCACAGATATTTCTGCATTTGAAATATTTATTTGCATTGCAGCCCTCCTTTTTTCAGACGTGACAGATGGCTGTCTTACAGAGAGGGAAAATTATGCCGACAAAGAAGTTTTGATTCACGGCGTGATTCGTGCAACGGGCCACTAGTATCACTGATTAGGCTTGGGTGCGATGCCATTTTGGTTCTTTGCAAAAAATTTTTATTGGAGGAAATTATTATTATTTTCCCTCAGTCAGCATTTGAGAGGGTAGCGACAGCGATTTGGATGTGCTGCCTGTTGGTACGTGGGCAACACTCTTAAGGGAGAAGCAATCAGCGGTGCTTGGCTGGCTGTTTGCACGACAGTAGAGAACTTGCTGACAGTGGTAATGCTGTCCAACTGGGCTGAGTGCATGTGTGAAATATCCTCCCGCATATCCGCTGCCAAACATTTCCAGACTTGGCGTTACATTCGCCGAAAAAAAGAAACAACACTAAGTGCAGTTCTGGCTGTTTATTTCCTAATCGCTGCTGACAGTGTCTGCGCTGTATTAATGACTGCTGAAGTATCGATGCGAATCAGGGAACTGTTGCAGACGCTCCAAATATTAGGCGAGAGCCATTCGCAAGCACAGAATGCCTCTGCCAAGCAACATTTCAGCCATTAGATCTGCCTGCATTTTATTTGGCGAAGTTTAACCTTCTCTACAGTATTAGATTGGTTATCAGAGCATTACATTACTTTCTTTACCAAGGTCTTTTTACTGTTCATGCTGTATTTAAATTGTTCACACTTTTTTTTTTCAAGTTAAGTAGTTTCAATAATGTTCATCAGAATCTTGCATGTTGCTTTGCAGGGGAGTCATTTTATTATGGTGTTAAAAATCACAGTGATGTGATAATCTTGTCTGGAAAAGGAACCTATGAGCCAAGAGCAAAAATTGGTTCAATGATCAGCAAATTGACCTCTCAAGCATTTCTTGAAAGCAGTTATTTCAGTTCATCAGAACAGGCCATTTAAAATTAATCCACAGGAATGTTTCTAGCCTTGCATGACAGTGGTTCAGTGCCTGAGCATAGCCACAGAGAGATGGCAACATCTATGCTTGTGGCTAGCAGTGATTAGCGAGCACATTTGTATACGAGACCCACCCTGTATTGAGCTCCATTTGCATGAAACCTCTGGCACAGAATATTATGCATATAACACAATTCTCATATGTAAGAGCCACACAGTGTGCTTTGTCTCTCTTTCTCTGGTAGTGCAGTTGTTTGCAATTTTCTCCCCCTGTGGGTGCCTCATGAAACATTCATCATTTTTTTCTGGTACTTCGGATGGTTTACAAAGTGCAAAGTGCAACCATTTGTTCAATGGTGAATGTGCTACATAGTGTATGCACTGAAGAAAATTCCTTTGTAAAAAATAATTTCCTTTTACTGTTATTCCTTATTGATGATGCATTGACACGTGTTCACATTAATTTTTTGCCCAGTCGCGATTGCTTGCAAATTGTTTTACTCTCTCATTTGTTTGATTGTCTATTTATTATGCCATTCTACAGTTGACTTGTACCATCTCGTCTAAGTGCTACTGTTTATGACTATGTTGACTGATGAATTGAATCCTTGAGTTTCCAAAGGGCCCAACTCCAAGGAACACTCTTTTTCAAGAAAGGGAAAAAATGATTTATTATTTTTGCCCATATGTTATGATCCATATATTTTTGGTTTATTTCTTTACCAGAGAGTGTCATTGGGATACTTTTGGCTGAAATTACAAGAAAGGTTCCCTTTTTGCTGTAATATATGCAGACCTCTAATTTATTGGAGTTTGGCCCTTGGAAACTCATTGATTCAATTGTACCTAATCTAATGTACTGTATGTTATGTAGTTTTTCTTAATTACTTTTTTTTTTGTGCAGGTATTGTGCGTCGTTTGGATGAAAGCTTCAACTAAATATGTTGTGCTTTTTCAACGTGTTTTATGTTGTCAGTTCAACTTGATATGAACATTTTTTTCTACAAAATAGATGTGATATGCAGCAAAGAGGCCTTCAGCAATCAACTATGAAGAATCCAGTTAAATGGACAAGACACCATTTCCATGGCTTGAACATATTAATTCTAGTTTAGTGCCACTGATGATACTGTAATCAGCAATCAAGAGCAATTTGCAATTAAATGGATGGCAGTCGCTCATGTAGTCAGGATTCCCTGTGCAGTGCATTCATAATAATGTGCGATGGACTGAAATTGAAAGCCAGGATTAATGATGGGACCTGAATAACGCCTCCAATTTGGGGGCGGGAGGCTAACAGTTTTGGCTATGATATAAGCCATTGACCTCCTCGCTTGTTGGGTAATATAGCCTTGCCCAGCCCTTAGAGAAGTTTGCAACAAGCTGGATATCTGAAAATGATACTGGCCATAGTTGGTACAGTTTAATCTTATTAGAACAAATAGATATGATTATTTTTGAGCATATTGTTTGAGTGAATGACTCTTGGGGCTTGTGGGTAATGTAGTCCTGCACAGCCCCTGGAGTGGTTTGTTGGGGATGGAGATCTGTAAATGATGTCAGCAATATTTGGTACATTTTAATCTGATCGGAAGCAAGTGGAAGTAATTATCTGAGTTGGTATTGTATGAGTGAATGAGTTATGGAGGGCTAGTGGGTAATGTAGTCCTGCCCAACCGCAGGTGTGCTTTGCTTGGAGCTGCACATGTGAAGCGGATGTGGGAGGTATGAATGCAGTTTGATCTCAGAGAAAGCACATTGAAGTGATTATCTGAGTTTGTTTTGTGTAACTTAATGTCTCTGCGCTGGATGTGTTCCCAGTGATGTTCTGGGGGAAAAAAGAACACTTTTTGTGATTTTGGAGTCAAAACACGCAGGTTTATCACTCAGTCATTTACAAACCCAGTGAATCATTTATCTGCTAACTGACTCTGACTATCTCGCTGATTAATGGTATGTCTCGAAGAGTAGTACTTACCAATAAATAGGCATAAAATAAGGCATAGATTAGGGAATAAGGAAATCTAATAGGGGCGTGGATCCCAGTTCACAGACATAGATGCAGCCTGAGAACAGTGGTTTCTCCCAGCCCTTGTTTATTCTGGAAGGGAACAGAACAGTCACTGCCCTGTCACATAGCCAAACACAGCATTATAGCTCATTTTTGCTGTAAAGAGGAGCCTTTTTTTCCATTGCACCAGAAGTACTGAGTGTAAGCAATGGATAAGTGTACCCAGGTGTGTGGGGAGTCTCGCCTTTGTCAATAAAGACATTCGCTCTCTCTTTCATGTTAATGGATTAGGGATTATGCTGAGCTGTTTTTCGTGATACTGGAAGGCTTATTTACCGGAGCTTAGTTTAACAAGAGCTTTTTTTTTTTCGAGCTGAGGGGAACATTACCCAAATGTTTTAAGGCATTTCTAAAGTCTTTACGCTGTTCATGGTCCAATCTCAAGGCCCGTATGACCCACTGTGGTAGAGCAATACAGAATTTAAACGCTTAGATGTTTTTTTTTATTTTGTTAATTTCACAGCCCCCTTCAAATAAGAGTTTATCTTCTGCGTAGCGCGCTGCAGGAGTACAGTCACGGTGTCTGTACAGCCGTTCTCTCCAGCCGATTTCCTGCAGAGTCAGGTCCTCTCGGTCTGGCTTCATTACAGAATTGCTAAAAGTGCTCTCGACAGCCCGTAAAGGTTAAGCCTCGCACGCTGCTGCATTTTTTTTCCCCTCTGATGTCACCGTGAAATTTCGTCTGAATGCCGAACTCGGATTGCATTCAGCTGGGTTTCTCATGGCTCAGTGGGAAAGGTGTTCGTGACGAGATTTTAACAAGTTGTAGTTTCCCTTTGAAGCCGAAACCTTCTTTTTTATACATAGTGCGGTCTCGTTCACACTGAGTTTTTTTTATTTGTTTGGATAGATGACTGGCCCCACAGGAATAAACATAGACATAGATTTTTGATTTTAAAAGCAGCATATTAGCCTATTTAAGGCTATGGAATATTTTCTGGGATCCCCTGAATCAGGGCTAGAATCAGATGATTTATTCCAGAGCTGCTCTTAATGATTAATGCGGGGTTATGTGGTGGGTTTTTTATCTTGTGGTCCTCCAGCATGGACAGGGCTGAATGCCAGTGCAATTAAAGGAATGGAGCAGTGAAGAGTAGGGTTAGACTATCTGCTGATTACACAGAATCATCTCGGCTTTGTCCACGACCGAGCCGCCTCCAGTCGCTGAATCCATAATCAGCTGCCTCAAGAGTGGAGAGTTTGCATTTTTCTTTTTCAGTTGTACTTTCATTCTGCTAACACTCTGTGAGTTTGTGAAATGCAGTCAGGTAGAATATGTTATGCCTCGAACAGCAGAAAATGCTGCTCTGAATAGTGTCCTGGACTTGATTGGGTCTCTTTGTGAAGTCCTGTTGAAGTGTTGACCTGGGCATATGGGAGGCACATTGGTGCTGTCAGGTTAGAAAGCGGAGGATGATGAGATGGGTTTTTTGTATCTGACAGGGATATGGATGTGTTACTCTGGTATCTGGGGAAACCAGAGGAAATTGATGTTAGTTGAGGACAGGGGACAGCAGCAGTGCAAAAGCCTGCTGTCAGCAGTGGCCTGAGGACAGACCCTTGAGGCACACCAAATCTTTCCATCCACGCTGACTAATTTTGTGTCGGAATGCTTTAAGAGTTTGTGTGTGTGTGTGTGTGCGTGTGTGAGTGTGCGTGCAAATATTAAATGTATGTGCGTCAGTGTATGCATGTGTGCATCTATTTAATCGTCATCGTGTGTGTTGCGTGTGTGTGTTTCGTATTTGTGCGTGTGTGTGTGTGTGTATGTGTGTGTGTGCATATATGTATATGTAATGTGCATATTTGTTGCCTCCATTTGTATGTGAGCAGCTGTGTGTGCAGTTATGAGCTGTGGGGTAGTTCTCATGGACATGACATGCTGATGGATCTTTAATGGGAATGAGGAGAGAGGGCAAAGGATTGGTGGCAGGAGGAGGAGAGAGAAAAGGGAGAAAAGGAATGAGGTAAAGGAAGGGCGAGCAGGATAGGATGAGATTAAACAAAGGAAAGCAGATTGAGGAAAGAAAACATAGATAGGAAGAGTGTGCTCTTGCATTGATGCAGGGTAAGGGCCTGAGCGCCTTGGCAGGGTGCTGCAGTTGTCAGCAGTAATCACAGGGCCTTCCCAGCAATGAGTAGGTAATTGTGTTTGGAGGTTGCCAGATGTGCTCGTTTCTGCCTGTGCGCATTCAGACCCAAGCACATGCTCTTTTGAAAACATGATAAATGCCTAAGGACATTTGCCTTACGCATGCACGCACTATGTATACACGCTCATGGTTACCCATGCACACACACTTAGAACTACTGTTATACAGCATTTTACAGTACAGTTAACATGTTCTGCATTGCGCTGCATGTCTGCTGAGAGTGCTGGCATTTCTTCTACCTCACATGGGTCCAGTCTGTTGAGTTTCTTCCCCTTTTATATTTACGAAGCTTGAGCAAAGTCTTTGTAGGCAAGTCTCACCACTCAGTGGCAATCTTGGTAATGCCCCCCGGGCAGTTATTCTGGTCTGATAAGACCAGGCCCCTATCTAAATTAATGGGGAGAGAGCCACTTCACTTTCAATGGTCACTGGGACATAAAGACTAAATGTATAGAATCACCAGTGAAATCTGACCACTTAAAAACCACTTAAAAAATGTGTGACTTTGCCCAAAAAAAATATTTAAAACATACGTATTTTCCTTCACAGGTTGTACCTCTACTAAGCATTAGCAAGGTTTCACGTCACCAGTTTTCTTTACCGCATGCTGTTACATGATGCCGTCAGCTCCTCACACTGAACTGAATGATGTTCACTCAATGAGCTCATCTCACCAGAGCACTTGAACGAAAAACAGCCGAATCAGTTGAAACTGTGAGGGTTGAAACTGTTGAGAATCTCAACTGTGTGCTTGCATCAGTGCAATAACACGATTGGCTAGATATGTTTCCAGGTTCAACTGTGTAAAGCAGATGATTGGCTTTTACGGGGAAGAGCCTGGATATGTCATTTAACTGGCATCTCTAGCACGATGGATTTTTTATTTTTTTTTTATTGAAAAGTCCTAAAATGGATTGTTTCTTCTCTATACCGGCTCTGGCTTGAGCACAGCTGAGGTGCACAATCCAGGTTCAGAAAGTAGGAGTCCCCCACAGTACTTTAGTCCAACCCCCTGGATCAGCCAATGAGGACAACCCTTTGGTCAGGAGATGGAACTGATTGGTGAAATCTGCTGGCTGAGCTCGAGGGTGGAAGTAAAACGTGGTCGGACTTGTCTCTGACCACTGGAATGTGCAACTCTGCAGCACGGGCACGCTTTAGACTTTAGTCTTTAGACTCGTTACCGCCAGCTTGGATGACCGCATTTTAAAATATGTCTATACGAATGTCGTCTTCTATACAGGCACACATTAGCGGTCTATCACCAACCATGCACACAAATCACTGCTGCTGGCAGAAATGCAAACATATCAAGCTCTTGTCCACGAAACAATTGCTACATCCTATTTTATCCCCCATTGTCAGCATCACTAACATAGTTCTTAGTACTTTTGCGTTTACGCCTGAGGTTGCTGATTGGTCCATTGGTGGTGGTAAAAAGGCAGGGTGGTCTCAGCCGGTTTATATAACCTGCGCCAAATCCAAGGCCAGTAACATAATGCAGTTTGTGTCAGAATCAAACTAAGAGTAGCACCAGTACGCCCTTATGTAATGGTTTTGACGATGTGCATTTATTGCTTTGTTTTGAGAAGGCAGATTCTGCCAGGAAACTGTTTTGCCCTTTTGGCCTCTTTGTTCTTGGATGATTTTGTTTAGATAATTCATTCAGCGGAGCAGACTAGACCCCTGGATTTGTTTATTTTCTCTTTTTCCTGCTTGCGGCCTAAATGGATGCTGCAAACTGGTGTTCTTTTGCGACTCTGACTTTTAGGATGACACTGCCCTACACCAGTTTAAACTTAAAAACAAGCAGTTAAATCATTGTGTTATATTGCCCCAACTTGCTTTTTTGACACCCTTAATGGTCATCATATTAAGCTCACAGGTTCGGCCACTCTAATTTCTTGGTTATTATATTGCTGTGGGGTTTTCAGGTGTATTCAGCTATCGCTGAGTCATTATCTGCTGGTGGGATCATATAACCCTTTGCACTGTGCTGGGAGAAGCTAATGCAGTTACATCCCAAGGATTCCTGTTTGGCTTCACCCCACTTAAGCACTCTCAGGGCAAAGACATTTATTTATTTGACTCAGAAAGGTGAGTGGGCCAGCCTTCTGACTGTACCACGAGATCTCTTGAGGGTTAAACCCGCTCTGTGTTACCACAGCTGCTGCAAGCTAACACTTACTGTTACAGTTTCATAATGACATAGCCTGGCCTAGTTCTGCTAAAAAGGATCGCGCTGCAAATTTGTGACTGCATAGCTCGGCCCCTCGGTTGTTGCAAGCACCTGTATTGACTGTGACTCCTGAAACACTACAGCAGACAGGATTCAGATAGTGAGGATTAGTACTGCTTTGTAATGATGTAATGATGTACACTGTGGTTAAAATATACTTTATCTATCCATTATCGAACCAGCCCTCCTGGATAGGGTAACAAGGGAGCTGGAGCCTATCCCAGCATCCTGTGGGTGAAGCAGGAAACACCTCGGACGGTTTGCCAATCCATTTACAGGGTCTATAAATTTTATACTATGTTATATTTAACATTTTATTTTGTATTGTAGTATTTTGTTTGCATCTGCCATTGTGTTGTAGCTGGACACTGTTGCTCGGAAAATTGATAGCAGGGACCAGCGTTTCTTCTGGAGGTGAGCATCTCTATCAGTACTGTCTGTATAAACTTACTAATACTCAGAACACAAGCGAATCTCACGTTACCTGCCCCCCTTACACCTTTTCTCCTCAGCCTAAACATCCCTTGCAGGCACAGCCATTCCTCGTGGTGACAGGGTTATGAAACATGTTGTGGCTGAAGTCTGTACTTCTGATGCCGCTCGCTAGAGCATCGCCTGTGTAAGAAAGCCTTTGATTGGCAGGCTCAGTGTGAGACCACGCCATTAGCCGCTCAAGAACTCTGTACAGTCAGTTTTCAATCAAGGACATCGAGTGACAAAAATATTGAAAATATGATTTGTAATAATGCTTGCATTAGAAAGCCATTTTACTTCAAACATTTTCAGTTCATTGTGCTGCTCCTACGACTTGAGTTAAGCACACATACACACCACACACAGACTGCGAACACACACACACACATGCAGGTGTACACGAGTGTGTGTACACACTCACAGAGGAACATGTGGCCACCTTCAGCCTGTCACACCTGAGCGTTAACTCAGTAGACATCTCTGGTTGAGAGCTAAGCTCTGCCATCTCTGTAATTAGGTGAAGAGACACTATTGCCTGTTTCTGTCTACCAGTAGTGTGCTTCAGGAAGAGATACATATCCCTGTAGATATCTTTGTGGACCAAATGCATTTTTTTTTCATTTGAAGCTCATTTCATTTTTATCATGTTCAGAATTCTTTTTTTTTGGGCTAAAACCGTTTTTTAGACAACTAAATTGTCAATTGCAACACTCTTGAGTTGAGCCGTGAATTCCCCCGGCTATCTGCACGGCATTACGGAACTGGGAAACATCTTCTGTAAACAAGCTGGTGCCTGATGTGGAGTCTCCTCTTTCTCGAGCTCTTTGCAGTTAAGCGCTTGGTGGGGGGGGTGGGGTGGGAGGGAGAATGGGTTCTGCTGTATTCCTGCAAGAGACGGGCCCTTTCTGTCGGTACCCTTCAGAGCTGAATCACCATTAGCATGCTCCTCTGCTGTGGAGCAGTACTGTGTGAGAGAGGAGTGGAGCAGGAGGGGTTCCTCTGGGTTCAAAGCCCAGAATCTCCATGGCAAAGAATTCAACAGAGGGGTGGCTGACAAAAAGACAATGAGAGATGGATAGAGGGGGAAAAATGAAATTGGAATGAAGTTTCTGAGAGTGCAAATGAGGTCACTGAGCTTATTCTGCTGGAGTAGCGTCAGATATTTGCTGGTGGAATGTCGGGGGCTTGTCCTGCCTCGCGCAACTTGGCATATTTCTCTAAAATGGAGGGTGGAAACGAGGTTTAGGGAGCAGGATTGGACAGTGGGCTATGGTTATGGGTGTTTGCTGTGTGTGAAGTCCGTGTTGCGGAGGTGGTGGTGGATATGCTGCAATTCCCCAAAGCTTCCTCTTCCCTGGAGCTATCTAAGCTGGTCATGATCCATCACCCCTGCATTGCCTGAGATTTCGTCAGACGCACCGCACTGGCTCTGTAAGATAAAATGCTGTCAGACAGCCTGAAGTGCTGGTTCCTGAACCACACGGCTATTCTCTCCAACCGGATCCAGTTGATTGAGGTGTTCCAGCTTGATTTGTTGTATTAAGCCTGGCTGAAAGGATAATGCAGCCAATTTTGGGCCTGACTCCTTTTTCCGACAGCCTCAAGCAAAGCCCTAAATTTTTTTGAAATGGCTCTACAGATAATCTTGCCCGATTCTCCTGCGGTCTGGTAAGAGTGTATTTGACGTCACCAGATCAGTTCAGAAGCCCATCACTGCAGCACTGATTTCAAGTCGGAAGTATGAAACTTGTTCAATATGTACAATCTGATATCAGGTATTGTGGGGTCCAAATTTTTTAGTGAGTGGGCTCTTCACACACCAGAGGAACAAAAAAAAAAAAACCATGAAATGTGCGGCTTTATGTTGTTATATGTGGTGTCTATTGCATTTAAACTTTGATTAAGATTTCAAAGATCTGCTAATGTGGGCTAGCTTTTAGGTGTGCTTGTGTGGGAACCTCAGACTTGAAAAAATGGGCCAACTCTACATGACGCCACTCCCTAACTTTCCTCAGGTTTTGTGAAAAGCATTTCTGCACTTGGAAGTGTAGTTTTCTGGTGCCATCATGTTGTACAACTTGTAGCCAGAGTCTGCGCAGAGCAGTCATTCAGTACAAGTCATCTACTAAGCATGTTAGATGCAGTCATTTAATTTTCTCCTGATTCCTCCACAGAACTTTTTTTGTCCAAAATAAAACACTAACTCAGCAAAGTTAGCACACCGGGAAATATTTGGCAAAAAAGAACATATTCAGTGTTTTTTTTTCCTGTGGGGAAAAGTCTTACTGAATTCATTGACTGGTATTGAACATGAGGTCTGAATGACTAATACTGGATCCAACCACTGTGGCGCTAGAGAGCGGCATCTCTCATCAAAAATTGGGAAGTTGGTCCAGCAAGCTAAGCTTGATTAGTTGGGAACATCAAATGCATGGATTTACTTGGGGTACCAGTGTGCTTAAGGTGGAATACATCTAATACCTGAAACGTGGAACCTGGCCTAAAGTAATGCTACGGTCTCATTTAGCTGTACTCCAAAGCTGCATTGAGCACAGGTCCTATTTTTCACTGTCAGCTGCCGAGGGCGTGTGGACAGAAGTGTACTTTGTTTTCATAAACAAAGCTGGTGGTGCAGTTAATGAAGATGTGGGAGCTGGTGTTTTGTCGCTGCGCTAACGCTACGCTCGGCTGAACAGGCTCTTGACCCTTGTGTATCATACATTTGTGCTGCTGAAAGTAATGGACTATAAACCGTTAGCTACTGCATGTAGTACTTGTTGTGTGTGTGTGTGTGTGTGTGTGTGTGGGCTTTCATAGCTGTACTTTTGAGGACCAACTCTTGAAAAACCACATACTATGTTGTGAGGACATTTTGGATGGTCCTCACAGAAGATTATTGCTGATTGGTTAAAGTTGAGTGACGGTTACAGTTAAGATTAGTTTAGGGCTGGGATTAGGGTTTGGCATAATCTGGTTAAGGTACGAGAAAGGCTGCACTGAATGACTATGAGTCAATACAATGTCCTCACAAGTATAGCTAAACAAATGCGTGTGTATGTGTGTGTGTTCGTGTGTGTGTGTGTGTGTGTGTGTGTGTACGTGTTATTTGACCAGTACAGAGTGGGGAGCCCTGATTCTTGTACCTCTGTACTTCCTGCCCGTTTGTTTTACATTCCATGTTGTAGGCAGTTGTTTATAGTGAAAATTCTTCTACTTGTTTTCGAAGCCCAAATCGGCTTTGCACCAGAATACACTGCCGCCTTCCCAATTTACAGATGCCAGGCTCCACTGTATCCAGAAAAAGTGGAGGGCAAAGGATCAGATGGAGCTCCTTCTTGATTTTGTGCTCCCCGACTGTGGCCCTGCTTTCCTCTATCGATCAGACAGACTGCAACAGTAGTGAGTTTTAAAAGTCAACTGAAAGCACATATTGTACACAGGCTTTTTCGCCTTTATTGTTTTGAGTTTTTTTATATATAAACTTAGTGGGCAGTCTGCCCTGCTTCAGTGCTCAGAAAGTGTATTTGGAGAAAAGCTTTGAGGACGCCCAGAACACACCCTGAATACAGGGGATTTATATGGGAGGATCTGCTCCCTTTCTGACTGTGTGTATTCATGGGTGCGTGTGTGTGTGCGAGAGAGAGAGAGAGAGAGAGAGAGAGAGTGAGTGTGTGTGTAATTGCATTTTTGTGTGTTTGTGTGATTGCGTGTGTGCGGTGGGGTGCATTTGTCTCTGTGCGTGTATGTGTGAGTGTGTGTGTGTGCGTGTGTGGGGTGCATGTCTCTGTGTATGCATGAGTGAGCGTGTGTGTGCGTATGTGAGTAGGGGGTGCATGCGTATGTGTATGCATGTGAGTGTGTGTGCGCATGTTCCTCTGTCCTTACACCTATGATGGCACAGATTCACCCCAGTGACCTTATTTCAGCCTTGGCTCTTTATCTGCAGCTGCCTCCCTGTGCAGGTCAGTGTGTTTCTCTGCTCTCTGGGCTCTGAGAGATGTGCAGTGAAATCAGAACTATAAGCAGATGGGGGGTGACTGAGGAAAATCAGGGCCTCTTGCTCGGGATAGAGGCCTCTTTGCCCTCTCTCTCTGCCCCCCCCATCTCTCTCTCCCCCTCTCTATCTCTCTCTCTCTTTCTCTGTCTCACTGAGGCCCAGATAAGCAGAGGAAGTAAATGAGTTCTTCCTCTCTGGGAGACCCAGATACAGAGCTTAGATCAGAGGAGAGGGCCCTTTCTTTCTTGCTTTTTCTTTCCTTCCTCTCTTTCTTTTATTTCTTTCACCATCTTGGTCATTCTTTTTCTTCCCCCCTCCCGTTCCTGTCTTCTGCGTCTCATTTTTATTAGAACTCTTTTCTTTTTTCCTGTAGTGGAGACTATTTTTTTTAAGCCGGCCACCCACTGGCCACCGGTTGAACTTGCTTTTAAAGACGCGCCTGAAAGGTGCTGAATGTCTTCCTGATGTCTTCGGGTGCGCATAAGACGTCGTCTCTGAATGGTTACCTGCCGAGTGCTCACTCTAACAGAATCTCATGTGGGCGTCTCTTGATTTGTCCTGAGAAAAATACTGCTGAATACTCGTGTAACGGTGCCCCATGCTGAAGGACTCCGTTCTACATTCTGCCCAAAACATTTAAGACAGGCGAACTCAAATCTCCACCTCAAGGACCATACTCCTATAATGTTTTCATTCTTCTGACTGGTGCTGCTTGGTCTTGCAACCGTTGGTGGTATCACTGGCCAGTCAGTAATATTAATCATTCCACTAACTGTCAGGTGGAAAAGGTGGTCGGCAATGTAACTAGAGTCGACGAAACATGTTTGTGGCTGATTTACAGCATTAAATTGCAATGGCTTGTTATATTAATTCACAGTTCGGTCACTTCCAGTTCTGTATGTTTTGTGACGCATAGAGGATTTTCTTACAGAAATATTTCAGAAGTTATATCTCTCCGAGCGGGGATAGACAATCTTCCACAGCGCTTTGACTGAGTTCAGTCAGAAAAGGAATTGAAATCAATAGGCATTTGGAGAGATAAGTAAAATTGCCTCTGTTCCATTTCACTTGTGTATATGCGTGCCCGTCTCCGACGCCGACCAAATTGGAAATGGAAAATGGGTCTTATTCTTCTGTAGCACTCACTCTCCATTTGTAATGTACGCGCCGCAAATGTCTTTTGTGTTTAGGGACGTTTAGCCCGTCTTGTGATGTTCACTGAAAACTATATTCAGTGGGGGGAAAAGTCCCTTCGGTAGAAAGTCACGGCATTGAGTGAAAAAGGTGAGATGGATACTGGCTGGTGGATATATCTGCAGTGCTTTGGAAGAGAGAGGGGAATATGAATGTGCCAGGCCTCGACTGAAATACTCCATCCCAGATAACAGGATGTATAAAGTGGTGTGCAGTTTAGGTTTAAATGGAAATCCATCGCATATGAGTGTATCTGCCTTGAGTAGACTTGGTGACCGAGAGAGTGGGTATTAAATCACTTCCCTGCTTCAAATTCTCTCTATTCCATTTCTTGATATAGATTGAAAACCGTTATGGTTTTGCTGGTGTTCGCTTCCTTTCACATTTCAGATTACTGTTCACCATTCTGTCCTTGAGACTTTTGGTACCCCGGCAATAGCCGCATTCAGAAATAGCAGATGAACTTCAGCCTGTCCGTTCTTTCATCTTTGAGCAGTCCTTGGGTGTCCAGGGGTCTGTGTCTGACCTAAGAGTAGTAATATGCTCTGGCTCCAAACCTTTTTTCCAATAGTGTGAGTACAAAATGCCATTATTCGTGTCCATTCAGCCTTTGTGTTAATATGCAAGGGACAGCTCGTGGCTTCTACTGTAAAGAGTAATGCGCAAAGCTTTAGTGGGACTGGAGGTATGTAAATTCCTTTGGATAAAATACTATACGGTGGATTGTGGCAATTCTAGCCACCTGCACCTGTTGACAGACACACTCTATGCTGTGATGAAGTCCTTGTTCCACTCATTGTGGTATACCTGAAGCATTCCCCATTGGGTACTCAGGATATGTGTGGATCAGTCAGTGTGTGACCATGTGACTCTTCTCTTACTGGCTCAAATGGTTGTCATTGGGCGGCACGGTGGTGTAGTGGTTAGCACTATCACCTCACAGCAAGACGGTAGTGGGTTCGAATCCGGCCTGGGGCCTTTCTGTGTTTCTGGGGCCTGGGGCCTTTCTGTGTTTCTCCCCGTGTTTGCGTGGGTTTCCTCTGGGTACTCTGGTTTCCCCCACCCACAAAAACATGCATTATAGGAACATTCCTGCCAGTACCCCTGACCAAGGAACTGGCTTTAGAACTGGAGTTGGTCCCCGGGCGCTGCTCTGTGGCTGCCCACTGCTCTGAACTATATGATAGGTCAAATGCAGAGGACAAATTACCCCACGGGGTTCGATAAAGTGTATCTTATCTTATCTTATAGGTCATAAAGTACATATTAATTCTGGCAAAGATCTTGTGTTGACACATTGTTGGGAATTAAGATATGTGGGTAGGACATCCTTGCTCATCCCTCAGGTATCCTTTCCCACAAAGTGGGATATCCTTGCCTATGATAAGTGGTATCCCCACCCTACGTTTGTGATATCCTTGGCAACGATGCAGGCTATCCCCACCCGCAATGTGTGATATCCCTGCCCAGGAGATGATATCCCTGCTCTCTATTTGGCTCTGCTTGAGGCTAAAGCCCTTAGGGACAACAGTTCAGGGAGCTGTCTGAGGTCTGCTGTCTGTTAGGCAGCTGTGGCACTTGCCAGTGCATCTGCTTTGTGTAAGCTAGCAGTGGCATTAGCTGGTGTCTACTGTCTGTTAGCAAGCAGTAACGTTAGCCTTGTCTGCTCTTTGTTAGTGAGAGGTAACATTAGCCAGTGTCTGTTCTCTGTCAATGAGCAATATATGTGGCCAGTATCTGCTGTTTGTCTGCACGCAGTAGTGTTAGCTGGCATCTGCACTCTGTTAGCAGTGAAATTCTTGGGTGTCTGTTCTTTGTTAGCAGTAGCATCACTTGGAGTCTGCTCTATGTTATCACACAAATAGCATTGACCAGTGTCTTCCCTCTGTTAGCGAGCAGTCGAATTAGTCAGTGTCTGCTGTCTATTAGCGAGTAATATCGTTTGTAGGTGTCTGTTTTCTGTTAGGGAATAGCCGTGAGTAGCTGGTGTCTGCTTGCTGTTAATAGTAGCCTTAGCAGGATGCTATTCTCAGTTAGTAGCAGTATTAAACAATTTCTGCTCTTCTATTAGGGAGTCGTAATGTTTGCAAGTATCTGTTCTGAGTTAGATAGCAGCTGAGCAGCAGTGCTAGCCAGTGGCTGCCTATCTTAGCGAGCAGTTGCGTTCGCCAATGTCTTGCACTCTATTCGTGGGCAGCATTAGATAGGGTCTGCTGTCTGTTTGCGAATTCTAGCATTAGCCAGTGTCTGTAGTCCAGCAGCGAGCAGCAGTGGTATCGGCCAGCACCGGGCTGCAAACGCATTTTCTGTCCTAAGCCAGAGTTTTCACTTTCAATCATTGGCAGCCTCTTGGTGTAATCAGGGCCTTAAGCCCTAACAGAGTAGGACTGAGACGTTGTAATACCTGCTAAAGTGTGTCATTTCTCACTGATATTCCTGTCACTGTCATCCAAGGAGGAGGGGCGGGGGTGGGGTTGGGGGGGTTAGTGGACCGCACTGTACTTTGTACATCATATTTTCCATTCCATCTGACCCCCTACAGTACAATGCTTTTGCATACTGGGTACACAGAGCTATAGCGCCTGTTTCACTGACTCCAATTAAGACCAACCCTGGTCTAAATTCCGACTGCAATCAATTTAGCTCCAGGCTGTGGCTAATCTATCTCAGGGAAACCAGCTCCTAATGTACCGATTCGTATACACTTATACTCTTTTTACAATAGCCTGCGTTTATCCTTACTGATCATTTAAGCTTTTTAAGAGCTTTAGGAGGATCCTGATGAGTCAGTTAAAAGAGGAGGCTGGTTCAAAGCCCAGCTTTGATCTGGAGCTGCATTTTCTCACTTCTGGCTTGGTCGATTTGAAGCGGCTTTTGCCCTCCTGTTCCAGTGAGAGCAGGAAGGTATAAGAAAAAAAAGATACCAACTTGTTATTGATCCAGAAGAGTGACCTGGAAGTAAAGTTGAGGCCCACCTCAGTGCTCAGAGTCTCTGCTGGCCAGAATTAGCCTCCCCCAGTGCAGTCCCTCAGGCTTTCAGAGTAAAATCACTGCCTAGACGTGCAGCTACATCCTGTTTTTTTTTTTTTTTCCCCTCACAAAGTGACCTTACAAAAAGCAGTCCACCTTTATCCTTGCCCGTGACCCTTGTAAACCTGCGGGTGTATTAATTGTATTAATAGAGAGCACATTAATAACAGGCGGCTGGAACAGAGTAGGAGGAGACTGCGCAGCCCACTGTCGCCGGAAAGCGCTGGAACGAACATCTGCCATGTTTCTGTGGCGGCGCTCCATTAGAGCAGTTAATTCCGACGTGTCTCGCAAAATGAAAGGCTCTGGGGCTTTACGTCTGGCGGGTAATCGCTGTGGAGTATGGAGTTCGAGGGGAGGGCAGGGCAGCTACGGTCTTGACACGGTGTCGCAGAACAGATGCGCCAAAAAACACCTGGCATTCTAGTTACTCTGCTCCCCTTCTGTCACTTCGGGAGAATTCAAGCATCCCGGCCCTTTCCCAAACTGCTTCCTCATCACTAGCACTTCACTGACGAGTGTTACTCGTTGTGAAGTCTCCCTTGCGGCAGTGGAGGGCACTCCTCATTAATTGGGACGGAATAAATTCATGTATGAACTATGGGACGCCCTTACCCCTATCTGCTGGGATTTGAACGGAGTCGTCATTACAGCTAATGATTGACACATTGCTTGACCAGTTATGGCATTTTTCGAAGCTTGCATTCATGTCACGTCACTTCTATTGCCCTGCTTCCGGTAAGGAGAGTGAGATCAGAAAGTTGGCATCGATACAGACTTGCTGTCGATGGGCCTCTCCCAGTCGGTGTTAATTGGATCAGTAGGACTCTTAAATTGACGGGGATTGGGTAGAGCACGTGTACGGTTGGCGATTCGAGAGCGGACCCAAGATTTTCCTCGCACACATTCAGGGCTGCTCTCTCCGGTTCCAAAACACTCCTCTGTAATTCCGTTGAGGAGCCATATCTAGTTCAATAGTGCTTTGTTAAGCAAAGCGGTTCAGTTTGGGAGCTTTTACTCTTCACAACTATGGTCGAGGGTTCCCTAAAGACCTAAAAAGATTTCTCTGTGGAGACAAGCTAAAAACCCCTTTCTCTGAGAGTGTGTATTGAAGTTTTTTCCCTTCAGCAAAATGGTTTCCTTTTTCCTGACGATCTTACGATTTATTCTCCCGTGAATCATTTACAATCTCAATTCTAAAAAAGTTGGCACATAATGAAAAATGCAAGTAAAAATCAAAAAGGACTGATTTGAAAAGTCTATTCACCCCTACCCCTGTACTGTTTTAACCCTGGTGAAAACAGTACAGCAACGCATAATTTAATTTTCTAATGTGAATGTAATTGTAGTTAATTGCAAATTGAAAGTATGCAATGTGTTGACTACTACAGAGTCCAAAAACGTTGGAACAGCTCGCTGTTTACCACTGTGTAACACAACAGTGCCTCTTAATCACACTCTTTAAGCATTTGGGTTCTGAAGACATCACTTTAGTTTAACAAGTGGAGTTTGTCCCCATTTTGCAGGTCTTCGGTAGCGCAATTGTACGGGCCCTTCGTTACAATGTATTTTGCCTCCTAATGCACCATACATTCTCATGGGGGACAGATCAGGACTGCACGCAGGTCAGTCTAGCGCCCGTATTCTTTGATTATGCAGCCATGCTCTTGTCATGCAGACTGTCGTTTGGCATTGTCTTGCTGGAAAATGCAGGAATGTCTCAAGAACAGATGATGTCTAAATCGAAGCATATGTTGCTCCAAAATTCAGACATCTTTCTGCATTAACAGTGCCCTTGTAAATGTGCAAGTCACCCGTTCCATGTGCGCTAACAGCTTGCTACCATGACAAATGCTGGTTGTCGGACTAGACACTGATAACAGCTTGGGCTGTCATTTTATAAAATACTCTTTTAACGTCACCTGTTAATAGCCTCATTTACATCACCTGTTTCACATCACTTTATTTTTGCAACTTGTCACATCATTATTCGTGCTAAATTTCCCCTGTACCAGTATGTTCGGAGACTGTTTTACTCATCAGATTTGAAATAAGCATATATTTTCAACAGAGAATATACTGAACGCACAAGTTAAAACATCTGTACGTTGTTATGTTTTTGATACAGTAGAGGGTGAATGAACCTTTTTGAATACTGAAATAATGGATGAACTAATAAGTCATCATCCTGATCTAGGTCATATCTGTGTTACTCTTGACATTCAAAACCTGTGAAGTTTAGGCAGTAGATTAGTCAGTGTGAGCTTGTAAAAGCAGAAAACTGAATTTCAAAATTTTGACTGTTATCTCATAGCATTGCTGTTAATAAAAAGAAAAAAATGTTCATCTGAGCTGCCTCAGGCTTCTTAATATCAGAGAGCACAAAGAGGTGTTCAGTCATCTCTGCAATTCTCCTCGCTCAGAATTTTAAAACGTTGATTATTACAGATGACTATTATCCACATCTGTTATAGAAATTATCTGCCCTCTGGCGCCCGTGGTAACTAATGCGTATTAAGACAGTTTTATGAAAATGTTTGTGGATATTAACTTCGTATTGGACAGTCTTTCAGTGTATCATTGCGATGATGCCCTTCATTATTCTTTGGCACATTGTTGGTATTAATTGTGCTTGTTATAAAATTCTATCAATGAGCTGTTTGTGAGAGACGGTGAGTGTTGCAATTCAGTGCCCTCTAGTTGTCAGATTGGGAACTCCACACTTTTTCCCAGTTGCTGTCTAAATGTTATTTGGAACATGGCTGCCTTATTCTTCTGAAAAGCCTAGAAATTGAATTTTTAATTATTATTATCAATACCTCCGCCAGGTATTGTTATTGTGATCACGTGTGTGTGTGTGTGTGTGTGTGTGTGTGTGTGTGTGTGTGTGTTTGTCAGTAGGATTGCTCAAAAACTATTTCACGGATTATCATAAAATTTTATGGGAAATTGGACCATATAAATTGGAAGAGGCGATTAAATTTCAAGACCAATCTGGAGGCAGGTCTGGATTCTACAGCTGATTATAAATACTAGTGGATCAAAACCTGCTGGTGGAGACTTGTGTGCTCTAGTTGTTGTTGTTGTTGTTGTCTTTGTTGTTGTTGTACAGAATAGCATGAAACCACGCTCATTTTTATTCATTATGAGATGCTATATTCTGTGGTCCACTAGTGATTGGGGACTGCTCCATGGCCAGAAAGGCCAGGCACCCTTTATACAACCAGCTGTTGGTAGATATCGCCCACTATCTGAACTACCGAATTTCATCTTACATTGTAACAGTGCACACACTCTAGAATGAGGCAATGATGGGAGTTTGCAAACCAGACTCAAGAAATAGTGACAGAAGAGTCTTGAGTGTGGCTGACATGATAAAATACTGCCGACATGCCGACAGGTAATCATGTTGCTGTTGCCAAAGTTTGACAAACTTTTCCTCCAGTTTTTAATTCCACATCACTCGCGGAGTAGCGTTTCTTTTTGCTGCCATGTTTCCCAGGTGTGCTTTGCAGTCAACAAAGTGATGTCATATCCTACTGCACTCAAACTGGCCAAAGTGACAAATCAGTTTGCTGTGTTTTCTCACTCAGTAAGAGCAAAGACTGAAATTTGTAACATGTTGGAAAATTATCCAGAAGTTCCAGTTGACCCCAGACCGCATCGGGAGATTGGGACGTGACGTGCTGACCTTTTCACACTATGGGAGAAAAGACACACCATTTTAGTTCAATGTTGACAATTTGTCCTGGACTGTCTGGGACAGCCAAATCGGCTGTGATGTAGTTTGGTGTGTGTGCCTGGCTTAAGTTGATGGGAAAATTTTCCGGGTGGGGCTCGGTTTGAGTCAAGAGATGAAGTGTGCACCAGATAGCATTCAAGGCATGAGATAAGCATGTCGCTCTGGGGCAGTGTTTCCTGGTGGACTCATAAATGAAGCGATGAGAGTGCAGTTTGGCGACAGTGTGTGTTTGTACACTTGTGTCTGAAGTTCTGTCTCCTCCTCTCTACAGATCCCTCTGTCCACCAGAGACAGAAGCCAGTGACGGACATATGCTACAAGTCTGACATCAGAAGCCTGATGGATTTCAGCACGCCGGACTCGTCTTTGGACAAGGGTGAGCTGCTGCTCTCTCTCTTATTCTTTTGTGCTGTCTTGGTCTCTCAGCTGGGCATGCTCACCGGCAATGATCTGGGGTGAGTTTCCCAGAAGCGTAGTTGCTAACTAAGTTAGCAACTTACATAGTTCGTCCATTCCGTCAGTGGTTCCAACTATGTAAGTTAGCATCTGTGCTATTGAGAAACACACCCCTGATTGGTTACTCTACAAGTTTCAGTAACTGAGAGAGGGGAGATGAGAGTATTAGGTCAGATGCTTTGCTGCACGGAATAAAACCAATCTTTACAAATATTTTAGTCCTTTATCTTGTGCATTGTGGTTGCATTACTTTTTTGCTTAAAAAGACAAAAGTTGCTCACCAAGGTGAGATGATCAGATTTCAAGATTTACAGTACCTATAGGGAAAGATGATTTCACTTGTCAAGGACACGGTAACTTGAACTACTGTAAGAGAAGTTAAATTTTAGTTTCATAAGACCAAAACACTTGTTACGAAAGACATTTCTGTGGTACGATTTTGGTGTTTGTATCGAGGCTTGAAAGGACCTCCTTATCTCAGCTAGCTTTCTACTCTTTTAGGGTCTTTGGAGATTTCACAGTGAAAACAAGCAAACAAAATGTCTTACCAAGTATTTTAGCCCTTTTCTATAACATTATTACTCAAACTGACAAAAAGATCTGCCACTCAGGAAGTAGTATATGTTAGTATTTTTTTGTTCTGAGATTCGATTTCCTTGTCTCACAGAGTTGTCCTCAAAAACCTTGAAAAGACACCCTCTCTTAACCCATACTTGCGTTAAATGGAAAACGCTAGTAAGTCACATTTCAGACATTTTGAGAAAAATTAGGAAAAGCTATCCAACCTTGTCAATAAGGCCATATCTTGTACCATTCCTTTGTTTGGTGCTTTTTGGAAACCTGTGCATGATTTCTACTCAGTTCCAGTGTGAAGTGATGCGAAAGAAGTCAGTAAATCCAAAGTAACATCAAAATCATTTTCCTCAAAAATGTGACTTACTAGCTTTTTCTATTAAATGCTAGCATAGGAACCCTTGGTGACACAGGTGTCACAAACCGCTCTCAGAAATGTGTTCCCTGTGGTCCATTTGCTTTGTTATATATCCCCTATAATTTTCCTTTGAGGAGAAATGGGTCTGGCTTCCTATGGGTTCAGACCAAGGCTTTTAAGTCACCAAACAAGACAATGTTAGTGTTGATTATGATTAGAGGTAACGGTTGGATTGTAGATACTTCAACCATGCCCTTGGCTTCTTGAAAATCGGCTTGTCATGTCAGTCATTGTTCAATGTTCCATGTCAAAGTAAATTTGTGGAAAAATAATCCAACATTCAAGACGTTTGTGAATAGGGTGCAGAGTGAAGGTAGAACGTTGTAAACAAACGGTCTTTGTGGTGCGGTGATTTGAATGCTTGTCTCGTCAAACTAAAGACGACTGCGCTTATTTTCCGTTCTGATAGCTCCACAACAGGTGAGGCGAAGGGAGAGTGAGCAGGCAGGGAGATAATTTGTTGTTTACACGTGTATCGAGTTCTGAAGCTTTGCTGAGTGCTAACGCTACGCTGTTTCATTTTTACATCAATGAGTGTAAGTGCCGAATCTGAGAGTGGGAGGGCTGTTCTGATAAAGAACACGCAGCCTTCCTGACTGCGCGTGTAGACAAGCTTTCTTCTGTCTTACAGAACATATCCAATTAGATACAGAGCGGTGGACAGGCAAGTACTATTCATTCTGTATTCGGCCTTCACACGCTCGGCCTTCCCACACACACACACACACACACACACACACACTACCTTTCTCACGCATAAACACTCGTAGTCGTGTGCAGACGCTCATACGCTAGCATGTGAACGTACATTCAGACGCACAAATATGTGCATTCACACACAGAAACACGCACATGCACGCCTGTCCAGCTGGCTGGTCAGGGCCCGAGATGTGTGTGCTGAAGTGTGTGAAGTTCATGAAGACTCTGTCTCTGCTTCCTGTAGCTTCTGCCTCATATTTCTCCATGTGCTTCCTTCAAGCGGGAAGTGGGTGTCATGGCATTGTGTCATTCATCACAGCCCCTCCCAAGGCCCTATCTCCCCTTCACCCTCTCTCCACACTCCTTGTACTGAGCGCGCTCTGTGAGACTGCAGAAACAAGCCTGCGGGGCAGTCTGGCTGGTGCAGCATCACAGATCGGATCAACTCACAGCTGCTGGTGTGTGTCTCATATTCACACTTAAAAACTTACTTTCGTTAGTTCACTTATTTTTTGTTAAATAAAGCAACAAAGTTGCCAGTTGGGTGTTGGCATGTTCTCCCTATGTTCACGTGGGTTTCCTCCCACAAGCCAAAAACATGCATGCTAGCTCAAATGGAGACTCTAAATTGCTTATAGGTGTGAGAGTGTGACGAACGGTGTGTGCAGCCTGCGATGGACTAGCGACCTGTCCAGGGTGTGTCCTTGCCTTTTGTCCATACTCAGCTGGGACAGGCTGCAGCTCCCCCGCCACCCTAGTGAGGAAGAAGCAATTTAGATAGTGAATATGTTGCCAGTGGGGTTTAAATATTGTGACTCATTTTAAGATGTGCGTATGTTGCATGAAAACTCAACTTGTTAAGCAAACAATGACTTAAAATACACTTATATTTTATACCTGAGAGGACCAAAATGCATATGACTACTTTTTCTTAATTTAATTTTTTTTACAGTCCCGAATTGCCTTTTAGAAAAATGCGTTTTAAATACCTGCAGCAAAGATGGGTGATTCAGAAAACAGTGCGCAATAGTGGATCCTTGTTCAGAACAAACGCATAGTAGGGCTCTCACTGTCTAAGCCTTGGGCTTTTCTGCTTCTGGTCAGAAGTTAACTCTTTCAACCCCAGATATACTAGCATCACTATACCCTTCAACCCCACAGCCCTCTGTAGAGGGCTGGTCATTATCTGGACATTGTATCTTACTGTTATCTCTGGAATCCCATTAAATGTAACCTGATATGTTCCAATCAATTAGTCAGATTGTTTGAATTTTCCCTACAGGAATTTGGGGTTGAAGGGAATATGTTGGTCAGCCCTCTGTAGAGGGCTGTGGGGTTGAAGGAGTTAATAAGTATTTATGTTTGCGTGTAAAGGTCAAAGGTCACCCCGCTTAGTGTCTTGATTGAAGCTGATGTCGTATCACAAATCTGGAAAGACTACAATCCATCAAACTTGGTAGTGTTCAATGCCTTGCACATCGATTGGTGCATTAGATGTGGTTTCCCTCACTGTGCTCTGAAAAACGACTGTGTCAATAGACCAGGGGACATTTAAAGGGACCATGTCATGGAAAAACAATCACTCCCTCCACCGGTACAGTGGTTTCCTTTATCTAACAGGCCAGTGAAGGTTGTCTTTGAACACCCTCCTCATCTAACTGTTTGACCCCCCCTTCCATTTCAGCATTTGAAACACATGGCTTGACATTTCTGCTGTTTCCTACATCACAAACAAACCTGCTCGGTGAAGTTTACTCTGACCAGAACCATAGTTCACGCCCACCAGCTTTGTCTGTGTGCACTAGTCCCTGCCACAGCCTCGCTCAAACTCCCCACCTCTCTCTCCCTATTAGCACTAACATAACTTTTTTCTCATCTAGTTCTGCTTGTCGGTAAAACAGAGACCAGAGCTTGTCATCATACCGAGGACGCCCGCTGAAAACAGCCGGGGAAAGAATAGCAGGGTATGAATGAAAAGAAATTATTTTTTAAGGGGCTTTTTGCTAAAAAAAAAAAAAAAAAAGTTCAACCTCCTTTTTCAAGAAATGACTTGTGAAAAAAAGAGTACAATATGGGACCTTGAAGACTGCAGATATTTGGAATTAATGTGTCGCGTGTCTTTTATTCCATTTCTCGCCCAGTACCAAAACATGTTGGGGTCACAGGGGTGGTCATGTGACCGGGTGGAAATCAGAGTAACTAAGTGTTCCTCCCCTTCCTCTCCGAATCTCGCAAACAAGTCGAGCGAAATGATCAATGTGCCATCTCTGTGAGAAAGAGCGCTTGCGTTCAGAATCCAGGCATGCGCCACTATGGTTTGATAGCCGTGGCGTTCTGCTTTGTGTGCCTCCCCTGCTTTACAATACTCAAAGCGGCTCGCTGTTTGCGAGACGAGCAACCTTTCACGCTGTCCGCTAAACTGTCCGCTTTTGTCTCTCGCTCTTATGATGGCCCCCCCACCGAAGAGCACTGCATCTTCCGTATCGATCTGCCAAACAAAAGCTGCGCGTCTGTTCATCTCGTCGATGTCCCGCACTTTGTATGGACTCCTGGCCCATTTACCATTCAGAGTGATCTGCACACCTGCGGTGTCTAATAGTGGCATCAGAGCAGCCCCACATTTCAGTGTTTTTAATGTGATGGTGGCCTGGCTCCAGGACCAGCACATATTTAGCTTGAGTTCCTTCTGGCTCTCTGCTTACATCACACACTGTCCATGTTCTCTTTTTGAGACCTCTCAACTTCTCTTTCAGTCCTTCTAGGAGGTGCTTGAGTAACGAACAAGGCAATCATTTTTAATTTCCCTTCCCAGCAGTCCATTCCCAATTTGCATCCCTACAGCACTTAAGCCAATCGTGCGCTGTTCTGAAAAAGCTGCCGACCACTGCTGGTTGGTACGACCAGGGATCGAACCCGCGCCGTAGTAGTCACTACTGCACTGCAATTGCGGCGCCTTGACCGAGTGAGCTAACCCGGCAGCTACCCTCATCCATTTTTACTCTCTCTCTCTCACGTCCTTCACTCTTTCTGTTTGTCTCCTCTATCCTTTATCTGCCCTGTCTCTCAGTCTTTGGGTTTTTGTAGCTTCTGCGCATGTCTCTGTTGTTATCATTCCCTCTTTCATTATCCCTCTCCCGCTCTCTCATTATCTCAGTCTCATTATCTCTCACTCTTTCTCCCTCCCACGTCTCCGTCCCTGTGGAGCGGCTGACAGGCCAATTCAGGGCCCTATTAGCCGTTCCTCCTCGCTCCTCCAGCGCCCTTTAAGAGGCTCTTCTGCAGCTAATCTAGGGTGACGTGCCCCTGCGCAGCGATCTGGAGTGGGGCAGCCGTCTGAGCGACAGCAGCGATGAGGCGCTCGGGAGATCGGAACTCCCTGGTGCTGATTACAGAGATGGAGAGAATGAGAGAGAGAAAGAGAGAGAGAGTTACAGATGAGGCCACCCCTGATCGTCGCTCCAGTGCATCAGAGGGCGACATCACAGGGCGACACCGGCTCAGTTTCCCCCGCCGTCGCTCCTTTCCGACAGCCGAAGTGGACGCGAAGGCCCCGGCCGAGCGAACGAGGAGCTCTCTTATCTGGCCCTTTGAGTAACGCTGATAATGTGTAATTGGGTGAGGACGCGATAAGCTTTCTCAGCCTCTCACATTAAAGAGAGTTTCCTCTATTTTTTTTTTTGCCCCCGCCGCTGCTTTCTCCTCTTGTTGGGCTGCCTGTGGAACGTCGGTAATTAGATGGGGAATAAATCAGCGAGGCGAGCTGATCTGGGCTGAGAGTGTGAGGAGTATGAGAGGGAAGAGAGAAGCAGCTCCTGTTGAATAGTGCTGATATAATTTCAGCAGAGGAAACGAGGCTTCATAGAGGCAGTTCATTTATATGAGAGGTCTGTTCATCAGGAATGTTACCCCTTTTAGGCTTGAAAGGGCCCTTGATTGCGCTCTCCAGGGTCAGGGAACCATGGCTGGGTACCATGGGGGAAATGCCAGGAAATGATGAGGAATGTTGTAGCTTCACCTGCCAAGTGTTCTTACACTGCAAGGCCCTACAACTACACTCCCCCACCACCATTACTACATCAATCCTAATTTTTATGCCCCTGCCATATATGGTTGGGGCTTGTAGAGTTGCCCTTGTCCGTCCATCCGTTCGTACGTACGGGATGTTTTCTATCCGCTTCCCCTCAAAAACTACTGGACAGAATTCAACAAGCTTTGGTAAATGCTCCCTAGATAGATCGAAGGTGTACATCTCACATTTTGTTTGACAACATTGGATAATTTCACAATTTTAGGGGCTTCACACACACTCAGTGACAGGAGAATCTGTGTCCAAAGACACAAATTTTCTAGTTTTGTATAAACAGATGTTTCTTCTGATTTTTTCTGGTGATGCCGTTTTCGTTAGCGGTATCAATTCAAGGAGTTTGCGGTCTTAAATATGCTGTCTTCAACTGCTCCTGTCTGGTGGGATGCTCCCAACTCGTATTAAAATTTCATGACACGCATGTCACTCTGAATGACGGACACAGAGAGACCCAAAAACCGCCTATCAAATTATTTTGCTCAACGTTACCCCCTCAGGCGACATGAGTGGTCATTAGCGAGCCGTTTTATTACTGCAAATGTGTGACCACTTGTTTATTAGGAAAGAAAAAAAGCAAAGGATGTGCTCCTATTACATAGCCCTGTCTCAAATTGAACTTTAGTATTTGGTGTGTGAGGACAAATTTCTGTTACTACAGGATCCATCCAGTAAATCCATCATAGCTGAGCAATTAAGGAAAGACTGTTATCTGATTAAGAGGAACCCAAGAGGGGAAAACAGGCATCTATCACACTTGAATGGAAGTGTCAGTTAGGAACTGTGACAACTGATAATTAAGTCTTTCATCGATTCCCTCTTTTTTCGCCTGCTGTCGTCATTATTTTCCTAGTGACGCACACAAGAAACCTAACGCCTCCGGTTAGAATGTGTGGATATGATGAGTTGATCAATTATTATGTGTTGCGATTTTGTATAGAGGGAGTTTGGACTTGAATATAATAGTGTGTCCTTGTACTGAAAGACAGGGATACTCAAATCCAGTCACTGTGGCTTGTATTTCCGCTGCTTCTCATTTTTAACTCAACTCTCCCTTTACCAGCTCAGTTATTAAGATGGTGTGAACTCAGTCGTCTGTCATTGTCTATCCTCTTTCTTCCATAAACAATTGGACCTGTAATCTCTAGCGGTCACAGGGTGACAGGGTGGTGATTATTTAAAACAGTGGCATCTCTAAAACTGATCATTCGTGGGGCCCGGACCATGCCTTTACGTCAATGATTGTTCCTGGCTTGTACTCAGTTATTTTCCGTTATTAACACGTTTTCCAATTATGACAATAAACCTCTGGCAATCGAAGTTACGGTTTCTCTCTCCATGCGATCTATTGACTAAATAATGGGCTAAATTCAGATCAGAAAAACTATTCAGGCTACTCAAAAATAGGCCAATGCTTTATAAAAGACAAACTGCTCTGAAACGTCTGCGCTACCTTTTCCACACATCAAGTGATGTAACTAGCGCTTCATGATCGTTTTGTTGAAATAAAATAAAAGACCATTTGACAGTGGCGTTGCCATGGACATCTCGTGCCCCCCCATTTAAGATATTTAAATAAAGAAATAGTGTCTCAACAAAAAAAACGAACGCCACCCCGGCAACAAAATAAACGAACGCCGCCGCCACAGCCCCCCCCCGGTCAACAAAATAAATGAACGCCACCCCCACCCCCCCTCCCGCTCAACCAAATTAACGAGACAAATTTTGGTTCGTGCCCCCTCACCACACAGTTGTGCCTCCCTTGTGCACCCCCAGAAAAAAAGGTCTGGTGACTGCCATTTGAAACGTCTGTGTGCAATTCTGAATAACGCTGATTTAAATGCACGACATTACGCATCCAGATTAATGATTGTTGCCGTACCGTACCGGCGTGTTCTCGGAGTGAATCTATTGCTCAGTCCCTCAAGGAAGTTGCATGTCGGGATTGCAACTATTAACGCAAATTCAACCAATCCATGCAAATTTTTCGCGGACAAAAAAATAAATCGCCAAGACATCGCAACTTTCTGTGCCACTTTTTGAAAAAGCTACTGCAAAGTCGGGCAAAAAATCAATAAAACAATAAAAAAGCCAGCAAAATCCTGGAAGGATTGTATGTCAATTATGAGAATGATTGAGTGCAAGTCAGGGTTAATAATTGTTTTAAAGGGAAGCTCTGGGCCTCACAAATCTTCAGTCCTAGAGACTCCCCTGATTTGAAAGTTGTCTATTTTGTAACTTTGTAATAAAGGTTAAGAGCTGAAACTTGGCTTGTCAGTAGTGTACAACACATCTCAACATATGAATCATGGGTATTGACAATTTCTGAACATGTGACGTTTGACATTCCTTCACCCACAGACCCTTATTTTAAACAGCCGTGACCTCTAGTTGTCCAAATGTGGATCAAATTTGATGGAACTTGTATTTTGCAAGCTATTGTATCAGTTTTAAGCATATGGTGTGGTCCAGATGTAATTGTACTGCGACACAATTCAGGCCTATTGTATGGAGTACTCAACGTGTGAATGAAAATGCACTCGAAGTAATTAAGGTCTGAGCTCTCAGTATTTTAATCTGAGGGTTTTTATATCTGTAAGTGAATCATATCACAGCTAAAGCCCGTCAAAATCGAGTAGCCTCACTGGAGCACCAGTCACTCGCTCTCCAAGTGAATCGCCTCAATTGCCCCTCAGAGCCCCCCAAAGCCTGAGGGGCCACAGTGGCTCGAATCCCAGTCACGTCATTACTGGCGATAGCTGGAGGTCCGTAATGAAGGGGCAGCAGTTGACCCAATCTAAGCGCTCTCTAGCGCCCTCTCCTGTTCAGCCCGGTGCTTATGGCTGTACAAGCAGACTATGTTATCCTCCAATAGTGTAGGCAATGTGTCATTGGCAGTGTGCTCCCCTGCTCTGTTCTGCAATAAGAGGAAAACCTACTGTACACAGACCTTTATAGAACCATTAAAGTATTAGCATTTAAATGTCATACAGTGACATAGTGTAAACATGCGGGGGGCCAGCTAATAGCCTGATGGCTTGCATATTTGACGAAGATTCAGAGGGATTTTGTTTTAAGCCCCAGTGTAGCCACAGTAAGATCAGTGCAGCTGTGGGGGCCCCTTGCGTAACTGCTCGTTTAGGATAAAGGGTCAGTTTAATAAGTATGAATGATAAATGTCAGTACAGAGACACAAAGTAAGTCTGGCATTTGACACGTGACAGCCGTGTCAAAGCCCGTCCCATTACAGAGGCAGCAGCCTTGTCTCCAGGAGGCTGCGGGTGGAAGATGAATATCAGTTATCGCTGGCACCATTCGGTCCTGCTGAGCCGGTCACCATGTTGGGAGACAGCAGGGAGGATGAGCTGTTGCATGTGTAGATGGGGACAGAATTACAGGAGATCTGAGCTTTCTGTCATTGGCTAGGACATTGTGTGTGATGACTCGCAAACCCACAGGAACATTTGTGTCATCTAATCTCACACCTTTCAGCAGACACCTCTGCTGATTGGTGTGAGCTTGGCCTTCATGGTTGAGTTCATGCTCACACAACACATACACTCACACACACACACACACACACTCGAAAAAAAACATACTCACAATAACCTGAACACACACTTGTATACACCAACTCACACACACATGCACACGCAGGCATATACTAATACACACACACACACACACACACACACACACACACACACACGCCTTTATTAAGCTATACTTGTGATGTCATTCTGTTGACTTACATTCACTTCATACAGCCGTTTCCCAAGCTCTCGCCATAACCAAATTGTGCCTAACCCTAAACATAACCATAACCGAACCCTAACTGTAACCATAACCCTGAATTTAACCAACCAACTTCAATCAAATACCACCTACAATGTCCTCACAACATCTGTGCTCTCTCAAGTGATGGTTCTCAAACGTACTGCTTTACAAGTCCACACATGCACACACAGGCACTCCCCAACACACACACAAACAGACAAGCAATTTAACAGATACTTTTTTCCAAGGTGGGCATGCTGATTAGATGAGCTGGGGTCAGCCTCTCCTGGAGAAGTGTGGTGATAAAGGGCCTTGCTCAAGGGCCAAATGTATACACAGACTGGGGTTAACCCTTTGAGTGCTAAATAAAAATAGTGTTGCTCAATGAAAACCTATCATGTGGCAACTTGTTTAATAGAGCTTTTTTTGAAAATTTATTTCAGCGCTTTAAGGGTTAAACCTCTAATCTTCCTGGTCCCAGTCAAACAAATTAGCTCCTGGACCAGCCTATAACCATACACCATATAACCATCATGGACACAGGAATTCATTGGACAGTGACAGATGCCTTGTTATTTTGGCTCTGTTTGCCAAGTAAATCCAATATGAATCCAATTGTAAATGCATTTTACATAGTCAGGAGGAGACTAAAGACAAATAGTCCCCAAAACAAGCAAGAACTGCAGATGGCTGCAGCACAGGCCTGACAGAGCATCGCCAGCGATGATACCCAGTTTCTGGTGATGTCTACGCTTCATGGACTGGTCATTGCCTGCAAAGGATATGCCACCAAATATTAAAAATGATTACTTTATTCTACATTATGTTGAACTGTCCAACATTTTTGTGCACTTGGAAACGGTGTAGGACTATGTGTAATGCCGTAGTCATTTTTAAAAGGTTCATTCAATATGAATGAAAACACCCTGAAACTTGAGTGGATCTCGGAGAGCGCAGACCACTGCCAAGGCCTAAAGTTCACTCTTCCACGATACGCAAATCTGCAAGCACAGCCATTGTATTTTTACAATGTCGTTATTGTCACTATTGGAACTTTACTCCCATCTTTTGGATTTTAATTTAAATGGCATTTATTCTCCCTTGGCGGTCAAATGCCATATCATGCAATGTTAACAAAAGTGAAAAATAATTTGTGTCATGTCCCGTGATTGGGATCTGCTGCAAAATTTAATGGGTCCTTCCTTGATTCGTGCTGCAACTGTCCACCAAGTTTTGTTAAGATCATACCACTTGCTGACCGACAGACACAACAGATCACATGACCTCCTTGGCGGAGATAATTAAGACTGACAGCCTGCACTTCAACCTTTCAGATTCAAGTGCTAGAGTACAGAACCAAAATATGTCACAGCTTAATGAATTATGGTCACTGTAGACCCAACATATACACACACACATACACATCATCACACTCAGACATACATACAAAACACACACACACACACACACACACACACACACACACACACATATGCACTATACCTTGGTTGACCCCTTTCACTTTGTCCTTAGTGGGAAGTTCTTCTTGTCTGTAGTAAGCACAGGTCCAGAAGATGTAATGTAAACAGACCTTGTTGTCCGACAGAATGACTGCAGAGTGCCTGTTCATTGTATGGGCTGTTGCTTCTTTAAACAAATGCCCTGAGTGCCCATTTAGGAAACACTAAACTTGTTTACTGTTTGTGTGTGTGAATGTGTTTTTATGCGCAAGTAATAGAGTGTATTTTTGTGTGTGCATGCGTGCATGTACGTGTGTGTGACTGTGTGAGTATGTTTGTGAGTTTGTGCTTCTGTGTGCGCGTGTCAGTTTTTTGTGTTTGTGCATGTGGGCATATATATATGTGTCTGTGTGTCACCGTGTATGTGTGTGTTTTAGTGTGTACGGATGATAATGTGCGCATTTACATGTGTTGAGAATGTGTACAAGCTTAACTGAGTGTTAGTTGTGAGTATCTCTGTGCAGGTAGTAAGTTCAATAGTATCTGAAGAATGTATGAAGGACCTTGGGGTTGTTTTCCATCCCTGCTGGTACACTGATGGCTCCTGTGTAGAGTACCAGCAGAGTGTGGCTGTTTGGGGGGGTTGAGGGGGGTTTATGACACTGGGCAGAAGATCATTCCCGCGCTGTCAGGCACGGCTAAAGCACACCTGCGTCCCCTCAGCTGAGGCAGGGCTGCAGGGAACCCTTACCTGCTCCAGAATATACAGTACTATGAATATTCTATTGAACCCTGCGGGGTAATTACTCTGTATTTGAGCCAACAGCAGTGGGCAGCCACGGCGGTACGCGCAGGGATCAACTCCAGTTCTACAGCCAGAGCCTTGGTCAAGGGCAATAGTAGGAGTGCTCTCATCGTGCAAGTGTTTCAGAGACTTCCTAGAACTCAAACCCAGACACGCTTGCTGTAAGGTAACTGCACTAACACCCTCCAGGTGTTTTACAGCTCTGATACTGCAGGGGGCAGTGTGCCACAATTGGCTACCTGCACTGCAGTTCACTAATTCAATTTATTGGTTTGTTTGATGTGGACAAAGCATATTAACAAATCAACACAGTGCCTCTTTCTTTCTTTTACTGCCACTGTATCACCCAAAGGAGCTGTGTAGATGCTAATAATAACTGCTGTAAGAGCAGATGTTAAAATAAATTAGGCAACTGTTACAGCAGTCGATGTTAATATTAATTCCTGTTTGCACAGTAGATATTAATAAGCAGTATTGTTAGCATAGAAGATATTCATATAAATTACTCTTAGCACAGTTTACATAAATGTGTTGTTGACACAGTAGATGTTAACATGAATTACTGTTTGCACAGTAGACATTAACATGAAATGGCACCTGGCAGAGAAATGCTGAAAGAGGTATTTGTTTGCTTGCTGGTTTTTTTAAAGAGTCAGTGAAATTTAAAGCTACCTGCTATATGCACGCAAGTTTTTTTTTTCTTAACCCTGTCTTAAAAAAAAATGTTTGAGTCTCTCTCACGTAGTTTTTAATTATTACTTTTTTCTAAGCTATTGATAAAAATATAGGTGATGCCGCGAAACGAACGGTGCGCGCGAAACTGCCCTCGGCGTCTTAACCTGTTGGGGCGAATGCTTTTTGCATTTCAGAGAGTTTTTGAGTGACGCGTTCAAGCTTACCAACATGTCTTGAGTTTCAGTGCAGGGGGTGTGCAGAACGCGTCTAGCATTCCAGGCCTTCTTAGAATTCTGTCCACTTATTTGGTCACGACGCTGCGGAGCAGGGTGACCTTCCAATGAAAAATCTCTTCATCCGAAGTCCGCTACGGCACTGAAACGGCGCTGCCATTAAAACCGATGAACAGTTGCCATAAATCTCCCCTCGATCGTCAGTCCTGAGAGAAAATGTAGAAAGACGAGCTGAGAAATGGTCTGCTGGGATGTCTCTTGTCTACACGTCTTCTACGTGTTTCTTTTTCCGTAGTACAGTCTTTATTTTCGCTGCACTCTGAACTGGGGATGTTCGTTTTATTCAGTGTTTCCAAGTGAGGAAGTAAGGAGGAGACTCCATCAAAAAGACAAACAAAAAAAAAAACACCACTTTGGAATGCAAAACGGACAGGCCTACACTATTTGTTTTTGTTTCCTCGCTGAAAACCTGCCCATTGGTACAGTAAATATTTTGGGCTTCATTAATCCCCTGCTGCAAAGATATTGCAAAGGAGCTCATCTGTCTATCCTTTCCCTCCGTCCATCCATCTGGATGAGTGGGGACAAGTTTTTTTCAGAAGGTAGTTTACTTAGATATATGACATTTTGTGCGTGTATGTTACTATTCATGAGCTTGATTGGGTTTGAAATGGGATTTCATGGTGGCAGGGGATATTGATGACAATGTCTTCCTGTTTATGAGTGGTCTGTTTTGTTAAAGTTTGATTTCAACATACTGTATCGAAATGTTTTAGCTGACTGCCAAGATCGATTAATGTTTCTTATTAAATGTAGCTGCACAACTATTGTGAGAATCAAAAGCGGTTGAATTTCTTTTGGGTTATGGGTTAAGGTTGGTGTTAGGATTAGCATCAACATTTACATTTATGATTCCTGCTCCTGAAAATATATTAACCCCTTAAACTCTAACTTTTCTCTTATGTTCTCCCTTAAGTAGACTCAGAGTCAAAAAAAAGTGTTTACATATTGTAGGACAATGTCTCATGCATTTTCTGTATCTGCTGGTTGAAGCGCTTCACTGAAGCTTCATCACACTTCTAGTGAGAGAAATTTTCAAACCCCGGACTTCATAAAATGGAAAATATCTAGATCCTGTACATAACTTTATACTCATTTCCCTGCAATGCAGAAGGACATATTTGGGATCAATGGCAAACTTTGTTTCTCCATTAGAATTTTAAATGGGCCTGAAGTTCTGCATATTTTGATTGGGCTGCTGCATTTTACTGACCCATATATGGGTCCCTAAGATTTATGGGGTTAATTGAATGATGCTGCCTTTAACCCCAAAAAAACATATATTATTTCATATGTATAAAATGATGTGCAAGATCTAGATATTTCCCATTTGATGTAATGCTCTTGCCATAAAAAATATGGTATCCCGGGTTTGAATATTTCTCTTTGTATAAGTGTGATTTAGCTTCAGTGAAACGCTGCATCCAGTAGATGCAGAATATGCAGGCGGCATTGTCCTACAATTTGAAAAAAAAAAGAGATTTGTTTTCTGAAAAAAGGTTAACCAATTGGATAGGGAGGAGTGGTCATTAGAAATCAGAAAATCCTGAACTGAAGTAAATTCACGGTCATTATTAGTACTAGAGAATGAAGTGACCAGAAGACTGTTATATAAAAAGAAAAAACTAAATATCGAAATCTACCAACTATGCTGTTGTCTGTTATTGGTATTAGTCATTTATTGACTCAAGTTCTCAAGAGAAAGCTGGACTCTCCTGAAAACCAACTAAGAAAAAAAATTCCCTTCAGTTTTTAATCTTGCTTCTTGGGGAAATATTCCCTGTTCAAAGCAAAAATAGCCCTGGGCATTTTAAAGAAATGATTTGATAGATGGTTGATTTTCTATTATGTAGATTGTTTTCAAATGTCATGCTCATGAAAAAACTATCTCAAAGTTGCTTCTATTTTAGCTGACAAAATTTGGTTAAAAATTTAATACCAAAATATTTCTGGCCAATGTTGCAGTCACATGGCAGTTCAAAATTATGTGTTCTTTAGTCACTTGACAGTTATTATTTGCTCTTTTCAAATTAGTGTCAACAGTGATGTTTTAAAGCCTACTGGACAGGCTGAGGGAATATTTCTCAGTATACCATTGCAAAATTAAATGATTCCGTTTATGATTTTTTTTCAGATGGAGTTTAGTTTTTTGTAATCCAGCTTGAAGACTCCAGTGGGAAAAAATGGAGTCGATGCATTTTCTCCTCAATTATAACTCCAGCGGATGTAGCCATGCTACTACATCAAGTAGATGTGGCATTATGGTATATTGGTCTTAATGGTAAGGAAAGTGGGCTTGTAGTCTTACGGTTGTGTCCCAAACATGACTGCAATGTTCCCTTGTGCTACACTTCACCTGAATTCCTCCAGTATATTTCCAGGTTTATGAATGGGTGCAATGCAATAGCAGTGATAATGGTTGAATAATCATGTCAGTGCAGTAGTGCAGAGACCTGTTGAGTGGGTGGTACTGAGGTGCAGAAGGTTGTAGTGTTGCCTCTCGGTAAACAGATTGTGGGTTTAAATTCAGCCCGGGGCCTGTCTGTGTTTCTATGGTCTTACCATGTTTGTTTGGGTTTCCTCCAGGCACTCTGATTTCCAATCCAAAGTTCTAAGACATGCATATCAGGCTAACTGGGGACTCTAAATTTCCCTTTGGTTTATGTGAGTGAGTGGCGTGTGTGCTCTGTGTTGGACTAGCGAATTGAGAAAATTGTCCTTGGTGTATTTACTTTATGTCCCCTGTATATTGTATTTTAGGATAGGCTCCAGTCCCTATTGATCCTGACAGGGAATATGTAGGTCAGGAAGCAGACAGCTGAATGGACTCGTACCGTCCTCCTTTAATACTTTGTGTTGATATTGAGTTGGTTCGTCTTTGGCTGTTATACTCAGTTCCTTCAGCCCATGGAACCACACCAAACTTCCTCTCATTTCAGTCACACGGTCCGGCGGTCACGTCGTCCCAACCGAACAAAACAAACCGTTCGTCGCTCGTTAGCCAACAGTCTTTGATTACGGGATAAGTGCTTTGAGTCCCACTACATCATTGATTTTTCCCTTGGGACCGTGGCTTGCTGTCAACTCTGTGCAAGGCGCAACGTTTTGGGGAAACAATTAGAAGGTGATGTACGCCGGCAGCACTCCGCCATATCGATTTTCAGCTGTTCATTGACCAGTACCTAAATATCAAATTCAGTCACTTATCTCTTTCTTTATTTATTATCTCTCCTTTCACCATGGCTTTAAACACTTTATGTCAACCTTTGTAGAACAGCTGCATTTTTATCTGCTGCATTAAATTGGCCATTGCTTAAAGCTTCTTAAATCAGTAGTTCTGTAATTAGTTTTTAAAAGGCGTACTGTTATCAGCTCAGGCAGGGGGGCCCACCGTCTAATTACACAGAAAAGAAAAAGCAAAGGCATATATTTGCTGTAAGTATATTACATTTCCTTTTTTGCGATAACAAGCACTCGTTCTGTTGGAACTGTATTGGTGGAATTGATCAGGTGATCCTTGCGACTTATGACATTGATCGGCTGGGGACGGAGTTCATTGGACAGGAATGCTCGGTGAATCACTGGCTGCATCTGAATTCTCTAAAGAGCTAAGAGCCTTTCTTGCAATGGGACACGAACAGGACATAGTTTGGCTGGTAGCCATTACAAGGCATGTCAGAATTGTCTATTTCATGAAGGAAAGGGGGCAAGAGCTCCTTCGTTACAGAGCCAACCTTGGAAGAAAGGAAAGATTGAATATAGACCACAAGCCTTTGCAGCTGTAGTGATTGGAAACATCTTTAGATCCGGAAGTTTTTTGATAAATTGCAAAGCCTATCATCGGTGTCAAGTTTATGATGTATTGAAGGAAAGGAAATCCAATTTCTCTTAAAGGCTCGGTAGGCAGCTTATTTTTGGCAATATTGGGCAAAAACTTCCATTTAACCTTTGAGCATAATGTAAATGAAGTGATCTGAGAGAAGAGCAGACCTCTGTATCCCCTCTGGGCTCTGTTTTCAGCCTGCAAAGAATCTGACCTGTGACGGAAGAATTTGACCAATCACAGAACAGCTGAGAGGGCGAGCCCTGTGATTGGCTGTTCTGCTGAAGCAGATGCACGTGCACGTCTCTTCGGTGGAAACTCAGTGTTTCCCAAACTGTGTGCCATGAGAGCTTCCTAGATGCGCCGCGAGAAAACCCACTTACTGTTTTTTTTTCTGATAGCCTAATAATATAAAACAGCTGAACTTACAGGATATAAAAATAACAATTCATGTCATTATCAATTCATTCAATTCATTTTATTAAAATGCCTATTTAAAATTCCTTCTCGATATTTCTGCATCATGTATTCTACTGTACAATTCCTTCTCGTGATTGGCCAATCACACATCGTCTAACGCGAAAAATTAAACATTCCCTGGTAAAACTCAGCTAAAACAGCAGTGTAGGCTAGTTGAAACGAAACAACGAAAATGGATAAATTCCTGACCAAAACCTCGAAAAGGCCGTCCGACTAAGACCGTGAACCACCTCACTCTTGCTGCGCTGGGCAGAAAAAGAAAATCAAAGTGGTGAGCAGACTTCACAGTGAGGAATATCTGACTTATGGGTCTACATTCACCGGAGATCCCGCTACCCCAATACCACTGTGTCTTGCTTGCGGCGAAAAGCTGGCGAACGAAGCTACAGTGCCAAATAAATTAAAAAGACACCTTTCAACTAAACGCCCTTCTTTTGCAAAAAAAAAAAAAAAGACTGAATATTTAATGCGGTCGAGAAACCAGACGAACAAACAAGCTAGTTTCATGACGAAAACCGCTAGTGTCAGAAAAAGCATTAGAGGCTAGCTATCTGGTCGCAGAACCAGTAGCAAAATCAAAGACGTCTCACACAATGGCCGAATCTCTTATCCTGCCAGCATGCAAAGCTATCGTCGGGACCATGTTGGGTCAAAATGCTGCCAATGAAATATCGAAGGTTCCTCTCTCAAACAATACAATTGGCAGACGAATAGGAGAAATGTCGGCAGATATAGAGGACGTTGTAATGGAGAAAATAAAAGGGAGTGGGAAATTTGCTCTGCAGGTGGATGAAACAACCGATGTCAGTGGACATGCACAATTACTGGCCAATGTCAGATATGTCGATGGGGAGACAGTTAAAGAAAATTACTTTATTTAATCTAATTTTGCCGGAGAAAACTACAGGTGAGAAAGTGTTTCGCGTGACATCTGAGTATCTGGAGAAGTGGGGGCTGAACTGGAAAGACTGTAGAGTCATTTATTTTATGATTGCATAAAAGCCTGAAACCTGGTTGGAAAGCTCGAGCGGTTGTCTCGTCACTCGGTCACGCTGCGGGGTAGGTAGCGCGAGCGGAGCGCTATAATATCATAGCGGTGTGCAGTGAGATTTTTTCATAGTAAACAGCGTGCCGCGAGAGAGAAAAGTTTGGGAAACGCTGCTATAGTTTGAATAAAATGTGCTACACTGCTTCAAAACATTAGCTTGTCATTAGTCTTAAAAATAAAGAACGGCTTTTATTTGCTCAAAGTTATAACAATAATTCTCGATGTCAAACCTGTCGGCTAACGTTACTTTAGCCTTTGTAGTAGTCTGTCTTTCGTATTATTTTACACTAAATATAAATACTATTTACTATCGCTCATGTTCAAAAACGGTATTTTCTTACCTGTGACTCGGACATTATTATATGGAGGATAATGTACAAAAAAGGTTTGTCTAATTTGCGATTGCCTTGGGCAGGGACTGTCGGGTTCGTGTATGAAGCGCGTGCATCAGATGCCCGTGCTTGTCTGGTGGGAGGAGCTCAGGTCAGAGATGAGGAGATGAGACCCGTGTAGACTCAACGGTCACCGTCTTTCTAGGATTCCTGCCTTACGAGCCTTTAAACATGCCCATAGTACTTTTAAAATCTCCCAATTACTTTCCCTTGACCTGTGTGACATTTTCTGGCGAGGTCAAGGAAGAGTAGAGAGCAAAGTAAAAATACCACCTATCGAAGAAAGTTAAGATGCAGCCATACTGTAATGATCTGGCTGCTGGGGTTCATACAGTGTGGGCCCGTGACTAGAGAGGCAGCAGGCAGGGTGTAGAGAGGCAGCAGGCAGGGTGTAGAGAGGCAGAGGGATTTGCTACTTGAGATCTCTGTCTCTGGAGCTCACAGGAGATTGCAGAGACGGACGTGAGATTGCAGCACGTCTTCCAGTTCCCAAGGGTAGAGAATAGCAAAAGGCATAAAGGAAGGTGTAGCTATGTATGACGTGAGTGTGAGAGTGCCTGTATGCTTGTCTGTGTGTGTATGTGAGGGAGAGTGTGTATGTATGTGTTAGCGTGTGTGTGTGTGTGTGTGTGTGTGTGTGTGAGGGAGAGGGACTGAGCTTGTGTTTGTATGAATGTGTGTGTCAGGGAGAGAAGAGAGGGTGTGTGTTTGCGTGAGAGAGGGAGAGATTATTAATGTTTTTATGTGCAATTTGTGTGTGTGCATGCGTGTGTGCGTACGTGTGCAATACTGTGGAGGTACATACGCATAGAATATAAAGTGCATTTTATATTGAAGAGATACAGACACACTGAGTCCACTTTAGACTGTTGAGATACAGACACACTGAGTCCACTTTATACTGTAGAGATACAGACACACTGAGTCCACTTTAGACTCTAGAGATACAGACACACTGAATCCACTTTATACGGTAGAGATACAGACACACTGAGTCCAATTTAGACTCCAGAGATCCAGACATACTGAGTCCACTTTAGACTGTAGAGATACAGACACACTGAGTCTACTTTATACTGTAGAGATACAGACACACTGAGTCCAATTTAGACTGTAGAGATACAGACACACTGAGTCCACTTTAGACTGTAGAGATACAGACACACTGAGTCCACTTTAGATTGAAGAGATACAGACACACTGAGTCCACTTTAGTCTGTAGAGATACAGACACACTGAGTCCACTTCCTGCTTTAAGTACAAGGACACACACTGAGTCCTCTCACTGCTGTGGAGTTACAGACACACACTGGGTCAACCTCTGATACTTTCACACTTCTAAAGTTGAGGAGGCCAGTTGGGACTTTCGGTTGCCATGAAAACAGATTTCTCCAAGCAGAAAGTCTTTTGCTGCGTCAAACCTGTTTTTCTGCATTTGCATAATATTCACCGAAGCCTACAAAATGATGGAATTACTCCTGTAAAAAAAGGAAACCGATGTGATAACAAATGCATTATTCATGTAACGGAAGCACAAAGTTGATTTCCATATGTAAGCTAGTAATTTCTAAAAGAGATATAAATAAATAAATAAATTATGGGATATTTTTGCTGTTTTACCTGTATTGCTAATGGGTCTTTCCAGAAGGGCCCGGTTCTACACAGCCCTTCTGAAGTACACATACTGTCTGCCTGAACCCAAACTCAAAAAATGTTTTCTCTTTGATCATTGGAAATGCTCCTCCGTCCACTTTGGCACATCTCGTGAAGATGGTGCCCTGTAGTTGAAAACTATGGGGTGTCTCCTTACAGAGGGCTTGGGCAGCTGGCAGGCAGTGGATGGGGGGGTTTTCATTAGCTTGCTGCGTCGCTAGGAGGAGTGAGAACAGGGGAGCAGTAAAGCTTTTGACCTGCCTGTAACACCTTGGGAGAGAAGCACCTTGCGCTCTGGCCCTCTCCACTGTGTGTGTGTGTGTGTGTGTGTGTGTGTGTGTGTCTGTCTGTCTGTCTGTCTGTCTGTGTTACGAGGCTAACAAACGTTCTACCTGGCTCGTTAATATTATGCATATTCTACAAAGACTCCCAACGTTTGTGCCTGTAACATTAAGTTCTCTCCCTAAAGTGAGTGCACAGGACTTGAAACGTATGCCTCACTTATCTCTATGTGTGGGTAATAATCTATCTGTCTGGGGGGGGCATTTGGGCCACTCACCTCTTCCTCTCCCAACGCTCGTACTCGCCACTCGATTCCCGTGTTCGGCTTTGGGCATCCCCGCCGCTAGACTTCGGGTTCTGACTTGGCCAGCACAGGCGCAGTTCTGATGGTTAAGTTCATTTAAGGGAATGGGGTTCCCGAGTGAGTTCTGTAAATGTGATGGCGTCCATTCTACAGTGCTACCGTCTTGGAAAAAAAGTAAAGTTGCGTCCGTCTCCCCCTCCCCAGTTGCAGCAGGTGTCTTAATTAATTCACTGACCGGAAGTGAGAGTTTAGCCATGCCCCCCCCGTGTTACGTCAATCTCACCCTACTGCTCGCACTGCCCCTAACACCTAGGCAAAATAAGAAGCCATCTCACGTGCCGTAACAGTCTGCCTCAGAGAAAGAGTGTGTTTGTGTCAGAGAAAGTTGGTGTCAGTATTTTTTTATGTGTATGCATGTGTGTGCCTGTGTGTGTTTCTGTGAGAGAGAGTGTATGTGTTTATGCGTGTATGAAAGAGAGCGTGTGTGTATGTCTGCATGTGTGAGACAGATGGGTTTGTGTCTACCTGTCTGGGTTTATGTATGTGTATTCAGGTGTCTCTTTCTTTGCGCGCTTTTGTATGAGTGAGTGTGCAAGTCTCTGTGCGCATATTTCTGTGTGCGCGCATGCATGCGCATGTTTGTCCCAGTCCCCTCCCACATTGCCGTGTTTGTGTGTCTGTGTTTGAGTGGTGTGGGAAAATGGTGTCAGGTTCCTGTAGCCACTCCCCCTGAGATAGTCGCTGTAGAGAGAGACAGAGAGAGAGAGGGAAGGGAGGAGGGAGAGAGAGAGAGAGGGCGGGAGGGAGAGGTGGGGGGTGGGGTGGAGCAGTCTCAGCTAAACCTGTGGGACTCTCCTGGAACAGGTACAGAGGGCAGTCAGTCGAGAGGCTCGCACAGAAGAAACAAGTGCTTCCTGTCGCTGGCAGGGCCGAGTCGAAGTTCGGTATTTGTGTTTTTGGGGGAGGGGGGGAGAAAGATTACCTCGTTAGCGTTGTGTGTGGAAAAAGGCGCCCCTGGAGCTGGAATCCTACGAATCGCGGGCTTCGCCCGGCATGAAGTCGGATCGGGACGAGGGAAAACCCGGTGAGTGAGTGAGCGAGTGAGAGCGCGTGAGCAAGGCCAGCTTATTTCAGGAACACTTCCTGTGTGGAGAGAGGGAGTGAGAGAGAGAGAGAGAGAGACAACAGCTGTCTGCTGGGACGCACAGTGAAGGGCCATATCTCACTCCACAGTGATGCTGCTGGAGGTGTGTGTATGTGTCTTGGTGTGTTTGTGTGTGAGTGTGTGTGTGCATGCATGGGTTCAGCTTGAGCACGTCAAGTCCAGCCGCTGGCTGCTCTTAACGCTTTAGCTTGCGTCGTGAACTGGTGAACCTTAGCACAAGTGTGTCAGTCTGTAGACAGAGGGTTCAGTTACATGATTACTGAGGGGGGTAAAGTCGCCGAGCTGGTGGAGTTCGGTTGCTGCCAAGACAGCTTGGTGTATGAGGAAATGTTGAGTGGGGTAAGCCGAGGACAATTTTAGCGGATTTGTTTTTCGTTTTTTTCATAGTTAGATGGGGTAATAATTGTTATGGAGTATGTTCAGATGCTCTGCAAGTAATCGGCGCAGCCGTTGTGTGAAAGTGTCTTTGCAGTATGTCGTTTGTTTGATGGTATTTAAATGGGATTGGAGTCCCACTTGCTTATATGCCTGGATATGATATGCAGCATTTAATGTTCCCAAAGTATGAAAAATGGCAGAGCGCAAAGTTTCCTTATGGCGGGATGAGTTTGCAGTTTTTGAAAAACTCTGTTGAGCGGGACTGGCTCTGCCCGAATTCCTCCCGCTCTTATTCACTCCTAGGCTCTGCACCTGTTTCTCTCCCATAAAGAAAGCCACGCTCTTAAGTGATATCACATAACACGTGGCTAGTATTACGACTTCATTCAAAACGCATCATTTACGGTTGATTTTTCACGCATAAAAATGAATGGAAATAAAAGGACGTGGAATCTGAGAGTGCTGTGATGTGGGATTTGGGTCCGGCTGTTTTGGGTTGGTGCTGGGCTACAGGTCTCCTGTTGTCGCTGGGCTGGAAGTGGGTGTCTGCAATCAGCCTTAAAAGACACAGGTGTGAAGGCGCTGTTTGCAGTGCTGAGTGACCACAGAGTTTTGTATCAAGTCCAGCTTAGCTTGGCCCACCTGTGACCAGCAGCATTGTGAGAGCAGTGTTTCATTTGCTTTGTGCTGCTCAGGGATATAGGAGGGATAGAGTTGGTTTGGGTTGGTATTATTTATTGCTGCTGCGCCTCCTACTGACCATCCGGTATTTGTCGGTTTCTTTCTGAGCAGGCACATTTTGGGTTTCCTCCAGTCTAATTTTGTGCATGTTATGTTTGTGATTACTATTGAAAAGAAGCAGTGGCTGACAGGCGCGTCTCAGAGGAGAACCGTGAACTTCCAGCACTATCCCAAGATCGCAGCATAGCGTACATGCATGCTTGTACATAGCTCTCCGATTGAACATTCCGAATTTGTTTTTAATTTATGATTCCAAACTCTCAAAAAAGGCACTTCTATATGAGTGGCAGCATTCACTGTGTGAGCCCAACTCATCAGCATGGTTTAATTAACTGGCCTCATTAGCTGATTCGCTGTCACAGGTGGTGGCAGCCTGATAAACGCACATCCTGACATTACCTGCCCCAACCCCTCTTTCACATTATCGTAACGAAGAGCCCATAAATGGACTGAAAAAAGTGCTGTGGTTGACCAGTAGAATTCATACAGGTCAGTCTGTGAGGGTGTGTGTGTGTGTGTGTGTGTGTGTGTGCATAGGTGTGTATGAATGAAGGGGGGGCTAGCTAGTACATGTATATGTGTGTGCATGTTTGTGTTTATGTGCGCTCATGCATGTGTGTGTATATGTTACAGTCAGATTGCGAAACCAGTCATTTCGTGAAATGACTGAAGTTTAGCGGTAGTCGTTTCATGAAATGACCGGTTTCCCAGTTTGACTGTAACATATACATGCTTCTGCGTATCTGTGTGTATTTTTCTGTGTGCATGTGTGCTTGCATGTGTGTGAGTGTGTGTGCGTGTGTTTGTTTAAATCAGACCTGCGCCCCTCTGAGTAAACAGCCTGGCCTTGCAGAGACCTCTCCGGAAGCACATGCAGACCCCGTTTATTCTAGCTGCATTCCTGTGAAACACGAAAGGACGGCGATTATTTTATTCCATCGCGATGTGGCGTTTGTTCCGCCTTGTCCCCGCCCTCTGTGATGCGTGAAATAAAGCTTTATTCCTTTTGGGGGAGGGGCGCATCATTTCCTCTCTCCCCCTGCATGTGATAGAGGTGGACTTGACTCTATGGAGTTTAACACCCTGCACAGTGGTTAAAAATGGGGGCCTCTTAAGCTACGTGGAGGGGTAGCGTCACCACCAGGGGATTGTGTCACATAGCAGGGTTGAGTTAGCTGGATAACTACACTGAGTAACACTCTGATACCACCACTGGACTGAAGTTAAAAGAGCTGTTCTGGGCTCTGCTCTGTTGTTAACCAGCTAACTCTTGTTGCCTGCTTTGTGGAACGGGCACCAGGCCTTTTAAATAGTCTGCAAAAATAGACACACAATTCTGTCACTACCCCCACAACACACACACATGCACACAAACACCCAAACACACACACACACACACACACACACACACACACAGGCAAACATAAAAAGGATTGTGGTTCGGTGATATAGGTTTTGAGCGTCTTTGGTTACTTTGTATGCAGGTCCAGGAGAGCGAAACCCTTTTATAATAGCGGGAGGCATTGTGTTTTAATCCTTTATACGCTTGCATTTCCCTGCTCTCCTTTCATGCCTCTGAATGTGAGAATTTGCTTTTCTCTGGGGCAGATCTGAACAGGAGAGATGAAGGCTGTTGAGGAAGAGATATAAAGTGGCCCGGTGCGTCTCTCGCCTTTGTTAGAGAAAATGTTCTGGCTTTTTACTGGGCGAAACTGAACAGGCGATGTTTAGGGAAAAGATTCCAAAGCGATGTTTTTGTTCATTCACTTTTTTACTGCGCGCTGGGCTCGGGGAAGTGGTTGCGCGGCGCTACTCTACACATTTATTTTTCGCTTCTTTGTTTTGTTTTGTTTCAGACGGACTGATTTAGTTCAGTTATTCTCCGTCCCCCTGTCTCTCCATCTGTGGCTGTGCACTCGGGTGTATGCAGGCGTGGTTGTGAAACTGAGCGGGTGGAGCACCCTGCTTGGGGGAATTTATGCACTTCCAGGATACTGTCCTAATATTTATGTTGAAAAAGAGCGGGGGGGTAGAATTACATTCTTTGAAAGTGGAGGAGGTTGTCCCCCCCTCTATTCTATGCCTTAGGTTGTTTTTATGGGATGAGATGTTGTTCTTTATTGTAATCAAATGCAGTGGCATGCAGTTAACTGGGCTTTTGTTATCTTGGTGCCTTCGAATGAGTCAGTGAGTCAGTGAGAGAGAGAGAGAGTCAATGAGTGAGTGAGAGAGACAGAGTGAGTCAATTAGTGAGTGAGAGAGAGACAGAGTCAATGAGTGAGTGAGTGAGCGAGAGAGAGTGTCAACGAGTGAGTGAGTGAGTGAGAGCGTGTGTGAGAGAGAGAGAAAGAGAGAGAGAGAGAAAAGCCTAGACAGCACACACGTGTTGTGCTCCCCCGCCCCCTCCCCTTGTTAAAGATGGTCTTACCACAAACAAGACAAGCTCTCTCCGTGACTCAGCTCAAAACTGAAATTACGGAAGGGCGGGGGCCGGAAACACCCAAAAAAAAATGTGAAGGGTAAATTGGGATCTGTCCCGGCTGCCTTTCATTTTCTTGTTCTTTCTTGCCCCTTTTTTGCTATATCCCTGAGAGGTACGGCATCAAAGAGCGCCAGAGACCCGGGGTTCGTTTCAGCAGTGAAAGGAGCGCCCGAGGCACTTTTCAACGAACAATTACCCTCTTAATCTTCTCCATGCCTGCTGTCACACACGGATTATCACTGTGTCTGCCGCTATGCAGACTGGTGCAGCGCCATTCACCGACGGGCCGTGTTGTGTTTATGTGTTCGCCTGACATCTATGTACAGCACACGGGTCACTGAGTTAGTATATGGGTCATGTTTGAAGAGTTCATTTGCAGAAACAGATAAAAGCCATTCTTGAAGTGAATTCACTTACATCAGTTTGATGTATATGCCTTTGACTGCGCAATAATAAAACACAATTTAGGAAAAGTAAAACATTTCTAGATATCTTATTGAAATTACCCGAGACTGATTTGATTGATATTCCCTGGAGTTCATGATTTAAAAAACATTATTCCGGGAAATACTTTGTAAATCGAAATGCAGATAACTTTTTTTGCAAATGAACCCTTCAGTTGGAACTCAGTTTAAAAATACTGCTTTGTATGCATTGCATGGCCAAAAAGCGCCTGGACTCCTGCCCTCATTTCTGAATCAGGGGCACTGGTGTGGCATTGGTCCCTCTTTCGGAAAGGGTCTCCTCTGCAGAAATGCTGCTTCCATTTGTGTCAGAAAAGTATGAAAGAGGTAGGCTGGTGATGCTGGGTCGTGATGATGTGTGACTAGACGTGGCTTTTCCAATTCACTCCAAAGAAGTTTGGGTCAGGGCTTCGTACAGATGAGTTTAAGTTGTTTTGAAACGACCGTAACAAACATGCATGGATTTTTCTGTGGGCACAAGGCCACAGTCAGCCCTCCCCTCACTGCTGGAATGTCACTGCGTGCCGTAAGTGGAACTGAGGGGCCTCACCTGAACCGTAAAAACCAGCTCAGGAACAAGGAGTGCCCGTGTACCTTTTGTGGCATAGTGTACTTTACAGGGGCTTCAGACAACAAGGAAAGAAAAATCCCTGATTTAGGTCATAGGCTCACAGCTCAGGATATCAGTGGTGTTAACAGGTTATGACCAGATCTTGGGGCTCCAAAATCACGACACCCCCCACACCCTCCAGTGTCAGCTGGACCTTCAGGCTGGCTTTGATACTGTTTGGACCCCATGTCCGGACCCCCGAGGCCTCTCGGTCAGGGCTTAGCCTGTGGCCTGTGGAGACCGGAAGTGCCCCGTGCTGCCGGGACTAAGCTGGCAGACTAAGTAGAAGTGGCGCATTTCACGTTTGACCAGCGGGTCCCCCTGTAGCGCCAGACAGTTCACATTCCCCGAATAAGCACATCCGCCCCGATTACCTCACCTGCTGCTTGTCGGGGCAGTGTGCTGCGACTCACAGGAGAGGTTGTGTTTGTCCCCTCCAGACAACTTTGTGCTGTAAATGAATTCCTCCACCCTGAACATTTTCCTCTTTGTAACCTCATGCATTTTACGAGCACATGCGATGTTGGCGTGGCCCTGAATTTGAACTGCAAGCTCAGCCATTCCAAGGTTACTTCACAATGAAAGGAATTTAAACCGTATCTGCCAATGCTCCCGCAAACCATTCAACCCCCCCAACCCCGCCAAGCAACTCCCCCCGTTACAGGGCTGGGATTAACGACGCCACTTTTGAAACAGGATCCGTTTGAAAAGAAGCAGCGGCGAAGCCTTGCTTCCTGTGTCCCGCTCTAACCTATCAGGTGCCGGTGTTGAGTGTCCATGGAGATGGGGACCTGAGCAGACAGCAAAATGGCCGCCGTCCTGCTCAGCCTGTCTGAAGGGATCGGGTCACCGCCGCTGCAGAGCTGTAACGTGTTATTATCGGCATGGCTGCTGTTCTTCGAGACCTATTATTACCGTCCCGATTAAGTCCTCCCCTGCGCTTTAGCGTTAGCAGGTTAGCATGACCTGGCTGCGGGAATGAGTGCTTTTTGCACTAACGGGGCTTTAGCATGGTTTGGGAGGAGGACGAGTGACCGATCAGGCAGGGCTAAGTGATTTAGCTCTGATGTTGTCAGGGCGGGGGCTTAAGTCCGGGGTGGCTCCTGTCCACACCTTAAGACTTAAATCTTTGTTATGCAGCTGCTTTCTAATGGATTTGGTCTCTGTTTGATTTACATACTGAGAGTCTCTGCCCAATAGCTCCTCATAGATTAGTTTTTGACTTATTGAAAGAGATAAGAGGATTTCTTTAGGTAACCACTTTTTAGCTTGTCTTTCAACTCTTAAAACGTTTAAGTCATTCATACACATTCGTTTTTACTAATAGGGTAATATACAAAAAGATAAAAAAGTTAAATAATTTTTCTGTTCTCCAAAATGTAATGTCGGTGTTTTATATTTTGTTCTGATTCCTTGTCATGTGGTTCCCGATAATCTCATTTTTCCTAAATTACAAGGCCACTAACTGCAAAACATCCGCTGCTTGTCCTTCAGTGAAAGGATTTGGCTCAGTCTGAGCGCGAACAAAGGGTCCCCTGTTAGCGTCTCCTAAATCGAGATCTGAGACGAAACGAGATTTGGGCATGTTGGCCTTTCATGTCGCTATCTAAGATTTCCTGCGCCGCCTGAATTTTGTCGTTCGGAAGTAAAATTCCATCACGCTAAAAGCTTCTTTCAGTCGAAGGGTTAGCCAGATTGCGATAGCCGTGATGCCAGCTGAGTGTTGTTATCTTGCGGTTAATTTCTCTGTCATTGTTCAGGTAGTGTTTTTGATTCTGTCTGATGTGGTTCAGTTACAGCAAAGCTTTCTCGCATACTATTTCCACTTACCGGACCGTTTTCTTATTGCTGTCACTGCTTGTTTTCTGTCATTTCATTTTGCTTCCTTTGTGTAATGCCTGCAGTTGATTACCAAATTTTACAAGGTGAGCACCTGCCTTTTTGCCCATTGTATGCAGGAACTGGCCCGGACCAGGAAAAATGGAGTTTGATATTGAATGAATGTGGAGCGCTCCACAGGCAGTGAGGCGACTAATTAGGTTATTAGATTTGGTCAGCTGACCGATCTCTTTAACAGGGGGAAAGACTTGAGGCCAGACTGCTGATATTGGACTGGCCTTTTTTATGCGTTTTCATAAATAGCGTGCACGCATTTTCCCTATATGAAACCCTATCTCAAGGATGTGACTTTTATTTTTTCAGCATCGATTAGGGCAGGAATATCTGTGTGTGCCGGCTAAACCCATCACCTCTGCTCCAATACCACGGCCTCACTGTTGGCTTCTGAGATTGGCTGTCAGACGGTCTGGATCGGGTTGCACAGCACGCTTGGCTGTGAGAATTTGGATTTCTGACGATTGCATGTCACACTCTGTCTCATTATCCCCCGCCACAAACTGGAAGGGGATATAGGAATGAGTGTTGTCCTTCCATGTGTTCATCTGTCTGGCCGCGTATCCTTCTGTGTGTCCGTCCGCGTGTCCGTACAACACACTTATTTCTGGGCCAGGTCTTCTGAACCATTGAACATTTTTCTCCGAACTCTGATAAATTGATACATCTTATATTGTAGATGTGCCTTTTCATACTTCGATCTGTCCTCCTGTCCGTCTGTGCGTCCTTTCGTCGTGTTTCATTTCTAGACCACAACGCCAAAACCGTGGCGGGGATCTGAGTATTAATGCTTGTTGCTTGCATCTTTCATTCATGCATCTGAAGTCTAACCTGAGTGGGGAATTGGAGTCTATCCCAGCATGCCTTGAGCACGCAGCAGGAATACTCTCTTGAGAGGTCACCAATCCTTTGTAGAACTCTGGAGCCTTGCTAGCTGTACACCTCTTTTCTTTGGTCCTTAAATTCAGCAGCCAGTCGTGGGCTTATTGTTTCTTTTTGTTGTATACGAGGCTTTGTTCATTAGTGACTGACTGATACACCTTGTCTGCATGACTCATACTGACAGATATCGTGCTGAATGACTGATATGCCTTGTCTGTTGGCAGCAGACTGCAACAAACAGACAGTCTATCAAAAGTCTATCAAAACTGTGTCCGTTCACAAGGAGACATCCATTACTCCCCCAGCTTCTGAACTAAATTGATGTATTTTTTTCTCTGGATGGTAGACAGACAGACATTAGCTGAGTCTCTTGCCTGTATTTTGCTGTGTGAACAGCCGTGCTTTGGAGAGTCCGGGGCTGAGGCCTTTCCGGTATTAAGTTTCCGATTAAATATTTACACCCACACCATTTCCCTCACCCTCGCCTCCCTCATCTTTATTTAATCCTCATTTATGAATAAATTGGCCCCGTTCACCTCCAAATGACAGGAAGGCCCACCGTGTATTATTATTATTTTCTTTTTTTGAATGTTCCGAGGTCACCTGAGCGACCTCACATCCTGTTTCCTGTGTGTGGGGAGCCTCTGTCAGAGAGGGTAATGAGTCTGGCCTGGAAAACCCGCCCTGCCTGTGTGCACACTGGACTGCACTCATACTGTGCTGACGAGAAGCTGAAGGACCCTTCAGCACGTCTGTGTACCACTGAACATCAGTTATGCTACTTAAATAGGGCTGCCACCAGCAATGGCTCCATCTATCCCTGAGCATAGATTAATCCCTATCTCTTCCTCTCCCTCTCATTCACTCTCATACTCACACACGCACACTCTCTCAAACGCATGCACACAAGTACACAGACACACACACACAAACTCCCCATAACGCACGCGCAGAAGTACGCACACGCACGATCTGGATCGTCTACTTTGAAATGCTAAGCTTGCGAGTGACATTTATTTTTACCTTTGTTTGTAATTAAAATAGCTCTTTAGCTTTGTTTTGTGTTTGCGGCTCAGCGCATCACAGGACTTCCCTGGCCCTCGCGGTATGAGCACTGGCCAGCTGGAGGTGCTATCCGGCCCATCTCCCTGCTGCAGTATTGCGCTCCTTGTCGAAATCGCACAGTGTTAGTGCTGTAACTGCGAGGTGGGTTTGCCGCCTGTTGTTTAGGTCCGTCTGTCTCCCTGTGCCCTTCCAGTGGCTTCTGCTTGGCACCCAGCCAAATCTGTTCATAATACAAGTGTGAATCAATTACTCCCAGCCCAGCTGGCAGGGCTAGTTTGACCCATAGCTCTGTGAGAAGTGTAGTCTCAGAGCCATTAATGCATCGCAGCTGCTCTCATCTACATACATACTGTACGGAGAGCAGCTGACTGACACGCAAGCGAATACAAACATACAGGCATCCATCTCCGCCTGTAACGAACGCAGGAATACTCATAAATGCTCCTCCATCTACAGTATATGTGCATGAAACACACAAATACTAACAGGCACAGAAACTGAAACTTGCGCATTTGCCAAAAACGGGCAGCAACACGCAAACTGACATGCTTGTCGTAAAATTCCTAAATTATCCTGCTGTTAGAAATCCCCACCCGAAACTTTTTTGGCATCTCTGCAGTTCACGATAGTGATCATGTTTGAATTCCATTCGATGTGGGACCCACATCAGTAGTTCCCGGTATGAGCGGTGTCTGCAGTCAGTGCAGCCCAGGGGGTGTGATAAGGGCCATCTAGTGCAGATCTGTTTAGCTTTAATGGTTTAAATATGGCTCTCTAGGCTCTTGGGAGTCACAGCAAGGTCCGTAGCTAAGTATTTTGATGGTGACGGTCCCATCATAAACGTCTAGAATTAAGACAACTCGCTCTGAATGGGTAATCACACTCTTGGCTTTAATTTGAGGGTGTTTACACGCATATGCAGTGAGTCTTGTAAAATTACAGCCCTTTAGTTTGCTGTCCGAATACTTAGCACCCTCATTGTATGTGGTAGTTGTGTATCCCAGTCACCTGATTGGCAAGTATTAATGTACAGTCATGGGAAAAAGAAAGTACACCCTCTTTCAGTTTACATATTATGGGGTATACTCAGTTTTTCCACACATGGCTTCTGCATTTTGGCTGAATTTTTGAAAAATAAATAATCTCATGGTGGAATATGTTGAATGTTGTATTACACCTGAGTTTAGATTTACATAATTTTGGGACCTGATCAGGACGAGCTGATTTTCTGTTATGTCCTGGTACTTAAAACCATAGAACTGCATGTCAAACTAGCAGTGTCATTTTGGGTATTATTTGTAACATCATTCCAATTGTCATTTCGGTTCCCTGCTACGTGACGCTGAGCGGCTCCTCGACTAGGTGCTCGACTACGTGCTCCTCGACCACGCCCTGTCCTGTCTCGGCCACGGCCCCTCCCCTCCTGTGGTTGAAGTACAGGTGGCCCATCATCGCGATCGTCAACTGATTTCGTGTTTTCATCGGACTGCGAATGCAGAGCCATGTAGAGGCTCTGTGCGAATGGTCGAGGTCGCTATTACTGCTGTCAGATTGGTCAGATTGACGCGATACTCATGTATTATGCATGTTTTCAACAGAACTCCGAATGACGTCATCCACGCCACTGGCACCGGCTTACCGTGGGGAATGGTAGAATTCGCCGCGCCGTTGACAGCGGCTTGCCATAGGGAATGAGTTGAGAATGGTGGGTGACACATTCGCTTACATACGCACCCACCCAAAGGTCCTGCATCTGAACCCTTTGACTAACAGGCTTTTCGGATAATAAAATTTCTAGTCACCTCCGGAACATCACCTCATTGATTTCCAGTAGCAGTTGTGACATCACATCGGAATGTTCATCCAAGAACATTCTAATGGCATATTTGGTGATGTCACACCTTACAGTGCTTAAAGCCCTGGGTCTGCTGTGCCATTATGGCCCTGCTGTTTGCCAGTGAATCACTCCCTCAGTCCTCAGTCGTGAGGACAGGATCACAGCGTCTGTCCCCAAGGCTTCATCTGGATGACATCATTATGGTGAGGCCATCTGCCTCTCTGGAGCAGAGATTAGCGGTGCGTCACACATTGAGAGGGACCGCTAACATCAGTAAATAAGAACCCAGTTCCCAGCCCTGATTACAATCTGTCTGAGAGAGGCATGATCGCTGCTTATGATGGTGATATCATCTTTAGGGACCCTGGGAAATGCTTGTGTCGAGGCGGGGGAGGTGGGAATGCCGTCACTTCTCGTCACGCCCAATACTTCAGCCGTTATCGCTATCTGTGCTGTGCCTTGCTGAGGTAATTTGACTTGTTGCTGTAGACACCTGAAGCATGAAATTGCACAGCAGTGCCGGGTTGTTGAAGTGCCTTTTGCTGTGTTGTAGATCTCCAGATATGATATCTCTCTGGGACCTTTAATTGTAGGAAGCAGGTTGTCGATTTTTGCCTAACTGTTTCTCAGAGTTTGGGATGAGGTGGTCTGACCTTCCACCCTCTCTGCTACTGGGCATCCTCCAGCCACCTCTGTGATGTCATCTCTGCTGGCCAGTCTTAAGATTTTGTCCATGGTCTGAATATGAGAAATGTGAATTTTTTACCAGTCGTGTCAGCATGAGCTTGTATTGTTTTTAACTAGTGAGTTTGTTAGTGTGTGTGTGTGTGTGTGTGTGTGCGTTTCATCATGGCAAAATGTGATCATGGTGACAGCAGGAACTGCTGCAGAAGCGGTTTTGAGTGCCTTGCCTGGTGTTCATACATCTGTTTGTCTGTCTGTAAGTGGACAGATTTTTTTCAACACAATAGTGTCACAATGGAGCAAGACGCAGTTATGAAACTTTACAGGCGAGTTAGTTGAGATCATAATGACGGCCGAGCTCAAATGTGGGTGTGGTCCGAGCAAAGGGCACTGGAAGCTGGGGGCTTGGAAGCGTGACTGATGTGATCCCGTTGCAAGACGGTATCCAGTTTTACAGTCATTCAAAAGCCCTTTGTTTGGCTTTTGCTCTCTTAGACAGGCCTCCAAGTTTTGATTTTCTCAAGAGCTGAGGGAGTACTGTGGAATACTTTCTGTTGTACCATTTTTTACCCTTAAAATGGACATATGTGCTTGTTTCCATTAAATTTGTAGTTTGTTCTTGGGGTTTAATGTTGGAAACTGACAGCTTATTAATTCTCTGGACTCACTTTGAGATGGAAAAAAAGAGATGGATGTCAGTGAGACTGGCCTGTTGAAACAAAGGAGAGGTGCATTAAAATTGTTCGCTGAGCTCTTGAGAGCTGTTTTCATGTTTCTAATCTACAATATACCACAAGAATCCTCTGACCCCAGCGGTCCCAGACTTCCCCTTGGCACAGCCCTCTGGAGAGGTCTTAGAAGAGAAGTCATTGTGCCCAGGTCCAGAGGTTCTTCAGTCCTGATCTCTGTTCAGGTCTAAATGAGTTACCTACTCAGATCTAATAAACCAAGTCAGACGAATTAATCCGCTGGTTTAATTTGCCTACGAAGTGCTAAATAGCAATGAAAAACAGCAAGCACTGTGGTCCTGCAGAATCTGGATTATAGAACCCCTGATATAAACCAAGTCACGATCAGGAATGTCTGTTGGTCAGTCTTGTTCTTGGCTGTAGAAATAGGCTGACTCCCCCTTTACTTAATAAATCTGCAGATGTTTGCAGTAGTAGATGGCTGGGTGCTTGTTTGCATGCTGTGTTCTCTTCAACGATGACAAGGGACTTTGGAAGTAAGAAAGAAATTGCAGTCCATTGCTTTCCCCATTAATATAAAGGCTTGTAATGGGTTTAAATCGACTCAGTAATGTGCAAGCAGCGGAGCATTGGAGAAAATAGCTTTTCTAATCTCTATAATGTCCTACACTTCCCCCTTTTCTTCTGACGCCATCCAGATGTAGAAGGCGTCCTTGACGCACATAGAAAGTGTGCCCGTTTTTTATTTCTTCGGTCTGAAATTTTACAAATACAATGTTCCCGTTAAAAGCCCTCTTATTGTTCCTTGTGTTGAGAGCAGAGATTACGATCCTTTTGTATGAGCGGAGCTTCAAGTGAGTGTTTGTTTTTTTGTTTTTTTTTTTGGTACTTATCGTCTAAATGTGTTGTTTATTTGGTGCAAAGAGCAGCCATCTTACCCCACACTTACCGGTAGTAGCGGACATGAGCTTGTTTAAAGGTTGCGTGACTGTGACGTGTCTTTTAAAAAGTCTGCAGGTGCAGTTTGAGTAAGAAGAGCTTTCCTTTGATTGATTGGCTGGGCACTATGGCTCATCCATTCAAACTCTGCTTATTTTAAACTTTTATCGGCCTTAACGCAGAGCCTCTGCCACAAACAAGCAACGAGGCCCTCACTATTTCAGACGCTTAGTACGTACAACACGGCACCACACTTATGCACATTTTCGCCGTCAGAACTTACCCTCTGTTTGTGTGTTTGTATCATTTGTATTGTTTGTCTAGTGTTGTATTTAACATTTTCGGCTTCTTTAAAGGGAAAAGTGAATAACTTGATGAATGATACCGTCTTTCTCTGCTGTGTGACTACGTTGGTCGGTAAGGCCGTAGAACTGAGAGTGAGCTCTGTTTGCTCTTGGCCAGTCGTTCGCATACCCCTCCGCCGCTCTGTTGAGCGTGCTTGTGTGTGCTTACTGCGTTTGCTCAGGGTCTGACATGTCTATACCACTCTGTCAAGGTCTTTGTGCTCTGACAGCCACACCCCATAGATGTCTATTGGCCCTCTGATTGGTCGAGTCAGGCCAACAGTGTTTACAGAGCCCCATTGCACAGGACTTTATCTAGTGGTGCACTGACATTTTAACCAGGGTGTCCATCATTTACTTCTGAACACACAGCCGTACAAAATGGCAGAAAATATCTGTACTGTGATCGAATCTACATAACTGCTCTAGTTCTGTACCCTTATTACTCATACTGTATTACTCCCGCCAGATGATTAACTGTCACTGAAAAGGGGCTAATGATAGCAGTACGTATTCTTCTGTGAACGGTGATGTAAGCTGGACGTCTTTTAGTTTATGATTATCTGGGGTTTTGAACTTCGTCCTTGACGGCTCTATGAAAAGGCCTTGGCTTGAGTTAGCTATTGAGAACTTAAATGGCTGTCACTGTCAGGACAGCTTTACTCTTTAATGCTAGTGAGCTAGCTTGACGTATTGATATAACTGACCTAAAACTGTACGCAGGAGAATATGAGGGCAGGTGTCACGATAGAGGAGAGTTGCGTCCCCGTCACCCCAATAAGAGTCAGGATGGGCGGGGGACAGCGTGACGGGCAGTCCCAGGTGGCTCACGCTGCCTGTTCACGCTACCTTCTCGCAAAGCCAGGGCGGGTGGAAGGGCAATTAACTGGCTGATCTGGGATCAGTCGTGCCTGCCTGCAGCTCTGTCTTCAAAGCTGCTAGAATCGCTCTGGAGCTCGTGCTGCTGAGGGCCGATGCTACAGACTCAGGAGTACAAACCTTATGAGATGTGAGGTCACGGATGTGCAGTTGGAAAATTCTTGATGGCACGCTCTATTGCTGATTTAACAGTCCCTACTGTTGTTTTAAGCTCCTCTAGATTACTGACTAAGGCCTTGTCCTCACATTCATGGGTATTTTTGAAAATGCAGCATTTTCTATCCGTTTCTACCTTTCGTCCACAAGCAAACTGCGTTTTCAGTCACTGAAAACAGACCCGTGGGAAAATGCCTCCCAGGATCAAGGTTTCTAGAAACTCTGTTTTCATTGTTTACATGTAGATAGTGAGTTTTTGGCTTGTGACATTAGAGTGAATGTGCCTTGTAGCCTGTTTTTAAGGATTGTGATTGGTCTTACACAGTCTCAGGCCTTGCCTTTTGACGGGCTCGATTGCATTCGCGCCCCATGACGTCCGTAAATTCCACATAAGGGGCGCAATCGATCGCGCCCCTCACATTTCCAATATGCGCACAAAATATGCACAAAGCACATAAAAAAGATCGAAAGTGATTCCCGCCTCCCAAAAAAAAAAAAAAATTTGAGTACTTTTTTTTTTTTTTTCTCGGAAAACATTATTTCCTAACAAGCATTCCAGTCTACGTCAAGTTATATCATAGCTGCCTGTTGGTTTGGCATGCTTTTGACAGTGCTTAAATTGTTTTTGCTTCTGTGTTTAGATGGAGATATTTTGGAAGCCAGAGGAGAGAAAGCCCATTTTTAAAAGTACCTGTGTACGTGTGGACGAGGCCTTCGAGTTTATCAAAAAGCATTCTGAAAAATAGCCACCTGCTGTTCTACATCTTAACTGTGACTGTCCGCTGTCATGGATGAAGTCTCCCCTTGTTTTATCCCCCCGCTGCGCACATCGATGAAGATATTTTCCTTGTGTTTTTCTGGTGAAGAGCCCCCTCCGTCCTTCCCATTAGCTGTGCTTGGTCGTCCTACGTGTCCCCTGATACCACTGACAGACTGCTACTCCCCTCATCTCCAATGGCTGGCTAATGCTGTGGATAATCACAGGGGGGACCACAATGGGCGCCAGGACTATGATACCCTTTGATTGTTATACCAAAAAAATGCCACTGATGGCTGTTCAAGTTAAATTTACCTAACTTTTCACCGTCATGTTCGACAGAAATCCTAACCGGACGTGATACAATTGGTCAGAACAACACAACATGGACATGGAGAATGATTGACTTCCTTTACTCAGTGTAGATAAGGAGCTGTACCAAGTGCAGTCATCCTTCTCCTGTCCATGTTGAAACGGACATCGTCATACGAAAATCATGTCCGTATTTTTCCTCCCCGTTCCATGTCAAAATCGCCGTCCGTCGTTTGCTTCGATTCCTGCAAATCCCCAGAGTAACGGCCTTCTGTAGTGTGCAATTCGTCACACCCTCTTCATACTCCTGAGTGGTGATGGATTGGACTGGAGTGGCTCATGAGGAGAGCAGCACCAGTGGTGGTGGACGGCCGAGGCGATGATGAGAACTGGCTGCATGCGTGTCCTGCAGGAGTTCAGTCATGATGGATCATGACACTCTAGGAAGCACATTTACATGGTCAGCAAGGAACAGCGTTTTTGTGTGTGTGTGTGTGTGTATGCATGTGTGTGCGCGCACATCTGCATGTCCAGCTTGTTGTCACTGCGTATATACCTTTTGAATGATGGGTTAGCGTTAACCTAAGTACCCACTGGTCCGTTCACTGTTTGAATAAGAGACCAACTCTTGATTGTTATGTTAACTTTGGGTCTTGACGCTTTATCCAGCTCACAGTCAAGTGTTTCATGCAAATGCAGTCAAGCGATTTCCCTCTGCCTGCATTCCTCGAAACCGGTTGGTCCTGTAATGTCATCAGGAAAGCGTGCATATATCACTCTGAAATACCGTGCTCTACACTTGCCCTTCTCTACATTCTCCTCCAAGGTCTCAGATTGCGACATACATTGTAACTCATTCATTAGAAAAATACCTGCCCAAGGTGGGAAGAGAATGAGGGAGGATGTATGGTGTCACCTCCGCGTAGGTTACAGAGACTCTGCCAACTGGTGCTTACCGGGGTGGAGGGGGGGGCTGTGTTCTCGGGTAACTCCTGAAATGGGCCAGGAGGACAGAGTTTGCTGATCATGGCTGCCACATGCACGCAGAGAAGCTTGCCTCAAATCCAGAATTATCTCTTGCACCAGAAAACTAGTTATAGATGTTATTCAGGTTGAGGCCAACTGTAATACAACAGTAGACTCCCTGCTCTAACAAACTAGATTATGAGTAGTGCTCTCTGGTTGGCTGCTATGTCTTCTGCCGTTTCTCATTGACTCAACCGTGAACCAGTCTTTTTCATGGAGAGAAAGAAAAAATGCTGAAATACAGCCTTCTGACAAAAACACAAATCTTGAACAACAATCCCCAATATCTCAGACTAGAGTGTGTCAGAATCCTTCACATGCGAAACCTGGGCACTGTGATTGACTGGTTTGTTGGTTCAGCCAATGAGAAACTGCACAAGGAGTTGCCAATGAAGGGAAAGCTGTATACAAGAATGTTAGTACCGGGTGCCGTCATTGTTTGACACGGTCTTCCCCTGGGTGAATCCTGTATATAATGGGGACTGTAAACACTTAGGAATGAATAGCAGAGGTAGCTTGGCAGAGATTCTCTGTTTAAGAGTGAAGGATGTGAATGCAGGTGTTTAGTCCTGAGGAATGCTCATGGAGAACCTGCCACTGTGTTTGAATGCGGGCATCAGCCCAGGTCTTAAATTACTGTGAGGGTCTGTTAGTATTTGGATTTATGCACAATTTTTCAGACTGAATCCAGCTGTGCCAGTGCCAGCTGTGGCCAGCTGCCTTTGGAGAGCAGCGCATAATTGGCTTAGTGCTGCTCAGGGATATGGGAGGGATGCAGTCTGTTGGGGTTAGCATTGTTTGTTTCTCAGATGCCTCCTGCTGGCCATGCTGGGGGCTTATCAGTAACATTCCAAGCCAGCACATTTTTGGGTTTCCTCCGCCCTCGCTCTGAGCATGTGAGGTTTGAAGCTGCGAGTGTAAAGAGGCAGTGGCTGACAGGCGTGTGATTCTGAGGAGAACCGTGGACTGACTGCGCTGTCCGGAGATGGCTGCATGAGTCACATATGAGCGCGCTTGTACATAGATTGTTGATTGGATGTACCAGATTTGGATGAGATTGATTTGGAAGTGCCAATTTTTTAATATTAAAAGAAAGATTATTTTAATGCTTTGTAATGTCTGCACTGTTCACTTGATATGGATTAAAATATCCACTAAATGACAGTCTGCACGATAATGTGAACACTATTTACTCTTGGGAGCTCACAAGAATAAATGGCAAATAAGCAGGGCTTTTTGATTCATAAATGTCATGAATCGTTTTTCATTATGGCTCCCCCGGTGGTGGTGGTGGTGGTGGTGGTGGTGGTGGTGGTGTGGGGGGGTAGATGTATTGTTTTTGGCTCGGTTCCCATCGGCTTCAGCATCAGCGTCAGCATTCCCAAAGTGTTTCCAGAGTATTACTCAGAAACTGCTCAATATTGCCTTACCAAATTTTGTTGGTGCATTGATTGGCTACTAAACTGGTGCCTTTTGCTTTTAGGGGTTTCTGGGAATTTGGGGGGATATTTGTTTTTATGAGTAAAACCACTTTCCAGTTTTGCATTATATATTTCTTTTTTAACTTTATATTTTTTTAATATTCGGAGAGGGAGAGGTGCAGCGGGATGAGATTGTTCTTGTTATTGGTTGTGTCAAATTTTGGTACCTTGGCTTCTTCAGCAGAGTCCTGTTCCGGCTTCTGGAACTCGCTCGTCACCTCTGCACGTGCTGCTGCTCTGCACGTCTGAGGTGAGATGGTGTGAGACTGGGTTTTTATCAGTAGTCATTTCTGGGGCTGCAGCGGGTCATTTACTCGAGTGTGATTCTGATCTGTGCTGCTTATGACCGACCCAACCCTCCCCCCTTTCATCTCCACCCCGACAGTGCAGTCGCCAAGTCAGCATGTCTCACCGCCATCTTCCTGTGACCTTCCCCTGCCCACCTTACATACGATTCTCCATTTCTGCCACACAACGGCACTGCAAACAGAGAGCTATCACTGCACTAGCTAGACTTCTCCACATACAAGGGCACCCCCTTGTCTTCTTCCATCCAAACCTCGTCCTTCTCTTCTTTGGTGGTATTGCACTTCAGATGGCCCCCCGATGCGTTTTAGATTGAAAAGGCCTGACCTTCCAAAATTGGTCTATCTAATATTTTTCTTTATTTTTTTACGGTTTGGATTGTGACCCAGGATAGATCCCTTTGCCAGTCTGTGAGGGCAGTGTGCTGTATGTAAATACCACAGTCCACTGATAGGACTCTGTTCTAAATTGGAGGAATTGATTTTGGCAGTGGGGTCGATTTATTATGTACTGGGGAATCAATGGGATGAACCTCAGGAGCTGTGGGCTCTGAATTGATTAAGAGAGCACAGTGAGAAGGATTCATATTGTACAGGAGTGCATTCTGGGTACTGTAGTACTTTGTTATGAGCACTTCCTGACTGTATCACGTCTGCCAATATTGAGACTACGAGAGGAGAGTTCTGTGACCTAGGTGTCTACTGACAAAGCTCGGCCAGACAACAATTTGCATTGATATTTCAGAGGCAATTTCCCAGACTTGACGTGAAGAAAATGAGTCATTCTTTAAGAAATCAAAAAGTAGTGATGCAGGAGCATTGTTGCCTTGGAAACCTTATGTCTTTGTTTCTGCCAGCCAATTGCTATTAAGCGGCTTTTTTAATGTTCATCTATGACCTTAGAAAAATCTGTAAGTAGCCTGCATTATATCTGTCACAGAGCCTAAAAAGTTTAGATGTAATGACAGAACTCCCTGTCTAGCTTTTGACCACAGTCAGATCGCTTAAGCCTCTGGTAACCAAATTTCTCTCCTTCCCTCCCCTCTGCCAATCCATCTGTCTTCCCTTCCCTTCTCTACTTTTCTCATCTGTATAGTTTTTGTACATCTCTTCTCCTCTGATGTTGCCATTGTTTACTTCCTCTTTCCCTCTCTCCACACTGCTGTCTCTCCCTCATCCCCCCTTTTCTCTCTCCCTCCCTGCCCAATTCCAGACAGAAGCTTGCAGTTAGGTGACAGAGATGAAAGGTTTGATGCATCGCTGCGGCGACCCATGTCTGCCCGTCATAGCTGATGTCGGTAATTGACATTCGCGCTTCTCTTTGCGGCTGGCCTGGGGTCAGGTGCGTCTGAGCTGTACATGCCGGGGCTGCTAGGTAATCAACAAGCCAGTGATGCATTCTGCTGACGTCAGGAAAAGTGTGTGTGGGGATACCACTAGTGTACGGACAGGGCTTTTATAATAAATCCACTAAGGACTCTAGGTGGTTTCATGATTGCACGTGCATACGTGTGTGTGTGTGGGTGTGTTTGTTTGAGTGTGTGAGTGAGTAAGAGTATGTGGATGGTGAGTGCATGAGAGAGACAGTGACAGCAAGTATTTGTGTGTGCTTTTTTATGTGCTTGTGTGTAATGAAGTTTGTGTGTGAGGGAGAGCTGGTGTGTATTAGTGATAGTAAGCATATTTGGGTTTTTATTTACATTGTGTGTGTGCCTATATGTGTATGAGTCTGTGTATGTGTGTGTGTGTGTGTGTGCGTGCATTAGGGGGTAACCATATCTTGTGTTACGCATGTGTGCGGGAGAATAAGCCTGTGGGTGTGTTAACATCTCAAGTTCCACTTCCTGGAAAGCAATTCTACTTTTAATATGACTTAATCGTTTATGGCATACTCTTGTTTAAATAAGTCTGTCAATGATCTCTTCCCTTCCAATCAATATCTTTTCACGGCAGTTAAATCCTTTGCAGTTTGGAATGCGCACCCACATTCAGCGTCAATCAGATCGACTTCTTTTTTCTTCAAAAATTACACCGGAATATATGTTCTAATTGTATAAGTCAGGGCCGTGAGTCCCAGCGGGGTTCGTTCTCTGACAAATGGCTGCCGTGACTAAGCCATGCAGTTTGGTGGCTCTCGGTCGGGCTTGTAGACCTGTGGATGGAACTGCGAGTGACCCCACGGCCAGTGAGCCATGAGGTGACAGCGTCCGAGCATAACTGCTCTGAAGAATAGGTGTTCTGGAATGTTTTCCCTAAATTCAAAATCATAGTGTTCTAGAACTCCATTGCTGCTCTCGATTGCAAGCAGGGATTTTTCTCATCAGAATTTTGAGTTTGGCGCATACCGATCATTTGTGAACTTTCTCCTGAATAACAAAATGAGTTACACCCTGTTCCATGTGCTGGAGTCCTCCTCCATCTGCTAAACACCTTGTAGTGCTTCAAAACCTCTCCCTATAGGGATTAGGGGCTTTTTTAGTGAGATAAGGAATGACTGGGACTGGCCGTATGGGGCAAGAGTGCTTCAGGTCGCTTTGGTTGCTGGGGGCGGTTTTCGTTTCGCGGCGGTGCAGCGCGGTACAGCTCGATGTTGTAAGCTGTCCTGAGGTGTGGCCTCCCATGATGAAACAGTCTCACTAAGTTTCGCGCCGCTGCCTTGCTGCTGCGGCCATTGTGTGCCATAAAAAAGCACTCGGTGCCCGCTGGAGCGGCTGGCATGGTAACACATATATAAAGCAGGGATGTCGCCCAAGCTCTGTTCTCTAAGCCGGTTCTCAAAGCAGTCGCGGATTTGTTTGAATCAGTTTTTTTTTTTCTTTGTGGCGCTTTATTAAAGGGCCATTGTTAAGGGAACAATGGCGAGGGCAGGAGAAAATCAATGGTAATGATTTTTCTGCTTCAGCTCCTCATTCTGTTATCAACTCGGCTTGTATATCGCAGATGCAGATTTGGCTGTAGCTTTTACACTTCATCTGCCCTTACAGGCTCAGACCCCTGAATATAGATTTGCCCTCACTGGCTCAAATCACTGAATACAGATTTGAAGGCAGTATGTGTTCAGGCTCTATTACATTATGACTTTGAGGTGGCCAGTGGCCCATGAAGAAATTGAGGGTTAAGGGTCTTGTTCAGGACTAAAGGTCTGCACTGATTTTAGCTGCACAATGGTTTAACCCCCTACCTCCCAAAGTCTAAGTCTAACAGTAGGAACTTGGCTGTAAGCCACAGCTGTAAAATATGCCTAGTATGCTAACTTCTGTATCATCAAATATTTCTCCTCATTGCTCTGCAAAAAAACAGTCCCCTTTAATTGCTTTAGTCTTGCACTGAGACTTTAAGGTCTAATTTTGTTCTCTCATGTGGAAAGTAAGTTGATTTTTGCTTGAGGATGTTCTCCACCCATCAGCAGATCTTTAAATGGGTCAATATATCTCACCTCATTGGCTATATTTTTGTCTTATTTAGCAAAGTAGTCTCAATAAGTCTCAATACAAGAATGAAATGCTTGTTGAAATTGCCTTCATTCTCGGTTTCTGCGGTATGGTGACAGGATCAACTTCGGCCGAGCAGCGGTACCGTTTTAAAGTAATGTAATGGCCTCGGCGAGGACATTTCTTTTCCGTTTAATGTCCCGAGTGCCACCGCGGAGGCTGTTGCCAAGTGGCAGACAAATGAAAGGAAACGGTTTAGTTGCTGCTCGCATTCCTGACCGGGGCACTTCTATTATTCCCTGCCGTCTCGGCGCATTCCACAGCCTGGCCGTTCCATTATGCTCACGGCCTTTTTTTTAACAAAGCTTTTTGTTCGGCGCTCGGGGGCGAGCCCTTTCGTTTGGGCCCCCTCGCACTGCACATCCGCGTCCGCCACGTTCGGAGCGAGGGGTGTGCCAGACGGCCAACCCCCGTCCCTCCGCCATTTTCCTGTTATTCAGTGACCCCCCACCCTCCCCTCCCTCCACTGAGCTGTTGCTTCCTATGTTCCTCAGCGTTTACACATAATTTAATTCCACCTCGGGGCTCAGCTGGGCTGTTCCTGTTGACGGGAGTCAAGAGCGCTTCAGCTTCGAGGGGAGACGAGGTCGGACTTCAGTCCCTAATGCCGCCTGGCCATTTCTCCCGATTGGTTATCGGGTGCCCTGAGAGGGACTAGGATTGGATGGGATGAGAGGTCATGTGTCCCCGCCTGTTTGGGAGCAGTGTCATTTGAAACCCCTGGAGCGACAGTCCTAGTCAATGCTTTGTGACCTTTGACCTCCTCAGAGTACGCTTTCCCCTGGGAACTCCATGCGAAAGGTTGGTGTCGGTTTGATTTCTCCATCGTCTCATTGGACGCTGCCTGCGCTCTTCAGTTTTCCGTTGGTGCGTATCTGGCGAGCAGAAGCCTGGCAGATTGGACTCCTGTCTGGCTATTGTGTGAGCTACAGTAATTAATGTGCCGCACATTATCCTGCACATCATACAATTTTACCACAACAATCCTGAAATGTTTCAGAGAAGGGCTATTATCAGTAATTGTCCTCAGCAGGCAATCGATTTGTGAAGTGTCAAAATGGTTTAAAAATATTTGTGGTATTCAGAATGCATTATTTTGCGGAAATAGTAAGCGCTCATTTTAATCTTAATTTGGCATGATTGAGTTTCCCTTTAAAGCACAGAGCTTATCTCCTCCGACCAACCGTTCTTGATGGAACACTAAATTGAGTGGATTTTCCTCTCGGGACATTGTTGAATTGTGTTAGTAAGTGATACTTAACTTCAATGACATGTGGTCCACGAGCCAACTTCAAGGCATATTGTTTGGTCCCCTGGCCCCGAAGCCACGCCACACACGGACAGTGGAACTGAAGTGAAATTAAGTGAAAATGTTGGCAAGGTAAAACTGCTGAGTCATCCGAGAAGCATCCCCCATATTCTATTTTCGGACAGATCTGGGAACTCTGTGTCAAAGATTTGGGCTATTCTTGGCAGTTGTTTAACAATGCATGCGCTTCATGTCTGTTTTAGCGAAACCTGCTGAAGCCATTAATTTTTCCACCATGTTTGTTCCTCTCATTCCTAAGCCCTGTTAAGTCTTAATTTTATATGTGACCTCTCATCTGTGCTTGCGACTCCTGATAGATGCATTACTGTAATGTGTACATTATATCTATCAGATTTGATTGACCGTTTACAGATGTGCCTTAAGCAGTATGCCAGAAAACTTACCAAAATTAAGTTTCATTTTGAATGAAATTAATTGCACCCTGCCTTGTGACCTTCCTGTTTGTAAAGGGCGGGTTGTGTTGAACTGCATGAGTGAGTTGGATATGAGTTGGATAAGTGAGAATTCGTGAGTCAGTGTTAGTTAATAGTGATTTGTGTGCTGTACTCAGAATTTCCTATAGTGGATGCAGAGGATCCAAATAACTACTTATAGTTAGCATTCTTTATTTTATCATTGCACTCACAGCGTCTGCTAGATGGCCCAGAGTTTGAGGACACTTGATGCTGCCTAAAGCAATAAAGTAGAGATTGGCTTGACTTGTGCATCCTTTTGTAGAGCTGTCCAGGCAAACCTCTGCATCTCTCCAACAAACCAGCTTGATCTGATTTGGGGACTTTGGGCGTTTTACCTGAGGATTTTAGGCTTGTTTCTCAGGTATAGATCATTGCTCTCGTGCCCTTGGCCATTGCTGTTGTGCCCTTGAGCTAATTATAGTACCTGAATTGGTTTGTAATATTTCCATAGGATAAAAAGATCCATGTAAATATGTAAAAGGCTGACTGATTCTGAGCCTCTGCTAAATACCTGTAAGTTAAATGCAGCATAAATTAGCGAAGGGCAAGTGGCAATGAACGCGTTCCTTCCATGAAGCAACGCCTGTATGATTTCATGACACGTAGAAAGATGGAAAATTAAATGTTTGACATATATGAGGCGAGTTGGGCTATGCTTGTGTCGTATGTCTCTCTGATAATGCAGGACAGTGAAATTGGTGAGCGTGCAGGTATGTCTGTGTTGTAGATCTTGGTCTTTCCTCATCTTGGTGGCTTTTATGGTCTTTCTGTGGTCTGTTACCACTTACCCAATCAGAAGTGATCTGCTGGAGTAAGACAGACCAGTGTTTTTCAATGCGTAATCAGCTCTGTCAGTGTTTGTTCAGTGACTCAATTACAGGGCTGTAATTCCTAAAAACTCATGTATAAGCAGACATACACAAATGTATCTGTTCAACTAATACCCGGACATACATGAAAACAGGTGTATGTCTATGGAGGAGGGCAAATAATTGGGTGTACCCCTGAAATGGACTTAAACTTAAACATTTCTAAACCATTTTTATACAGACACACAGGTTATTCTGAGTAAGTATGGCAGTGTTGCCTAAACTCTGTCATCCCTCTGTATGTGTTTAATGTGTAAATGCGTTCCTTAAAGATCCAGACATTGCCTCTTCACATAGGATGCTCCTCTGTGTAGGAGAAACAAGGCCCTTCTGAATCAAAACAAAGCCCAGATCTCACTCACATATCCAATATGTCTGCAAAGCTGAACAAGCGTGGTATCCGCAATCAAACTGACAAAGCGTCGTCCACCCACAATGCATCAGTCGCTGTAGATTTCTTCAAATGGCACCAGTCGTTAAAAGTTACTGCATCCTTGCAGCGACTCCGGCACTTCCTTACTGCAGGCGTCCATGGACAGTTTGATAACTGTATTACATGGAGATGGTCCCATTCATCAAAGCTAAACCGTCTGCTTTTTGCTGTTTTGTGGCACAGAGATGATAAAAATGAAAGATTTCCGGAGAGGACTGCCCGAGACATTGCGTGTTTAGATCTCAAACACAAGCAGTTCTGTGATGTGATACTGCAGTGCTGGGAGGGTTATCACATCTGACTGGCTTCACCTGCTAGCCCACAGCAGGGAGGCACATCCTCCAAACGCATGAAAGATGGCAGCCATCTCCACTCAGATCCTCTTATTCATGGCCTTTGTCGGTGATGTGCATCACTACACGGGGCTGCAGTGTAATCCTGTCCATCACAGCAAAGTGTAGAGTCTCTCTGTCAGTCATCTCGCGGGGGAGGAGTCTGCCTCTTTTGGTCATTGTAAGGGGGTGGATTCTGCTCCTGTCGGTCATAACAAGGGGAGGAGTCAATCCCTGAAAATCACTGCGAGAGGGAGTGTCACACTGTCAGTCACCTCACAGGGGAGGAGTCTGCCTCTTTTAGTCATTATAAGGGGGTGGATTCTGCTCCAGTCCATCATAAAAAGCGGGAGGAGTCTGTCTGGGTGAGGACTGCGTTCGGCTGTGAGGCTGAATGAGATTCCCCCGCTGAGTCTTGAGGGAAAGCCAATCTGATGTTTTCTTCTTCTCCAGACCCCAATGTCATTTTCTATCTATTTCAGGCCACGCTTTGCCCGTCCCGGCCAATTCCTAATTTCAGCTCCCTCACGGTCAGTGGACATTGACAGATTGCTGCGCCCCAGCAGCTCAGCCAGGGAAGGTCTTCAAATTCCCTCCTTTTCTAATGACTGGCAATCAGTAGAACATCCACCAGGGAAAATCTGTTACAACAACAACTAGAACAACAACAATAACAAAAGGCTGTGAAGAGTGTGAAATAATTTGATCTGTCTTTCAGACATTTTGGCTTTTGAAAGTCTGGCAACAGCCCAACTGCAAGTTTGAACTCAAATGAAAAGTGGCTGAAATGTATTGAAACACATTTCATGCATCTTGTTTGTTCACAGTGATTCTCATAGTCCTTCACTTTGAGTGTTTTTATGAATTATTCCCCATTATCTTCCTATTCTCTCCTTATCCTTATACTCTGGCCACACATGGGTGTCCCTTGAAAATTGTTTGCAGTGAACTTCATGCACAACTTATTATGAACTTTTTTTAAGGCAGCAGCTTCCATATCTTTTTTAATAATGCAATGCAAAAAATATACAGGTTTTCATAACCAATGAATAGAGCTTTTAATGATTTTTTGTGATTCAAATGAAACCTTAAGGAGGTATAACTGCCAATTGGGATGTGGAAACTGGTAATCTCTCTGTCTAGCATATTTATACTTGAACAAATGTTTAGCATTTTAGTAGCTGGTGGTGTTTTCTTTGTATTGAAATTTGTTCTATCGTACTCCAAGATTTTTTGATTGCACTATATGAAACATGATACACTATTTCCATAAATGTTATGAATCCTATTGTTTATCAGGAAAAAGATGAGTGGTGGTGTTTGTGATGTTTCCATTATAATTATAAGCTTTGAGAACAATTAACCTAGCGGACGCCATTGCATGTATGCTGTGATCACACATATATCGTAGGCCCCATTTAATTAGTTTTAACATGGGGTTTGGGTGATCGGATCTCAGTTCATCAGCACTAAATACTAGTGTAAACAGGGTCCAAGATGCAATGAGATCTGATCACTCAAACAGCTTGCAGAGGTGGTCTGGGCTGCATCTGACCACATATGTTAGGTAGTGTAAACGCTATTGCATCCTGAGGCGTCCCTGACGAGGACGTAACTGGAAATCGTCGTCAATGGTAGGCTGCGAACTTTTGATGAAAGAGTTTCCTCTTCCGTGCGGTCCTGTTTGCTGTTGCAAGTTGCAAATGCGTCGGTCCCGCTAATTTCAATAACTGAAATATCCCGAAAATGTAAACTAGATAACTCTGTCACCACAGGGACCCAGTCATGTATCTCCCCAATCCCCATGAAAGATCACTTGCAAATTTTTACAGCCGCAATGTTACTGTTTCTACTCTTGCTATGACATTAATATGCATCCCTGTACGTGTGTATATATATATATATATATATGTGTGTGTGTGTGTGTGTGTGTGTGTGTGTAAATGCGGCTCAAAATGAGCAGAAAACACAAAATCTGCAAAAAAAAAATTTTCGACAAAATGGCTGCTGGCGGCCATATTAGATGTTGGAAATTGCCGAGAATTGATCTTGAGCGTCAATGTTTTTTGGGCAGCTTGCCCATAAAACAACATAACTTTGTGAAACAGGGTCAAAATCTTGGCTTCATCTGGCGGGAACGACTGCCATTGTTGTTATATAACGTATGAACAGCACGCCTGGTACTAGCAGAAGTTGCTTAGTAAGCAACAAAATCCGAACACAAGTGGTCTGCTTGAAACAAATGTAAGCAGCTGTGTGTCTCGTCTAACCACTTATGATCTGATCGCCCAAAATGCATGTTAAAACCAAGTGTAAACAGGTCCACTTCAGCAATCATGTCTCATCACCATAGCACATCATACTCACAAAGTATAACCCGGGGTGTCCAACCCTGGTCCTGGAGAACCGCAGTGTCTGCTGGTTTTTGGTGTTACTCAGCACTTGATTTATGAAGTAAAGCAGTTGATATCACATTTAACTTGCCTCACCTGGTGTCTCAGGTTTAAACTGGGTGGAGAAAACCAAAGTCAGCACTCCCTGCGGCTCTCCCAAACTAGGGTTGGCCATCCCTGGTATAACCGTTAGTATGTAAAACCAGCAATTACCTTGATGTCCTCATTCAGGCAAGGACGAAGACAAGCGTCCTCTCTAGTGTTTATTTGATCTGCAGCAAAAAGAAAACGACCGGCAGATAGAAATGACTAGTTGAATAGGCTGTTCTGTGCATCTTCTTTCAAACCAGACCGTGTTAAAAAAAAAAGTAACAGCAAAAATTTTAATCTCAACATGTAAAAATTGTAATGTAAATCAATGCAGTTTGCTATAAAGTGGCTCATTATTTTCAAACGTCGTGCTACTCACCCTTGTGTTTCCAACCCTGTCCAATGGCAGGAGAAGTCTGTATTTTGTCTGATTCATGAGCGTGCCCCCCACTATACTGTCTATCCCCGCTACATGCAATGATCCTCTTAATTTCAATGGACGGGGTCCGCTCCGCTAAACACTAAGGCCCTGTTCCCCAAATCACGGACCTCGAGGGCTGAGAACTCCTCCCTCTCCTCCCTCCCTTTACCTGGGAGTCTGGAGTGATGACAGTCTGGCCAATCAGGAGCACTAATTTAGCTCTTAATTGCCTGGAAGATTTAAAAAAAAAACCAAGGCATTTGGATTGGAGCTCCAGATTTATGGATCTCTGCACTAAGGGAAAGTCCAGCCTTTGCTGCAGTTAGCTGCTTAACATCTTGACCTCGGATCCTCAAAAGAGCACTGGAATATAACACACTGCCAAAGCAAGCACGTGAAATTGTCTTACCCCGTGGCCAAATCTATAAATTAATCAAAATGATCTCAGATCAGTGTCTGGGGTTTTTTTTTTTTTTTTCCCCACATACAGGAGGAAGGCAAGCAATCATCATTGATTGTTTTTATGAGTGGATATAATTGACTGTTGATGTGGCTGGGTCTCAGTGGGGGCGGGAGAACTCGTAGTGAAGGTCAATGAGTGCACTTATTTAACATATTTGCAGAGTTCATTTGCCCCAAGCAGATAGGCTTCATTGATCATTAGCTCTCATTTTTCTCAACTGCTCTCACACCCTCTCAAGTCGCACAAACTGTCACTGCTGTTCACTCGTTTTACTCTTACTTGAATATGTAAGAGGCTCTTTCGGCACATCTAACCTGACGATGAACCCAATACTGTTTGCGTTACCTGTCGCTGTTATTCTGTGGGTCTGGTTGTCTGCTTTTAACGCTATGGCTGCATTTGTGGGCTTTGAAATTAGACTCAAACAGACAGCAAAAAGAAACGTGTGTCAGGCCGCGATGTTTTTTTCTCAGTTGTTGTTGAAACGTTGCATTCTGACTCCAGTCTCACAGTCCCTGTGTGGGAGGAAAGCCTTTGTCTTGTAACACAAATGGGATGAGCTTGGCTTCTTCTTGGGCCTTGTGGCCACTTCACAACAGTGTGAGAGTGTCTGGATGCGTCCACATGTGGAATAAATGAATAATCACAAGCTTTAGACAGACTCGCACTCAGCTCCTCCTGCAGCTAGACCTGTCGATACCCAGAGTCGAGATGAAGCCGAGCTTAGCGCCGTGCTCATCGTCACCAGACAGGCGGCAGTGATTGATCATCCCTCTCCTCTGGCTGTGTTCAGTTGAGAGGCCTGTTCAACCTGTCTGTTATGTTGGATTTCTGGACCCTGATTCATGTCGCGGAAAAACCTCACAAGCAAAGGAAAGCAAAGGCGATCCTTTGATCTCTGGCTTTTAGCGGGAACGACGCTGAAGAGGTATCGACGCTGCCGGCTGAGGCTCAGGACGGTGAATTTATCCGCTGAGTGGTGAGGGGGAGGGGGGCTGGCAAGCTGGGCATTCGACTGAACATTGCCCACCCAAAACATGTGACCCAGCCCCCGGATCGTTGGGCGGTTGTCAGCGGTGTTGTTGACTTTGAGGCAGGAGCGGAGGTCATCTCTATACAGCTGGAAACCTTGGTGTCTATTGATCTCCTCTTCCATTTAACCTCAAGCTATTCTCTTATGTACCGCAGGCACTGACTGAGTACAGTAGAGCCCTGTGGGGCTTTGTAGTGTAGGTAGCCTCATAGTGCTGATGTCATTTCTTTGATTAAATACCCAGCAATATAATTTGCTTATACAGCAAGGTTGATATGTATTTGGATGGTGACACAGGGCTGAAATTACTACACGGTTCACTCAAGACACTGCAAAACAAAATCTTACCTAGCATTTGAATCTTGCATTTAGACGTAAAACACTTATTTCTATTACTCTCTTTCTTAGAAAAAGAAAGAAAAATTTGTCCCTCGTGTGAAATCATTTTGACTCATTTCTTGATTTTTCTTTGGGGTAAGATAATTTCACTCACCCCATGGACAAATTCAGAAATGAGTCAAATTTATCTCACATCAGTGGCTGTAATTGTTTTTTCCTAAGAAGAAAGGTAATAGCCATAAATGTTTTAAGCCTAAATACAACATTAAAATGCTTGTTAAGATTTTGTTTTGCTGTGCACTGATGTAAAGACCCCCAAATCAATGTGCCGCCTGTCAGCTTAATTCTCCTGCGGTTGCATCCACATGAGCACAGAGTGAACTCTTTCAGGAATTCCAGATACGGCCTTTTTAAAATTCTGTCACTGTCACAGATTTACAGAATGCACAATATGTTAAAAAACAGATGGTGCAATTTAGCTGGGATGGGAATGTATGAAATGGCCAGAAATAAATGTGAGAGTCTGTTCGTGTGTAAAGTGAGTTATTGTGCGTTTGTGTTTATAATTAGCCTAAGTGGCGGTTCATATGCTTGCCAGCCATGTTCACTCCAGTGGTACAGAGAAATTTGGGCATCCGGTTTGTTGGGCAGTCAGCTTCCCACGTTAGCATAGCATGCTAACCTGTTGATTACACAAGCAGCACTATGTTGTTGCTGCTGGTGTAGTAATGATTCCCACCTTCTTGTTTGGCTTGTTCACTTATTATGATAATTGCCATGCAAACTAGACTTGTTGTTTACAGCTATAGATACTTGGTCATTCATGTGATCTTTTTCTAACCTGTGTTCGGTAGATTTCCCATTGACCCTCGTGTGTGCACTTATTGAATGTCGCTTCAGAGTAGGGCTGGACAATAAATCAGATTGTGATTATTGTAAGCGCGATAAAATAACTGCCGTCATGGGGCGAACAGAGGAGCTTGCTCCTTTTCTTTTGTATGACTCATACCCGATGTGGTCTTGAATAAACTGCAGTCAAACACCAGTGGCCATTTGAAATGCTGACAGGAGGAATATTGTGTTTTGAAGTCGGCTAATTACCAGCGAGGTTGGACAGCTTCCGTCACCTTTTAAAAGGCATAATTAGCCCTCCCTAAATCTGTTCCCTTGTACTTTGCTTTACAGTATTTAGCTAACCAACTTGTCAAAACCAATATATAGCCCATGAAGATCAGAAAGTGATAATGGGAAGCAGACAGACCTAACCAGGCTACTGTGTTAGCGTAAGGTCCTGGCGTCCAAAGATGTTCGGAGGGCACCAGGAAAGTGATGGAAGATGAGGACCCAAGTGCAGAGATGCGATATTTTATTAAATAAAGACAGGCGACAAAACAAAACTAATACAACAACTTCAGGGACAACAAAAAAGGGAGTGCTCTAAACAAAAAGGTACCTTCCTGTGAGGGGGAGAACTAAGGTTTAAATAGATAAGGAGAAGATGACTAACTAAAGAGAAACAGGTGGGATAATTAACTTAAAGGGCAGAGGGGATAATTGAATACTTGGGTGAAGGCAGGTAGCCAGAAGTCCTGAATGCGTTGGGGGAGGGGCATGACAGATAGAAAGAAGGCCAACAATTTGAATAATTAGTAAAAAATCTTCCTCTGTTCCATTTTGCTAATCAACAAAGATTAATTAGAAATTCATTTTAAGATGGCCCTGGATGTTGAGCGTCTAAAAATATACTCAAGGAGGAAAACATTTTGGTAAGGTATCGAATGTGACATACATATTATTTTCGCATTTGCATAAAATGGCCAAATGTAAGCCTACAAAAAAATCTAGCAAACATATTCAGGCAAATCTGTGCTATTTCAGTGCCAAATTAATTTCAAAATGTGACAAACCATAAATTTACCTAAATAAATTGGACTGTCTACCGCTTTAAATCGGTAATTGAGTGAATCAACGGTCTGATTGCTAATTTAGCAAAGTAAATGGGAATGGGGTGAAAGCAATTGCTGGTTAAGAGGTGATGATTATGCAGACCTTCACTTTGCTCTGTTAAGCACGTCACTGATAAATATTAAGTCAGTGAAGTTCTTCCCTGGAAGCATTTCACACGGCCTCCGATGTTTGTCAGCCATTTGTTCAAGACCGCATCAGCTATGATTTATGAAAAACAAAAAGGAGCAAGCTCGTCTGTTCACCCCCTGGCGGCCGTTAATCTTACTGTGCTTAAAATTATTGCGATTCTCTTTATCGCCCAGCCCTACTTCGGATAAAAGCGTCTGCCAAACAGTGTGGATGTAATGTAATGTAGCGGGTGGAAGTGACAGTGTCTATCAGGGGTTTATTAGACTGTGACCCTAAACTCCCTCTCCCCTATCAGATGCACGCACGTCCCGATTTGTCACTGTTCCCCTGGTAAACTTTTGCCAGCAGGAGTTAGTCTTAATTATCTGAGCAGCTTTGCCCAGCATCCAGTCATCAGGCCTCCTTGTGAGATTGATTGGGAGCAGAGTTATGAATGCCAGAAAGAGCCCCACTGCGCGCACAAAATGGAGTGCAGATCCAGAAGGCATTGTCTGTCTGGTTTATTATCTGCACTTTCTGTCTGAGAGCCGGAGAGGCAAAGCAATTATTCAGGCATCGAATATTAAAGCCTTGAATGACAATGGTGGTGAAAATCGATAGGAGAGCATATTTGTTGGAACTGGGGTGCAGTGGGAGGGGATGTCTGATTGCTTTCTGGGATATCTATGGTAAAACCCACCCCCACCCCCGACCACACACACACAGTTAAATGCCAAAACCCTACTCTCAGTGGCTCCCCTGCTGTTTTAGTCCCATCTGCAGAGCTGAGAATGAGAATCGGTGCGAGTGATGGGTGAGTGCAGATTAGCTCACTTGAAATAGCTGGGCTAACAGTGTTAGCTGACCTCTTCAGGAGCCCCCTGCTGATTACCCTGAAAACGATTGTTGCCCATCGTTCAGACTCCACTCGTGAATCTGCCCTGACCTTCAAACCAAGCTGTGCCTGCACTGTGCAAAGTGGCCTTTGAATACACCTGTAATGACCCGGTCATACTAGGATATGGTGAGATGTGTGTGTCGCATGTAAAGTCAAAATTACTGCCCAAGGTTGTGGTAACAAATTGGTATTTTCCAGTAAATGGGGAGTGCAGGGGAAGGGCAGTAACAGTAGGATTAAAAAAGTAGAGGTGCACATTCCAGGGGTCAGAAAGCAGGAGTCCTGCCATATTTTACATCCACCTTTCAGCTCAGCCAGCTTATTTCACTCTCTCCTGGATGAAGGGCAGTTCTAATTGGCTAATCCTGATGGTTTGGACTAAATACAGTAGTGGACTTGTATTTTCTGAAGCCGGATTGTCCTTCGCTGCAGAAAAGTGCAGTGCGGCAGCAGTTACTGGTGAATAGAGATAGTAGTGTGTGCAGTTAGTTATTTATCATGGAGGCTCATTGAGATTTTGCTGGGGAGTTAATCCGAGGTGGAGCGCTGGGGTATTCGAGATGCTGGATCTGAGGCCTGATTCCCGGACTCCCAGCCTGAGCCGACGCTGCACGAAGGCAGCGGCTCCTCTCCGCCTCCAAGGAACAAATAATCGCAGAGGCATGGGAGTGGAGGATGAAAGATGACTCTCGTCAGGAAGCTAACGCGCGGTACAATTTGTAATGGCAAGTGGCAGCGCTTGGTGTAGCCCCGGAGTGAAACCGGACTCTGACCGATGTGCGACTCGGAGCTGCGCTCTGCGTCGTGCGTCCCGCTGAGGGGAGGGGTTTAAACAGGAAGGGTCACGTGTACATTGGTGTCAATCAAGGGCCACAGCTGTCACATGCTACATTCTCTCACTCACGTACAGACGCAAAAGTCCTGGGCACCCTACGTTCTCCTTCAAGGTTAGGTAGTATGCACCTCTGCACCTCCTCACCGAAGAAGTACAGTATACATTTGGCCTTATATGTTTAATTTGTTCGTCATTTTTCTTAGTTTGTCCATGAAAAAGACCAAATTTGATATTTGGAAATATGAATTTTCCAGAATTTTATGGAGATATTATTTTAATTTAAGAGAATAACTGATGGTATAGCCTCCTCAGGGCCCTGGTCTCAGCATCACTCAGGCTGTCTCAGATTACCTGGAGAGACAGGACCCAGAGGAGCTGTCAGAGTCTGCTGAACTGAAAACAACCATTCCAGCCAATTTCTGTATAAAACTTTGAGCCATTTTACCTATGCACAACAAACTGATGTAGTTTTAAATTTCTGAGGGTGATTACACCAACAATTTGCTTTGCACTATTCTTTCTCTGTAGAGAATATTTGTTTCATTATTATTGAAAGTATTTTTTGCTTCAGGGCATTTTTTTTTTTTTTTTGCCATGTGCCCAAGACTTTTGTTCAGTACTGCATGTACACATGCGTGTGTGCGTACCTACAGACATGCAAACACACACGCATACCTATGGACACACACACGCAGCATAGGGGCGGGCATGCATACAGATGTGAGAAATCAACTCCTGCACACACTGACCATTTAACTGTTTATGTTCTGCGACACAAACACACACGCAAATTTGTGCAGCTAACTTTATTAGGACATTGCTTGGACTTCCATTCTTTGCGGACAGCCTAATCCTAACCCAAGCCTTATCCATAACCAAATCAGGCATGACTAACCTTTACCTATCCTGAATTCTCACCGGGCCCCTAACCTTAACCAGGACCTCACACGTGACATTGTGCCCCATTAAGGCCAGGCTTTGGTCCCCATGGGGAAGGAATACTGGTCCTGACAAGGTCAGCATTTAAACTGGAAACGGTCCCCAATAGGTAAACGCGCGCACACACACACAGGCACACACACAAATTGTCTTGCTCTAAGCCGCTGCTGAGGCTTGAGTGTCTGTATTGTAATTGCTGGGAACAGTAGGAAGGCCCTGTTATACACACAACGGTATATTTGTTGACACAGTGGCCCTGAGGTGCACTCCTGTCTGAACCGAAAACTTAAGTAGGAGCACTTTTATTGTCCTGTGGCAGGATCTCCCCTAAAAAGAATAACAGCAGCTCATACACTGCTCATACTGTTCTTTCCTCTGACATCCATACATCCATCATGTAACCCGCTTATTCCTGGACTGTGTCACAGGGAGGCTGGAACCTATCCCAGCATGCATTGGGTGAGAAACTGGCATATACACTTTGTAGTACTGATAGACGTATTGCCGGGGGCATGCTCAACTCACACACATACATTCACACACACACACACACACACACATACGCACGCACGCGCGCGCGCCTATGGGCAATATAGAGTTTGCAATTAGCCCAACATGCAAATCTTTGGACTGTGGGTGGAAACCAGCCCCTGCCTCTGTAATTTCTTGCCTGCATAAATCACCGTGAGGTCTGTCAGTGTATGCACAGTGTAGTTATGCCATGTTAAAAGGCTGTGATTCCAAAATGGTTTACTTGATGGTGGATGTAAGCACCCTCCAATTAAAGTTGGCTGTCTGCCCTTTAATTTGAGGGTAATTTGCGTCAGTACAAAGTGAACTGAATCTGAATTTCAGCCCTTCAAAAAGTGTGCTGCTCTTCATATACTTACATACCTCTCTGTAGACTCACAAAGCACTGTCTGAAATTTGCAGCATCAGAACAATATTCTCGCATTTAAAAAAAAATTTTTGTTGCGGCGCAGTGTTTCATCAAAAATACAATACTCTATTGGCTTCGCGGTAACGAGCTGTCCCATTATTACCATGGGCCCATTAATTGCGCCTCAGCCATCTCTGCGTGTCTTTCCCTGTGATTCAGTTTTCATCCCACTCTTAATTATCAGCTCTCGTTTTAGCCGTCAGGAGAAAAAGACACACCGTACTTGCTGTAAACTCTATAAAAAGTGTTGGGGGTGGGAGGGTAGTCAGTGTGGGCTCAGCCAATGCTGCTAATAGACACATCTGTGCAGCTCAAAAAACTCATTTACATTCTTCAGGAGTAACTATGCTTGCTCAATAGTGGGTACCTCTCTCAAGTCTCTGGTACCTCTCTCCACCATGGGGGCCTGACTGCTGTGACATTCTATAATATAATGAATGTATAAGAGCGGAAACCCTCGTTAACACCTGGAGCCAGTAACATACAGTGTGATGAAGGCCGAACTGCATTCTAACAGGAAGTGAGCGAGAGCGAGTGTTTTTGTAATGGCCGGTAGTATACGGAGGCCAAGCGCAACGACAGAGAGAAAGAGATTAGCACGAACACAGTACAAACACAGAGAATAATATAGACTAAACGCAAGTACTCGCGCTTCCAAAGGACGTATAATAGTCCGAACCACGAACGCAAAGCCAGATAGAAAAAGGGAGAAGAAACTCCAACAATAAGAAGATAGAAAGTAATACAAAACCTGACTACAGATATCTTCGGCTATAGTGCGAAGCTAAACACAGACACTCTAGCAAAGGAGGCATGCCGGACATCCTGCTCATATAAATTCTGGGGAAGCGCCGCCCCAGCTCAATCAACCAGCTGGGTAAAGAATTCGATGGCCCAGGAATTCGATATCGTCCCGGGACGAGAGCCGCAAAGAAATGTCCAAACAACACGCAAACCTCACAAACCATGACAGTTTTTGCGTGACATAAACTGATCTGCACCATTTGCGTGATTAGTATCATGCATGTCCAAACTATCAAAAAGCTGCTGACTGATTTACACCATGCAGGTGTGAACAATTTAAGGCCACTGGCATTAACTGGCTTTTTTTACGTCATAGCTTTTTAACATGATGGATTGCTGGCCTCAAAGACAGTAGTAAGACATACCTAGCCAGCGATCCGGCATTGCACATAATTGATATTAAAAAATAATTGGAATTGATTGCGTGGATGCTTTCGTACTGTGGTTCAGACTCTTAAAAGGTAAAGGCACTTTTGGTAGTGTTTCTGACATTTTGCCCATTTTGTATATCTTTCGAACTACGAATTCATGTGGTAAACTTGAGGCATGCGAATTGGATTGTGATGTGAAATTTATGAAAATGTGCTCATGCTTGACATAGCTGCACGTGTGCGCTACGAATCGTGCAGGTGGTGCAGATCGGGTTGTGATGGGCTTGATCCGCTGACTGCTGAGCCAGTGGGAGATGGTGCGCTTGAAATTCAGGGTCCCTAATTAGCGTGAATGAGATTAGCAACAGATGAAGAAGCAAGAAGCCAGCAGTTACTGGGATCAGATAATACTGCAGGTTTAGAGAAAAGGGCCGATAAAGAGACAAGGAAGATGTGAATGCTGAAGTGTACATGACACTATTAGCTAGTTTCACAAACAGAGATTAAGCCTGATCCAAAACTATGTTTAAATGGCGATTTTCAATGCAGGACTCATTTTGGTCTCGGGCTAACTTGAGTCATTGTCCAGGAGACTGGCGCTTTGTGTAATTCTTTCCATCCTACATGTTATTCTACTTTACACGCGTTTCACCCTTCCGGATGTTGCGTGTACATATGTGTGAATTGGCTAGCTATGCGTGTTATAGCAGCTGGCTATGTGGGATTCGGCTGCACTGACATTGCGTTAGTATTAATTTAAATGAAGTAAGGGAATACTTTAGGAACAAGATCTAACTAAATTAAATTAGAGGAGATTATCAATTTAAAAATGCATGATGTGTGGTTTTTTCCTTATGCTTGATTCATGTCCTTTTTAGTCAGCTGTAAGGCCTGTTTCATTCAACATGCTCCAAAACAAAAGTATTATTATCATTGCTGTTGTAATTATTATTATTATTATTATTATTATTATCATCTCTCACACAAACACATTCACACTTTCACATGCTCACACCTACACACACTCACACTCGGGCACATACAAACACACAGCAGTGCGAGGTTAAGTTAAGTTTACCGTGACAGTGGTACTATAAAAGTCGCCTGGATCTTGGCAGACTTTTGCGTTCCTCCAAGAAGGCACTTCCTGTGGCGCTTGGTGAAAGGCGAGTGTTTTTCGTGCTCGTTATCAGGCTCCGAGCGCTGGGGTTTCATCCCTTTCCTCTCTCTCCTGCTCTTTCATGTGTTTTGACTAATATGCCCACTCCTCCAGACATATTTTGGCAATTACTCCGGGCTTTCTCTGAATGCTTCATCTCCTCCGTCATTAAGTAAAATCATTCTTATCCCCGACTGCCAGAACTGAATTAATTTAGCACAAAAAAAAAGTAAATGTCATTAAAGAAGCACAGATGTTTCAGGCTTCTTTCTTGCCAGGCGTTAAAACATTCTCCGAGTGGCTTTTTCAGGTGTTTGAAGTAGTGGATGCCTAAAAGTCACTTCATTTTCATAATAGAATTAGTACTTTTTCTTCCCTGCAAAGCACACAGCGTTGAGGCATGCAGAGAACCTTGTTAGAGAGCGTTCAGGGATGATGACGTGCTGGCCTCACACCTGTCACTTGCATGGGGGTACACCTGTCGCTTTTACATTGTTTGACATTGTGGTTACACAAGCATTTCATCTAAAGCCATTGAAGAAGCTTGGGGGTTATGTGATTCTAACTTAGCCGCGCTCCGAAAGCTGAGTCAATTGATTTACTGAAAAATTTTAAGTCATAATAAAACAGAGTGGCAAGAAGAGGTCAGTCAGTACAACAAAGCTTGTCATTTTTCAAATCTGGACTCTTAGCAATGAATTAAAAAAAAAAAAAAAATATATATATATATATATATATATGTGTGTGTGTGTGTGTGTGTGTGTGTGTGTATACGTCAAAGGGTTTGAGACGACAAATAACTAACCAGAAGCTTGACAGTTGGGCTTTAAAATGTTGAAGGTACTCGGATGAGTTAGTTCACACTGTTGTTCAACTGACATAACATTTCTAACATTTCAGTTTTGAAGCGCTTTTAATTGGGTTTTAATATTAGTTCACTTTACTGCACTCGCTGATGGGGAAGAGGAGCATGAGAGAGGTAATTTCATTCCCTGACACGATGAGTTGATGCATTAGCCACAGTATTGTGCTCATAATATCCATGTTATCTCTCTCTCTCTCTCTCTCCCTTCCCCTGTCTCCTCCTCTCTTCAGTGCTGTTGAGGGAGGAGGTGGCGCAGCTCCAGGAGGAGGTGCACCTCCTCAGACAGATGAAGGACATGCTGACTAAGGATCTGGAGGACTCTCATGGCGGATGCTCGGCCGAGGTCCTCTCCGCCACCGAGCTCAAGGTGCAGTTGGCCCAGAAGGAGCAGGAACTGGACCGCGCTAAGGAGGCCTTACAAGGTAACCACCTGTCCTGATCCTAGGGTTAAACCTCCCTGTCCTGACCCTGGGGTTAAACCTGCCCCTGACCCTGGGGTTATACCTCCCTGTCCTGACCCTAAGGTTAAACCTGCCCCTCCTCTTGCTCCCACACAGTGGGGACCTGCTTTGGTCCATCATATCCACATCTGCTCCTGCAGATTGGAGCAGTAGTTGATGATGCCGTCATGGCCAACACATCAAAACAACATACGTTTAAAAGTTAGAAGAGCCTGTGAAAACAATCTAGAATGAAATAAGAGCCGAATAAGATTCTACAATAATTGTTTGGGGGAATTTTCAAACAGAAGGAAGTCAGTCTGACAGCTAGATGAATGCGCGTTTCGAACTGCAGTGGCTTGAATCGATTTGAACACGTGGAATGTTGACAGGAGGGTGACCAATAACTAACACACCTGTTTAATTATAATCAGTACTATTGGTTTCGAGTTTGATTCTCGCCTGCTGGTACACGATGATGACGCTTTGAAAGTAAAGCCATTTTGCAGTGGAAGAAAACAATCTTTGCTGCGAAAATAGGCAAGTTTTACAATTTTGTTATTATATACACGACACATTTTGATGCTGTCATGTCATTATTCAGAATAGACTATATTGAGGACGGCGAGAATTTTTATTTGGACTCGTCTTCAATTCATGGAAGAGCAATAACCATTCTTATATGACCTATGCTGTGGCTGTACTTGCCAACACACACCACTGCTCATGCTGCTGTATGTAGCTGCATTTGATACGTTTGCTCAGCAAAAATGGAGTGGATTTGGACAGCCATGTTGAGAATCACACATTCCCTTAATGTGTGTTTATGGCCTAGATACTGTATGCTGGCAGCTGTCTGGATTCCAGACGAAGCTGCTCTAATGTTCGTGCGTGTAGTCGACTTATGTTAAAGGCCGTAAATTTGGATACGCGACATGCCCTTTATGTTCATTACAACTTTATTTCCATAAGGTTCTCCCAACCAACTGTGCTGCCTTCCATTAGAATTTGCACAAAGTTGGCCCGGATGAACCTCGCTGTATGAACGTATCACTATCTGCGCTGATACCTGACTGGTGAAATTTCTGTCGTTTGACGGAGGGAGCCCTCAGCTAACTTGAAATTGAATCCCAGACTGTGGCAGCAATAGGCTCGCATTGAGCCTTGCATGTTCAGCTGCTGTCGGTGGTGTGCCAGCTGTGCTGTCTGCATGCGTGACTGAGACCGCCGTTGTCTGGGAGCTCTCTCGGTAATGTTGTGCGACGCTGCCAAGTTTCTTTCAAACTTTGCAAATATTTGCCTGAGGAAAATGTGCTTATTGCAGTGTATTTGCAACTGTTTTTCTTTAATCAGAATGCTGCCTGGTGATGGATCTTTGTCAAACTCGAGGGGGAAAAATAAGCGAGCACACCATAACGACTTGCAAATATTCAGCTCGTGTGACCTAAGCGTGGCTGTGAAGACATGCCGCTGAAAATAATTCAACATGGAAGACGCCAGCGTCTGTCACCACATGCTTAATACAGCAGCTGTTTACACGGCGAGGTCCATAAGTATTTTCTCAGAGAGACAATTTTGTCATTCCAAGGCCGTTCCCTCCTTACAGATGTAGATACCTGCAAATTAAAGGAATTAGAGGAACAGTCTAAGTTTTATTTTGAGGTTATTTACATACATATTGTGCCGTGAACTATTCTGTAGGAATTACTGCCCCTTCACTGCTAGACCTCACTGTTAACTTTAATTATTGTCATTCGCTGTATGACATCAATCTGTAACTGTTCAGTTCAGGTTTCTAATTGGCTGGTTCCTTGGTGAGAGTATCTCATCTTAAATGGCTGAGTGTGCTTTTGGGTGCTGATGAGCTCTTCCTGTCACAGAGGCTGGAAACAAAAAAACAAATAAATAAATAATTCTCCATCTCTGGGACATGAAATTTCCAGAGGTGTTAGAACAGAAAAGTTCTGCCATGTGTCCCTTCCTCCCTTGAACTCCACCAGCTGATTTCACCAATTAGTTCTTCCCTCCTGGCTGACGAATGGTGCTAATTAGCAAATCCTGGAGGCTCGGAACAAACTACCGAGGAGGGATTTTGCATCCTGAATGTGACACCCCAGTAATGGAGACAAAATTAATGATTATCTATCCAGCTCAGTTCAGAGGGAGCTTGTGAATTTGTTGCGGAATTCCGGCATGCCGTGACAGAGAAATTCCACACAGGAAGCCAAATTCCGTGATGCCGTGGGGTACATACTCCTTTCGGATTGCAGTTGGTGAGGACTTTTGGCTTGTGAGCTAATGGAGCATAAGACTGAATAACAAATATGTACCAGTTGTCTGTGCTGTCAACGGTGCGGATTTCGGGCGCCACCTTGTTGTATGGGTTGTTGCTGTAGACTGTGTATAATGGAAATTAGAAGCCTGAAGTGCAGTTTACCCACTGAGCGCAGGAGATACCGTGACTTCGCAGATACGGCTGCCCCCTATTTGTGCAGAAAATTTGTCCGAATAATACAGTCAGTTGACGGATTAACCAATGGGGTGACATCACACAAGGAGAAGAGCACACATTGCTGCTACATTTTTTTTGAGGGGAAAAAATTGACTTAATAATTGTATTCTAACAAGACCTGGAACAAATCAGGAACAAATCCTGTTTGCCGAGAAGAACACCCCCCCGGTCCCCCCAGTACCCTCAGCTCTCCCAGGGAGAGTGTTGAAGAAGATTTAGCGTCTGTTAAAAAGGCTGGTTGAATTTTGATTGTCCCACCCCCTCTTTTGTAGATCTGACTGGTTCGGGATCAGTTGAGTTCGAACTAAGGTTGAGGCTCCAGTTGCAGCGTATTTGCTTATCAGAATCCACTGACCCTCAGAAGCCACAAATGCAAACCTGACTCATGCATAATTGCTTGGTTATCCATCACCCAGCGAGGTATCAGTCATCCCCAAATGAGGGATTTTAACTGGGACCTGGACAGTGATTCTTCGAGATGATGTCCTTCATGGTTCATCTGAACCAAAGTCAGAGAGGCAGACTGTCAATGCCAGTCATAACCTGTATTCCCTTTATTGTGTGATTAATAAGGGCTGTTCATATGGACACTGCTGCAGGCCTTTTAGCACCACCCCTCCCCCCTGGTCCTAAAGCCTGCAGGATCCAGCTACAGTTGTGCTCAAAAGTTTGCATACCCTGGCAACATTTGAAAAATGGGTAACATTTTTTTTAAAGAAAACATGAAAGGCCAGGCAAAACACATTTCTTTTATTTCTTATTGGATTCATATCCAACTGTAGTCATGGAGAATTGTATCAAATAAAACATGGCAATAAGGGGGAAAAAAATGAAACGAACCCTGTTCAAAAGTGTGCATACCCATAGTTCTTAACGTTGTATATTGCCCCCATTAGCATCAATAACAGCATGCAGTCTTTTGTAATAGTTGTAAATGAGGCCCCTAATTCTCACAGGTGGTATTAGCTGCCCATTCTTCCTCGCAAAATGCCTCCAGCTCCTGCAAATTCTTTGGTCGTCTTGCATGAACTACATGTTTGAGATCTCCCCAAAGCGGCTTGACGATATTGAGGTCAGGAGACTGTGATGGCCACGCCAGAACTTTGACCTTTCTCTTCTGTAGCCACTGGAGGGTCACCCTGGCCTTGTGCTTTGGATCATTGTCATGCTGGAAAGTGCAAGTGCGTCCCATGTACAGCAGCTTGCTGAAGAATGCAAATTGTCTGCCAATATTTTCTCATAGCATGCTGCATTCATCTTGCCATCAATTTTCATGAGATACCCTGTGCCTTTAGAGCTCACACACCCCCAAAACCTCTGAGAGCCACCACCATTCTACACAGTGGGAATGGTAAATTTTTCACCATGGGCCTTGTTGACTGCTCTCCAAACATAGCGCTTATGGTTGTGACCATTGGTCTCGTCACTCCAAATGACAGTATTCCAGAAGTTGTGAGGTGTGTCATGGTGTTGTCTGGCATTTGTTAGGCAGGCTTTTTGTGGAATTGGTGCAATAATGGCTTCCCTTTAGCAATTCAACCATGCAGCTCATTGTTGTTTAAGTACCTCCTTACTGTGCATCTTTTTCCGGAGCATCCTGTATTGCTCTTGAGGTAGCTTGTGGATTTTTCTTTGTGTCCCAAACAATTCTCCTGGCAGTTTGGGCTGAAATCTTTTTCCACCTCTTAATCACAGACTGAACAGTACTGACTGACATTTTCTAGTCTTTGGATATCTTTTTATATCATTTCCCATCTTTAAAAAGTTGAACTACCTTGTTGCAAAGGTCCTTAGATGGTTCTTTTTCGCTCTCCACGGCTCAGTGTCTATAGTTCAGTGCATCCACTCAGGAGCAAACAAACTCAATGACTACACACAGACACTAGTTGCAATTTTAAAAGCCACAGGTGTGGAAAAATTAACCCATAGTAGGCATTTAAACCTGAGTTTGTCACCTTGGGTTTATATAGCAAGGTCAAACATTCAAGGGTATGTAAATTTACAATCAGGGTCATTTGGGTGATTTCAGTTATCATTATGATTTAAAAAGGAGCCAAACACCTATGAGATGATAAATTACTTCATATGATCACTATCCTTAACTAAAAGACAAGTCTTTTGCATGATGAGTCACATTTTCGAAACAAATGGCAACTTTTCACAAATTCAGCTAGGGTATGCAAAGTTTTCAGCATAACTGTTATTGGAAATTTAGGCTGCTTCTCTCTCTATCTCCATAAAGCCAGGCAACACACTGTAGCCCATCCATACATGCATTTGTTCACTACTTTCTTCATATTAATTTTTCCTTTTCTGCTGTCCGTAAATTCTGAAATCACGCCTGAAAGGGCCTTTGGAATAATTATACAGAGTAAATCCTGCGTGGTCTCATCAAGGAACAGCTGATCAGCTGATATTGGACCAGCCCTGGGAACATGGGCTTGAAACCAAGGTTACCGGCTGCTTCAGTGTCTTCTGACAACACATTGAAACCATAGCAACCCAGATGAGCTAATGAGGGTTTGGTTGGGTGGGAGTGGTACATGAGAACCGTCCTCTTTCGGGGAGAGACTCAGCTGTCAGTGCCATTAGAGTAGGAACAGCTTAATCTGAACCTTTGCACTGCAACAACAAACAAAAAACAGACATTCTCCAATATTTTAGTGTTATATTTGAACTTGCTATCCTATTTCTGTTACCTTTTTGCTCAGTAAGACAAAATTCTGTCATATGGTCCGGTAATTTGACACATTTTGAGATTTGAAAACCGACTTATCACCTGAACTTTTATGTGCAATGTTTCGAATACTCGGGACTTCATCAGGCAAACACTTGAGTAAGATAAATAAGGACAGGTAATGACATCAGAGGTTAATCAGCCCACCGGTGGTCATACACTATTTAACGCATAATGGCACGACAATAGATGAAGAAACTGCCATCACTGGAGTGAGTCAGACACATTGATGAAGTATGCTCAACAAAAAAAGTTAAGGACCACTGAGTTTTTTCTCTGTTATTTTTTTTGGTGTGATTCTAGTCTTCACTGTGGATACCCTGTTTTGGGGTAATTAAGTCGTCTGATCAAATGTTTTGATGCATTTTGTGTCTTGGATTAACACCAATGATGTAAACAACGCTTAGGATTTACATTCAGGGCTCTAATTTCTTGGCGCAGCGCAGGGTGGTGCAGCGTGGCGCAGCCCACGCAGTGGTAATTTCGTACGGTGCAGCCCGCGCAGTGGTAATTTCGTCTGGTGCAACACCATGCGCAGCCACTTTGGCAATTTGGTAGACTGACGTGCGCCGAGATGGGTGTGGCGGCACAGTAGGGGGAGGTGTCACATATTCATCATGACGCAGTGACAATTTCGTGGCAAAAGGCGCCGCTGAAAGTGCACAGAGAGCTCGCCAGCTCCAACCTGGTTTACTTTCTGTGCAGTGGTAATTTGGCTGACCGGCGCACACGTCACCGAAACCTCACAGGCAGGTTTCCAGAATGTCAGGCACATTTCAATGCAATAAATAATTACAGCAACCACTATTTAATGTAACTATCTGAATCAGCACATAAATTGTAGTATCTATATCGATTGTCCTGATGTCAGATCAGAGAGAGAGAGAGAGAGAGAGAGAGATGTGCATGTGGGCGCGTGAGTGCGTGTGTAGGCTATGTGGGTATGTGTCCTTCAGCTGCTTTCACACCGGACACGAAACAAATTTTTTGCATGACTGATACATTCAAATGCAAAGACGCGAATACACAGTGTGCAAGTGGCTTAATACTATTATTGTCACTTAGGTTTTATCGTTTTTAGTGGGGAAAAGGAATACTGCCTGATTGCTATGATCTCGTACTGAGTTAAGATCACATATTGAAAATAAATGTGTAACGTATCTTGCATTGTTGTCCATGCATGTTAATCCCAAAATTTTAAGCAGCAACAAGGTGTAATAATAGGAACAACAATCCATTGTTTCTCTTCCCAGTGATGCAGGCAGAAGAAATAAATGAGCAACCGTCGTATTTCATTCCAACTTCATAAGTTTGAATGATCTGACGTAGTTTCATTTTGAAATTCCATTCAAGTTCGCTAGTGGTAATGATTTGCGAATGCCCTAGCTAGCCAGCTAACTCATACTCGTAATGCTTAATATAGACGTGAGCGGTGCAGAAAACATGCCTGAAGCAGCAAAGTAAAATGCAACATTACTGCATCATGCAGATATAGGACAGAGGCTTCTTTATTCCAACATTTTAAAGGTGAGGAGAGGAGCTCATTTGATTGGTGAAGATTTGACTCGGCTGTGTTAAACCCACTCACGCCTTCTCTCCTCCCTCTTTGCCACTTGCGTCGGCAGGAGGGACAGAGGCGGGACAGAGGAGTACTTGCGCCAGGCACGAAATTGCAAAATATGCCTGGATACACCCCGTTGGCGCGGCGCTCCCGCCATTCGCCACGCCTGCGCCTGGTCAACGAATTTAGAGCCCTCAGTCTTTACATTTAACATACTCGGGTCAAAATCGAGAGTTCCTTAATTTTTTTGTTGAGTATCTTTTCCTGATGGAGACATGAGTGCGCCTGTTCTTTTCTGCGCCTGTTCCTGACTCGGGTTGCGTGTGCACACCTTTGACACTTTTTTTTTTCTTATTTTAAGTTTTGTCAATGAGGTAAAAAAAAACCTGTGAAGTACATAGTTACTTAAAAAAACTAATATTTTATATTTAAGAAACAAAAAAATCCTGTAATTTCATCTCATTTGACAAAAGCGCTTCAGACATTTTTTTGCAGTTGGCACCCATAGATCCTATGTTGTTCATTTACTTCAATCCACTTGAATGTTTCCCAATTACCTACAAGAGCTCTTGCTGAATAGTAGTGCTTCGAGAAGAAAGCAGTTAGCTCAAACTCTCAATGGTACAGCCTCAGACACCTACACTTTGTAATTATCTGCCGAGCCGCTGGAAGGCTATGAGAAGCTCTATCTTGTTTATAATGATGATATTTTTTGGTCATAACTTTCATGAAATTTTTCTCTTTTTATATTCCACAGTGGTATACATTGTATCGTCGTTCAGTTTTTTAATGATGTTTACTCATTTGCACAACCGTGAACGTGAGTAAAATGTAAAAAAAAAATTCTGCATAGATCAATCCTGCCAGTTGCACTTAAAAAGCTCCAATCGTTCCTTTCTCCTGGATTTCTTTGCAGTCGATATTCTAGCAGGCGAAGCAGGAAAGGATGTCGGGGGCAGGAGATTATGTTTGAGACTCTCTGGGATTATTTATGGGGCCTCCTTGATTATTTCTAAGGTTCTCTGGGATTTGTAGTTCTGTCTGGTGGAGGTGGTGTAGTTCCTACTGATGCCGGTAGTAGTGCGATGTTGTGTGGCTCTAGTGATGGTTTCAGTTGCAGATTTAAAGCACGTCAGTGCTGTCATCGCTGGACACCATACATCTCCTGTCTGCCTGCATCCCTGTCTTTTCTTTTTTATTTAAATCGGCCCTGCCACACACTGGGATCAACTGCATTCGTGTTCTGCGAAAATAAATAGGAATTGTGCCGTCTCAAAGGGGTCGTAATTACCGGCTTGAGAGATTTACGAGGTACGAGTCCGTGTTACTCCTCTGAGAGGAGAAAGAGGAAATGGAGAGTAAAGAGAGGGAGAGAAGATGGATGGCTGGTGTAAGAAAAAAGGTCTTGTTGTGTAACTGCAACTGCGATGCAAGTATTCTGCCTTAATGACTGCGCAATCCTCACAGTGCAGTGGTCTTTTTTCTGCTTTATTTTACACCATTTTTGTATCTCACACCGAAGCCTAAACTGTAGACACTAAGGGCAGAGGGTGGGTAGAAGGTTTCTGCGGCCTTTGTGCAAGTTTTATATCATGACGATAAAGCCCAGCAATGCCTTTGTATTATTGATAAAGAGGGTCAGTGGTTGTGCTGTTCATAAGTATTATTACAGGTTAGAGGTGATGATTGTGATTGACTGAATTATTATCCACATTTTATTTTTTTTGTCGTTGTGGACACAAATGTTCCAGGGGACAAAGAGTGGCTTTTCCTGCTTAATTAATACACATGAATGAATGAACTAATGACTGAATCCCAGTCCCAAATGGAATTGGAAACCTTATGATGAATGAAAACCTTAGTTTGTGTGTTCCTGCTAGATTTGCCTTTCGTGGTGCCCCAGGGCATTTAAATGCTTCCTTGATGCCGTGGGTTAGATCAGCTGGTGTAGATCAGCCTCCACCAGTTTTAGAACTTTTTGTCACAAATTATTGTTGTTCTTTTTTTTTTCTTTTTGAGTCTCGTTGTGGATTGGCTGGGCTCAGCCACCACACCAGGCGTTCACACCCAGCTCACCCCGGAGGCCGTAATTCAGCCGCACGTGGTAATTGCCACCCTGCTTGGAATTACAGGTTACCGTGATTCACTCACCGCACGGTCGGAGTGGATGGGGGTTGGGCTTGGCGTGGCAGGTGATCCGGCGTAAAAATAGCTTGCTGGACAAGAGGGGGGCAGTCAGTGTTAAGTAAAATAAGTTCCACCTCAGAAACATGCCCCCACCCACCCCATTCTTTAAACAGCTCTGCAATTTGTTATGACATACGACACTATTTAGTTGTACTAAGAGGGACACTCTATGCTACATGCTAACTTTGTGATGGCAATGAATGGAAATCAGTGGACAAACTGCTAATTAGCTTTTTTAGCCTTCGTACACTGACTTCTATTCACTGTCATCACAAGGATAGCATGCCATGTAGTGTCCCTTTAAGGAGGGGACCTACTTTATAAGCATTTGTTTTCTGCAGTTCAATGATTAAATGCGTATTAGGGTTATGTGGCTGGATGAGTTGTTGTTAATTTTATGCCATTAATTGAACGAAGCTGATTAGAGCATTTTTAGTCTCATTTAAACTGTTGCTACCAACTCTTGCTGAAACAGGCAATTCATTTAAATTGGGATGTCACACTGACTCGGGAAGGCCTATTTTTCAAGGCACAGGCGGTGTGATACGTATTCATCACTTACAGCTAATTGATCCCCTCGCCCTGTTTTCTCAATGTTTTTCACTCTGTCTTTTTCTCTCTCACCTGTGCACTTCTTTCTCACTCCCTCTCCCTCTCTCTGAGTGATGGTCTGAATTGTGCTCCGCCATGTATATATATTATGGTTTATTACTCCTCTGGTTAATAAAAGATTATTTTTCCCAAAGAATCTTCTGGAAGCATCCCAAATAAGGCACAGTAGAGCAGATCTACTCAGCTTGCAGGCGTTAGTGGGATGTTTGTGTCCACAGAGGTGGCTTTTCAGCTGCTAAATCATTTGCACTGAGTTGAGTGAGCCTGCGTCTCGGAGGAAAATATGGCTAGCTGTGCTGGTACTATGTAATAACGGTACACACACAGAAGTAACTGTCATCAAAGCCTGCCCGTCTAATGCATCCTGCCCATTTAATGGAGAATAGTCCTGAGGTTTGTCACAGTCTGGTACATTTGTATTTGAATCCAGTCTGGTTGCACGTCCTTTTCAATAGTCCATCTTACGTTCCCCCTCCCCACCCCCCATCCCCTTGCACACTTTCTAAAGAAAGATTCCTCGCTTTCATTTCACTGCCTAACCATACTCACATTTAATTAATTTCACTTTGGGGATTTTGAATAAATGAGCCTGTGTTTTTGACAGGCCAGAATTGAATTTCAGAACACAAAGTGCTAACACAGACCAGCAAGACCTGGTCCACATTTGTGCAACTCTCTAGTCACTTTCGCACTTCCCTCAAAACTATTAGTCAGGAGGGAAGAAAAATCATTAATTCATAGTTTTCTCATTTTCAAAGCCAATCTCGACAAATCTGTCTGCCCCCCTGAGAGTGTAAATTGGTATACAGCGCCACCTGGTGTTTACTTTAGAACATCCAGCTCGATATCAATTTAGTCAAACACTCCCAAGCTGTCAGACTGGTGTCTTGTCTGCGCTTGCATGTTATTACTCGTGCATTTAAACTGGTAAAGGCCTTTTACGTTTGAGCCAGAATGGCTTCCCTGTGTCATTTCGGTTGGAGTTGAGCGCTGATGTATATTAATATTGAGGTGAATTTACTCACGTTTGATTGGCCATAAAATCATCCAAGAGCTTCCAAACATGTTCTCTCTGTCTTTCACTCACTCAATCACTCTGTTTTTTCCCTACCTCATTTACACTCCTTACTCACCCTCCTTTTCTTACTCTCCCATTATTTGACTTCTCTTTGTCTTTTGCGTTCTCTTTGTCTACTCTTTCCCTTTCACCCTCTATATGACTCTATTGCTTTGCCTTACTCCACCTCGCTCTCTCCCCTTCGCCCTGTCCGCTGCTCTCTCTCTCTCCCTTTCCATCTCTCTGTCCACTTCTCTCTTGCTGCCTCTCTCTTGCAGCAGAGGCTTACACAGGCTCCCTAATGATCTTCCGATAATAAGCTGTGGGAGCGTGGGCAGTGGAGGCGGCCGGTCCACAGTGGCCAGCGCACGGCCTCTCCGGGAGGCTTACAGTCAGGCCTTTGAAAGCCAGCCTGCTTAGTGCTCCAGCACAACTGAAGGAGAACTCCTTCCCACCGCTCCCGCTGTCCCCGGGCGACGCTGTTAAGCCGCATTGCTGGGGCAGGCGGCGATCACACCGTTTCACAGCGGTGTAGCCGGCCGCAGAGCCGCTCTTCCAGAGTGAGCCAGCTGTCTTAACTCTGCCGGGAAGCCGCAATATGGGATGAGTCGTATAATTCCCCTGGCGTTTTCTCTCTTCGGAATGAAAATTTAATTTTTAATTTTGGGGCTTCAACCACCAACCACCTTACTAAGGTTGTTTAACAGAATTTCTTGAATAGTAGCAAGCTTCGATCAATTTCTAGCTCAGGCGAGGAGAGCTAGGAAAAGAGAGGTGTGGCCCAGTACTTAGAAAATCTATTTACAGTGGAAAAGATTTTAAAGCTCTTCTATGGAATGATTACAGCTTTTAAAGAAAACAAGAGGCTCCTCAGAGCCTGTACTCAGGTCAGGTCGAGGCCTGGGCCAATCGTGAAACCGCGCGCGCACATGAGCAGGACAATCGCGACCCTGAAAAAAAAAAGAAGAACGGAGCCGAAACTTAGACTTGTGGCCTACCGACCCGAGTAACTATATTACAGTTTCGCAAGGCTGCTGAATCGGTTTGGAGTACCGCCATATGGGGTCTGTGTTTGAACGTTAATTTGAATGCATGCAGTACAATGTTCGGTTGGTTTGCATGTGTTTTTGAGTCATTGACATTCCAGTGCAGTGAATATTTCCAACGGTATTTTTTTAAGTACCACAGTCGATAGAATGCCCCGAGTCTGAGTACAGGCTTGATTTATATTCTGTCTGTATTTTTGTAGGTGAAGGAGGTCAAGAAAGTTGGTTTTATTTCTCATTTCCTCCTGCTTACCCGCCGGTTGTTGAGTTTTTTTTTTTTTTCCCCGCCAGGTCTGCTCCTCACTGGAGATATTTTTTCCTTAAAAGATAACGCTTCATTTCCATTTTGGCATTTAGTGGCCACTTTTATCCGCAGTGCCTTATATCGTGTAAACGGTTACGGTTTAGTGGAGTAATTTTGTGTCTTTGCTCATATTGGATCCTTTATTTGAGGCAAGTTTATGTTCAATCCTGCAAATATTGCGGCTGTTTCGTGGCAGTGGCGCAAAGCTATGCTGTGTAGTTGTGGTACAGGTCTCTCAGAAACCACATTTCTGCTCATGGGTAAACTGAAATTAATAAAATCTTTTAGGAAACACATCCTCAACCTGTTAATAAATATTTTATTGTCATGGTTTCACTGAATTGACTACTGCTATCCTGCTCTGATAGAAAGACAGTGGAATTATTGGTACTCATCCCACTCCTACTCCTGATTCAAAGCTGCCTGCAGTTTTTCCGTTGGGAAATGTCTGTTAAACCAACTCTTCCACTCTCCATTTCCTTTTGCATTCTTTTGCTGTGTTCCTCAGCAATAGGTCGTGCCTGCGCATTAACCCATGCCCAGTCCCTGCTTCAGTAGTTTAATAAGGCCAGCGCCCTTCAATATGGCTCATTTCATTGTGAATCAGTCTCAAATAGGCGTTCCCAGCACAACTTAATCACCACGCTGTACTGTAGAATTCTGTTAAATGTTTAAGCAGAACTGGGATAAATGATTACAGACACAAAGATGTTATAGGCCTACAGTAAATCACAAGGATAATGTTGTTATTCTAGTTTGATACTCAAGTGCTGTGCTAGTCTTAACATTGTACACTATCAGGCACAGATAATAATACGCACATGCACACATTCACTGACACACATCGCTTCTCAAAGAATAAAAAAGAATGTCAAGACTAAAAGCTAGGATAAAAAAAAAAATATGTATGTTTGTAAATCTTGTCCACTTTTGTGTTGAAGTATCCATATTAGCATCCAAAGTACTGGCATGCCGCTTCGCATAGCGTATTCCCTCATGACCTCTGAATTGGTATCCTAGCAACAGGTTTCAGCTTCTCATTAATGAATGTCCAGTCATTGAGTAAGCATGTGGAACTGATACGTTACCAGGCTTACTGACCTTTTACATCATGTCTAAACAATTGTTGATGCATCCTCATGAGAGTACTCAAAAGACGTTTGCCTTGCGCTAGAGGATTTCCCATGGAATTTTCTGGATTCTTTCTATCAGCCGTTCAGACTTGTTGGCGTTGCACTGTTGGCTTTCTCCCTCCCTCCCTCCTTTTCATCCTACGCTTTTAATATAGTGGAAGTTGTTTAACATTAGCATACGGTCATGTGTGTAAGTGTTTGGACAATCCAGCCATTTTAAGGGGTTTTAATTTGTGCACGGTGGACTCGATACATGTGTAAACACCTTCAAATTAACACGCGGATCATCAGCCTAACCACCAAACCTGGAGTGAACTTAGGCCGGGGTCAGACTACAGGATTTTTAAAATCCTAACCGATTTTGAAATTGGGTTGCATTACACACATAAGGAGAATCTTCACAGATAATCTGCTGTCTAATCTTAAACACGTACACTCTACAGGATTTGAAAATTATGGTGCATTTCACACTACAAGATATTATTAAGATTATCGTGCCAGAGGGAGCAGCGCACCACCTGACATGATCTCACGTGATCTCATGGCGAAGCCCGGAGATTTAAAAATTTAAAAATGGAGAATGACATGAAGCACATACTTGCTATTACAATCACTTGCAGTGAGAAGAGAAAACAAAAAATGAAACAGGTCTGGGTGAGAAAATGGCTGGGGAGACGCGGTCAGCACATACTGTCAGTTCTTCAGCGAGAACTGGAGGTGAGTTTTTTAACAATCTTTTTTTTTTTTTTTAACTATTTGTCAACAGTAGCATACTAGATTAGTCTCAATGGCCATAAATGTTTAACGTTGCTCGGTCAACTGCCCCAGACCTAATGTTAGGTTGTAACGCTAACGTTTAGCTAGCTAGTTCAAAAGCGACATTGTCCACAGTTGAAATGCAGAATTGTGTTGGTGTAATGAAAGTGAACCATTGGCGCTATTGTGACAAAAAATGGCAACATGTTACAACCCTGAGCAGGAAATGTAGCGACTGTAAGAAACAGCTGGTCACTGGGTTTATACAGCTGAAATAGCGGCCACCAGCGAAGACACGTTATATAAGCATTCGTGTTCCTGCCACATATCCACAAGCCTTTCCTCCATCTCAGCCGTCCAACGCACCCGTACATCAGGTTGCTGCTGAACCTGTCTGTTCGCCGTCGCCATTTCAAACTACCCTCATTCAGCTCTGTCAGCTTGAGTCTTGTCTCTCATTGGCTATTGTGGTTCCGTTCGGAAAGTAATGACGTAATCATTCAGATTTTTACACCGAAATATCAAACATGTTTGAAAATTATCGGGGCGGCCCCGATCAGCTTGTGAGCAAATCGGGAGGGTTACGATTGGATCGGTAAACCCCGCACATTACCAGATAATCTGGACCGAACATCGGTACCGACCGAGGTCCCAGAAAAGATTTCTCTGCCAATTGTCGGGAGGGGGATAAATCAGCCCGAAAATCCTGTAGTCCGAACCCGGCCTTAGTCGGAGTCCCTCAAAACTGTCGCAGTCGAAATACTGACTGACCTCAGGGTGAATGAGTCTCAGTTTGTTATCGGTGGGTGAGGAAGGCTGAATGGCGTCGGAGCCACTCTCTTGCGGACCTGGAGAGCGTTAATACACTCGGTACACATGGAGACATCTCACCGTAGCCTGGACCTGAGCATCACGCTTTAAACCTCTTCTCTCACACCGCTTGCGTGGTCAGAAACCCAATCTCTCTATCTGCTCCACTACCATCACATGAACACTGCGGCAAGCCAGTGTAGCTGTACGTATTTGTTTGCAAATGACATGACAGTGGGTCGATAATACACTGAAGGAGCGGCTTGTTCGCATTTATCGGCCGTTTGAAGGGCTTTGACGAGGGGTCAGGCAGTGCAATGACTTCTTTAGCCCATGTGAGCGTGCGGCCACAAATGACTGCCTTTTGACATTTTGAAAATAAGCCCTTCCGAGTAAATTCGCAATGAAATGCATCCTCATGTGAATAGCATATCACATATTTTTTGGGGCTTATATACCCGGATGAACTGTAAGCGATATCTTGCCGTGCCGGTCTGATCTGTATGTGGTGCGAGTCATGATTGTTGAATTTCCAGTTTGTTGAAGTCAGGCTGCTCTGCTGCTGAACTTTAACACAGAACATCATTTCCCCCCAGGACATTTCTGCTCGTGTTTTCCATGTGCTTTCACATTTTGTATATTTCAACTCTGAGAAATGTTAATAACTGAACTGCCATCAGTATTTTCTGCTTGTGTCTTTTGGAAAAGGGGTTTAAAGACATCTTGTGTGGACACACTGTCTCTGGCTGCTAAGGAGCTTGAACACCACAGCATTTTATGTGGGGTGGACCATCAATGGGATGTACAACGGGGTCCATAAATATTCGGACAGTGACTTTCTTTTGAATGGCCATAATTCCATCGAGGTTCAAATCTTATAGATGCAAATACCCATAAATGAAATCTCTCAGTCCATATTTCAACGTTCAACGGGTATCAGCGTTCACATGTAATATTGTGCCTGCCGGCTTTGGAACTCGCCCCCTTGTCGTGCATGGGCAGCGAGGTGGCGCCACTGTTACCTGGAGTCAAGACCTCAAGCAAGAAGGTTTTGGGTTCAATTCCAGTTTGGGATTTCTATGTTGTGTTTTCATGTTTGCCCAGTGTTTGCACGGGTTTCCTCTGGGCACTCCGGTTTCCTCCCCCCATCCAAAGACACGCATGCCAGCCTAACTGGAGACTAAATTGCTCATTAGTGTGAAAGTGTTCATATAATCAAAGCTAACAAATACAAAACAAGGAGTATGACTCACTAACATCTGGAAGCACAACATAAATGCTCATACTCTTATAATTAGCTACATTTCCCTTTAATGATGTATTAAAATAAGTCAGTAGTATTAGCATGAAAATAAATAGCCCTATTTGACTTCTTTATATTTAAAAAAACTCACTTTTGCTCACGATGTCTCACCCTTCTATGCTCTCTCTCACCTTCTCTTTCACCTTCTCTCTCTCTCCCTCTCTCTCCATGAGTGCACGGGATGAATTTAAAATGATTTGGTGTCATCAAGAGGCGAATTTTACTGTTATGTGTGATGAATTATTATTTGTAGATGCCCTGGGGTGAGTCCTGCCTTTTTTTTTTTTAATTTACTTATATTATCTTTCTTTTTCCTTTGTTTTTGATTTGTTGATTTGTCCTTCATGTCCTGATCTTTTGTTTGCTACGATTTCTCTGAAGTTCGTTGATTTTTGTTAAATAAAGTGTGGTTTTAAATTCAATTCCCCCTCTCTCTCTCTCTCTCTCTCTCTCTCTCCTCCTCCCTCCCTCAAACTGCCCCGGATGACATTTGATCCCCTGTCATAGCCTCAGCTGTTTACAAACAGGCCTGGGAACAACGACCCTGTTTTAAAAATCAGGAGCGTCACAGCGCTTTGCTGCGGAGGAAGGAAGGCCGCTCATTGGTGGTTGCGTTTGCCAGACTGGCGCAGATGCGCGCAGGGCTTAAGAGCGAGAGCCTGTTGGCATTTACAAAGGGGTTATTGATGTCATTTCCTGTGCCAGGTGCTGGAGTGGCCAGTCTCCTTTGCAAGTGAGGGGCTCTCTTTGTCTCTGCATTTGGAGGCAGTTGGCTGATACTCCTAGAGCAGGGATAAAAAGCGAAGGGGGAGTGGGGGGGGTGGTGTTCTCAGAGCAGATTCTGCTTGAAAACGTAAGACTTCACTTTCCAGATGTACCTAGTGAATGGTAGTCAATCACAGCGGCTGTAACAGGCATAATGAATGAAGCCTTATGGGAGGGAGAGGCTGGTTTACTGGCTTCCAGATAAAATAGGGGGTGTGCTGTGTACCTGTCTCAGTGTCTCGTGTCAGTACCTGTGGGTAAACACACCCGCGGGAGCCTCTGTCTGCCAGCGTGAGAGCAGACACCTCACTTTTCTATCACCTGACACCCCAAAGGACCTGAGCTGAGCTGACAGCCGCAAGACAGAACTTAAATACTCCTCCTCTTCTTCTTTTGTAAACTTTCTATACGCAAAACTGCTGACGCGCAGCTGTGAATGGGGTGGGGATGTCCTTACCTTCTTATGTGGTGCCATTGAGTAGTACCGCAGCGTAGCAGTTAGCCTCGCGAGAATGGGGGTCAGAGGTCGCGTTCTGGCCTAGATCTTCCCTGCATGGAGTTTGCATGTTCTCCCCCCGTGTGTGCTTGGTTTTTCCGCAGGGTTCCGCGCGGGGTTCTTGCAGATTCCACGGTCCCATAAAAATTACATGCACAAAAATGCATAAATGTTAATAAATTAATAAATAAATACATTTCTGTACTCTGACCTCGTCAAGCAAACTAATTAAATTACATTTCATAACCAAGGCCCACTCTGGTTTCTCTGTTGTATAGGTTTTCATGTCCCTATAGATTGGTTTATTTCTTCATGCAGGAACATTAAATTTTTGGTAAAATTTTGTGAGGGAAACATGCCAGACCTTGACCTTCATTGAAATGCGGAGCCCTGGAATATATTTAGAGAGAGCATGAGTCTGCGGTTTTTATCTTCTTTTTTTGTCAGCCAAACAAAACCTGGGATTTTGATGAGTCGATGAAAGTACCTCTGCTTGATAGTCATGTTGCGGCGGTAATGAAATAAGGGCGATTTTCGCAGTGCTTATTCCGGCTCCGGGGGTCCCCTCCAGGTGCCCAGAGGGCCTCGTTAAAATGCACGATTGTGCTGAGCTGAATTCAGCACGCAGCTGATGGGGGGGAATGGAGGGGGGGGCTCTGGGGTTTGTGCACTCCGTCCCTGCTCTGCAGCCATAACCCCTCCCTCCCTCTGTGCCCGCAGCGATGAAGGCGGACAGGAAGCGGTTGAAGGCAGAGAAGGCGGACCTGGTGAACCAGATGCAGCAGCTCTACGCCACACTGGAGAGTCGCGAGGAGCAGCTGAGGGACTTCATCCGCAACTACGAGCAGCACAGAAAAGTATGCCCCCGGCACACCACTACCTCAGGGACTCAGCACCCAGCACACGCGGCACACTTAGCATGCCGCACTAAACATTCAGCATCAAGTTTACTCAACTCATTGAGCATGCTCAGGAAAGAGTCGGCCCACACTACATGCTGTGCATGCTCAGAAACGGGTCAATCTACTCTATGCACTGAGCGCTCTCATTAAAATTGGTGTACATAGCACATTGAGCATGCTCAGAAAATAGTAAATCAGCACTCTGCACTGAGGATGTTCATTAGAGTTAGCGTATGTAAACATTGAGCATGCTCAGAAACAGTTAGTACACACAACTTCCACACCAACTCAGTACGTTTACGTGCACAGTTAAGTTGAGCTACAGAATTAGCTTGATTAGGCCATTTAATTGGACTACTGTCCTCGTCCCAGTATACATGTGTGTGAAGAAAACCCATTAATAACTGAAGCATGTCCATCTCCACTACGATAGGCGGCGATGTGTTGACCTATTACATAACAGACAAAACAATCGATAAACAAGTTAGCGGGCAGCAAACTGGCAGCATGTCGAGTTACAGCTCTGTACATTTCATACGGGCTGTACACTATGCTTTTTGTACCATTGAGATGTATGCTATCCCTGGTGGTTATGGCGTTAGCCGAAGCTAGGCGACAACACCGCTATGCTCTACTTTGTGCCCTCTCTACTATCCCGGACTGTGTTCCCTAAAGCGTAATTGCTAACTAAGTTAGCAGCAAACATAGTTCGTCCATTCACCGTCTGTGGTTCCAACTATGTAAGTTAGCATCTGTGCTTTCGGGAAATGCACCCCTGGGCTTCCCATGCATGTTGGATGCGGGTCAGGAGTAAAGACTAGTGGGAGAGAGTTGTTTGAGTTTTCCAATGGTGAGCGGAAAGAAAATCTTCAGATGACGTGCAAGTCATTCGATAAATTATGTGGATTAATGGAAGAAGTTAAGAGCCCCCAAGGCGTGACTGTTCAACCACCAATATCCTTGCAGATGAGGATTGCTACTGTTGTGTACAAACTTGCTAGTTGGGCAGAGGGCAAAGTTGCTGGTAATCACCTTGATGATTACAAGTCCACAAGACTCCCGGGTCGAAACCCTGTGTGATGAACTGGAGCTTGAGCAAAGCGCATAGTCCAGTTCGGTTCAATTCAAGCGTATACATGGAGGAATCATGCGACTAGTAATTGCATTATCTGGGTGTGTTAATCCAACTATGAGAAATTCGCTTTAGTGTGATTCCAGTTGGACTAACGTTTACATGCATTTTAAAAGTCCGGTTATTGTCAGACTAACACTATAATTACATTTTTTTCTAACGTAATGTAAACGCACTCACTGAGCGTGCCCTTCAGAATTGGTTCATACAACGGATTGAGCGTGTGTGCAAAAGAAACAATCCTCACTACGCACTGAGCATGCTCAGAAAAGTCAGTCCACACCATGCACTGAGCTTGCTCAGAAAAGTCAGTTCACAGTACGCACTGAGCATGCTCAGAAAAGTCAATTCACTCAACAGGGGCTAAATGGCGTGAGAGCCTCTCCATTTGCCTCATTCACTCAGTTTATCATGGGAGGTAAAACTAGTGATGAAGTTCCCTCTAAAGCAGCTATATAGCTTTTCAACATAGTGAGGTTTGTAAGTATTTAGACTGTGACAGTTTAATTTGTATTGATTAGACCTTCAGACTGAAGTATTAGCTGTCAGCTTGAAGCTACTGACATCCATATTGAGTGAAAAGCATAGCAACTGCAACCTTTTAAAATGGTCTGACTGTCCAAGTGCGTACGACCCTGGCTGTAGTCTTTGCTGAGAGGAGCTGTGTGTGTTTTGCGCGGCAGGAGAGCGAGGACGCGGTGAAGGTGTTGGCGAAGGAGAAGGACCAGCTGGAGAGGGAAAAGTGGGATCTCCGGAGGCAGACCAAAGAGGCCACGGAACACGCCGGAGCCCTGCGCTCGCAGCTGGACCTGAAGGAGAACAGGATCAAGGAGCTGGAGGCTGAGCTAGCCATGGTGAGGCTTATGTACATGACACACACACAGACACACACATCCACCATTCTCATGCACACACACACACACACACACGCACAGATTTACGTACACCACTTTCATACGTGCATACTAATGCTCACACCACTCGGATAACCACGTACATGTGCACTCGCACATACACACAAACGCATGCACACACACACACACACACAGTACTTTCATACTCACGTACACTCATGCACACACTACCCACATACACGTAAAGGCACATACACACTCATGCACCCTTGCATGCACATGCACATATCCACACAAGCACTTAACGACTCACACACGGGCAGAGAAGCACACCGCTCATGCACAGATTTACACACAGGTACACGTGCAAACACTGAATCAGGTACACAAGCACACACACTCAGGCACAAGTACACATGCATACACAAAGTCAGGCATTCATGCGTGCTCAGACTCCAGCACAATCACATGCACTCACACATACACACATACACATCTACACACACTCCCTCACAGGCACACATCCAGTTAAACTCAAAAATAACGGCTCATTCATCATCACACCCTCTGCTATTTGCTTTTACATATCAGCACACCTGCTCCTGAACCCACTGGTACCCTTAGCGAAGACACAGAAAACACAGATGCGGTTGGCAGTTCAGTGTTTGCTAAAATATATCAGTGCAAACCAGTCCGGGTTCCCCACACACACAGGCGTAAGGAATGCTGATGATTTTATTGATTTAATGACAGTGTATTGTATATTTTCTGAGTCCTGGTCAGCACTGTGTGTACACCGCAGCTCTGCTAGCAGTTAGCTAGTAGCTGTGAGCCACAGGCTGCTGACCCACTGTGCTAAAGTACTTCTCTGTGTCCTTGGCTGCTGCTCATTTGATTGGCACTGAGCCCTGATGCCACCTTTGTTAGCCTGACTTCCTACAAAAAGCTGCATTCACACCCGCTGCACCCGAGTCATGGATTAAAGAGCAGTCCCCTTCTCTCTCTCTCTCTCTCCCTCCCCCCGCTGTCTTGTTCTGTCGTTTTGCCCTGTCAAGTCCAGGTGGACTGCCCCACTGACACAAGAGACTCAGCAGTAATGTCATTCTGTCGGTCTCTCTCCCTTTGTGTCGCTTCTCTTTATATCTGTATCTCTTTGTGCCTGTCTCTCTCTCTCTCTCTCTCTCTCTCTCTCTGTTTACCCCTCTGTCTCTGCATCTCTTTCCCTCACATTTTCACATTCAGATTTTTTTTTTAAATTTCAAAGTGGCTTTATTGGCAGGGGAAACAGTTGTTTACATTGCCAAAGCAAGTTTTAAATAAAACAACAAAATATACAAAAAAAACAAAGAATAGTGATTGCTGTTAGAAATGTACATATCCAGATGGGTAAAAAAAAAAAAAAGTCAAATAAAAGAAAGAATCAGGAGAAAATCTCTCTTTCTCTCTCTCTCTCTGTTTATCTTTCAGGCTCTGATCTCTGTAAAGTATATTTCTGTCTTTGAATTCATTTCAATGGGCATTATTGTCTGGAAATACACCTGGTGAATAATGGCAAATCAAACATGGCTATATGAAATGTGCACAATCTTTCTCTTTCTCCCTCAGGGAGAGGGAGACTGAGGGATAAAATGAAATGTATATAGAGCAAAGAGACTGAAGGGGGGAAGAGAGAGACAGAAAGTGATGCTGTGTGTGAAGGGACTGGAGAGAGAGAGAGAGAGAGAGAGATAGGGAGTGAGTTACACACTAGCAGACTGAAAGAGATGTAGAGAGAGAGTACACGCGGAGAGAGAAGATAGAGTGAAAGAGTGAGAGTGGCAGGTTATGAAAGTTGTGCATTAGAGTTGAGGCCTCAAAATCCAGTCCTCGTGGGCCGCAGTGTCTGCGGGTTTTTGGGATTTCCATTCAATCAGCAGTGACTCAGGCCTCAAACAAGGTGTCCAAACTCCTTAGCCAATCAGTGACTTCAGCTAAGCACTTTAAAGCAGAGGCAAACCAAAAACCTGCAGACACAGCGGCCCTCCAGGATTTGAGTGTGAGACCCCTGCATTAGAGCCTCAGCATGTGTGGTTAAAGGGCACCTCTCCTGCCCATGTTTCAGAGGCTTTAGCAGTAGTGCTGGTCAGTGCTCAGAGTCTGGAATGGGGTTCAGTGCAGACTCATTGACTCCATTGCCCTCGTGACTCCTGATAATTTAAGGAATCTGTGTATAATGGCCCTTCAGCCCTCTCTAGATTAACCCTTTCCACTCTGGGCCAGGCCTCGAGGCAGGATGTCGGTACAGGCTACCCATTTGTGAGAGAGTATGTACTCTGTACTGTCTTTCCAGATAAATAACTGTGTGGCTCAGAAAATGGAGATTCGGGTGTTTGATCGCCCGTCGGAGAACGAGCCCTCCCCCAGGGTTACGGCGGTAAGACCGGTGTGGAACAGCCACGCCCCTCCTGCCTGCCCCCACCCCAACCATCTTTGTACACAACAATCAAGAGGAGAGGATTCTGGGAATGTGTTAACATAATCTGCACGCCTGTCTACTAACACCTACGGCTAACGGCAGTTGGCCCTTAACCCAGTTGGCTGGAGAAATGCTGCTTCCTTGTTACCTATTGGCTTCGTGGTTTTGTTTGACCTGAAGCATGAGGTGAGGTCGGCCTGGAGTGTGCACCGCAGCTGTGGAGGGCCGCGATGAGTTTACTGAGCCCTGCGGCTTGTCTGTACGGATGAGGGAAACCGGGCTGACATGAACATTACTGTTGAACTCTTCTGTTCTGGCTGATCCTCTGCACGCCAGCCTGCTGCAGTTCTGCCCTAAAGCCTTCAGTCTTTAATATTTCGCAGCGGGAGTTGAGAGGTGATGATTATGATGGTGATAATGGAGATGATGAAGATGATGGTCACATCTCCTGTCTGGCATGACTCTGTCATGTTGTCATATTTTGCTGTGTTTATGCATTGCCTGTGTTCAGTGCACCCTCAGGTGTGCTTGTGTGTGTACATGCACGCGTGTGACGTAGCTTCTTGGTCTTTTGCGTCCTGTAAGATGTTACTCCACAGATGACCCCTCCTTTTCTCAACTCTGCTTAGGAGGGAGGGGGGTTCTGCTCTGTTTATAAGCTAGCCCCCCCCACCAAGGAGCTCTTAGCATCAGCTCTCATGCAATGGCTTCATTATTCTGTGTTTCTCTGTTCTCTTGAAGCCTTAAGTAAACACTGCCTCCAAACATCGTCCTCACCTCTCTTTGTCCATCTCTCGGTGCTGCGGGGAGAGCGTAGCCTCTCAGACCCACTCAGTAAATAAACATCTGATGAAACTGAATCATGTCGGAGGCCCAGGCTGCATAGGGAAGAGTAATGGTTATGGGCACTGCAGGCTGTAGTTTCCAGATGCTGCAGACTGCTGGGTGTTGTAGTTTCTGGGTGTGTCTCTTCAAGTGAATGTGCGCTCCCAGCTCTCCTGCATTATTTACGTATACAAGGTCGCTAAATATTTGAAACTTATATACTGTACCGATTTTTAAGATTGTCATCCGCAGCGTAGTGTTGCACCTTTAATTTTCTAAATAAGATTGTCATCCTACCTGTTGCCCAGAATACAGATTTAGTGCATATCCTCGAATTAAAGCTGGGGGTGTGTACACCTCTGCACAATTCCAGTTTGAAGCTGGACAACATCTCTGTGCATCTGGTGGAGAATGACTAATGTCTGCTCGTGTTTGTGTTTTGCCCCCGCAGGCTAAGCAGTCACTGGCGACTCTTACAAAGGATGTGCCCAAGCGACACTCGCTGGCTATGCCCACGGAGGCCGTTGTCAATGGCAACCAGGAGTGGGTGATGCAGGCAGACCTGCCCCTCACTGCGGCAATACGACAAAGCCAACAGACCCTGTACCACGGGCACACGTCTCACCCTGCCGACCGCCAAGGTACGGCCACGTGCCCACACACACACACACACCTCACACACACACACACACAACCACAAACACACCACAAGCAGTAAGGCCAGGATCAGACCTGTTTGCATGTTGCGTATAAACTGCCAAATTGAAACCCAGCTGCTCACAGCCCTCGCTATTGACCCTGTTTACTTGATTCCTATAGTTTTTCTTTCTTGCTGGTTGCGCACTGTTTTGCACCACTGAATTCAATTGAATTTACTGAGGAATCGGAGATCCGTGCCCTGACATTTTTCATATTAAAGGCCGCTGACAGTGACCTCTTTTTTTACCCATGATCTCTGTTGTTCTGGAATAATAAATATCAGAACATTACTTTTACTAGTTTTTACTTCTTGCGGTATTCTGGAGAGACTGACTTCGGTTAGCATGCACCTTAGCGATGCAGCAATTTTTAAAATCAAATAAAACTGGGTTTGCAAATACCTTTATTTTAAAACGCATCTAATTCCGAGGGCTATTCCTGGAGGCTTCCTGTTTTCACATGACACCGTGCAGTGTTTGCTTTCTCTTATTGCATTCCTATTTTTAATATTGTATTGCGTGATTTTGTGGGTTTAAGCTTATATCTCCTGTATGCACGCATCACTCTTGGAGAAAAATGCCAATCTCAGGGCATCTTTATTTCTCATTGATAGCTCTAAGTACATCTGACTCGATGAGCACTTCATCTGTCTCATTGATAAATAAAGGATAAATAAAACATAAATGTTCTGAGGAACAAGTTTTGCCGTTTTTGGTTTTTGTTTGCCTCCGGTCCCTTCATCTTCTTGACGTTATCTCTCTCAGTTGAAATTTTCGGGGGATATTTTACGGTATTTGTGGATCGCAGGTGATTTTTTTTTCTTTTCAGATAAAGATCTGCTCTCTGTCTCTGATACATTAAAGGGGGGAAACGGAGAGATGTTTTCTTCCTTTTCCCTGACCTACAGGTTCCTACGGTGCTCGTAAATAGATATTGATTTTTGGGGAGAAATTGGTTGAGGGGGGAGAGGGACTGGTGTTACACCTTGCTTGACCCCTTCACTCAAACACCTCACCCCTCCCACCTCCATGCTGCATATGTCTTGGGTGGTGTTACTTTGAGCCATCCAGACTGTCAATTGGCCTGTGTAATTCTGCATTAAAACCTGAATCGCTAGTTCATTACACCTCTGGCTGCCATCTTACCCTCATGTCTGGCTTTAAGTGATTCCGCTGAAAGTAATTCATCATCTCAGCTGGCAGCAATTGCACAGTTGCGTTTTCTTGTTCCTAGTGTTGGGACAAACAGCAGTTCAGGCCAAAATATCTTATTTAGAGTAGAACAGGTATGGATTTGGTTTGGATTTCACGGTTTTTACTGGTCACCGGGAACACTAAAACCCTGACATTACGTACGATGCTTTATGAACAGTGCTATGTAAGTGACATATCAGAGACAGTGGATTTTTCTTGGAAATCACCAATCTGACTTTTTAAGTCCCGATAACGATACTGATACCTGGGCTTTGGCTATCAGCTGATACCGAGTACTGATCTGATACCAGTCTTTGATAAATGAGCTCTATGCCTCAATGTGTTACAGAGATGGGGAACATTCTTAGATGTGTAAGGCACCATCAAGCTTGACATAAACATTGCTGTCTTAACTTCATAAAATAAAGTGTCACAAATAAATACATTGCTTTAAATGTACTGAATTGTTATTGATCAAATTGATGATATCTCCTACCAGATCAGCTCATTGTCACCGATACCCAATCCGATTATTTGAGTCGCTATCGGACCGTTATCCAGTATCAGTATCGGCATCGGTGCATCTGAAAATTTTCACAAATTGCTGCAGATTGCTAGGAAAGGGTCCCAATCCTTCATCGGTCACACCTCACCAATATTGAAGATCACCAGCAGGATTGTGGAGAAGCTGTGTTATTTCCTCACTGTGCCGTCTCCGTATGTAGAGCCAGCCTTAACCAGCCTTCATCTGTGTGCCCTGAATATTAAGTCGCCCAGCTGGATTGAAGGTTCTTTTCATTAGCTGGCTGCTAATGCGGCGTTCTCAGCTCTGGATTCTGTTCTGATTTAATGTAGTTCCTTTGCTGTTTTTGTATCAGTCAGGACTGTTGGAGAGAACTTTCTGCATAGTTATTGGCCTCCATTTTTTGTTCAGAGGCTCAGATTTCATTTACTTGTTCAGTGGCTTTATCACTGTGTCATAGCGCAGTGTTGTGACTGTACTGTTGACGAGTGCCAATGAAACAACATGTCACTGTGACCCTGATGGTGTGATTTGTGTCTGTGTTTGTCTTTGTGTGTTTGTGTGTGTGTTTTGTTCGCGCGTGTGTCGATGCATTTGTGTGTTGCGTGCTTGAATGTGTGTGCTTCTATGTGTTTGCGTTTGTATGTGTGTTTGTCTGTGTTGCATGCTTGAATGTGTGTGCTTGTCCGTGTCTCTCTACAGCGGCGGTGAGGGTCAGCCCTTGTCACTCCCGCCAGCCCTCGGTCATTTCGGATGCCTCGGCGGCGGAGGGCGATCGCTCCTCCACCCCCAGCGACATCAACTCCCCTCGCCACCGGACACACTCCCTCTGCAATGTAAGAGCTGCTCGAGGCCCCCTTCCAAGTAATCACTCCTCCGCAATTCTCCTCTTCTCTCCTCTCTCTCCTCTCGTTAGACCTCTTGTGTTAATTGTAGACAACTCTGAATAGCAGATGCGATTGGAAGACAGCTATGATTGTTCTTGTGTAATGTACTTGTCAGATATGAATTTCGGTGTTAATTTTCGCATGTCTTTGCAATGAATATAGAATTACGTGCATGTTACTGTGCACTGCTCGTGGACAATCTCGTAGAATTCCAAGGTCCTGTTCTTAAGCTGTGTTTCCACCAAACACTTTTGCTATAGCGCCCTCAGAGCCAGTACGTCACCTTTACAGGCCAGCACCTAAATCCTAGTTATGGTTTGTGTTTTGACCACAGACAGAACTCTTAAATGTGGGCGGGGTTGTTAGTGGGTGGCAATAGCCGCATTACCCAAATAACACATAAAGAAAGCAAAATGTTAGCAGCATGCAGCGGGTTGCTAGTTAGCAAGTTGGTCACCAGTAACTGGAAGTGAGCAGGCTAGCAAACAATCCAAAATAGAGAAGATATTACACATATTTTAATAGTAATGACCAGTCAATGGACTATTGTGATTCTAGTGCCACCTTTCAGTGTCGTATCCATGTGCTAGGTGCCCCAACAGAGGGTCAGGGGGGAAAAAGGGCAGATTGGAATGGTTGTTTTGGAACCATCCAGGACTTAGAGCATGGAAATGTAAAAATAACTGTTCTTGTGTGTTATGAACTGAACTGAACCGGACTGCTTGGTGGAAACGAGGCTTTAAATTTCTTTCTTATTCTGCTCTGTATGAGGGGTTGGACTGGTGATTAAATGATTTTCTGTCTAAGTGTGTAAAATATGAAAAAAAGAAACTTTGTCCAGAGGTTTAATACAAAGCCCCATTGAAGTGAGTTTTGAAGTGAGTTCACCTTTGTCTGCACATTGTAATTGAACTGGAACATGTTATTGTATTGACTCCTTTATGGATGTAAGAAAGCCGACTTCAGCCAATAAGAAACCATTTTAGAATGAGTGGAAGGAGTAGCCAGTCAAAGAGAAGTACTCATGATTAAGTGTAGAACAGGGATTCTGTCATTACTTTGTGGACAGTTTTAGCCTGAGTTAATTGTGGATGGGAAGGCAAGCTATCGTGTCATGGAGAAGCTATAACTCAATCAAAACATTTCAGCAACAGTGTGGGAACGTTTTGTGTTAGTCGAGCATACTACTGCTGGTGAGAAGAGTCCAGTCCTGTTCTGCCAGTGTAAACCCCAGGTTATAGCACCTTACTTGCCTGTTGGCTCCTCTAGAGCCTACTGCTAACACCAATATAACCATCCTGTGGTGGTGTGAAGAGAACCAGTCTCAACGGGGCTTCAATCATCACTGTCTGCCTCTCTGCTCTGACTCAAGCCAAGAAAAAATACCACAGATTTTTTATTTCCTTTGCTACCGGGTTCATCCTAGGATGTCAAACCCAGATTAATCAGAGTGACGCTCTGGGTAGCTCTGATGTGTGAAGACCTTGCAGTGCTACAAATGCTGTTCTCTCGATAGGGGTAGATCTGGCTGGTTAAGCCTGCTACAGCTGCATGGGCATATGGAGTACTCTCTGACCTGCTCATTTGAGCCATAATGACCCAAGCCTCCCCGAATCTCCGAATAAAATCCACTCTCTACATGTTTTGAGACTTCATTTATTGCATCATGTAAACCTTCGAGGTGCACGCGAAACAGTTTGCCGGCATTAAAGCGGACCATGCTGTGCAGCGACCCATTTAGATCAGAATGCACCTATCCCATTAAAGTATGAAATTACTCTCCAAATATTTGGCGATCTTCCTCAACCCAGGAATCTCACTCAGAGGGCATAAAAGCTCAAAATCTGAAAAGGAGGAGGGAGGGGGGGCAACTAATCAGTTCAGTGGGTGGAAATTCACAGGGCAAATTAGTTTCGTTAAATTTGTTTGGCAGCCAGTGCCTCGCTGAACGGCCCGCAGCTCTTATTTGGTGTGACTGGGCTGAAATGAAGGCTTTGCATAAGCAGCATTACTGCTACAGTTAGGCTCACCGCATCAAACCGTCTCAGGGGCTACATCCTTGTCACATCTCTGGGAACCTGACCTCATCTGAGAAGCAAACTTCAGAGAGAGTTTGGGTCGCCTGCTTGGCCTGGCAGAGCCGGTTTCGTGAAAAACAGCGGCAGCGCACTAATGCACTGCTGCTTTCAGATGAGACGCTAAAAACCCAGGCTCTGACTCACTGTGGTCTTCGAAGAACAGACGACGCTCATCGTAAAGAGCTGTGGGGATTCCAGCAGTGTCTCGGCTAGACTCTTGACCTGGATCTTTCCACCTGCCGCCACAATCATTTCCCTCCGATTTAACTGGCTAAAAATCATTCTCTCCCTCTCTACCTCAGCTGAGGAGTGGTGAGCGTTCTGCCGCAAAATGGCTGCCGTGCATCACCCAGGTGGGTGCTGCGCATTGGTGCTGGTTGAAGGGATTTCCTCCTCACTGCTGTTTATAATCACTTTGAGTGACTCTTCTGTATCTGGCCACCCCTGGCCCAATGAAAACGAGGGAGACGAGCGCGGCAAGCGCTGGGTTCACCTCCAGGTCCCCCGGCTCAGTCTAGGGCAGTGGAGTGTGTGTTTCTTCTTCTGCTGATTAGTTTTGTTTATGGGCATCTCTCTGTGGTTACAACACTCTAATGTTTTTACGGTGATCTCTGATTAGGCGGTGTGTCATGGTATCTTCTCTTAGCTGTAGATAACGGCTTGACCCGAGCAGATCTGGGTTCAGCCACTAATGTTGCTCTCTCTCCATCCCTCTGTGTCCCTCTATCTCTTTCACTCTCTCCGTATCACCATCTATCTCTCCATCTTGCTGTCTCCATTTTTTTCTCCCTCTGCCTGTACCTCTTCCTCTCTTGCTCTCTCTATCTCTCTGTTTCCATCTCTCTCTCTCTCTCTCTCTCTCTCCCTGCAGTCGCTGGAGGATTTGGAAGACCAGAAGCGTAAGAAGAAGAAAGAAAAGATGGGCCTGGGTTCTTTATCGCGAGTCTTCGCGCGAGGCAAGCAGCGCAAATCTCTGGACCCGGGTCTGTTTGATGGTACTTCTACCCCCGATTATTACATAGAGGAGGACGCTGACTGGTGATGCCCCCCCCCACCCCCCACAAACAAACCTCAGACCTCCTGCGAGCCCAGAATGACTGTACAACACGTGTGAGAGAAAGAGTGAGTGAACGAGGGAAGGAAAGAATGAGAGCGCATGTGTGTTTAACTCCTGACCCACCCTGCCCAACCTGCAAAACCAGAGGAGGAAAAAAGAAAAGACCAGAAATGACCCCCTACCCTCCAGCCGCCTGCTGTTTTGTACATAATACAAGTGAACACAAAATCTATGTATGTAAATAAAAAAAAATCTATGTGTGTATATATACGTACACGGTACATGTGTATGTATTTACATATGTACACATGTATACTTGGGAATATTGCGTGTGGGTATGTTATCTGTCATCTTCAGAGCGATGCGGCTTTGTTTTAATCTTTTACCGGTCTTTATATATTTGACTTTTTTTTTTTTTTTTTTTGGATAACTGGAAACTTGAAGGACTGCTGTGTATTTGTAAATAACGGCCATTGTGTACATTGTGCTTGTGAACGTCTTTTTTGTCCCGAATGCTTTTTTTTAACCTTTGTTGATATCCTGCAATTTTTTTGTTTAAATTTTATTTATAATCCCCCCACTTTGTGCCCCCCCCCCATATTTTCCTGCTTGGTCCATTCCCTACATTTGGCCAGTGGAAAAGGCTTCCTGTCGGCTAAGAGCAGACAAAGTAAAATGTAATGAATGAGTACTCTCTGGTTAGACCACCAGAAATAACAGGTGAAATAAACTGCTGAAATCGTCATGTAGAATTCTTGTAATATCATTGACTATGGCAGAAAATGACTGATCAGCTGACTCTTAAATCACCTCATACGCAGCACTGTGAACAATGTGACAGCTCGATTAAAAAGACCAAAACTTTCTTCATTTCGCTGCTAGGTCCACATGCTGAGCAGCTTTTAATTCTTGCAGCTTTAAAAAAAACAAACAACTAAACAGTGGCCTTGTTCTCTCCCTTGGGGTAAACAAGTGCAGGAAATTGACCAACGGTTAGGCTGTCACAGGCTAATGCGTGTAAAATCAGCATGCGTTCCCGCTCGGGGTTATTAAAACACAACGCTGTGTCACTGAGCTGTCTTCTCGCTATCGGTGGAGCGACTCGTCTGTAGGGGGCGATTGATTAAGAGCGAGATCGAATTTTTCTCTAAAACTAAACAAGCGAGAGCGCGGCGGGGGGGTTGCTTGTGCGCTTTGATGAGTAAGATGATCCCCACGGGGAAAGTGCTGGACGTGCTGAGGAGAGGCTTTTGGAGGAAATGCTAGTCAAGAGGTTAGAGCTGTTATCGGACATGTTGTCTCAGTCTTTATTTGTCGCGCACGGCGTTCCCATGTAAACAACCGCCTCAGATGTGAATGGATTTGTAAATTGTGAGCACTTTTTACCAGCTTGCTAAGTGCAGGAAAAAAAATCCCCCTTGTTTTGTTCTAATCCTATTTTAATGGCGAGGATTATTAGGAGAATATAAAAGGGGAACTGGAGAACAAGAAGGAGACTTAGTGCTTCCTCCTTAATTACTAGTTTCTTCTGATTCACTGTTGAACAAAAGCCACTGAACACGCTGCAGGATGTAAGATGGGAGAGGCTTCCAAGTTTGAGGGTTTTGAAACTTTCAGGAAGTCTTTGAAGGCAGGGTGAGTTTGCTCAGAGTATGGGGTGGCAGGTTGCAAAGTGATTGGATGTTGATGCTGTCACTCATGCAGATGGAGGAGTCATCTCCTCGCTGATTGGGCTGGGAGCACTTAAAGCTCCCTGGTGCTTGAACAAGGAGCTCCCTGAAGACCTGCCTTTCCTTCCGGATTCCCATTATGCCTGGGGGTCTTGCCTTCTGCCTTCCTGACCCAGGCGTCCCTCCAGGACCCTTTCATTTGTCGGATACTGCCTTGCATCCACACCACTAGCCGCCCGATTCATATTTGTGTTGAGGTTAGGTGGAAGACAGTGTAATGCAATGGTTAAGGAACTGGGTGAGCAGCTCCAAGGCTGTGGGTTTGATTCCTAGGTGTGGCATTGCCACCGTTGTGCCCTTGGGGAAAGAGCTCAACCTGTCACAGTAGACATCCAGCCTTATGAATGCATTGTGTCTTCAAAAAAAGGAAAGAATGTAAGCTTGTGACAGTCATTCTGGAAAATCAAGTCTGCCAAAATGCTTGAAATATAAACTACATTTTTCAAAGCTGTTTTCAAACTTCTTTGACCTCGAAACCCCCACTCATGCATTAGGTCATCCACAAAGACCTCCAGCAAAAGTTCTAAAGCTCTGCACACACATGCAGTTCCCAAAATCAAACAGTCTTTGGATATGAAATCTGGCCTTGAACCCCCTGCAGTGTCTTCAGTAATAACAATAATGGCATACCTCAGTTGCTCAAGAGCCCTAAAGCTGCGCTGATCTTTCTGTGGCTGCAATTGTGCGTAAACTACAGACCGTGCAAGTCATGAGCACATTAGCCACTAAGCTATGGGCGTCCTCAGTGCTTGTGGTACTGCAGCGCTACTCCCCCATTCTCTTGTTAAGTGTTAATACTCGACAATTATCTTATTGTCTGCGAGTTAATGGCAGACAGAGAGAGTTGTGGAGAGGCTGTTTTTATGTGGGCAATGAGGTGTTACTATTTCTCCACTCGGGAGTACTCTTCAGCCAATCACTGCCAGCTGTGCCTCTCCATCTCCTAGGCAACAGGGCCCGCACTCCATATGCGAGCCTGAGGGAGCCTGAGGGTGAAGTTCGTAAGTATCTGGACGGTGCCATACACAGTTGGCTTCGTATGCGATGTAAATGTCCTCAAATGAAAGGCGACGGCGGTACTTCGATTTGAGAGCATTTACACCCATATGGAGTGAATTGTGTAAGAACTGCAGCCCTTCAGATATCATGATACTGTCCAAATACTAACTGATCAGGCTACATTACATCACTGAGAACTGTTCCTTTGGGGGCTCCTCTCCCTCGAAACCTGGCAACCGAATCCCAGTCAGATCCTTATATAGCGGTGTTGGGTGGCTCAGCGCTAATTCAGTCTGTGCTTAACCCTTGCGATCTTATTTTGAATGCAGACCAGGCACAGTAGTCTAGTCTTAATGGGCAGTAGCCTGCCTGTTGAATTTTGGGGTTAAGCATAGAATGGAGGACGGTTTCATGCCGCGCCGCTTACTAGCAACTCCTGACACGCTGGTAGTTATCGCCTACTCGCGTCTTTGCAGACCTGGCAACCATCAATGTCAATGACATCAAGATTATAATAATAATAATGATCATAATGACTGTACCTGGCATTTAGAGTCATGTCACCTTGGTGACTATGTGCTAAAAGCAGACCCGTGTCTCACAGTCACACGAGTTAGCATCTGGCTATGACTTTGATCGTGCGGAGAGGGGGCTTATTAATGCGGTTTACAATGAGCAGGTGCCCTGAAGGTTAAAAGCGGATTTAGCTTCGCTTTTGAAAGAGGTTCCGTGTCCGGCATCACGACTTCAGACCAAAATCAAAAAGTCAGTTTTCAAATCCAAGTTTTCTACAAAGCAATTAAAGAAGTGCCAAAGGTTAATAGTGTCTAAAAGAGAAACACAAGATCTTATTAATTTTGCTTTCGGTTCCTGTGTGGGACCTCCTGATGGGATTACTTTAGAAGTCTGCCTTGGCTTACAGGAATTCTTTTCATCTTCACTTAGCTACTAAAATCCTGCTGGCTCGCCATTCGTCTAACACACTGACAGTATGGGGAATTATGAGGCCGTACATTAAAAACAAAGGCATAATTTCCCATGCTGCTTTGCAAAGGGGAGTTGTCATTGACCAGGGAAAGGAAAACGATCATTCATACTTTCCTCTCGGTGTATCACATCAGACAGATGTTATTTTTTTAATTATGTTTATTTTGGTAACAAATTCCTTCTCATTTCATGACAGTTATTTTAAAGCTTTGTAAATTAGGAAATATTGCTAAAAAAATTAAAGATATACTATTAAAAGAGTTTTATTTAAAGAAAACAGAAGCTTCTCTAGGTGATTAATTGATGTGTAGGACTGTACTCTATCTTCATATGCTTGGAGATGGAGAGTAGTGAAAGAGGTTTCAACGGCATGGAAACAAACATGATAAAGATCTAAATAAAAACTTATTTTAAAATAAAATAACTTTGACTTTCCATGTGGCCTTCTTCTTCTTCTTCTTTTCCCTGTGTTGTTGTCTTTTGGTGTGGTTTGGCTTTCTCCTAATTCCCTCCCTCACCCCAAACCCACCTCCCACCCCCCACCCTTTGCTGGGAGCTACCACTTTGTCCAGTGGTATTTTCCCCCACCCCCTAGAAACTAGTGGTGTCCATTTGTGACTAGCAACCGTCCATGTGAGCGCAGTGTTAATAACATTACCTCATGACCCCAGTCCCCCTCTAATTCTCCACCTGGCTCTGAGCACAGTGTTTAAACCCAGAAGTATCCTCTCTCTCTCTCAGTGCGACACTCAAATTATCATCGCACCGCCCGAATCTCTGATCCAGACGACCAAAATTTCAGTGTATAAAAAACCCTCTGCAGTTCTTATAACTGGGTTACACACTGTGTATGCAGACACTGAAAATAGAGAAATGCACATCAGCAATTCTAAATTCAGCCCTTCTTCAAGTTGACCTATCTGTGACTTTTTGTTTCAAAGACGCGCAGTGCTGGACAAAGCACATTTTTCACTTCTCGGCAATGGAAGTGTCCTGACCTGATTTTTACCGTCCGAACAGAGCTGATCACTTTAACCACATGCTGTTATGTGCGTATTTTTAGGGTTCGGTTGTCGTGTTAAGTTTGTAAATTTAGATTTCTACAGCAGAGGGGAAACAGTGCATAACATGGAACATTTAGCTTGTGCACATCCATTTTGTTTATTTTTTATTATTTGTCTTGGTCCATGTGCAGTAGTGTGAGCAGTTGTCTTTGATTAATTATTCAGGAGACAGCCAATGCTATTTCTTCTCCACAGTCCCTGGAGATCTTATATCAATTTTATCATGTTTTAGCAAATAAGGAATTCTACTTGAGGTACTGTATTCATATATTTTAAAAAATCCTTTCTGATTCATAATTCCTGACCTGTATCTGATCCTCTACGTAGCTGTGTGACATACTTATGTTACTGTTAATTAGATAAGTGTACCAAGAGAAAACTGAATTGGAGTGTGCTCTGGAGAACAGAGACAGAGGTTAATGAAACTCATCTGAGTAATGATTCCACCTTTAAATGGGCTAAGTGTTCGTATGCCACTGCAGCACCTGCCATTCTGCACAGCCACAAAGCCTGCCGGATTTCCTCTTTTGCCAGTATAGGCTCTCATTAAGAACTGGAATGAGGCAGCTGCAAATGTCAACATTGCATACTGTAGGGCAGAGGTGCTCAAATCTGACCCTGGAGGCCAGTAATGCTGTCAGTTTTCCCCTCTTGAGGACTGGTATAGACCTGGGGCAACAGTTGTTGTAGCCATTCTTGGGCTAAATGTCGCAGTTTAAATGTATCTCAGTAATTTTTCACCCTTGGTGGAGTTGACAACATCTGTGGTCACAAAGAGCTACAAAACGTTAGTTTAGACACCTGAAATACGTTTAAAACCAAGCTGCTGGATTGTCTGAGCACAGTGCTTATTTTCCTGAGAATATAATTCAGCTATAGTGTATTTTGGAGCAAGATGACTGCCCAGAGACAGCCAACAATATAGCCTAGCGTGGTAGTCTTGAAAAAGAAATCAAACGTTATGTTAATTTTAGAGATGCCTGCTGGTTTATAGATGCTTTTACATGCAAGTTCCTGTGCGATCGTAATCGCCTTTAAAAATTTGGCCAACATGTACCTCAACATTATGAGAAACGGCACCAAAACGGCAATCTGTCTGCATGAACACCCTGGATAATTCTTGCAACAAAAATGTCCCTTTAAGAACGATTGGAATATGCTATTTTTCCTAATATAAAGAAGTTACAGATTGAAATTTAAAAACTATTGGACAGTTTTATAGTACGGTATTGTGGCTTTGCAGTATAAGGGTCAGGAAACTGTACTCATGAGGTTGCTTGTTTGACTCCCAATCAATGCACTGCCGCCGTACACTTTAGCAAAGCACTTAGCCTGAATAAACTCCAGTAAATAGCCTGCTATGCTCGTGGATTGTATTTAAAATGGATGCTGTGCCACCTGTCTTAGATAAAAGCACTTGGTAAATGGCAGAAAAAAGAAGGAAATAAAAGGCAACAGTACTGACCTTGACTGTCAGATCTGAGCGTCTCTACTGTACATGGACTCAAGGGTTACGGCAGATGCTCTTTCTCATTAAGTGATAGGATTGCGCCTTTTCTTTCAGTCAGAGAGGGCATCGAGGGCATTGTACAACATTCTCAAACTTTCTTTAATCGCAGTATTCTCTGAGACAACAGTCCTTCCACACCCTGTCTGAGCATGCGCACTATTATTCAGCGAAAAACCCTCCTTCCACCCTGTTGCAATACTTTTCCTTGAACAGTAGAAAGCTGCGTAAAGCCTTGGCCCATCAATTCATTAATCTCTACTGTCGCCCCTGTGCATTATTATTAAATGCATGACACGAGTGTGATCATTAAATTGCATTGCAACGTTGCAAAGCTTTTTTTCGACATTATTTCTGCAAAAAATTATGGGCCATAGGCCTTACTGCTGTTTCACACCAATGTGAAACACATATTTTATACGTTTCATTCTAATAATAAATGCTTTTTTATGACCTGAATGACATGGTCAGATGTGGGCGTATAATAGCTACATATTAGAGTGGCTGCGGTAATTTAAAGGGAGAGTGCTGCTACTGCTCGTTGTCATTTGTAACCATGACAACATGAATGAAAAATGACTTGTGGGAGACAAACGTAATCACGCCCCCGGACTGCGCTTTGCCTCCGCAAGCGTCCTGTCATCTTGTGTTTCATGTATTTTAATCCAAAAAAATCCTGTCTTGTAAAGTCAGTCACAGAAAATGATGATAATAGTAAATTAATTCATATTTGCACCTCATGACAAGGTGGGCAGGGTTGGATTCTCCAAGTATACATTAATAATCATACATTCAGTACACCCCCGCCCCCTTCATAAGGTACTTGTTTTTGCTGAAACATTCGGCAGCTGCCATGTTTCCAGTCACAAAACTGATTTGTCCCCAGTTTCATCGTGCCAGTCAGATAAAATACCAACCGGCTCCCTCGCGCTCTCACGGAGGATACCAACGAAGCTGGTTATTAGTGTCCCTAGAGCAGCGCCGCACTGCCTTCCGTCACAAAAGCAGCAGCTGATTCAACTCACTACCTCTCGTTTGCTTCTCATCCATCATGGTGAGGTCCGTAAGTATTTGGACTGGGACACAATTGTAAAGGGCTGTAATTCCTAGAGTCCCCTTAATATGGGATTTACAGACAGGTTAATAAACATTTGGACATGAACAAAGTTATTTGATCTGTCTACCACAGCATATTGGGGATGAAATTAATGTAGCAGATGAGGCACGGATAAACTTGCACATGAATGATGGAAAGAGTAGAGTACAGAGAAGGGAAAGGACTATTGATAATGTAAAATACCTCTTCAACTGTGAAGAATGGACATGTTTGTTTGCCAGTGGAACAAGTTCCCTGGTATGAACTGATGATATGACTGCTGCCATAAAGTGCAAGCTGGATTTTGAATTGAATAGACCTATGTGGTTGGCCCAAATTTACAGACTGCTCTGTAAATCATTAGACTATGTTCCAGAGTGCAGGTGGACAATGACCCAAAGCATACAGGGAAAGCGAATAAAGACTTTTTAACACAAAAAGTTGAATGTTCTATGATGGCTATGTCAACCACCTGACCTGAGCCCAATTGAGCATGCTCACTTTCTTAAACCAGAACTGAAGGCAGAACATGCCAAGAACATGCAGGAACTGAACAGAGCCACAGTGAAGGCCAGGAAGATCATTATCGGGGAAGAAACCCAGCGTTTTGTGGTGACTGTGCGTTCCAGACTTAAGGAAGTCATTAACTGCAAATAATTTGCAGGAAAAGTATTGCAAATATTAAAAATAATAATTTAGTTAGCGATTGTGAGTTTAGCCAATCACTTTTGACCCCCGAAAATGGTTCCAGTTTCTACATTGTTCAATATAATATTTTTGACAAGACCCTTAAAGCTGAAAGCCTGCACTTCAAGCACACCTTGATTGTTTCATTTCAGATCCATTGCGGAGTACCGGGGCAAAATGAAATTTTTTTTGAACTGTCCTGATGTAAAAATTTCACCCCATTCCTTGTAGGAATTGCACCCAATTAAAATCAACACTATCCTTATAATTGGCCATGGATCTCACCTGAGAGGGGCTTTTGTCTCAAGACATTTTGGTGCACAAACGGCGTCGCAGTTTGAGTCCACCAGCAACGCAAAGGTGCTCTGACGGGGTCATTAATGGAAAGATGTTGAATTCTCAGCCTGTAAAAGCACAGTGAAACCTTTGATGACAGGGCAGCTATAGGAAAACCTTGAGGAACTAATTGCTTGTGTTATTTTTTCACGCTTCAGAATATGAATATGTGATCTGTTTCTGAAGCCAGCAGCTGCTCCTTGCTTTGAATTCTGTCATTTCTAAATGAGGGAGGGATTCCCTGCAGCCTCATTTAGTTTGTCTCAGTCGTCTCTCGCGGTGCAAGGAAAGCTTCCTTGGGACCAAAGAACCAGTGGACGGGAGGCATGGCATTAAATTAAATTCAAAATCTTTTGTACAATCCTAGAATTTGATTGATGAAACACTGCAGCCTTTCTGAGATATAAAAAAAATCATTGCTGAGACATCCATAGCCGCAGCAGTCAGTCACTGTGAGACTATAGGCCTACACGTGAACCACCAATGAAAAAAGGGTGGATGCAATACATACTGCCTGTGTGGCTATAGTTGTTGGACTTGTTGTGTTGTCCTTACAATCGCCTGCCAATTAAGTCCTCGGAACAAGGCGCTGATTTGTAGCTGATTCGTCAGCCATTTAGCAACTCGATTGAGTCACTGATGCTGAAATGTACTGAAAAACCCGCCGACACGGTTTCCCCCTGGGACCTGTGGTTTCATGGTGTTGTTTGTTTCTTTGTGGAGAGTGATTATGTGGTAGAAATGTGCCCTTTCCATGAGCTCTCTCTGTTTTTACATTGATGGAGTCCCCATTTAAAGTCTAAATGATGACACTCGAAGTGGAGAGAAAAAGACAACCCACAGAAACAGGTGGCTTTCAAGTGAGAAGAGCTCTGCTAATTGTGATGTCTGGAGTTTGCTGCTTTTTTAGCATGGCATTTTTCGTGCCACTGGTTATTTTTCTTCACTGAAGTGAGTTAATCTTATGTGAAAACAAAAAGCAGCCTGACCTTTACACCTAGAGAGTTGCTGGACTTACTTAGAGCTCAGGGAGAAATGATGGCCAGTTCATCAGTTTCGCTTTACACATTAGTGTGCAGCATTTTGAAATATTGCCGGAGTGTTCTGGTGTAAGTGTTGGCAGAGCCAGAGTCCCATGCAGTTGTTTTCGGCTGTGTGAAATATGAGTGAATTCGGAAATGACGTATGCGAGCTTCAACCGTTTTATTTATCAATACATTGGTCCACAGTTGAAAATAACATCATTGTACGACCACAAGTTCTCATTTGGGCAGTGGTTTGTTTGTTCTATTGGCTGTATTACCGCATGTAGGCTTTTGTTTTGCTGCAGCACCTGTGGGTCGGGAGCAGGGGTACATCTCAGTTCTCTTATTTGATATTTCCTTGATCCTCGCTTATATCGCAAGTTTTTCTGGATCCGCCATCTTGCTGGGTGTCTCAAAGCTCTAATTTCTGCTGTGAGGAGTTAGGAGGGAATTCTGAGGAGCAGTGAACAAGCATATACTGTATGAGAGCAGCCTTCCCGAAACACTTTCAGCTGAAAGCCATGACATCATTCAGCAACAACAGACAATGGCAGCAGATCCAGCTGAGCGCCGTCGTAGGAAACGGACGTCGCTTCATATGACGCTTCAGTGAAAAAGACGCCTCATTTCTCTAAAAATGTATTTCCTCATTTCTTCTCTCCTTGCATTTTTTCAAGCGTCCCTCCATGCATCCCTGGTGGGAGGGACTAAGTTACAAGGAGAAGATGCGAGTGAGGGAGACATGGATGCTATATAAGAGAACTGAAATGCACTCCTGAGTCCTGAACCTTATCCAGAGAGGGTGCCAGTTCTCATTCCACCCAAGCAGTTGTACACCCGATTCTGCTCATCAAGTTCTTGAGCGAAAACTCTGAAGGTTGATTAGCATGTAACTGCTTGGCTGGAATAAAAGCCTTTATTGATATCAACCCTTCCTGGACAAGGTTTAGAACCCCTGGCTTGGGCTATTATTTGTGAGTTACGGATCTACTGTATATATACCCACTTGTGTTCACTCTGCGACCAGATGGAGTCAAATATATTGTTTACATGTTTCCTACTGGATACAGTAGGTCCTCATGAAAGGATAACCATGTTGGATAGCCTACACAGGGAAAGTGGTATACAAGTAGTCTGTGTGGTGAAGTGCTTGCTCTTGCCAGCATGACTGATCAAAACACAGAGACCATAAGACATGATGCAGTTAAGCCATCAGTGAAGTATTACTGCAAATTTAAGATGCATACAGTATAACTGACATTCTGTGATTTCTCCAGAACAGTTGCATTCATCTCTCTGTGGTTAACACATCGTTAACCCAGTGAAATGACCAAAGATTCCTTGCTATGACTAGCAAGTCAATTCTAGCAAATATGAACTCAGCAGAAAGGGAATTAACACTAAACCACTGTCATCTGTCTTTGAAGTTTTGCAGTTTAATATGGTCCTACCGCTCACCGGCTAGTAGCGAATCACAGTTCAGAATTTAAGGGTGGCGCCTGGGATGGCCTATTAAATTTCAGGGATGGCCCCCTTGGCCCCTCCCATGCCCCATGGAAAACACGTTGACCAGTCTGCCAATCATCATCATGACTCCTTCTGTGCACTCTCTGGTGCAGACAAGCTTATTTTATCATCCTTCATTCAACTGTGCTGCCACACAGAGTTAATTAGTTAATTACCAGGGAGAAAAAAAAATCAGGGTTGCTTTTGGATTTGAGGCCCAGATTTGGTGAACTCGGTCCTATGGTTTCACCTCACTACCTCCATTCTGCCCTGTTTAGAATCTCACGGACACAATAGACGCCACTTGCCCAGGTCAATTGTTACATTCCAAACACAACAAACACATAAAGGAACAGTACATCCATTTACTGTCACCAGAGAGAGGGTATGGAACAGCAAGGGCTTCGACTCGGGCTTCCGCTGTGAGGAAGAGGTCTTAAACAGTTAACCCAACCCACACTCCTCTTCCTGACTCTAACTGTCCCCTTATTCTGTTCATGCACACAACATACTCCACTCCACATAATCGCCACTGCAGGCAATCGTCAACTCAAATACTTTCATTAAGCCGTTTAATTGCAACACAACCTCAGGGACTTGCTGAATAATCACCTCCCCCAACTCCCACACCCCCCACCGCTACCAACTTTGCCATAGACTTTTTTTTTTTTTTTTGCTTTATCTGTAGTGGCATACCTTTTTCCTTGTTCTTCCTCCTTAATTTCTTAATGAGAAATTAATTTCTTCTTCTTTGAAAATTCAAAATTAATTACCTGTTTCATGTGCGTGCGGTGAGGAAGCGAAACCTGCTGGGACTGCTCTCTCACGATAGGCCAGTGTTCGGGTACAGCACTGCGCCATTTTTTTTCAAAGCACCTTTACGATCAGGAAGCCCATCAAACAGCTTGGATGTGTTCGGCGTTCACATGGCTACATTTTCTCCTTGTTCTTTGTGATTGCATTCGACATTCGACAGACATGTTCTTCGTGTAATTTCCTAGCATTGTGCACTAGCAACAAAGAAGATGCTTGCAGTGTGTGGTTAGAGGTGAGCATTTAGTGTGAGGACATTACAGCATATCTGGAGGAGGTAAGGTATTGGACGGTGTTTGGGAAAATTAGCTGGGAGAGACCGGCTTGGATTATGAGCTGGTTTAAGATGTGTTTTCAACATTCTGACTGGTCTAAGCTGGTCTCTGGTAAGACAAGCTCATCAAAGCTGGCTAAGCTGGTACTAAGCTTTAGGTCATTAAATTGATGGACTAGCTGACTGCATATGCTGGTCAGCCATTGAAAAGCTGTTTGAGCTTATAAAAGAGCTGAAATCAGCTGGACGTTCTTTAAGACTTGTTTAAGATGGAATTTTCTGTAGTTTGGTCAGGTAGACTGACTGCGAGATGAATACCCAAGTAAATATGCAATGTCTGCAAATTAGTAGGACTCATCACATTTCATCAGAACTATTACATAAGGGTTAGCAAAGGCTAATTTAATGCAGAATATTCTATTTCATAACTGAACTATTCACTGCCAGGCAATTACGCTGGAGCAGGATCGCCTTGTCCAGAGAAACACTAATCCCTCCCTGCCCATTGTCATCACTATGCCGCACTCAGTCTAGTGCAGACAGGTTTATAGGTGACATGCTGATGCTCTTTTGATCCCTGACCGCCCCCTGATCAGAAAAACTCCTTGAGGCTCCGTTTTGGGCCCTGAGTTTCCTTGTTGGGAACCTTGGTTCAAGGCGAATAGTGGATGGTTTAACTAAAATTTTCCTCCAGTCTAGCCTGTGCACTGTATGAGGAAGGCCTCTCTGAACAAATGTTCCACACATGTAATGTGACTAGAATGCTGTTTTCCTCTCTCAAGTTGAAAATATAAGCTTGTTTGTAGTTGCTGTTTGCTGTGAGCTAGTGAAATTTTCTTAAACTATTGTCAAATCGTGAAATAAGTCAGACTTTTCTCACCACAATGACAACATTCTTGTCATATTATGCAAATAAGGTAATGGAAATGGCCTTGGGACTGAAAACAATGCTAAAATACTTGTGAAGACTGAATTAGCTTTTTATTATCAAAATTTGTTCAGTTTTTCCTGCTGAATTCACAGTTCTGCAGCTCTACTGTTTTAAATAGATCCTGTGGAACAGAGTCCTGGTCTCCCGGATCACTGCATATGCCGGGGCCTTGCGCTCCCACTGGTAGGGACCTGACAGAGATTATAGTCTGTGAATTGACTTCCGGGCCAGTGAGCCTGGTCCAATCAGACTGTAAAGGAGGAATATTGTTTTTGCCGCATGAAGTGAGGAACTGTTTGCCTTAGCTTGCTCCCTGAGGCATGCGCAGCGTTTCATTCCTCTCATGCCAGAACGTTCAAGGTTGGGGAGCATCCAGACTTGGGTCATCTCATCTGAAATGTATACATTATGCTGGTTATGCAAATCAATCATCCTATGCATGCAGTCATGATAAAACAGCTAATTATTTTATCCAGTGTGGCCGCTTTATGGAATGTCAGTCTGAGGGGCAGGAGTGGATTTCTTGAGACGTGCCGTGTGTTATTTTCATCTGTTTATCATATTCTCATTCTTGGATCACGGATGGGTATGTAGTTTGGATCACTCAAGACAATAAAGCATCGATTTTATCGGGAGGCGAAGGGGTTGGTTAATTTTGGGCTTATATTAATCACGTAAAGATTGTAGCCACGTTTTCCATCCGTTGAAAACACTTTCCATCCGTTTTCCGTTGAAAACACTTTTTTCACCGCTTTCCACTATGGAGCTGTTAGACTGCCATCTGCTGGCCCGCTTCAGAGATGACACAGTTTAAGCAGGAAATTTCATAAAGCCAGTGCTTCACATCGCTGAAGCGCACCCCTCTAGCAATCATTCAGCAACGATACATGAGCGTCTCCGTGTCTGAGGTCTACTGATGCATTACAGGTCAATGAAGAGGAGGTTTCCTCTGAAGTCACTGTCAATTTTGCAGGAAAAACTTAGGAAAATATCCCTCTGCCTAGAGTCCATTAAACCGAACAGCAGTATGGCAATATTTCAAGTTGCTTCAAGCTCGTGGCATTTTCAGAGCTGAGAATCGGGCCAAATCTGACGGGTTCAAACTACTCTCAGATTTATCAGTTATGTGGCTGTCTCAGTGGAATGAAGTCGCCAGCGACCATTATTGCACAGCTAGGAGTGTACAAAAGGAAAACTTAAAAAAAAAAAAAAAAAAAATGGGTGCTGACTTGGATTACTAAACCTAGCATGCATCCTGGCACTCCAGGACTGGAGTGGTGAGCCCTACCATGCTGATGACTTTTTCCAAATGACTCTCTGAGATCTGGGGAGAGTTTTTGTTCGTCACATTCAATGTTAATGCCATTTTGCTTTTCCTGTTTCTAAGATTCATGGCAAATAGCTTTCCATGAACGTCTTTGCTATCCTTTCACGGTTAAGATCGCAAATAAGTGATGCTTGTGTTCCTAATTAACTGAGCGCTATCACGCTAATGTTAGAATCATGATAACAAATTTGCAGAAAATAAGTTTAAAAATGCTGACAGTAAACCCCACTGGTTAAAGGGTGCATTTGCATCTTGGCTGCGCTCTAAGAGTTTTAGGCTAAACACTGAGCCACAGATCGACTGACTGTAATTAACAGCCACGTTTGCCACTTCTGATGGAGGTGGTTCCCCAGACGCACTGATTAATTGTTGAGCAAATTCAGCAGTTGTGATGATGCTTGTCCACTAAGTGCTTCTTGGTTTAACATATAGCAGTGCAAGAGTTCAGATCATTCAGGCACTTTATGGTAAGTAAACAGGAACAAAACGGGTGTGTGAACCAGTGCAATGTTTGGTTTGATTTTTTTAAAGGACTGGAATACTGTGAATGGATGCAGGGTTTCTTGATCTCCATGTCTTTCCATGCAATGCCTCCTATGTGCTGTTACCTACAGCTTTTTAATTCTCCCCCGCCCTGAATACAGCCGAATTGTTTTGTCCACTGCAGTGACCTGCTTACATTGACTTCAGAGGACGATGCATTGACACATGATTCACATGACTCCTGCAACAACTAGCATTTACTTCTTTTACACTATGCAGTCCCATCACCAATCACACTCTGCCTAAGCCATTAGTGGATAACGCAATCTGCGCACAATTTGCTCATACAGTCACATGTGCCTGGCCAACCAGGAGTAGTCACTAGAGAGCCATGAGACTGACGAATTTTGTCCAATCTAACCTGGCGAGGTTGAGCCAACTGTTGCCTCGGCCATAGCCAGTAACTGCATGACTGAGGTTCGACCACGCATCCACAGGGCTCCCAGGGGAATATCATATTTGTGAACCCCAGCTATCTGAATTTCTGCCCCAGAATTATGATCTGCTTTCTTGCTGAAATGACTGAAATCTGAAAATATCCAATGTCACCTCGTAATGCTGTAGTAGTCTAACTCTGCAGGCCTGTCTCTCGCAAATTGATATGTCAGACTTTATAAAATTACTAAGGATAACAATGTACCTTTCAGATCTGATATATGTACAATTGTGTGTGTTTGCATATTCGTGTGCATGTATGCGTGTGTGTGCGCATGTGCGCACGTATATGTGCATACATGTATGCGTATGTGTGTGTGTGTGTGTGTGTGTGTGTGTATGCATATGTGTGCGCGTATGCGTATGTAAGTGTATGTGCATATGTGCGGATGCATATGTGTGTATGCGTGTTTGCTTGCATATGTATTTGTGTGTGCATGTATGCATATTTCTATACAAATACTGCATGTGTGTGTACATGTATGTGTGTGCTTTGCCTTCAAGTGGTTCATACCTTATCATCCAGCACCTGGCTAAGCTCAGATGGGATATGGTGGAGAGGGGGGATTGCAAGGCGCCAAATCTCTGGTCATGTTCACTGTGAGCGCTGAACAAGGAGGCCTTTCACTACTCTGCTACTCTGCTGCAGTTAGGACCTGGACTGAGCCTCAAAGAACACTCTCAGAAGCTTCCGGATCCTCTCGCTCGCTCCATTACCTGCCAATAATACTCCTCCTGGCCCGCTCTCAGGCCTTCATATCCCTTTCTTAACCCAGAGAGGAAACTGTGAGAGAGAGTTTCTGCTTTTAAATGTGGGTCAATGGCAGTTTAGATGCAGTGCTCATGCCCTGCCGCTGGTGGTCAAAGAGTTAGTACATAAGGGGACTCGCTGAGTCCCTATAATGGGGTGTTTTCAGGCCATATTTTTTGACCCAGTAAAGTGAGTGTGGAAAGAAATAGAGAACAGTATTTTGGTTAATGAGCCTAACGGGTGACTTAGTGACACGGCTTCATAAGCGTTATCCCTCTGCTCATTGCGAGCCACAATATTGGTCATTTGACTCCAGCCACTGAGCTATGTCGCATTTCTCTCCCTCTCTCTCTCTGAATTCCCATTCTCTCTTCCTTGCAACGCTATCCTATTGAATAAAAAGCCCTTGATAAAATATTTGACTAGAAGGGCACTCAGTAAAGCACATACCTCCACCACGCCATATGTCAGTGCTATTGGTTGTGGATCCGCAGGAATATTATCCAGATCACCAACAACTATAATCATAATTCTGCATCTGTGTAGATTCTATTTAATGCTGAAATTTTATGAAAATCTGTTCATTATATACGGGACAATCAGTCTACTTAGGTATATTTTAACTTCTTCCGGATCTAGAATCCAGAATATGTTCCGGATCACTTCCAAAATTTAATCAACTCATCCTTGGACTACCACCTACCATCCTACCCAATTTCGTCCCAATCCATTTATAACGTTTTGAGTTATCTCGTAAACAGACAGACAAACGGGTGAAAACAAAACCTCCTTTGAGGTAGTAAGAAAAACACTAAGTCTGTGTACAACTAGAACAACTTGTCAGCTGAGGACCATGGGTAATTATCAGTATGAGGCTGCTTATTAAGGCAAGTCAGTATTACAGCTGCAGACGTGAGGACTGTGTATGCCTATGCAAAGAGGAGGCTCTGCCCCAGTTGAGCCTTTATACTACCTTGTAGCCATACCACAGGTCCCGTGTGGCCACATAATGTGGATTTAATGATAATCGCTTCCTTGCGTATGGAGACACCTTCCGCATCCCATCTCCTTACTGCCAGCCACCATAACCACAGTAACTTGTGCTGGTTACTTTGCTCTTATAATTGGCATTTAGTATAAGAAGCTGAACTGTTTGCATTTGTATTGTGTAAATTTCACCGGCCCGGATTAATTTGACTGCTGTGCCTGTATCTATTAGGGCTTTCGCAGAGGCTGGACTTCTTAAAAATCATTTACACATGGTGGTGCATTTGATCTGAGACATAATGACTACCATTAGTGTGAAATAATTTCTGAGTTCCGCGAGACTCAATAATCCCATCTCCACACATTCATTAACCTACTTGAGAGATGAGGTGATATGACAGGGTCTTGGAGTGGGGAGCAGGGTACAATTAATTTTCACTCACGAGAAGGACATGTGTCAATGAATTCCGGCTGCATGGACATGGATCATGCTTTAGCAGTCCTCTTTTTAGCGTCGTTAGGAGTCTGGTTGAATGATCTTGTGATTTATTTTAATGTGCACTTTAAAGCATCTCTAGCTTAAACATTGAAAGGATAAGGCATAATCATAACATTACATGACATAACATAACAGAGTGGTGAGAACAGGCCTTTTTAACATGACAAAGCTCAGTATATTCCAATCACTAAGATGCACCAATTTTTAGACCATTTTCTGCTTGACAGTCCCTCATATTTACCGACAGTTGTTAACTACACAATGAGTGTGGAAAGATAATGTGTATAACCATGCACAACATACAATCACTTGGAAATGTGTTTAAATATTAGCAGAAATTGGAAATACTTTAAACTAATTTGAGGTTGGCAGTCTCTTCACGGACTATTGGAATGGAACCGTCCATCAGTAATTAATTTTTAACGAATCCAGCTTTGTACTGGCCCTTGTTCAAAAAGTAAAATAATGACAAAATGCTGCTAGCACACACAAGCAGATGTGAATTAACTTCAGCCAGAATGTTGCTGTTGACACACACAAAAACGGGAATGTCAGCATTATGAGAGGGAGAGGTGGGGAGGTTCTCCAGCACCACGAGCGGGAGCAGGGCACACGGACAGAGCTGTGGGCGTGCATGACACCGAGCAGGTCAGTTTGTGATGTAGAAAACCGCAGTAATTGAACGCTGAGGTGAAGCAGGAGGGTGAAACGAAGTGGACCTCAACAGCGGTCCTTGGGACCCCCTGTGTATCCTGGTTTTCATTCCAGGCACAATTGGAATCCCAGAATTTGAACAAGGTGTTAATTTTTCTTAAAGTAGACATGTATTGATTTGAAAGTTTATTAAAAAAAATTTTGTATTTGGTATCATCTGAAAGGACAAGCAAAACTCTCTCAAACTATCAACACTTTTTGCCTGGATATGATACTGGAATAGAGGATTGCCTATTTTTTGATAGTTTGCTCTATTCATGTTTATAAGGTAGATAAACCTTTTTAAGCCACATTCTGTCAGAAATAGCTATGCGTGCCCTGAACAGTTCCATATTTATACCGTACTATATTGCAAATAGGCTTTTAGGTTTAAAAGAAGGGGAAATTGAAGAGCCCAGTACTTAAGTCTCATTTTCACTCACCAGGAGGTAAGAATGGGAAAATGTCTTTTATAGGTTGATTTTCTCAGTTTCCACAAAATAGGCATTTTCTAACTTAAGAACTTTTAGCACCAGTGTCCTCAATTGTAAGTGATGGAATTGTAGAGTCAATTGTCTCTTAATTAGTGAAAGTGTGGACACATGGTCACAAAAAAGATGCTTAATCAAACTGAAAGACAAGCCAAACGATAACGAGCCATTCCTGTAGTGTGAAAGAGGAAAAAGTTGCATTCTCACCAAGGTAATGAGGACCCTATTGATTCTACATCTTTAATTTGGTCGGTTGGAAATGTGTACCCTTTTTTGCAAATGTTTTCAGTAAAGCTCAGGTTTTATTCTACATTTTGTCCAAGTTAAGCTATCGGATAATGTGGCTAAAGGGGGTAAATAATGAAACTTGAAAAAGACCTAATTAAGAAAAATGAATTGCTGCTTAAAATAGTAATAGTAGGTGCAGTTGGAACAAAAACCTGCATACAGGGGCAGTCTCCAGGACTGACACTAACATAACATAACATAACATGAGTGGCGAGAAGAAGCCGTTCAGCCCAACTAGGCTCGCCAGTTTCTAAGATAACCACTGAGAACCACTGTTCTATTGGTTTAACCCCCGGTCTTTTAAAGTCAACTCTCTCTGGGCTGCTACACGCAGTGGAGACCATCTTACTGGTGGACTGAACTGGATAGTGGTATTTTCCATAATACTGGTCCTTTAACATACTTAAAAATTAGATGGTATTTATCAGTGTTTATCAAGCCTGGTCTTAAACAAATTGAGTGTCTCTGTCTCTACCGTATGACTTGGCACATTATTTCATACCATGACAACTGTATTAAAAAATAATTTCCTTAATCTGTGCAAAATTAGCCTGTTTTGAGTTCCATTTTGGTTGAGGGAACCAGCTTATTATGAGAGTAGTGGTAAAGGGAAATATATGCTGGCAGAGGTGTGAAATTCATGTTCAAAAAACTTGAAAGCCCTCCGCAGTATTATATTCCACTTTTACTTTGCATTAAATGGAGTGGAGACCTTCAGGATTCTGGCTTTCCAGGAACAGGGTTGGAGATCACTGCTTTAGACCATGATGGAAAACTAGCGGAAACTGCGGATCACTGGGGAGTATTGGCTCCACCACTTGGGGTTTTCACTGAGCAACTTAGCTCCTCAGTGTGCAGTTTCCTGGAAAATGCAACAAGTTGACCTTTGACCACAAACTGATCATTCCATAGCCTTGTTTTGTTTTTTGTTTTTTTTTTTTCGTTCGTTTGTTTTTCACTTGGGTGATTAAGGCAGCTGACCGTGTCTTGCACCAAGATAGACCATACGATCAAATTGCAAAGGCCCTTGAATGAAGATTTACACTTCAGAGGAAGTCATTTAACATGTTGCCCCTGGCTTGATCTACAGCTCAAAACAAAGCTGGTGATTCAGAGTTGGGGGGAGGTGTTTGGTTTTGAGTTAAGAGGTTGAGTTGGCTTCACTTCTGAATCACGGCATTATTTAGAAATTTATGAAAAGTTAAAACAAATGAATTTTGACTCTAGACCAGTGGTAACTAATCCTGTGCTTGCTCTTGGAGAGCTAGTATGCTGTTGGTTTTCACTTTAACCCTAATTAAGAATCCTCCATTCAGACAATGATTTTAGTAATTAGCTGCTGATTGACGTATGTGCCAAAGCAGGGTTGAAATGGAAGCCTTCAAGATGGCAGATTTTTGGGAATAGGGTTGGCTACCACTGGCCTTAATGACTTTTCCAGAACAGGGTGTTAAATGTTCTGCTGCTTGTTCTTTTTTATTTGTTTTTTTTTATGAAGCGGTTGAGTCAGTATTGCTTCTCAACCCCTTCCGTGCCCCCCAATTCCTTCTCCCCCATTCCATCTCCTCTGTCTCTCTCCCTCTCCCTCTCTCTTCCCCATCCCCACCCCCTGACCAATACACCAATCCAGACTCAGACAGCCTCTCCAGCCCCACCCGCCTCAGCCTCAGTCTCAGCCTATCGGACGGAGAGGAGCAGTTGGATCGCCTCCAGCAGGTGGAGCTAGCACGCAGCATGCCCATGTCACTGTGGAGAGCAGGGACGGTGCAGGCCTGGCTGGAGGTCATCATGGCCATGCCCATGTACATCCGCGCCTGCTCCGAGAACGTCAAGAGCGGCAAGGTACCCTGCATGGGGGCGCACGCTTTCCAGGTTCAGATAGCGAAAGTCCTGTCCAGTTTTTTTTTTCCACCCGACAGTAACATCAGCTGTGTGAGGGGACAGGTGGAAGCAACATGTAGCAGGACTTGGACACCTTTTCACGCATTCATCTAGGCACAGAGTTATAGGGCTTGATTCAACATTTTTTTGTTTTTTCTTGTCAAGTTAAATCTTAGCTGGTAAACTAGATGTGCTGTTTGTAGGCAACTAATGGATCTCAAACTCATAATTCTCTTGATAAACCCCTTTGATTTCTATTTATTTACTTATTTACTTGCTTACTTACTTCCTTACTTTCTCAAATTTGGCATCTCTAATCCCACCCAAATTTGGAATGTCCAATCAGCGACTTATGTGCAAGCATGCTTGAATGTGACTCATACCGCTAACTTGGCAGAGGGAGACAGTTCAGGGCTATGAACGCCGCGTGTCAGCCACTGCTGCTTTACACTTGTAGATTCAAACCTCACATTCACAGAATGAGGGTGAAGGGAACCTGAAAGTGTGACGGCTCAGAATGCAACTGACGAGCGCCCGGCTAGGTTGAGCAACAAACAATGCAAACCCAAACCAACCGTGTCCATCCCATATCCCTGAGCAGCGCAAAGCCAATCATTTGCCGCTTTCACAAGGCTTCTGGTCACCGCGTTCAGGCGTGATATGAAATTAGATCAGTTGGTATGGTGGCCACTCTGCGCCATAAAACAGTGCTTTTACCAAGTGAGCCAACTTAGCAGAGTAAACTGCCGTAATTCTGAGGTCTTGCTTTTATGTTAATGCCTTTTTTGGGAGAAGAGAATCCTTTACTGTTGCTGAATTGAGGACAGGGTGGAGAGATTGTGAACTTGGATGTGTTGATTGAAAGGTGAATAGACTTTGTCACCCTGCCTGGCTGGGTTTCGGCGATATGAGAGGTGATTTGTGTGGAAAGCAGGAGTGGAAACGAAATGCCAGGCTGGGCGTCATGAGCGCTTCAGTGCCTTCTGTTCCTGTAGGTGTTGCTGGGATTGACGGATGAGGATCTGGAAATAGGACTGGGTGTCAGCAGTTCCATGCACCGCAGGAAGCTCCGACTCGCTATTGAAGACTACCGCGATGCTGAGGGAGGGCGGGGGTAAACTGGCACTACACACACACACACACACACACACACACATATGCACACTCACACTTACAAACACGCACCCATGGTCATACACATGCACTTGCACACACACATACACACTCTCAAATACACGTGAGCACACATGCACACACACACACTCACACATGTATACAAATATATATGTGGGTGTGTGCATGCGTACGCAAGTATGCAAGTGTGTACTGTATGTGTGTGTGCACGCGTGTGCATGTGTATGAGCGTGTGTTGCACTGTAGGTGTGAGCATGTGCAGGGAGTGTAATATATGTATCAGAGTGATGTATTAGGGCCTTTACAATGTATGAACATACAGTACATTATAATGACCTGAATACATCACACTTCCTGTCTGTTGTCTTTCACTTCGGTATATCCTTTGAGTAACAGCACAATAGATCTGCAAGCTATGCCATTAGAGATATAACAAAGCAGGAATTTCAGGACAAACTTGTACATCTCATTTAATAAAAACTGATTTTGCAGCTGACTGCATTAACAATGGCAGCGACAGCGAATGTGAGATAATGTGGTGTTTATAACCAAGGAGCTCATTCTTTATCCTGCAGCTAGAATGCCAGTCCAGTCTCACCAATAGCATGACTACAAGCAAACTCACACACGTACACACACCACGCACATTAACAGTGCCACACCCTCTTTCTCCTTTCATTGCCTTTGACAGCTATCAGTTTAAGCCATATATTAAATAGGTCTCATTTACAGCATTGATTAACCTGTACTCCTTGTGCCTGGTGATTATTGCTATCCAAGGTTATATTATCCAGGCAACTCCTATCAAATTCCAGCCAGACCTGGTGTGTCTCAAACTGATACACACTGAAAATGCTGTTTCATTCTTGCCACGATAAAATGAAGGGGTAACACATTACTTCAGCTTCTCAGCATAAGGCTAGTATGCCACTGACATATAAATAACATTGCACCTTTTACAAAATGGAATAATGGACGATGCTTGTTTTTTTAAATGCCATTAAACTGCCATCGCATTTACATATCCGTAAATATCAGGGCAGTAACATCTGCCAAGACATTTACTGGCAAAATGCGACAGAATTATGTACTAGTAATGTGAGTTCAGCATTTATGCCGTGTTGTAACAGCTGTCATGTATATGTGAGCATTGTGTATGATGTTTGTGTGTTTGTATGTAAAATGTTGCGTATTTCACACCACCTATGGTGTCACAAAATACTACGAAAGCCTTATGGCTGGAAGGGTAAAGTGCTACTGCAGTCAGTAATGAAACTGTCTGTGTCTGTTGACATTTACCAGGTTGTCTAAAGCAGCCGAAATGGACCATCACTGGGTGGCGAAGGCCTGGCTTTGTGACGTGGGGCTGCCGCAGTACTCCCAGGCCTTCCACACCCACCTGGTGGACGGCCGAATGCTGAACTCGCTCACCCGCCGGGACCTGGAGCGCTTCCTCAGTGTCTCTAAGAAGAGTCATCAGATCAGCCTGCTTCTGGGGATAGAGCTACTGCACTCGCTCGGGTTCGACAAGGAGGTCGGATATCACACTCACGTATTCACCGATCAGCCATAAGATTAAAACCATCTGCCTAATATAGTTAAGGTCCCCCTTGTGCTCCTAAAACAGCTCCATCAAACTGATGTCACTTCGAATTCCCAAACTCATGGTTTCCCAGCAGAACATTTACCAGAGTATTATACTCCCTCCACCAGTTTGTCTTCCTCCTACAGTGTATTCTAATGCCATCTCTTCCTTAGTGGTGCTCACGTACCCACCCAATACACATGGTGTAAAGGAAAATGGGACTCACTGGACCAGGCGTTGACTGGTGTTCAAGCTAAAAATTGCAATACACAGCAGTTTATGATGCAGTGTGCATTATGACACATTCCTTATTTAAATATTATTGAAATTCTCAGTGACTTGCACCACAGTGACCCTTCTGTCAGTTTGGACCAGACAGAATAGCCTTCATAGTCCTCCATCATTGATGAACCTTGGGTGCCCGAAACCTTGCAACCCGTTCATGGTTTGTTCCTCCTTGGACCACTGTCAGTGGGTACTCGCATCCGCTGACAGGAAGCACCCCAGAAATCCTGTAACTTCAGTGATGCTCTAACCAACTCGGCAGGCCATAATGATTTGGCCCTTGACAAAGTTATTCAGTTCCCATTTCTCCCACATCCATAATGTTGAATACAAGAACTAACTGTTCGCTTACAGTCTAAGATCTGTCTGCAGACCTTGAGATGTGCCATTGTAATGAAATAATCAACATTATTCACTGCATCTGTACGTGGTTTTAATTTTTTTTGGCTCATTGGTGTATATACTGTACAATGTACATACATATGCACACACACGTATACAAACATATGCATACACATATACACACATTTATACATACGCATAAAGATACACACAATACACGCATATGCGCACGCATAAATACAAATACATGACACACGCACAAGCACACATACATGGCACACATCGCACACGCACGCATACACATATAAGCACATACATGACACATGCACATACATAGAATGTACACTCACACAAACATGCACACATGCCCCACAAGCAAAATAAAACAAGTAGACACACTTGCTTACATTAAGTAACAAATTACACACGTGCACACTTATGCACCCCGACCCAAAATCGCAGAATTGTGACTCGGTTCTACTGCATTTGTGTGTCCCACCACAGGTCCTACAGGGTCGTCGGACCCAGAGTGAACACCAGAACCAGGACCCCCTGGTCTGGACCAACCAGCGGGTCATGAAGTGGGTCCGTGAGATAGACTTGAAGGTAAACACATCATTCACACATGACTGCTAGTCACAGCTCCCAGCTCCCAGCCATTAAAGGCCTTATCCACTCTCTCATTTTGTGGGTTATTACAGATCGCTATCTTAAAATTAAGCAGGATACAAGTCATTGTTGTTGCCTTCCTGGAACATTTAAGAGCGCTGCTTTGTGCTTCAAAAAAGCATTAGCTGGAATGAAGCAGCGTTCCCATCCAATTTGTAGTAAATAAATACGTCACATACAAAGCTGTATTATATAAGAGGCCTATTTTATTTTGATGTTGACGAAGTAGCTAAACACAGTTCAGGCAGGGTAGGGTAGTATTAGAGTATGTGTGTGTGTGTGTGTGTGTGTGTGTGTTTGTTTGTGGTGTGTGTTTGTGTGCGTGCGTGCGTGCATTCGTGCTTGTGTGTGTCTTCTTCTCTTACTATACTTGAGCGTGTGTGTGTATGCACGTGTGTGTGTGTGTGTGTGTGAGAGAGAGTAAGAGCGGGCCATTTTGAGCTACGTGATCCTCAAGAGAACCCCAATCTCAATCAAGCATTCTTTGTCAGTGAGCATTCACTCTTCACAATGACACTGAGTTCCATAAATTACAGTAAAGGGTTTTTCTATCAGGATACGCCAAAGAACCCTTTATTTCTAACAGAAGCTATTTCTGTGGTGTGGTTACAGCAGATCTTCTGTCTGATCCTTGGAGTAACTGTTCATTCCTTCACTGAATGCTTACTGAGCCGTATTGGGCACATTCTTGGGATACGCTGAAGCTCGATAATGAGTTGTTATCCACCGTTTTAATTCAATGGGATTTTTCAGTGTCTGAGAGTTAGTGTGGGAATGTGTTTTGAAATGAACACCTCCTTCTGTAAATACCTCCATTTCCACCACCTCCTCATTCTCTTCTAGGAGTTTGCAGACAACCTCCAGAACAGCGGAGTTCACGGTGCTGTCATGGTTCTGGATCCTTCCTTCAATGTGGATACCATGGCAACTGCACTGGGTGTTCCCAGCAACAGGCAAATGATTCGCCGGCACCTCAGCGAGGAGATTAAAGCCCTGATCAGCTCTGCCAGGTGAGAGAGGCAGAATCACTGAGACACAGTGCAGAACATCCTGACTTCATGCTACAACCCAAACTCAGAAAAAGCTGGGACGGTATACAAAATGCTCATAAAAACAGAAAGTAGTGTTTTTTAAACTTACCTTCACTTGTATTTCATTGCCGACAATGTGAAGAAAAGATATGTCAAGTTTTCTTGGGACAATTTATCTTCATTTGCAAAAATAAATTAATTCCTGCCGTTCAGGCCTGCAACACATCTCAAAGAAGGTTGGGATCTAGAACTAGCAATCAGGCAAAAAATTTGAATAATGATCAGATTTGAAACAGCTGATGTCAGCAGGTGATTGTAATCATGATTTAGTATCAAAAGCAGTATCCAGGAAAGGCCTAGTCCTTCAGGAACGAAGATGGGCCGATGATAGCCTATTTGTCCACGAATACGCAAGAAAAATATTGAAAGGTTTAAAAAACAATGATCCTCAAGGACAAACACTGAGAGATTTGGATATTTCTTCCTCTGTGGTGTATAATTAAGAATTCCAAGGAACCTGGACCAATTTTTTGTGTAAAGGACAAGGGCACAAGCCTAAGATGAATACCTAAGATTTCTGATCACTCAGATAACACTGCATCAAGAACCATCATTTATCTATAAGTGAAATAACCACACAGGCTTATTATTACTTTGGAAAACCTTTGTCAAATACCTCAATAAGTAGTCACATTCACAAATGCCAGTCTAAACTTTACTGTGCAAAAAGGAAGCCTTATTTTCACAGTGTCCAGAATTGCTGTCAACTTCTCAGGGCTTGGAGGCATCTGCGATGGACCATTATGCAGTGGAAATGTGTATTGTGGACAGATAAATTAATATTTTAGATCTTTTTTGGAAGAAATGGAAGCGGTGTGCTCCAGACAGAAGAAAAAAAGGACCATCCAGACTGTTAACAGCTACAAGTTCAAAAACCATGCCCTGTCATTGTATGTAGCTGTGTTAGTGCCCTTATTATGGGTAACTTGCACTTCTTGGAAGGTAAAGTTAATGGTGAAAAGTTCAAAGAGATTTTGGAGTGACATGTGCTGCTTTCAAGACAAGATCTTTTCCTTGGACGCTCATGCATATTTCAAGCCAATGCGAACGGCGTTGTGCAGGCATTACAAAGGCTTGGATGCTGAACTGGCCTGACAGCAGTCCTGACTCATCCCGGATAAGAGGACTTAAAGGTTGAGTCTGGAGTTTTGTCCGTTGCTGTTTGTAAACACAATATTCAAACTGAGCCCCTCCTCTCGGATTCAACGATACACGCCCCCTGCCGCTGCCAGCCTTGCCAGTACACACCCACCCAGCCCAGCACCCAGCTTGCTGTATCGTATTGAATCAGGATCTTGCAAATATAGTATCAAATGTTTTATCGTGTCCACATGATATTGTTTGTGCATTTGAATAAACAGCTATGCTAATAATAAGTGGAGCAGAGGAATGGACAAGTCTATCAGCGACGATTGGAAATTTTCACCCGTTCCACTCTACTCGCATGCTCTGAACGACGCTTAGATGGCGGTTAGCAGCACAAATGTAAAGGTGTTTGCAATGTTTGATACTCGGACTTAGTGTGCTTATACTTCCACGACAAGCTACGTAGCACGTCACTAAATAAGCAGGCTAACATCCCGTGTTTGGCACATACCTGTCCAACAGTAAGCAGGTCAACTCCGCGTCGCTATTCAGCCCCAGCCTCTCCTTCAGGGCTCGGAAGCGGGTGAAAGCCAAGCCGATATTCACTCTGGTTTTTGAGCGTACTTTGTCTGCTGCACGTTTCGTCTCCGTGTATTTTCTTTTTTTTTGGCAGTGTCCGCCATTGCTTCGGCAGTGACTGCTCCAGTCACTATACAGTGCCTGACAAAAGTTTTGTCACTTATCCAAGTTGTAGGAACAACAAATAATAACCTGACTTGTAGTCGATCAATTGGAATCAAAAATGGCTTATATGAAAGGCAAAGCCCTCTAGATTATGCGAAATATACCAAAATAGAGTTTTATGTCATTGATTGAGTTTTATAATTTAATTTGTACAGAGAGGTCAGATTTTGCTTGGACAAAACTCTTGTCGCATTGAAAAAAAATGTGGAAATTATACATACACTTTATTTTGAATACACAAATATGCCACTATAATATCAGAACATAAAGCCATGGTGCCTTGAAAAAAAAAAGAATTAATATTGCGTATGACTCCCATGAGCTTGGAGGACTGCATCCATATGTTTTGGCAATGACTGAGATAACTTGATGATGAAATCATCTGGAATGGCATAGAAAGCAGTCTTGCAGGACTCCCAGAGTTCATCAAGATTCTATGGTTTCATCTTCCAAGCCTCCTCCTTCATCTTAGCCCTGAAATGCTCAATAATGTTCATGTCAGGTGACTGGGTTGGCCAATCCTGGAGTACCTTCACCTTCTTCGCTTTCAGGAACTGTGACATGGAGGCAGAAGAATGAGAAGGAGCAGCAGTATAAGTAGGGCAGCAAGAACTTCTTGATATTTCAGGCTGTTGATGTTGCCATCCACTCTGCAGATCTTTCTCACACCCCCATGCTGGATGTAACAACAAACCATGATTTTTCCTCCACCAAACATGATTTTTTTCTGGGAGAATCTTGGGTTCATGAGGGTTCCAACAGGTCTTGTACAGCGACTGGCATGCAGTTCAATGGATGATTCACCAGAAAAATAAACTTTCAGCCACTTTTCCAGTATCAGTCCTTTCTGCGAGCTGTGGGCCTTGGCAAATGCAATGCAGGTTTTTTGTTTTCTGTTTAATGCAGACTTCTGTGTACTAATTTGGCTATGAAAACCACTTTGAGAGAGAATTTGACAAACTCTTCTTGTAGATACCAGGATTTTTGGTGACATTTCCTCATGTAGCTTCGCTGTAGTTGAAGAAGGGCTAGCCTTGTACAGTTGAAGCAACAAACGGTCCTTTCAAACAGTTGTCATACCGGGGTCTGTCTGACCTGCGCTTGCCATGAACGTCACCAGTTTCTTCAAATCTTTTTCTCATTCCCTCCACTTGACATTTGGATACATTAAAGATGTCTGCCACCTCAGCAGCAGACTCAGTCTTCAGGCCCTTGATGATCAGCACTTTGGTCTGTGGTTGAATCTTTGGTATGTTGTCAGAGGTCTAGTCGCACCTCATATGAAAGTCTGGTGTGCTGGGGTTATTTCTATACACATCTGGGAATGTGTTAATTACAGTATTTCTCATAGGTTAAACTCTAATCTGCGATTTGTTGCATCATCTGAAGAGACGACAAGACTTTTGTCCTAGCAAAAACAGATGTTATGGGCTTAGCCAAGCTGTGAACATCAGAACACTTTTTGATGGTTTCATTTTGCACCAAATTATTAATATGAAAGCCCTTGACATTAAAATGGACCATTTATTGTAACAATTGATTGGTTAGAAATAAAGTTATATGCTATTTTTAGTTACTATGTCCTTATGCGACAAGACTTTTGTCAGGCACTGTAGATGCAGTCAGCAACTACGGAAATGCCCACAAACTTCACATCTGGTTAGAGCCGAGGGGGAAAATAATCCTTCCCCCCTGTCCGCTATACTGTAAAAACGCGGAATTTAAACTCGTTTTGCTAACGCTAAGAAGTTGTCATGACGTACTTTGAGTCGCTATTGCCTGCTGACAAGGATCGATATATTAAAAAATTTAATATACTGGGGTTGGATTGTTGTCCATACATTTTAAAAGACTGGGCGAATGATCCGGCTCAGTGGCCTGCAGACATACACGTTCGGTTGTTGGGTCCCGCCATAATCTGACAAACTCATCCTCTCTTCTGATAGCTTGAAGCCATTTTGTCCTTCTTTGTGGCTCCGTTTTATTATTTGGTAAAATGTAAAACTCTAATTGGCGACTTTTTTGTTTATTTGCAGTGCAAAAGGGCACACAGCAACTTTTCGGCATTATGGCTAATGGCAGAGACCGGTTTGTTTTCCCCCTCGGCTCTAACCGGATGCAATGTTTTTGGGCGTTCCCGTTGTTGCCGACTGTACCTATGCTCTATGCAGGCCAACAGAGCGACACGCCCTGAGCTCTCTAATTGGCTGGAGAGAACACACCGACTCTCCGCCCAGAAACATCCACGTCCACAACAAAACAAAGTAAAAGACCAAAATACAGGCAGGGGGAGGGAGCGCTGCAGACACAGTCACCACCGCACAGGACTAGAAGCCCATAGGTGATGATTAAGCCGGAAGTCTTGTGTTCATTTTTGAGCAAAACACTCCAGATCCTACCTTTTAAGGTGCAATTTGAAATGCTAAATGTGCCAACGAAGATGCGGTACTGTTGCACACATTAAGACATATTAGCAGGTAAAATGGGACAAAATTTTACCTGGAACTTGGTATCTTCAGTCTAAACATTTAGTAAGTATTGTGAAAAGGAATGGCAACATCACAAAGAGGTAAATAGTTTACTATACCACTGTCGCCTCACAGCAAGAAGGTCGTGGGTTCGATTCTGGCCTGGGGCCTTTCTGTGTGGAGTTTGCATGTTCTCCCCGTGTTCGCGTGGGTTTTCTCCGGGTACTCCGGTTTCCTCCCACAGTCCAAAGACATGCATGTTAGGTTAATTGGAGACACTAAATTGCCCATAGGTATGATTGTGAGAGCGAATGGTGTGTGCGCCCTGCGATGGATTGGCGAGCTGTTCAGGGTGGGTTCCTGCCTTCGCCCGTAGTCAGCTGGGATAGGCTCCAGCTCCCCCGCGACCCTAGTGAGGAATAAGCGGGTATAGACAATGAATGAATGACTTTGAGGAATCAATAAAATTTATGTGGTGAAAAATCAAATAATATGCCATTGTATTGTTTTCAACATAATACAGGTCACAGATGTTTTTAAAATCATTGTCTTCAATTTTAATCTTAATTTAACACACCATCCCAACTTTTTCTTATTTGGAGTTATAATAGTATTAGCTTCGCCATACATGTAGCATAGACAGGTAGCGCCCCGTGTTTGGACCATGACCCAATTCAAAATTGTACATTGTCCATTCACTGGGATTTCTTTGAGGTTATGTACATCCAAACGGATGTACACATAGCTTTGTAGGGATCAACTACAGCCCTTTGAAACCGCTCTGCTATCCAAATATTAATGGACCTCATATGCTGTACATATTGTTTTGGTGTATGGCGCAAACATTGTTTGTGCTAAAATGCAAGCCTAAATAGCCTTCTCTCAGTTCGTTTGGAAACTTTATGTCCTCAGTCTCTTTTTTTTCACTCACCTTGCCTCTTTTTTTGCCTCGTTCACTCACTCCCTCCTGTTGTGTTTCGTTCATTTCTATCTGTCTATCAAATACTCACACCACAAATTCCCCACATCTCTCCCATTTTGACTCTTTATCTAACCCTTTCTTCACTCTCTCCTCTCACATCTCCTGGCTCTTTGCAATTCCTCTGTCCTCCCTCCCTTTACTCTTTATCGCTGTTGATTTCCCCATTCCTCTCTTCTCCCCCATCTTTTGCCTTTCACTCTGATTCTCTTTCCTACCTATATTTTGAACCCCTCCCCTGCCAAACCCAACTAAACCAAAGGTCAAGTCTCCAGCAGGATTTCGAGAGGCTGGGTACCCCCTCCCTCCAAAGGCAGAGCTCCCTGGGACGCCCTCCCAGCTCCACCCCCCGCCACCAGGAGGAGGAGGGGTCCCTGCGGAGACGTGCCATCAAGGTGGGCATCTTTGCTTATCCTATTGGTGACACCAAAAACTCGATCTGGAGCATGATCAGAGGTGGACATTTCAGGGGTTAGAAAGGGTCAGAAAATAGAAAGTCTTGCCATGTTGTACCACTGCCCATGAGCTTATCCAGCTAATTTCAGCAGTTCATGTCTGGATAACTCCAGCTCTGAAGGGTCTGCAGGTTTTTGGTGTCTTTCCGCTTGAGCAATTAATTTCATTCACTGATTGGCTAAGGAGTCCACATACCTTTTTAACCGACAAGCACTAATTGCCGTCTGATTAAAAGGAGTCCACAAAATCCTGCTGACACTAATGCCCTCCTGGACCAGAGCTGCCCATCCCAGCAGTAGTTAGGTCTTCCTCTTCTGAAGGTTTGTTCTGATTAAGCTGACCCACAGGGTTGGGAGAAAACACTGGAGAGGAGTTTCGCTTTCTGACGATGGATTCTCCATCTCTGAGCACAATGTACTATGAGCAAAAAGGTTCTCTGGCTTGTCTCCATATTAAAATACCTTTTTCTGTTAATTATGGAATCGTCTAGCCATTGGTGAAGTGTGAATGCTCCCAGACAAAGAACTATTTTGCCCAACAATAAGCCCTTGAACGAGATAGGGCTTCTCTATGATAATTTTTTCTATGATAATGTACCGTAGCAATGTACAATTTTCAGCTGTAATATTCTGTTGAAGAGTAAATGGTTCCTTTGACCTTGCAAGACGAGAGCTGACATTTCTGTGATTAGGAATTTCTCAGTGATTCAGTAGCGTTTCACTGCTATGGATGTAGCTGACGTTTTCTTATCGTTGTAATTTGCTCCCCTGCTCTGAATTGGGTGAGAGGAAGAGGGAGAAGACAGACTGTGATGCTCATTTAGTGCTGTTGGGAGATAAAATATGCCTACTGTTCAGTCTTTTCAGTGTGACAGTGTAAAAGCCTGGCTATAACTAGCATTATTTACATCATAGAGCCTCAAGCTGGAATGGGCATCTTCGGTCCTGAAGAGCCGCAGGCGCAGTGTCTGCAGACTTGTGTGGTCTCCTTTCAATAAGTAGCCAATTAGCATCCAGAAAACAAACTGTGTGGACTTATTTGCCTTCCAGTGCATTGTCTAAAAGCTGCCCATCGCTGGCCTAGAGCCAAAGGTGTTTGACTGGGACTCAGGTTGGTGGTTCAAAGCCTAGTGCTGCTACAATAAGATAAGTACAGCTGTTGGGCCCTTGGTTAAGGCCCTTAACCCCTCATAGCTGAACTGGGAGACTGGCTTTTAGTATAATCAGCTGTGTTTACGCTTTGAACAATAAAGCATCTGCTATGTATTGGTCAGTTTAAATGACTAGCGTATTTGAAATTAGCAGCTTCATTGCCTGTCCTAACTTGGCTGTGTTTACCCTGTGATTAAGGCCCCTTCTCTCTCGCTTGTTCCAGCCTCCTCTTGGGTTCAGCCCAAAGATCCATGGAGGGCAGGATCTGGGTTTCCATGGCAGCTGTGGGTCCCTGCCGAGGGAGGGCCGAGATGAGGTCACATCCAGGGCGGAGTCCAGCCCCATGCACAGCTACTCAAGCATTGAGGTCACCAACGTTTGAATGTGCCTTTGGCAGAGCAGCACAGTCCTACTGCTCTGATATTTTTTCCTCTGAGCCTGGTCTGTGGATTCTGGGAGCAGGAATGCCATCAGGGGACATGCTGAGCATCATGGGAGTTGGAGTTGTTTCTCAGTGAGGAGAGTCTATTTTGATGAGAATGCGCAGGGATGTTCTCTTTCATGTTAGTCCAGAGGGAAGGCCCTCAAATTCCCTTGCTCTCTCTCTCTCTCTCTCTCTCTCTCACTCTCAATCTCCCTGTCTGTCTGTCTCTCTCTCTCCTTAAACATGGAAAGTTTTTTCTATAAAAAGGGAGGCCTATGGAATGCTGCTGATTGAAATGTCCAGTTGCTGAAGCTTTCATTTTATTTTTTTTCATTTCCGTAATTTTCTGAACTCTTTAATACGGACGGCGCCCGAGCTGCGTGTTCCCAGTTTGTGTGTTTCGGTCTCCGGTGGCCATTAAAGAGGAGCATGCAAGTCCTCGGATGTGGCTGCATGGGAGACTGATGAGAAATATCTGAGAATGACAAAAAAGCAGTGCGTTCTGATGACACTGAAGAGGATGGGTAATGAAGGTATTTTATATTTTATTAAAGACATTTTTCTTTCACTGTTGCAGCTTCAATAAATAATTCTCTCTACGTCTGACTGCTTCGAGCTGCCTTCTGAACCTGACGGATGATGATGTCGCTGAAACTATCAGAAATTCTATTCTCAAATGTCTTATTGATGGAGGACATGTCTAATGGCATTTTTTTCCTCTGTGTTTTTACACATTTGTAAAAAAAAAAAAAAAAAAAATACAAATAATGCATTTCACATTGCAATAAAGATAGCCCCATCATTCATCATAGTAATCAAATCATTTTAAAAAACAGGCTGTTTCAATATGATACAGACATGCTTTCCATGGCCAGAATGAATGAGCTTGACATGAAGGAATATATCGAAGTGAAAGTATAAAAATAAATGGAAAGATGAATAAAGTTGACTGGAAACTCATAACTATTTCATAAGAATGCTAGTCTTTATAATACCTACTGCCTTGCCGGCAGACAGAAGGGCGAGTACATTATGGAATCAGGGTGTCCCTCTGCTGTAGATGTTGGGGAATGAGGTACTTATTTTGGATTCAAATACTTCTGTACACTTGACTTTTCTGCATCTGCCTTGTTAATTGAGCCGATAAAGAGGACCAGTGGGAAGGATTTGTAGCTTTTGAGTGCATTATTTAGGTTCCAAAACCCCATGCAAGTTCAGTACAGCATAAAAAAGTATTTGAATCCAGAAAAAATTGTAGAATTGGTGTGTTGGATCTACAGTGGTAATGAAGACGATCCCATTCCACTCCAGACCACCTCACACCACATTCACTCCTCACACCTCATACCTGCTCAACTGCTTTTTGAAAGTTACTACAGTCATGTAACTGACCAAAGTGAGGACAAATGAGACTGCTGTGCACATGATTCTGAACAAAATATGTCCTTCAAAGATGACCTCTGCAACCCCTCCTCCGCCCCCCCCCATCCCCCCTCACCCGTCCAATCACACGTCGGTTTGTCTGGAGTGATTCATGAAGCCATAGCCCAACCGATTGTTCCAATTTTCCAATAAATTAGGTCAAACATCATAGGATTGCCTTGCTGTTGATTTCACAAGAAGTCTCCACGACTTTGCTGAGCAAACAAAAGGCTATCTTGTGCTGGCCTGAAGTACGTGATGTTAAGTTTTTGAGTACTTGGGTACATGTGTGCATGTTTGTGTGTGTCTGTGTGAGTGTGTGCCTCTGTGTGTTAGTGTGTGTCTGTCTGTGTACAGTATGTGTGGGTGCTGGTGTATGTGCATTTCTCTCTGTCTGTTTGAGAGTGTTTGTTGGTGATGGGCAAATTTTTCACATCCTCCAATTTCCAAATCAGCCATTAAAAACAAACACCTGCAGGTTCATATCCACTTTTGAAGTCTTTCATTTGAAAAATGACAATGTTTTTACATTCCTGGTTTTCTGAACGCTACTTATTATTTCTTATATTTCAGCAGATCTTGAAAGGACAATGATGACTCCTTATAGCAAAAAATAAGATAAAAAATGGAATTATTCTTTTTAAAACGGGTCCACTGAGGCCTGCCTGCCCTCCATTCCCACAGCAGTGTGAATTCTGATGATAACTCGTGAGAACCAATTCACCCATTTAAAGCAACAGCTGACCTCTTCACTCAGTTCTATCCCCAGTTGAATAGCCTTATTCCCAGTGTCACCTTAAAATGCAGTTATATATTCTTTGTGTGTGTTAGGTTGAGATTAGGAGGCCAGGTGAAATAAGTATGGGTGGCCCTTTCCAGAAGATATTCAGGCCCAAAAAAGTGCCACGATGAAAATGAATGGCATTCTCAATATTTTAGCATTTAACTACACTTGACAATTAAGATGTAACTGCAAAATTATTATCAGATTGTAAAACATACCAATTGTTACAGCTTTGGTCTAATTTGGGTGCATCTGAAAATATTCCACAGAATTCATTATTAAGAACAACAGCAGAGAGGCCTAAGGTGAAAATATATTTGTAGTTCTGCCATGAGAATGATCTGATATACGTTGTATATTTTTTTTCCCAAGAAGGGTGATGCATTTTTAATGCCTAAATGGACTCAGGCTTGTGTGGGAGGAAGTACTTTACTTTTGGGATCAAGATATTAAAATAATCTTGGAGTTCAGAGATGTTCAGAAATACAGAACAATCAGCTTACAGACCAGCAATGAATGGGTGAGCTGTGCTCGTAAGGAGGCTACACTAAGAAAAATTCAGCACTAGTTATCAAATATGAAGTGAGATCTACACGTTTGAGCTGTGGCAAAAATTTAAAGAAGTGAAATTTCTTTTCTTGATATGTATGTACACCTCCTGAAATCAAACCTGGCAGAAATTTAGTCTGTGAATATTTTACTTTCATATGGAGCAAACTATGGGAATTGCGGCCTCTTTTAAAGCTGTGTTGCTGCCGAAATACTCACGGACCACACAATATACACGCAATGTTTACAATGCACTGCTGCAGTGCGTCATGAAAACTGGTGGCACTGTTCACTGGAGTCACTGAAGCCTTTGAAGAGCGTGAGACATACAATGTCAGATGGGACTCTGCTCCCACTGGTACAGCCCCTGATAACATTCCCGCCCCCAAACCCCCACCCCACCCCACAGACAATGACAGAAGACTGGTGTCCCACTGCCTGGTGTTACACAAACATAACATTACACACATACTTCCCATGCATGGAGCTGGCCTGAGTATTTTAAGCAATGGCACTTTGTCTAACTCAGTGCTTACTCTTGTCTCCTCTAAATACTGACACTACCCACCACCCATTCACAAAAATGGGCCAGTACTGTCATTGCCCTTGTGAGTATTGAGGTATGTGCACCCCACCAAAATCAAACTATTCTGCGCCAGCTTTTATGTCACCAACATTCGACCAACATACAATGTGCTGACTTGGAAATTCCTCAGTCAGAAATTTTTGCAGCCACGTCAGCAGCTGGAATTTCTAAGGGCTTGTTTTCTTACGGGGAGATATGGGGAGGTAAGGAGGGCTAGAGGGTCAGTTAAGTTTAGATATCAGCTCTAATAGTAGCAGGTGGGGGATGGGTCCCATAGAATGCCATCATTCTTGCAGCAACATTCCCGGCCCTACAATGACCTCTGAAACCCTCCTCACTGATTATTACCAAGTTCCCTTATTTTGGTTCTTTCCTCGTGTGCTTAATCTTTTTATTGATGGACCATTTCAAATAGTCCAAAGGTGAATAGTAATTATATGAGGTGCTGAAGGTTGTAAGGTTGTGAAGGTATTTTCTGTTGTGAAGGAGTTTTTCATTTGTACTTTGTACTTGTACATTTTTCATTGTACTTGCTTTGCATTGCATTATATTGTTTCTTTCCCCTTTTTCCCATTCCCATTTTCCCATTGCCCTGTGTTTCTTATCTTTTATTTTGTAGGGTGCCTTAATTGTCAGCTGGCCAGGGACGACAGCTGAAAATTAGCCATGTTGGCTAAAGCTGCCCTGTTTACTGTTGTGACAGTTAATTGATGGGGACTGTCCTCGTAATAATAAACCAATAAATAAATTTAAAAAAATACATTTATCAATCCATCATAACCATATACTTTTCATCTGATTTGATTTTTTTTAAAATCTGGTTTAAAAATCTGATCATGATATGAGAAAAATTCAACAAATATGCCAGTTGGACTGGGTTGAATTTTGACAGCCCATGGTCAGCACGCACATGCAGTGATTATAGTGTATTTCTCCTGAAATGAAATGAATTGGCAACAGTTCAGAATCAAGAGCACCTCCCATCCCTAGAACTATGATAACTAAAACTGGACAAATTGTAAATAAATGATGTTCTATGTACAGCCACTGGACATAGCTTCCATTCCATTCAATATTTGAAAGTACTCTATATTTCTGCTGAAGGTAAAATTCTTCTTAGTCTGGAGCTCAGATTCAGTCTAATGACTGTTTTGTATGTCATAATCAGTGCATGAACATTTTAACAATTTGATTGGGCTTCTTATTTTTTTTAAAAGAGCAGTATTTCAATTCTTTCTTGGCATTCATTGACTTTGATAATCGCCGTATTGTTACTCAAATGTGTGAAAGGGGCTTTTCAACACACAATAGTTGTTTCTTGTTAACTGAACACCTATACCAACTGTTAACAGCTTAAAAGGAATACAAATACAATTTTCACATCTCATTGCTTCTCTAATACGTTATACAATGTGTTTATGGTGAATAAAATCAGTCCACAGACAACCTGTAGAGTGAACAACATTTCTAAGATGTGTTTTTTTATAACTTTCACTTGTATTAACGTATCCCATCAGTAAGATCATGCTCAAATGTCCTATTGCCTTCCTGCTGTAAACTGAACAGAGGACAGTCTCCAGTATATCACAGCATTGTGGGCACAGCACAATAAAAGCCCTCTGAGAACCCTGTCTGGAGTAATCCTTTTGTGTGACTCATAGACTTCACTGTATGTGACATGGTGCAAGTGGGGGTCTTTGCAAACAACCTCCACACCCATGCATCCAATAAGCTGTGTTTTATGGGTAGCAGGGGAGATTGTTGTCTACTCTGCCAGTGGCAGACTGAAGACAGCCACACCCTCATCTTAGGTAATGGCCATAAAAAATCAGATGGTGTCATAGGTCTGATTTTCATGGGAGTGATGTAAAATCCCCCACACCAATGAGTGACTTTTATGCACGTGTCTATTGCATAAAAATATTACTGTCTCATGTTCTTATCATTTACAGTTGTACAATGGCTCATATAGTTCCTAGAAACAGACCTCAAAATGATTCATCTCAGATAGGACTTCCTGCGTTTTTATTCTGCACTTCAAATGAGAAAATTGTTAATACACTTGTGGGCAAAGGTTAAATTGCCTCACTCAATTTTTGTGCGTTCATTATTTGGGGATACTTCACTGAAGAGCCATATGGAGAAGTGAGGTTACTGAAATTAAATGCCGTAATTAAATGTCACATTAGCACTTTCCCATTTTCCCCAAAATACTTGCACATTATGTAAAGTATTTTAATAAGATAATGTGCCTTTATTACATTAGTTACTTTTGAAGAAGATAAATCTTCCACTGTATCCTGGCAGTGGAATGGAAAGATGTGATCTCAGTGAATTGATTTTCTTGTTTCAATATGGAAATATTTAAAAACAAACATGCAGTGATCTGGACTTTGTCAGAAGACCTTTCATTGCATGTGGTCACCGGGCATACAGATTCAGAGAGAGGTGTACACTTTATACAATTTAAGGCAGTATCCCCTGTATAAACCTGGGACACGTTTCCTGAAATCACAGACACTAACTTACATAGATGGAACCATTGGCTGATGAATTATGTAAGTTGCTAACTTAGTGACTACGCTTTTTGGAAATGTACCCCAGGATGTGATGCAATTAAGTCCAAATACCTTATTCAAAGGTGCAATGACAGGGTCATAGCTGCAATCAACTGAGCCCCTGAGAACAAAAGTCGTCTAATTCCATATTTGTCTTTTTTAAAGTTTTAATCTTAAATGGATTCCTAAGTGGTCAATCTGTTCAGGGCAATAATGGATTAACTCAGTATAGTTCCAGTACTATTCACTAGGTGGGGCATATATTCCACACTTCAAGAACGCATAAAGTGCTTTGTGCAACATCCATCCATCCATTCTCTATAATCGCTTCTTCCTCTCTAGGGTCGCAGGAGAGCTGAAGCCTATCCCAGCTGACCATGGGAAAAAGGCAAGGACGTATTCTGAGGTGCGTTTCCCAAAAGAGTAGTTGCTAACTGAGTTAGCAACTTACATACAGTAGTTTGTCCATTCATAGTCAATGGGCCCAACTATGTAAGTTAGCATCAGTGATTTTGGGAAACACACCATTCAGTCACACCGACGGGCAATTTAGCGCCTCCAATTAGCCTGATATGTATGTCTTTGGATTGCAGGAGGAAACCCACACAAACACAGGGATAACATACAAATTCCACACAGAAATGCCCCACGATTTGAACCCACAACCTTGATGTGAGGCAGCAGTGCTATCCACTGCACCACCCTGCCTCAGTGCAATGCAGTTATTCAAAATGAATTGCCTAAATGTTATGCTATACTGTAAATGTGGACCCAAAAAAAATTTTTATTGCACAACAGTTTCGGCCGATATGGCCTTCATCAGGTACAAACAAGGGCAAGTGAGTAGGTGGAGGTGTCTATAAAAACTTGTGATGTGGAGGTGGGCAGGTACATCAATGAATCTATTAACAGGCAACCTGTCAAATAAACACATATAGCTAAGGATCAGTAATTATATATAAAGAATTATATCTGCATAGTCCATACACAAAAAGTATAATACAATGTGGTCTGGACTACAATATAAAAATATATTGCCATTACAGGGAAGGTGTGTGCATAAGCCAGCCAATCCCAATGTGACAAATAAAGACGGATGGCAGGAACCGGGAAAATGCATACATTAAAGAATATGGAGCTATTCGCCTCCTGTGTAAGAAATCTCAACCTGTATAAATACAATATGCCAAATCACACACAATGTATGAGCAGATATAAGACAATCAACTATGTTTACACTCCAAAAGTAAATCCATATGCCCAAAAACCCAGTGGTGGATAAACATCTTTTTTCCATTTTTGATGTTATTGTTTGTTCTGCACCTGTTGTAATACTTGGATGTGCGCGTAATCTCTTGGAATTTTATTCTGTAAATGTAGGACATTTTTGAAACCACTGGTAGAGGTGTCTCCAAGACCTGAGAGTAAATAATCTGTGTCAACAGGGAGGAAGTACACAGTCTATCCACAATGTTATACAAATATCAAACAAAGCTATTGAACAGAGTGGGCAGTATTAAAGTGGAAGAACACTACATCTGACTGTGCAATGTAAAGTCTCTGCCTGCCATCGTCAAGGGACCTCAAAAATATAGCTGTGATTTAGTGGGAATCGTGTTCCCAGGGTCACGGCAGTTGTAGCACAAATCAATACGACATTCTTGCAACATTTTATTTATTATGAAATCAATCAACTGGCAGAAGGCTACTATTCCACAATCTGCCCAGATATAGACAGGTTCCAGATGTTGGTCCGGGGAATCGTACCGTTGCAACGAAGTGCATCACAGTTTATTTCAGCGAGTGGCGTGCCTAAGTTATTTCTAGATTTTAGTTGCGTAAGAGTGTCATGGTTTGTAACATCTGACTGAATCACCGATTGCAATCAGTACTTCCCCCAAGCGCACGCCTAAACTACTAGTTACTCTACGTACACTAAGACCTAGGGGGAAACTGTTCGCACTTCAGTTGAAGAGTAAAGGAAGATTCGCTCTCCGTTTCTTGAGTGGAATTTGGACAAAGTTTCTGCATTTTTTATCCGTGAGAACCAGACAGAAAATCTCACGAAGGCCAACAGGTGACAACTTCAAGTTTAAATACATTGTGTAAGCGCGTGCTTGGCTGTACTTTTTCAACCCGTGCAAAAACAGTTTGACATGAGATCACGAGAAAGCTAAGCGGCAAGTGGAGGATTTAAGGTAAGGCCATCACTTCCTCAGATTACAGCTCGTGTACGTAGGGTTGAGTTAAAGGAGTTTAAAATGATGTATTCCGCGAAACAGAACTGTCCTCGGAGGATTTTTCCCTACACAGAAAGAGGTGCGGTCACTGGGAAGACGTGTTTTACGAGTAACGTTTTCCATTTTCGATTCCAGTAAGTTAGTAAGTCTAATAACGTTACCGATTGATGCTTTTACAACCCTCTCGTTGGCTTGCATTTTGAATCTAAAAAAATTAACCACTGAATTCTGACCTACACTTTGAGTAAATGAATCGTTGGGATTTTAAAGTTAACAGTTGAACGTTATTTTTTTTCGTAGCATTGGCTACTTTGTCGTCACTTCCACATCCTATTCTTATTTCCTCCGAAGTTTTTTTCTCTCTCGCTGATGCGGCTCAGTGTGGCGACCATAAATTTGGCTGTTGATTGACTGCCAAGAAAATGATGTGTCGCTTCACGAAGCGAAATATTGCGTTCGGCAACTCGTATGACGCTATACAAAAACGGTCGTCTCGGTGCCTGAAACCGGAGACTTTTTCTATAAAAGCCACGGGCATTTAAAAATTTTCCGTTTATAGATCCTATTGCAGAATTTTAGCCCGTCTACATTTATTCATAAGTTCAAAGTATTTACGCTGACTGCCACAATGCTCGAAGGTGAAACCATCTACCAGCGCCTGATGAGAGGATGGTGGGAGCTGCTGTTTGAGGGAGGGGCCGTGTATCTGTGTCTTCACAAGAGGGCTTCAGTCTTCGAGTATTTTTTTTTTTTTTTCCTTCGGGAGTTGCGTTAATGTTGAGTTGATGACACGCGTGGGCTATTGCGTCGGCATCAACCGACTCAAAACAGATTTTTACAATTCAGGTTAGACTTCTTCTCCCTGGGCGCAGGAGGTCACCAAGCTCATTGGGCTGGCCTAATAGATATAGACCGTTCTTAAAATGGGCATAACCACTTGGGATGTAGTCCACACATCTCAACCCACCGGTGTTCAAATCAGTGTTGGGCCCTTGGCTATCATCAGTGTAAAAAAACAGTATATTGCAGCACAGTATTTGATTTTACGGGGTAACCCTGACATGGAGTATTAGGAGTAGCGCATTTGGTTCACTTGAATCTACATTGAACAAACATATAAACGCCCCATGTCAAATATTGATGCCACATGGAGTTAACAACTCTTAAGTGAGCATATGCTGACTTTTACTTGTACAATAGGGATATTTCTCTTGATTTGTGTACCATTTTTTAATCCATCTCTCTGTCAGTGAGCATTTGCTCAGTGATGCAGTGATTTCACTTAGTACATGGGTGTGGCATTTCCAGACGGTGATCAGACAGAGTGAGCAGTACCCAGACACTCCTTATACTGGGGACAATAAAAGGCCACCCCAAAATGTCAAATTTTGTCGAAAGTCATCATGCCTCAGATGTCTCAGGTCATGCGGGAACGTGCCATTGGCATACTGGATGCAGGGATGTCCACCAGAGCGGTTGCTGTGCAGCTGAATGTTAACTATCGGACGATAGGCCATTTGAGAGTTCGCTTCCGACAGGCGGGTGGTACTGCAAATCGACCTCATCCACGTCAGCCATGTGTGACCACACCAGCACAAGATTGCTACATCCGGCTCGTCCACCTGCGGGATCGGCTAAGATCAGCGACACGCACAGCGGATGAGACCGTTGGTCTGCACAACAGACGTATCACACCACAGACAGTCCGTAACCGCCTCGAGAAGCCAACTTACACGCTCGGCGTCCTCACCGTGGTCTGGATCTCACCGCTGTCCGGCGTCGGAACCGACTCGCATGGGCAAACGCACACGTTCGATGGCCCTTGGTACGCTGGAGAAGAGTGCTATTCTCAGACAAATCCCAGTTCCAATTTTTTGTTAATAAAAACTCAAAAATTTGACATGGGGCGTTTATATTTTTGTTCAGTTTATGTTGCTCAACAGTGAACCACAGTCTGAATAACAGTTGAACGCTCGCTACACTCAGTTGATGTGGATTGGGTAAGAGCTGTTTTTAGCCAGTTAAACTGAGTCATGGTGGGTGGTCAAGAGAGCCAGGTTTGGAATTTTGCCTCAGTAATAGGGACTCTCCAATTCTTTTTGCTGACTGTCACAGGATCTCAAACAACCTCAGTGCGTCAGAGCCATTGTTTAACACCTCACATTAAAGACAGGATCCATACATCAATACCTCCAGTGCAGTATCCGCATCGCTGTTGGAGGATTGAATGTAAAATTAACAGGGTGAAGACCAACACCTGCTGGTCTATCAATCCCTCTTCCCAGGAGTAGTACAATCCAGGTTCTAGCCCAGTTCATGTTTGCTTAGCCTCAGCCATGTGGCCAGAGTAGGGCACAATTGTGTAGTGAAGATATAACATGCGTGAGCCGACAACACATGGCATGAATTCCCTTTTGAAGTTTTTAAGTATTTCCTGTGATAGGACTGGGAAAATAACATTTTAAGGTGGGCTATTTTTATTTTCCTGATAATGGCCTTGCACTGTACTGATTTATTCACGGTACTTCTTGAAGGCAGTAGTTGTAAAGGGTTGGCATTGTCTGCTCTTACCTGCCCAAAGACCGCAGACTCGGATCGGTTGCGTCACAGGAAAAATGTAATTTAAGGGAACTTTCCTTCAATTTTCTGTCAGAGCTTTCATGGAAGTGCAGCAAAAGCTGTCAAAGAATCCCCTGCAGTCATTAAATATGGATGTTGTCCGTCATATTTTTTTTTTAACGATATCTTTGTCTCATTTGACTTTGTTCAAGCTTCTCTTTATTCTGTTCTGTTAATTGCAGTGAAGCCACCTGCAAGTATTTTCTCAATGATTTAAAGTTTGATTTAAAGTCCTTGTCTGTGAGGGATAGTGTGAGTTGGCTTTTCACAGCAGTCTCTCATGCAGTGAGATCTCCTGCAGGTTTTAAGCAGTGTGCCTCCCTGTGTTCAACACAGTTTTCTGTTTAATGTCTCCACAATATGTTCATTATTTGTTAAATATCAGTATTGAAATGTATTTATATTTCCTTATTATAGTATTGAAATATGATGGTGCATAAGAAACAAATCTCATGGGGTCTTGTACTGCAAATTACATCAGTTTTTCCACATCTTTATGACCTATTGTGATGTGCAAGTGTGCCTGTTATTTCTGAAATTAAGAACCATAAAAAAAATCAAAATAAATTTTGTAGTATTTTTCCCCCTTACTGATGCTTTCGTTTATCTGTTACGAATGCTTCATAGCTGTCTTTAAGAAAAAAACATTTTAAATTGATGGATAATATTTTTGTGAAATCAATGCTGCAGCCCTTGAAAATCAAATAGGAAATATACTGCATACCCATGGACCTGGCACAGGTGTTCTGAATTGTTTCAGTCCCTTGGGCTCCTTGCAGTTCTTCCTGTTCGAGCAAATTAAGGGCAGGATAATGCTATGTGAACTTGGAGAAGGCCGATGTTGTTAAGGTAAAACAACCTATTGGAAGGTTGCTTCACTTGCAGCCTGGCCTACTGGCCTTTTTAATCTGATTTACAAGAGGAGAGATGAAGTTAGGAAGAACTCTGCTGTTGAGGCCTTGAGCGAGGCCCTTTTCTCCAAAACTGCTCCAGGGGCATCACTCCCGTTTCACTTTAGCCCTTTGTGCTTGGAACCATTCTATCTGGCATTTCTCCCAGGGTATCTTTGAAAAAGATAAACATGTTCTCAGTGGAACTTTCCTAATGAAATAAATGCAAAAAGCTGAAGTTTACTGGCTCTGAAATGGTGAGTCACAGAAATCCATGTCAAATTACCTAGGCTGGACGCCCAACAATTCAGATGTTGCTAAAACTTTATCAGATGGTGCACACCGATGAAATAAGTATTCATTTTGTAAAAATGTGTATTGGTTTCATGAATAATACAACCCCAATTCCGGAATAGTTGGGAAAAAGTGTAAATTGTGAATAAAATCAAAAGGCACTGACTTTCAAATCACGTCAGCCAGTATTTTATTCACAATAGAACAGAGATAACATAGCAAATGTTGAAACTGGGAAATTTTACACTTTTATCCACAAAATGAGCTCATTTCAAATTTGATGGCTGCTACAGGTCTCAAAAAAGTTGGGACAGGGGCCTGTTTACCATGGTGCAGCATCCCCTCTTCTTTTTAACACAGAGTGGAGGCGTCTGGGCATTGAGGAGACAAGTTTCTTGAGTTTAGCCATTGGAATTTGATCCCACACTTGTTTAATACAGGCTTCCAGCAGCTGGAGAGTTTTGGTTCTCCTTTGATGGACTTTTCATTTAATTATGGGCCAAATGTTCTCAATCGGTGAAAGATCAGGGACCGTATTACAGAAACTTCCTATCATAAGTCCTAACTTCGGATAGGAAGAGTTTAAGATAGGATTTTTCCTAGTTTGGTATTACAGAAACAAATCCTAACTAACTTTAGGAATCATATCTTATCTTACTTCATCCTATCTTATCTGAAGTTAAGAAATCCTAAATACTCAATCCAGCATCGGTTAGCAACTTTTATGTCTGTTACCTAGCAACCTCGCTTCTTTTCTCACCGAGCCGAGCTTAACATTGTATTGGAACGGTTAGCAGTTAATCGTGTTTTTTTCATTATTTAAAACAAAACGGAAACAAATGGAGCAAAAACGACGGGCACTAAATTTTAAGACGGATGAGAGGTGTTGGTATCATCTGTTGAAAAATCCAAAGATGTGCTTTTTGGGAAGTTTTCCAACACACTGACAAAGGAAATAAAAGAGAGAGAGAGAGAGAGTGGGAAAAGATGACCGAGACCGTCTCCGCCACATCCAGCATCCAGTGGTGTGTTGACGCAATTAAAAAAAAAAAAAAAAAACTTACAACCCTTACAAGCGATACAAAAAAGAAGGCAGCTCTTATTTCCAAAGAGCAGAAAAAAAACTGGCGGTGGCTCCTCCTGTGCCCCCTGACCCCCGCCGAAGCCCGTATTGTTGGTCTCCTCGGGAAAGTAAATTATGAAGTCACGCTAATAACTGATGCCAGGGTTGTAATATATACTACTCAAAATTTGATAGGGATCATAGGAATTTTTTTGTGAAATGACATGCAAATTTGGTAACTGCCACTGATGAACAATATATTGGATAAATGACATGCAGTCAGACACAAAACACATTTTCACGTGCATTTCATGACATTAAATGAGCGTGCAGCCTCACATTTTGGCTTTGACTAACACTTCACCATTTCAACTCAAATGTGTGTGTTGCTTGTTTGTGAAAATTTGGAAGTTCCCAAATTTTTTGCATTACATTTAGCAATAACAATGTCTCCTCAACGTCTTAGACGTCGATTGACTTCAGAGCAATTGGGAAGATGCATCGAAATGCTTGACTCTGGCTTCTCACAACGCCACGTTGCTAATGCACTTAACGTCAGCCAAAGCGTTAGAACAGAGCGTGGAACCGCATCAAACGTTTGGTACAGCAGCACACCGTCATGGGGGGTGGTCATCAGAGATCGACTACACAACGACAAGACCACTTTCTCACACTTAAGGCACGACGTCATCCTTTCTGGACAGCCACCACCCTACTTAAAATGACCTTCATAACGCCGCTGCGGAGGTCGGGGTCAGGGATATGGAATCGTCTTCATACTGCCGGCCTCAACTCAAGAAGGCCATGTGTTCGAATCCCACTGACCGTGCGTCATAGGCGTGACCGTTTGGATTGGGCTCACGATCATGTCACATGGACACACAACGATTGGGCTCCAGTTCTCTTTACTGATGAGTCCCGATATTGCTTGGACTTTACTGACAGGAGGCAACGGGTGTGGCAAAGACAACGTGAGCTTATTTAATGATGCCTACATCAACGAACACGACCATTATGGTGGCCGATCAATTATGGTCTGGGGAGGAATAAGCAGGAACGGCAGAACGGACCTGCATGTCATGGGGAGAGGGACGATGACAGGGTACGGTACAGGGATGAGATCCTCAATGTGTACGTAAGACCATACGCTGGTGCTGTTGGCCCTGATTTCATCTTGATGGATGATAACGCCCGTCCCCAATGTGCTAGGGTGGTGAATCATTTCCTAGAGCAGGAGACAATTGTCCGCATGGACTGGCCCGCTGTTCCGGACCTAAACCCTATCGAGCATGTGTGGAACATGCTGCAGGTCGCCATTTCGGTCGTGAGGGCACAACCCACAACTCTAGAAGAGCTCGGAAATGCCCTTGTTGAAGAATGGAACAACATTCCAATTGCAAGCATCCAGGTTCTGATTGACAGTATGACCCGACGTTGTCAAGCCGTCATTCAAGCTAGGGAGGCCATACCCATTATTGACATTAACTGTGGTAATGAAACATCAAACGAACACTGTCTGTTTTCACTTTACATGTCAGAGGTGAAACCATGAAGTGTTCGTGAAAGCCAAAAGTGTGAGGCTGCACGCTCATTTAATATCATTAAATGCACTTGCAAATGTGTTTTGTGTCTGACTGCATGTCATTTATCCAATATATTGTTCATCAGTGGCAGTTACCAAATTTGCATGTCATTTCACAAAAAAATTCCTATGATCCCTATCAAATTTTGAGTAGTATATATTATAATTTTGCAATGTTACGTAGTTGCTAGTTTTCTTGTCTTTACCGATCTCCTATATTACATTTGTATTCAGATAGCTTTACATATGGGCTTTGCATTCTAAGCTAAATTACATATTAAGTTGCGTGACATTGCTGGCTGAGATATTTTTGCCAGATCAGCGACTTCACTCTGAAAATTTCCCTTCGCAAAAAAAAAAAAAAAACCGCAGTGCATTGGTAAATTACAATACAGCCGGGAGTGCCGGTGTCGCCTGGTCGGTCTCTCCAACGCTGGCCACAATTGTTCGGCTAAATGCAAAATCATAGCCGGTACCGACTAATTAGCGTCTTGTCATCAAAACTATGCACAGCATTAAGGTCTGTCATTAGCCTCTCTGTGAATAAGTTTCGTCTGTTGACATTTTGTTGGTTTCGTAAAATCAAGAAAAGACCCCAGCCATAGCCAATACTGAAACTTAGGACGGCTTATTGGTTATCCTACAGTTAGGAGAGTTCACTTACGATTTTTGGCAGTTAGGATGCTTCTGTAATACACTTTTCCTATCATAAGTTAGGATGGGAAATTTGACTTAGGAACTGTTCTTCTGTAATGGCTTTTTTTCCTAAATCAGATCCTAACCCTGATAACCATGGTTACCACTGGGTTAAGATAGGATCCGCAAGTTAGGAAGCTTCTGTAATACGGCCCCAGGACTGCAGGCAGGCCAGTTCAGCACACGGACTCTTCTACTACGAAGCCATGCTGTTGTAATAGCTGCAGTATGTGGTTTTTCATTGTCCTGCTGAAATACACAAGGCCTTCTTTGGGATAGATGTCGTCTGGGGGAGCATATGTTGCTCTGAAACCTTTATATACCTTTCAGCATTCATGGTGCTTTTTAAAACATGCAAGTGTCTCACACCATATGCACTAATGCATCCCCATACCATCAGAGATGCTGGCTTTTGAACTGAACGCTGGTAACAGGAGGGGTGGTCTTTCTCCTCTCTAGCCCGGAGGACACAACGCCCATGATTTCCAACAAGAATGTCAAATTTGTACTCGTCTGACCACAGGACACTTTGCCACTTTGCTACAGTCCATTTTAAATGAGCCCTGGCCCACAGAACATGGCAGCGCTTCTGGATCATGCTCAACAATGGCTTCCTTTTTGCATGATAGAGTTTTAGGTGGCATCTGTGGATGGCACGGCGGACTGTGTTTACAGACAGTGGTTTCTTGAAGTATTCCTGGGCCCACTTAGTAACGTCAATGACAGAATCATGCCGGTGAGTGATGCAGTGGCGTCTGAGGGCCTGAAGATCACGGGCATCCAGTAAAGGTCTTTGGCCTTGTCCCTTACGCTCAGAGATTTTTCCAGTTTCTCTGAATCTTTTGATGATGTTATGCACTGTCGATGATGAGACCTTCAAAGCCTTTGCAATTTGACGTTGAGGAACATTGTTTTTAAAGTATTCCACAATTTTTTTTAAGCAAGCCTTCACGGGTTGGAGAGCCTCTGGCCATCTTTACTTCTGAGAGACTCAGCCTCTCTAAGACATCCCTTTTATAGCCAATCATGTTACACACCTGATGCCAGTTAATTTAATTACTTGCTAAATGTTCCTTCAGCTGATTCTCATATAGGCTATTAATTGCTTTTTCAGCCCTTTTTTGCCTGTGTCCCAACTTTTTTGTGACCTGTTGGAGCCAGAAAATTTGAATTGAGCTCATTTGGTGGATAAAAATGTAAGATGTCTCCGTTTCAACATTTGAAATGTTATCTATGTTCTATTGATAACATATTGGCTCATGTGATCTGAAAGTCATTGCATTTTGATTTTATTCACAATTTACACTTTGTCCCAACTATTTCGGAATTGGGGTTGTAGTTAATTTATATGGGCCAAGTTGGCCATTTTGACTGCAGTTGTTTTTTTATGGCTTTCGATAACTTCAAAATTATGACTGAGATTTGGACCAGCTTCTGCAGCTTTTGCTCAGTAAGGTACAAGGAATCCAAAACAACAACCAAACACTCCTCATTAGGCCTCAAAACCCCACACTTTCAATATTTACCTGGATGATATACAATACAGTTGCACTTTGTGGGAGGAGACTCATGGAGTTGAACTTCTTTTGAACAACTTTTTGTTGGAAAAAAAAAAACAAACACGGCCAAAATGGCCGACTTTGCCCATTTACATTAACTATTATTTATTGAACCAATAAACATTAAAAAATGTTTCAAGAACACTTCTTTGATCCGTGACACCATCTGAGATGGTTGGTGTCAATACTGTTTTTTCAGGTGACTTGACATAGAATACCCCACATGATGACATTGCTCACTTGGTATCTCATGCTTTTTATGAGCACTGGAACACTGGTCATTTAAGTGAGTTGTTGGTGTTGGAAGTTTGGATGCTCAAAAATGTTAAAGCATATTGTATTTCATCAGTTTTAAATAGTTTGTGAGTGATGTGCGAAAAGTGTGTGTACGCATCCAGGAAACGATGAGTTTTGACTGTGGCACACTGTTGCTATTATTGTGTTACAGCTGCGCTTCAGTCCATGGAAATTGCTCATTAAATGAATATTCAGCAAAGGCAGTCCCATTAAATTTTTTGAGCAGTTGACTGTTCCATCTTATTTTGGCCACTAAGATGTAATTTGGAGAATAAAGTGATGGCATGACCATCTCATCAAATAGCTGTGCATGTGAATTGTGGTGTGTTGGCAGTCTCTGGACATCCGAGAGTGCATCTCTCTGCCCTGCACTTCAAAAATGTGGCGACCATTTAAAATTTCCTATCGAACCCACACACAGAGTATTAGCAGTGCATTCTGGGTACATGCCAAAGTCCTTTATGCTTCTTACTGAGTCCTAAACTTCTAAGCAGATGGCAAGAATTTTCAAGCCCAGAGATTACTTTAGCATATTGTATTAGGTTTTTGAAGTACACTACCGCTCAAAAGTTTGGGATCACTTGCAAATTTCTTTGTTTTTCAAAGAAAAATACATTTTCATGCATTTCACAAACATTTTTTTCCATTTCACAAACGATTAAAATTAATCAGATGATTTTCAAAGAATGATCTACTTTTTTGCATAGAGGCCTATTGTCAGCAACTGTCAGTCCTCTGCATCAATCTCCTGGTATGGCTGCTAATCCAAGTTAAGCATTTTATAAGGCTAATTGATTATTAGAAAACCCTTCTGCAAATGTGTTGCACAGCTGTAAACCGTTGAACTAATAAGGGAGCGCAAAAGGGAGCATGGCATTCTTGAGGTTGGTTTAGTACCTGAGGCATCAGCAGTTGTTTGTTTGTTTACAGGCTTAAAATAGCCAAAAATAGCCAGAAAGAAAGAACTTCCTTTAGAGACCTGTCAGTCTATTGTTTTGCTTAGAAAAGAAGGCTATTCAGTGTGAGAAATTGAAAACTTAAAATCTCTTACCATGCTGTCAACTACTCCCTTCAGAGAGCAGCACAAACTGGCACTAACAAGGACAGAAAAAAGGAGTGGGAGGCCCCGATGCACAACTGTGCAAGAAGACAAATATCTGAGAGTGTGTAGTTTAAGACAAAGACGCCTCACAGGTTGTCAACTAGCAGCTGCGCTGAATGGTTCCCGTCAAACACCAGTTTCAGTATCAACAGTGAAGGTGGTTTTTTTTTGATGAAGGCAAAGTTTGAAGTACATATTGGGCCATTCTCAGTCACGTGTGTGACCAAAAATGTAACAAATAGTAGAAAAAATCTCCTCCAATTACAAAAGCATTGGAGGTTCATGATTGTGGACCTTGTATAAGAGTACTACTTATCCAAGTCTATCAAGTAAAAATGTTATTTGTTACATTAACTTTAACTACTTAAGGTCAGAGGTCAAATACGACTGGTCACGTGTGTGACTTCACACGGAAACAGGTTTTTCATAACTCTATTTGACTTCAAAAACTCTGTGAAGTTGAAAAATCTAGAATTTTCATAGTTTTGGGGTATGGAGAATAGCAAGGAATAAATTTGATACCTTTCATTAATTTTCAAAGTATTTCTTTATTTGATGACATCTGGTCATGTGTGTGACATTTTGGTTCACTTCTCAAAGAATGGCCCTATTCATCATTTTCCATTAAAATCATTATTTCTAACTCAGACAATGTCAGCATATTCTGTTCATTTGCTATATTTCCTATTCAGACTAACTTCATGTGTGTTTCCATGGAAAACAAGAAAATTTCCAAGTGATCTCAAACTTTTGAGCGGTGGTGTATGTCTTGAAACGGCACCTTTCTGTTGTACTTCAGGCACAAGTCAATGTGCATTTCCCTCCCGACTGAGGTAGATTATTACTTAAGTGTCTGTCCCCTGTAGCCCCTGTAAAAGTGCCCCCAAGGTATTTGTTATTGAGTTATTGTCAGGGTTACTGCAACATTTTATCGGCCACAGTTTGTACATAATCCGTATTTTGAATTTGATCTACGGTACCAGACTAAGGTGTCACAGAATGGTACAGGAAGGTCATAGGTTCAGATCCTTCCTGCCTACGGCCCTCCAGTGAGGAGTTTGCATGTTCTTTCCGTGTTTACATGGGTTTCCTCTGGGCGTTCCCGTTTCCACCCAGTACAAAGACATGCATGAGGCACCAATTAGAGACTCGATGTACTAGAACAAATGTTTGAGTATGTGAGTAATGAGCATGATCTCTGCACTGGTGAATCATTCAAAAGGTGTTTCTGCATCTTGCCTATTCATAGTTTTCAGTCACGTGATTGCTGTGTACCCCTGGAGGGCAAAACAGTGTTTCATCTTAGCGGGTAATATTTGACATTCCATAGAGCAGCCTCGCAATTCTGTCATTTTCTATTTTATTTGTTTCAACCCCCGAATATATACATTACCTCTCTAAATAAGAACAATATGTTAAGAAACATCAAGTTATTGGCACTTGTAATCCATGTGCAGCACCTGCCACAGTAAGCCTATTTTAAAACAGTCAGCCAAGTCCCTAAGGTTACCCTGGCTCCACTTTAGCAATTTTCACATTTTATATAGCTAGCTGTCTTGTGGAGAGTCTTTCCCCTTAAATTGCTGCCAGGATTAATGCACACTAAAGTACAGATACTGTAGTTATGTATTTTCAATCAAGATGGGTCAATAATGCTGTTGTTTGGGAGGTGAAGAGAAAATCATCTTCATTGTCAATGCAAAGGTGAGTGCTATTTAGCTATCAAACATTGATTGTGTCAGTTGTTGCTGTACAATTTCCGGCCAGCTGTTCAATGGTAGGCTAGTAACGGTAGCAACAAATCCACAATTGCTTCCTCTCTGTTTTTTATTTTCTTGGACGGGATTCTGTATAAGCACAATCCTGGCTTTCCTCCTCATCAGTCACTGCATCCTACTGAACAACAAATAACTGGTATTTTGGCTAGGCAGTATGGTTAAAATGACTGGAGGGAGGTGGAGGAATCTCATCTTTGCCCTCCAGGTGGACTTTTCCATTAAATTGTGATGGCATGTGAAAACTATGAATAGTGTGCTGGGATTGGCTTCAGCCCACCAAAACCCTGACCAGTGATAATCCATTTAGATAAGAAATGGTTGGATGCTAGATTACCACTGATTATCTTTTGTGCTGGTGTTGAATTGAGGTTTTTTAAAGAATAATAAAATCAACTACTACCATGGGGCATGTTGATAATCCTGTGCCATTTCTTTTTCTTGAAACCCAACTTCAGGCCTGAAGAGTTCTAGAAAACAACCATTCATCAGAGGCCCAGTGAAATAGTTTTGGGGAAGAACTGTGTTGAGATGTCAGCTAAGCACTAGTGAGGTTGCACATCTTCTCACCTGTTAACTCAGGGTTACCCACTACCTGTTCCCACAAAAATTAAGCAATTTATTTTTCGACAAGTCAAAACCAATGTGTAATCTACATTATATAACAACCATAAAGTGATACAGAGAAGCATAAAATACCTAACTTGGCTATGATATAAGAGTAGCAATAATGTGAATATTTAGAAGAAAATCTAAATTTTCTACCCACCCCTAATTTCCCCTGGCATTTTAGTCACTGAACGTTCTGTCTCCCACTGTATTTCTAACTGCCGTCTCGTGATAGTGTCCTTATGGTGGCGCTAGAGGAAAGTTTGTGAAGAGTCAGGTTTTGCTCTTTTGAAATATTCAACGTGGGCATTAAAGTTCCTGGCAATCTGGCTGTTGCTTTCCAGTATATATCACAGACTAACAAAAGGTTGATTGGATGGATGGATATGGTAACCTCTTTAGCAGGAGTGGTAATGTCTGCGCTGATTAATGGTCTGAAATGCCTAGTTCAGATATTCAGTGAGATGAAGGCCAGTACCAGGATGCATTTTTTTGAAATTCTACTGTCATGCAATTATGAAATCTGCTGGAACTTTACTGATTATAAAGTTGTCAGTCCATGATGCTCTAAACCTTTGAAGAGTCCTTTCTTTAAACATTTTTATTAATTTTTAGCTATGGACTTCCTACTACATATTTGTGACCTCATACCTTAAAGTGGGGGAGTTTAGCCTAATCCAGAAAGGACCAGCATGGGTGCAGGCTTTTATTCAGAAAAAACAGTTACACACCTTATTCTACCAGTCAACCTCTAGTGCCCTGGTCCTCAAATCACACCCTACGAGGTGCGAGAACTGCTGGTTTTCCACCCTCCCTTTACCTGGGAGTCAGGTTTTAACACAGTCTGGCCAATCAGAGGCACTAATTGTTCATTTACTTGCCTGGGATAACAGAAAACCTGGGCTGGATTTGGATTCGAGGTCCAGATTTAAGGATCCCTGCTCTAGAGTATTCACTACTGACCTTGGTCAGAAGAATGAGATGTTTTATAGAGTGGTTAGAATGAAAGCTAAAAGCTTGCACCTACGATTGCACATTCTGGATAAGAGTGAGAGCCCCAACTTTTAAGGTTTATTTAAAAACTAATAAAAGGCATGTGCTAATGTTAACGTGCTGTTTGGCTGAGAGGCGCAGTAGGTTTGGTGAGCGCTGCACTGAATGAGCTGGATTCTCCTGGTCTGAATGTTGACAGTTAATGGGGTCAGAGCTTCCTTGTGTGTGGTTTGATGTGATGGCTATCTCAGTGAGCCTTTATTCAGCATAAGTCTTAACTGCACTGGCTCCTCTGAAAGGATACAGAGTGACTCCCATCTGCTGCCTATAGAGACTGCAGTTTCCGGACTAACAGCGAGTCTTCCTTACTTACTCAGTTTTTAGCTCCGCTGTGACGATAGTCAGCAGTCAGCGGAGCTTTTCTAGTGCCGAGTCGTCCGGCGTCCGTCCGTCTGTCTGTCCGTCTGTCCGCCGTCAACTTTTCGCTTCAAATTTGAATATCTCAAAAATTGTTTGATAACTTTTTTTCTCATTTGGTGCAAGCCTTCCTTATGATAGTCTGAGTATTCACTGTGAAAATTAGAAAATTCTACGTCCAGGTTTTTGAGAAATTCAGCATTTTGGACTTAGAAAATCAGTGTTTGTGCTCATTTTTTCAGTCTTTCATTAATATCTCAAAAACTGTCTGATAACTTTTTGTCAAATTTATTGTGAGCCTTCCTTATGATGTTCTGAATATCCCCTGCGAAAATTAGAAAAATCTACTTCCTGGTTTTTGAGACATTCAGCATTTTGGACTTAGAAAATCAGTGTTTGTGCTCATTTTTCAGTCTTTCATTAATACCTCAACAAGAGACCTGTCGGCCGAGAGAGCTCCGCTGAGGATGACTGAAATAATCATATTGTTCTGGATCATGTTATTCTGCATCATGTTGTTCCTCATCATTGTTCTGGATCATGTTGTTCTGGATTACGTTGTTCCAGATCATTGTCCTGGATCATGTTGTTCCGGATCATCGTTCTGGATTAATTGTTCTACATCATATTGTTCCGCATCATATTGTCCTATGATAGTGTTAAGAGGATTGTGACTGCTATATTTGTGATGTACTGGGGGGGAAGGGTATTTGTTGGTTGTTAGTATTGCTTGGTGGTAAGATGATTGAAATAAATGATTGCAATTTGGTTCTATTGTTATACTACATTAATTGAGACACCAAACTGGTTCACAGTATATTTTGGTTACCAAATGTGTCATATGTGTTCATATTGCAATAGTTTTCAAGAATTTCTGAAATTAAGTTATGACATGGACATTTCACTCATCCTCAGCGGAGCTCTCTAGGCCGACAGGCCTCTTGTTATGTCTGCAGGGACTTGAGTCTGGAAGTTACGCAATGCTGAGGTCCTCAAAGTTATGCAAATACAAAGAAAGTCCTTTCCAAAGTAAGTCTTTAGCTTGAGTGCTCCTTGTACAGTTAACACCTCTCAGAGTTATTACCCCTTGAAAATGATTTTTCTTCCCCTTCCATCTATCTGCAGTGCAGTTTGTCTGTGATTGGTTGAAACTCTCTGGGTTGGTGGGTTGGTCATTGTTGTGTTTATTCCCTTTTTTGTTGCTGCTGATTGGTAGGCCTTCATTTGAACTGTCAATGCGACAGCGCTTGGGTGGATCAACTGCTCGACCACTGTTTTAGCTTCTGGGACTTTGATTTATGATTCATTTTACCACCCCCCCCCAATCTTTTTTTTTGCTCACTTCTTGTGCAGCACTGTGTCATTAATATTGAATGGGCCTTTCTCCGTAGACTTGCTGTGGTTATAAATGATGTCATTAATGGGTGAACTCTGCAAACATTGCAGCATCTAAGCGCATTTTCTCAAGTTGCTTGCCCGCACTGCTGAGGTTTTTCAATAGGAGGTCTTGTTTGATTATGTCTCTTCAACTCTGAAGAGAAAAAAATAGGAAATGGCTAAAATTTGAAAACTGAATTCATGACAATGAAGGTAGGATTTTATGAAAAGGGTCAAAGGTAACTCTTAGCTTGCTAGTGGTAGCTAACATAAACATGTTGAGCACTGTAAGATCAGCTGCAAGAGGCCTGCTGTTTGCTGGCTTTTTGCCGACTGTGTTATGAGCAAACGTGCAATGAATCAAACAACATTTCTTTTTGAAATCCCCAGGGCCCAGGAGTTCAAAAGCGATCTTTTTGGATTTGGTCTATGGAATTGGATTAAAGCTGCAGTTGGTAACTTTAGAGGAAAGAGCAAGAGAGAGAGAGAGAGATTTCTATCATAAACTCTGTCATGCCTGCCTCTTTGGTCTCTCCCTTCCCAACTCCCTCTCGTAGCCCCTTTTCCAAACACGGCTCATGCAGGGCTCACTAGTTCAGTTTCTTGGTGTTAAACAGAAACTCTTGAGGAGCTCCATTATGTCTGATTTTGAAGTAAGAAGCACTGGTAATAACAAAAAAGTAAACTTGGAGCATTTAAATGTTACTGACGGATGCATGCCAGGCTATCTCAAACTCATTGTAATTGTGTGAGATAATCGTAATATAGTAGAGCAATGAGGTTGTACAGTATATCAGCCAGGCAAGTGAGGAAACTAACATGACCTGACCTCAATATATTCACTTGCTGCCTTATATAGCCCACCCACTGACAGATGCCATTGTAACAAGATAATCAATGTTATTCATGTCACCTGTCAGTCGTCATAATGTTATGGCTGATCAATGTAAATTTGCTCTTGTGTGCTACAGTGCTAATGTAGAAGCATACTAACAAGCTACTTGCCAACTCGGGGGTTGCAGATCCTCCTAACCCCTAGACTCCACCGGCAGCGTCGTGGCCGCGTTTCTGCCGCGACACAGTTACCGGAGCTGATCGCAGCCGTTCTAGACAATGCTCATGATTCCACCAGCTGCGCTAAGGCACATCTCAGCAACGTCCCAGAAGCGGCTCTCCGCTCTGGTCTACGGAGAATATGAGGCGAGTCTATTTAAGACAGTGGCGGACCACTGTCACGTCAAGCTAAACAGAGTAGGGGTACGTTTCTCAAAAACATAGTTGCTAACCATGTTAGCAACCTACATAGTTTGACCACATACAGTCAGTGGTTCCAACTACGTTAGCATCTGTGCTTATGGGAAATGTACCCCAGATTGTGCTGGGCAGGAGGTTACTATTAAGTAGGATTTGCTTTTATCTAAAATAAATAGCCACAAATCTTTGATCGACAATTTGTTTAGAACTTATTTTTCAACTATTTGTCTGTGATTCTGTTTTTAACTAAAACACAGGCACAAACAGTTGGTCCATGGCATTCATGGTTGGACTGTAGGCTACAGCACAGCAAATACAATTAAAGCAGAAAAAAATAGAAAGCGTTTAACTTTGTAGCCTACTCACCCATGGAAGAAGCACAAATATCCAGGAAAAATTATGAAATAACCAAAATCTGAGCAGGTCAATTGTATCAGCTGGCAGGATGCTTCGCTTACGTTATGCTCTCGGTGGGATATGAAGTCGTGTGGAGGACGGAGCAAAATAACATCGCACACGTTAGGTTGCTGATTTGCGCCCAATGAAATCTAGGGATAACACTTGAGCCCGTTTATGTGTGTTGCAAATATTACAGTCAAACTAACATTACATATTGCACGTCGCATGATAATATAGTTAAATGACACCGCTAGTAACCTTAATAGAAGAAAGGTAGCAACTTTGGCATCCAGTTTCAAACCTCTGACATCTTGAAGTTTTACCCATCTCTAGAAAGCCATACCATTGTTTTGGGTTTTATTTTTTGCTCAGTCCACATCCTTTGTTGACTGCTTTTCTGCTGGTGTCTTTGGTCTTTTTTTTGTTTTTTGCCAGTGTATCCAGTTGTTGGCAACAGAGGATTGGGAACTGTAGCCGGAGATTTCTATGCCTGTGGATTTTCGCTGTCGTCCATTGTTTTAAGTTTCTTATGAATGCTTTTAGAACTCAGGTTGGAACATGATTGGAACATTATTGGCCATTCAACCTCTCAACCATTCAGGATGGGGAGGTCAGAGAGTGGCCCTGATTGGTAAAAGGTAATGGGAGTTGTAACATTTTTAGAATCCTGAATACAGTGGCCCATTTACTTTCAAATTCCTTCAATTAACGATACCTGAAAGGGTAGTATGACATTTTTATCAAATAAAACACAAAAAAATTTACCAACTGCAGCTGTAAATTCTGAGAATGGCTCGCTCAAAATCAATTACCAGGATTTGGATCTCTTTGGAATCTGATTAAATCAAGTAATCTTATCCTATCTTTAATCTGGATCAAATCATCATAATGCGTCATTCAAAAGTTAAACAAGCATTGCAATTGTTTTCATTCAAAAAAATCAAGATTACCTTGTGCCCATTGGAAGGATGGATTTACAGTGGATGACCATGTTAAAATGTGTTTCAATATGAATAAGATGGTTAAGTTTTTTAATTGAAATAATACATTGTCTGTGGTCTTAAAGGAGCTATTTTAAGCTTTAGCCAGGGGATACGAAGAATGTAAGCTGGTTTCAATCACCAATAATCATAGAAGAAAAATACCCTCTAGATATTGACTTGCAGTTGAGTCAGTGGATTTACTCCGTTCGAAGTTGTGAGCATGCGTAAGAATCGTGACATAGCTCCTTTACTGGTTGATACATTTTTCTCTATTGTTAGTTTTGTTGCATTTGCAGTGGGCTCTACAGCCTACTTCTTGGAACAGTGCATTCAACCTGGTGATGTCACGGTATTATATCAATCCAAAGTTAAATTTTAATTAATAAAAATGTATCAACATCTAAATAGGCAGAAGTCCATTGTCTATGAGCAGTCCTCACCTTCAAAATAGTTGACAATAAAGAGTTTCTCATTAAAGGATCCATCACCTGAAAATCAATTTTTTTCGGGTTATTGCATGTATACCTCAATCTTCTCTGTCACTGACAATGGCTGACATGTTTGCCGGGAAAGGAACTTCACTTTCGCCTCCTCCCCCATGAATTCAGTAGGAGGGGGAAAAAACGCGATTTCAGATTGGGCTTCTTGTTGATGTCAGGAAGAAGCCGAGGAGGGGCCGGGGGGAAAACCACTCCCACTGTTTTATGGAGAGAAGGAAGCAAATCCGCCATTTGTATTTCTACCCGGCGTAACCCAAACAGAGGCAAGCATGTCGAAGAAAACGAGAGCTATGGGCAGCGGAGGACATAACTGTTCCGACTGTCAAAACCCAGATAAAAATATTTTTATCATTCCAGCTGGTGATGCTGCTTTGAGGAACAGTTGGATTACATTTATTTTCAATGACAATGTTCCTGTTGCTCCAGCGAGCCACCTGTTTGTCTGCGCCAAACACTTCTCCCCAGACTGTTTTGCAAACTTGGGACAGTATAATGCTGGATTAGCAAAGAACCTTCGGCTAGAAAAAGGAGTTGTTCCAACACTATGGAACCCGCCACTTTAATAATGTATGTAAATGTCGACTTTCGCATTAGCTGACAACTTTATTCCCCCAATTTCAATGTTATCATTACATTACTGTATGCTATTAGATGGAGTGTGGTGCAGTTCAAAAGAAACTTGGCAGTATACCCAATACGTAAACGTTTCCCTCACAGCCCACAGGCTCGCCTGACATGCTGTATTTCCATCGCTGTAGCGGGCTCACTTTCACCTACAGTGAAGAGACATGCATCATATGAAGCTAGACAACCTAAGGAATTTATAGATGGCAAAAACGCTATGCTATGATGTCGGTAAGCAGGTGAAATAACACTCCAAACATACGCTAAATTTCCGCTAGCAAAAAAGCTAACGTTAGCTAGCTCAGTTAATTTAGGCCAGCAACAAACGTGTACATTATGTTAATTTGTTGATGGGTTGCTGTAGCTATATTGTTGTCTTTTCATGCTGTCCAAACGCAGTGCGTTACTCTTGATTTTATGATCATGGAGCTTAGATGTACCAACATTAGGTTGTACCCAATACGTAAACGTTTCCCTCACAGCCCACAGGCTCGCCTGACATGCTGTATTTCCATCGCTGTAGCGGGCTCACTTTCACCTACAGTGAAGAGACATGCATCATATGAAGCTAGACAACCTAAGGAATTTATAGATGGCAAAAACGCTATGCTATGATGTCGGTAAGCAGGTGAAATAACACTCCAAACATACGCTAAATTTCCGCTAGCGAAAAGCTAACGTTAGCTAGCTCAGTTGGGATGGCTGTATATTATTGTCTTTTTATACTGTCCAAACGCAGCGTGTTACTCTTGAGTACATGATCATGGAACTTAGATGTACTAATGTTAGCTTGCATGTGGCATTTATATTCCCCCCGTTTTTAGGCTATTTCGCTAGTACATCTCACGCAGGGCTCAGTGCATCACAGTCAGACGGCAGAAGCACATCAAAGCCACCCAGAATGGTCGACAGATTCAGCCATGGTGAGGTCACACATTGTGTTACTATGCACGCGTTGCTATGGTTGTGCTTTCAAGCCACTCCTCCCTCCTCCCACCCTTTTCCCTCGCACCACCCCCTCCGCCCAGCCATGCCTCTATCTTCAGGCCAAGTCAAAATATCGAAATTTTCTCGCGAGAGCAATATTGGCTTGATAAAAAGGGCAAAATAAATATAAATGTTGCGTAATTTTTGCAAATTACCGCAAAACATTATGTTTTAGACCCAAATCACTTATTTTTAACGGGTGTAAATACCAGGTTATGGATCCTTTAAAGGAAATCCACAAAGGTGGAGATAGGTAGGATTAAAGCAGAGATATTTTGGATCAGGTAATCTTGAGAAGTATGACTTTGGCTCAGGTTGATCCTTTTCTGCAATTGCTTTGGTATACCGGGACAAAATCTGATCCTGGATCAAAAAATACAGGATCTCTAAATCTGACCTGGGCCCAGGAGTGTTAGCGAGTGTCTTGAGAGAATGTACTTGGATTTTTTTTACGTACACAGGGATTACCAAACGTTGATGTCATAAACAACCACAAAGACCCTTGGGAAAGCAGTCTGTGGATGAATCCTCAGACTGGCGAGGTGAGAGAACAGAAATAAGTCTGACGTAATGGCCTTTGTGTGAGTCGGGCCTGTGAAATGATTGCAGCTAGAGAACATATATCTTATAATCTTCAGAATCGAGACTCAATTTTCTCCCTGCCATGTTCTTCCTGCCAATCAGTCCTGCATTGATGGCTTTCAAGTTTCATCCGTTCGTCTGAATCTGTGCCATCTGAATTTTATTTCCTGTCGCAAAGCTGTTTTTCTACCTTATCTAAAATTGATGAGAACTTTGGAAGTTGGCTCTGTCAGTTTGTTCATGCGGGAATAGGTGTTGCACTTGACCTCCTGCACTTTTGTGCTGCTCACTGGGGATTCGATGGTGTCTTATGAAGAACAGAATCTTCGGGTGAATTTCTGTGAAGATTTCTGCCTTGATTTTTTTGAAACTGTACTTTTTTCATAGCTGGAAGGGTTGCATATTTCCTTCTCCCCTGGGAAGTAGTTGTTGAGGCTCATGCCTCCGTGACTATATTCTACATTCAGGATATACAGGCTGCAAATGATTTGGCTTCAAAATAAGGAAATGGTTGTTTTGTTCCTTCACATAGTTAAATTGTTGACTTTTGTATCTTTGATAAAGGCTTGCTACCAGCATATCATGTTTTATTTGAATATAATCTGCATTATAACCCTTGTCCAAAAATATTGGGACTGTTTAAAATGTAAATAAAAAGGGCGATTCCATATGAGAATATGGAAAAATGGTAAAATTAAAACTGCTTCAAATTGGCATTGTTGCCACACCGTAGTTTAATGTCTAAAGCATCTAGAACAAATGAGTATTATCACCTACTAATCCTCAAAAATTAGATTTTTAGGACAGAAGTCCTGAATTTTTGCTAATTTAGCCATTCTTGTCAAAGTAAAATTGATGTGCATGCAATGATTATAAATTGTAACCCTCATATCTTTTAATACTGCACTTCAAAGGAATGAACCATCATTAATGGCTTTATACATCTTTTATAAAGTTTTTCCTGTTCACAGGGACTTGAGCACTGATATTTGGAAGGCTCTTTCTCCCAATGTCCCGTATGACACATGGAGATGGAAAAGTTTGCGCTTCAGTTTAGTTTGGGGGTCTAAAATCTTTTTTATACAGGATTCTCTAAACTCTTTATGAAAGCAATTCTATAATGCAAAATAGAAATTGATTAATTAGCTTCTCCATAATTAATAACATACGTATATGAACTTTGTCCCGTATGACACACTTTGACATTTCATTAATTTGAATTGTCTGTAGACCAAAATCTTTTTTTACAGTCCAATTATAATAATAAATCTAAATGCATCTAATACAGCGATCAGCCACAAGATTAAAACTGCCTCTCTAATACACTGCCCTCCATAATTATTGGCACCCCTGGTTAAGATGTGTTCTTTAGCTTCTAATAAATTCAGTTTTTTTCTAAATAATATAGGACCACAATGAAAAAAAAGAGGAAAATCCAACCTTTAATTCAAGTGCATTTATTCAGTGGGAAAAAAAATCCCACATTAAGAAATCATTTTTTTTACATCAAATCATGTGTGCCACAATTATTAGCACCCCTGATGTTAATACTTTGTACAACCCCCTTTTGCCAACAAAACAGCACCTAATCTTCTCCTATAATGTTTCACAAGATGGGAGAATACAGAAAGAGGGATCTTCGACCATTCCTCTTTGCACAATCTCTCTAAATCATCCAGCGACCTGGGTCTTCTCCTCTGCACTCTCCTCTTCAGCTCACTCCACGGGTTTTCAATGGGGTTGAGGTCTGGGGACTGAGATGGCCATGGGAGGAGCTTGATTCTGTGTCTGGTGAACCATTTCTGTGTAGATTTGGCCACATGTTTAGGGTCATTATCTTGCTGAAAGACCCAGTGATGACCCATCTTCAGCTTTCGGGCAGAGGCCACCAGATTTTGATTTAAAATGTCCTGGTATTTCAAAGCGTTCATGATGCCATGCACCCTAACAAGGTTCCCAGGGCCTCTGGAAGAGAAACAGGCCCACAGCATCACCGATCCTCCCCCATACTTCACAGTGGGCATGAGGTGCTTTTCTGCATACTCATCTTTTTGTGTTCCGCCAGACCCACTTAGAGTGTTTGTTGCCAAAAAGCTCTATCTTGGTCTCATCTGACCAAAGCACACGGTCCCAGTTGAAGTCCCAGTACCGCTTAGTGAACTCCAGACGTTTGCTTTTATGATTGTGAGTGAGAAAAGGTTTTTTCTGTGCATGCCTCCCAAACAGCTTGTTGGCATGTAGATAGTGCCTGATGGTTGTTTTGGAGACTTTGTGACCCCAAGATGCTACCATTTGTTGCAATTCTTTAACAGTGAGCTTTGGAGAACTTTTTATTTCTCTTACCATCTTCCTCTCTGTGCGTGGTGGCAAAATAACCTTGCGTCCTCGTCCAGGCTTGTTTACCACTGTTCCAGTTGTTTTAAACTTCTTAATGATTCCTCTGACAGTAGATATGGGCAGGTGCAGGCGAGTGGCTATTTTCTTGTAGCCATTGCCTGACTTGTGAAGGTCGACACACGTCTGCCTTACTTGAATGGTGTGTTCCTTTGTCTTTCCCATGTTGAAGAGTGGATAAGATAAATGGCCTCTGCGTCACGTCATATTTATACCCCAGGGAAACAGGAAGTGATGAATTACTAATAAAATGTTCCTAAATAGTCTGATCAACTTTGTAAACTAATGTAGAAATGACAGAAATACTTCAATTACATTCATTTCCTAGGAATTGTTAGGGGTGCCAATAATTGTGGAACAGGTGATTTTATGAAAAATAATTATTTCTTAGTCAGGGATTTTTTTTTTCCCCCCTTCAAATTCACTTGAGTTGAAGGTTACATTTTTCTACAATTTTCAGTGTGAGAGTATGCTTCTGCAATAAAAATTGAGTTTATTTTAAGGCTTTTAACACATCTTAACCAGGGGTGCCAATAATTATGGAGGGCGTTGTATAGTGACATTCCCCCTTGTGCTGCCAAAACTGCTCCATCAAACTGATGTCACTTGAATCATTTAAATTTTTAGCAACTTGTGCCACAGTAGCCCTTTTACTGGTTTGGACCTGAACAGTAACCTTCATAGACATCGTTCATCAATGAGCCTTGGACGCCAAAAACCCTGTCGCTGGTGGGGATGGAAGGGATAGTGAAGGAATGGGAGGAACTGTAGGATTGCTGAAAGGGGAAGGGTTGTGTAGTCATTTTTTGTATCTACATTTGTTATGAGCTGTATGAAACTTTACTTACTCATACATGCATACGTTATCCTGTACGACAGGCACCGTGTCCCATACGGCAAATTTACACATATTACTTTTTTCCATCAAATTTTGCTGCTTTTATAATCTTCATATGTTTCAAAATGGTTATATTTCATTGTTTCTCATGGATAATGTCCAAATAAAAGAAGGACTTTTATTAATTTTATTTATGTATCTTTAGTCGGGGTGGGACTTGTAAATGTGTACACGTGTACACGGTTAGTCAATCATAAACGTTTCTAAAAAAACACTAACCGTGCACACGCACTCATCGGCTGCGTCCGAAAAGTTTTAAAAAATTACGTCCTATCGTCTAATTCCTAACCACTTTTCTTTAACCTGTGTAAAACGTCATGAGGTAAAGGAAAGGTGTAAAGGGGACTCTTTTACAGCTTAGGAAGAGAACCGCGCTAATAAGAGAATCCAAATGCACTTGCACTAGGCACAGTGATCACCCGCCTCCTGCCTGTCATGTTAGTTTGTTTTCATGATTGGCCGGATGGACGGTCATCGCGGAATTGCGGGATAACATTTCCGCCTTTCTTTTCGAAAAGGATGCTTCAGTGTACCCTATGCTAAAGGTGATAAATTAGGAAGCATTGTAGTACCTTTCCTTTACATTTAAAGAATCCGAACACTCTTATAATGACTGCCACGTAAATACTTCAGGATCGTTTTCTAGGAGTTAGGAACTTTCCACAGCAAAAAAAGACTATTCGGACGGAGCCATCGTCTCCACGCTCAATTCCTCTTCATATTGCTTTAAAACACAATTGGTTAATAGCTCATTATTTTTATCTCACATATTGTTCACTGTGTGTTTTTAACATTTTTGGTGGACGTTCTGTCGGCCGCCTATATTTGCATGCACAATGTCATCCTCGGGTCTGCTCGTTAAAAGAAAAGCATATTCATTTTGTTATTTGAATGAGAACACGTAAAACGCAGTTTACATTTCTTTTTGTTTTAGCTTTGTGGATGTAAAAAGTGTTTCTCAATTTAATTTTACTTTATCAGCTGCTTTTCCTCCTCAATTACAATTCACTTTAATGACGCTATGAGACGTAACGATAGTGAGACGCAGCTCCCGCTGTGAGTGAGGGATGCAGTCTGCTGTTTAAGTTTACAAATGAAATTGGACAACAACAAGGTACAATAATAAGCACAATGACAAAAAAAATATAACTAAACTGTTAAAATTCATTCATGTCCATGTTATTGCTTGTCAAAATGATGATTTTCATTTATGGTTAATTAATTTACAATGGTGAAAGGGCCTAACATTGTTCATTTAGTTGTGATTTTGTGCTTATCTGATGTAGGCCGTAATTTTGTATTGGAGTAACCTACAAATTCACTGTTACCGTCTATTGATTTAATATACGTATCTGGCTGATAACTGCATTAATGGATGTAGGTACTGTTATTCGAATGGTGACAGTGCCCTCTTACATTTTTAAAGCGGTCAAAATCCACAAACTCTGAAGACGTGTGCACGCAATTGTACGGCGCGTGTACACGTTTAGAATTTTTTTTACACGTTCCCACCCCTGATCTTTAGGTATTTTCAACTAGTTTACGAGACACATTGTTCCCCCGTACGATACATTGTTCCCAGAAAAGTTTATGTAGCGCATTTTCAGTAAAGATCAGTAAAGTTAATACTGCATTAAAGTGTTCTTATGTGGCTACAGTATTCATAAGTAGCATTTCAATAATGTTCATGCACATAACACGCTGAGTTTTTGTTTTAAACTCAATTTTCAAAAGTCACTTTTTTCTGTGTCCTGTATGACATGTAACAATTTTCTCTCTTATTTACCTTGAATCGATAAATCTTTATTCGTTGTTATATTTTCATTGTCCATCCCACCAGTACTCTATCATTATTGTAAATAAGTCTTCATTGTGATTGTGTTTAATTGCAAAGCTAGGAAACATTCTCTCAATGTCCTGTACAACACATACGGAATAACCCAAGACAGAATGCTATGATTTGCATATCAGTTTAAACTCTGTATTTAATTGAAACTAGTGCAAAGACAGTATGTCAGATGTTGAAACTGAGTAATTATGCCTCGGTGTGCATGCACAAGCGAGGTATACGGTAGTTCGTTTGTGTGTCATTCATTCATTCATTCAGTCATTCTGTCTGTTACTGGGATAGCTGCTACGCCGGTCAAAATCAAGTGCTGGAATATGGCTCTATGGGGTAAATGCCATGATCTCTTGGATTTAAATTTGCCAGATTTTTTGAGATAGAGCTTTATTTTCGAGTTATAGCACTATTTGATTACCATGATGGCTGCTGCGAGTGATCAAGACTTCAACGAAGAAAAAGCTCTTCACAGTGGATCGCTTTACAACTTGTGAGTTCGATTTTTATCACAGCAATGGCTACTGCTGATGGCAAAACTTTACAAACGGAGCATAAAGCTACGAAGCTACCACTGTACTAATGATAATACTGCAGTACTTCAGCTGCGTTGGTGCACATGCGCATAATTTATGTGTCAGCACGTGGCTCTGTGAATAGAGTGTCTTTCCTCTTTGCGTTCGGTGAAATTTTCTCAAAAGTATCTGTGGTAAGAGACTCAATCTTGTATAGTTAGCTTCAACTTATAGGATTTAAAGGGTTGTCATTTACATATTGGTATGTATGATTTATGCACACATATGGCTTTGACCAAAGTCTGTCCCCGGTGTGGTTCGATAGAGCACTGCAGAAAGTCAGTCTGTCAGAGGTGTGGCTATGTGTTCTGTAGTACAGTAAGCAAGAAGCGCATTGTAAGACAAAGAAGGGCTAATGAAACTGAGAGAGAGTGATTTACGTAGGGCATGTGATATAGAGCGAAAGTCTAGAAAAAGAGCTAGTGAAACTGAGCAAGAAAGTGTTAACCGTAGGACAATTCCTTCTGCAACAGTTCTTTTTGAAGTTGCAGAGATCTTTGATGGTGATAGAGGAGTATCAATTCTAGGAATTTTTGCTGAATCTGGAGCTATTGTTGCTTGGAGGTTTCTCTTTGTCATATTTGATCATACACCATTTGTGAGTCCTATTAACTATTACCGTATGACTAGAAAGCTTTTGCAGAGTATAACAGCAAACACAGGCACTTGCAAATGTACACACACTTAGGCTTAAATGGTCCCAGACCTTTCTTTTATACATGCAAAAAAACCATGGATAGGTTACTGCTCTCTCATTGGTCAGAATCAAGTGATCCTTGGATTTCCTAAGGGGTCTGGTTGCCTCAATAATTCTCATTGGTTGTTGCTTCAATGATCCTACCTACTGTGATGTATCCCAGGACTAGACAATGCAGCTTTCTGGATTGATCAGTTAACCCAGCTATTTCATTGGTCAGTGAACATTGATGTTCCATAGGGGTATGGTGGACCAGAGTCCCACTGGATGGTCAGTGCTAGAGTGATCCTGCATAGTATGAAAGGTGCTTCCCTCCAAAAACCTTTTTTGTTCCCACGGCGTCTGAATTGCACTAATTATTGGTCAGTGTTAAATAGACCCTGAATAGTGTGAAAGGTGTTTCCCTTCATAACTGTACATTAATGTTCATCAGACTGCCACTGGTGAGTAAATACTTGAGTATGTCAAGCAGAGATGCACAGCTAGGGCACTCTGACATGTCCACATCCAATTTAATAGCTTTGTTAAGGGACATACTTGTCACTGCTGTAAGCACCGAGCCATCAGCACTTTCAGTGCTTTCATTCTTTTTATGTTTTTGAAAAAATGTATGGTGTCCTTGAATTTGATGCCAGCAACACAAAAAAGTTGGCACGGGGGCATGTTTACCACTATGAATCACCTCTTTTTTTCCATCAACATTATGTAAACATTTGTGAACTGAGGAGATCAACTGCTGTAGTTCTGAAAGAAAAATGTTTTTCCATTATTTCAAGATGTTGAATTTTATCTTTTGAACACTTAATGTCTTCCTTTGTCATATTTTTCGTGTCATTATGCAGCAAATGTTTTCAATGGCTGACAGGTCCGGACTGCAGGCAGGACAGTTTGGTACCCAGACTTTTTTTTACTACGAGCCATGTTATTGTAATGCATGCAGAATGTGGTTTGGCTTCTGTAAAACAGATGTCTGGATGACAGCGCTCCAAAACCTGTACATTTAGGGCATTGTGATTTCCGCGATTACGGAATCGCAGATGAATAGCGGAATTGGCCAATAAAAACGGAATCTACTGTTAAACGCGGAATTTCGCGGAAATCGACATAATTTTACTGAAATGCTATTCGTAAAGCCACGTTTCCGCCGAACGCTAAACAAAATATTCGCGCCACCAGATTACATTCAAAGGCAATGAAAAGACGCAAATGCATGCGCAAATGTGAGAGGCCTTCGTCAAATTCACCTGTCCCGAGTGTTTGAACTACACATCTCTTTGGTGCTACAGAAGATCTGTGGGAAGAAGTTTTTCGTTGTTGTAGACGAGACCAACTGATGCCAGGGATTGCAGGGTCCTAAACATCGTCATTGGTCATCTGATGTTAATTTAACAACATATATAACCATTAAATACATTATTTCTTTTCACAGTCTATTTAGTGAATTGTGCGCATGCAAATTATGATGTAACGTCGTACCCCAGTGGTGAAATAATAGCTGATGCATCTTTGTGTCAGTTTGTTCATGTTTATTCATTACTATAGAACATTTTGTCTTAGTATGTAATACATAGTATTGGGATTACTGAATAAGTTTCTTTAAAATAAAAAATTTAATTAATTATAGCTGATGCATCGGAATCAGACAACTGTTGATCCATGGGGGAAACGGAGTGTCATTACTACAGCTCTCATACATTCATATATATACACACAATAAGATTATAAATGATTAAAAAGGGGCAGTCAGAATAATGCATGTCAGTATAGCCATTGTCTGCCTTTTTGACTGTAGCTTACACTTCGTTTTAAGAGACAATTTTATTTTGTTGTATTATTTTAGGTTCAAAAAAAAATCTTTCATCACAGTGCAATGTTATATTGCGTTATTATGTAGTACTTGTTCTGACTTTAAGTACTGAGGAAAATTGAGCATTGCATCAACTAATTTAAGGTTATTTCTATTTAATTAGTGGACATTTTATTCATTAACATAAATAGCACACTCTCTCTGATGGTAAAATTGGTGTAATTGGTAAAAAACAGAATTCCAAAAAATTAAAATGGAAAAAACGGAATTTGGGAAAAGATAAACGGAATTTGAGAAAAAAATAAAACTGATTTCATAGGGCCCTAGATATTGATCTCTTTTTTTTCACCCGGAAGATGCAGCATCCTTTATTTCCAAAAAGAATTTCGCATTTTGATAGGTGAACCCTCTCGACAGTTTTACACTTTGCCTCAGTCCGTCTTAATCTCTCTCTCCATGAGAGATTGAAATTCGGTGCGCAGTTGACCCCCTTGGAATTGAGTGAAACTTTGCATATAGGTAGATATGGGTGTCCATGGAAAAAGCCGAATTTAAGGTCCGTATCTCTACTTTTATCATGACCTGTGACACTTCAAGTCTGGTTAGATATCAGCACCGCGAGTGGCCAAGCTGGGTGACTACATTATTGAGCCAAAATTATTTGAGAAATATTTCCTCTGCAGAATCCTGTCTGTTTTTATGCTGTGCCACCTAAGGGCACAAGTATTCAAGTATTGGTTTTTGGGCTTGTCCCTTGCATGCAGAGATTTCTTTGGATTCTCTGAATCTTTTGATGATGCTAGTACTGTAGATGATGAAATGCTCAAATTCTTTGTGATTTTACATTGAGAAACATTCTTAACCCCTTTGCGCAGAATACAAAATTATGCCAATTTTTCCTGTTGTGCATGAGCCTATTTTAGCTTTATATATGTATTTGTGTCACAGAGACTTTGGAAAGTTATTCCAATAAAGCTAGACATTTGGAAGTTCAGTTACAGAATTGATGAGGAATTGAATTTTGTCTATATCTGCGCAAAGGGGTTAAATTGTTGAACTATTTGCCCGTGCAGTCTCTCAAAGAGTGGTAATGTCCTCGCAATTTTTAATTCTGATCAGCTCCGCCTTTCTTGGATGCTCTTTTTATGCCCAATTGTGTTACTGCCCTGTCGCCAATTAAGCTAATTAGTTGTGAGATGTTCCACCAGGTGTATTTTTTGAGCATCATTCAACTTTTCCAGTCTTTCGTTGCCCCCATCCCAACTTTTTAGAAAAAAAGTGTTGCAGGCATTAAATTTCAAAATGAGCATACATTTTTCAAAAAAAGAAAAAAGGAAATTGCTCATTTTCAGCTTCTGATGTTCTTTTTGTACTGTTTAAATTAAGTTTGGAGTTTAATTGATTTGCAAATAATTTTTCACAGCACTGTACGTGTCTGCCTGTGGAAAGATGCATTTGGCACGATAGCGTCACAACCGTGCAACACTGAAGGTTTTGGGTAGCGCAGTGGTTTAATAGGCTTGACTTGGGATCAAAGGGTCCTGAGTTCAAGTGCCACGGCCTGCCACGGCCTTCGCGGTGTGTTCTTGGGCAAAACACTTCACTCCCACACTGCCTCACTCCACCCAGGTGTATTAATGGGTTCCAGCAAATTGACAGGGAAACCTGACTAAAAGCTGGAGATGGACCTGCAATAGACTAGCAACCCATCCAGTAGTAATAGCAATACTCCTAGTCCCTTCATGCCACCGGGTTAAGCTCCAGCCTGATGGGCCACTAGGCACGGAACAGACTCTCTCTCTCTCTCTCTCTCTCTCTCTCTCTCTCTCTCTCTTTTTCTCTCTCTCACAATGAGGGTTCAGTTCTAAGGTTGGTGTGGTCTGAGCAAGGGTGCCAATAGTCAGGGGGGTTGGAATAGTGACTTGCATGAACCCACTACAAGGTGGTCTCCAGTTTTGATTTGTTTGCATTTTCAGGCGAGCAGATATGGGTGGTTTAGTGGCACACTGTGTGTGCCGTTGCTTCATAATAAGGAGGTCTAGGGTACAAGCTCTAGCCAGCTGGGTCCTCTGTATTTTGAGTTTGTATGTTCTCCTCATTTTTGTGTGTGTTTTATTTTGGTTGTCTGGATTTCTCCTGGCCCCTTTTCAGAGTATCACTCGTCTGCTCCAGCCACTGCCCTTTACCACTCGTCTGCACAAGCCACTGCCCTTTACCAAGGCATTGGCCCCAAGGCAGAAGGCCTTAGGCCCACGGGCATAAATAGCATGTCTTATGCTGTCTGTGTCTGTGCTTTTGAACCAGTAGACCTGTCTGTGAGGCTCATGCTAATTGTCAGTGTAAACACTCTGTCTGGTAAGGCCTCAGCTGATTGGCTGCATTCTCATTGCAAAAGCTGGCAGACACCACCCCTTTTACCCAGGAGACAGAGGGAGAGAGAGGGAGGGCATTAACTGTTACCCAGACTCCCTTTTGCTTGCTCCCAAGCATGTAAGCCCCCACCCCTTATTAACATGCTTTTGGGAGAGAGACTGCCGTGCCTTTATGGATAAAGATGCTGTTTGTTCCTCTGGGATGACACATGAATTCCACCCTCATTATGCTGGCAGATTGGCTCCCCGGTCTTGCTGACGAACATGAAAATGGAGAATCTAGAGACACATTCTGTCCCTTGCTTGTAGATCCTAGTGCCATGACCTTTGGCGGTATTTCAGAATTAGCGGGTGATGAAAGCGAGCACATTGTGTGTGCTTTAGGTTGTGCTGTACGTCTGGTTGCCGTTAGCAATCTCTATGCGCAGGCACTCTGTGTCCCATGTCAGCGTCTCGAAAGACTGTACGCTTTTTTGCGGTCAGTTATTTCCATGGTTAAGTGTAATGGGGGTGGCATGTAGTCTGGAGTCTGGTACTCACTGGAACATCAGATGTGAAAGATTGGTGGTTGGAGTCCCTGAGCAAGGCCCGTCTCGGTCTAATCGACTGGAAGTTGCTTTGAATGAAAGCCTCTGCTAAATAAATGTAGTGAAATGCCACATATGCAAATTTAACCAGGGAGTTGATAGTGTTTGTGCTTGTACAGCTAAGAGGCTTTTTATCAGCTGGTGAGTCATATGAATGAGAATATGTTCCATGCCCCCCGCTGTGCTACGCTAAGCACTTTACCTCGTGTGAAGATTACGGCTTCACACCCTTTATGACTTGCATGCGTTAACAGGAAAAAGTGGAATGCTGTGCACATTTTACAAAGTCATTTATTGCCCCCGCTGCCCTCCACAATCTTCAATGCACTTTATCACAGAGCACCTTGAACCTGGCTTGTCTGTCGCAATACGTGCGTTGATGATCTTTGCTACACTTGTGTTCTGTATTCAGGAATATGCAGGCTGGCCACTGATGGATTGTGGATATTTGTACAATCACTGTGGAACTGAAAATTCACTTACTGCCTGACTAGTTGTGGAGGGTGTTGGATGCTATTATTTTAATGGGCAAAATATCACAAATAAAATCAATTGGTTCATTTTTCCCTTCTTCACCCCAAAGGTGACAGCTTAGTTTATTCATCGATGAGTGTTTCTTAAAGGCCCAATATGTAAAATGTCCAAATTCAAAGATCTATAAAATATATAGAAATGTTATATATGTTTTGGTGTTGTGTACCTACATTATCCGTGATGTATTCAATGATTATCAAAGACAGAGATATCTGTATTATCAATGTAGGGACACAAGGCGTTACTTTTCGTCGCATATTTGACGTCACTCCCAACACAAAGAGTGCACGAGAGCGAGAAAATCACCCTCCACGCACGCATGCTTCGCCGTTGCCAAAGAGTTTCAAGCCAAGATGGTAACCATCTAGTGTCGGGAACTGAATTTTCCACCAGAAATGGTCGTAGGTCAAATTTTATTCAGGTTGTTAGCTACCTTACTAAATAAACTTTTGTTATCTTGGTTTTTTGTAACTAAATTTCTAATTAGAGAAAAAAAATTAGAAGAAACTTAAGCTAAACTGGTGTAACCAGAAAGATACAATGGCTGCTGCTATGTGTCTGTTGGAGGACAAGTTCAAATTTAGCCAAGTTATAACATAAATGTAACGTTACTCCACTTCAGAACATTTTTCTTGTGATGCCTCAGGACAAACAGAAAGCTGATGTGTACGGCACATTGTTTGTGCGTTATGAGAAGTCAGTGCTACGTTAGCTACATTACTTGCAGTTAGGACACGGCTCCCTTGAATACTCGATTCAGTTTGGTCTATCAGCATGTCTCGACAGATAACCGCTGGCCAGCTGGTCTGTTGAGCACATCGTTGCTAAGAAAGCTATAGCAATAGCGGCAGGAGCAACTGAAAGCGTACATTGCCAGCTGACAGTGGTATTTCCTCGATATCTGTTACCTTTAGCATTTGCATTCAGCAACAGAGTGTTCACATCTGTTATTATTCTCTACAAAGATGGGCAACATGAGCCGGCCCCACCCCCTTATCTCAGCCTCTGACCTGCACCACATAAGCGCTGTAAACGGCCGACATATCATTATCCCTTACATTTGTTTTTATTTGAATGAAATAAGATGAAGTTATATAAAAGTAAAGAAATATTACCTTACCTCGTCCATGTGCATGGTTTCGCTGCTCCTGTTTGAGTCACATCGGAGAATTTAGCTGTCAGCGGTGCGTGTAAATTGATGAAGACAACAACTCCCATTATTGTAAGCGATCCCATTGCGTCATCAAACTCGGACTCTTGGTATTGTTTGGTTAAGTGCTCTCTAGCGGCAGAGAATTACATATTGGGCCTTAACATTGGCATATTTAAAGTTCTATCTTTGTGGTTGTTGTTAACCCTTACAGCGCTGAATAAATTTTCTAGGAATTAAAAATGTAATCATCCTGAACTGTTGAAAATCTATGATGTGGCAACTTGTTTAAAAGAGCTCCTCTGCGGCAGCTCTTTTAAACAACTTGCATCATGATCGGTTTTCAACAGCATCTGATTCTGATGTCTTACGTCATTGGGCAACTATAGTTGCCTATAGTGCTCTAAGGGTTAAAGTTTTGATGCAAATAATCTTATTAGAGATATTCTGCAAATAGATTTTAATTCCTGTGTCACCAGAAACTGTAACTTGGTAAGTAAGATGAACATTAAAATTTAAAATATGTAACTTTTGTTTTAAAGTATTTGTGTTGTGTGGAAAGTGCACGGGGTTATTGTTTGTGATTTAACGGGCTTATGTTTGACAAACACACCCATATATTTGTGGATTATGGTGTTACTTTCTGGAGCTTTGGTCAGTAGTTGGGCTTCCATCCAAATATATCGCAAATTTTAACCAAAATTTCGGAAATTCGGCAAACCAAAATGCGAATTTATGCACGTTTCCATCCACTACTGTTATGCAAATATTTGGAGTTGGTTTATCGAGATAAGCAATAGGTGGCGCTAATTCTCCAGCCGTGTGACAGTACACCACTGCAGAAGAGGAGGGCGCAACGTAATGACATTTTCATCTGTACAGTGGAGCGGAAGTCACGTGATCATGAGCATCACCGTTTATTCGCTACATCTGTTTCCAGAGCACTCATTGCATTTTCCTTTTATCGATACACCAACTTTTCCACCTCCCCCAAGCATAAAAACTTTTTTTGCGATATTTGGAAATTTTTTTCGAATTTTAGCGTTTCCATTCGGGTTTTTAATGCATAAATTGAAAATGCGAATTAAAACAGGCGGATGGAAACCCAACAAGTGTCCATGTCAGAGAATAAACCCATGGAAAGTGTTTTTTAGCTCCTGCAGCAGACATAACCCAAGGAAACACCGGCTGAATTCAAAATGCCGACTTTACCTAATAGCTGGGGAACTCATTCAGTTTCCCCAGTAACCCTATTATTGATGCCACTGCTGTTGCCAGCTGGGTGATGTTCATATGCATTGGTGCCATGTGGTAAAATCCTGTGGTAGCTGATAGTTCTGGCATTTGGTGCTAATTCCCGTTTCCAGCTGGAAGGGTAACTACAGAATTAAAATGACCATACAAACAAAAGCATAAAAGTGATGACCATGCAAATCACCTATAACTGTGCGTTTTGTCCTTACGATTTTTGGAGCACATCCGCAATGATTGCGTGTCTCACCAATCACGGTTTTTCACTGTCTGTTCCTGCAGGCAGTGTAATAGACCATGGGCTACACTGGAAACATAAATAAACAAAAATCTTATTACAATTCTGTCCTCAGCTGTCGTGAGTTACATTTTGGGACCTGTTTGGTATAGAGCAGTGGTTCCCAAACCTCTTGTAAGGCCACACTAGCAAAATTCAAGCCTTTCGGGTGCAATCTAGTTCCTGATAAGTTGCATCAGGTGTGTTTAAGGTGGGACATGAGAAATGCTTGGATCTGTGTGGTATGCTCTGAGGATAGAGTCAGGAACCACTGATGCTGAGATAAAAACATATCCCTTGGGGCAGTGTGCATTCCACCACTAAAGATAAAGAGCCAAAGTCAGCTGACCTGGGCTCCATCTGAATGCCTTTCCTGGGCCAGCAGTATCTTCTTTCTTCTTCTGTGGTAAATTGAGCTGAGAAAATGTATTATTGCCCCCTTTCTGATCTCTAAATTCCTCTTATCTTTCTCCTTGGGGGCCCTTGTTGCTGAAGAACCAGTGAAAGTCCTGTTTTTGGCTTCTTGAGTGTTTTTCTTTGGGTTGGGTCACTGTTGGCTGCTGGGTGAATAGTTATTCGTCTACTTCATGGCTTGCATGTTTATTTTGTTTTTATTTTGATGCTTGGTTTTGTGCTCTTGAATCTTAATCGGCTCCATGGAGATGCAGACTGAGGGAGTGACCTATGGTCCAGTTCTTTAATTGTTTAAGGTTGTCTTTTAGAGCGGTGTTTATTGGCTTTGAAGGCTGTTATGTTAATTTTGCCCCTAGCTGAGCAGCGGGCGTTGGGCTCCCTCTTCTGCACTCAGGTTCCTCCTGAGATTTCCCTTTGGGGAGTTTTTCCTTACTGCTTTTTGAGGGTTTTTTAACCTCACATGCTGGCTGTTTGGGGTTCAGTCCTGATATTTTCCCCTCTGTTACTGTCCTTATGTTTTTAAAACTACGGGTCGGTACCCAAAATGGGCTGCAGGACTGTACTGGGGTGGCTTTGGAATGAGTTTACAGTCCTGTAGGCTATCCTTGTAAGTTTACCTGATGGGTCCTTGATGGTACTAAATTTATTATTTTGGGTCCTGTTCTTGAGAGGATTGGGTCCCGGTATTACAATGGTGTAGGAATGGGTGCTGTAAATTAATTGTCTTTGTGCCAGTCTTGTGTAAAAGGTGCTGCACTGATTACTGACTTGAAATGGAATTTCTCCCCTTTTGCTGCAGCCTGCTGGAACTGAGTGCCGCTATTGGTAGGGCCTGCGGGCCAATCGCAGAGAGATGTGCTCCAGCGGCCGGCCCGCCCCCAGCTCCTCCTCATCCGGCGCTGCCGGGGACAACACCCAGAACTCGGGCTCGCAGTATGCACTGTGCGCGCTGGGCGTGGGGCTGGTGGCACTGGGCATTGTCATGATCGTGTGGAGCGTGGTGCCCGCCAACGTCAACAACAGCAGCAGCGGGCCGGGCAAGCCTGGGCAGGGCGGCGGCGTGCCCAGCGCCAAGGTCCACACCACTTCCTCGGTGGCGTTCGTCCTGGCGGGAGTGGGCGTGGCCATGCTGCTGCTGTCTATCTGCTTGGGCCTGCGGAGCAAGCGGCGACAAGAGAGGCGGGAAGTTCAGGCTGACAGCGCCCGGATAAGCCCCGGCATGGAACAGGAAGTGGAGACGTGAGTGCGGCTTCCTCCTTCCTCCTCCCCCTCAACTTGCACTCATATTGTGGAATCCGCAAGCTTTTTGACAGTGACACAATATTACTGGGTTGCACTTCCTACAGAGTTCACTCAGTGTGAATGTAGATAAGCTCAAATTAAAGCCGATAGTCTGTAGTTTTACAGACCCTTTATGTTTGGATGGGAATGACAGCTTTAAAATTGTGTGACTGTGTCCAGATGCTTACGTACTTCTCTGTAGCTATTTTAACTTTCTCCTCCTTGATTATTGGTGTGTGGTAGTTTTCAGTCACAGAGCAAGCCTGCCTGCCTGCCCACTTGCCAGAAACACACCAGATGTGGTCTCTCTCCTCCCATTTAATGCATTTTTGGTATCTTTACTCACTTCTTATTAATCATTTCAACACTATTCCAGTTGTAGAAGTGCTGTGGCTGTGGTAAAACATAGTACCACATGAACACAGAAAGATTACATATGCGGATTGGCTCTAAGATCTCAAAATGGGAGAATCAGCCAAGCCCTGTAAACTGAGAGGTTACACTGTGATTGGCACCAGTCTGCAGGGGATGGTCAGATCATCACAAACACTGCCATAAATATGAGCTATGCAAAGCTTAAGATGTTTTGTTTTTCTTGAGGCTGGTTCAGATTTGGATTGATTTAATGCTGTGGTGATCAGTAAAGATCTTCTTCTGTGGTTATTACCACTGGGAGTTTGTCTGTCCCCGTCGGAGAGCTTCAAACTGTGGCCACAGTTCATTTGTACCCTTGCTGTTTTTTGGACTTTTGCATATTTTTTCATCATTTTAGACGCCATTCCTCTTGCCACCTCTTGTGTAATTTTGCCAGTTTTGTGTTCGACGCACCTGCTATTTGGGCAACGACTGTTTGGCCCCTCTGGAACTCTGTCAGTATCCCATCTGGCTTTGGAGACTAACCTGACTAAGTGCTGCTAGTTAATCCTCTTTTAACCCTTAAATGCCCCCTGTGACAAATTTGTCACACGATTTTGGGGGTTGTCAAAACCACTGACCCCACATAAATTTTGCAACCTAATGCCCATAGTGACATATTTAGACCATCAGTGCTGCCATCTGATGCATGAAAGTGGAACTGACACTATACTGGCTGCACTAGCTAACCATTCCAATATGGCCGCCCCAATGGTGGAATCCACACGATTGATCAGCACCCATTCATCACTGGATAAAGTAGACAAACAGGTAAGCTAATGAAAAGTAAGCTATGCCTAATACTTCAGCTATATGTCAACTGTTTTATCATTCAAGTCATTTTAGCAATAAGGTCCCCAAAATGCCCATTGTGACATATATGTCACAAAACTAAAATGAGGTCAAAGGTCACCAAAAATTAAAAATTGCTATTGGGTTGTTATTAGCCCCTCCCCAGGACATACTAACAGAATACATAGATTTTTCTTTCAACTTTTACTATAGTTGGGCATTTAAGGGTTAAGCAGACACATGCTTCTAATTAAGCGTTCAAATTAACAGGAATGTTCCTGTGTAGATGCTCTTGTAGTTGTGGTTAAGGTACAGTACTTCAAAGTCAAAGATATTTTCCAGTGATGTTTCTAATATTTTGTCCACATCCTGTTTTTGTGCTCTGCACTAACATTGCTGTGATATGGAGGAAAATCACATTGAATTTCAGCTCTTTAGCTTTGCAGAATTTGAAGAGAACCAAGCAAGTCAGACTTTCTTAAATGGAGCTAGCGCAGCTAGCATAGTTCTGATAGGACAGGCAATCAATAGATGCTGATTCCCAGCCAATCATAGTGCACAATAGTCAGCTGACTGCTCAGCTGACCATGCCCACCAAAAATTCTTACTGCTCATTCGCTCACTACCAAAATCATTGAGTCTATTTCGCTCACTACCAAAATCACTGAGTCTATTTCAACTCCAACTGCCAAACAACAGCCTGCCTCAGCGCCCTCATCACAATCCCACCACCACCCCAGCTCCGCCTCAGTTTTGTTTGCGGTACTTAATTCATTAACTGCTTGTTTTTACTCTGTTACTGATGTTAACACTGGCTGCCTTGTCTTATCTTACTACAACGCAGTCAGGACATTGTTATTGCTGCACAGCTCTGTTCTGTCCCCTGGGGGGGCTCATGCAGCACTCTCACATTCGGCTCCATTCTGCTCTGCTTCCAGAGCAGAGCCATGCCAACAATCTCTAAATTATCACTCATTCATAGGTTTATTATGTTGTTGACTCATTGAATATTTACTTTGACTAAAGTGATCCCTGCAGAATTTTAGCTTTTTGTGTTTTTACATTCTTTATCCTCCCGATAGTTTGGGACAGAATCTGAGTTCCTTTTGAGAGCCTTGAACGCTCAGTCCAGTGCATCTGACCTGGTACAAACAAGTCAAACCATCAAAAAGCCTTGCATTTCTGAAATACCATTCTTATTACAGGCCCTGTCTCTTACTGAAGACACTTTGTGCATGCTTGTGCTGCAATCTGATTCAGTGCTGTCTGAGAGTGTTTGGAAGATGAAACTGTATAACAGGGGATATAATTCTTATACAATTCATGCTATATGGATGTTAATACCAGCAAATCAAAACTGCCCGTAAATAACCAGTGTTTTTAAGTCCAGTGTGGTAATATACAGAACCAAACGGCACAAACTGTCTCTATCCTAAGACAACCTGCAGTGTAGCTTTCACCTGAAAACTGAAAAGTATCCCCCCTATTTTGTGATATGTGGTGCTTGTACCATGGGAGTAGGCATGAGAACTCTGAAAAATGCTGACAAGCTAAAGATATTAAAGAATCTATTAGAATGTGTACTCTCTGTGAAGTACGATTAGCTTTGTTTACCATTAGTGGTGTGTAGTTGATGAATACGGTTATTGGGCAGATTTTGGGTTGGCATCAGCCGCACTAGATGATGGCAGTGCCTCACATTAAACGTTCGCTATTATTATCACAGAAATCATTCATATTTTCTCAGCCAGGGCCCATTTGCAGCGTATCTTGCTGTTGGCAAATTATGATTTTGATGGCAGTGTCTGCAGTTTGGCTGGAATACAGAATCGTGGTTTCAGAGACTGCTGCTCAAGCTGTGCTTCTCAGAAAAAATCTGTTTGTTGTGATGTGTAGTGGTGGATATTTCTGTTCCTCAGAAACATTAGCGGCAGGATGTCATTGCACTGCTGTGTGTCATCTCTCAGTGGAGCGGACCAGATGAAACACATATGCTTTTTTTAACCATTTAAAAAGAAAAGGAATCGATCAACAAAACCAGTGATGTCACTCGTATAGAATTTTCAATTCATTTAGCACATTTTACTCGGGCACACCTTCATTTCACAGAGGATTTTGCATGAGTGGGTGTGTCATGAAAGTTATGAAATGAGTTGAGTAAATTCTGCATTTGTTACAAGCTTTAGCGAGCAACCAACCCAGAATTCACTCAACGAATTTCATACCTTTCATGCAGCGCGACCGAGAGTATAAGATTCTGTTTATCACGACATAATTGCATAATAGAAAACAAATGGAATTTCCGTTAGTGCCTTGATAGTAATTCCCATTATATGCGAGCACTGGGCTAACTCCATCACTCTGCTAACTTAGTCACTGAGTCACTGACATTCAAGTTTGAACTTGCCAGCAACGGTTTGTAAATTCAGTCAACTGAATAGCTAGCAAAGTAATGTTAACGCATGAGAGTGGCACTTAGCTATAGCTCGCTACAGTGCTAAGCCATACCAATTTATCCAACATTACACTTGGTATTCAGTTTGGCTAAATATTTACTGCGTGATGTAACCCGGAGCAATCCTCACGCTCTCAGACAATGAAATTTTCACAGATATGTACCTAAGGTAGTATTGAATATATGTCATGAGCTGGGCTATGGGAAAAGTACTACAGTTATGTGATAAAATTGGTTATTTATCCTTTGCCACAAATTGGGTGAGGACATAAGAATGAGTGTTCTCCTTCCACGTGTCCGACCATCTGTCATGCTTCTTTTCCAGGTCAGCAATCCATGACCGGTCAATATTTCCCTATGAAATTAAATGGATAGATACATCTTATTGTATAGATGTGCTTTTTCATACTTCAGTGTGTCCTTCTGTCCATTTGTCTGTCCCTCCCCTGTGATTTGTGTCCAGGCAAGAGGTCAGCCATCCCTTACCAGGGAACCTGAGTATTTCAGCCTTGTTTAGTTGTAGAGGAAATGGCTCTCCAAGTACAGATCAACACAAACCAAATAACTGAGGAAGAATGTCAACTCATATCCCATCCTTAAAAGACGAAAAAGTACACACAGGAAGGGTCCAACTGCATAAAAAATGGAGAAATACTCCAGACTAGTGGTGGACAAGATTGTATTTTGGTCCACTTTCCACTATAAGTTGGGAATCATACAGTTTTTTTTTGTATCAGTGGTGGACATTGGAAGCACCCCTGAAAAACAGCTTGAACTTTGAAGCATTGAAACCACAATATCAAGGAGCATCTGGTGATTCCTATCACAATAAATGCTAATTAGCCTAATTTGTCTGCTTACGAGAAGCCTGACCAGCTGCTTTCTGCTACCTGTCTGGTTTCAAAGCAAGATTAGGACAATAACAAGCTCCAAAGAGGTTGCCAAATACTTTGTGCCTGAACTACTGGTGCACCGGTCACAAAAACAGTAGATTTCTTTACACTGACAAGGGGAACAGTCTCAACACTAAAGACGACATATACCTAACACCAAAAAAAAAAAAAACAGCTTACAGCAAAAGAAGAACTGCGGCTGATCGGCTCTCCGACAGGGACAGACACTTGATAGAATAATTGCTAATAACCACAGAACTGCTCTAAAATTGCAAGAGAATGAATTGATGGGTATCTCAACCAGATTGAACATAAAAAGAACATGGTGAGGTTCACTAAGCTGGTGTTTATGGGAGAATTTTTGGTGAATTGTACGGGTATCTAGTTTTAATATAAAATGCGAAGACATGAGGTCGAGGAAGTGCTTTGGAGAAGTGATGGGGAACGTTGACGGGAGACCTGGGTTGACATCTGTGGTGTCGGCCCCTTCTCCTCGCCACAGGAAAACTTCTGACCTCATGACCCTTCACAGAGCACAGAACACCCGAGCTGCTCATGTGTTGCGTCAGCTAGCGGAACGCTACCCAGATGTTGGCTGTTTGTAGCAGTGTCCTGTTCGATCGTGTTTCCCATGTCCATGTCATCTACAATTGTTTTCCTTCAGCGCAGCTTTTAATTTACTCCTCCTCCAGTCAATGTTTTTTTTTTTTTTTTAATAATTTTGTCATTTTGTAATGGGGAGATATTATAGACTTCTATTATCTACCACATGAACTGTTTTATATTCTGTCAGATTTAATATGACTATAAAACCATTTTGTTAATGACACATCCAACAAAAAAAAGTTCTAAAGCAGTTGACATTTTGGAATTTTGTTCAAAGTTTTGTTTTTGTCTTTTGCCATTAAGACGAAGATGATTAAATTACAGTATAAATTAAAATTGTATTTGAGAAGTGAGCCAGAGTGTTGTGCTCACAGACAGTTGAATTGAGGTGTGATTGTATTTGAGGAAACCAGAGGTGTGAAATTCAGGTTCAGGAAGCAGAGGACCTCTCCAGTATTTTTCTCCTACTTTATGCATCATTTGCATAATTTGTTTGCCAAGGGGTAGATTTCAGTTGTTGCAAGTGAGATAATTTTTTTTGACCCCTGAATTTTACTCTCCTTTGTCTTAATTACATTAATTTATCCTTGGTGACATACTGCTAGTGCATAGAATCAGGGCATTGAAGCAGGTGCATAACAGACCAGACAGTGTACAACTCGTTCACAGTGACTGGCAGCTTAGTGATGAACGAAGTAAAGCCTAGATTTGTGTGTGTTTGTGTTCAGGGAGGAAGACACTGCCAGGTATGACGTCCCCACCTACGAGGAGGCAGTGGGTAGCGGTGAGTACCCCACTCAGTACCCCGTGCAGCCTGGCGGACTGCACACCAGCAACAGTGCCTCGCAGCTGCCCTCCTATGAGGACCTGGTGGAGGACGTCCGACACGGGAGCCAGGGTCCAGCACTGCCGCCCACTCAGCCTCTGCCCGCCGCCAACCGCCAAAACGGGTTTGGCCGTAAGCTCCGTGCACCCAAGGTGAGGCGAATCAAATCGGAGAAGCTGCGGCTCCAGAGCGTTGACGGCCCGCTCCCGACCGGCCCTCTGAGCATTGAGCCCCTCACACCCCCTCCGCGGTATGAGGACGAAATGCCCAGACTCTGAACGGGGCCCCCTGCTGGCTGGAGGATAGAATGACACCTTTTTTTCAATAGCCCATCTCTCTCTCTCTCTGAACTGTTTGAGAACTGTTGTCTGTTACCGTCAGACATCCTGCCCCCCATCTGGAAAGGTGGAAAGGGCACGGTGGAATGGATGTTGTCGTGAACAAGAGAGAGACTGTGGAAATACTGAGTATGGGGGTTGGATTTGGGAAGGGGGCCTCATTTAGTATAAACCTCAAAGCCTTATTGATTTTTATACTCTGTCATTAATTAACTTCATTATTAGCATTGTCGCTTAAAATAACTGTCCTCAAAATGCAAATGTTCAAAAACTTAAGTTTCTGTACAATGCCAGCCTTTGAATGAGTGAGTGAACAGTAGACCTATGTCATTTTGAACAGAAGAACACATTTGTCCTGATGGGGCTCGAGTTCAGTTAGTACGCACTCACTCAGAAATTTAAGATTCCTTCGGCCATGGCAGTGACGCCGTGGTGCTCTGTGACGGGAGGCTCCTGATTGGTCCATTCAGAGCAGTATGTGCACTAGGCCATGCTTTTCAGACCCCTCCAGGTGTCTTTGCAGCAAAATAACCTCGTGGGTTTGGGACAGGAGAGCCCACAGTGGAGTCCTCAGCTGCCGGTCTGGGACAAAGGCTGTACGATACGAGAGCAGCTGCAGGGCTTTTCAGAGCGTCTTCACAGCCAAACAGTACCGGCCAATGGCTCAGAGCACTGAGGGCTTCTTTGACTGCGCATCTGGCAGCAGGAAGAGAGACTCACAGAGTTCTCCCTGACACACAGGCCTGTCTCTCAGCTCTGACTGCACACACTGTCCCTCTCGGCGCAACAGACGCTATTTTCTCTTTTCTCCAAAAACAGCCAGGGTGTGACGCTCCCACAGAGACGATGTATCCCGCACTGTGGGTTCAACCCGAGGTTTGTCTTTTTACCTGGGCCTTATGGACTCCGTCAAAGAGATGAGCCGTAGGCATCTGTATCTCACTGCCTTGTTTATTCAGTTCCAGAAGTCTGTTTTCCCAACCATCTCCACCCCACTCCTATTTAAATAACTGACTAACTGTGCACACTGTCATGTGCAGAATATGACAGTGAGGTGACTCAAGTTGCTGTCACTGATCAGGGTGGTAGAACATGTCTTTGTCCATTGTATTCATATTACCTTTTGTATGTTGCGTTTTTTCCAGATCTTTCTAAGAGTGTTTTTGTTGGTTCTTATGCGTATGTCACATTTCAACATGTTGTTGTACCTTTTTCTGAGTAAAGGTAAAGTTCACAATTCCATTCAGTATCATCATGTTTACTTTTGATTTGTGGGATAATATAACCTCTTCTCTTATCTTGTTCCCTATTCTTTTTTGATTAATTTAGATGCTTGATAATATTTGGTCCAAGTTGGCATTTTGGGAATAGGTTGATTTCTTTGCATGGTAACTACGCAAGTGCCCTGCAGTCGAGCTCTGAAGTGAGTTTTTGTTCTGCATGTATAATTTAATGTAGTATTAGCGATAGTGTTATGGTTATGTTCAGTCCTACATTTAATCATATTGTTTTTAATTGGATTCAGTCGTAAGTGTGCAATTACTGTGTTGTAGTCACTGTCAGTGTTTTCATTTCTGATGAAAGCGTGTGTGTGTTTGTGTGTGTTGGGGAGTCGGGGGTGTGTGTGGGGGGAGGGGGGTGTTAGCTTGTAAACATGGTTTTATAAAAATTCAATAATCAGTGAAAAATGCTTGTGAGCAATATAGTAATATGACCTTCAGTCAGCAGTTTTTGCTGTGGTTCAGAACGGACATGAGCGTCAGTGTTCACTTCATCAAAATTATCATTTCGTTGGCAATGCGTAATTTCATCAACTTAGAGGTCTCTTTCAGGAAGCCTAAAGAATTTGCTGATTGTATGTTTTAAAGTAGCCTTGCTGCATATCCACCTCTGTCTATAATTGTTTATCGACCAAACAATATGTTATTTTTCCATGTTATCCCAGAGGGATATTTTGAATTGTTTGTACAGGTTGTCTTCAGATAACATGGATGAAGTTGTCTTTAAATTAGTGCTGGAAATGTGCGTCAGACTGTGTTTCAATTATGCAAATCAGTATTGAATAATATGTATTTATTTGAAATGTGTTTTTTAAAGAGGATATGCTCCTCTCCTTAAAATGTTGGTAATAAAATGTAAATGCTTCTCATATTTGTATTTCAAGAACTCTGTCTTGTATGACTTGTTAGGCTGCTTTGTTCTGCTTTTTTTGCATGCTTTATCTTCAGTTCTTGATATGGGTAACTTGCATTGCAAATATTTCTGACGTTGCCCAGACTAAGATTTTTTTTATCCTTTTTCATTTTCAGGCTTCTTTCGGGGGGGAATTTTAATAAACTAATTTCTCTTGTAAACAGTGGAGAAATAATATAAGGGAAAGTGTTAACAGTGAATAAGTGACTGAAGTGGCAACTTCTCTGTTGTGTAATTTGAGTTAGTTCTGATGTTGAAACCAGAAAATATGGCTGAAACTTCTTGGGTTCTTACTACAATAAGTATCTGCGACTCTGTAGCCAGAACTGTAGCCAGATTCCTCTAATTGTTTTTCATGTTTTTTGATTTTTTTTCACTGAAATGTGAAAGCCAGCATTTTGATTTTTATGACTTATGAAAACTCAGGACGCATTATATGTGCAATCACCACAGCTGTTTGTCCTGCCACAGAAACCATAGCTGTGCACATTATCTAACTGCTGTGTTTCACGAGGCATGCACACACACACACACATGTATGTTTTTGGGAAGTTAAACATGAAGATATAAATTTCCCAATCATGGGATTAAGAGCCACAAACGCCTGCATTACTGCATCTGTAAATGCAAATTTCCCCAGCTTGAAGCTCGCAATATTTCTTGTGTATTGTTCCCAGCAGAAACCGCTTGCAGTGTGCTGCCCTCTAGTGGAAAATAAATATTACGAAAACTAAGTATTATGCTCATCTCAAAAATTTTAATATATCCTTACCGTAAGTGATAGGGAGCGAAGGTTTGAGGAACCGGGATGCTTGTATGTCTCGGGTTATGTTTATTTACCTCTGCCTTCATAAAGTAGTGGAGCCTACTTTTGGACCTTGAGTGCACCGCACCAAGGAACATAAGATTCGGTTGCTACGTGGAAGGGACTGGTTTTGTTTGCAGGATATATGATCAAAAGTGAAATATATTGCCTTGAAGCGCTTTACACATGAATGATTTGGTTAACCTCTTCCATACCAGGGCAAAGTGGGTAAAATTCCTTTTGTTTTTGATTAGTGTAACAAAAAGCTCTTTATCTCAGATACTTATGCAGGCCAGGAATATGATTCAGTGCTTTTCTAAAATCTCGGGAAGTGCAGGTGTAAATCTCTTAACAAGGGGGTGTTGCCCTTGGGGGCATTGCGGCTGAAGACATCAGTTCTTTTTCTTGTGTTCCCTCAAAAGCCGCTGGGTGTTTGTATAGCTTTTCAAATACATGCCGTTACAGCCTGCGTGGTGTGTGTGAGAGAGTCCCTTTCAGAGTTCACTCCGTGGAATTGAACCAATATTAATACTAGTGTACTAGTGTACTGCCTCAATGTATAAATGTAAGTATACAAAGAGAATGCACATATCCTAACTATGCAGTAATGATTTATTTATATGCTGCTTTTCTGATTTTATTCATAGTTTTCATCGAGTTAGCCAGTATATGAGCTCATTTTGTTAAATTATGCATTACTCAAGTAACAAAGCAAACATCACTTTATTTCACAAGTTTATTGATGGATCTTTCTTGTGTAAGATGATGTTTCCTGTTGCGCATCTTGGTTGCCTTTTCTCTTCAGTTGTTAGCCATGGTCTGCAGAAGTGTGAAAAAGATGCTCAATTACTGTTGTTAGCATCTAGCTGAACAACACAAAATGTGTAACCTGGACGCCACAGAGGTATAATTGATGTAGCTGAAGCATTAAAATGATTGCATTGGCAGGTTGTTATGACTTGACAGTACATTCTCCATTCTGCTGACAACATGGTGAGTCTTTTATGACCTAATGGGAGCTTTCTGATCCCTCTTGAGTTTTTTTTAGTTTTCTGTGACATTACTTAACAACAGCTGTAATTGTCAGTGTTTACACTGTGTAATGCATGTTCAGTACATTCGGGGCTTTTTGCCGCTGCCTTTATCTGGAGTTACCTGCACTTGTTACATTTTTACATACAATCCATTGATATGGCTGGATGCTTAGGCCTCCTCAGCAGCCATGGTCATGAGCTGCTCTCAAAACTTCTATAGCCAACCCACACCTGGGAATCAACTGAACTGCTGGGTCCCCCCAGTGAATCAAATACACAACTTTTAACTGGACATTAGAGGCCTGGTTCTTTTCCTTGTAGTGATACTGTATATTGCTGTCCCACTGTGCAGCAATGTGTGATTTACATGTAAAGAAAATATGACCATGTCACTCCAGGGAATTTAACCAACGGAAACTCTGCATTATAATGTGGCCCTACTGCATGATAAACACTCTGTAAATGTAATATTGTGTAGCCTAGCCACACCTGAAAATCCCTCTGCTTTAACATGGCATTAAAGACCAATTTCTTTACCAATAAATGCTTCAGTATACTGCCTGACAGTGTAATTGTAACACTGTAGTCATGTTTCACCTGGGAAATAAACTGACAGTATTGCTAGTTGACTGCAACCCTCCTGTGTAAATGTAAAGCTTAAATTAAGGAGAGGCTTAAAGCAGAATTCTTCTTCCCCATGTGGGGAGAGGCTAACTCTCCATCAGGGGTGTCCAATCTAATCCACAAAGGGCCGGTGTAGGTCCTGGTTGTTGTTACAGCTCGACACAAACACAAGTGATTCTATTCATCAAGGTCTTGATTGAATCCCCTAATCAGTGAATTACTGGTATCAGGTGTTGGCACTGGGCTAAAACAAAAACCTGCACCCACACAGGCCCTTTATGGATACGATTGGACACCCCTGCTCTAGATGGTTGGTCGGGGGTTGTGTGATATAAGGGAAAGTGCACTCACGGTGTCGATCCAGTCCCTGTAAGCGCTGACTCCAGTGAAGACGGTGGGCTTCTTCTTCATGTCGCACTTGAGACCGGAACCAAAGCTCACGATGCCATGGACTGACCAGGAACCATCAGGATACGGGCAGTTGAGGGGTCCGCCGGAATCGCCCTGTGTTAACCACATATATACACCCCCATATCAGGTAGGGAAAGACATTTGTCGCCCTCCCACCATGGGACAGGACTCAAGTGGCCCGGATACTTTGGTAAATGCTGCTGCTTCATTATTTGCACTCTTATCAGCACCTCTGAAACTGCTCCGCCTAGAGGACACTGTTATACAAAGCAACTTTCATGGGATTCTGTTGTCAAACAGAATGAAGCCTTTGCGTAAATTGCCAGTCAATGCAAGTACAGAGGCAGTAGTATTTGTGTGCAGTGGTTAAGGAAGAACGCTACCAAGTAGGGGCTTAACTGGGCTTATTTTAGGGGGGCTTCAGCCCTCATATAATGTTTTGTATCTGGGGGAAAACGGGCCAGACCGACCCCCATCAAGTAAAGGCTAAGCCCCCCTGACCATTAATACCTAGTGACATCTCTGCCACTAACTTAATACAGGTGTAGGCCTACTGTCCAGTCCGTATGTATTACGAGAGTGACACAATTTCACAGTGCTGTAATCCCTGCAGACCATTTCAACAGCCCTTTAAAACTGTGTTACTATCTGAATACACAGCCTGCAGACTGCAGTGTGACGATACATACTTAAAGTGAGAAGTTCCCATTTTGTCTCCTAATTGCTTAAAATGAGTGAGAGGGAGTGGTATGTCACTGGTGTAATGGTGATGAGAGGCTTTGCTGAGTGGGGGCGCTGACTCACGTTGCAGCCGGACCTGATGCCGTCTCCGCCAGCACAAACCATCTTCTCAGTCACCTGGCCGCCCCACCAGTCGGGCTGGCTGCAGGTGGCATGATCAACCACAGGCAGGAGGGCTTGCTGCAGGACCTCAGCGATGGGTCCACCAGCTGTACAGCAGGAGCAGAGCAGAGCATCTCTGGGTCAGTACTGTCCCCATGTCAAACGCAAAATATACTGGCTATGTTGCTGCAATGTACTCAAACTCAGCGACACAACGCTGTGAACTTAGTTGTCCAAGCACAGCCGATTTGACAATATGTCGATTGAATGGGCATTATCATCTCTCATCAGATCCATAGGTGTGGGACACCTGGCCCCGACTCTGCCTAATTGTAGGTTGAGTGGGTCGTTATCATCGATTGATGGGGTTGACGACATACATTTGCGTTTAAGTGACAGGTGCACTGAAGTGGCCATAGTGCGACCGCAGCAAGTCCGCGTAGGAAGGAGGTCGGAGTGGTGGTTGGGTCAAAAGAACATTGGACTCTGTCATGGGATACTGCTGTTTGATTCTGGTTTCTGCGATCATAACATTTCCTACTGCTAGTCAAGACAGTCTTTTAAAAACCCTGTCCTTTACCAGACTGTAACCATAGTGTTTGCATGTCATGAAACATAATAAATGGACTTTTGGGGTACTAGTAGGTGGAGTAGAGCCCCTGCGATCCCATATCTATGGGTCTGATAGCAGGTGAATAATAGCCATGCAATGGCCTGATAACAGCCAGATCGGGTATCAGGAAGCACATATGCTCTCAAGTAGAAAAATTTTGGGGCGCACATACATTCCATTTTGTGCTGAGTAACCCTGTTAGCTCACAGCAAATTTCAGGAGCAAATTCTACAAAGGAGCAGTTTAAAGTTCATGCTTGAGTCAGTACAGATGAGCCCCTGAATAGATTTGTACTATGTGTGTTTGTCCAGTCTGATAATGATGAACATGCTGTGTCATTCCTTGCATTCTTGATTTGAAAAGCTCAGCAGTGCTTATTTGGGAGTGCTCATCAGCAATTCAGGAGGTCGAGGAGAAGCTTGTGTTTTTTTTCTGACAAAATTATAGAAAGGCTGTAATTCCTACACTACGCTTTCCATAAGGACGTATATGCCCTCGAATTTAAGTGCTGACTGTCGGCCTGATATTTATATCCATTTTAAGTGAATTGGAACCCTTTAAAACTGTGTCGCTGTTTACAATTTTACTGACCTCTTTTAAATTGTGAATGATTTAATGCATATTGTCGCATAAGCATCCTGTGATTTGTTGTGGAAATGGGCATCTATCTCTGTTCTGCTGTTTGTATTTAGAGAGCTCGTAGACAGCTGTATGTGCAGCCTGGCTGTGTATGGAGGCCTCTAGCTCTGGGCTGCCCAACCGTGTTCCTGAAGATTTACCATCCTATAGGTTTTCACATCCACACTAATTTGTCTCACCTGATTTTACTAATCACCAGCTCAACAACATTTCTTGCTGTTTTATGAGTTATGTTTTTCAGGGTTGGAGTGAAAACTTACAGGAAGATAGATGTCTAGGAGCAGGATTGGGCAGCCCTGCTCTAGCCTATTGGCTAAGGTGCTTGGCTGGGTGGTTTGTAGTTTGTAGATTAATGCGCTGGTATTGAGCCCTTGAACATGGCCCTTAACCCCACATTGCTTCAGAGCTGACTGGCCCTTGCTTGATCTAATCACCAGTAACTCACCGTATAGAAAAGTATCGGGGAAACTACAATTCTGTACCAGGCTGTGGTCACATACACAGACAGTCTCCGGGTCGGATATTAGTTTTCCTTGGTTATATTGAGGCAGACATGAGTGGATAATGTCAGGGCCTAACATGCTGGGAGTTGGGGTAAATAGATGGAGGGTGTCTTACTGTAGAGACGTCCCCAGCCTGTGACGTAGCAGGTTCTGTCGTGGGGCAGGACGTCTCCTGCGATGGGAATACACGCCGGTATGATGGTGTTGGTGAAGGTGACCGGAGTCTCCAGCTTTATCAGAGCGATGTCGTTACTGCGGAAACACCCACCCAAATAAGTGTCCAATCAGATTCTCTTGAATGACTGAGCAAAGGTAATCATCGAAGTTCATCAGTATTTGAACAGACACAATTTTAAAGGGCTTCCATTTATACACGGGCATGCATATTAATTCAAGTAAATTTAAGCAGATGGTCTATACAGGTGTCTGGCCATGTGAGGGAGAATCTTTAGATTATTGAGTAGACAGTACATTCAGGGAGGAGCTTGGGATGGCTGTTGGACCAGTGGGCAGCCATGTTGATGGGGGATTAAACATCTTGGCAGTGTGTCTCCATTTGTTTCACACAAGCAGGCATGTAGCAGGGGGTCACGTATAACCCCTGCACTTTCAAAAAATGTACTTTGTATCGCCCGCACTTTGTCTGCACTAAATATTAGCGAAATATCGTGGAAAATCCTTTCTCAAAACCACACTTACGCCCTTGCACCCATTTACTTATTTGTTGGTCATATTCGTTCATTCATTCGTTCGTTTGCTCTTTCCCTTGCTATGGTCTCGTACCGGATGAAGAAGGGGTTCCACTTCTCATGAACGATAAGTTTTCCGGCGGGAATGGCCACAGAGTCCGGCTCGATTGCTGTCAGGTTGTGCTTGCCGAGCACCACTCTGTAGGTGTTGCGACTGCTGCAGGAGAACAGGAGAGCGCAGAACACAGATGGTCAGGCACACTGCAGTAATGTAGGCCTGAGTGTTTGAGTGAATGGTGTATGATCCCTGCAGTGGATTGGCAAGCTGTCCAGGGTTTGTTCCTGCTTCTTTCCCACTGGATGCTGGGATAGGCTCCACCCCCCACCCAGTATCCCCGAAAAGGATCGGGTGGGTTAGATGATGGATTAATGGAGCCCCCCGCCCCCCAATCAACCCTTTCATGAGCTGATCGCTCAACAGAATCCTTAAGAAAATGTGTCTCGTATCCTTAATTGCTTGGAAAAAAAAACTGTTTGGGTTAATAGAGAGCGAACTGTGTCAAAATAATATCAAGTCTAAAACACCCCTGAAAATGTGCTTTCATAATGATTTCCTGTTTCCTCTTCTTTTTGCAGTTTAATGAAGAGTGGGTGGTCATGTTTTGTTTTTGTTCACGCGTTGTCAAGAGCAAATCAACAATTTTTTAAAACTTTGACTTGCTTACAAATGCAAGAGTAACGAATGTGCCTTGGCATGCGCTATTTGCTTATGACTGACTCCCACTGCTTAACTAGTAATTATAAGTCAAATTTAATGACCACTGTTGACTGAATCTTACCATATGGCGGCAGTGAAACATGCAATGCCTTTTACAGAGTTGCCAGTTCAAGTCCAGATAGACATCTATCTATTGTGTAACATGCTTATTCTCGGACATGGACACCGGAGGGGCTAGAGCCTATCCCAGCATGCAACGGGCAAGAAGCAGAAATGCACCCTGTACAGTTTGCCACTTGGACACATTGAACACACACCATTCACTCACACACTCATACCTCATAGCAACTAGCATAACATAATTTGAGCATAGCAGGTTTGGAGAGTCCAGGGAAAACCCACACAGACATTGGGAAAACATGCAGACTCTACACAGAAAAGATTGTTAGCATTGCCACCCTGCTCCCTCCCCTCATAAGTCCACCTGTTCTCCTCTCACACCTGATGCAGTGTGCCGCCGTCACGACCCACTCGTTGGAAATCAGGAAGCCTCCGCAGGTGTGATACCAGTTTTCATTTTTGCTGTACTGGAGGGAAATCTTCGGTCCAGAGGAAATGGAAAAGACAGAAAACCATGCTAGTAATGTAGGACTTTACTCATAAAGCTTTCTGTCACTGGTTTTCAAACAACAGCATTCTAAACAGGCCTGTTAAAATATACCACACCAGAGCTATTCAATTGTAGAGAAATCAATGCACCTTTCAGGTATATGTAACAATATTTGCAGATGACGGCATGGTACCGATCATGTCTCATTCTTGAAAATTCTTGGTAAACTTGCACTGTGGTCTGCAAATATTTAGACAGTTAAAAAAGCTGCAATTCCAATAGGGTTTACTGCATGCAGATGGAAATACCCTCATATTAAACCTGACAGTCTACTGTTAGTTTGAGGTACTTTAATTGAAACAAAATGTACCAGATGTTAATGCCTAAATACTTACGGACTGCACCTTACATGGCTGTGAAAAAGTATTTGCTCCCTTCTCGATTTCTTCTATTATAGCATATTTGTCTCCCTTAACTCTTTCAGATCATTAACCAGAGGCAACAAAGAATGTAGTTTTTGAATGATGATCTTATTTATTCAAGGACAAAAGCAATCCAACCCTACCTGACCCTAGGTGAAAAAGTAATTGCCCCCCTTCATTACGAAATCGACCAATTCAATTTAATTAATAATTGGTTTCAATTTTACTGGACACAAAGGATTATTGCCAGCACTGTTGAATCGAAATATCACTTAAATTGAACCTGTCTGGCAATGTGAAGTAGGCAAAAAGCAACACACAATGCACCGATCTAAAGAAATTCAAGAACAGGTGAGAAACAAAGTTGATGACATCTATCAGCCTGGAACGGGTTACAAAGCCATTTCTAAGGCTCTGGGGCTGCAGGGATCCTCAGTGAGAGCCATTATCTACAAATGGAGAAAACTTGGAACAGTGGTGAACCTTCCCAGAACTGACCATCAAAAAACATTTTGATCACCCCCAGGACTTTTGGGATCAAATTGTGTGGCCTGATGAGTCAGAAGTGGAACTTTTTGGAGTCATGGGTCCTGTTACATCAGGAATATGTAACGCAGCAACACAGCATTCCACAATAAGAAAATCGTGTCCACAGTCAAAGACGGTGGCAGTAGTGTGATGATTTGGGGCTGCTTTACTGCTTCAGGACTTGGCCACTTGCTGTAATTGATAGAATCCTGAATTCTACTCTCTACCAGAACGTCCTGAAGGAGAGTGTCTGGCTATCAGTTCATGACTAAAGCTCAAGCACGGTAGGGTTTTGTAAAGGGACGTCAATCCAAAGCACGCAAGCAAGTCCGCCTCTGAACATCTTAAATGAAACAAAATGAATGTTTTGGAGTGGCCTGGTCCAGACATGAATGTGACTGAGATGCTGTAAAGTGACCCTAAACATGCTCGAAAACCCCCCGATGTGGCTGAATTAAAACAACTCTGTAAAGAAATGTGGACTTAAATTTCTCTACGGCGATGTGAAATACTCATTACCAGTTATACAAACAATTGATTGCAGTTGCTGCCAAGGATGGTACTACCAGTTGTTGGTCTTATGGGGGCAATTATTTTTTTCATATTGGTGATATATTTTTAAAAGAAGTCTTTACTTTCAATAAAAGAAGCAATCATTTAAAAGTTGCACTCTGTGTTTACTCTAATAAACTGTTATATATTAAAATTAGCTGGATGATCTGAATGCTTTAGATATGACAAATAAGCAAGATAAGAAGAAATGGGGATGGGGGAAAATACTTTTTCACAGCACTATAAATCAGTGTAACTGAGTTCGTAAGGCACCCTTAGTAAGTTTCAGGTGCAAGTGTGGCTGAGTAGCAGGGTAGTAGAAGTGACCCATTTCTATGGCAGAGTGGAGAAATGTGCCCCGTCTCACCTGCCAGGGAAAGCTGTGGGGCCTGACCTCCACACCCCCGACCACCCTGGTCAACACGGGCGGGAAGAAGGGTATCCCACACCCGTAGGCTGGAGAACATGACACACATAAGCACAAACACACATACACATAAACACACACACGAACACATTAGCACAAGGGTCATTCCATGCGAAGTGGAAACACACCTGGGCCATCGTGGTCTTGAATTTTACTTTACCTTTGCCTATTTGTTCATTTTGGTCCAAATAATGGATATCTCAGATTTTTTCACGAACTGTCCTCTGATATTGGTTTTTTGGACCTCTGAAGAAATGACCTGTAGAGGGCGCTTTTCAAAACGTGCTGTAGAAAAACCCCCATATCTCCGGCCCTATTACTGATACAGGTCTGGGGTTTGGATGGATTTGTAATATGAGGCTTCCTCTAGCACCATCATCATTTATAATGGTTGTATCTGTTCTTGTTTCCATGGAGACTGTGTTTGAAGTTGGGCAAATTTGAGATTTTTTCCATTTTAGGACCCTTATTTCTCACCAAGAACTGGTGATACTGAAGAAGCGATAAAAGAAACTTTTTATTTGAGGTAGATCGTTGAGACTCATCAAAAATTAAAGCAGAACATAACAGTTTATCAGATCAACCCTTTCAAAGTTGCTTACAACAGAAAAAGTCTCCAGTTCAAGGGGTCTGTCCTTCCCTGGGGAAAAGTTACATCGTTATGAATTTGCACCTGTTGCATGTCAGGTGACCCGAATTATACTGTAAAACACCATCGGTCCAGTATATAGGCTTTTTTCACCACAAAAAAAGACACAAAAAGTGAAAAATCTCAAATTTGCCCAAATTCAAACAGTTTCCATGGAAACCAGAACAGATACAACCATTTTAAATGATGGTGATGCTAGAGGAAGCCTCATATTACAAATCCATCCAAACCCCAGACCTGTATCAGAAATAGGGCCAGAGATATAGGGGTTTTTCTACATGTTTTGAAAAGCGCCCCCTATCGGCTATTTCTTCAGAGGTCCATAAAACCAATACCAGAGGTCAGTTTGCAAAAAAATCAGAGATATCCATTATTTGGGCCAAATGAACAAATAGACAAAGTTAAAGTAATATCCAAGACCATGATGGCCCAGGTGTGTTTCCACTTGGCATGGAATGACCCTAAAAAGGTCACTACAATCGCAAAGAGTATCAATATCTGGTTTTCAGCTCAAATTAAGTAACCCACATGATGTTGAAGTGGGTTTCTTTATTTTCAGCGCATAATAGTACATTGCCGTGTACATTTCTATGCAAAGAAAAACAATGATTTTTACAACTTTATAGGCCGGCTTTTTGGTGGGAAACAGGCCTATATACTGGATTTTTGGGACATAGCAGGTCGTTAGGTCACTAGACACTGCTCAGGTGCAAAGTGGTGTCAGTGCAACTTTCCCCCGGGGGCGAGCCAGGCCCTTAAACTTGGGCTCTTTTCAACTGCGACCAACTTTGAAAGGGTTAGTCTGAACAACTACTAAGTTTTCTTTCGATTTTTTGATAGAAATAGAAGAATCTACCTGAAATAAAAAGGTTCCTGGCATCAGTTGATCACTCCCTCCAACTATTAGTGAGTAATTAGGATTGAAAAAGTGGAAAATATTTTTGTGAACCCCAACTTTGACCTTATTTTCTATGGCATTCACCATTGATACAAGCAACCTTTAAGACTGTCAGCCTAGAGCAAGGTTCGTGTCAAGGATCAAGCCACCTTCCAGATTTGTATCTGTCATAGAATCAAAGATATAAGACATTTTCTACAGCATGTTTTGAAAAGCGCCCCCTACAGGCCATTTTTTTCAGAGGCCCATAAAATCCATACCGGTGGGCCGTTTGTGAAAAAATTGGAGATACCCATCATTTGAGTTCAAATGAACAAATATACAAAGTTAGAGAAAAATCTGAGACCATGATGGCCCAAAATGTACCTTAAGCATTTCCACTTGGCACAGAATGACCCACAAACACAGGGAAGTGCACACACATACACATATAAACACATACAAACACATAGACATAAACACAGCCAAACCCTCACAGACACACACACACAAACACATAAGCACAAACGCAGCAAAAGACACGCACACACACATACACACAAGCACACACACATATGCACAAACACATACTTTCACACAAATACATAAAGCAGAAATGCAGGAAAATGCAAACACACACACAAACGCATAAGCCCAAACACGGGCAAATGCACATGCAGATACATACATTGGCATAAGCTCATACACACTCACACACATATTCACAAACTCTCACGCATAAAAAATACACATATGCACAAACAAACATGCATGTACAGTATGCACAAATATGCATGCAAACACACACATCCATACACATATGTACAAATCCACACAAAAATGCATATGCACAATTGTGCAAATGTACACATATGCATAAATATTCACGCACACACACATACACATATGTGAATATAAAGTGCACACATATGCACAAACACATGCGCACATATGGACAAATACAGCCATTCATATGCCTAAATACACAAACATACATATGCATTTGTATTCACAAATACACATGCAGGAGGGAATGCCCACACCCTTAAATACATATGAACGTACACTAGCAGATGTACACGTACGCTCAAACAAGACCATGGTTGTGCACATTGACATGGACACACTCAAGTAGGTGCACGCACAAGCACATGCTCTCACACACATGGACACACAAGGGCATGCTCACAAATTAATGCTCAATTACAATAACAACATTTCAGTTATTCCCTTGAGGCGTAATATGCTGCAAATACATTCTCACAAGGTTTAGTTTTACATGATGCTTATGATCAGACAAAAAAAACGGAATAATATTAAGAAGAGTCTATATCAAATTCAGTTAAGGTACCAAAGCCGTTGCGTGAAGATTTTTGAAAATATTTGAAAAAAACCATTTTACTCACTGCCAGCAATCAGAGCAGCAAGTATCACGAACTTCATCTTGCCTGTATCGTCAATGTATGTTACTGAGCCAGGATCTTATATATGCTAGGAATGGGAATTAAAATAGCATATCTGGGAAATATTAACATATGTGTGGAAAATTATATATTAATGTATGTTCGATAACCAATTAAAATTTGCTGCACCTTCATATTGGATCTGAGGGTGTTGTATAACTATTAACCAACCATGAGAGGGTGAGATGCACCACATGAATTTTATCTGAATTTTCCCACTATTATCTAAAGCCCAAATGAATTAGTTGTGCATATAAAGTAAATGCCAACTTGAGGACATGCATAAATATGCTTAGCTGAAAGAATTTCCCCTAGACTTTTGGGGACAATTCTCTCTCTTCACACATTTTTATTACAAAATAAAAAAATGTGGTTCATCTCTTTATAAAATCATTTGCATCATTCTTTTGTACTGAAGGCATTATTTTGTGTATACTTTTTATTTTTTAATTGCAAAATGTCATCGGTCGTATTTCAAAGGATGTAATGTTATTTTATCCGTTAAAAAATAATGGAAAAGGTTCATGTGCTCCATCCAAGTCAGTGGGCCATGTATCCTACTTAACTGAGTGCTAACTAATAAATACTGTCCGAGGAGTGTGATATTTTGTATTAGTTGACACCCGTACGGCTTTACTGTGAAATTTTCTTTCCAACTGTTGAACACCTGGAGATTTCGCATAAACTTTCCAAATGCGGCGAGATAAACGTATATTTTTAGGTGTTTGTCTCCAAGGTTAAGCTACGTGGGATAATGTACCTGGAAGAGGCTTGGGATTGGTTAGTTCTTTCTCTTGGGCATTTTTGCATCACAGTTTTGTGATATATAGGGAAGACCATTTTTCCTCCTTAACACTGAAGACAGTCATCATGAAGTTCCTGGTCTTGGCTCTCTTTGTTGTTGGTGGTAAGCAATTAAATGGGTTCATGGAAAATAAAATTTATTTAGACTTACATGGAAAAAATGCCATCATGACTTCAGTAATTGTGACTGCATTCACTGCAAAGTCAGTTTTCATGCATTTTCTGGTAAGCTGTTCACATCCATTGGCAAGGGTTTGACCATTAGTTTGAAGGGGTTGTTACAAAATTGAGTTGCTCTGATAGACAGTATTGTATCTTACCGCTCTTTAGCTTATGGGTGTGGGCTGCCCACCTATCCCCCTGTGTTAACCAGGGTGGTCGGAGGTGATGACGTGAGACAGAACAGCTGGCCCTGGCAGGTAAGTAAGCTGACAGGCACAATCCCACAATCCCACTGGTCTTGTGAACAAACAGGAAGTGACATCACTTTTTTTGTGCCAACCCTTCCCCCCTGTGCAACAGGTGTCTCTTCAGTACAGAAGTGGCAATGGATACTTCTACCACACCTGTGGAGGCACCCTCATCTCCAGCGAATGGGTCCTGACCGCCGCTCACTGCATCGGGTACAGTAAACACACAACAGCACTGTCTGATGAGCTATGGCCCATTATTATACAATGATTAATTAATTCATTTATTACAATTATTACTCAATAAAAGTCAAGACAGTGGTTCCATGCATGTATTATTAAGTACTGTGAGGTTCATGAAGTATTTGGAGATCATTTCAAAAGGTTGTAACTCCTACCGTTTTCGCTTGATATGGATAGTTGTACCCACAAACTGTTGATTTTAATTTTATGATGTTTACCATAAATTACTGCCCTTTGAAACTGTTTCACTGTCCAAATACTGGGACTTCATTGTCCATGTAAGTTCAACTAATGAAGTATTCAATAATTGATTCAACTAAAGATGTCATAATTTTTAGCTCAAAACATGATGCTTTATTTTTTTGAGTGGCATAGACAGTAAATTCTCTGAACATGTCAATCATGATATTCTTGAAAAAGAAAACATTAACATTAACATTGTAATATTACTGACTCTTGTGGGTTTTTTTTTTTTATTTTGACCCGAGCAGCAGTCGCACCTATAGAGTGTACCTGGGCAAGCACAACCTGGAGGTTGATAATGAACCTGGCTCTGTGGCAATTAGCCCATCTAGGATCTTTGTCCACCCTAACTGGGATTCCTACAGGATCCGGTAGGTGTTGGCTGCTGGGCTGTGTTCTTTCAATGAATGTTCTACGTGTTTGTGTTCCTGTGTTCCACTGCAGTGTCATCACTCTGACCACACGGTTCTGTGTGTTCCACTCCAGTCACATCGCTGACTATTGCTTTTTGTGTTTTCCTCCCGTGACATCACTCTTACCACTGTGTTATGTGTCGCTCCACTCATAAAATTATAGGCAGTAAAAGTGACAATGTCACAGGGTCCTTGTGATCTGGAATGTGCCAATGTGTGCCATCTTGGGTAAGACTGAGGCAGTGTTTGGAATGAACACACACTCACTACATAGAGCTCTATATAGTATATCAGCCATGTAGCAAACACGATATAGTGAGTGTGAGTGGACAAGTCCTCATTGCGAACACAGCCTGAATTCCTATTTAGAACTGTGGTGACATCATAAAGGTAAAACCATGGAATTCTACACAGGCAGGCCAAGGGTAACTGTTGGCAAGTGAAGTCTGACCCAATATGGCCTACACTGTGACACATTCATGTAGTAGTCATATCTGCTATACTGTTTTAGAATTCTATGGTTACACTGCTGTGACATCAGTGTAATGACTATATTCTGTGTCCTCCACAGTAATGACATTGCCCTGATCAAGCTCTCCACCCCAGCCCCCATCAGTCACACCATTATGCCAGCCTGTCTTCCTGACGCTGGAGTCATCCTCCCCCACAATGCCCCCTGCTACGTCACTGGCTGGGGTCGTCTCTGGAGTGAGTTACTGTAACCCAAGCCTGAGAAACAATAATCCTCAAGGAGTGTAATAACGTTTAAATTAATATGCTTGAACTATTTTGATGTTATCGATGTATTCAGAAACTGGAATGGTGAACACTCCCAGAGAAAAAAATTGTATCTTGAATTGGAAGTGGAAACTTCTTAGTTCTTTATAGAATCCTTCATCATTGGTGTGAAGTATCAAAGCTCCCAGGCAAAAGCTCCCAGTCAAAGACCAAGTTTTCCTAACACAAACAGATAGGATTTTTTTTTTTTACTTTAATTTAACCAGGGAAAGTTACATTGAGAATTTTTCTTTTTATCATGGGTGCCCTGAGAGAAATGGCAGATGGAACAGTTTCAAGTTAAGAGGGATAGAGAGAAACAGGGCCACTCCTTGAGCAGTTTTAGGGTTAAGAACCTTGCTCAAGGGCTCAACGGCAGGGTTCTTCCCAACTTCATCTCTCCAGATCAAGTCAGAATCCCCAGCCCCACCAAGGGCTTGAAGCAGCAACTCCTCAGTCACCAGTCACACAACTTTCTAAGCTTCCCTGCTGCCCCTGGACAAAGTGATAAGATTCCACTGGAAAGGCAGGGTTTCTTTTAGAGACATTTTTTTTCAGAGATTCCAGGTGTGGAAAGTGTGAAAGTTCCCAGACTGAACCATTTTCCCCAAACAAGGAAGCTTTGAATTGTACAGGGTTCCTCAACGGCCGGGGTAGGGAACCCTGCTCCTGCAGAGCCATAGTCCTGTATGTCTTAAAAGTCTTTCTTCTCAAACACACCTCATTGCCTCATTATCAAGCATTATCAGGTCCTTGACAAGCTAGAATCATGTGTGTGAGGGCAGAAAGACATCCATAACATCCAGGGCTATGGCTCTCCAGGAGCAGGCTTCCTTACCCCTGCCCTACAGAATCACTGCAGAGACTTTTGGAATCATTTTATTCTGAGAGTACGGAGGAGACTGTGAGCAGCTGAGCTAGCGATGGGCTAACTGTAAAACCTCTTGCTGGTGCTCTGTGTGTCTGTGTACAGCCGGTGGTCCCCTGGCTGATATCCTCCAGCAGGCCCTCCTCCCAGTGGTCAGCCACTCCGTCTGCAGTCAGCCCGACTGGTGGGGAAGCCTGGTCACCAACAGCATGATCTGCACCGGAGGAGCCGGAGACCTGGCCAGCTGCAATGTGAGTCTAGCAGCTCCTCTGCCTCTAACCTCGGGATGAACTGTGCCACTCTGCTAGTGCTAGCCTGGGCCGTCGCTACAAATCCTGAGCTCTGTTCTGTTATTTCACTCTCAGAATCAACGCACAGATTGAGTAAAATGTTGTCCATACCTACTCATGTAAAGCTCAGATTCCTTTTACAAACGTGGCCTTTGAGCAATTTATGCTAGATAGAGCCGTTCTTGGAACTGCATTTTGCTGAGGGATAAGGTTCTATTTAACGTCGAGGGCAAAGTGTTTGGTTGAGCTTGGTTAGGGATACCTCATTTTGTGGATGAAATAAAAAAGCATGGTTTGCGGAATGTACCCCGAAAACATGCGTTTGGCGACATTCTGCCCTGGGATGCCTCCCCCTTTTTTTCAGTAAAACATATGGGATATCATCATCTGTGTACTCCCACAGGCTGTGGGCCCCTAGATAACTATAACTGTGTGTTGCACAGGGTGATTCCGGTGGCCCTCTGAACTGCCAGAACGGTGATGGGTCCTGGGACGTGCACGGTGTGGTCAGCTTTGGCTCTAGCATGGGCTGCAACTACCCCAAGAAGCCCTCTGTTTTCACCCGTGTCAGCGCCTACACTTCCTGGATGAGCAGCGTGAGTGCAAAGTTGCCCTGATAGGCCGGAAAATTCCAGTTAAAGTCAGCCTAAGCCAAGATGGTCTAGCTGGTTTAAACTGGGCTTTTGACACTTCAACCTGGTCCTCCAGTTTGACCACTAGTCTACTCTACCAGCTTAAACAGCTTTTTCTGGCTGGTGACCAGTTTTGACCACCCACAGACCAGATATCAGTTGCTTTATGTGTTTTCCATACTGGTTTAGGTGGAATTTTCATGCGAATATATTTAGTCAAAGTCAATGCAGAAAACATTTTTAGATGGGTTTGAAGTGATTTACAATGGTATCCCATTTGCTTGTTCTTTTAATTGAATTGTTGATTCCGCTGATGCCTTCATCCAGTATGACTGGCAATGTTTGCCAAGAAAATAAAGGACTGTAAACACATTTGATATATTGCCTATTGCAGCTGTAACTTGCAGAACACATTATTATGTTTCTAACTATTGTTTTTCTTTTTTTCTTTTCTGCAGGTGATGGCCAACAACTAAAGTGCGAAAAGATCATGCCTTAGGTGCTTAATTAGTGAAAATTTAAAACAATAAAATCACATAGACTGATTCATGCTTGTCTGTGTCTTCCCTTGTTTTGTCGGAAACGCCAAAAGGGGTACATTTGAACAAAATCACTGACATAATAAACTGTTCACTGTTGTGGCTCTACAGCACATTTTTTACTTCTCAGGCAGCCATCAAAGGCATATCCAAGTCTTGTAGCAACACAAGCACATTATAAGACAAAGAGCCTGTGAAGGGAAAACTGCCATCTTAAGGATGGTCTCTCTCAATGCGTCAATCATTAACATGACAAGAGACTGCCCTCTAAAAATCCCATACATTAATTCTAACAACCATGCTTGATCAGTTGCTAGAATGAGTGTTTTTAATGAATGGCCGAACAGCCCGACTGATTTTCCCAGAAGCACTGCAGAATTGCAATAACACGTATAAAACTGTCGTTTTTATTTATATGGCAGAATATTTGTTTTCGTATAGAGCCCTTATTGTCGCTTTGGAATTCACGAGAACATCTCAGTGTTTCTTTCCATGATTGTATGGACAAACTTCATTTTTAGACATAGACGGATAAGGGGAAGGAGGGCCAGGGGTAAACCCGCAGAGCTCATGTCAACCAGAGCCATGGCTCTGATGCCAACAAATACTGTAGTCAAAACGTTGCTGATGATGCGTCCAGTCGCAGGAATCAAAGGCGGAGTTTGGTTGCCATGGCGCTGATATACAATTCCGGCAAGGACTCGAAGCCTGTGTGAGGAATCACATGGAAATAAAAACGAAATTACGACCGAGGGGCGCAGTTTGTAAGTTAAACTCGACTTTCTTGTTTTATTTTATTCCGGAAACATCCCTTTATAGAACCATATTAATTTGCCATCAGCAGTTGAACAGACTAGCAAAACACTGTGTGATTGACAGCAACTAGCTGCCCACTACCTCGAGGTTAGCCTATGTGAAAACTAAGACGAGATCAGTTTCCTGTCAAAAATTATATTTTGTTTTAACTATTCTCTGATAAGAGGCTCTACGGAGAAATCAGGGTGTTTAAGTTAAAGGCACTCCTTCTGGATCACTTAGTTACGTCTTCCAAATGATCTATAGCTAGTCTTCTTTCAGCACCGTAATAGTTCACGAATGAGAATTGTACAGAGTCATAGGGGTGTTATCTGCCAGTGATACTTTCAGCGAATGAAACACGTTCTTCGTCTGCAGTTTTCGTCAAAAATTGTAGGGTTTCAAGGATTAACTGATACTCTTTTTCCGCAAAAATGAAAAAAAAAAATGCGATTTATTTTACCCAGCAGGTTGGCTTCGGTAATGCGGGGCTATCTCAAAACACCCGGATGGGTGTTCAAACTCCAGCCAAAAACATCAGTGGGCACGCATGAGGATTCCGACCTCTGCTTGCAGGTAACGTACTTAAGTAAACATTCATTTCGTCGTAAAATCGAAGGGAGCACAGTCAACTTGCCATCAGTGTTTAAGTTGTTTCATTGTGCTGTAAAGTTATGAACACAAAATACCCCCCATAATAATTAAAAAAAAAAACTGCCTAGTTTAAATTCTGGGATGGGGGAGATTTTGCTGTTCTCCATGAGAACAAGGTGTAGCTAACCGTCAGGATACCTGCAGTGAAACTGTCATTTGTAAAATAGGCCTACATATAAATCATCGCTAATGGACGATTTACCCAAAAATAACGTACTTTTTACATTACTTCATGGCGTAGAAAGAGTTCGCCTGAGTGTCCCCCTGTGTTTCGCTGCCTTCGACAGAACGGTGGTGTCGAAGAGCGTCATGCCCTGATCGAGCTGAGCGAACCGGAGCGCTGCTTCGTGCTGCGTGATCTGAACTCCACTCATGGCACCTTCGTCAATGAATGCCGCATCCACAACGCATCCGTGCGCCTCTCTCCTGGCGACGAGCTCCACTTCGGATTTGGTGGGCCCACTTACCAGCTGGCGGTGGATAGCGCTTCGCCGGTGCGTATTCTCCTCGGATGTGGGCTGTTAGAGGTTGCCGCATATCCATGTTTACCGAAACCCTCAATAACTTGAGGTTATTACTTGCGAAATATTCTCACTCATTGTTTTGCCAAAAACTCGCCTTGGCCATCTGAAGAGTAAAATTTATATATTAGGGTAGCTATAACTCAGGTATTTTGTTACTGTGCATGCGTGATTGTGTGTTTGTCTGGGTGTGTGTCTGCATATATTTCTGTGCGTGTATGTATGTGTGTTTGGGTGTGTGTTAGTGTATGTGTGTGTGCATGTAAACTTCTGTTTGTGCATGTGCGTGTGTGTGTGTGTGTGTTTCTGTGTGTGGATGGGTATCTGTTCATGTACACTGATGGACTTTAAAAACTTATAACCAGAATTGTAACCAAACTCGGATACAAATTTGTAACCATTTATTGACTTTACCCATAACAACAACTTCGACAAAATGTTAGATAACGTCAACAAAAAAAGAATGACAAAAGAATCAACAATGACAAGTTTAACAACAAAATCAAGAACAAAGATCAACTCCAATCTCAGTACCGAGTGTGACCGCCACGTGCCTGCAACAAAGCCATCACTTGTCTTGGCATGGACAGCACCATTCTGTTGAGCTGTTGCTGGGTAATGGCCTGCCACTCCTGGAGAAGGGCTTCTTGGAGCTCCGCCCTCGTCCTGGGCGCTGGAGTGCGTTGCCGAACCCGCCGATCCAGCAGGTCCCACACATGCTCGATGCACTTCATGTCAGGGCTGAAAGGTGGCCATTACATGACTCGCGCACCATTCTGGGCCAGGAGCTGCTGGGTCACGTGTGCTGAGTGAGGTCGTGCGTTGTCTTGCATGAACGTGACCTCAGGGTGGTCTGTGATGAAAGGCGCGACGTGCGGTCTGATGACAAGGTCACAGTAGCGGGCTGCATGAAGATTTCCATTGATTATGACCAGGTCGGACCTCCAGCCGCACCGAATGGCACCCCAGACCATCACCGAGCCTCCTCCAAAGCGGTCTGTCTTCAGCAGTGCTGGGGTTCGCGTATCTCTCACTACGTCGTCTGTAGATCCTCTGTCTTCCATCATGCCGGTACAGACAAAATCTGGACTCATCACTGAAGACAACATTCCTCCAGAATCGGTTGGGGACTTGTCTCTGACCATATTCTTCAGCCCAGCAAAGCCTGGTAGCCCCGTGCATCAGGCTGCATTCCAACACATGCCCTGTGGGCTCTGATTTCTCGCTGTGCAAGTCGGAGACTCACTGTTCTTCTGCTGATCCTTGGTCTGTGGATTCCTAGGGTCTCCTGAGCCGTCCTGGTGCAGGTTCGAAACCAATCTCTCAGGTGGACGAGGCAGATCTGATTGTCCTGGGCTGAGGTCGTGACCCTAGGCTGACCAGGTCGGGGTCGATCATTAGTGCTTCCAGTCTCCTGGTAACAAGCCACAAGGTTAGAGATTGTGGGTTGGCTTACCCCAAAACGCTGGGCGATGTGATTTTGGGATGTTCCAGCCATCCACAGCCCAATGGCTTGATCACGTTGGGGTCTGGAAAGGCGAGGCATGGCACAGGTAGAGTCTTTGAACAAATGCTCTCGGGTTCTGGCCTTAATGACCGCATGACCGCAAGGATTGTTTTAAGGCATTAGACAGCATGGCAATTGTGATCAGTGAAGCCGGACGAGGTTACATCACTAATTCCTCAAATCCTGCTCCACAGACACAAACAAGGTCATGACCTCACGCACTGTTGTGTCTTTTACTCAAAGACAACTGCATATCAATTATGTAATCATCTAATTAAAGTTCCCCTAACCCAACTGTACTATTTCTGTCTAGTCAGACTTATAAGTTTTTAAAGTCCATCAGTATATTTCTGTGCGCGTGTGTGTGTGTTTGTGCTTGTGTGCATGTATTTTTATGCGTGTTTGTGTCCATCTATTTGTATAGTCCCAGTTGTCATGCCCGCCTGTGCACCAGCGGTTAGCGTGGCAGAACCCCCTCCAGCTGATCGAGGGTTCCAGTGCGGCCCCTCCCAGCACTAGCCCTCTCTCCCAGCTCCCTGTCCTGCCCAGCCAGCCTTCCACCCACTCCTCCTGGATACAGGGAGGGCCTCCTACTACCCCTCGCCCTCCAAGCCGGGCCCGGCCTGTCAGCGCAGGAGCCAAGAGGCCAGGGACTGCGGGGCGTCCCACTGACCATGGAGTCCCGTCACTGAGGCCAGGTATACTGGCTTACACACACAGTAAAATCACACACACAGAAGGAATCCAGCTCTGATTTAGTGCCAATAGTCTGGTGGAGATTGTAATCTCAACATAACAGAGATGTCAAATCCAGGGGTCAGAATGTTAATGTCCTGCTATATATTCTTCTTATCATGATCTCAGCTGGCCTTGGTCTTATTTCTTTCTGAAAAATTCTGCACATCAGCAAAACCAAAAGGGTCAAAGACAACACTGGGGAGGTCTGAAATGTACTCCTCTGCAGAAGAATGGGTACCTATTAAAAATTTTCACACCACATAGAAATTGTGCAGGCTTATACATATAATTTAAGGCTGTTTATGTCTCTATCAAGTGAACTTTGTTCCTCTGTCAAAATACTAACACTCCTCACTTTATGGTCTTATGACTAGAGTCCTTGTGCTGAGGTCTTCATCAGGTTTGTTACATATATTGTCTGCAATCACTCTCCATGAGTGTCAGAGTTGATTTAATGCTGGTAATTTTACTTTGCGTCTCTGTGCAATAACTGGTATGCAGCTCCATCGATGAATCACTTTGCGAATGGACGCTGAACTTTTCAGTTTCATTGTGTTTCAGGAAGTTTTAATTGCAGCGGGAAGTCCGGAACAGTGCAGTCCCTCAGGAACACAGCGACTGTGCAGAGCTCGCAAACCCTGAGTCATCTGCTGCAGGAGAAGGTAGACCTGTTCTCTCCAGTCTTTTTCATCCAGAGAGACTTCTCTTGCAGTTTCTCATCAGGTTCAACAGATAGTTGCTTTTATTGATTGTGGTGGAACATCATGCATTTTAATCAAGCGGTGGTTTGGGTCAGATTGGAAGTACCCAGAAAGGTATGGGAGCTGAATTTATCCAATTTGCAGAAGCAGATTTACACTTAAAAAATGTACTATTAGGTGCAAAATAGTGCTCAAGTCACATTTTAACGTTAAGCGAATAAGCACCAGGAGCTCCATCTATAATGTGGCAGTGTTTCATATAAGTGTCAGTCCTCAGAGTGAAAAGTTTCTTGGTTTGTGTTGTCACACAATGCTTGTCCCACTCTGACATGTTATCAGGATGAAAATACTCAAGTCCCTGGTGACCCAATCGGCTTGCATCTTCAGTTCATGACGTGCTCTGAACAACATGGCGAACGCTGAGGAGTTTGCAGTTTTCTCGTCTTTCCAAACTTGGCTGTGAAGGATTTCTGCTTTTGCCATTCAAAACTGGCAGAAGTAGACTGAGAAAATGTCAAGAATAATCTTCTGTTGTGTTTCTTAAGCTTATAATTATTTAGTTGTAAATAGAAGTTATCAAGTCCTAACCTTTGGAAAAAGAGGTCCTAAGTCCCAGTATCAACAGCTAAATGTACCAAAGTCTCAGACTTAAGAGGAAAAAGTACTTTTGTCAAAAAATGTTTTTCCTAATAATACCATAATTCAGAAAGCAATTATTGTAGCTTCCAAAGTGAGTGTTCATTACCTTGGCTTATAACATTACTTGCCAAAATAACTGCAGTTTGTCAAGGCATGCGTAATTTCCAGGTTAGCTGTAAATAAACAGATTACAAATTCTCGGAAGTTTTATTTTGTGACTCGAGAACATTTTGCACACTGGTCTCCATATTTTATACTTACGCCTATTGCTTTGGTACATTTTCTCTCACTGCACTCATATTACAAATCCTAGATGTGCTACCTGTGTGTTACACGACCATTCAACCCTCTTTACCAAGATTGCTGAAAAAGGAATGAATGGTTTCAGATTAAATTTGTTGAGTGGACTGCCCTTGGGCACATAAAAAATAGTGATGATCCACTGGCTATTATACGCTGCGAAAAGCAATGGAACTACGAGCAGTAAAGAGGTGCTTTAGTTTATTGGCTGATTTACCTGTTTTTCTCGTAAAGAAGCCATAAGCTAATTATTTGACCCTTAGGTGAAAACAGAAGTGCGAACCTCCTCGCTGTGTGACTGCAGTTGCCATACTGTGTGTGCTAAGTCTTTCTATCCTTTTCAAGTTAAGCAGGCTAGTTTGTTTCAGCTGCAGGTATAGTGCTGTGTGTGACCTTATGGACTGAAACTCATCGTATTTTCTCTTTTGCTCTTTATTCTCACACATTGGACCTGAAAATAATGAACATGAGGTTAAAGTGGGGTCTGCCGTCTTAATTCTTGGCTATTTGCCTCTATATTGAATGCAGACATTGCATCCCTTTTCATACTGTGTTGTTGTGCAAATACTTATGGACTGCACTGTATGCACTCACGGAGCAGAACTCGTACCAACTGCAGGAGGAGAGGCTGCTACGGCTGGGGGATGAGATCAGCCGCCTGACAGTGTTCGAGGGGGAGTCGCGGCGAAAAGATGGGGTGATAGCGGGGCTCCGGGACGAGGTCTCGGCCCTCCGGCATCAGCTGACGCAGAACCAGGCCGACCCGGAGGTCCGGAACAAGCTGCGGGACCTGGAGAGGGACATCAGTGACAAAAAGGAGCAGATTGAGCGACTGAAGACACAGGTATGGTGGAGTAATACCTTCATGTGTTACTCCATACCGATGTGTACATACATGCCCTCAAATTTTAGTGCTGCCTGTCAGCCTAACCACAGGATCAGAACACATACACTGACTCCTCTAGAGAGCAACTTACATTTTATATAACATCCATGTATAGTGCTCGATACATGCTGATGGCGGCACGATGGCACAGTGGTTAGCACCACAGCCCCAAAGCAATAAGGTCATGGGTTTGAACAAGGCCTGGGGCCTTTCTGTGCGGAGTTTGCATGTTCTCCCCATGTTCACGTGGGTTTCCTCTGAGTACTCTGGTTTCCCCCACCCAGAAAAACATGAATTATAGGAACATTCCTGCCAACACCCCTGACCAAGGAACTGGCTTTACAACTGGAGTTGGTTCCCGGGCGCTGCTCTGTGGCTGCCCACTGCTCCTAACTGTAGGATGGGTTAAATGCAGGGGACAAATTGCCCCACGGGGTTCAATAAAGTGTATCTTAACTTAAAGGAGAAGTACCGCTTTTATAGTTTTGACATTATTTGTGGCATAAAATACAATCATTTACTCACCCATATAACTTTCGTGTCACTAGAAGTCCTTCGGAAGATATTTAGATCCAAGGAGAGCCACGTATATCCGTATAATGGGAGTGAACGGGGCACCGAGAGCGCAGCCTCTAATGCCGCATTATCTGTCGCGAAACTCATTCATTTCACCAATATTTTGGTATGATTCGCTAGTGTTGATCCCCTTTTGAGTCTGGGGTTGCCTGTTATCGTCATCCGGCGTCTGTAGCTTAACCTACTAACCTCTGATCCATGTGCACAGGTTACTGTATAGCCGAATAACATCATTACACAAAGCTTCATTAGAAATGCATTACCGCCATTGTGTCTGTTGTGCCCACTGCAACCATCGGGATGGCATTCTTCCTCAGATTCAGGCGTTCCATTTTCTGGCCCTCTTTTTGTGGCCTTGCAGGAAAAAAGTCTTCCGTAGCGAAGTGAGCACTGCAAACCCGAAGATCCGCACGCCTCAATGCTTCCACTTGAGTATTCGGGTCTATTTTCAGCGCAACTAGCCAGAGCTTTAGCAATTCCAAATTGCGTAAAGGTAGCCTATGGAAGCTAAACGTTGTCCAACTGGTCATTTTGTTGCAACAACTTGGAAAAACGCAAACACGAACCATGATGTTTTACCAGCACATAAAGCAGCCGACCGTCGATGGTGAAATGAATGAGTTTCGCGACAGATAATGCAGCATTAGAGGCTGTGCTCTTGGTGCACCGTTCACTCCCATTATACGGATATACGCGGCTCTCTTTGGATCATAAATATCTTCCGAAGGACTTCTAGTAACATGAAAGTTATATGGGTGAGTAAATGATCGTATTTTATGCCACAAATAATGTCAAAACTGTAAAAACGGCACTTCTCCTTTAACTGTGACGGTCAGTATTCTCAGAGAGAAGTATTCAGCCACATCCAGAATGGCTTGGTGTGGGTGTAGGCTTTCATTCCAACCAATTAGTTTCTCTCCTGATTCTACTTGTCAAGATCCTTTGCAAAGACTATTGGGGTTGGTTACTGGAATCAGAAATGTGGCTGCACAGCTGGAATGAAAACCTGCACCCACACAGGCCCTTTCTGGATAAGGTGGACCAAACCTGATCCTGAAGGAGGGCTTTGTCACCCCCAAAAGTGGGATGCTGCCATGGATCATCTGCACGTTTACCAGTTATTTTTTTGGCGGTGAGGTACAGTAAGGACTGTATGTGGGTGGTTAGCCTCTTTAATTTGAGGATATGAATACATCTATGAGGGGAGAAAAGTGTAGGAATGACCTGCTAGGTAGGAATTGTGCTGCTGTCCAGATGCATGCGGACCTCCATGTAGAAGTCAAAGGTCTTTCGTCTGTGATGGCTCAGTCCATTTCAAGTAAGAATAATTATTGCTATGTTTTTAATTTTTGGATGTTTTTGTATGTCCTGTGGAAATGTCCAGTCATTATTTTTGTTCTCAGTTCAGTGCATTCTCACTGAAGGCGCGCTTTGTGTTGGCAGATGTTGCAACTGCAGAAGAACTCGAGCGAGGAGTTCAAACACTCGGTGTGTGAGCGGGACCTGAGGATCAGCAGTCTGAGGTCCCAGCTGGAGAAACTGAAGAAGGAGAACGGCATGTCCTCAGGTGCGGAGCAGGGTGGAGCGCACTCTGGAGGTGGAGAGCTGGGAGAAATGCTGGTGTCGGTGCCCCAGGGACCGGGACAGAGCTAGACATGAATTTCAGTTTCCTTTGGATGCTTGAAATCCTTGAAAACGCTTGAATTTTGAAGTGGTGTTTTCAAGGTTTGAAAAGTGCTTGGGTTTTGTATGAAGAGCCTGAAAGTGCTCGAAATTATAGCATTAATTGCATTACTTTCATAATAAATCACAATCTTGGGTGGGTTGCCCAATATCACAAATGCTAACTTACATAGTTGGACCCACGGACTGTGAATGGATTAACTATGTAAGTTGCTAACTTAGTTACCAACTACGCTTTTAGGAAACGCACCCCTGAGTGAGTGGTTGGATAAATATGTAATTTACTGCAACTGCAAGGGGCTTAAAAATGCTTCTTGAAAATGCTTATTAAGCGCTTGAGCATGACTTTGGAAAAGGCATATTGACATTGGAATTAGTTTGGGGATAAAGAATATTGTTTTAACCAAAATTGTTCCTATAACCTTTCTATTGGATTGACTTGGATATCTAGCCAATAGCTACCATCCTAGTTTGTCCACTGTATTGAGAACTGAACCGTCTCGGAAAAGGCCAGTGAGAATTGGCCTACCCACATGTATGTACGAGCATGCATGCACATACTCATACACTCTTATGCATGTATGCATACACACACCCACACACATTCTCATTCACACACTTGACCCTAGAGGGTCCGTCTCGGTGCTCTAGAGCCCAGGAGAACTCTCCCTGTTGTACCCCTTTAGCTCCAGTTCCGCCCAGGGATTTGTGATGTCATTGCACCCCTGTCTGACCTGTTTTTTGTTGGTCCTACATCCCCCAGGTTTGGTGACCAGCCTCCAGAGGGACCTGTCCTCTCGGGAAAAACAGTCTCAGAAACTGGCTGCAGAGGTGGACAAACTTAGACAAGACATCCGGCACAAAGACGCACAGCTGGGGTCTCTATCTTCCAAGGTACTCTGCCCTGTCGCTGTGTACCTACATGCAATGAGCACCACAATTTATTTGGACTCTGACATTTTTTTGATATTTTGGCTTTCATAGCCAAGTCAATCACGAGATGTGAATTCAAATAAAAATGCATTTTACATGCTGAAGAGGCGACTGAAGGCGAAAAGACCCCAAAAATAAGCAGGAATTGAAGAAGGCTGCAGTTCAGGCCTGACTGAGCATCACCCGGGAAGATACCTGGGTTCTGGCGATGTCTGCGTGTCACAGACTTCATGCAGTAATTGCATGCAAAGGATATGCAACCAAATCTTAAAATTGATTACTTCAGTCTACATTCTACTAAACTGACCAAGATTTTTGCTGTGTCCGCAAATGGGACTATATGCCGTCATCGAGGAACAGCTCCTCTGATATGGATGAAAACAGCCTCAAATTAAAACGGGTAATCCGCAATTCAACCTTGCTGTCAGTGTATCCCTTTTATACTCAAAGTGCTGAACTCCAGAACCAAAAATAAAAGAAGTGTCACAGTCCAACAGATTTTGGTGCTCACTACATATTGGGTTTACTAGGCAAAGAAATCAACAGAATTAAGGTTTTCAGCCGAAACGCAAGAATGAATGAGATTAAATGTGCTTCTATCTTTGTTTGCTAGCTGTCTAAGGTGAAGGAGAGCCAGAGCCATCAGGAGGAGTTGCAGGCGAGAGAGAACGAGGCCGGTGCTCTGCGGAAGGTTTGTGGAGCCATCAGTCCGCTACTTACTCTCACCGACCCGCTGAAATCTTATAGACAAAATGCACTTAACGCCACAAAATCGCATGGCATTGCGAATGCCTCCCCTGATTTGCATGTGTAGCGAATGTCCTCATGCTGTGAGTCATCCCAGCTGCTCCCATTTTAGTTTAATGGGGGTAACGTGCCGGATGCTGTAGCGTGTGTGGTGTCCTGACTATCAGGCTATTGTTCCCCATCTCCTCTGTCTACTCATGATGTGATGCAGTGATGCTGTAGTAATGAGCAATAGAGGGCCTTCATTTGTTGTCCTAAAACTCAGAAGTATCTAACATCCATGGGTTCCCTTGCAATCTTTTTTTTTTTTTACCGAGGGATTTCTTTTTTTCTGCTACTACTGAAATCGCTGTTTAAGAGGATGAGCTCTCCACCTTTTTTTGCAGCTGATATTAGATTGCTTAATACCTCAACTGAGAATTTGAAGCTGTTTATGCCATTAAAAAGCAAGTCACCAACAAGTTGCTAAGTTAAAGCCATAAGTGTAATGTCACATGCATGTAAGCTAGGATGCAGGCCTAGTATGCCCCTCTTTTGCAGCAGAAACGCACAGTTTGGCCGACAATAACTCGTCATCCCTGTTGCACTCAGCTGAATGCCTGATATTATGATACTTTGTTAGGCTCAGAGATATTAGATCCAGGCTCAGAAAGCCTAACTCCTCCTCACCAGTATTCTGTTTTGATGGCCCAGGTTTGCTGATTGCTGCAGTTCTTAACCCAGGAAGTTGAACTTATTAATGAGATCAGCTGACTGATTTAAAGTCAGGAAGGAAAGCTTGACTGACCTTTACCTTGACCCCTGGACTTTACACCACTGGTTGGGTGTGTTGAGGGTGGAGAAGCTGGTGCAGATCAGAGGACAGAGATATTTCTCTCTGTAAAAGGACTTAAACTCTCTGACCCCAATCGGAACATCCTCGCGTGTTTCTATAACCCTCAGCATCGACTCAGACCTCAATGGTAGGACGCCATGATGAGAATATTCCCCTTTCTATGAAATTTCACATTACAGATGTACAGGCATGTTGGACGATTCAAACTGAGAGGAAAATAGTTCCAACTTCTATACAGTTTTATTCCTTATAGTTTCTCGTAAATTATGCATGATTGGACATGTACTAACAAAACATATAAATACTAAATTATCTGTGTTAATACTGACAGAATTAGAGGGTACTCGGTAGAGTGCATACCTCTGCCATGCCACATATCTGTTCTTTTGGTCACAGAATATGTTCCAGATCACCTCCAAAATTAAATCAACTCTTCCTCGCACTGCGACCTATTATCCTGCCAAATTTTGTTCAAACGGTTCAGAATTTTTTTGAGCTATCTTGTTAACAGACAGACGGACAGATGGACAGACAAACAAATAAGCAAATGGGGGCAAAAACATAATCACCTTGGTGGAGGTAAAAATTTATCAAGGAAAACTCTGGCAATGAACCATAAACAAATCACCAGGAAATGTCTGAGTTATATACCTTGAAAGTAGTGCCTGATTTTAGTACCGAGTTTTTTCTAATGGTGGCCCCACATTGGGGCACTAGTCGCCACAGAGTTTGTCGGAGTGACTGCTTGTAATTACGACTGCTTTGACCCCTCTTCTTTACTGCTCTGTTGGGGTGTCTAGAGGGTGGAGAAGCTGGAGCGCACTCTAGTGGAGCGGAGGACTGAGCTGGTGCGTCTGACAGGGGAGCGTGATTCGCTGAAGAACCAACTGGAGGCAGAACAGCAGGTCAGACCGTTCCCCTGCTTTACTGCTGTGTATGAGCCCATATCAGTATTACGCTGATGTTACTGCCAGGGCCGGTGCTAGAACAGGGAACTGGGGGGGCTCAGACATGTCCCTTTATGACAAGAATTAGTCCTGGCTAGTTCTCAATTATTTTCCTTTATTGACGCATTTTCCAAGTATCGTTATTGGCATCTGAAGACACGGTTTCTCTCCATATGCGATCTAACAGTGATGAAATCATGGGCTAAATTCAGTACAGAAAAATAATTTACTTATTAATAGGCCAATGCTTCGCATTGATTGAACTGGTCTGCATTCCAATGAAATATCGCCTTGGCACTCGGCAGTTAAATAGGCTATAAAAAGCATGCAGCTCAAGCTATTTGCGCAGGTGTGCAATTTTGATTAACATTGATTTAAATACAGCAAATACGCGTCCAGATGAATGATTGTCATCTTACCTAATGGGGAGAACAAGCAGCACCTGTTAAGTGTGGAGTGCTCTCGGAGTGAACCTTTTGTTAATCATGAAAATGACTGAGAACAGGTCAGGATTAATAATTGTTTTAAACGGATGTTTTGTGCAACCCCAATTATCAGTTCTGGTTTCGCCACATGATTTAGCCCATGATTTCATCGCTGTTAGATCGCATATAGAGAGAAACCGTGTCTTCAGATGCCAATTACGATAATTGGAAAATGCGTCAATGAAGGAAAATGATTGAGAACTTGCCAGGACTTATTCTTGTCATAAAGGGACGTGTCTGTGCCCCCCCAATTCCCTGTTCTAGAGCCGGCCCTGGTTACTGTCCTGCACATACAGATTTTACCCTGTCTCAAATATGAAATGTACACGCATATTACTGCATTTTAGGCATAGCCGCATGTTACACAAATACACAAAACTCCCAGTGATAAAAGTACCAGCATTCACTGTCTTTCATGACGTCTTAGATTTGCAGTTTGCTTGTGAGTGAGTGTGAGTGCGTGTGTGTGTGTTTGTGTGTGTGTGCGTGTGTTTGTGTGTGTGTGTGTGTGTGTGTGTGTGTGTGTGTGTGTGTGTGTGTGTGTGGGCGTGTGCCTGCTAAAGAGAGTGAGAGAGCGAGAGCCGTTGCCGTCATTTGGGTTATAATGTTGCTGATGGCTACTGTGGTGTTATGCTGCCCCCTAGCGGAGGCTGTCAGTACAGGCGGAGGTGGACTCCAGCAGGCAGCAGCTGCAGGAGTCGCGGCAGAGGGAGCAGAGGAGCCGCGTCGAGCTGGAGCGCGTGCAGACGCGGGTGAGACTCTCTACCCTGCCGCGGCCCCCTCTTCAACATACGTCGCTGATTTGTCATACCTCTCAGCTACCCAATCAAACCTCACTGTATCCCTCAGCATCCAACTCAAACCATTCAGTACTCCCCTGAAATGGATCTGTACCGTAAAACTGCCGCTTTAACACTGCTGTACCGCAAAACCTCCCACACAAAACCCAGTGTGTCCTCCTGTCCCTCACTGCCCTGCAATTTAACCCTATGGAGTCCTTAATTGTGACGTCACGTTGCCATGGAGCTAAAAAAACTCAAGTCCAAACAAAAGCCAAAATTACTTGTGTGTGGGTGTCGTAGTCTGTGTTCGAAAGGTCAGACTCAGAACCTCTAATTATCCGTTGTATTCCAACAAAAGACTGCCAAAAGGACAAAAAGGGTTGAAAGAGCATCGAAGGATCATCTTGTGTTTTAGAATTGTAAAGGGGGAGATTGAAATGGGTAGAAATGGTTCTTAGTTTTTCCCCGACCTGTAGCCATACGTCGGGAAGCAACACTTGTTCTTACACAGGTGAGCATCTTATTGGCAAAAGAATTTCTCAGTAAGATTGTAGCACGTGAATTATACCTGAACAAACTACAATATCAACAATTGAACAGCGCTACGAACTTGGCTTACTGTGTTTTTTCTTGGACTATCACACTAAAGAGAGTCCACACTTCAGCTTGGACGTATTCTCTATATAAGGATTATATAAAAGCATGAAATTATTTGTGTTTAGACTTTATTAAGATTTCACAAGTGATCTTAGTTGACCAGAGGTTAATAGCAAACATTTCATTGAACTCATCCTGACTTTATAAATCTTGATCTTAATGCTTGCATGTACTTCTCCTTGTAAAACGCCCTGCAGATTAGTAAATGCCTCTATGAGAGCTGACATGAATTGGTTTTCTCCGATTTTGATTGATTTCTTTGTTTTGGAGAGAAAAAAAAAAAGCAGGGAAGTGATAGATAGCATTATACGGGTTTGTTTGGAACTGAAAATTTCAGCATGATGGTAACATGCAGTCACCACATAAGGACTCTATAGTCTCCCACTAAAGCCCAAGGTCAGCTTTATTGCTCCCATTCTATCACAGCAGATTCTAATGCAGGGGAAATCACTGCAGATCTCTTTTCACAGATCACAGTTGATCTTTTTGTTGGGGGATCACAGTTGATGACTCTGTTTGTGCAGCTGGAGCGTTTCCGCAGCAACATCATCCAGAGCGCTTACTCAGACCCTGGTGTGTCCGCCCCTGAGGACTCGCTGTCAGACCTGCAGGTCAGTCTCACACTGCCAGAACTGGGCTTCCGGAAGTTTCTGAAGTTCTTCTCCTGGTCTTCTTAGCAGAAGTGCACTCCGGTTCTGTGTGGAGTTCTATGTGTTTCTGGTTCCACGTGTTTCGGCCACAGTTCAAATGGAAGTCAATTGTAACAGTACTAGAGGAGTAGAAGGTTTGTTACTTTTCCGTGCAAGAAACCGTAGATGCAGTAAGTGATTATTCTTTATTTAACATGTCTGATTTTCTAAGCTATCACACTCTTTGTTTGAAATGGAAATGTTTTGTTAACAAATTGTCATTTGGGTTGGGTTGTGTCATTTCATCTTGGCCAGTGTACTTTTCGGCCATTCGTTTTTCGTTTTGATTAAGGTAATGAAAAAACGGAGAACAAATTTATTTCCGTTTTTTGTTTTGATGTGGGAAAACGAAAAACAAGCCGTCTCCCGATTTTCGTTTGGAAATTGGAAATCGAAAAACGGAAAACGAGTTGTTATCTGATTTTCTATTAAATGATTACTAAACAAAAGTCAGGAAATGAAATACAGCCAATATTCTTTTAATAGAGCTTGCTCTGACCTGAGCCGGAAGCGAAATTTTTTCCCCGGTCTGCTAGTAATGGAGGAATCACTATTGACCAATCAGAGAGTAGTGACGTCAATATAAACAAGCGCACGTGGAAGCAGCGTTGATGTCAACAAGCATTATGTTGCTAGCTAGCATTGTGCTGCTGCATAAAATGATGTGCGAAATCTGTAGCTTGCTGATTTCCGTTTTTCTTGTACGGTATTGTCACTTGTAATCATATGTTCTCGCCAGCAATGGCCAGATGTCGAAACAGTGATATGTCTTGTGCAATGGATGAGTCTGCTTCTCAGGAACACGGTTCCATTGTTTGACTCACGTTAATTTTCGCTGGTTAGCTAGGTAGCTACTCTCCTGCGCGCTGGCGAACATTACGAACAACAACTGTATAAAACTTTCTTCCAGTTTATTAAACTTGACTAGATTGCCATCGGTAAACCAGAAACTACCAGTCAAGTATTTTTACATGGTTCGTAACGGTTTTATTGACTTTGTGTTATATCGGAGTCGATCGTAATAACGGACTGTTTTTCAGTTTTCTGCACAAAAAGTGCAAGGAACAATTCGGCTGTTCAAGAAACAGGTAGCTATCGCGATCAAGTCGGTAAGGGCGAACTGGATGCTCGAAACTTCAGTTCAATAACAACCAAAACAGAGCAATGGATTTCGCAGGTCTTTCTATTTTAGCAGCGCGATGCTATCAGTAGGATATGTCTTTCTAGTCTTCTCCCAGCTCCCTCCTATGCTGCGATTCACCCGCTAAATCTAAGTGAGACACACGGACTGGAGGCCGTCATGCTATTACGGTCACTATGAACTCGATATCGATAGCTACCCATTTCGCCAACAGCCGAATTGTTCCCCGCGCTTTTTGTGCAGAAAACTGAGAAATTCAATGAACTAAAGCAATTTTTATACAGCGGTTGTTCTACAGTATAATGTTCGCCGGCTTGCAGGAGAGCAGCTGGCTAACCAGCCAATTAACTTAACGTGAGTCAAACAATAAAACTGTGTTGGTGAAAAGCACACACGCACCCATTGCCTGAGACATATCAGAGCTACACTAAAAAGTGAAAGATGCATTATGTTCCTTGCATCTTGCTGCAACATGCGAAGACGTGCAAAATCCATAGGTCAATGATTTCCGTTTTTATCGTACTGTAATGTCACTAAACAGTGATATGCCTCGGAAAATGTGTCTGCAGGCTTTTCCCAAACATGGTTTTATTGTTTGTCTCCTTCCGTTAATTAGCTACTCTCCTGCAAGCTGGCGAACATGAAGAACAACTGCTGTGTAAAAGTCGTTTCAGTTTATTTTATTTCTCAGTTTTCTGCACAAAAAAAAATGCGGGGAACAATTCGGCTGCTCAAGAAACGCGTAGCTATCGCTATCAAGTTCAGAGTAGCCGTAACAGCATGACGGCCTCCAGTCGGTGTGCCACACTTAGATTTAGTGGGTGAATCGCAGGCAGCATATGAGTAAGCTGGGAGAAGACTACAAAGACATATCCCATTGTTAGCTAACATCACGCTCTACAATAAGACCTGCGAAATCCATTGCTCTGTTTTGGTTGTTATTGAACTGAAGTTTCGAGCATCCAGTTTGCCCTAACCGACTTGATCGCGATAGCTACCCATTTCTCGAACGGCCGAATTGTTCATTGCACTTTTTGTGCAGAAAACTGAAAAACAGTCCGTAATTACGATCGACTCCGAGATAACACACAAAGTCAATAAAACCGTTACGAACGATGTATGTAAATACTTGACTGATAGTTTCTGGTTACCGATGGCAATCTAGTCAAGTTTAATAAACTGGAAGCAAGTTTTATACAGTTGTTGTTCGTAATGTTCCCCAGCGTTTTTCGATTTCCAATTTCCAAACGAATATCGGGAGACGGCTCGTTTTTCGTTTTTTGTTTTCCCACATCAAAACAAAAAATGGAAATAAATTTGTTCTCCGTTTTTTCATTACCTTAATCAAATCGAAAAACGAATGGCCGAAAAGTACTCGGACCAAGATGAAATGACACAACCCAACCCAAATGACAATTTGTTAACAAAACATTTCCTTTTCAAACAAAAGAGTGATAGCTTAGAAAATGCAGACATGTTAAATAAAGAACAATCACTTACTGCATCTACGGTTTCTTGAAGGGAAAAGTAACAAACCTTGCACTCCTCTAGTACTGTTACAGTACTCGAGTACTGTTTTCCCACATCAAAACAAAAAACGGAATCAGTTCGTTATCCATTTTTTCATTACCTTAATCAAAACGAAAAACGAATGGCTGAAAAGTACACAGACCCATCTTGCTCACGTAGTTGATTACTCAGATTCAGCGGCCTGCCCCTCAAAGGGTTAATACACTGAAGGAGGCTGATGCACCCCATAGATTTGCTCTTCTGATGCTGTTACCAATGGTACTGCTCCACTTATACACCCAACAGTTAGCCGGATTCAGCCAATATTATTGCATGTAGTTAGAGCAGGGCTGAATGAGAGGCAGACATTTTCCCGCTGCCTGATTCTGGAGAGTGTACCGCCCCCCTGCAGGTGATTGAGCAGATTACAGAGTTGCTGGAGGAGAAGGAGGCAGCAGTGACCCGGTTGGGGGAGGTGCGGGAGGAGCTCGCCGGGGAGAGGGAGGAACTGAGAGCTCGACTTCAGGAGCTCGAGGAGCAGGCTGCGGCCGCCGCCGAGGAGCAGGGCCGAGCAGCGGAGGAGGAGCAAGGATTCAGGAACAGCCTGGAGGAGTGTCAGGTATGCTGGGGCCTCTAGAAGGACTCACACCTCACTGCCCTGATTCTGCCTTTGAATTGGAGGGACCAGTGTGTAAGATTTAGTTAGCCATCTAGCGGTGAGATTGTAGATTGCAACCAACTGATTGACCTTCTCTTCACCCTGTGAGGCCACAAAAGGCCTTTGCTAGAGCCAGTGATAGTTTTGTCTGTTTTGTGCTACTGTGGAAACGTGGAGGTGCAACATGGCTGGCTTTATGGAGGAGAGCCCACTCCCTCTGTTGATATAAAGTGCTCATTTTAAGGTAAAGAAAACACAACAATTCTTATTTGCAAGTAATTATACACAAAAGAAAACATACTTATGAACATTGTACTCCATTCCTGCCAATAGTTCAGCCAAAAAATTCCGCCTAAGTCTTAAGTCTTCCCCCCCAAGTCCTTGATTTCAAGCAGTTTCCAAAAAGTCAAAGCTTCATCTAAAGGGTCCTCTGACCACTTTCTTGGTAACTGACTGTGTGGAGCTGAGAGAAGCAGAACGGATGAGCTGTCTAGTGGGAGAGATTACAACAGAATAGAATGTAATGGAATAGAATAAGTTTCTTTTTAAATTCCACAGGCATAGAACAGAATAAAACAGAACTGAATAAATGTGATTTTTAAATCCCACAAACCATCTGTTGCGAGCGTGCTCGCTTTACAGTCAATGCTTATTATCATGATTGTGACAAAATAGGATCAGTGCTATTTAGAAAAAACATGCACATTTGAAATTACTCAATAAAGAATAGATATAATGAACCTTACACCATACCCAAGGCAAAAAAATCTTGGAGGACTATGAATATTTAAAAGAGTAGAAAATGTGTTCAGGCTTTACTGTATATATATTTGATGCAGTGTACAAATATGAATATCAGTATGCACAGATTGTGTGTGTTAAATTCAGATATTAGTCTGACCGTGGTTGGGGAAATTACAGTCTGTGGTGTTGCAGTGCAGTACATCTCTGCTGAGCCTGCTGTTACAGCAGAGAACACTGTGTGATTGTGTTTTTGTGTTTTTTCCTGTGCCTAGTCTCGCCTGCAGGAGGCACTGTCTGTGACCACCCTGCAGCAGGAGATCTCTACCTTACAGGAGCAGTCTTTGCCACAATCACTGACCTGGGTACAGTCTGTTGCCCACTCCCTGCTGGCTGCCCAACTGTCACAGCTACAGGAAGTGAGCCTCGCCCTGCAGGATGCTGGGATAGAGGAGCCAGACTCTGCTGGAGGTAGGCAGGTGTCCAAAGCAGCCTCCTAACTACTGTGTCCTCATGTGACACACTGTGTACTAAGCAGACTGTTTACTGTTAGGTTCATATTTCTTCATGTGCCATGAGCAGTAATTATCTAATTTCTAATAAATATGATAATGACTATCAGATATCACATTGCAATTGATATCTGCCATTCTGTTTCCTAATGGTGCTGCTGAACTGTTCCAAGAGGTTCTGCGCTTTTTGTAAAAAGGGTGGCATGCTTCTTTCCCTCTGAATTAGTGACTTCCAAAAAAGTAGACTATGGTTTATTCCCAAAAAATGCATTCCCAAGTACACTAAACAAACATACACGTGCTTTGACTGTGGCCTCTTGTTGTGTCTATCGTTGGAGCTGAGTTCTGCTCTCAAAATGTATAGTGTTTTTTTTGCTTGGAGCAGGATTTTTTACAGCAGTATCTGCACTGTGGGTATGGACATGGTGGATTTTTGTTCTGTATGGTGGCTTCAGAATCTTCATACATGGCTGGCTACCTCTTATCCTGTGCTCCCACACGTGGGACCAGTTAGAAATCTGTGTTTGTTTGATTATTGTCACCTGAGCTTTGTTTATGTGACTCTTTGAATACTGCTGTGTGCTTGTTTGGTTACTATAGTGTGAGGTATACATGAATGAGCATCATTTGATGTGACCTTATGACTGTTTTGGTTGCTGTCCTGATCAGGTCGTGAACTTGATTTGTTTGTGCGTCTGGTTGCCATAGCATGATCCTTTGCTGTGCGATGAATTTGATATTGTATCTACACTGGGCTCACCTGTGCGGTGAGTGCCAGCAGGCTGCTAAATGGCGCCAGCCGTGTGTTTAATTACATTGGTGTGGACTACATGTGCTGAATTAAACACTGTGTCTGTACCGCCTAGTTAGCCGTGTTAGCGGGTATTCCCTGTCACTTGCTGATAGTAGTATGTGTTGCATGCGGCTAGCTTTGTATTTGCAGTGTCTATCCATAATTTTTTGATTTTGCTGAATTCACCGACATCCTGTGCTCACTGGTAGTCGTGCTTTTCCATTCAAGGTATTGTATTTTCTTAATAATTTGTGGCTTTATTTGTTGTGGTAGAATTACTACACGACCCAGGTTTTGTGGCTGCCACAGACGCTTGGACTGCTGCCAGCCTCTAAGATTTTCAGCACTTTTGGTCCTTCTGAAAAAATGCACTTTGTGTATGTTGCTCTGGGCAAGAGTATCTGCTAAATGCCTGTAATGTAATAGTGTGAAGTATTGAATGAAGAAATCCAGTATTTGCTTTAACATTTGCGGAAAAAGCTGTGGTACAACATGGGAATATTGAGCAGTACTTGTGGGAAGATTTTCTCATGATTTTTAGACTCTTGCTTTTTCAGTATACCACTTGCAAAGCTCTGTGCACAAGTCAGATCATGGCAAATCTCTAGCTCGATATACGCCATAAAATTTTAAGCTGTGATGGGAATATTGTTCCAGAAATGGCATGTTTTAAACGAGAAGAATGAAATTGAACTGGTATTGTGAGAAAGTATTGGTAACAATTAATCGATTAATCAATAGAAAAAAATAAGTTGCCAACTATTTTGATAATCAGTGAATTGTTTCTGTGATTATTCTAGCAAAAATGGCCACATTTGCTGGTTTTAACTCCTTGCCTTTCTTTGTTATTTATGTTAGTAAATGAAGAGTCTTTGGGTTTTAGACTTGCTGGACGAGAAAATCTATTTGAACACTGCACTTTGGACTCTGAAAAAATTTTGATAAGCAGTTTTAACGGTTTTTTGGCATTTTATAAAATGTAACTATTTATTCCTTGATCAATTCTGAAAATATTCTGCATATTAGTCAACAATGAAAATAATCGTTAGCTGCAGACGTAGTATCAAATATGTTAGTTGTGTTTTTAAATGGACACTTTAAATGGTGTATGGGATGCATGTGGAGAGCTGCACGTCCCTGACCTGTGTGTATCTGCACTGTAGGAGCTGCCGCTGCTATCAGAGCCCTGTGGCACCAGAGTCGGGAGCGCGAGGAGGAGTTCAGTGCCCTGCAGGTACAGCTGCGCTCCTGCTAACCCCTGCTCCGCAAATATACTGTCCTCATTCCGGAAAACACATTTCATTATCGCACGATTTCTGTCAATTCTACTAGTCCAGTCAACACCCAGGGATCCATGCGCCGAAAATTGCTCATAAAAAGACTTTAATTTGCTCGCAGTGGTTAAGTAGGCTTGGCTTGGGATCGAAAGGTCTTGAGTTCAAGTCCTTGCTATGGCTTTTGCGATGTGTTCTTGGGCAAAACACTTCACTCCCACACTGTCTCACTCCACCCAGGTGTATAATTTGGCACCAGCAAATTAACAGGGAAACCAGACAAAGAGCTGGGGGAGTAACCTGTGGTGGACTGGCATCCCATCCAGGGGGAGAAGCAATACTCTAGTCTCTTCATGCTTCAGAAACTGGAATTAAGCACCGGTGTGATGAGCCACATGGGCTCGGGACAGCCTTTGCCCATGTGCAGCTTCACATTGATTGGCTTTCCACTGAGGAGACAAATGGATTCAGACAGGACGAACAGATTGCCTCATTTTGTAAAAGGATTACTGCTTATAAAATAACTGAAATGCTGACAGCACATTGGTCAGCCATAATTCTCTATGACTAATCATCTTTGATGATGAAATGCCCAGTTGGAGCAAGCTGTTCAGGTGTAATGATGCTATAGTATATGATTAAAAATCTTAGATGAGGCTGTAGAATAAAGTGGTGTATTAGTGGAAGCTGATCAGTTTTTAACGTTATTCTCCGTGTAATTGTTTGTCTTATGAGATGTGACTGTATGACATGGTGCATCTGCACATGCTGATCAGCAGTAATGTTGTTGTCTGTGTAATTAATAATCTTATAAGATGAATCTGCAACATGACATAATGCACTAGAGTGATCAGTAACGTACAGTATGTCATTAATAATCTTCTGAGGTAAGACTGTAACATAACATGGTTTGTCCGAACGAGCTGATTTGCTGCAGTGTTATTGAAAGAATAATGTATTATAATCTTTGGGGATGAGACTGTAAGATAATATGGCACATCAGTGTAATCTGATCAATTTCGGTGTCATGTCATGTGTAATTAATGATCTTAAGTGACGGTGCCGAGTCAGCGTGGGCTGTGATGTCGATTGAAAGGCTGAGAGGTTGTGGCTGTGTGCAGGGAGAGCTTCAGGAGGTGCGAGACGCCCTGGAACAGAGCCAGGGGGAGCAGGCCAAGGCGCTGGAGGAGCAGCTGAGCCACCTGAGAGAGGAGCTGGAACAGGAGAGACAGCAGGTGAGGACCCACTGTCTCCCCTCATGAGTTATTTACACTGTGGACGGTAAGTATTTGGACAGTAGAGCTAGAACAGGAGAGACAGCAGGTGAGGATCCAGTCTCCCTGAATTAGTTATTTACACTGATGTGAGTATTTTCTTTCCACGTTAGTTATTTACACTGATGTAAATATTTTCTCCCCACATTAGTTGTTTACATTGTGGTCTGTAAATATGTGGACAGTAGAGCTGGAACAGGAGAGACAGCAGGTGAGGACTCGCTGCCTCCCCAAATTAGTCATTTACACTGATGAAAGTATTTTCTTTCCACATTAGTTATTTACACTGGTGTAAGTAAGTATTTTGACAGTAGAGCTGGAACAGGATAGACAGCAGGTCAGAGACCGCAGCCTCCCCGCATGAGTTGTATACTATGAGGACCGTAAGTATTTGGACAGTAGAGCTGGAACAGGAGAGACAGCAGGTCAGAGACCGCTGTCTCCCCACATTAGTTATTTACACTGTGGTCCATAAGTATTTGGACAGTAGAGCAGGAACAGGAGAGCCAATAGGTGAGAGACCACTGTCTCCGCACATTAGTTATTTACACTGATGTAAGTATTTTTTCCCCATATTAGTTGTTTACACTGATCTAAGTAAGTATTTGGACAGTAGAGCTGGAACAGGGTAGACAGCAGGTCAGAGACTGCAGTCTCCCCGCATGAGTTATTTACTCTGAGGTCCGTAAGTATTTGGACAGGAAAGGCGGAACAGAAGAGCCAGCAGGTGAGAGACCAGTTGTTTGCAAATGATTTTCTCATGTATTTGGGCAGTGATACATTTAGGAGGCTCCAAATAGCAGGGCTCCCAAAATCACGGTCCTCAAAGGCCCGGAACTGTTGGTTTTCCACAGTCCTTTTACCTGAGAGTCAGGTGTGATGACAGTCTGGCCAATCAGTGGCAATAACTTTTCACTTAATAGGAGCGATCTGATATAGCGCAAAACTGTCGTAAATCGGGAGACGAGACGAAGGAAGGGGATTTTTTGTCGACGTCCGCACTTCCGGTAATAAGACCAGCTTCGCCAAGTCAATGCATGCATGACGAAATGCGATGAGCATTTCGCAGCTTCGCAGTCGAATACCATCGTGGATACACAGATATGAATATGAAAATACCACAAAATTCAAATAAACGCTACATTCGAGTCAAAGCCGGAGTTCACATCCTGGAACTAAACCCTATAAATCGCCATTATATTAGCTAGCGTTCGACCACGCACAGATATGAGCGGAAGTTCACTCATCGACATTTAGACCGTTGAGCCGTCATTATCGGCACCCATATCCGCCTTGCGATGTGCCGTATTGTATATCAGATCGCCCCTATTGCCTGGAAGGAGAGAAAGCCAGGGCTGGATTTGGGTTTGAGGGCCATATTTGGGAAGCCCTGCCATATAGAATCATAGCTTCAAATGAAAATGGCTTTTTGTTGGTTTATTTTGAGGTTTTTTGCATCCATATTGCTCCGTCAGCAGCGTGGGAATTATGGCCCTTTCAAATTTTGTCAATTGAATAAGGCAGGTCTCCCTGCTGTGTAAAATGCCTTGATGATTAGGTTTTTGTAGCAGGGCATACAGGACCCACTTATTGCAGCATTTATGGGACTCTAACCCTTAGGGAATTTTGTATATGGTCATGTGACTTGATTGGGTTTGTTGGTGGCTCCTTTTGTGTTCTTTAACCCATTAAGACCTCAGGCGCCCTCTAAAAAAGCATTCTAAAACCTGAGCCATTGTTTGAAACAACTGGGTAAAATTTGAGGACTCCCTGAAAAAGGATAGGATCGTCAACATTCACTAAAACCTTTATTTCTCAGCCTCTGTAGCAAATAGACACATGAAAATAAAACCATTTGAGAGCTTACATTTTTAACCTCCATGGAAGTTTATTGCTGTGGCCCTAATGATCATTAGCAGCTTTTTAAAAATCAATTAACATTCATTTTTTTACATGTGGCAGCGTATAAAACTAAGAGCCGCTGTTAAAAAAGTCAATGCTGCTCCCCTTGCTCAGGTCATCGGCTATTGCCACTGCTTGAAGCCTAGCTTTGGAAACTGTTTTTGTTGTCCACACAGAGACTGAAAAAATTAAAATCCAAATCCCATCATGTATTTTTCCTTCCCTAATTATATTTTAGTGAATCACAATGCACTTCATCGGTCAAGTATCTTGAAAACAACAGCATCATCTAAATACACTTATTTTGCATCAGGCCGTAAAGGGAGAAGCACGCAGGCATTGCAACTGGTCGCAAAGGGTTGCGCAAATGTTTAGTCAGCATGTATTTATCTCAAAAACCATTTGGCTATTCCATGCACATATACTTCATTAATCAACAGGCTTGTAAATGATCTTCACACTACAGGCGCAGAAGGCTGTGGACGAGGAAGAAGGTGGCCTGAAACTTCAGCTGGAGGAGATGAGGAAGGAGATGGAGTCAGTTAAAAGCTTGGAGGTGAGAACAGAAGGGCATAAGTGAGGATGGAGCCCACTTTAATATAGCTGTTTGGATGAGCACTAATCCTGGATCAGTTAGCCGTTTCAAACCTAATCCCAAACCTCCACACGCTTTTCTGAATGGAGCCCCATTACTCCAATGAGTTTGTACTTTTTCCTTTATTAATTAGTTAAACATTTAACTGTCAGAAGTTATATTTTCTTGGGGTGCCCCGGTGGCTCATCGGTCTAAGCGCGCGTACCATAAAGGCTGTGTCCTTCCTGCAGCGACCTGGGTTCGATTCCGGCTTAGGTCATTTGCTGCATGTCTTCCCCCATTCTTCTCCCCAACCTTCCTGTCTCTCTACACTGTATAACTGTCAAATAAAGGAAAAATTCCCAAAAAAATAATATATAAAAAAAAAGTTATATTTTCTCATTTGAAGGCATGATTTGTAGGATTTGTTTCCTTGCCAATGAAAGGATCTCTCAAGCAAACCCTGCTTTGGTAGTTGCCAATTCACACACATCTCTTCTTGCTTGGCTCCTTTGTTGGCCCCTTGTTTTTCAGATAGAATTAACTAATACAGAGGAGCGATGCCAATAAACAGCTTGACCATTTTAAAAATGACAAATACAGTTAATCCAGCCAGGTATTGATTGTGCAGTAGTGTACAATACCGGGTTGCAATTTCATGATGATATTGAATGAGCATGGTCATCTCAAGATTTTCAAGGTGAAAATTCTGTACGATGTGCCTTTAAATTTGAAAGAATAAGCTTGAGCCTTGTCATATTTATCGCTAGCTGAGTTGAGAGCATTCTGTGGTATTGCTTGCTCTGCTGTGGTCCTCTAGAATTCCCTGCGAGAGGAGGCCAGGGTGAAGGAGGCGGAGCTTCATCAGTTGCTAGTGGATGCAGAGCGGAAAGGGGCGGAGCAGGAAAAGGAGTGTTACCGAGTGCGGGAGGCGGAGTACCGGGAGCATATCCGCCAGCATGCCCTCACCATTGTGGACAAGGACCAGAGACTGACCCATGCGGCACACCGTGTGAGAAACACTGAGGAGGAGAGGGACTCCTTAAGAGAACAGCTCAGAGGTAAGGGGGATGGGGGGGCCAGTTAGCAGGGTGGGGAGACTTCTCCATTTCTGCTAGAGGTTCATTCCTCACATTTCCCAAATGCTGATTCTAGCATGCCCTCACCAGGGTTTTTTCTTGCTACTGTTCTCTCAGGCTTGCTCTTGTAGGGGGCTTAAGCCAGGGTTCTCTGTGAAGCACATTATTCACAATTCTTTGTCAAATGGTTTAAATTAGTACATTTCAGTCAGGACAACTTGGTACGAAAATGACAAGCCATTTATTGAGTACTATGTAGTGCATTATTATTGGTTTTGCATTTCCTAGATCTGCTTTGGATAGTCTGTGCGCATACTCTTGTGTCTACCTCATGAACAAATGACACCAAATACCCTATCTAAACAACAGGGGGAACCTGGGGTGTTGGTGGGTGAGCAACAAAGCAAAATGGCAGAAGAAGGAGCAAAAAAGATCGAACCAATAAGATCAGCAGTCAGTGACAACCAATGCATAGCAAACAAAGCACAAACAGCTGCATAGCGTTAGTCTGACAAGCAGATTGTGATAGGAGTACTCCATTCATGATGTGACGTGTGCTCATACATTGGTCAGTAAGAGGACATTTGGTCTCCAAATTCGGCCACACAGCTGTGGCAAGAGTTTGTTGACTGAAATTCTGTGTGCATTCCATGCCTGTTGCTTGTTTTCAATTTCACTGTATTTGATCTCTCCTAAAATGAGGCCAAAACTGGAGGCTTCTTTTTCACAATGAGACCAGTCTGATCTGAGTTCCTGATTTCAGTTGATGTTGCAGCAGTAGCCAGCGTGGAATAGAGTTCTGACTAAGAAAACAGTTCAGAGTAAGAAAAGCAGCAGTATGCAAATATATAATAAGTGTCAATAGGCACTGGAACTCTTTTTAATTATATCAAAATTGCAGGGCCTTGGCATTGCTGTTCGGTTTTCCGACATCACATTGTATTGTTTTGAGTGTCCTGTAGTTCAACTTTTTGACTCTAGAGGGCAGCCCTGTTATATAGAGAAGTGGCTTTTCCAGTGGAAAAACAGGAAATTCCCTAATTTCCTTTTACAACTTATTCCTCAGATCGGAATCAGACAGGCGCTCAGATTCCAGAATTTTAGGACTGCAGTGTTCTTCTATGCTTGTTGTTCAGTGGGTTCCATTACTTCAAACCATCATCTGGTTATAGTATTTACAATAACAGCACTCCCAGAAGTGGATTTAAATTCACTTACTTTGGAGAAAACCTGCAAGAACAAGAATTATTGGTAACAAAATCAATTTGCTTGCCAATCAAATTAAATTATTCTTATTTACTCTGTTAGGTCATAAAAATATCAATTCGTAACTTGTGTGCATATATTATGAGGACTTAAACAATGGCAATTTTCATACCAAACTCTATCAGGAAGATTTATCAATGTTCCCCTATCATGTCACCCGGTGCACTCCCAATTACCCATTACAAGCCATTTTAAAATCTGTCCTTTGTTACATCACGAGGGGGAGAGACCATCCTAAACTAATTAACTGGTTGGCCCAAGCTGACCAGTCCCTTATGCTTCTGGGTGGTCACTTCCCAATGTGACGTCAAGAAGGAACAGACTTCAAAATGGTTCCTAATGGCTTATTGGCTGTGCACCTGGTGACATGATAGTGGACTGTTAAAGTATATTATCGTCAATTAATTATTTTCATTGAATTTAGTATTTCAAGCCTTGTTTGGGTGTAAAGGACATACCAAATGATAATTTTGAGCGAAGCAGATCAGTGATTTTGTCACAGAGTAGACCACAAAGCCCATAATGTTTATCTGTGGGTGTGCACATAAGTGCCCTGTGACGTATGTTTGAGCTTTGCTTTTTTCTGATTGGCTGTGTAGAACTGAAGATGAAACTGGAGGGTAAAGAGGCTGACTCCGCCCCTGTCCCCGCCCCTGTCTCATCTACACCTGACAAAGCAGCAGATGTTGTGGCCCTGGAGGAGACAGTTTCCCTGCTCAGGTACAGAGCCCCATCCACCCTGTATCAGAGATCACATTACGGGACATTTTGTTCTCAGTGTTCTTTGTGTTCTTTTTTCCCCTCTTCTAGCCAGATGGGTTTGTGAAAAGATCCTCTATTTTTAAATTGTGTCCTTGCAAGGTGGATCTCCGAATGACATTGGCACCGTTCTCAAGGGACTATGACTGAATTGTAGCTGGTGTTTCAACTCGTCACCTTCCAATATATAGGGCCCAGGTATTTCAGTCAAATATTAGCATTAATGGTGTTGGGCCATTCTCAGTCACGTGTGTGACCAAAAATGTAACAAATAGTAGAAAAAATCTCCTCCAATTACAAAAGCATTGGAGGTTCATGATTGTGGACCTTGTATAAGAGTACTACTTATCCAAGTCTATCAAGTAAAAATGTTATTTGTTACATTAACTTTAACTACTTAAGGTCAGAGGTCAAAATCGACTGGTCACGTGTGTGACTTCACACGGAAACAGGTTTTTCATAACTCTATTTGACTTCAAAAACTCTGTGAAGTTGAAAAATCTAGAATTTTCATAGTTTTGGGGTATGGAGAATAGCAAGGAATAAATTTGATACTTTTCATTAATTTTCAAAGTATTTCTTTATTTGATGACATCTGGTCATGTGTGTGACATTTTGGTTCACTTCTCAAAGAATGGCCCTGTTCATTTGCAAGGAAGCAATCATCTATTTCTTAAATTGCCGAGCTATGAATTGTAATGTTTGCTGACCGGGGCTGTGAAATGTGTAACATCCATCTGGATGACATATGGCTGCTATTTTGTTCCCAATGCCCTCTGCACACATATCAATGTAAAACACCAAATATTATACTGTATTGTGGCCTTGTAAGTGGCCTGTGGTTGACTTTCATTCATCCTGTTGATTGATTTGCCACATTTTTATTTAAATTTAAAGAAAACAGTTTTGATTTAGAAATGTATTTTAGGAGATAAAAAATGAAATATGGAATGAAATGGTATGTTCTGTTTGCACAGCTTATTGCCCAGTACTTGTACATCAGTCATACTTATCACATTTCATACCCAAGTTCAGAGAAATAAATGAATCGTGACCATACTCTCCAAAGGCATCAGTTTTATGCAGTGTCGGACTGGAAGTCATTAGTACACAGTTGGGCCATTTGTAATGAGGGTTATTAGCATAAGCAGCAGGATCCCACCACCAGATCCAGCAGGGTGATGTCAGTCTAGGCATTAGGGTCTCCCTGTGAACCCTGGACCCTCCCCTGGGACATCCTCATGAATAATGGATTAAACTGGCTCATGAATGATTCATCTCCTGCTGATGATGTAACTCCTCAGATTGTAAATCTGACACAGATGGCATCAATGCTCCAAAAGGTGCCCAGTACTTGCGGGTGTAGCTGAGGGCATCTGCCTTCTCAGGACAGCCCAGCCCCACTACGGAGAATGGCCATCTTGTGGGTTTTCTCTCAAACCCTAATTTTGCTCACTTCTCTCTGTTATTATCTCTTCAAGAAGGTCTTCAGGAATTAGTCGTACTTCAATATAGTTGGAGTGTAAACTTTGACTACATTACATCTGATGCTACCATTTGTCTTCTAAACCCCTGTTTTTTCAGCACTAATCAATACGTGGGAGCTGTGATTAGTGTCTAGTTGAACCTCTTTTCTGTTTTCCCTTTGTTGTTATAGAGAAGTGCATTCACACATGATGTAATTATTTCAATCTGTGGTTAGTTTGTCGGTTATTTACAACAGAATGTCCCACCCTGAACTGGTTCCAAACACTTGACCCAAAAATAATCGCTACAAAAAATATTTTATGAGGTAATTATAGAGAGAAGAGTATGTTTTCCCTCTCCTCTGTATCCAATCTCACTGATCTCTTTCCCTCTCTGAGCCAGAAATCTGCTCTGCTTATCTTTGTTCTCCAGAAAGGAGAATGATTTATTTTTAGCAGCAAAACGCAACACAGACACAGCCCCCACCGCCTCTAGCACATTTGAGCTTTTCAGCAACGAGCTAACCTGAGAGAGAGAGAGAGAGAGAGAGAGAGAGAGAGTGAGAGAGAGAGAGAGAGAGAGAGTGGGGGGGAGCGAGAGACAGAGTGAGAGTGAGAGGAACAGAGACGCATAATTTTATCGCCCTTAGAGCTAAGAGTTCTGAATGGCTTGGGAATCGCTGCAGTGCTGCTGGCTCGGAGTCGTCCTTGCTCTGCTCCTGACGGTACCAAAGCAGTTAGTTTTATGAAATCCCAGCCCACAGCATGAATAGGGAACGCGGTGAAGGGTAAATAGATGCAGTGAGGAGGACCTGCAGAAGTGTTTGGTGCAGTATGACGCGCAGCTGGAGAAAATCTCAAACGAGATGAATTGCATCACGTGACTGGACAGTGCCTCTCACTGGGTTGAGTGTTGAGAATGAGAGAAATAGTGGGTTATTCATCAAAAAAATTCATTCAATATATTTTCCCAGAACTATCCTATGACTAATATGCAAATATTGAGGATGCAAATTAGGGGATAATTTGTTTTTGTGCTGGGGCTTCTGTCAGTGTATGTAATAAATTATGTTTCAATCCTTAAAAGCAGGAGTTAGACTCCAGCACAGGGCCGCTCTTTTGTCGTATCAACCCCGGCCGAACTGCCATTGAGCTGACAGACCACACTGTCTCAGGGAAAATGGGCCCTTTGGCTGGTTTCTACAGAGGAGAGCTTTTAGATCATGATGGAAGGCTTTATTTTAGATATGAAGTGTGAAAGCTCTCTGACAGCTCTCAGAAAAACAGCCATTGAGCTTAAGGGGTGATCTGGGGTTAAATGGGCAAAATTTGATTATTTTTCCAAAAATTTTTTTTGAATAAAAATATTCTATAATTACCCACCTTTAATAATCACTAATTGTTACAAGGATTAAAAACTGAATTTTGCCATACAATCATGATTTAAAAGCAACTGTGATGATGAAATTTATGCTTTTCACTCCAGGAAAGTGATAAACATTTGAATAATCAGATTCTGAAAAATGGGTGTAAGCCACAGACTAAGACTGAACTCAACTTTTCAATGCGGTCTAATGCATATTCCATTGATTTCCTAAGGTATTACTCTTTCCACGTTTCTCATGTTTGTGGCAGCCATAACTTTTTTATTTATCATTGAAAATCAATGAAATTAGGGCTGCAGGTACTTTACTTCATTAGAAATGCAATGACAGAGGGAAATTTCGCCTATCTGTTACATACTTAGAATATTTTGAGTATTCGTCAGATTCTGTGCAAAATAATTTCAAAATTTGAGTAAAATGCCCCAAAATCACAAAACTGGTAAATTGGGCAAACAATGGCTATGTCATTGCATTTGGATAAGCAATGGCTTTTAAATGATGAAAGAAAAACTGAATTCTATCATAGAGTTAAAGAGGAATTGGTGCCAGAAGTTTTCTGCATATTTAATGAGCTTACTCGGTTACCATGGCAACCGCATAAACAGAAAAATGCCAACTTGTATCTTTTTTGGTGGTTATTACATATACCTCTTTAGATTAATTCTGAGTTGTTTCTCTGGTGTCATTTTTCATTCAACCCCAGATCACCCCTTAATTGGGTTAATCTTTGGTAGGGGTACCCCACTCCAGTCATAAGGGATGCCAGGATGCGCTGGTTTTTGATGTCACTCTGAACTTAACTCATCAGTTAAACTGGTTGATTACACAGTTATAGTTAACTCACCTCACCAGGTATCTTGGGTGTAAAGTGGGTGGTGAGAACAAAAACCTGCACACACTGAGGCCCTACAGGTCCTGGGTTGGCCACCCCTGCTCTGTGGAGTCAGTGGACACCTTTTGGAACCTTTTCTTTTTTAATTGTCTAATGTGACCGAAATAAGCAAGACGTGTTCTCACTTTGCTGTATACTCGCCCCTCCCCCTCCCTCTCGCACCCCCAGGACCTCTCTCGCTGAGTCTCGTCAGGAGTCGGTTGCTCAGGGAGATGTCATTGCCGCTCTGACCCGCGACCTGGCGGCAGCCAATGCCAAGATGTCAGATATGACAGGTACTGTCGCCCGGTAACCCACTCGCATACTTCATCAACAGATCTGCCGACCGCTTCATCTCTGCTGTGCGAGATTTTGTATTGAGATAAAAGGTTTGTTTATGGTTGCCAGCTTAACCACATTACCACCACAGATCCTCCATGGTCAAGACAGTAACCTTGACAGTCTTAATTGGAATCTTTTCAAAATTTTTAATGGACATTTACAACCACAAGAAGAGGCCTATCAATTTTGGTCAATTTATCATTAATTTAAATGCTATCAGTTAACTTAATAATTCATGTCAATGCATTTTTTACCAAAATTTCAGTAATTGTGCCTTACATTCTCACACTTGACTTCATGGGGCATCGAAGATTGGGGAATTTGGAGGTATGCTCTTGCTTTTGGCACCAACAGCGTGCTTATATATTTAAAATTGAGGTCTTCCTGTCATCTCACAAAAGCATTGGATTATTGTTCATATCCATTTATCTGGATTCTGTCTAAATTCTGCCTGAGATTACTCATTTGATGATCAGGAGAGTGGTTTGGGCTTCAAAAATGGACTCTGATATGGAAAATGTCGGTGAAATATGAATGTCATTGCTGCAATACCTCAGAAAATCCAAACCCTGAGAAATAATTGGTTGGGGGGAGAGAATGTTTCTGACTAGACCCCCACTGTTGGCTGTTTCTGCCTAAAAACTGGTATTTGAAGGACAAGCATGCTCAAAAACGCACCATTAATTTCTCTACAACTGTGGACATGGGTTTAATCCGTGCATGTTTGCTGGGATTATAGACTTCAGATTTCAATCTCATTTGACTGTTCAGAAACACCTGCTGACACATTTTTGCCATCTGTGAACCCACTGATTTTTTTCTATGTGCACGAAGTGTGATGGTGATGCATGAGTGTTAAACTCATATTCCTCCTTTAAAGGGGACATATTCTGCAAAACTCACTTTTGCAATTCTTGCGTTCATATATTTTGATATCTGGAGTGCTTACTACGGTGGCCCTGAAGGGCAATAGTAATAAATATTTCAAAAGCGCAAAATATATTTCACAAAACACAAAAACATTTCACAAAACACAAATACATCTCACAGAATACAAATACATTTCACAAAACACAAACACATTTCACAGAACAAAAATAAATTTCACAGAACACAAATACATTTCACAAAACACAAATAAATTTCGCAGAACAAAAATAAATTTCACAAAACACAAATAAATTTAACAGAACAAAAATAAATTTCACAGAACACAAATACATTTCACAGAAAAAAATAAATTTCAGAGAACACAAATACATTTCACAGATCACAAAATACATTTCACGAAACCGGAAAGGGTAGGACCATGGTACCTGTTTGTGATTGGCTAAACCCAAGTCTGTCCAGCATCAGTCATTTATCATTTTCTGTTTACTGGATACCGCAAAGCCAGCGCGAAATTTCAAGTGTTTACCAGGATGGAAGAGGAGCTTGAGTTGATAGCGCAATACTGCAACAAGGGACATGCATATAGTGTCATTCTTGAAATGCTCTCCTGAATGCTCCGGCAGCTGAATCCACGCGGGACCCTGTTGCGGGCACGTCGCAGGTTTATCCGTCGCACTTACCATTCAATGGGTCCGAAGCTGCCGGAGCATTCTCATGACGGTCTCCCTTTTGACACGCAGACCATGTTTCTGCCTTAAGCCCAACGCCCACAAGAAGCGTGAGACGCGTGTCAAAAAATAGATTCCATTCATTTCAATGGAGCAACGCCCACTGGCAGCGTGTTTTTCGCCACTGCTCAATTTCTGAAGCATCAACACAATAAAAACGCATTTGTCTTTTAGATTATTTAATTATTTCCCCTTGTCATGGTTAGTGGCACACATTTAGCGGCAACCTCACATGCGGTTGTCAAGCTGCTTTTTAACCAAGTCGCAGTTTTGAAAGGAAATCCGTTATTTTGCAGGCATTTAAGTTATCAAGCGATCTACAGTTAGACAGTACCTAAATCAAGGTACACTGATAAAAACTTAACACTGCTAAGTTAGCTAGCTAATTCGCTGCTGGGTAAAGTGAATCATAATCTTAATTTACTAGAGATTTAGGAGGAAAATTATGCCTATATATAACGAAGGCCTATTGTGCGTAGTAACCTGAACGTTGCACGTTGCCATGACGTAAAATAAGCTTTATCAGTAGGTGTTTTCAAAATTAAATGTTATCTTGTTGAATATTTTGAGAGTGACACCCATGGCTTGCTTCTCGGTCCTGTTGTCATCCGTAATATTGATGCAACTGACGCTTCCAGTGGGCGTTTAAAAGCGTTTGGAGTTTGACGCTTCGCGGCCAGTGGGTGTTGGGCTTAAGAGTTATCCACATTGTTCGGGATCCAAGCAGTTGTTGGGGGGGGATACTACGAAGCTGGCTTTGTGATTAAGCCTGACTTTAAGCTTAAGTAAAACCTGGAAAAGCACTTTTTACATTAGTCCATGTTCCAGATTTGAAGAGTTTCCTGGTTTTTTTGCTAAGTGAAGCCAGCTTAATCACAGAGTATATTCCCCAGGGGGTATATTACGAAGCTGGCTTTGTGATTAAGCCTGACTTCAGCACTTAGTAAAACCAGGAACCTCTTCAAATCTGGAACATGGACTAAAGTAAAAGGAGCTGCTCCGGATTTTACTTTAGCTTAAAGTCAGGCTTAGTCAGAAAGCCAGCTTCGTAGTATACCCCCCAGGTCCCAGCAGCTCTGATGATATTGCCCTCCTAACGACATTCAATGAAGAATATCCGACCCTTCTGTCGTGCGAGGTCTTTTAAGCATTTAAGGGTTCCAACTGATATGTGTATTTCATGATACGAAGAGAGCATTTCAAGAATGACACTATATGTATGTCCCTTGTTGAAGTATTGCGCTATCAACTCAAGCTCCTCTTCCATCCTGGTAAACACTTGAAATTTCACGCTGGCTCTGCGGAATCCAGTGTAAACAGGAAATGATAAATGACTGATGCCGGACAGACTTGGGTTACCATGGTCCTACCCTTTCCGGTTTCGTGAAATGTATTTTGTGATCTGTAAAATGTTTTTGTGTTTTGTGCAATGTATTTGTGTTCTCTGAAATTTATTTTTGTTCTGTGAAATGTATTTGTGTTCTGTGAAATTTATTTTTGTTCTGTTAAATTTATTTGTGTTTTGTGAATTTTTTTTGTGTTTTGTGAAATGCATTTGTGTTTTGTGAAATATATGTTGCGCTTTTGAAATATTTATTAATATTGCCCTTCAGGGCCACCGTAGCTTACCAATCCACTTACTGTAAAGTAAGAGGACTCAGTCATTTTTTGGGGGGCTGTCTTTTTCATAAAACATGGAATTTGTCACGCCATTCAGATTTGGCTCTCCTTCCTATGTCACATACTGGCTCGTGAGAATTGTGCCACCACTCTTCTGAAAATCTCCACCCATGGCTTATTTTTTATGGCAACATCCCATCTTCAACTGGCGAAAAGCCCTGGCATAACTGGCTAAATGTGTGCTGTCCACTTTTTCTCTGACTGCTTTATACTTCTAACCTGGATCAGTAAAATGCAGGACTGTCAACAAAATTTATATTTAAGAGGACCCATTATGTTTTTGGAAGATACAAAGAAGCAGTGGAGAATCTGTAGCAAGATAGCTAGGTGTTTCCAATTGCTGTTAATATCCAAACTGAATTCCAAATGTAACCTTAGTTCAATGCGTATGGCTTGGTTGTTGATGTAACTAGCTAGCTAGCTAGCTAAGTGCTACTAAGTGTGATTCTCAAAACTAATTACTTAGCTTGCATGCACTCATTACCTTTCTACAATCATTCCGTGGTTTATTAGCTAGCTAGCTTAGCTACTTATTCAGTCATTCGTAATTAGAAACTTGCCAATAGCTAGTGGATTACGACATTGTTGCTCGCTGTTGACTGTGAATTTAGAAACCATTGCTAGTTCAGCCAGAAGCAATGTACGAGACATGTCGGTAGGAACAGAAAGAATGGGTGATCGTTTTTAATTTAATTTAGTCCGTATTAATGGAGTGGCTTTTGCAGTTAATGGAATATTTGCTGACAGTTTCTACTATACAGACACTAGCTATGGATCATTAACCTTAGTTAGAAACTGAATTACAAGTTTAGTTGAACTACTATGGTGACTGCACACCGTTCTTCTGTTAATGTAACATCTACGCTTGCTTAGCCTGCAGACATTACCTGTCCATACTCACTGTGTAGTTTAACGGCTAGCTATCTAGCTACTTAATCTGTCATCCATGTTTAGAGACTTGCAAGAGGCTAAGGGATTATGACATCCTTGCTCTACATTGACATGATGGCTCTGTTCACTGGTTAATGAGAACAAGGCTCATGCCACAGAGGGGACACCTACTCAGAACAACTGGTTTTTCAGGGGGTTTGGAATGACAGGAATCAAATTGTCAAGAAATCATGGAATTTTTTTTTTTTTTGCTAGAATGTTTATAAACTTCCCTTTTGGATATTCAAGAATATTATAACTTGAAAAAAATTTGCATAATAGATCCCCTTTAATGTGAGTTCTCTGCAGTTTAATCCGTGCTTTATTATTGTTACCCTATAGGTTTACCCAAAATCCAGGCTACTGATTCAGGGGAGCTCAGTCCATCATCTAACCTCTTTTAAAGCATGGGCTGCTACCTTTGGCTTTATTGCGCACCCCAGAATTTGAGCTGAGCTATTATCCTTGCCAAGTTAAGACTGATAATGGTTTTACCTCACTGTTCGAATTCATAGTAATATCCGTAAGTACTTAACGGTGTCCAATGTTCCAATTTTAAAGGGCTGTAATTACTACACAGTTCACGCCGTATAGATGTTAATATTAACAACCTTCAATGGAAACACAGGCTCTCAGCAATAGCTTGAGAGGTATGAAAATGCATATGGAGTTACCTGTACTGAGTGAACTCTGCAACCATAAATTAGAGCCCTGTAAAATTGTGTCCTTATCCAAATACTAGCAGTCCTCTTTATAGACCTTTACATTTTCCCTGAAGACATTCAGATTAAATAGCTTGCTGTAGAATAGAACATGAACATATCGGAAAACTTGCTGTCATGAGCCCTCTTCGGTGACTGCTATGCCACGCTAACGCCTTCCTGTTCAGGGGAACTGAGCGAGCAGCGTAAAGTGGAGTTGGAGCAGCACCAGGCACTGGTGGTAGACCAGAGAGTCCAGCTAAGCACGCTCACAGAGAAGCTGGCCCAGATGTCGCGGCTGGTGGACAGGAAAGGGGAGGAGCTTCAGAGCGTGCGGGAGGAGCTGAGGTATGAAGATGAAAGTCATCTGTCGGAATCATCGATGTCTGCACTCAAGTGTATGTGTAAAGCCACTGATTAAGTTCAGAGTCTGCACACAATGGGCCTCATGCAAGAAGCAGTATAAGAGCAAATTTTCTTTTATTTTTGTTTGTATCCCCGATTTTTTCTTATTTTGTTCTTACCCATTGATTTCTAGGATGCACTAATGTTTTCTTATTTTTGCTCTTCTCTTAGGTAAGAGAAAATTTTACGAGTGGTTGAGAGCACTCTTACCGAGATAAGAGAAAACAAAAACTGTTATCTCTGTCCACAAATTGCTTGTCCAATGCACGGAAACACAAGTTTTAAAACCTAAACATTAAAAATGCATCACATAATCAAATTTTGATTGTTTTATGTTTTTGAGAAATTATAATGATTTTATTATTTAATTCTTGGGCTAAAGAGTTCGGCCAGCTGATCCTAATTAGGATTAAGCTATAAAAACCCTTAGATACTTGCGCGTGTTCTGCTTCTGAATGGCTTTCCTATTGCTGTTGGACGTTTTGGCCATCCAGGCCTTGTGCAGAGAGCGCGTTTATAGAGATCACGTGGATCTGTTTGCTGAGACAGATGAATGGCTGCTGAGCCGACTAGGTATAATTGTTCCATACCGTACCACAGTACGATTGTCCCCCCTCCCCTCTCCCCCCACTGGTCAGCTTTCACACTAGTAATATCGTACCGTACCCGAGTACACTTGCATACATGTCAAAATTCCGATACAGCACATTGCATTATGTACCTAGGTGGTTTTAAATGGGGAACGATTTTAAAAGGAGGTGTCAATATATTTCAGGGGGTTTTATTATTGAGAAGGGGGTTTAGAATATTAGTATCGAATATTAATATCATGAATATGCATATGCTGCGCGTGCCCTAGCAATCCGGTGTGTCATCTGTAACATGGATTACCACGTATAGCTGCACGAAAAATTTAACTTATAATACTTATAACTTATAATAAATTTTCTTGACTGAATGCTTGATGTTTTTAGACATCAAATCTTTTTCTGGGTACCCAAACATCAAGGTAAGCCGAAAATGTACTGATTACATTTGATATTGGTGGATGTTGCATACAGAATTCTTTCACCCTTGCGTTTTTGGCCGATTATGCTGTCCACTGCCTCATACCATGAAAATGTATCAATCTCATAACTTGAGCTGCCAGACTTTCGCACTGCGTCCAGCACTTTGAAATATCGCAGCCGCATTTTCTTTAGTTTGTCACGGCACTGATCTATTATTCTGTGATAACCACACAAATGTAACTACTCACAAATTATTCCATAAGAGTTTTTGGGTGTAGTATCTAGCTGTGATTGTATGTTTTCTTCCGCCTACGTTTCGTGGAAGCACTGAATTTCTTCGTTTGAATGGAGATGTCTTTTCGCCGCTACATTTGTTTGAGCATGAGAGCCATATCACATAACAGTAATCTTCTGTGCCCATGTATGGTTGCTTTCACATTTGGTACGAGTACGGATAAACTGTGCCCGAGTACGGATGAATCGTACACGAGCAGCCAGCTCATTGCACACGGCACACCTGCCCTTATATGGTGTTTAGTGGGTGTTATATATGCTAATTTAAAATAACCGGCCACGCGCTTCAAATTTACAATCAAGTGGGATTCAACATTCAGCACACCTGGGTAAGAGCAGATTTTGACTGTAAGAGCGTTTGGTGCATCCAGAGTTTATTTCTCTTATTTTTTCTCTTAGCAAAAAAATAAGAGAAAATATAAGAGAAATTTAAGAGAATGTTGCTGCATGAGGCCCAATGTTTTTTAAGCACAAAAGGCTGATTAGACTGTGGCCCTCCTGGACCCCTTGTAATAAAGTTCAGATTTTTCATTGTTTTATCTCCTCTGGGTAGGCAAGTACTTTTACCTTTTTTTGAGAGTCTAGTTATGCTGAGAGTGAATTTAAGGGAGAAGAATTTGTTTATTTCTAAATGAGGATAAAGGATATCATTTATCAGTAAAGCTAGATTAGGATTCTTAGCTTGGGCAAACATTGCTATCAAACCTCATTCTAGGAGCATGTTTGGAATTAAATTACGTAATGCAATTAAAGTGCAGTGTTCATATACACGCACATGTGCAAATGCTTGAACAATTACACGCGCACATGTACATATATACATTGGGCTCAAAAATTACTGGCACCCCTGACTGGCAATGCACAAACAATACAAAAAAAACAATATACAGTAATTATAAAGAAACAGTATATACCAACATGTGTTACATACATCACTTTATTAATGTTTCGATGGAAATTACCAAAATCTGAACAATCACTGAATACAAAATCCATTTCAACAAAATCAAGGTTTCATAATAATTGGCACCCGTCATTTAGTGCTTAGTGCAACCACCTCTGGCAAGGATAACAGCATGGAGTCTTTTCCTCTAATTTTTGAAAAGGTTAAGGCACACATTTGGGGGGGATTTTGGACCATTCCTTTCAGCAGATCCCTTCACGATCCTTCATATTTTTGGGTTTATGTGTTTCAACTGCCCTCTTCAACCCAGCCCATAGGGTTTCAATTGGATTGAGATCTGACGCCTGAGATGGCCATTGCAGAATATTGATTTTATTGTCATGGAACCATTTCTGTGTGGATCTTGAGGTATGCTGTGGGTCAGTGTTTTGTAGGAAAGTCCACCTATGGCCAAGTCTCAGTCTTCTGGCAGAGGCAACCAGATTGTCTGACAAAATATCCTGATACTTGGTAGAATCCATTCTGCCATTAATCTTAACCATTGCCCGTGGACCTCTTAAATTAAAACAGCCCCAAAACATGACTGACCCACCATCATATTTCACTGCGGGTATGAGGTGCTTCTCCTTGTATGCATCTCTGTTTCCATGCCGATGCTGTATTTTACTAAAATGTGCAATTCTGGTCTCATCTAACCAAGCACCTTGTTCCGGTCATAACTTAGATGACATTTGGCAAACTTAAAGCGCTTGCTTCTGTGTCCTCTGGTCAGAAAAGGCATTCTTCTGCCAACCTTTTCAAAGAGCCTGCGGTTGTGGAGGTGGCGCCTGATGGTGCTTTTCGAAATAAAACTCGAATAAGTGGAATTTCATTCCTGGTTTGATTTCAGTGAATGTTATTTACAATAATCTTTAAGGGTGTCATTAATTGTAAAGCCTTGATTTGGAGGAAATTGATATTTGATTAAATCAGTATATGATTTTGGTCGGTTCCATTAGAACGTTGATATCATACAGTATTTTTCACGTTGTTATTTAGAGTTTCTCTTTAAATATATTTCTTAGAATTTTTTTAAAGTATTTTTCGTGCGTTGCCAGTCAGGGGCGCCAGTAATTTTGGAGCCCACTATATATATGCACACGCGTGTACTCACATATACTCCATTACACACACACACACACACACACACAGATGTACTCACAGGCACACACTCACTCACACACACACATATATATATTCACTCACATTCTCACACACACATATATTCACATACACACCCACATACACAAAACACATAAGCATATCCTCACACTTGCACTCTCATGCACACACACACACACACATTGTGCTGCTCTGCTCTGGGTGCCAGAATGAATCAGACTGACAGGCTGAAATTGAACACAGATTGTGGAGATTAATGTGGTCTCACACTCACACAGCTTTCACTGGCACATTTTCCAAAGCACATCACAGTCTGATATCTCAGTGTTTCAGCAGGATCAGGTGCATTAGCACAGAACCGTTGCATCAACCCATCCTTAAATGTTAACTACCAGAGTCATTACTATGTGAATGCTGCATGGATACTGTCAATAACAACATTCGCATTTACTCTGCATATGCATGTGTGTTTGTGGATTTGTGTGTGTGTGTGTGTGTGTGTGCGTGTCTGTGCATGTTCATATGTGCGTGTGCTTGTGTGTGAGTGCATGTGTATGTCTTCATGTGCGCATGTGTGTATACGTGCATCCGTGTCTGTGCATGCGTGTGCATTTGTGTGCACGTGTGACCTTGTGTGTGTGTGTGTGTGTGTGCCTGTGTGTGCCTGTGTTTTGTGTGTGTTTGTATTTGTGTGCGATGTCGGCCAGGCAGTGTCAGGAGGCGCTGCAGAGGCGTGACCAGGCAGAGAGAGAGAGGAAAGAGATGAGCCCTCCTCCACTGCAGCCCCCTGCTCTCCCTCAGGTGAGATCCCACCTGCACAAAACATTCTATTAATGTTGCTGCAATGTTTTGGTGATGTTTCAGACGGAGAGAACGGACATTCCAGTAACATCATGAGAACATCACAGCGCTGTGAAAAAGTTTTTGTCCCCCTCCCAGTTTCTTCTTTTTTGCTCATTTATCATATTTAAATGTTTCAGGCCATCAAAGTATTTTAAATATTAGACAAAGACAATGTGAGTAAACACAAAAAGCAGCTTTTCAATGATCATTTCATTTATTGAAGGTTATTTAAAACCTAGATCACTCGTGAAAAAAAATTATCGCCCCCTGAAAACAAATAAATGGTTGTGCCGCCATTGGTGGCAGCAACTGCAATTAAACATTTGCAGAAACTGGCAATTAGTCTTTTACATCTTTTAATTCACTTTTCGCACAATAGAGGGTTTTTGAGAATTAACTGCCTGTTTGAGGTTATACCTTAATTCTCAAACAATTTAAGTCAAGACTTTGACTTGCCACTTTTTTTTTTTTTTTGAGAATTTTTAACCTTTATTTGCAGTTATACAGTGTAGAGAGGTTATACATGCAGCAAATGACCTGAGCCGGAATCGAACGTTTCTTGGAAGGAACAGCCTTTTTAAGTCAACCGATATTTGACTTGCCACTTTTAAACATTCATAATGTTTCTTTCGAGCCATTCAGAGGTGGACTTGCTTATGTGCTTCGGGTGATTGTCCTACTGCATAGCCCAACTGCGATTGAGCTTAAGGTCGCTAACTGATCGCTGGTCATTCTTCAGCATTTTCTGATAGAGAGCAGAATTCATGCTTCCAACATTTATGGCAAGTCGCCCAGGTCCTGAAGCAGCAAAGCAGCCCCAGACCATCACGCAATACCACCACCATGTTTGACTGTCGGCTCTTGGTATGATTTTAGAATCAGGGGATGCTGCGCTAGCTTTACGCCAGATGCAATGGGACCCATGTCTTCCAAAAAGTCCCTCTTTTGACTGATTTGTCCACAGAATATTATCCCAAAAATTTTGGGCGACATCAAGATGTTTTTTGGCAAATGTGAGATGTGCCATTGTGGTCTTTTTGATCAGCAGTGGTTTTTGCTTTACAGCTCTTCCATGGTTGCCATTTTTGCCCAGTCTCTTTCTTATACCCATTTTGGATGTGCTTGAATGCAACAGCACAAAATACTGCGCAACAGAAAAAAAATGAATGGGTTTCAATTATGTTATCTAGACTGGTTGTGAGCAACAAAAAAATCCTTTGTGATGTCACAGGGGTCCGAAAAATTGGACCATCAGTCTCTATCTCTGCAATTTTTCACGTTGTTTGTCCTGCCTCCAAGGATATTGATCATTGCAACAAAGTTGAAGTGATAAGAAGCATATTGAATCAATAATTTACCAAAAACATCATCTTCAACAACTCAAAAAGGCGGAAAACAGGTAGGGGTTGCCCGCCATTTGTAATTGGTCAGCGCTGGACACCTTCAACGGTTTTAAGTAGTGTCCAGTTTAAATGCCTACTAAGCTACGTCGCATCCAGGCCATATCCATTTTGCTTGTTTTTGGCATGTCTAAAATAGATGTTATTGTGGAATCGTGAACAATGTCCTTAACTGAGGCAAGGGGTGCCTGCAGCTCTTTAAATGTTAGTCCGGGCTCTTTTGTGACCTCCTGGATGAGCCGTTCATCTGCTTTTGGAGGAATTTTGGTCGGCTGACCACTCCAGGGTGGGGTCACCACTGTTCCAAGTTTTCTCAGTTTTTCGATAATGGCTTCTTTGATAATGGTTTCTTTGGAGTCCCAGAGCCTTGCAAATGGCTTTATAACTCTTTCCTGACTGATAGATGTCAACAACTTTGTTTGTCATCTGTTCTTGCATTTCTTTTGATAGTGGCATCATGTGCTGCTTTTTGCCTACTTCACATTCCCAGAAAAGTTCTATTCAAGCGATGTTTAGATTCAGCAGGGCTGGCAGTAATCATGCCTGGGTGTGCCTAGCGAAATTGAACCCAGTTGTCCGTTAAAATTGTTAAATTGGTTGATTTAGTAACTCGGGGGGCAATTACTTTGTCACATTGGGCCAGGTAGGGTTGGATAGCTTTTTTCCCTGAATAAATTAAATCATTATTTACAAACTGTATAGTGTGGGTACTTGGGCTACCTTTGTTTGATATTCTGATTTTAAAATTAGTTTGATGATCTGGCAGATTTCCTTCCCAGCTGACAAAACGTTTGTGCGCTCCTGATGGCAGGTCACTGTTTTTCGCCTGAGGTACATACTGATTGAAAACATTCCCCCTCTCTCACCGTGTGCTGTTCAGTAACAATGCACTCTCGCTTATCACTCACTGTTGTTTTGTGTCCATACGTGGGAGAGTAACAAAATTGAATTGCTGAAAACCAGAGGACAGCCAGTCTAGAGAGAAAGAAGTTGGGGTCAGCTGTTAGTGTGAGTGTTTATCTTACATGAAAGTAAATGACATTGCTCAGTTTTTCTCTTTCAATTTAGGATTTGGGGGAGAATTTTTGTTGAGAGAGAAATGGGAGGGAATTTTGTTATGCATGGTGGGGTAATATCCTGACTCATAGGGGGCTGTGTTTTTGAAAAATAGAACCAGCAGTCAGGGCAATTTATTTTGTCCCCTGCTTCCTGACCACTCCTTCACTGTGATTGGTTTGGCATCATGAAGCTTGTGTGTGAGCCCCTCTGATTGGTTTTGGCGCACAGAATCTTGTGTGTGAGCCTTTGTGATTGGTTTTGGCACAGAGAAGCTTGTGTGTGAGCCTCTGTGATTGGTTTTGGCACACAGTAGCGTGTGTGTGTGTGAGCAGTTTGGTTCACAGAAGTGTGTGTCTGTGTGAGCAGTTTTTCTGTGCCCGGAGCACGATGCGTAGCACGAGCAGAAAAAAAAGAAACGCTTGACTCACTCCATTATGACATCATTACTGTGAGTGAGTGGGTTCTGCAGTCACGATTCTCCTCATGCAGGCTCGGGGCATTCCTGCCGCAAACCGACAACCAGATTTACCCACAATTCCCTTTCAGATGTCATTTGTGATTAAGAGAAGGGGAATTTCATCATGAGTTCAGCAGGTTAGCTCCTGGCACAGAGATGTGGCCTTGGCTTTTGTTCCTTATTGTGACCTTACTGTAGCTTAATGTTGCAGTGAGTCATTCGGAATGACATATTTCTGTCAGGACACTTTGTCACAATAGTTTATATAAGGCTTATAAGCATACATTGACTTTGGCCACATGGCTCTGCTCTGGGAGCACACTGTCTGTCCAGGTGCAAAACCGCAGGCAGGAAGCTGCAACTAACCCCCTCCACAGAACAGATCCTTCAGAAACAATGACATCAAAGAAGATATCATTATAATACATCAGTGTGACTTTGTTATGTAACCAGTAATGAATGCTTTAGTAGACAGGTGGAGCTGGGGTGGGAGGGTTATGAAGTGATTGTGGCGCGAAGCTGCTTCTGTGAAGATTAGCTTACATAAGACTACGGATTTCACTATCAAGCAATCATCTGATAGGGTGAAGTCAGGTGATTGTTAAGTGCTCTCAGGTTACTCTGATGATCTGAAAGCAGCTGAACAACATCTGATCAGATGGCTCGACATCATGCCTGCAAGAATTTACGCAGAGCTTCATTTCTGCTGGGATCTGCAGTGCTCTTATGAAAATAGTTGGATAGGAACTAGATTTATGATTTTGGGGCACAACCTGCAATTGAGGTTCATTAGTGCGCTGTTAAAACTGTAAATTTAGTAGTGCCTGTGCTTAGAAATAAGTGTGAGTGTAGAGCTTGGTATAAGATATAGGTTTGGATGACTAATTTGCGGAGATATAAATTCTGGAGGAAAAGGCAATAAAAAAAAACAAAATTAGTCCCTATTCTTCAAATACCTGGCAGAAGGCACCAAACTAAAGCTTTAGCCTCATATTCATTGTTTTTTTTCCACATGCAATGCTTTGGAGTACAGGGCCAAAACAGCAGAAATTGTTAGGGTCCAGATAAGGGACTGCTTTGCACTGTGGATGAATGCGGCTGTTTCATAGTAAATTGTGAGGGGTTTCTCTCTGTGTAATTTGTGAAGAGACGAGATGGATTTTTGTGTTTGGTCATCCAGCTAAGAAGTGTCTTTGTGATCTATGTCCCAAACTGGACAAAGAAGATGAGCTGGTCTGGTATTTATGTCCTAGATGCCGACATATCTGAGCCATTTTTCAAAATGTCCTGCCAAATTCTTTAAATAATGATGTCACTGGTGGGCCGTAGTGCGGACATCTGTGATCAATGCTGCGGAACCTTTAGAAATGTCAGTGGCTCGGCTCTGCTGCAAATCTACACTACAGCGGAGGCTGTGTTTAGGATTTGCAGCATGTGTGCGAATATCTATGGCTGTTGCTGTGTTTTAGTCTCTGTATTGTGTTGTTAGGTGATCTTTTTATTATATAGCTTTTGTGACAAGTTCAACTTTTTATTTAGTGGCTTGTATTTTGAGATCGGTTTTATCTGTATTTTAAGATCAGATCATTTTTAGCCAAATGTTGTGAGTTCAACTCATTATTCTTTTGCTTATTTTATTGGCCAGCTCTTTATTCTTTGGCCTTTATTTAGAATTCAGGTTCTTGTCCTTTTGTCATTAGTTAAGGTTTTCATCCTGATGTTTTGTCTGTAATAGTTTTTGCCTTCGTTTTTCCCTCAGGATGTGGCGGCCATGACTGCTGCTGCTGAGCTGGCAGAGCTGGGGTCAAAGTGCATGGATCACCGTCACGAGGAAGTGATCCAGCGACAGCAGGAAGCTTTGGTGGAGCTGAGGTTGATGGTCAAAGCCCTTGAACAGGCCGCGCCTACGAGTGAGTGAGCCAGATGCCCAGCAGATACCAAGGGCTATTCTAGGAGCTTGCCGCGCGCTCTAAAATGTTTATTTAAATAATGCAGTAAGGCTGCTTTATTTAACAGAAGAGCTTACGCTGAGATTTAGTGGTCTTTGCACCACAGCATATAAGTGTGAAAATGGATTCACAGCTCACTGAGTTTTTGGCCCTCTCCCACAGTGGCCTCCCCGGAGCTGTGCATCCAACAGGTGGCGCTGATGAAAAGGGAGCTGAGTGAGCTAAGGGCTCAGAAAACTGCTCTGTACAGAGGAGCCACTGACTCTATGGTACTTTTTTCTCTATTGCTATCAGTGACTTTATGGTACCTTCCAATGAAAAAGGAGAAAAAACTAGACAGCATGCTCTCTATTCTTTGAGCATTCCACCATGGTCATTCCACCATGGTCGCCTTCTTCCGGTCATGAAGTGTACTCAAGCCTGTCGTATGTAATGACATGGAATAGCAAGGTTTACATAACATGTTTCTTTTACGAAATTTTATTCACAGGTTAATTAAAAATGCCTCAAATACCTTGGAAAAATTACATACGGGGAATGATTTTACGCTGCACCACCTCTTCACTGCCTGCCTGTGTTTGTGTGTATGTAAACCATAGAAAGTTCTGGCACAGCTTCTGAGCTGTGTTGCTGTGGTTGCTATTGCAGATTGGGAATTCTCTCCCAGGAAGTGTGTCTGGGGAAATGCTGGAGCTCACGGCCCGGCCGAACCTATCTGACGCTCTGGACCTGAGCGAAGAAACGGTCAGTTTAAGCTCTGGACTGTTTTCCCCATAGACTCCTCCCTCCCTCTCCCCATAATGACTGCAAATGACGACTCTGGCCATATCAATGAAGTCTACGTTTGACGCCTTGAGGATTCCCCCATTTTCAATCAATGGGGAGGCTCGGGAAAAGGTCCATTGATATCCATATAGGCGTCATATGTTGTCATCATGGGGAAAAGAGTTAAATGAACAATCAGCCAGTTTTAAGATGCTGTTTCTTAGCTTTCTATGCCCACTGCTACTTTGACAGCCAGATGCTACTCCCTCTCTCATTAAATCTAGGTTAACAAGGTGTCTGCACTGTAGCTGTGCAGTGTGGAGCATTTAACAAGAGCAAGGTGTCAGTGTGCTGCTTCCATGGAAGGAAACACTCTGTAAGCCAGTTCTCCCCAAACTTGGTCCTGGTGCCCCCTTGCATATGCTGGTGTTTGTTCACACCGCCATTTCAATCATAGCATATGAACAATCTGTTAACTTGTCATAACTGAGTGCATCTAATGACACATTTTGACTGAAATATCCTTGTGTGTCATGGAGAACAAAAATTTTATATCCACATTTTGATATTGGAAACAACTGCATAAAAAGGAGTGTAACTGATCTCATTAAAGACTCAGTAGGTTCTTAATTGGTGAAACTGTGGACATATGGTTGCAAAGTCCAACTGTTTATTAGGCAAATAAATGATTGAGTCATACCTGTTTTGTTTCATGTTTATGTGCTTAAGTTCAAGTGAAATATTACGAAAGTACTTAAAAGCCTTGTGTTCAGCAGCATAACTATGCGCCTACTAATTTTCTCAGTGTCTAATATTATCTGTTTCAAAATGTTATTACCCATAATTACTTGCAGTACAGCAAAATAAACACAATATGTTCAAGCGTATTTTTATGCTTCATAGCTTGGATATTTCTGCAAATTGTGGCTCAAAGAGGGTAAATAACCGTTCTAAACATGAAATGCACCTAATTAAGACAAATTAACAGCTTGTTAAGACTCTGCAATTGCAGTTGTGGTTGGAACAAAAACCAGCATGCACAGGGGGCCCAAAGCCTGAGTTTTGGAACCACTGCTGTATGCTGTTAATGTTGCAATAATCTCTACCAAATTTGGCGCATCCTGTGATTGTGCTGATTTAGGTAGTGCTGTGTGTGTGGGACGCTGTTTTATCACCTGCCATGGGAGGCATTGTTCCTCCCGATCCTTGAGCTTGAGCTGGTAAATGATGAGTTTTGGAAGGAGTGTTTGACTGCAGTGTGTGAGGACTGTGCTGGGTGTTGTGCAAGGTGCAGAGCGCACGCTGATATCCTGTACTTGGTACCTGGAGCTGAGCAGTGAAATGGTGAATTGATGAGTTTAAGTATGTGTGTGTGTGTGTGTGTGTATGAGTGCGTAAGTGTGTGTGATTGTGGGTGAGTGCTGGGTGACAGCTGTATAAGGGGCAGAGCTGACAGTGCCTGTCCTGTGTGTGCAGTACCTGGAGCTGGCCAGGGCCCTATCAGAAGCCCTGGAGCTGGGTGACACGCAGCTCTCGGGGTCGGCCTCCCTGAAGCACCTCCCGGTGGAGGAGAGGGAGAGGCTGGGGGTCCTGAGACAGAGGGACCTGGAGCTCCTGAGGACCCGACTGAGCCTGCTGCAGAGCCAGGGCCAGCGCAGGGAGCAGCTCCTGCAAGAGTACCACCGAGACCTGAGCGCTTCCAAGTACGGCCACACCCTGTAACCCTGCTGCTGCATCGTCCTGCTCAGCACCACCCTGTAATCCTGCACCTCACTGTAACCATACACCGTGTGTCTCTGGCTTATATTCATAAAACTGCTCAAAACCAGGAGTGCTGATCTCAGACCAGCCCCCCTGCCAACCTCTATACCCCATTTACTCTGAGAATTAAATCCAAAGCTGATTCTAATTCAGTGTTCTTCGTATCAGCAGTTTTATGAATGGGAAGCCACTGCCTTACTTCATCCTTACTGATTACGTTACATAAAATTACATTTCATTTAGCAGGCGCGCTTATCCAGTGCAACGTACAACATAAAGTGTATTTGAAGGGAAACAGAATGCGGAGAACCCAAGAGGGACGTAACATTTCAAAGGACCAGTAGTGACAATACGTAGAAAGGACTTTGCTCAGCAAAATACCTGTGGGATGTAAATCATTACCTTTTACCCAGAATGCACTGTCTTTATTTCTGTTGTTGCTAGCTGTATTATTGTTGTAGGATGTGAGGTCCGGAAGTGTTTGGTCTGTGGCACAGTCTCAAAGCGCTGCAGTATCGACGTATTTCTCTTGGCATGAATGTGAATGCACTCAAATAGAAGTGTGGTTTCAAATTGAGAGTGTTTACAGTGAAATAGAGTAAACTGTGTGGGAGATATGGCTCTTGAAAATTGTGTCACTGAGTGCTTACAGCACTCAGTATATTTTTTTCCTGATAACCCTAACAATACTCATGAAACTAGAAGGCACTCAGAGAGCGCATACCTCTGTCAACAGAGTTGTCACTTAGAACAAAATAAATATGGCCATGTTAGCCTCATTTGAATTCAAATCCATCCCAAAATTTAACCACTTGTTCCTTGGCCCATGGCCCACTCTTTTTCAAAATATCAATGAAATTGATTGACAGACGAACGAACAGACGTGGCTGAATGTATTACTTCGTTGGTTTGTGGAGGAAATGATTCCTAACTTTTAAAAATAGTGTACCTGTTGGGATAATGTTTCTGTCATGCGTATTGGATGGGATTAGTGTGGGGGGCCAGTGTGACACCAGTCTCTGTCTGTCTCCACCCTTGAAGGGAGAGCCAGGCAGCCAGCCAGCTGCTGCAGGTCCGGTTGGACAGCCTGAGGGAAGAGCTGCAGGCGGAGTGTCAGGAAAGCTCCCTGCTTCGTGAGGCCCTCCAGCAAACACAGGCCCGGCTGGAGCAGGAGATAAACCTGAACTGCGCGATCAAGGAGCGCAAGGTGACTGAAGTTCCTCTGCCTCTGGTCACTAAAGCTATGTTTCAGCTGATCGCGAATGTCTTCCCTAATTTTCCAAGATTAACAAACTTGCCTTTGATCTGTCTAATTAATCGTCAGTTATCATGCGGCTTTTTTGGAATATGTTTGCAAAATCATTATATAAATGTAGTTTGGAAATACAGTAGTCACCCAATACAGTTAACAAAAAATGATACACCACTGCTGTCTACTGCTTTAGTTTTCAGCATTTTTGATAACAATACAAACTGCGATATCAAAGCTGCTTTTGCTGTTTACAATGCAAACTTTACAGATATTTTCCATCGGTGCTCTCTAGAGTGTGAGTTTTGATGAGCACAATGCCTCACTGCCTTCTGTCAGGCAGAATGCGGTGGTCATACGCACTAAAATGTCTAGTTTTAATTCGAATTTGGCATAATGCATCATGGTCCAATTTTGGCCACATGTACTCTTATAAGAGTTGATTTATCGCTCAGAATTTTCCTGTGAACCACCAATATTATTTGTTTTCAAACTGTTTCTGAGCATGCCTGAGTCGAATGATAAAGCTGAGGACTGGGCTGGGCAATTTTATTTCTTCGTTTGAGCGCAGTCCTTGGTTTCCTCATTCATGTGCCGCAAGGACATTGTTATCTTATCTTCTCAGAGCACTTCATGGAACTGGACGCTCACTCAGTCTTCAGCTCCTTAATTAAACCTTGCACCACCGGGAGAGGTGTTACCGCTAACCGAACCTCAGAGTAGCTTAAATCACTTCTTCTCCTGAAAAATAGACCCTTTAACCCGTTAAGAAGAAGTCAGGATTCATGAGTGCTTTTTGAAGCTCTTACATCCTTAATCATGTGCAGTACATGGGAAAAGCAGACACAACTGTGTTGCATTGCGACCTGTTCAGCCCATCGTGACCTGGGATGAGTGCTGACCCAGTTTACTACAATGGGCTGTTTATTTGTTTGAGTTTTCATTGGTGGTTGATTGCGATCATCATTTGAACTGCTATAATGAGGGTAGAGAGGTTGGGATGAAAGTCCAGCAATTTCGGAATGTCGTTGCTTAGAAACATCGGCTGCGTTGTCCATGGTAATGAGCCATTAAAAGACCTCATTACAGATCCACTGTCATAACCCAAATATGAGGAAGTGCTGATGCCCAGACCACAATGTTTGTTTTCTGGGTTTGACAAGTAGTAATGCTAACTTGAAGCGCTAATCACTGCTCCATTCATTATCGAGGGACAGTGGTGATAAGGATGATCTTATTTGACTGTGTAACGATATGGTTGTTAATATTACTATGAAACAAAGTCACCCTTTGAATTCAGTCCGGAGGTAATTACATCGCATTACAATACGTCTCGGGCTTTTAACAGACACTGTTATTTAGAGCAGTTGGCACAGCTTGCATTTGTTGAATGTAAAATGAATTTATACACATGAATATTTTCTGAGGCAATTCAAGGTGAAGTGTCTGGCTGAATGGCGCAACAGCAGTGCTCCGCCAGGGAATCAAACCTGCAATCTTATGCTGCGTTTCCACCGAATGTGAAACAAACTTTTCACGCGACCAGAATACATTCAAAGTCAATGCAAAGATGCAAATACACGCAAAAGATGCTAGTTCGCGCGCTACGTCAATGGCTCGTGCGAATGGAGTGAATGCACGAAATTCGCATTTCACTCCACATCAAAATATTCTTTTGCGAAAAATTTGCGCAAGTAGAGCAGTGTTCTGAATAGCATCATTGCTACTAGCGGCAACATTGGCTAGCTAGGCTACCTAGCTTCATATTCAAGCCGCAGTTAACTGCATTGTTTGAGATAATGGGAACGCTAGCTACCTAGCTCACTAGCTAGGTAGCTCGCGAGCTAGCTGTGTCGAATAACCTGTGGATCGCAGTTTCACAACAAAATAGTGGTCCAGCTCAACATCGGAGATGACTACACTATCAGTTTTGTGAATATTTTTATTGTGAAACTGGCACAACGTTCATAAAATAGAATGTTTGTGACGTTAGCTTAGCAACATTAGCGTCGCCATCTGGTTGATGATTTTTGGAGACTGTAGGAAGTACCGCCCCTTGAGTGTAAACAAGCAAACTGAACCACAACAAGAGCTATCACCTAGCTAATTGCAATTGATTTGTGTTCGAAGTTAATGAGGGAAAACAAAAAAGAATTTCCCTGCAGCTTGGTCGTGTGGTCATTTCTACTGAGAGGCCAATGGCCTATGTTCTTGTTTCAGGGAGAACGTGGCTCAGGACAAAGGGTTCTTTTGGGTGAATTCCAGGTGATTTTGCCTGATTCTGAGTTGCTGGTCTCATGACCCTCTGAGCATGAGCAGATAGGGTAATAGTCTGTGTGCAAGTTTCTTGCACTTCCGCTCTCGTTTGTGTATTGTCTGTTGTTCGAGATTGGCCTAGCCTTCCTGTACTTGGTACAACTGGCCGAGCTTGCAGTGCTTGCCAATAGTCAAACAGGTAGATTTATGGTCACGGATAAACACGATTTACAGTCCTTCACAGAGGTAACTCTGCAGTCGATATTTAAAATTGGCTTTAAGCCTTTCTGGAATATGATCACAAATATGTTATTAGAACATGGCTAACAAAACACGAAAGTGCTGATGTAGTAGTTACTACTGGGAACGTAAAGCAGTTTAGGTCTAGAATGCTCACGCAGAATATTGACATGACATTAAAAAAATCTACTTCAGAAATAGAGTCCTCGACAGGGAAGGATTTAAAAAAAAACGTAATCCAGAAAGCGTTAGTTGCCATTTTAATCTCACGTTATTTAAAACTAATAATAGATGTTTCACTTGGACAAAAATTGTAGTAGTTAGGATATACTGTTTTCACTGTTTTCCTATCTTAATGCATGGAGGATCGCGTGTGTCGGAGGATCGTGTGTGTGTGTGTTTGTGCTTACTCTTCTAACAGCAGTATCACTAATTTGATGAGTTAATGAGAGCGGTATTTGTGAGACTGAGTGATGTTTCTGGCCAGAGTCACATTGTGCAATTGTTTATTTCTTTACTGAAATTCCAGGGCAAAATGTGATGAAATATGCTTGGAGAGAGAGTTTCAGTTCCTCTCTCTGCCAGTGCTTGAAATATTTAGAGGGAGGGCTTGTAGTCCCAGCAGGGTGCCCGAGAGAGAGAGAAGGAGCAAGAGAGCCAGTGAGAGAGAGACAGAGAGAGAGAGAGAGAGAGAAAAAGAGACCCAAGTGTTCTTGGATGTGTACTGATGGTGAATGCGCAGTGCTGTCAAGCAGGGATCATCAAATCACGCATTCACAGAGTCTTCGGGCTGAGAACAGCTGGTTTTCCACTCTCCCTTTACCTGGGTCTCAGATGTAATTGAGATAAGCCGGCTAATCAGATGCACAAATTATTCAGTGAATTACCTGGGAGAATGGAAGGCCAGGGCAGGATGTGAATTGGAGGGCCAGGTTTGGTGGCCTCTGCTGTACATAGCTGTGTGGTAACAGTGCCCCTCCCTTCTCCTCCACAGGCCTTGAGTTTGGATTGGCTGGAAAAGAGGATTTCGAGGGTCCCCTCCCACAGCTGTGTAAAGGAAGATGTCAGGGACAAGGTGAGCTTGGAGACCCAATAACCCTCCTCCCCAGACTGGACCTGTGCCAGGGCGTATTTCTCCGTGAATAATTAGCTTCTTATTCATCACTGCTCTCCAGAGATCAGTTCTCTGTCAGGGTTTTGTTATGTTTGCATAGCCTCGCACTGCAGATGTACAAGGCTGACTAATCAATCTGGAGGTGCTGAGTGGTAGAATCATTTTGTTATGTTTAACTCCCAGTGAAAACTTTCTATGCCTGGTCTTTCTAAGTCCAATCTTTTGCGGAGACCGCATGATGTGTCACGCCGCATTTCCCTCCGCTGCGCCCGACAAGTCTCATGTTCGTGACTCTGCCATCTGTCTCCACCTCTCCTCTCCGCTATCTCTCCACCAGCAACAGAGTGTGTGACTGTCCCTCGCATTATCATAATCTGCCCTCCTTTTTTAGAGCCAGGACTCCGCAGGTTTATGAATAATGCATACTCACAGCTCTGCGTACTGCCACTCAGCTGAGGGGTCCCAGTCACAGAGATCGAGTGACTGGCATCCATGCGCTGAGGGAACCACCACTCCCCCCCGGCTCACGTCTGCCACCTTTTAGCGGCACAGCGCCTCCTCTGGTTGGAGTATGGCAGTGCTGTACAATTAGCACACTAACCGCCCTCACGCCGTGTTCTGCGACTTAAGTTTACCCTTTGTTGTAAAGCACGTTATACTGCTTCAGGCAATCATTTATCATTTTTCAAAATGTATTTATTTGCTTTTCAGATGCCTATAAACAGGATAGCACACATCTGACATACTGTGATGCACTTGCGCAGTTGGTTGCGTGCCGTGTTACCTCAAAGGAACAATCAAGGCTGCTTTGGAAAGTGAAGCCCCACATCCTCTAGCCTGTGGCCCGTAGGCCTTAGACACTGCCCCTCCATTCACCTTACTCCAGTTCTGTAACCCCCCTGCCTGTGATTGGGGATCACCCTTTAGACACTCTGACTGTGCAAAACAGCCTCCAAACTACTGCATCCTCGAAATATGCAGTATACTGCCTGCTAGACATACTATCTACTGTCTACTGCCTACCCAAAAGCAGACTGTTTCCCATAAGAGAAAACTGGTTGAGAAACCCAGGGAATGTGTGCACTATTGTTTGAGGATATTGTGTGCTGTGTATTCAGAGAAATAATTAGCTGTGTGAGTAACAACTTTCACATGCTCTGTACTCAATTTATGTACTCAGTAGTAGGCACCTAAGCTCTTTAAGATTCGGCCTCTGTCCCCTGCTTCAGGCTGCCTCCAGGAAAACCAGTCTGCAGGAGAAACTGAAGAGGAGGGAGTATGAGATCGAGGTTCTAAAGAAGCAGCTGAGGAACAGCGCCTCTCACAGGCCGTCCAGTGCACAGCCGGCTCCTTGAGCATCCGAAGCCCACTGAAGCTTCAGTCCAGCCAGACTGAGATATGGGGACTTGGGGACTTGGACACTTGCTGGTGTGAGGCTGGCAGTTCAAAGTTGTGTTGAAGTGAATGCGTGTGTGCTCCTGTCATGTGACCTGGGAGAAGAGGTCTGACTGCTAATGCCCCAGGCCAGATATTGTGACGGTGGGCCTGAGTGAGGACTGCTAATGCCCAATTCATTGGATCAGGGACAAGAATCGTGACTGATAATGCCCCAGTCACGTGACCTGGGACTAGCACTGTGGCTGATAAAGTCCCAGTCACATGACCAGGGACTAGAGCTGTGGCTAATGATGTCCCAGTCACATGACCAGGGACTAGCGCAGCAACTGATAATTCCCTGGTCACTTGACTAGCAGCACCAACTCATGTAATTTCACAGTGACTCACCTTTACAGTGTCCCTGCCATGATTCCTCTATGTTCTGCTTCACAGCAGTTTGGGCTTATGCTGTATACTTCAATGAAGCCGCCTCACATTCCTGTCCATTATTATGTTCAATGCTGCTATTAGTTTGCAGTGTCATCCTCACCTTGTGTTAAGGTCTTTGAAATGAAATGGCGCATGTGTCAGAGGCCTCCTTGTAGTCAGAATCTCTTTTTTTTCTTAATCCAGTAGTTGACTTATCATGCACTTCACAGCCTAGTCTGCTGCAGCCATTGTTACATCATCATGACATCATTATCACAAAACAGAAGACGGCTGACCCGCTTGTTTACCTATGAAGTTAAGTCCATAATTATTTGGACAGCGACACAGTCTTACAGGGCTATAATTCACGCTGTACACAGATTAGTCTGGAAGGTACACCCCCAATTCCGAAATAGTTGGGACGAAGTGTAAATTGTGAATAAAATGCAATGACTTTCAGATCACAAGAGCCAATATGTTATTTACAATAGAACATAGATAACATTTCAAATGTTGAAACTGAGACATTTTACATTTTTATCCACAAAATGAGCTTATTTCAAATTTTCTGGCTGCAACAGGTCTCAAAAAAGTTGGGACACAGGCAAAAAAGGGCTGAAAAAGCAATTAATATATAAGAGAATCAGCTGAAAGAACATGAAGCAAGTAATAAAGTTAACTGGCATCAGGTGTGTAACATGATTGGCTATAAAAGGGGTGTCTTAGAGAGGCTGAGTCTCTCAGAAGTAAAGATGGCCAGAGGCTCTCCAACCTGTGAAGGCTTGCGTAAAAAACATTGTAGAATACTTTAAAAACAATGTTCCTCAACATCAAATTGCAAAGGCTTTGAAGGTCTCATCATCGACAGTGCATAACATCATCAAAAGATTCAGAGAACCTGGAAAAATCTCTGTGCGTAAGGGACAAGGCCGAAGACCTTTACTAGATGCCCGTGATCTTCGGGCCCTCAGACGCCACTGCATCACTCACCAGCATGATTCTGTCATTGACATTACTAAATGGGCCCAGGAATACTTCAAGAAACCACTGTCTGTAAACACAGTCCGCTGTGCCATCCACAGATGCTACCTAAAACTCCATCATGCAAAAAGGAAGCCATTGTTGAGCATGATCCAGAAGCGCCGCTGTGTTCTGTAGGCCAAGGCTCATTTAAAATGGACTGTAGCAAAGTGGCAAAGTGTCCTGTGGTCAGACGAGTCCAAATTTGACATTCTTGTTGGAAATCATGGGCATCATGTCTAAGGCTAAGGAGGAGAAAGACCATCCCTCCTGTTATCAGCGTTTAGTTCAAAAGCCAGCATCTCTGATGGTATGGGGATGCATTAGTGCATATGGTATGGGACACTTGCATGTTTTAAAAAGCACCATGAATGCTGAAAGGTATATAAAGGTTTTAGAGCAACATAAGCTCCCCTCCAGACGACATCTATTCCAGGGAAGGCCTTGTGTATTTCAGCAGGACAATGCAAAACCACATACTGCAGCTATTACAACAGCATGGCTTCGTAGTAGAAGAGTCCGTGTGCTGAACTGTCGCTGATTGAGAACAATTGGCGCATAATTAAACGAACAGTCCGTCAAAGGAGACCCAAAACTCTCCAGCAGCTGGAAACCTGTATTAAACGAGAGTGGGATCAAATTCCAATGGCTAAACTCAAGAAACTTGTCTCCTCAATGCCCAGACGCCTCCACTCTGTGTTTAAAAAGAAGAGGGGATGCTACACCTTGGTAAACAGGCCCCTGTTCCAACTTTTCTGAGACCTGCAGCAGCCATCAAATTCGAAATGTGCTCATTTTGTGGATAAAATTGTAAAATTTCTTAGTTTCAGCATTTGCTATGTTTTCTCTGTTCTATTGTGAATTAAATACTGGCCGGTGTGATTTGAAAGTCATTGCGTTTTGATTTTATTCTCAATTTACACTTTGTCCCAACTATTTCGGAATTGGGGTTGTAGTTATATCCATACAGAGTGAGTTTTGCAAGAATTACAGCCCTATAAAAGTTGTTCGCTAGACCTCACTGGCTGTTGTGACGGTTTTGTCAACGGATGTTTTGCAGTTTATCTCCCATTCACCCGCTACCAGTTTCTCTCACCCCCCAGACTGTGTGGTTTCGGCCACAATTACCAGTGAGAATCTCTCTTTTTTGTTAGCACTTATGACTCAGAGCTAGCAGAGAGTTCTAAGAGAATTTAGACAGTGTCATTATTTTTTAAGGCTGTATTTTTCTTACATGGTTCACTTGATATGGATTTAAACTAGATGTAGTCTTAGGGTATTTAAATACGTCTGGAGAAATCCATGTACAAATGACAGCACTTGAAAATTCATGACTGTCCAACTACTTATGGATGTCATTGTACCTGTGCGTTCACGGTCCACTGCTAATTCGGACCTGGAATCTGTAAGCTCCCTCAATGGTGCACAGCTGGCTCCTTGTAGGTACCATAGTGTAGCTGAGGGCTTGGGTCTGTTCTCTCTGATGTAAGGGGACAGGAGACGGCACTGTGGTTTTCTGTGATGTGGCAGCTGGGGCTGGAGCCTGGTGTAGCGCAGTATCAGATAGAGTTCTCCGCAGAGCTGATTCATTCATCACATCCTGCTTCCACTACAGTCACGCACTGGCACTGACATCTCCATGAGTCAGCCTGCGTGTGTGTGTGAGTGTGTGTTTGAGTGTACTTGTGCATGCCACCAAGTGTATTTTTGTGTGTGCGTTTATGTGTGCGAGTGTGTAAGCTCAAAGACTGCGTATCCCTGTGTGAGCTTTGTCTGTACATCTGTAGGCATGTGTCCTTGTACAAACAGTGGCGTCTGTGTTATTACAGATGACGGTTGGTGTTCGCCGGTTTCAGTTTAAATCAATATTTGCTCGATCGCAAACCAAGGCAGTCTCACACTCTGTAGGCAGAGCTGTGGAGAACATTTTTATCAGGCCAATTTCAAATTGACTGTGAAAATACAATAAGGCTCTTTTTTACGAAAATCTTGAGGACATCTGAGTGTTTATTCTTAAGCCACCAAATCCCTGCAAGCCTGATAAATGGCTGCAGCTGCTACATCTGCTTAGCCAAGTCTCCCAAGTCCCTGGAATATACAGAACAGCAAAGGCACTGGAATGGTCCCAGCTCCCACTGTGCTAATCGAAAGATGATCAGTTAACCCATTTCACTGTGTGGCTGGTTTGGTTTCTCTCTTCCTCCGGATAATGAGATTTACCTTGCTCATCTTGTGTTCTTCCTCACTGACCCAGATAGGGCCTGTGAATATGTGAGGGCAGATGGCCGTGATATTTAAACTCCTCTTGTGTTTCTGCTCCAGGCAATGATGTGCGCAGTCATTCTCACTGTATCAGCCCAGCTCCCCTGACTGCAGCCGTCCTGTTAGTGCGACAGGATTTGGATTAAATCCGCTAGGCTTTTTTTTTAAATATTGGAGCGAATGCTCAGGGAATGCTCAGCACTTCTGATGTCCAGATGATGGGGAAACGAACAATCTTTCCATTAGCCATGATGCGCCTTGCATCCAGTTGAACAGCATCACTGAGATGCTGATGATGCTAATGAGAGTCCCTCCTTCTGTAACACTTTGCTACTAAGGATTCATTGATATTAATGAGGGCAAGTTTTAATCATGCTGGTGTGAGAGACCGGTTGTTAATTATATCTCCGAAATAAGAGTTTCGGGGATATCATGGATTCGCCCCACCCGCCACCACGTCTGCCACCGCATCCGCAGATTTTAGCCATTAGCGCGATAACTCACAAAATACTTTACATTGGCTTCTCATTTTTAGCATATGGGTAGATATGGTAGAGAGGATGAACTGATTAGATTTTGGGCAAGTATGCACTCCTAGGTTTGCCACCAGGTGGCGCTATATATTGAAAAAATCAGTTTTTTAACCATATCTCCGGGACAATTACTTACACAGACCTCAAATATGCCTCATATTGTAGGTCTAGTAAAGAGGGATCTAATAAAGGGCACTTCGAGGATTGGGGAATTTCGGGGATATACCCCTTGCTGTCGGCCGCCGACAGCGTAGGCCTAGTTTCATTCAAGATGTTTTATTTACTATGCTTTTACACAATTTTTTCTAGATCATTAAATTAAAGCAATTGAGTGGGATCTGTGTTGCAAAGGCAAATTGTCTGAGTGTGATAATGATGACAGGCTAAATTGCCAACTTTTTAATACTTGACTTAATAGCTAGCCAAGCTGGCTGGCTAGTGTTAGCACGTGGGGGCCTGAACCAGCGACTCCTCAGTTAGCAGTCAAGCCACTTACCTCTAGGTTACCCTGCGATATGAAAACACTATGAGCCACTTTCTCAGACTACACCAACAGGCCTCACGAAGCGCAGTAACTAAGCATAGCTCTAATGTTACGTCTCATGGTGTTTGCTTGTTGGCTTCGAACTCTTTTCTAAATCTCTTTGACTGAAAGCATCTGTTAAGTTACTAAATTGTAAATTTAATGATTTCGAAATGTGATTTATGAAAGAGGCCAATATGAGGCAGACATCCAGCAGTAATAAAAGGAACAGTACAGTGCTTAGGCACATTTTATGATGGCACTGAAGTTGGCAATCTTCCCTAGTGACTGCCTTAAGGGCCTCCCGACTCGGTGTTTTAATGCTGCTCATAATCACTCTATTTGATTTTGTGCTTTTTTGGTGCTCGTTACACATTATGTGAACATGCCTGTACTGTATGTTGTTGATGGAAAAATGGTTCATGACAGCGTGTGGTTGTATGAACACTATATGATTTTGTGATTAATGGCATTAATTGGCTGTATGGGAGATACTTTTACAGGTTAGATTTGACTGTGGGCTCCGGAGGAGGGAGGGAGGGAGGGAGAGAGAGAGAGAGAGAGAGGACATCTGGCCTCTGTCTGCTGTTCTCAGAGGAACAGTTAATTGGTACTTTGAAGACTGCTTTGTGCTCTTCTAATCATCCATTATCAAAAACACACCTTCTGAATACAAAGCTTATACCAAACTCATGACGTCCTCAAGTATTGTCCCGTTTAAGCCTGGTAAATAGACCTCCCCTGCTGGTCTCATCAGTAGATTGTAGTGCTGGACAGACCCAATGTAATTACATTTGCTGAATTTATCCACTAATGTACTTCTGCATTAATTTGTGCTGATGCTTATAGATCAATGATTGGTGTAACTTTAAGGCACTTTGGGTCTCACTCTGTGTACTGCAGGGTCCACTAAGTGAAGCCTCTCTGCTCACCCATGAAATCAGCTGTGAGGCAGCGGTGCACTGATAAAACATGGAGGTGAAACCAGTCAACCAACTATCTTTGCTGTTAATGAAGTTAATGCTCTTTTGATGACGAGCAGGTCTGATCAAGCTGGATCTGGTTCATATAGCAATATTCACGATGACGTCACACGGTTGGCAAAAAGGCTCACCTTACACTAAGTTTACTAGTAGATCTCCATCTTTATATGTACTTAATAAAAGATCTAAAATAACGATGCCAGTCAGTTGTTGTGTAATAGGTTGCACCAACAGGTTCACTAAGGTTTCAGGAATCACGTTTTTGAGGATTCTAAGCGAAGAACCAAAGAGGCTACTTGCCAAGCTTCTTTGTGTTATGATCACGCTTTCTGCCAACTGCCAAACTGCGCATGCACAACTATGACGTCATTGTTCATAAACAGTGAATATCGCTATACATGCACACGCTCACACACGCAAACAGCAAATACATGCAACATGCACACACACACATGCGCCTAGCACTCACGCATGCACACACACTCATACATGAACTCACACACTCAGGTACATTTGCATAGAATGCATGTGTACATTTGCATGCACAAACCTGTTCCAGCGTGAAAAATATTTGAATGTAGTCAATTAGAAAAAGAGCAGGTTTGCTGATTAGCATTCTGCCAGCTTGAAGGCACTGCGAACAGAGTGCAAGCTTTGCGAGTGTGTGTGAGTGTGTGTGTGTGAGTTCATTTGCATGGACATTTAGATGTGCATCTGCACAGGTGCTAATACCAAGCATATTTAACAACTCAGAGCTGATGTAATTACTGTGTATTATGGGTACTGCAGTTCTTTATGTTTTAGTGGAAGCCAAAGGGGCCTCTATTATCTTAGCCTGACTTGCATTGGCCTTGCTCTAAGCAGGGGAGGAAAGGGGGTAAACTTTATGTTTCTGAGGCCTGTGGAGCAGAACTGAATCTAAGTATGATCTTGAATTAATATCATTCATTTATTTAGCATGATCCCCATGCTTCAGCAGCTGACATAACATTTTCAGCTGTGAAATTCAGGCTGTGTGCCACGTACTTTGAAGAAAAACATCTGGAAGTACAGTTTCCTGTCTTCAGATCCGAACACATTTTATCATCCGTCAAAGGAATTAGAGGTATGAAATGAGTTGAAAAAGAGAGCCGCAGACGAGACGAGATTTGCTTGGACGGTTGTGCTCTGTGAGGAAGCCCTGTTGTTTTAAATGTTGACATAGCGGGTGATGGGATTGAAAAGGCTGCAATGATAAAGCACTTCAGTGCCATTTCATTTCCTCTACACTGGCCCATGTGTTCATTGGTCATTTTTTGTTACCTCTGTCACCTTGCTGACACATCCTGCAAACTTAATTCCTCTGCACGCTACCTGTGCTATTGGTCATGATAGCTTGCCTAGTGGTCATCATTTTTGTCCTTCAGGGCGCTTACGTCTGCAGAGTTTAGCGCAGCCTCAGCTCTTAATTATTTAATTGTGGTCACTATTTTGACAGGAAGTCAGCTCCCCAGGAATACCATTGTGAATAAGGTGTTGATGTGCAGGAATAAATTAGACTTACAAAAGAGTCTAGCCCCCAGGATCATTATTATACAACCCCGTTTTAAACATTCAAGCAACTGGATTTCGGCTGTTTCACAGATGGTTTGCATAAAAGCTGTTTAATTTCTGGTTTGAAAAAAAATGTAAACTCGCTATCTGCCAACAATGAGCTTTATCTTTACTGTATGCAAAATTTTTCTTATATAATTACCTGGCTTACTCAACTACTGCATCTCTATTGAATCAGTGAATCAAACTTTATCACAGTGTGTCAGAAATAAAAATGTGTCCAAAAGGAATTCAGCTTGTCAAATAGAAGTATGAATGTTATCAAATACTGTCAAAGTCAATACTGCAGCATATTTCTCACAGCTTGGATTGTTTATGCTTAGATTATATTTATATAATAAAGATGCATGTGCCTGTCTGTTCAGAGGGTAAATTAAATCTGTTTCATTTAATTTTATATCTGCATTCTTCAATTTTTCGTTTGAAAAGTACCTCAGGTAGGTAAGAAGCTAATGTTTTACAAACTGAACAATGTGCTGTAGGTCTCTGTCAAGTATTTCCTGTTAAGTATCCATACTCAGTTTATTTAGTTTGGCTTACTATAGAATCATATTGTGGCAGGAAGTGAAGTCACTAGTTTGTCTCTTGTGTTCGGGCCCGTCACCACAACTAACAGTCCATAAACGGTGATGGCACATAACATGTAGTATGGGGCTGTTTTTCACAGATTCTTGACTACTTTGAGGTCTGTAAGTATTTAAATGGGGGCACAATTTAAACAGGTGTAATTACTATACGGTCCACTCATTGTGGACATATTGAGTTCCCTCAAATTAAAGTGCAGACCATCAACTTAAGTTTGAGAATTTGTACAACTATATGAAGTTAAACCGATTGAGAACAACGTGCAGCTCCTAAATTGTATTGTCTAAATACATATGCCATTACCACATATGGGGAATGGATGGTAAAATACAACATTGTACGAGCCCCTCCCCCTCCCACAACCTTGTGAATCACATCAATCTGATCTCTGGTCTGACTCGCTGCACTTCCCACACTGACACCTGCGCATATAGCATGCCTGCTGACCCTTCCAGTAAAAATAGATCTGCCTCTCCAGTTCAAACTTCAAGGGAGAATAGCGATGAAAAAATGGGCTTTGATTCTCTGTTGGGCTGTTTTCACAAATCCTCATTCTTAGTGGTTCAAACATGAACATTCTCAGTTTCAGAAGGAGTGTTTGGAATTTGACCTGGAAAAAATGGATGAATCTTTTAAAACTTTGTTGGAATTTCTTTGAAAGCATGGCTGTGAAATCAGTGAAATGAACACCGTTGTTATATCGCTTACCATGTTAGATATTAATGTGAGTCATTTTTAGATCTCCATTCGATCTTGTCGAATAGCTTAACTTTTATCCTGACTATAATGAGATGACTTTCCCTTGAAGGTTACGCAAAATATGTTAACGCGGAATGTCATCTCAAGGGGAGAGCAAAAACTATGTCGATGGTATGTATAACAGGGTGTTTTATTGTAGAACTCAGTCCATGCAGAAACTTGTGGTCTTAACAATGGGCTATTAGTGTTTAATAAAATTGTCTGCATTGCTGAAGAAATTGCTCAGTGCTTGGGGCACTACACTTCAGAGTTTATTGACTGATGTAGTCAGTGCTGTTTACTGTTCCTTTTCTATGCTTCCTGTTTGTTTTATTTGATCTGTTTCAGCTGCTCAAATGTTAATGCCTGTAAATATCAAAGTTAAACACATTGCTGTGCATCTTGCAATGATGTGCATACAGACATGCTCCTCCGTAAAGAAGTCTTGCCGCGTCGAAGATGCTTTAACCCTCTCGTCAGGCTGAAGCGATTTGGTCCTGGACGAAGTTGTTCCCATTTCTAACACATCCAACACGTTAAATACGAAAGCGTGTATGATCGCTTACTGTCTTAAGATCTGTCTGCATGCATTTACATGTGGCGTTGGTATGGGATAATCAACATTATTCGCGGCGTCTGTGGGTGGTTGTAATGTTTTGGCTCATCTGTGTATTTTAGCCATTTGAAATAAACTTAACAAACAGGTCTTGTAATACAAAAGTGCTCTGGGAGGGGTCACCTTTCGGGTTTAACCAGTCTACAATTTGCTTTGACCCGAGGCTCCTCGCACGGTCTCAGGTGGATTTCGGTGGGTTTTGGTGGACAGAACTTACATATTGACATTTATTTTATTTTATTTTATTTATTTATTTGCAAATGTGAGATGTAATTAAGTTAAGACCACTATTTCAAATGTTATTTAAAATTTATGTAATAATATTGTACTTGACTTATTCAGCACACATTCAAAGGAATTAAAATCAGAGAACATTCACCTATAACTGAACACTTGGGCGCTTACAGTAATCATAAACTCACAAGTAATCAGCTCCATGTATTTTCCAAAATATTTTTTACGAAAGGAAAATAAATGGAAGGACTACTGTTGGTCATTCAACTTTTATATATATATATATATATATATATATATATATATATATATATATATATATGGGCCAGGCTCATGAAATATGCGCCACCCCCCCGGACCCTGAAAAATAATGAAAGTACCCATAGAGCTTAGCTGTGAGTGGTTTTTTAATCTACAGGTGTTGTGGGATCATATTCCAAAAAGCCAAAACGACTTGGCGCTTTTTTCACTTTTTCGTGGTACCTGGTCAAAGTTGGGTCCCTCAACTCATTTTTTGGGCCAGGTTTCTGCCTTAGTTTCAAGACATGCATATCTTCTAAAGCCTCATACATGCATAGATATAGCTATATCTTCTCAAAATGCCCTGATATCTATAGAAGGATAGTATAGCTGATGGAAAAATGGTATATAGGTAATATGCTGTTGGGATTGTTAACCCTGCCATGGCCCTGAAGTCGGGGTACATTTTGCGTGCAGCTGCAAATTGCTGCGCGAGTGCAAACTGCTCTCTAACACAATGTGTAAAATTAATTCCGGTAACTCTATGCTCTCAGTGGTAATTGCATGTGATAAAGGTATATGTCTACTCTCTGAATACCAAATATCATGGTCATTGGTGGAATATTTGGTGAGTTACACGCATTTCCCTATACCCTTGCTTGTCTAAGTCAGAAACACGAAAACCTACTGTTTACCTATAATCCATCCAGAGGCCTATAACTAGTGATAATAAAGTTATTTAAGCCTCCAATCAGTGTTATAATTGTATATAAGTGATGCCCAGAGGTATATCACCTGAAATTAGAAACCCTACAGTGATTTTTTTCCCTTGGGATTCTGTCGCTGCTGAAAAAAAGAAATTCTGGTCTGCAAATACCTGAAAAATTTTATAAAAACCTATATCAAAACTCAAAAATCTCCTAGAAACACTCCTTATGGCTTAAAAGTATGTAGCCTAGGCAATACCAAGCCAGAACAGGTGTCTATTAGCTCAAAATATCGGTATATCGGTCAGAAACCGAATCGAAGTCAGAAACCGCGACTAAGTAAGAAACCCGTCAAAGTGTACCAAACTCAACCCGACTGACTTGCTATTGCCATAATACTTAACTAATAGATAGAATAAGAGTCTCAAGTAGGTAATTGATCACTTACCAATGGAAGATGCCACTTGTAGGCTGGTGGACAGGCTGCTTGACAGTTCTTTTTTTTTTTTAATTTTGGGTCCTAGGTTCCCCTAGCCTGAGCCCCGAGAGTTTTTTATGATGATTGCATGTTTCTGTCTTTTAGTTATTGTTATTTTGTTGTAGGTGTTGTCTGGTGTCCCCGACCACCTATGCATGTTATTTGAACAAGTTTATGACTGATTGGCCGCCGATGGCGGCCGCTGCAGCCGCCACGCCCCGCATCAGTTTCTGCCTGAGATCCCAGTTTCTGACTGAGAGCGTGGGCTGACGCCACCGATATTTTTCTATTAAATCTTCAAAAATACAAGTTGACACGTTTAGAAAACACAATATATCATGTCCCCGACCACCCATGCATGTTTTTGACCAAGTTTATGACTGATTGGCCACCGATTGCGGCCACAGCGGCCGCCCACGCCTCGCGTCAGTTTCTGCCTGAGATCCCGGTTTCTGACTGAGAGCGCGGGCTGATCGGTCCAATGTCGGGCCTCCGACCGACGCCATCGTTATACAACCCCAATTTCGAAATAGTTGGGACAAAGTGCAAATTGTGAATAAAATCAAAATGCAATGACTTTTACATCACATGAGCCAATATGTTATTTACAATAGAACATAGATAACATTTCAAAAGTTGAAACTGAGACATTTTACATTTTTATGCACAAAATGAGCTCATTTTGTGGATAAAATTGTAAAATTTATCAGTTTCAACATTTGCTATATTATCTCTGTTCTATTGTGAATAAAATACTGGCTGGTGTGATTTGAGAGTCATTGCATTTTGATTTTATTCACAATTTACACTTTGTCCCAACTATTTTGGAATTGGGGTTGTATTTTCGATGAAATCGGCTAAAATACATGTTAACATATCAAACCAACATGGAATATCATGTCCCTGACCACCTGTGTAACGACTGGGGCCGCATTTGGCCGAATACGCCCGGTTTCTGCTTGAGATGCCCGGGTTTCTGACTTAGAAATCTAAGGCAGAAACCCTAAATCAGAAACCGACCAAAATGCTTTGCGCGCTGTAGCTATGTCGTTATTCAATAAATGATTGATCTAAACAGTGATTTCCTCTTTGATTTAGGCCAACAACAATACCTGAATTGCATTTGGCTATATCTTTTACAGTTTTTTTTAAAAATACATCTAAGTCAGAAACTTCTTAAAAAGGTCATTTTTTTGGGGACACCAATATCCCACTTCAAATCGACTGCCGTACCCATAAAACTGCCGTATCTCTAGACACTGCGTTAGCGTTATTTGACGGCTGGACAAGTCAGAGAACCACATAACAGAAGCCCTAGTCAGCCCACTGAAAAGTTGCGATCGATTTACCTCTAAGCTGAGACGGCATTGGTGCAATAGTTTGTAACTTTATATATTTATTAATGCGCGCAGTTCTGTATGTTGTGTCTTTATTGTCTTCTATTTTTTTTACGCAGTGTCTAGGGACGCGGCAGTTTTTATGGGTACGGCAGTCGATTTCCAGGGATTAGGATAAGGTTTCGGGATTATGGTTAGGGGATGAGATAGGGGTTGGGTAAGGGTTAGGGGTTAGGGTTAGGGTTAGGTTAGGGCAGGGTTTGAACGGGGACTGCCGTACCTCTCCACATTGAAATGCATTGAAAAACTGCCGTACCCGTAGCAACTGCCTTTTTTTATGCGTGTATGCTTGTGTTTTTATATGGACCTGTGTCTGCACTTAACAAAAAGTCTCATATCCGTATGGCAGTATCAATCACCGCATTGCAATCTCTTGCTGGCATCAGTTTCTTGAATCCCTTTAAAAGGCGTGGTGAATGTTTGGACGTAGTCGTTGCGCATTGCTGTGGGAGAAGCACATTCCGAGGTCCTCCTGCGCCTCTGGATTCAGTGCGCGCTGCCCCTTTAAGGAACACGGGGGTGTCTGAATTAGTTTATTGTGCTGTACAGTACAAATAGGTGGATAATCTGTACTTTCGACACTGTCGTGCATTCTGAACCGCTATTTACCCGCTCTGCTCTGTTTTTGAGCATAGGTCAGTCAGCCGCTTATGGACCGTTGGTACAAGATCATTACATGTAATTGTGGTGTTTTGTTCGTTTTTTAGCTATTTTCAGTTTGTGGAAACTAACGGTATGGCCTCTGACGAGTTGACATCGAAGCTGAGCCGGCGACTACAGATCGAAGAAGGTACGGAGGAGCCGGCGGCAGTGAACGAGCGGCAAGAAAACGGAGGCGAAAAGCCGACCACGGCTAACGCCGATTCGGAGCTGGGAGCCAAGCTGCTCCGCCGGGGAGAGTTGAACGACGGAATCGGAGGGCATCACCAGCCGAGCATGAAGGTGTTCAATCCTTACACCGAGTTTAAGGAATTCTCCCGGAAACAAATCAAAGACATGGAAAGAATGTTCAAACAGTGAGTGTTCTTTTTGAGTCCCCCATGTCGCAAGATACGTAGCAGGACTAGGTTGGTTGCACTCGATGCAACATTTGACAGCACATTACGTTGACCTTAAAATTAATTTTCCAGAGTGCATGCTCCATGATTTGATTTATCGAGCGAGAAAGTAACGTTAGATGTTCAGAACAAGCTTGCAACTGCCTTACTTATTGGCTCACCTGAATTCAGAGGGTTCTTTCTCGAAGGTATCAACCGCGGTATTTGTGTTTGAATGTAAGCAATAGCCTACTCAGTTTATCAGAAATGCAAGCAGTTAAACTGCTGAATCCAGTGAAGTGGTTTGGTCAGTTAAATATGCCTTAGCCGCAGCACAAGCTTTTCTGCTTAGCACATGTAGCCTGCCTAGTTGCCATTTGAGTCAGTCATATTTTCAATCGCAGAAATTGAACTCAATCCGTACAACTATAATTTTGCTAGTGTCAACTTTTTCTTTGTGTAAATTGATATAGAGGGATAGTGTGATCAAAATAACTTGGTCACTGATCTCGTGCCAGTCTGTATAGGACTCCTGTTTAATTTGGCAGTGTAACTGCACGGGGATGCAAAACCGTGCGTGAGGTCTTTGAGAATGCTTTCAGAAGAGATTGGCTCAGCTTCCCTGATATTGATTTGACATGCTGCCTATCAGTTATATGTTGCCTGCAGCTGTGCCAGCGCTTCATCTGCAGTAATGAACCTGACTCAACTCTGTTCTCCGTCCATGTGGAACCAACCTGCTTCCCGACTCGAGATGAATCATGAGTCAGTTTGGAATCTCTCAAACTGCGCGCGCGGACACTCGCTCTCTTTCTCACACATACGCACGCAAACACACACGCACGCGCGCGCGGTGCATTCTGCATTGACTGTCGCGCGCTTGTGCCCTCACACGCTCCCCCTCGCACACGCACACACACACCAGCCACACACACACTCTCTCTCATACGAGTATGTGACAGGCATTGTGTGTCAAAAGATGGGGAACACTTTGTCCCAGCCCAACGTAAATGCGGAAGGCCCCAGCCTGATGGCATATCAAGTGTTATTGTCCTACATGAATGGTATGTTTCCTCATTCTGAATATGAGGCTAAAACTTGTGGAATACAGTGTCTCTTAATTCTTTATGAATGACTTGAAATCTGAATCAGTTCTGAATTATGAACGCATTTATATGGCCAGTATCATTTTTCAATTATGGGAGGATGGCTTGGTGGCATTTGAGAGTAAAGAATTTGGTTCTAGCTTATTACACGAAAAGACGCTGGTAGCTTGTTGAATTGTTAATTATGGTGTCATAAGAGAATTGAAAAGCAGCAATCCGCTATTCTTGAGGGCTTTGACTCAGGCACCGGTTAATCAACATGCAAATGCAGTGTAATTGTGTCCATACTTTCATGTAATAAATTAAACGCTCACATGTACACACAAAGCGAATGCATGCACACAGGCAAAGCGGCCTTTCTCAGAGCTTGGGTCCTGAAAACTGTTTACTATTCAGACCACCTCTGTTAGGCAGCTGACGGTGCCTATTTCCCTACTGATGATATGGACAGTTACCCGTAAGCAATCCAAGGTCGCTGTGGTCTGATGCAGTATGCAGTGTGCACGGCCAAACTTGAGCTCTAATGCTAATTGTGTTTAAATGAGCGCAGAGTTTCCGCTGAGAACTGCAGGATGGGGGCTGTCCTTTGTTGTCGTAGCCATGCTGGGGTTTGCGCCCTCAAAATCTTGCTGGTTCCTTGTGCCAGCACTGGGACAGATCCCCTTTGTCCCCTGTGTAGGCAGTGTGGGAATGGAGCTTTTTTTGGGAAGGGGAGTGAGTGGGTTAGTGGACACCTACCCCCCCAATTCATCGTGACTGTCCCTCTGCATGCCCACACGGAGAACAAGACCCCCATTGTACTGGCGGGCACAATCGCTCATATGCCTGTATAGATAATGACCTGGTCCACTTCAGTTGCAAAGCTGTCTGCATTCTTTGGGTCGATTTCTAGTTCATTCAAGGCTGGCTTGTGCCTTAGGTATTTGAACACAGGTAGTGAGATCTGAGTATTTGGGTCGTGACACAAATATAACGGCCTGTATAATATCCTCAATTTAAAGTGGGGACTGTCTGCTTTCATTTCAGTTTGTACACATCCAGGTAGAGTGTACTTCGTAGGACATTGTTCCCCAAATCCCAGTTCTTGAGGGTCCTGAACAGCTGGTTTACCTGGGAGTCAGGAGTAAAGACAGTCTGACCAATCAGTGGCAATAATGGTTCATTTAATTTTTTAGAAGGAGAGAAATTAGGACTGGATGTGGATTCGAGGGCTAGATTTGGGCAGCCCTAATGTAGAAAATATATGGCCTTTTCAACTTCTGTCATTTTCCAAATATTTGGGAGTCACTGTACATCAGTAGTGGTATCATTCGCAGTTATTGCCAGGAATGGAATTACTGCTAACAGCAGTTTTATTGGTATTATTTTCATTGCCTTTTAGTAAAGACGGATTTGATAAGTAGCTTTACTTGGCAAAGTTTTCGGCTTGAGTGTTATTGCCAACACCAGGGCTAAAAACAGAGAGTTGGCTCTGTGGAAGAAATCCTCTGTTGAGATTGTGACGTGCATTGAACTGCAGAGCTTTCTGAATGAAAGCGAGGCTTTGGTATTTGCTGTTGCCAAAATGCTAAACCCATTTGCTTCGGTTTCTTCAATTTAAAAGAACTTCTCTCTTTTTTTCCTCCTGTTTTTACCCTCATGCTGTGTTACTAAAGATTATCTCGCTGTCGAGCTCACGTGATGTCAGCAGTGTTTTGGAAGGCATTGAGAGGCTGTTCTTTCAGGAGTTTAATTTATTGTTGTTTACTTCCATTTGCATTTATTTGATTCACATGGTTTACGTTTCATAGAGGAATGCTGTTTTATCTCGGCAGTCGCTGCCTAGCGCTGATGGATTAGAAATCACTGCAGCGGTCCTATTCAGGTTGACCGATATGGTTGTGGCTTTGGTGGGGTTATGAAGCGTTTGACCATAAGTGACCATGGTTGATATGCTTTGTGCGAGGCTGGTTGTGTGTGTGTCATTGGGAGAGACATTTCCAGGGGTGAGCAGCTCATTCAGGAATTTGACAGAATAGCCCTTGTGTACGTACACACCCTCCGCGATGTGGTTGAGATAACTAGGAAGCCATTAGGTTGGTATGTGTACGTGATATACACCCTTTTGTTTGACTGAAGAGCTGCATTGCTGGACTGGGATGTAATAATCGTGATGTGCTTCTCGCTGTGGTGTGACTCCTGGGCCAGGTCACGCAGTAACGGAGTTACAAAATTGGTGTATTTTGTATCATAGCTCCAAAACTAAGTAAGAGAGTTTCAATTTAAATGGCTTTGTGTAGGTCTTCCCTAGTACTTCAAACAACAAAGTAGCTAATTTTGTTCATGTTGATTTATTTTGGGTGAAAACGACAAAAAACTGGTCAGTAGCGGAGTTACAAATTTGTAACTGCAACTTTGTAACTCCTTTACCGCGTGACTTGGCCCTCCTGCATTGTGGTGGTTCTGCCCTTGTTTTAGTCCATTTCCGCATGTCTGAAGAACAGATTTCTCTCTCGGTTGGGTGGTCTAGGGAAAGGTGGAAATCGTAAAGAAACCAGGTGGTCACACACGATGCGGAGAGCCACGCGGCCATGGTTTGGGCATTGTGGGAACCACCTCTGACCACGGCACAATGCTGTCTGCTTTTGTGTGCCTGTGTGTGTTAAAGCCAGTGAGAATGAGTCAGACATGTTGAAGAACTGCAGTGCAGGCCTGAGTGATATGACTGTGGAAATGACCATAGTTGACTTCTATTTAAACAGGCCTTGTGTTTCATTATTTGGCTTACTGACATCCATACGGAGACATATTCCTGGATTACACCTAGGGAATGAAATTGACACGATATAAAGGGGGCTGTTTTTGCAAACAGTCACAAACAGACCAGTCACCAGAAGTAATGAGCACAGAGTGTACCTGAGGATAGAGAGAGCAGGTCTCAGGAGACCATTATAAGGATGAAGGTACACTCTATTCCTTCCCTATACAGAAATACAGGTGGCACCTGGAGCTTTAATTAATCGCCAGTGTGCCAACACAATCGAATCTTGACTTGGATTAACTGCCTTTCTGAATTTTTTTGCCAAACGTCTTTTGTACAATACACTTTTCCACTGAGATGCTGATCCAAGCTGCTTTTTTTTTCACTAGCATGAAGTGAAAATTTACTGTCAGTATCTAAAATCATGGCTTAACTGCAGAATTTCCAAACGGTTTCCCCCTAGTTGTTGCGAGAACCACGATACCTTGGTCAGGGCCGCTTTATCAAACAAGCGCAGCTTGTCGCCCTCGATATGCGACTCACTCAACTTTTCATGATGGTGGTTTCGCCCGGGGCGGCACATTGGGTTGCACTGCTGCCCTACAGCAAGAAGGCTGTGGGGTCAAATCTGGCCTGGGGCCTTTCTGTGTGGGGTTTGCATGTTCCCCTATGGTTACTGTTGGCTTTCTGTGGACACTCCTGTTTCCTCCTACAGATAAAAGACATTCATGCCAGGTAAAACGGGGGACTCTAAATCACCCTTATGAGTTTATGAGTTAATGGTGTGCAGTTCCTCTGATCCGTCAGCGACCTGTCCGGGGTGTGTGCCTGCCTCCCATCCGCTGTATACCAGGATGGGCTTCAGCAATCATCAGGCTCATCAGATCATCAGTGTTATATAAGTATTATGTAATATAATGCATTCTTCAAGACTAATGACCAAGGTTCCTGGCTTACTGCGGCTGCTCATTAACAGGATGTGACATCACTTATCTTGTCCCCCCCCTCTCCCCCAGCTCAGCAGGCTCTGATGTGTCCGTTGTACATTTACAGGCTGGAGCAGCAGGTTTAACCACTGGAGTTTCGCCAGAAACTCTGCCACCTCCTTAGCAAATCTCAGGATTGACCCGCTCCCCCCCCATATTCAGTCATTCCTTGTATCAGTGGAACACTAATGACGAGAAATGAGGCAATCTTAAGTATTTTGCACTTATATTTATTCTCAAAATTTATGTCCGTTTCTCTTCATTGAAGAAGACAAAAAATTAGCTCTGTGGCCACATGATTCATTTGTCAAGGAAAAAAGTAATGAAGTAAAGATGTTGCATTTTCTTTCACAATTAAGATAAAATAATTGCAATTATTTCAAAATTGAAGGATTTTGATTTTCACTGCAAGACAAAACATTTTTGTATGCACCAAGTGCATCTCATTTCTCACACCCCACTGTGTTTACATTCCCATTACTGTTGTGTAGCACTCTTTTACACAGTGACTTATGGTTGTTTAGACTACACAGGGGTCTGTACTCCCCCAGAGCAGTTCAGGATTTAGAGCCTTGCTTTGGGTCAAGATCCTTGCTCAAGGGCCCGACATCTCCAGTCCAGGTCTCACTAAAGTACCGTAACCTCCAGGCTTCAGGGATCATGTGGTTGAGAGATTGCATTTAGTTTTTGTCAGTTTTTCTCGGGCTGATCGATCTCCACTGCCAACCTTGTTTGTGGCCAATTGCTATATTTACTGCCTTTTAAAGCTGGTTCAGTCCCTGAGTTCAGCAGTTCCTCTGATTGGCTACATTCTTGGTCTGTGGGTAACCTACAGCCTTGCTGAGGTGTTTGACTGGGACTTGGACGGTTTGTGGTTTAAGCCCCATTGTAGCCACGATGAGATTGTTGCAGCTGTAGGGCCCTTGAGCAAGGCCCTTATCCCTACATTGCTGTAGGGAGGATTGGCCTATGCTTGGTCAAATAAACTCAAAGTTGTTTTGGATAGAAGTTTTTGCTAAATGACTGTGAAGATAATGCATGAGGAGTTGCAAGGAATGAGACTAGGCTCATTACAGTTACTTCAAGACTCGATTTCACAAAGCTGGATTCTTCAGTTAGCTGGATAGAAGCACTGCAGTAATGCACAGGACCCATCCTAATCTGGAACATGGACTGTGGTAATAGAGCTGTTCCTGGTTTTTTCCATGTTGTTCAGCCGAGCCTGAAATCTTTCTTCGTGAAAGGCCTCCCTGGTCAAGCAGCAGCGATGACGGCAGAATGTGGCATTCAGCTGCGGTGTTTTTCTCTTCCTCTTCTTTCTGAGTGACTCGTTTGGCGTTCAGCCTCATCCTGACCACATTCACTAACTCCGATGGGTCTTTAGAGAGGCAGATGGCGTCTGACTGAATCCAAGAAAGCAATGGGAAAGTGATGAGGAAAAAGTGTTGAGGGAAAAAAACGCAAAGCTTGGAGTCTTGCTTCAGATTGATACACTTTCAACTGCATCTCTCTGCCATATTCGCAATAAGTTGCATTTTTTTGTATGGACCATGTAGCAGGCATAATTAGAACTACATTCACTATTTACCATGTAGTTATGTGTAGTGGCCAGGACATTTGAAACAACTGGCAAAAGTGATGAATTATCTTGTTTTGGTAACAAATAAAACCATGTCAGTGGATGAAAGCAGTCAAAATGTAGTCTAGATATGAATGCGAGCCTGTGCTTTGAAACAAACGATTTCAGCATGAATGATTGGTACCTTTCATTCCCTGGCTGATAAGTTGGTGACTGCGTGGGAGTGAGGTTAGGTGTCCGAGTAGCTTGTTTTTATCTCTCTTTATGACTCTTGTGGTCTTGTATGTTGGTCTTTGTACCCTTCGGTTACCTTAGGCTGTGGCTCTCACTCTGCTGTCAAGTAAATGTGGAAAAGCCCTAAAAATATACATAATTACTGCCTAAAATGTGTGGTCTACTGGCTACAGATGAAGATTTTACCTCCCTGGCTAACTCTGGTGCATTTACGACAATCAGTTGGTCAAATAAAGTGATTTTTGTTTGTATTTAAAAAACGATCTTCTCCGTTTCTCTGCAGTGTCAGGTGGTGTGCGGCGCACCGTTCTCTCCCTCATGAATTCCGCTTCCTGTACTCTTCCGATCGCGTTCTGTTTACCCACGCTGTTGTGGATGCCATATATGGTCTCTGAGAGAGGAATCTTTTGCACTTCCTGCATTTCAGGGATCTGATCAAAACTGCAGCACTGCCACATGTCAGTGTTTGCTTGCTTTCCCAGGACTTGAAGTGGCCAAGCCGCCCCTCTTTTACCTTGAAAATGGTTTAGGTGAACCCCAGGCTTATTTTATCCCCAGTGATGCGATAATGAAATGCAGGACCGAATATCCAGTAAATATCAGAATATCTTTCTTGCTGGTGTGCTGAGGGGGACATGGATGACCAACAATAGGCTTTTGGGTTGGGATTATGGCTTTATCCATTTTACCACTGTGAGGGTTGGTGTTCTCGGCTGGGTACTATACTCAGGTCGAGGTGTTGGTGACCCGAATACCCTAACTACTCCACTGCTGAGGAGCTGGGATTCAAACAGCGAAAAAAACATAATGCACTTGGATGAAAACCTAGTTTATGGCTGGACTGCATTTGTGGCTATATTCATTTTGAAGAGCAACGGTCAGTGGGGAAACTCCAACACTTGCCTGACTGACGGTAACTTTATTACTCAACTCAGTCAGTCACTCAGTTGTGGACTTTAGTATTTAAACAGCTGGCTCCTGCTTTGTGGTCCACAAAAACAAAAGCTGAACACTCAGAAGATTAAAACTGGAGATCAGAAAGCTGAAAAACAGGGTGCCGACGCACAGGCTAGGTGGCTAGGTATTCACATGAAACTCACAAAGAGGATTGGGTTGCTAGAGAATTCTGGGAGTTTCACTTCACAAACAAACAAGGAACGGGTGAGCTCAAAATCAAAAGACTAAGTCCAAACTCTCTGAAAACCCACAAGAAAAAAAGTTACCCCCTGGAGTCTTCTTGTGCAACGGTCCTGCCACTCTTGGAGGGGGTCATTTTTGTGTGTTGGAGTGTAAGGTTGGATCAGTCAAGTTCAGTATGTTGTTTCAAGGGGCAATGGTCCAGTAATATACTTGAAAACTTGACACATATAAGAGAGAATGGTCTGAAGACAACATGAGCTGTTGGGCATAATTAATAAGGTGATATGTTTTTTTGAAGGACTAGTAAACAAGAAAAGAGCAAAGAGAAGGAGGTCAGTGTTTATGTTTTTAACCAGTTCAGGATTTTAAGAATACACCCTCTTCGTAAAGTTCACAAAAATGTTTTTGGATGCTGTGCGTGCCATCAGTAACGGGTATGGCCTCCATCAGCTCTAACAACAGCCGTGCAACGTCTCCTCATCGACTGTAGAACCCTGGTAAACACTCTGACAGGAAGGCGCTGCCATGTAGCGATCAGAACTTGACCGAGGACATCAAGGGTCTGGGGTTGGATCCTCTGTTGGCGCACTCTCCTTCCAAGTTCGTCCCAGATGTGTTCAATTGGATTCAGGTTGTGCAAATGGGATGGTCATTCCATGACGTCTACACCAGCGTTATGTAAAAAGTCACGTGTCAATCTGGCGTTATGTGGGGTAGCGTTATGTTGAATGGTGAGATCTGGTCCATGCAGTTGCAGGAAAGGTACAAAACCGGGATTAACACCTTATCTCGATATCGCACTGCAGTGAGGTTTACATCGATGATGTCCAGTCGGGATCTGGAATTGTGGATAAAAGCTTCCCACACCATCACACTGCCTCCTCCAAACTGGTCAATCTCTCATGCAGCATGGAGCGTTATGTTCCCCTCTTCTGCGCCATACTCTGGCCATTCCATCTGCAAATCTTTGTGTGTAATGTGATTTGTTACTGAAAACAACAGCATTCTATTGTCTCTGAGACCATCTGAGCTGTCTTTGTGCCCAACATAGACGTTGCTAACGGTGAAATGGTGCCAGAATTAGTCCAATGTAACGACGCCTAGCTCTCATACTAGTTCTTCGCAGGCAGTTTTGGATAGTTTGAGCGCACACTCTACCTCTAAACAGTTCTCTGCTGGAGGATGTTGCTGTACTAAATCGGTTCCTTAGATGACATACACTGATTTCCCTGTCCTCTTGACGTGACGTCATACATTGCACTCCAGGCCTGGGACGATCTGCTGTTGTTCCAGTTTGTTGCACATGGTTTATAAGTTATGAATAGTCTGGCGACTGAATCCTAATGCACGTGCAACTGCTGTGACAGTTTGTCCAGCATCTAGCCTCCCCATGGCGCGTTCACAATACTGACTTGACAATTTTGGCATTGTGAATTAAAACACTTCTGATGCATGATTGTGTTTTCCTGTGAAGATGGATCCCCGTAAATGCATTTATACCCGTTGAGTGCACGAGCAGCAATCGCGTGATGTTTGGCACTTGCATTTTGTGTTTTTTACACAACTTGCGTTTTTAGGTTCACTCATTTAAAGCCCTGTCAGACTGTGGCGACTATTGTGGCGAATCCTCGCAAACTGGGGGGATTATTTTTGTCGTTGTCATTGGCCTGTCTGGGGCCCTGTCTGGACCTATACACGAATGCCCTAAGATTGTGGTACGCATGCCGTAGGTATTTTGTAAGATTGCCGTAGGTATGTCGGCGACGGGAGTAAGATTGCAGTGAGAATGAACAAGAATCATTACGCATGTAGTACTTAATCACGTCATTTAACTTTTGTAATGGCTAGAAGACTGGAGTAGGAATCATGAAGAATCACCACGAATGTATAGGATCGCAGTACGAACTCGCTACGCTTGAGCACGAACGCAGTACGATTGACCGAGAATGCAGTACGAATGTGGGAAATGTGGACATGCCGAAATGTACAACTTTTTTTTTTTTTTTTTATGGGATCATGACGTCACAGGGGTCAATTTCTGGAGAGATCCAGGGTATAAAGAGCGGCTGCATTTTCAAGACTTCAAGACAAGCTACACATCGCTCAACGGCAACTGAAGTCTCACAATTTGAACGCGACTATTTATACGCTCACCACCATTCGCGGGGGTCTTCACATGGTTCGCACTGATTCGTACTGGAGTCATGCTCAATCGTACTAATTTGCGGTGGTTCGTGGCGTATGCATATTGGGTTCACGGTCAATCGCCTCCATTCGTCTCGATTCCTACTGCATTCGCGTCAGTGCGTACTGGGTTCTCAGCGCATTCGTGGTGCATATGTAGTGAATACGTAGGGCAGGCGTACAACATACGTGCCTATTCTTCCCTCTTCGTCGGTATACCTACTACCGGGTGGGGAAGCAAAATTTGCAAAATAAATCACCATCCATAGATTGTATATTATTCATTTTAGTCATTTTACAACCAAACGACTAAAGCACAGACTCAGATTACAGCTTATAGTCTTTGCTTTTTTTTTTTTTTTTCAAATAACAGGTGCACACAATTCAGGGGAGTGGTTGTGGGATTGTTTGTACTTTAAATGTCAGTGCAAGTTTTGCTTCCCCACCCTGTACATGCGCCAAATACAAAATCCAACCGTCAAATTGTCGTGATTGGTCGTGGTCATTCTTGCTCCCGCGCCTCACTACGACCCCGTACGAATGTTCAAGAATATATGCGAATTGCCACGACTGGCTCCAAGAATGCAGTAGGAATGCAGTACGATGAAAAATAAATCGCGCTTGGTCCGCGAATGTTTTGAACATTTCAAAACAGTTGTAGCCCCTCTGAGACTGGCCAAGAATGCTGGCGAATGAGGGAGAATCCACCACGAGCCCAATACAAATTGCCAAGATTTTTTCACTTTTTCTAGTTCGCGGGGATTCGCCCTCCTAAGTCGCCACAGTGTGACAGGGGCTTAAGCGCTTCACTTTCGTGACCAGAAACGTTTGTTTAAGTTTGGTACACTATATAAAACCATTTGGATACATGGTCATATTTCCAATATCCCACTGAAATTTCTATGTGTCAAGTTTTCAGTTTTGTTCAATATATTAGTAAAAATCTATCAGTGTCATTGTGAATCTTACTGAATGCTTGCTTAAATATCCATTACATGACAGTTCGCGCCCTGCCAGCACTATCAACATTATTTGCTGGCGTTTCAGACCACTTCATTGCTGGGAGAATGAACGCTATTTTATTCTCCTGTTAAAGATGACATCCATCTCTTTATCACAGTCTTTTTACACCTGGTTTTTGTTGTATGTGTACACTGCAACAGGACTGTATTAGGTAAATCTTATTTATTAATCGTTTACTCTTCTAACATATCTGATAGCATTGGATTGTATCACACATGGCAATATCGTATTGCACTGTTTCTTCAAGAATCTGAATCTTCTCTTATCATGATAAAGGCTGAGGTGTGCTGGAGTCGTTGAAGGCACCACTCGGGCACTGACTGCTGGCTGGCCCAGGCTCAGGCGATAAGTGTAAGACTGGACTTCACTCTTCTGTGGTTTGATGATTTGGCCTGGGGCCCATCGTGGGCGGGATCCTGTCTGCAGTTGAGAACAGGCCTCTCCAAATGTTCATTCATTTATTTTTTATTCAAACTTCAAAATCATTGAGGGCTAGCCCTCATTTACAATGATAAAAAAAAGAGACACAAAATATTGTGGATAAAACATGATACAAGATGCTAAACAATCAGTTAAAACAAGTACATATAGACAGTATGATTTTTGATCAATGATTTGAATACAGTAAGGCATACCAAAGTATTAAGTTTGAAGGTGCTTTGTAAACAGTTCCAAGTGGTTGGGGCATAAAAAAATAAAAGAAAATCTATAGAGCTCAGCATTAACATGAGGAACCTGAAGTGAGAGCTCAGTCATTGGAGCAAGTCTCGTATGATCCAGAGGAGCTGACTGACAAAGAAGAGATACTAAATATCAACTTCCTAGTAAGGGCCTTGTGGATGAACACGAGCAAAAATGCCCATTATGTCTCTCAGACAGAGAAGACCATCCACCATTTTTATGCAGAATACAGTGATGAGTGCTGTAAGCATCACTGGTAATAAACCGGGGAGCAGAATGATGGACAGCGCCCAAATGTTTCAGAGTAGATGAGATGCATGCATATCAATCACATTTCTGTAATCCATAAGAGAAAGAAAAAAGTGACAACAGTGCTTTCTGACAAAACATCGGAAAGTTAGTTCTGTATCAATACAATTAACAATTTTTTGAGTTAATTTCTTGACCTGAGTGTTTATATATTTGAGGCTGAGTTTATCATCTATCCAAACACCACGGTATTTATATTCCTTGACTGTCTCAATATTGATTCCTTGCAGACTAGAAATACAGAAGCTCTTTCAACCATTATCCCTTGTTTTTGAAAATAACATAAACTTCGTTTTCTGAGCATTAAATATAAATTGTAAATCATTAAGTGCAGATTGTAGAACATTAAAAGAATGCTACAGGTTTGTTTACCCCCTTCTTCCTCCCCTTGCTCTTCGAGCTACTCTATTGAGACACAATGCCAACATTGGGGACTAAACTAAAAACTGTTTGTACTGGGCTGTATTAGGCAAATGACTCCCATTGTGATGTCGATGGGGACACAAAATGAAAGTGAGTGGTTCAGGCACCTGATTTTTTCAGGAAGGGCTCTATAGCAACAATGCTGAGATGATCTTGATCTGCATTTAGTCAGATGTTGGGTAGAGTAGAGACCAAAGTCTATGTATAAGGGAGTGGAAAAATTCAAAGAGGACCTTAAGAGATTGAGGACCTGGCTTGATCTTCAGGTTGGGAGAGGGACACAGGGACTGTGTTTACACTGAACTCAAGTGCCCCGGGCCTCCAGTTCTGTCAGTAAAACTGAAGTCACCACCACTACACCCTCCGAACAGAAAGAGAACAAGAGGGGTGGTTTGTTTGGGTGAAAAATGTGTGCTGACTTTTCTTTATTTGTTCTAGTGTGTTCCCATGATCCTGCATTTGTGTGGTGTGGTTTGTAGAAGGTACATGTTGCTTGGATATTGAGATGTGATTTTTCACTGAGAATAATCACTCAGTGGAGTAGTTCCCCAGGTCATATGATGGAGGTAGGAACTTTTGGGAGGGGGGCTTCAAAGACTACTGTTTGATTCCTAGATACTTAGTAGTGTGTTAGTAAAGCAAGCATTGTGGACTGTGCAGGGGTTGGGGAAATGGCCAGGTTTGTTTAGCTGGATGGCTTGTTCTCCTCTTAGTTATGTTAGCCATTAAATGTGAATTATTTTGGATAGATGTTTAAAAGAACCTGGGCTTGCATCCCTTTACTCCACCCATACCCCAGCTGAGGGCCATCCAAAGTCACAGTTAATATGAAGCAGATGATCCTGTTTGCTCTGGTCCTGTGGTTCAGATGGCTACTGCAGACACTGCCAGATTTCTCATGACCCATTCCCAGAAGTCTCTGTGACCCCCCCCACACACACATCTGCCAGAAGCCTCCGTGTCAGTCTCTGGCTGGATCCTCCTGAATGTCCCTTTCAAAGGTGCACCCCCCTATGGCAGGGATCGTGAAATCACAGCCCTCAAAGACTGTATTTGAAATGTTACTTCTCTACAGGGTTCTGTGAACCCCTTGTCCTTTCTAATGCACTTTGTGTTGTACGTCGTTCTGGAGAAGGGCTTCTTCTAAAAGAAATTAATGTAATGTAATGAAAGCTGCTTGTTAGATGTCAGGATGTGGAGATGATCTGGCCAGTCAGACGCACTGATTATTCAGTTAACCCCTCTGTACTTAATAGGTACTGGCGTCTACAAAATACTGAAATTTAATTGCTAAATAATCATGCAGTTTAATTTTCCAATGAGACAAGCGTCTTGCTTCATTGAAATAACTTTTCCAGTCTCTGTGACACAAGTCCTGAGTTATAAAGCCTTAAATGGGGTCATGCAAAACAGGCAAGGGTTGGCATGATTTGGCATCTACATAATTGGGTCATTCCATGAAATTTCAACAAGTGGCTCCCGCACTACCCCTTCACATTCAGCTGAAAGTTTCAGCACAGTAATTACAACATATTTAACCCTCTGTTAACCAAGTACCTTTCCAACTGTGTAAAAATCATTTCCCTAGGCAAACATGTTGATTATGGGCCAATATTTGGAAAAATGGAAAAAAAAAAATTCGACCCTTTGGCTCACCTTTCCAAAATGTAGCAGATCTGCTACATTGGGTAATAATGTGAATGGAAAAATTAAAGTGACGGACCATTCAAGTTATTCTCAAATGTTTATTTGGCAATAAGAAACAAAACCAGCAGGGTGTCCAGGCTGTTAACCCTTTCACTTTATGTAGCAGATATGCTACGGTGGTTAATAGAGGGTTAATGAACCCATGCCAAATTTTTCTTGAAACATGCATAAAATTTTCGAGTTACTGAATTTTGATGTACACGGGTGCAAGTCGAAATTTGGGGGCTTCATTTTTTCCGCCATTTTTGAGTCCTCATAACTTTGTATGTGATGTAGGGAGATGAACAAAAATTTCAGGGTTGAAAGCCACATATCAGCTCTGCTGAAAACATTAATTATAATACTACTATGTGTATTTGTGGCCCCACAGCATAAAGTCAAACTTTGAAATTTTCTTGGCAGCCAACTTCAAGCATCTAGATTTTCGGAAATATGTCAGTTTGTTAACAGAGCTGTGATCAAATTAATCCCTAGGATGCAGAAAAATGAAATGAGCATGATTTGGCTGCATTAAGGATACATTTTGTAATTGCAGGAAGATCTGAAAACATGAAAAACCAAATTTTGGAAAGTTTGGAGAACACATAATGCCATGTGGGATAGCTTATTGGTCAATGGAAGCTAGGTCATTTGAAAGAACTCATCTTTGTCTAAAACCCCAATTCTGAAATAGTTGGAACGAAGTGTAAATTGTGAATAAAATCAAAATGCAATGACTTTCAGATCACATGAGCCAATATGTTATTTACAATAGAACACAGATAACATTTCAAATGTGGAAACTGAGACATTTTACATTTTTATCCACAAAATGAGCTTATTTTAAATTTTCTGGCTGCAACAGGTCTCAAAAAAGTTGGGACACGGGCGGAAAAGGGCTGAAAAGCAAATAATGTATAAGAGAATCAACTGAAAGAACATTTAGCAAGTAATGAAGTTAACTGGCATCAGGTGTGTAACATGATTGGCTGTAAAAGGGATGTCTTCGAGAGGCTGAGTTTCTCAAGTAAAGATTCTTGTGAAGGCTTGCATAAAAAAAATTGTGGAATACTTTAAAAAACAATGTTCCTCAACGTCAAATTGCCAAGACTTTGAAGCTTCATTCATCGACAGTGCATAACATCATCAAAAGATTCAGAGAAACTGGAAAAATTTCTGTGCGTAAGGGACAAAGCCGAAGACCATTACTGGATGCCCGTGATCTTCGGGCCCTCAGACGCCACTGCATCACTCACCGGCATGATTCTGTCATTGACATTACTAAATGGGCCCAGGAATACTTCAAGAAACCACTGTCTGTAAACACAGTCTGCCATGCCATTTACAGATGCCACCTAAAACTCTATCATGTAAAAAGGAAGCCATTGTTGAGCATGATCCAGAAGCGCCGCCGCGTTCTGTGGGCCAAGGCTCATTTAAAATGGACTGAAGCAAAGTGGCAAAGTGTCCTGTGGTCAGACGAGTCCAAATTTGACATTGTTGTTGGAAATCATGGGCGTTGTGTCCTCCGCGCTAAAGAGGAGAAAGACCACCCCTCCTGTTGTCAGCGTTCAGTTCAAAAGCCAGCATCTCTGATGGTATGGGGATGCATTAGTGCATATGGTGTGGGTTACTTGCATGTTTTAAAAAGCACCATGAATGCTGAAAGGTATTTAAAGGTTTTAGAGCAACATATGCTCCCCTCCAGATGACATCTATTCCAGGGAAGGCCTTGTGTATTTCAGCAGGACAATGCAAAACCACATACTGCAGCTATTACAACAGCATGGCTTCGTTGTAGAAGAGTCTATGTGCTGAACTGGCCTGCCTGCAGTCCTGATCTTTCACTGATTGAGAATATTTGGTGCATAATTAAACGAAAAGTCCGTCAAAGGAGCCCCAAAACTCTCCAGCAGATGGAAGCCTGTATTAAACGAGTGGGATCAAATTCCAATGGCTAAACTCAAGAAACTTGTCTCCTCAATGCCCAGACGCCTCCACTCTGTGTTTCAAAAGAAGAGGGGATGCTACGCCATGGTAAACAGGCCCCTGTCCCAACTTTTTTTGAGACCTGTAGCAGCCATAAAATTTGAAATGAGCTCATTTTGTGGGTAAAATTGTAAAATTTCTCAGTTTCAACATTTGCTATGTTATCTCTGTTCTATTGTGAATAAAAAACTCTGGTGTGATTTGAAAGTCATTGCATCTTGATTTTATTCACAATTTACACTTAAATTGTCCCAACTATTTCGGAATCGGGGTTGTACATTCTGATACTAAAGCCATGAATCCTTCTGTGTCACAAAAACTTTACAAAATTAGCTGATTATCATTCTGGTGTTTCCATGTTCATGATGTTCTAAGAAAGAGAAAGCAACTGTTTTTCATCACTTGATAGTTCACTGAATTTGAGAAGTGCTTGACTGCGGCAGTAGGTTGTCTTGTGACATTCAACCTGTATCAAAGTGCCAATTGTACAGCTGTCCAAATCCATTTTCAATGACATGGTGTAAAGGGTGCTGTATCTTCAAAATTATTTTTCAAAGTGATGTCATGCAAGTATGCTGGCTATGGTTGTAAGGGTTGGCTCCTTACAGCCCCTCCACTTCCACATTCTTTCACCTCCACCTTGACGGGCCGCAGGCGCAGCCCGTTAAGGTGGAGGTGATTGTAGAGTTTTTAGGCCTGGCAGGTGCCAGTCAAAGTTGCCTCTGCATTCCCTTCCCACTGCAGGTCAGTGGGAATGCTAGCTGTCTCCTGTTCATGGCTAGAAGTTTACTTTATTATCAAAATTTAGATGAAAATGAGTTCTTTCAAATGACCTAGGTTTCAATGACCAATGAGCTATTCCACATGGCATTATGTGTGGTCAAAGATTTACCAAAATTAGATTTTTCAAGTTTTCAGATCTTCTTGTAATTATAAAACAAATCCTAATGCACGCAGCTCTTGCTTATTTTTATTGTTCTCTATCCTAGCCATAAATCTGATCACAGCTCAGTTATCAAACTTACAGTATCTCACAAACGTGAGTACACCCCTCACATTTCGACAATTAATTTATTATATCTTTTCAAGGGGCAACGTTACAGAAATGAAACCTGAATATATTCTACAGTAGTCATTGTACAATATGTGTTGCAGCGTATATTTACGGGATCATCCAAATAACTGAACAAACAGTCACTATTTCCAAAATGGGTGGCAACAAAAGTGAGTACACCTCACTGTCAACATGCCAAATTGTGTCCATAGTGTCAATATTTACTGTGACCACCATTGTTGTCCAGCACTGCCTTGATTCTCCTAGCCAAGGCATGGAATTCACCAGAGCTGCACAGGTTGTTGCTGGGATCCTCTTCTATTCCTCCATAACAACATCATGGAGCTGGTGGATGTTGGACACCTACTGCTCCTCCACCCTCCTCTTGAGGATGCCCCACAGGTGCTCAATGAGATTCAGGTCTGGAGACATACTTGGCCACGCCATCAGCTTCAGCTTCTTCAGGAAGGCAGTTGTCATCTTGGAGGTGTGTTATCATGTTGGAAAACTGCCATTTCCAAAGGGAAGGCATCATGTTCTGCTTCAGAATGCCACAGTACGTGTTGGAATCCATTATTCCATCAATGAAGCGCAGCTCCCCAGGACCAGAAGCACTCATGCAGCCCCAGACCGTGATGCTGCCACCACCATGTTTGACTGTAGGCAGTGCACACTAGCCTTGGTACTCCTCACCAGGGCACCGCCACACATGCTGGACGCCATCTGAGCCGAGCAAGTTTATCTTGGTCTCATCAGACGACAGAACATGGTTCCAGTAGTTCATGTTCTTGGACTGGTTGTCTTCAGCAAACTGTTTTCAGGCTTTCTTGTGGGCTAGCTTCAGAAGAGGCTTCCGTCTTGGCCACGGCCATGCAGACCAACTTGGTGCAGTGCACGGCGTATGGTCTGAGCACTGACAGGCTGTTCTGTCTCTGCTGCAACCTCATTAGCAATGCTGCCAGCACTCCTGCGTCTGTTTTCTGAAGCCAACTTGTGCTCCTGACGCAGAGCACGAGGACTCAACTTCTTCGGTCGACCCTGACGAGGCCTGTTCCGAGTAGAACCCGTCTTGGAAAACCGCGGCTACCATGCTGTAGCTCAATTTCGTGGTTTCACAGACTTTCTTGTAGCTTAGACCACCTTTGTGGAGAGCAATAATTCTCTTTTTCAGTCCAGAGTTCTTTCCCATGAGGTGCCATGTTGACCATCCAGTGACCAGAATGAGAGCATTGCACCCAAAGCACCACAATTTAAACCTTCAACACGTTACACAACCTCAAATGACCCAGTCGAACAGACAAAAGCATGAACATGATGTATAAGACACGTTTCATTGCTTGGTTGACTATTACCAATTGGGGTGTGTACTCACTTTTGTTTTCACCCATTTTGGAAATGTTGACTGTTTGTTCAGTTACTTGGACAGTGCAGTAAATCTACACTGCTACACATATTGTTCAATGACTACTCTTGAATATATACTATTCAAAAAAAGTAGGGGATATTGGATTTACAAGTACCATGAAATGCAGATCATGAGGTCAGGAAGGAAACAAATGACATAAAAACATTAATGAAACATTTGTCAATTTTTATTCAAAACCCTGTGTACAGTCAGTAAAGGACAGATTCTCCAGAATAAGGGTCGACACAAACACAGGGTCACACAGCAAATTTACCACCATTGTGAAACAGAGTGTAGGTAAAACCCCTCTGTTGGCTAGACAAGTCTTGGCATACTCCTAACAGACGTCCCAGGTCATTTTGGGGAACGTTATTCCATTCCTGTTGCAATGCTGCAGCAAGTTCTTGGACATTGGCAGGAGGTTGTTGGACGTTAGGCGTGGCCGCTGTCCAACATGTCCCAGACATGTTCGATGGGGGAAAGGTCGGACTGAGTGCTGGCCATGGTAATGTGGTGATATTCTGCTGCTGGAGGTAATCTGTAACGATCCTGGCCCTATGACATCTGGCATCGTCATCTTGGAAAATGAACGGCGGCCATAACGGCGTGCAAACGGCACAACATGGGGTGCCAAGATGTTGTCCCGTAGTACTGCCCTGTGACACGTCCAGCAACAACATGCAAGTCTGTTCTGCAGGCAGCAGTGATGCCTTCCCACACCATTACAGATCCACCCCCATCGGATCATGTCTAATGGCGTTAACGTCATGGAAGCATTACGTCGGCGCCAAATCCTCCTTTCTGTCAAGGAAGTCCACAGTGAACCTCGACTCATCTGAGAACATTACGTTGTTCCATCGGCGATTATCCCAGCGTTGATGATGGCGACACCATTGAGTCTGGCCCTAATGTGACGATCCCTCAAACAGGGAATGACACGAGGACGCCGGGCGTGTAAGTGAAATCTGTGCAGGCGATTCTTGATGGTCTGGCCACTCACTACCAAGCCAGTATCCCTTTGAAGTTGAGACCTTATCTGATTTGCTGTTACCATACGATTTCTCAAGACAATAGTGCGGATGAATCTGTCCTGAGCCTGAGTTGTTGCCCTTGACCGGATCGTGGTCTATCCTGAACAGACCCTGTAGCACGATGTCTGGACCATAATCTGCTGATGACAGACTGGGAAACATTCGTTGCCCTTGCCACAACGACCTGTCTTGTGCCAACCTGTAGCATGCCAAGGGCACGTAACCTCTCCTCCTGTGTTAGGCGGCGCATGGTCTCTGTTTAATTAACAGACTTCAACCACTGATAATCTGATGCTTTCTCTTCAAAATCTTCCTTTACAGAGGCTCTAACCTTCCAATTCAGAGTCATGCAAATTTGTTTTCCCCCTTGATCATCAATAGCATCCGTGCAGATCGTGAGAGTGTCATTGATGTGTTTGGGTGATGAATTTCTTTGGAAATGCTTCCTCAGTAATGAACTATACAACATGGTTTCGTATCCCTTTGTATATGTGAAAATTTTGATCTCAAAATAAAATATCCCCTACTTTTTTTGAATAGTATATTAAAGTTTTATTTCTGTAACGTTGTCCCTTGAAAAGATATAACAAATTAATTGTCGAAATGTGAGGGGTGTACTCACTTTTGTGAGATACTGTACATATTTCCAAAGATATAAATGTCTGAAGTTGGCTGCCAAGAAAATCGCAATCACAGATTTTCAAAGTTTGACTTCATGTTGCGAGACCACAAATACTCATGGCAGTATTATAATTAATGTTTTCAAAAGAGCTGATATGAGGCTTTCAACCCTGAAATTTTTTGTTCATCTACCTACATCACATACAAAGTTATGAGGACTCAAAAATGGCGGAAAAAATGAAGCTCCCAAATTTCGTCTTGCACCCGTATACCTCAAAAGTCAGTAACTCCAAAATTTTTTGCATGATCCAAGAAAGATTTGGCATGGGTTCATTAAATATGTCGTAGTTACTGTGCTAAAAATTTCAGCTGATTTGGAAGAGGTCATGTGGGAACTTCTCTCAGAATTTGTTGATTTAATATGGAATGACCCAATTAATTACCTGGGACAACCGAAAGCTGGGACTAGAGTAAAATTTGAGGGCAGATTTGGTGACCCCAGCTTTTAGGTCTCGCTCTTTGTTGCTGCATTGTACAGCTTCCACAGGGAACTGCATTGTATTGCGCAGACACAGCTGTGATGATGCTGCTTCAAACTGCTTACTCTACCTGTGCTAGGTTACAAAGTGTCCTGTGACCTGTTAAGACAAAAATGACGGAAATATGGCAGTTTGGACATCATACATGACACCTGAAGACTTGGTGCCTGCAAGAATGCCTGTCAGTTGTGAGTCATTGCTGTGATTGGGTGGCGTAGCAGGGACAGAATGTTCCATGGAGGCGATGATGGTTCACCATTTAGTGTTTTTTATGAATGAAGACATCGCCATAGCTGGCGAGCAATACGGACAAAGCTTGTTTCTATGGTAACTGTGACAGTAATGTGCACACTCACTGTAGTATAAGCCTCTTCTAACATGAGTCTCTCGCTTGATTTTTCATCACAGGATTCTTGGCCACCTGTGAGTAAATTAGCCTGCCAGTGTCGCTCAGTTGATGCCTTATGTGGAAATTGAGCTCAGTTCCTGCCTGCACACATGCCTGTCACGAACAGGTCGCGACTGCGCTGCCCCAGATCATTGCGCTATCAGGTGTCCAGTGTGCAGCAGATCCGGAAACATCTACTTAGTCACAAGGAGGAAGAGCACCCCTCATGCCCTTTATGCCAGTGTTGTTATCAGGCTCTTGGTTTAAATGTCAACCATGACCTTTCTGTATGGAGTTTGCCTGTTCTCCCTGCATCTTTGAGGCTCTCCTCAGGGTAATCTGGTTTCCTCATACATTCCTAACACATGCGTGTTGGGTGAACTGGAGACTTTGAATGGTTGCTGGATGTGGGTAGAGGGAAGTAATTCATGTAAATACAATCCAATCCTGGTTTCTCCTGCAGTTATTGTGAAATGAGTTCCAGTCTGGGGATCCCTTTTCCCCAACCAGTATGGTCCCTCGGACGACTTCTATTTGGATCAGTGTACACAGGCAGGCATGATTGAGTCCGGCTTGACAAGCTGCTCTAAACTGATCGGATTGTTCTAGGTAGCGGTGGAACATTCCGGGAGGTTAAGCGGGCATATAGAAGCAGAAGGGGCACCTTGGAGGCCGCAGTGGAGGTCTGGAGAGCGTGCTCGGGAAGCTCTGAAATCGGCTGGGAACACCTCCTCGATCGGCTACTCCACTGACGTGGTCCTGCGACCCGATGTGCATCGTCCAGTTATTTCTGGGCTCTTTGTGTAGCTTCAGATCTTTATTGTAGTTGCAGCCACTGCTGCATCTCACTCTCACTCGCATTCTTTCTTTCTCTCTATTGCCTGCTCTCTCCCTTTCTCTATTGCTTTCTTGCCATTTTTTGCATGCATTTGCTTTCGCTGCCCCTCTCTCTCTTTGTTACGACAACTACGGCCCTATTTAGGGTTTGTCTGCATAAAAATTTCTCCCATTCAAGCTCTCGCTATGTAATCTGAGAGAGATTCAGCGGTGCAAGATGTAGTAGTGATTCCTGTCCTGTAATATAAAAAACATTCACATAGATACTGATTACTGTTGAGGCATTTTTTTTTTTTTTTGTTTTTAAAAGGTAATGAGCTGGTGAGGTGTGTATGAAGCTTTATGGTTGTCGATCTCCAAGGGTTTTAAGCTCTGTGTCTATTCTGTTCATTTCCCGCCAAGAGAGTGAGATTATGAGCAAGCAGGCGGTGATGTCATCATGCGCCGTGCATCGGCTTGCTGGCGCCCACCCACCCACCCCACCCCATGTTGAGCTCTGCATCATGTGAGACTGTCTCAGACTCGGCAGCCAATCAGTGTTTCACACAGCCTGAATCTGCCGCAGCGCTTAGTGAGCATGTCAAGTGTGTGTTGTGTGTGTGTGTGTGTGTGTGTGTGTGTGTGTGTGTGCTGGCGATGGAGTGCATGATGTGTAAGGGCTGACGTAAGCATCCTGCTCTGCTTTGCGAGAAAGGGCTTTCCCATTCCGTAACTCTCTATCCGTTGCCTGGCAACTGGGATTAGGTCCCAAAGCAGATTGGCAGGAGAGACGGGAAGGGCGACGGAGGTGCAGAGTTCAGGTTGTCCACAGCTCTTCTTCACTGCTTTTGCTGACTGTGGGGCTTCTGTTAGGTCTGTCAGTATTTAAACAGCTGCACCTTTATTTATTTGTTGGTTTATTTATTTTTTTACAGTATTTACATCCCGATTTAGTGAATCTTGTAAGAATTACAGCTGTTTAGAATTGTGCTGCTGTCCGCATACTTTTGTCTAGGCACATGCACTCGTGGTGTGTGAGAGGGAATGCACATATAGACATCAGACTCGGCCTTTCAGCACCCACACGTCCTCTAACGGACTGGCCTGGATAAGTCAGCAACACTAACCTGTAAACATTATCAGGAGATTTATTGCACCTGGTCAACTGACATTTTAAAGCACAATGCCCCATGTTTCAATTATTTTAGTTAAAAATGCCACTGGAAGAAATTAAGATATGTAGGCCTGTGGGAAACGGCCGGGAAGCATCACATTCTAAGCTTGACTTTGGCTCACTTTCAGTTTTAACTTGGCAGTGCGAGTAATGGGTGAAACCCTGACGCTAATTGTATCCGTTACCTTTACTATTCTTCAGCATTACTTGCATTTTTCCTATTTACGAGTGCTGGATAAGCTCCTTTCTCAACAACATGTCCTCAGCATGACTCTAAAAGCAAGGTTAAGCTTATAAAGCGTGTGGCGTGTGCCAGTTTAATTGGCGTAAGCTGCCTGGACTCCTGGGTCACTGTGTTTGGCCTGGTATGCAGGCAACTCGAGTTCACTGAGTGAACTTCAGCTAAGTTCATTCTATGAATATTATTGTGGTAGTGGGCTTGTCTGCCATTTAGCCATTGCTGTTGTGGTGTAATAGAACTGAATTTCTTTAGTCGCAGCAACATGTGGTGGGACACGTGAACTACATCGTAGGCGCACTGCGTTATGTACATGCTGACCCAGTCCCTTGGCGAGTGTAATTGTCAGGTGTAGTAGTGGCAGGACGGACTGTACTCATAGTCTAAATCTGCTGACTTGTTTTTATGGCTAATTGGCCTGTTGTTGCTGTAAGTAGCTTTCAAAGCATATCAAAAAATATGTGTCATGAGAAAATGGACTTAGTCAATGAGTGTGTTCAGCTGAGTAATGCCAGAGTTGTACTTGGGTAATGACGAATAAAAAAACGCATTTGACCATATAAATAGGGCCCTGTAGCTGACCCATAGCTACTCACATATATGCTGGCACATGCGTATTCTGTTTCACAAAATGAATCTAATACATGTATTTTCAAGAACTTACCACGAAAATTTTAATGTGCATGTCTGTATACTGTATTTTCCTTAAATATGGGACACATACAAATTTGTTACTTTTTAATGGGTTAAAAATATCTTTTCTTTTCTCCTCATACAAGTGGAAGTACCAAACTAAACCTGGTGGAAATATCATATTACATTTCACGGCAGATTTAGATGACTGTTGTTTTTCCAAAGCAACTCTTAGTTGGTTAGATTGAGATGGGGCCAATACCCTCATGTATACTGTGTGTTTAAAGGTCTTGATCAAGGGCCCAAAAGCTGCACTAATCTTATTGAGTCTAAATTGGCACCCTTATTCATCTTTCTGCACAGCTGGAGCAGGCTTTACCCACTGCAGATAAACTGTGCTTTATTCATCTGTCTGTACAGCTGGAGCAGGCTTTATCCACTGCAAATACACTGTGTTTTATTCATCTGTCTTTACAGCTGGAGCAGGCTTTACCCACTGCAGATGCGCTGTGCTTTCCACATCTGTCTGCACTGCTGGAACAGGCGTTACCCACTGCAGATGCACTGTGCTTTACACATTTGTCTGCACAGCTGGGGCAGGCTTTACTCACTGCAGATACACTGTGCTTTATACATCTGTCTACACAGCTGGAGCAGGCGTTACCCACTGCAGATGCACTGTGCTTTATTCATCTGTCTGTACAGCTGGAGCAGGCGTTACCCACTGCAGATGCACTGTGCTTTACACATCTGTCTGCACAGCTGGAGCAGGCGTTACCCACTGCAGATACGCTGTGCGTTATTCATCTGTCTGCACAGCTGGATCAGATTTTACCCACTGCAGATGCACTGTGCTTTACACATCTGTCTGTACAGCTGGAGCAGACTTTACCCACTGCAGATACAGGCCCCTCCCCCACTGCGTGGTACTTCCCAGCATGAGTCATTAACCCTCCCTGTCTCTGGCAGATCCCATCATTTATTCAACCACAGACTCACTGTTCCCCGTTTATTTATTAAAAAGGGAGTGAAAACTTCTCGTCATGGGGGATGGTGTACAAGAGGCCTGGGTGCGCCTTTCCATCCCCATCTCCTGCCAGCTAAGAGAGGATTATAGCGGTAATGGTTAATCAGATTGAGATTTGCGTGAGCAGCGGATTGTTTGCCGGCCCAGCGGAAGGGGGACTTTGGAGCCTCTGGTCAGGCACGTTAATCTGGGCGACGAATCGCGGCGCACAGCAGGAGACGACACGCCCTGGTCAGACGCTAAATGCTAACACGCCCGAATCCTGCACTTTGTTTAAACTCTGATATACCTGAAGATTGCTGATTAACCTTCAAGGGTGGTTTACTTTACTCGTGACAAATGGAATATAGCTGCCTCCAATACTTCGGAACAGATTGTGTTTGCTCACCATTTCTCTTGTGTTTCTTTCTTTCTTGCATTTTTATCAGTAGCTACGCTATTGAGATGACAAGTTTGCAAAACTGGGTCAGTCGATGTAAAACTATTGCGATAGGGTTGGATGTATTTTATGAATGTGCTCAGGTATTCACCTGATGTTTATATTCACAGCACTCTGGCTCATATCACGGTCCTGAATGAGTGCCCGATCAGGATGTGAGAGTGCATCTGACGCTTTCACCTAATGGGCTATTTCCCGTGTCTCGGTGTTTCCCATGTTAGTGTGTTTGCCAGTTAAGAGCACTGATTGAGGAAGCTGAGGTTATTTTTGCTTTCCTCCTCGCTTGAAGACAAGCCATGACCATTATGCATCTTTTCCTGGACTCTGCTGTTGGCTTAAGTCTTCCTCATGTTCTTGCGCAAGGGCTGACCAGATGCATAGCTGATTTTAAAAAAAAAAAAAAAAAAAAAGAGAAGAAGCAGCATTGATATAAGGGCTTTGCTAATGACCCCCTGAGCCGTGTATGGGTTAAAGGTCAAGTACTGTGCTGGTCCTCACACGGCCGCCCGTAAGGAGTGCTTTTAGACTTGAACGTCATGGGACTTACTGAATGAAATGAGCCAACCTTAGGAAGTGGATGCTATTAATTCATTCATTTTAAATGGTTAAAGTACTTTATGGCTTTGCTCGCTTGAATTTTTAATTAAACTGCTTGACAGTTTTAATTAAGCCTATCTGTCAATTTTGGAAGGAGTCAAAATTGTTTCACCTTACCTTATCTCACAGCCTTGATTGGCAAAAAAAAGGTATCCAAATCATATGTAAAATGGAAATATAAGGCTGAAATACTTGTTGAGATTTGCTTTTTTGCTTTTGGGGAGTAGTCGTGCCTCTATGACTCGCCTTAGTTATCAGCTGAGTCCCAGATTAGCTTGAAGTTTCCACACTCCAGTGTCCTTGGGAGTTGCCCAACAGCTGGGCTCTGAATTGGCATACAGCTTGAAAGTGTGTTAACTTTATCTCTGTGTAGCAATGCTCTGAAAACATGATTCAGGAATTCCTGGCTTATCTCCTAGTACAGTTCTGTGGTAAAAATGCCCTTATTTCTGCACTAACTTTTGATTTGTTGGTCTGTGTAGGTGAAGATGACTGGTGCAAAACTATTGGGCACCTGACTCTCAAACTCTTATCTATTGCGGTAAACGCATGCTGTGTTTGTTGTGTCTAGATGAGATGACAACATTCACTGACCTCTCATTGACTTCAGAGGATTTGCAAGGATTTTTTCCTGTCAGGGGCCACAATGTGTGACTTCAGCATTAGAATACTCAGACGTGTCATGTTCTCGTTGTTGTCCATAGCTATGGCCTGAGCTTATAGCTGAATATACTCTTCTATGCTGTGTGACTGTTGAGATGCTGAGGGTTGATTAATGAACTAATTCCCAGAAGCTAACTGTGGTTCATCTTTAATTTAGGAAGTTTGGGAAAAGGTCACCTTTCCATCTTGGTCATCTGCTCATTTGGAAAGCAGAAGGAATTATTTCAGCTGTGTGTGCATGTGTCTGTGCTATTTATATTGTATCCATATATAGTGTTTTTGTCTTGGGCTAAGCAGAACACTTTACCGCACAGCATGACTGTAGATGCGGAACTGCATATTCAGCACTTGGGCATGAGCCAGCTGCACTCAAGAATTACAAAGTTTTCCTTCAGCTCTGGGGTCTGGAGGTGGTTGAGGCAAAGGCACGCAGGTTGTGGGCACAGGAGGTCGGAGAGCCTAAGAAATCACTGCATTGTAACTCTGTGTTCTCATGGCTTGGCTTCAGCTAGCAGGGAGCAGCGAACCTCATCTTGTTCTGTCCCTCACTCCTCTACTGGCCTCCTTTAAACTGGGCACTCTGGCGAAACTCAACAAATTTCCCCAGGTCAGTGCCCGTAACACCAGCCTTTTGCGCATGAGGGAATAGTGTAGATCTGGCCTACTAAGCTTGTTACAGAGTCAGCTCACAGAACTCTGAGAGGGAAACTGATGAATGGACTTGTTGACTTTCCCCCTTACCATCTATGTTGAACCCATGGGATTGTACAGAGATGCTTCTAACCATTAAGATGAACGGTCCAAAACTTGATGGAGCCAAAGGTTGTAAATGCATGAAATGGACTGGAGGGAAAGATTGAAAGTTTGAGGATGAGGAGTGGAGCAAGTCAAAGAGGAGAGAGTGAAAGAACATGGATAAAAACAAAATCCCATTTCCTGTTGCAGCCTGACCCCAGCGGTGACCTCTGTGGTTTCAGGACTGCGTAGTTTCCTCATTTGGGGACTGACTCAAAATTCCAAAAATGGATAAAAACTGCCAACGTCAAACGGAGCCTGTCTGTTATAAGCTTTGTTCTATTTTTCTGTGCAAGTTGAAGTGAAGTGGTATCAAATCAAGCCTACCCTCCTGTTGCATTTGTCCTTTAAAATGTCCTTTCTCTCCCTCTATGCCCATATAACTGTTCATGAAGTGGTAATTGTCAGGGACATGATTATCTGTCCAGCAGATTCAGTATCTGGAGGTGTTAAAATGACTCAGAGGCCATCTATTCCAATTGGAAGGAGGGGTATAATCAGCGTTGTGTTCTGAAATGTATTTGCAGTACACTGGATCACAGGCTTACCATGTGGATCAGAGACAAATCTTCGAGCAAAATCAACGCTGTCCTAACCAATAAATTCAAATGCTTCAGTGCCTTGTAGGAGAGATGAATGTAACTGCACACAGGAGAGTGCACTCTGCCTTCACTGTTAGTGCAGGGAAGCAGTATTTTACATCATTGTAAGTAGAATTTAAACTCAGTGTATGGAAATGATTTAATATGAGCTGTCTATTTGCAGCTAGTCTCTCCCTACCTCCTGACCTGATGTTTGGTTTCAAAAATAACTCCAAGGGAGAAAAATAACTGACGTTTGAACAGTACATGCCAAAAAAATCAGCTGTATGGGTGTATGTGAGTTAGTTAAACTAACGGGGTTTAGTTCCTCATCTGTGGTGGTTTTGACATAAGGACAGTCCAGAGACTGGTGGAGTTTAGATCTTCTGTGGTAGATGCAACTAATCTGAGTTCAGAGTCTGGAGTTTAGCTGTTCCTCTGTGGTGGATGGAAATGAGAAAGGCCCAAAGTCTGGTGGAGTGTAGCTCATCCTCAGTGGGAGAGCCCTAAGGCTTATTGAGTTTAGCTCTTCTTCTGTGGTGGATTTAAATTCACCTGAGGCTGGTGGGGCTTAGTGCTTCTGCTGTGGATTTTAAAAGGAAGACCCAAGTGACTGGTGGAGATCGACTCTTTTTCTGTGGTGGACGTAAGTAATAAGGGCACAGACATGGTTTGGCAAGCAAAGTGTGGTGCATTCCATTGCAGGCATAGAGAGGGTGGAGTATTTTTATGTGCCATAGTGAGGACCATGGCCTAAATTTTGAAAGAAACAATGGTAAAAATGGCCATAGGGACATCCCTCATTCATTAACAGTCAGCTCTCCTCCCTCGCTTATAAACACCACACCCTGATACTTCGGTCTTTCTCTGGCATGTGGCCAAACTCTGAGGTCATCAACTTCCCAGCTGAAGTATTGTAAAACAACCTTAATCAAAACCAAGACTGCCACTTAACAGGCCTTCTCATTGCTGCTCCTACTTAAACCCATTATGCAGTGCTTGGATTTCATGTCTTGCTGTCATGTCATGTCTTGCTGTCTTGGCCAGGACTCCCTTGGAAAAGAGATTTTGTTTCTCAATGGGATTATTCCTGGTAAAATAGAGGTTAAATAAAATAAGGGGTTACCATTTGCTTGATGCAGGCTGTTATCTAAACTGACCTCATTAAGCAGAGATGGGTAAATCTGAATCTACTCTCTGAACATAGATTTCTGAAAGGGCCATGTTGAAGACCAGCGAGTGGATAAACATGACTGATTTAGTTTGGTAGCTGTACTTGTGGGGATGTTAATTGGTTCTGTCATTTTCGGTCAGATTGTGTGCGAGTGTGTACTGTAGCCCTCTGGCAGGTTAGTGGCCTGTGTTGTATAGAGCCTCCCATGATGAGAAAACATAGTTTGGTGGTCCATTCCCCTGCACTGTACTCCCAAACACTGATTACTTCAGCTAATGATGAATGGGGCCTGTATCCGGATGTGTCTGAAGACCCTCTTCAGTTGTCACTGTGCAATGGATATTTCTGTTTATCTGTTCTGTTGTTATAACTGAGGGGGTCCACAGACATGTCAGAGTTAAAGGAAAATTCATTAGAGGCTCTGGATGCTTGCTGACACTGCCATAACCATGGTTCTGATTAAGATCTGCTGTGGTCAGTTTGGATTGGTCACTGCACATTGGGGTTTTCTGTATTTTCATTGGCCGCTGAATGTCTCCTGTATTTCCCTTAGTCCCTAATTCAGGGACCTTGGTAAGTGGTTGTGAGGGTCACCTGTCCATGATCAGCCACTGTGTGAAAGTCTTTTTATGATTGGTCACTTTGAGGGTTTTCTACGGTATTATGGTGCACTGTCTATGGTGGTTTTCTGCGATGTGATTGGCTGCAGTTTGTGAGGGACTCTTGCATTGGCAGTTTTATGTTCGTGTTCAGGCTGTATGTTATCTCCCAGAGCTCAGATGAAGTCCAGTCGGTGCTGGCGATGAGCTGTGGGCTTTTAGTGCCACAGGAGAGGGCAGGAGACAACGAGCACAATCTTGAGCGCGATAGATTACTCTCACAGGCCTCACCCTGAGTCCCTGAGGATTCAGTGTATTTAAAACGAGCAGTGGGGGGGGGGGATGCTCCCTTGGCAAACATTACTGGGAGAGTCAGGGCTTGCAGAGCAAAGTGGTTTCAGGCTGAAGAGAGAAGAAGAAGCAAGACCTGCTCTTCCCTGGGCTGTAGATCCTCTCATCTCTCTTGTGCTCTCTTATTTACCTCCATGTTTAGAGGAGGTCGTGCTCACTAACGGAGGATGGGCTTCCATCATTACGTTTGCCCGGCTTCCGGTCCCATCATCTGTATGGATGTGTTCACTTTACTATTGCCGCATTTAATCCTGTATTTAAATTACGGTCTCCAGCATTTGGCACTCCATTCAACAATTGCAGCAACATGTGTCATGATTTTTCAGAGAAAATGCTCTTTTTCGTGAACGTGAGCTGGGAAAGCCTTGATTTTTATAAATGTACTGTAAAGTGAAAAAATGTCAGTAAAATACTGATTTTATTTATGTCATCAGGAAAATGCTGTCTTTTTTTTTTTTTTTTTTTTTTTTTTTTTTAAAGAGCACACCCAATTCTTCAATGGCCACTGTGTTCTTTAGCTGACATTTCTGACTGTTGGCCCCAGTACACTCAAACACATCCCGCTGTAAAAGGAGGCACAGGGGTGATCTGCAGGGATGAACAGAATTTCAAACTGTGCTACAGCTCCCACCCATCCTGTACATGTATGACTCACCCCATAGGGGCCAGGATCCCTCGTAATGAACCCTGTACTCCTTCCCCAAACATCCTGAACTGTGCCCTGAGGTGTTTGCTTTCCACAGGGCCATATTTTAACAGTGACACGGATTGGAGGGCTGGACTTTGTATGAAGTTCAAGCTGTGTTTGAGTTGAGGAATAATGCTTTCTGGAGGGTCTGCTCTCTTAGACCAGCGGCCCGGCCTGCTCCTGTGTCAGACCTGCTTCTGATATTTGTTCCATGATCTAAGCTTTCTTTCGCACTGTAAAGGACTAAATCCTGAATATTCTGACATGAATGCTGGGGCGCTAACAACCCCCAGAATATGGTCCCCGATTTCTACTCAGTCAGCATAATCCTATCAGTCTGCCGTGGCACTGAGGTGTAATGAAAAATAATTCTTTAAAAATAGATTTTGGGCTCATAAGAATTTTGAAGAACACTTTTAAAGTATGCCGTGGAAGAGAAAATGTCAGGAAATATTGGTCTCCGATCACTTAATCTCATTATACAGCCCCACTCACGAGCGCGAGGCCCTAGTTTCCTGTCTCTGTGTTCTCGCTTCACCTGGAACTGAGACCAGCTGTACCCTTTGCATCCAGTTGCCGTCTCACGCGGGTGCAGTAACAGTCCATCCCACTGGTGTTCAGAGTGATAGGTCAGTGTAATATTGGGTATGGCTCTCGTGAACTGCAAGGTCAGTTCAAGATTTTGTTTTTGTTTTGCGTCGTTTTTTATCTGTTTTTTTTTTTTTTTTTTTGTTCTTGCGCTTGTCAGTTGTTTTCTTTCCGTGCACGGCAGGGGCCTTGTTTCTAAAAATTTTTGTGGACTTGATAGTGAGATGATGTGTACGCTCAAAAAAAGAAAAGGAGCGTAAAAAATATCCTAATTTATGAAAAAGTGGATGAGAAACTGCTTGTAATTTTTATTTTATTAATGAGGGTTAACTTGGAATTTCTTCATATGTACAAACTCTAATTACTTTCTCTGGTTTTTTTATCACCAGTTTTTTTTTTTTTTTTGTGAAACCAAAGTATGCGCTGCAAGAGGCATACGTATCTTTTCTGCGCTATTTATAAATAAGGCCCCAGGTGTTTATCAGAGGGCAACTTTACTCAAAACTCGTGCAAGTCCGAATCAGTCCTGCTGTTGAGAGAGCGAAGGAGAGTGAGAAACGGGGAGGGAGCGAGGGAGACCACCAACGCTTGCGCAACAGGAAATTCCAACCAAGAAATGAGCAGTCACTTACTGCGGCCAGAAATTGATTTTGTCGAGCCGAGGGATTGCGATGTACGTCTTACACCAGTTCTGCCACCTGCTGCCCATTTTTGTTACTGTAATCTTTGCTTTCTGATTGCTGTTCGTCCTCCTCCACACTTCTGTGCCCAACAGATGCATTCAAATTCGGCAAATTTGTTGGCTCTGCGGAATAATGTGCTGTGCTAACCAGTTTAGAGTTGATGCTAGTGGTTTGAACTGTGGGTGGTGTATGCTTCGCAGAGCTGTATGAGAAAGACTGCCAACATACGCCATAAATGCTGTGTCCTTGTTGTGTATCACGAAATGCATTGCCCTGGCCTCCAGGAGTTGGAAGTGCTACCCTAGAATGCAATGTCTACACTCAACATTTTGTTGTTAAGAATATGTAAAACTCCCCCAGCACCCATAATTCCTATTTCAGTGGCAGATTTTGTACCCTTTTATGTTGTTAACTTTATCAACAAGTCTCTCGTCTGTTTTTGCTTGTGGATCTCAATGCTAAGTTAAGTGTTTTTACAGTGATACAGATTTTGAGGGCTGACATTTTTACACCCTTCACTTCATTTAGTTGTAAAGGCATTCAATTCAAGTTCAGAGTATCCACGTACATTTGGGGGCTTTTTTAACCATTTGGAGTGAGTAGTGTAACAGTGTTGCCTTTTGGGCTTGTATTACAATTCAAATACCTCTGGACCTCACCATTTACAAGGTAACTGCAGTTCTGTCCCATGTCATATGAGTGGACTCCGGTAAAATTGGGTATTTCTGTGTGCAGGTATGATGCAGGAAAAGACAACTTTATTGACCTGATGGAGCTGAAGCTGATGATGGAGAAGCTGGGAGCGCCACAGACTCACCTGGGCCTGAAGAACATGATCAAAGAGGTGGACGAGGACTTTGACGGCAAGCTGAGCTTCAGAGAGGTGAGATTGCGCCAGGCGTCGAGGTCGATTGTCAGCTTGAACACGGGGTGTAAAATTTACATTCAAAGGGGAGTATTTATTTTTTACCCCCCATTTGCTAAAATCTGATGGCATTTCAAAAAGAACAAGACAAATCGATGGCCTCATGCAAGAAGGGCGTAAGTGACACTTCAGTCAAATATGACTTTTTTGGTTGTTTTGGAACAACTGAGACTAGCCCATCTCCTGACCAAGTCTGGAGTCTCAATTCCTATCCTAAAGGGGTTAAAATGCCTTTTTAACATTGGTGTAACTGTGATCGAAATGGTCATCTTCGTCCATGCTAAATGGGCTTAAGTGCATTTTGCTAATTATCTCCCAAATTACAAAGAATTATTAAAATGTCTGTTAGGCATCCCAATAGGTTACCATGTATGATACTTCTATCATGAATAGTTCAGCATATAGCTAACAGGTGGGGCTGTGGCAGTTTTTTGGCTCTCCTGGTAAATTTGTAAAATGTCACTTATGCCCTTCTCGCATGAGGCCATCGAAATTACAAAACAATACTTAAGCTTCTCAAGGAACAAAGAAGTGAAAGTAAAACTTAGAACTGGAGTGAGGATGAGGCTGTGAGCCTGGAGGGATATGGGAATAGTTTTACCTTGACTGATTAGTGTCTAGGGACAATATTTTCTGTCGAAAAACACCCAACCTTTGGGATAATTGACAAAGAAATTAAAAAAAACAATTATGAGGTCATATGTGGTCTTTGCCCCCCTAAATATGCTTCCCTGGTGGACGACAAGCAGAGGACCGTAAGGGAGCCAAAAAAAAGTGTGAAACCAGGGAAGCGGATATTTTATAAATTATTTGAGGTTAGCATTTCATCTTTGTGTTACTGATTTTCCTCCATTAATAAGGTTGGCAGTCTTACCCTGCATTTGGCAGTGGCAGCTTCATTTTACCGCTTCAATGGCTGAAGAAATGAGCAGATGCATCATCATGACAGGCTTGTGTCTTGTGATGGTTGTTATTAAATATTTGAGCGCCACCTGCTGGGTAATATAATTCATGTCAAAGAGCAAGTTTAATTGGATCCAAAAATATTTTATAAACTGTGAGGCAGTGAAAATCATTATGTCATCAAATTGATTGAGGAAACCTTTTAGAAACTATTATGTTGTGATTGTCAAACTGCCTGCAGATTGATTCTGAAGACATTTGAGGAACTGCTGTGGAGTACTTAACATTCTGTGATACCAGGGATCATCCCTCACAGTCCTCCAGGGCCAAGAACTGCTGGTTTTCCATCCTCCCTTTACCTGGGATTCAAGCGTGAAAACAGTCTGGCCAATCAGAAGCACTGATTGCTCAATTAATTAGTCAATATACCGGGGAGAAATAAAACCAGGGCTGGATTTGGACTGGAGGTCCAGATTTGATGTCCTTCGTGCTACACAATTGATCTCAACACTAGCTGTAAAAACCTGTCCCTTTATTAACATCATTATGTTTTGGTCATTTGTTGTGTTACTATTCAGGGCTGAAGTAGGATTTGGTATTTATTCTGAAGGCAGTAGTTTGATATTTGGCTGCGTGGCAAAGCGATGATTGGGTCATGTTGGAACCAAAACAACTGTGTTGATGGAGAGCAAACTGCTGCAAGATTATGGACTTTTAAGTACAACCCCAATTCCGAAACAGTTTGGACGAAGTGTAAATTGTGAATAAAATCAAAATGCAATGACTGTCAGATCACATGATCCAGTATGTGATTTACAATAGAACGTAGTTTCAACATTTGAAATGTTATCTGAGACATTTTACATTTTTATCCACAAAATGAGCTTATTTCAAATTATCTGGCTGCAACAGGTCTCAAAAAAGTTGGGACACAGGCAAAAAAGGGCTGAAAAACCAAGTAATATATAAGAGAATCACCTGAAAGCACATTTAGAAAGTAATTAAGTTAACTGGCATCAGGTGTGTAACATGATTGGCTATAAAAGGGATGTCTTAGAGAGGCTGAGTCTCTCAGAAGTAAAGATGGCCAGAGGCTCGAAAAATTTCTGTGCGTAAGGGACAAGGCCGAAGACCTTTGCTGGATGCCCGTGATCTTCGGGCCCTCAGACACCACTGCATCACTCACCGGCATGATTCTGTCATTGACATTACTAAACGGGCTTAGGAATACTTCAAGAAACCACTGTCTGTAAACACAGTCCGCTGTGCCATCCACAGATGCCACCTAAAACTCTATCATGCAAAAAGGAAGCTATTGTTGAGCGTGATCCAGAAGCGCTGCCGTGTTCTGTGGGCCAAGGCTCATGTAAAATGGACTGTAGCAAAGTGGCAAAGTGTTCTGTAGTCAGACGAGTCCAAATTTGACATTGTTGTTGGAAATCATGGGCGTCGTGTCCTCCGGGCTAAAGAGGAGAAAGACCACCCCTCCTGTTGTCAGCGTTCAGTTCAAAAGCCGGCATCTCTGATGGTATGGGGATGCATTAGTGCATATGGTGTGGGACACTTGCATGTTTTAAAAAGCACCATGAATGCTGAAAGGTATATAAAGGTTTTAGAGCAGCATATGCTCCCCTCCAGACGACATCTATTGCAGGAAAGGCCTTGTGTATTTCAGCAGGACAATGCAAAACCACATATTACAACAGCCTGGCTTCGTAGTAGAAGAGTCCGTGTGCTGAACTGGCCTGCCTGCAGTCCTGATCTTTCACCGATTGAGAACATTTGGCGCATAATTAAACGAAAAGTCCGTCAAAGGAGACAAAAAATTCATAAGCAAAAATTCTCCAGCAGCTGGAAGCCTGTATTAAACAAGAGTGGGATCAAATTCCAATGGCTAAACTCAAGAAACTTGTCTCCTCAATGCCCAGATGCCTCCACTCTGTGCTAAAAAGAAGAGGGGATGCTACACTATGGTAAACAGGCCCCTGTCCCAACTTTTTTGAGACCTGTAGCAGCCATCAAATTTGAAATGAGCTCATTTTGTGGATAAAATTGTAAAATTTCTCAGTTTCAACATTTGCTCTGTTATCTCTGGTCTATTGTGAATAAAATACTGGCTGGGGTGATTTGAAAGTCATTGCGTTTTGATTTTATTCACAATTTACACTTTGTCCCAACTATTTCGGAATTGGGCTTGTAAGCATTTGGTACAATATATTACAAAATGAATTGAATTTGGAATGTTGTCTGGTTGCCCTCTGAATTGATTCTTCAATCCTGACAAACATCTTGCTGCACCCGTATTATGTGTAAACGAGTACATCTTCAGAAGGATTTTGGTGCTTTTATCCCCTGTTCTTCCGTCACTCATCTTTTACGGGCCAGAACTTCAAAACTGTTCCATATTTCTCAATGAAATTTCATAAAATTGACTCATTTTATTTTGTAGATGTGCTTTTTCATACTTATGTCCTCCTCCTGTCTGTCTGTTCATCCCTCCACTGCATTTTGTTTTCAGGGCAGTTATCAGCCAGGGGATCTGAGTATTTAATGCTTTTTGCTTCACTCTTCCCCCCCCCCAAGTTCCTGCTGATCTTTCGGAAGGCAGCGGCAGGTGAGCTGGCGGAGGACAGTGGGCTACGCGTTTTGGCCAAACTCTCTGAGATCGACGTGTCTACGGAGGGGGTGAAGGGAGCCAAGACCTTCTTTGAGGCCAAAGTATGTTGGGGTTGTGTGTATGTGTGCACAAAGACGCGCGTACACACACACACACACACACACACACACACACACACACACACACACACACACACACGGGAAGATGCACGAAAACTGACTCCTACGCGTGTACATCTGCACACATTCTGGAGGATGTTGGTCTTTCCCAAACTATGCTGAACTTCAGACAGGCTGCTTTTCATCAGCCTCACTAAGCAACATGATATAAGGCTAATATTTGGGTCTTCCATTCTCCCATTGCCTCAGTCTCATGAATCCAGTGTCCCATCCCCACTGGTATCAGTCATACTCATGACTGTGCTTGGACTTGTTCACAAAACAAAGGATGCCCTCTGCAGGAGGCATTTAGTGCTCTTATTGGGACTGAAAAAGCGCAACTTTCACCCTTTTTGTGGGGCAGTAGACATTAGTCAATTCAGTTTGAAAATGCAGCTTTAATCCTTGGTACTCTGAGTTTTACTTGAATTTCCCCTTAAGTAAGTTTGAGGTTAAGGGAGTATTTTTTTCCCTTATTTTGGGACAGTGTCACATATATATTCTGTATCTACTGGTTACAGCAATTTCTGATGGTATTTCGCGCTCATATTGGAAAAATGTTCAAACCCAGGGTGCAGCAGTACAACAAATGGAAAATATAAAGACAAATTTGGGATTGTTGGAAACTTTGGGAGAAACCAGAGTTTCAAATAGGCTTGAAGTTCCACAGGTTTGAATGAAAATTCCCAGGGTGACCAAAAAATGTAACTAATAGAAAAAATCTCCTCCAATTACAAAAAGCATTGGAGGTTCATGATGGACCTTGTATAAAATATACTTATCCAAGTCTATCAAGTAAAAAAATTTGTTACATTGTTAAGGTCAAACACGACTGGTCACGTGTGTTTGAAACAGGATTTGACTTCAAAAACCTGTGAAGTTGAAAAATCTAGAATTTTCATAGTTTTGGGGGTATGGAGAATAGTAAGGAATAAATTTGATACCTTTCATTAATTTTCAAAGTATTTCTTTATTTGATGACATCTGGTCATGTGTGTGACATTTTGGTTCACTTCTCAAAGAATGGCCCAGCTGCATTTGATGAACACATCTATGGGTCCTGAGGATTTATGGCGTTAAGCTTTGTGACGGTCCCTCACAGGTCCAGGCGATTAACGAGGGAAGCCGCTTCGAAGCGGAGATTCGACAGGAACAGGAAGAGAAGAAGAAGCAGGCAGAGGAGAGGAAACAGAGACAGGCCGCTTTCAGGGAGCTGCAGTCGGCCTTCAAGTGACGGGCCGCACCCCAAAGTCCTGCTCACCCTCTGTTCGTCTGTCCATCCGTCTGTCCTGTGTTCTTGTATTTTATTTTCCCATTTAAAAAGAGAATCTATGTAAGAGAAAGTGATACGCAATGTCCCGGGGAGACATTCCTCATGTTTGCCAGCACTGGTACGGCCGTCAAATGGGCCGAGTTTTACAGTCCACTTTGTTTGTTTATAGAACTTGGCAATCTTTTCGATCTGATCTGTGCTGTGAAACTGAGTGGGGATAAAGTCGCAGCCTTCATTCAAAGTATTATTACAGTATTTCAGAACTCATTCCTGTAATGTTTTGATTCACTCAGTCATTCTGGATGAGATTCAAAGCTTAGTTTGTGAGACGCTCGGAGCAATCCCGGACCATAAAAATTTAGTTTCCCCATGCATATCAGTCCTATTCTACATCAGAATCCCCAGTCACAGGCTTGCATTTGGTCTGTATATAATGTATTGGATGGTGTAATATTGTTTGAATCTCAGCTAGTTTGGTGAAAATTTGCAGTATAAATCTAAGAGAGTAACTTTTTTAAAACCTGAACGTAATAAATAAGTAGACTCCTATTTAATCATAGCAGGCCTCTAAATGAAGAATCCTGTTCATTGTGTGTATATATCAGCGGAGCTTGCAGATTCGTGCACAATGTATTCTTAATTTCCTGTACCCACAGGAAGTGCCTCAAAATTAGCTAAAGTAACCGTTAACCAATCAGCTGCTGCACTGCTGAAGTGGAAGTGCACAGAGAAGAATGCCGCCGTAGCTAATCCCAGCTCTCCCAATATAAGCACGTATAATTAAGTTATCTATGTTTGACGGTATTTCCTATATGTATTTATATTTACCAATTTAAGAAAGATTTGCATTAATGTGTTTGGGAGGGGTGGAGCAGGACATGTTTTTGCATGCGTGGTGGTGGTTCTTGTGAGCAGTGTGTGTGTATGTGTGTGTTTTGCATGGTTGCTGTTCAGTTCTGGTAATGCTGACCCTGACTGTGCGCAAGTGTTGATTTTTTTTTTTTTTGGACAATCTGTCACTTTCTGACCTATTTCAACTCTGACCTTTCCACAGAATTGATGTGAATGGCCTCAGTGGATAAATGTCACTTCCAGTGAAAATTTTTGAAATGTGTCTATTGAGTTGCACTATTGGACTTTGCTGCGTTGAGCGAAAAATGATCTCACTGCAAAAAATGGCTGGCCTGGTGTCATATTGATGATTATTATGTCATGCATTTCTACCGTGGTCTCCTGCTAGCAGCTCAACCAGTGAAGGCTACAACATTGGCTGTTGGCCTGCAATGATGCAAGAATATTAGCAAACTCTCTACTGGCCATTGGCATCTTTTTCTGTGTTTAGATTTAAAATAGCTGAAAAATAAAAAAAAAAAAAAAATTGAAAATGGTCGAACAAAAACTCATGGTCCTTGCTATCTGATCTGTTCATGTGTATCTGTGCTTTTGAGTGTGTGCTTATGTGCCTGTGAGTGTGTGTGTATGTTTGTACTCCGATATGTTGATAATTGCCCTAGATGGGAAAGTGACAGAGCAGCAGCACACTTGCCGTCTTCAGGGCCATTTTTGTCTAACTGGGCACAGTGCTTCCTGTTCTGTTTTCCTGTGACTGTGAAATTTGTGGGAATGAAGTAGGGTGTGGAAGACGAGGACTATGGGACCAACATCGCTCAGTTGTACTGTCTGAATGCTGTGTGCAGCCTGCTAGCGTACGACGACTTGATAGATTCCTTGCTTGGCGTCTTCTGCTTTTATAGTAATGGTGAATGGAGTCATCAAGGGAGAGTTGTACATCTATCAGCCCTGGTATTCATCGCTGCACATGCATTACCCATGTACTGTGTAGTCTTATGGTGGAGATGGTGTACACAAACTTGGACATTTTCTTTACATGTGACCCCTTCAGTAACATCGCAAACCACCTCCCATGGTTTTTCCTACCTCGACTTTTATTTGAAAGAACTGTGTTGATAGATGGGTTCTTCTGTGATATTAACTGCACATTCCGCTAACAATCACATCGCCTTCTCCAACGATTAATTCACCGGTCATTTGCTTAGATACAGCTTTAATCCCCACAATTGCTTTAGATTATACGATACTATAACATTTTATTCATTACACATAATCAAAAAAATCTGTATCTGTGAAGTAGATCTCAGAATTGGCAGGGTAAGACAAAAACTGAAATGAAATGCTACTGAATTTTAATCAAAATCGTATTTTTAGAATTGTTGCTGAGACCTTAAGATGTTTTGACAAATCCAAGTCTCTGCTCTGATATAGTTTGAAAAATGTATTGTAGTTTCTCAGATTGAGCGAAGCAGGGTGGGAGGATATTTTTCAGACAACTACACAATGAGGGAACTTGTATATAAAAAAGAATTTTTTCAAAAGTCATGGAACCATTTGAGTGCTTCCTGTGTTCATGTTTCGATACAGTGCTGATAGAGGCGCTTCTGTGGTAGTTTAATTGTAAGATGCATGAGAACCGGGCAGCACAGCTTGGCACAGTAGAACTGAAGGGTGGTGTATAAAGAATAAAATATTTTTTCATGAATAAATTTAAAAAATGCTTTTAGTTTTGTATTGTAATGAGATTTGTGTAAAGCAAAACATTCTCATCATTTCCTCTCTGTCCCAGCGGGGCCTTCTCACCATGCTTGTCTCCCTGATTAAGTCTGTGTACTCCCATCTTTCATCTTCATGGAGATTAAGAATCTAACTGTAGATATTCAATGTTTGTCTTATTGTGTTGTACTCATTCAAAACTGGGAGACTTGCTTGTGGGCAAAGTGTCGCACACTATCCTGTTCTCCATATTTTTGTACCATTACTTGTTTTGGCATCACAAAGCCAGCAAGGATGGTCAGCACATCCGGGGAGGGGTGTAACACCTATGCAAAAGGGGACTTTTGCTGGCTAACTGCAGCATATCAGTGCTCTTTAAGAATTCCTACTCAGTGGGTGGAGGTGTTCATTTTGCTTTGCTTGAATTCAGTCATAAAAATAGACCCCTCCTAGCCAATCAATCTGATTCTGGCAGGTATATTCAATTTAATGTTTTGCAAACCACATGGATTAAAATGAACATTGAACAAATGGTGATTTAATATCAAGTTCGTAAGTGTTTATCTCCGTGGATATATGCATAAATGCGTGAATGTATTAATTTTCACCCATGCGTCAGAACTCTCATGACTTCAAGCTCTGAGGCAGTGGAATGTTCCTCCCTACCAACTGAACTACCATTGCTATAGGCTGATTGACATCATTGTGGTGTTGAAAACTGTGTGGCCTGTATGCCTGGATTTGGCTGTACTTCTGTATGAATGCAGCCCTCTTCCATGGGGTGGTGGTGCTGCATTCACAGACTGCACAATTCTAGCAGTGGGAGCAGATTGGCCGGCTCAACACAGTCCACCACACTGCTGACTGGAGAGCTCCCCCTGCTGGGTAATTCGTTTTTTTGTAAGTCCTTTGTTTAGTGCTGTCAATTTCTGGTCTGTGTATCACTGTGCTGCAGGAAAATTGTGCCAAGTGATGATGACCGTAGAGGCTCATCTGTTAATTTGCTTTGACCGCAAGATAATCACCTCAGCTTCCAATGGAGCAATAAAAAACTTCATATAGAAACACTGTGCTCACCATATAGCGTGAACTGTAATTTGTCAGGTCATGCACAGTGCTTCTGAAAATATTTCAAGATCCATTTAATGATTGTCTAAAATGATTTGGCAAAGTTTTCCTTTTCATTGTTCACCATATGAAGTCCTCCATGGTGTCTTGCATCACCCCCCCATCCATCTTATTGTGATCTTGCTGTTTCAAATATTACCTGGTGATTCATCAGTCATCTTGTAGGCTTGTACTGAATAAGTGGCTACTCAATTATGCACATTTATTTTTGATTTTCTTACTAAAATGTATTATTATTCTTGTGGAAATAAAATAATTCCAACTGATAAATGAATATTGTTTTCATTTTTAAGGATGTCTGTGGTTTATTACTGTTTAATTTTTATTGAAGGATCATAATCACACTCAAATTGAAAACCAAGTTTATTTTCATAATGAAGATTTTATTATGTTTTCATTAAGAAGAACGAACATTAGTTGTATCTGTGTACTGAGGCTTTTCACAGGCAGCAGTACTGATTTCTGTAGCCCAGTGCTTTTCATCCTTAAACGTAGACATTTATTGGGAAATCAGAAAATGGGGCAAATTATACCTCTACGGAAAGCTAATGTCATGGAGATGATGAATAAAACACTCCCTGGACACTCACTCAAACAGGAAGAGAATAAAAGAGGCATTTTGAACCCACTTTTAAATCATTCACATCCCCAAATTGCCCAAACAAAAATAGCCCCTCTCTAATGACGTACATTGTGGGAGAGAGGGACACGTGATAAGGAAGTCGAGTGCATCGATCATCATCTGCCTGTCGTAGTTTGTTCATTGAATATTGGAATTATTTAGGTCTTGCTTTGAGACCCTGGGCCCTATCTTGCGCCAGAGTCCCTAAACCCGTTATTTGGGGATTTAGCATTGCGTAAGAGGCGTTCCCCCGCAAAAGTTGCTATCTTGCACACCCGCCTATATCCCTAAAACACCTGCGCTACCCGTTATATTATGCATAGGCGTGGTTTGGGCGTTACGCCAGTTAAACCAATCAGTGTGCTAGGTGCCATTGCCTTTAGGAGCAGGCTGCGCTATCCCAAATCCTCAAACCAAAACCCGTGATGGAGGGAGGAAGGTCGCCACGTTTCCCCGAAGACGTAGTTAAATTGCTCGTGCATGAGGTCAAATCCAGACAGGGGAGGATCTGTTTTTGTTAAGTTAATCATGAATTGTATTATTATTATTATTATTATTATTATTATTATTATTTGACATTGACATATTGTTTAATGTTTGGTATGTAATAAAAAAAAACATCAAGCCTACCCCTTTTGTGATTGAAACTTCAAAAAAAAAAAAAACGAAAAAGAAAAAAATGTAACAGCGACAAAATAATGGGCTACATTCAGTACAGAAAAATAATTTAATTATTAATAGGTCTATGCACTGGCACTCAGCAACGGTAATTTTTTTTTCCAGCGAGAGCGGCATTTCAGAACTCTTTTGCGAATGAAGGTAATTTCGGCGGCAAGTACGCACACCTGTTTTTGCAGCACGGTCACGCCACTTGCTGTAAAAAAAAAATTGACAGCTGTCCGATTGGAAAATGCAAACGGACGAAACCACATACTTGTCACCAGAATTACCTTCATTCGCTGAAGAGTTCTGAAATGCCGCTCTCGCTGGAAAAAAAGTTACATCGCTGAGTGCCAGTGCATAGACATAATTCTAATTAATTATTTTTCTGAACTGAATGTAGCCCATTTGTCGCTGTTAGATCGCATAGGGGGAGAGAAGCCGTGTCTTCAATTGCCAAATGGGTAGCGGGTGGTTTGAGGACCCGCTATACGCTTTCCCTAACCTGTTTGGTCAAGATAGCAATTTTAGGGAAAGCGCATAAACACGCCCACGGGCACACCTCCAGTCGCAAATAAAGGATTCGGCATAATGTATAGCGGGTAGTGTGGCCGCAAGATACCGTTTAGGGATAGTGGAAGCTGCGAAATGCGTAATTCACGGGTAGCGGGTAGTGGCAACGGGTAGGGCAGTGTGAAAGATAGAGCCCCCTGTGCCAAATTGCTCTGTAGTTCTTGGAAGAAAAATACTGTTTTTCTATTCATATTAATCTATTTATTTTCCTTAGTTATTTTTAGCATGCCACAAAGTATAGTCTAAAAATACAAAGACATGCCTCATGTAGAATGAATATTTGAATTATTTTGGTTTTATTTTGCGTTCCTGGGTCAACTGGCCTAGAAGGTACAAAAACACACACATGGATGTTTCTGTGAAAATGTGGCTTGAGATGGTAAATAACTACTGTAAATATGAAGTGCAGAAAATATAAAAATTAAATGAAACGACTGAGTGTATGTGACCAAAAGGGCACTTTTTGAAACTTAAAACTCAACTATATGATTTAATTAGTAATTATTTATTTATTTATTTAATTAATTCTCAATTAGTTTAAAAAAAAGTGCACACATGGACTTGAAAATGAAAAAGCTAAGTGGATGCTTACATTTTAACTTTCATTATGATACAGATAATGTGTTGGCTTCTTAAAAAAGAAAAATTATTTCCAAGAATACATTTTCATTTCAATATTTTAGCTATATGCTGCCATTGTGACATGGCAGAAGGTTTAAAAAAGAAAAGGAAAAAGGGAAATGAAAATGAGAAAGCGGCATTTGTTGTGGGGATGAAGGTAGCAGTAACTGGCTGTCCTGCAAATGGTCTTTCAGAGGTTATCATGCAGAAGGTAGATTTGAAAAAGATGAAATTGGAGTTGTGAAGACAATAAGAGTAACTCCGAATGGAGCAGTGATAGTGGAATGCCAAACCAGAATACAGTACGATAAGTTATTGAAAATTAAAATGTATGATCTTACTGGTGTTGTCTGCTTTCCAAAACAAAAGCATTATGGTGGATATCAGCAGAGTTCTGCTGTCTGAAAGGGCCACTGCTTTTTAAAAAGTGGCAGGAGTTTGTGCAGGAAGGAGGCTGAAAAATCATTGGGAGGGAGCGGACCAGAAAAGCTTTTCAGTTTTTGTTAGATTTTAAAACTGAGACATCTGAAAAGGTATTTTTAGATTGTGTTAGTTATGGGTGAGGGAAAGTGAAAGGGCTCTGCTTAGGTGTTATTGATGTTGAGAGTATGGGTATGTGGCATCAGTGTTTTTGAGGCAGATACACAGGTGTAGAAGATGTGAGAAACAGCGATGTGTGGACGACCATTGTATATCAAAAGAGCAGGTGGTGTGTTTTCACCATGGGGGAAGCCATGTAATTGGTGCATTAGAGTGTAAAAGGAGGAAAATGGAGCAGGAGGTAGAAAGGATTAGATCTCAGGGGACAATGTTTAATGCAGAGGGGACCATGAGAGTTTAATAGCTGCATATAAAAGTGGATTTAGGAAAGGCAGGAGCACAATGGACCCAGTTCTTTGAAAGAAGAGATAAGAAAAGCCCAGGTCAATAAAAAAAACTGTTGCAGCAGTGTTTTTGATATGGAAAAGGTGTATGATGTGTTGTGGAGGGAAGGGTTGATCAGGCTACATCAAATAGGAGTTGAGGGAAACCTGTTCAGTTGGAGCATGGATTTTCTAAATGGAAGGACAATCTACAGAGTGAGTCAAAAAAAAAAAAAACTATACACTTTTTAAATGTCCAATTATTGTATTCTGTAGCAATATATACAACATCTTTTTACATGTACGTTTTCAGCAGCTCTTTCTGCTTCTTTTGATACCAGCTTGCACCTTGTTTGATTAATCCTCGTCCAACAAAGAGTTTTTCTACTACAACCCTGACCAAGGTAGCCCACCCCGATTATTTCGAAATTAAGCGATAAACATCATCTTGTTTGGTATCAGTGTACAGCTACAGTTGTCCTCTCTTCAAATCAAGTACAAATAAAACACATTTCAACATTATGACATCATAGTGACGTCATAACTAACAGCATATTAGGAAAAAACATCAAAATGACAAAAATCCATGTTTTTTTTATTTTTATTAGTTTTAGCTGAAAATAAGCAGCTTTCTGTAACCTCTAGAACTACTGATACTACAATTAATATTGTAGTATCAAGTAATATTGTATAACATATACTCCCACCCAAAATGTACAAACCCCACCCACACCCACACTCACACCCACCCCACACTCACATACCACTAACACAACAAACTTCACCTTTACACCCACATAATCCCGCATTTATCCATCCAACAGACCCAAAACACAACACCCATAATGCAAGTAATTTTATTTTCATGTATAAGAATATGAACAATAAAAATCAACTTACCTTGCAAAATGATGATTCAAGTTCACCGGACAGATGTACAAATATCTTCAAAATGTTACACATTTGCATAAAAGGTTTATCTTTGAATTATGAGAACAACTTTATGAACAATTCTATGAACTTGTATAATAGTAGGCCTATAGCACAGTATAAAAATAGTATACAGTACAGTAACCACTTAAACACACAAGTAAAAGTATGTCCGTCATGCACTACTAATATTATTAGGTGAAGATCACTTCAAGGTTACTGGTCACTGTTGGTCATTGTAATTCCAAGATTTACTAATACAAGGACAAGCTACATCAATAAATCAATAAGGATGACAATCAGTGTGGTTTACAAAGTTCATTGAGCATGAAACATAATAATAGCATACTATTTGCAACTAATTTGTTAGCGTATTTTGTATCAAAAACAGGCAAAAATTGACGCTGTTGGCAACCACCCCCCCTACCCTTCGACTTTGATGGCCTACCCTACCCCCGGGGGGTGAGGTACCCTCATCGTTTTTTCGTGAAAATGAGCGCAAAGGATGAATAAACAATTACCTAGAAGCATTAGATCATATCTGTTAATGTTTTTGTGCGACAGGAAAAAATCTCCCCCCCCTTGGTTGGACGAAGGTTAAACTCATGACTGCTGTGGAACAATTTAAGGAGTTAAGTAAAATTTCACTTGTGCCAACTGATCAGGCTCTGATACAAAGCAAACAAAACAGAATTCCCTCTGTGAAGTTTTAAGTCAACATAAAACATTTGTGGCACGTTAGGAAACTGACGCCGAAAACTCCACAGCACATTTGTAACATTCCGTGTCCTATGATATTCAGCCTGGGGGTAAACTGTGGACGCACCATGCTTGGCAGTGCCAGGTCATTACGACCAATGCACAGGCAAGATTCATATGCCTGTTTTTAAGTTCAAATGACTATGCAACCTATTATGACATGCATGGTCAATTTCATATCCAGCCCTGGTCAGTTGGCACAAGTCAGATTTCACTTGAGTCCCTTAATTGTCCTCTGTGCAGTCATGCCTGAAACCTAATGAGGTGTAACTGGTACCAATATCAGGGGAAAGATCTGAGGCAAAAGTACAAAATATGTTGTATACATGTATATTGCTACACCATCACAAAATGACCCATTAAAAAGTGTCTAGTTTTTTTTTTTTTTTTACTTACTCTGTATAGGTTAAAACAGGATCAGAAGTCTAAAAAAAAATGAAAACATGTTATAGAAAGTGATACACCCCAGTCCAACGCTATTTTCCTCATGATAAATAATATATTTGAAAGGATTTCCCCAGACATGAGGAGATCTCTGTTCGCGGATGACAGGGCTTTGTGGAAGAGGGGAGGGAATGTTGAACATATAGTAATGAAACTACAGGAAAGAATAAGTGAAGTGGAAATAAGGGAAATAGACTGGGGTTTTAGATTCGCTGTTGAAAAAACTAAAGTTATGTTCTTTAATTTAGTTTAACAAAAAAAAAAAAAAATCAGAGGAGGAGGGAGTCTGATGTTATTTGGAAATAACCAAGATGAAGTCCATTGTTTTCAGTTTCTGGGATTACATTTGGACTTAAGATTAACATGGAGAGAACACATAGGTAGGATAGTGCAGAAAAGTGATGCTGTCATTAATGGTATGAGGTGCTCAACAGGGCAAGAATGGGGAGCTGACCTAACATCGTTGAAGTATATTTATAGAAGACTTATCCAGACAAGAATAGACTATGGATGTGTGGTATATAAATCATCAGCCATGTCTGTATCATCAAATTTGGATGTCATTGAGTCTCGTCCACTGAGGATATGCCTAGGAGCTGTGAAAACATCACCTGTGTGTGCTCTTCAAGTGGAGGCCGGATAAATGCCACTATGGCTCCGTAGGAAACAGCTGACTGCAAATTATCAAACATTTGCAAATGAGCTGGGACATTGAAACTACAGGAAGACACTTGTATCAAAAACAAAATGAAGTGGGGAAGGTAAGAAACAGGTTAGCACATAGGAAGGATCAAGTCATTTTAAACAGACTAAGAACAGGACACGGAAACTTAAACAGTACTCTATTTATCATGCGAAAACACCAAATTGGCCTCTGCTTTCAGTTTTAGGAGAGGGAGACAGTAGACCATGCACTGATGCTATGAGGAAGCAAGGGGAATCATGATGGCAAGTATGCAAAGGTCAGGGCAAGCGGGGAATCAGGGTTAAAAATTTGCTACTGTGTGGTGGTGAGTCAGAAGAGGGGAGGAAGGTATTACTCAGGTTTTTGAGGACTACAGGACTTGACATCAGACTTTGATCCTTCAGATATGATTATGTAAGGTAAACGAAGTTTCAAATATAGAGGGAAGTAGTAGTGCCTCTTAAAACATGCAAACTACGTAAAAACCTCAAGAAGAAGAATAATTTGTGATCTAAGGAGGGCAGTAATGAGTAATACGCCCAGTACTGCGAAAAACCAAAAGAAGGATGCCGGAGAGTGCATCACGAATGTCGTTCGGGTATCCGATAGACAAATATGGGATACCCTACATGAAACAAACTTCACCACGGTTTCTGACCGAAGCCTGACGCCAGAGGTTCCGGTGCTTGTTGCATTGCTCTGCCAAAATTATTCCGGATGTTAAGTTGATCATAAATGAATTGTTTAGTTAAAAGCAGCCATTAACTCGTAAGGTCTTCCTTCATTTAAGCTTAAGTACAGAAATATCGATGAAGCTCTGAGAAGACTTCATCGATTGGGAGTCCCCTCCTCCAGTTTGCATGCAAACATTTATAAGTCAAAAAGTAATTTTCATCACATATCACAACGTATATTCTTGTTGTTTTGGCAGTAACAGCTTTAAGGGAATCCTGCAACACCGACGAATAATGCACTAACACCGTGCGGAACTAACACGATCAGTGTTTCACACCAGCTGATTTACCGGACAGTATTTATGGGGCACATGCAAGTTGAATACGTCAGATTGCAGAGGTCAGGCGATGGTTCAGTTATTAGTCCGCTAGGTTTACCATTTCACTCATTATTGTACGATTCTGAGCACGGCGGTGTTAACACTGAAGCCATTAGATAGTAGCAGTAACGTTTTGATATTGTTTAAAATGAACGTCGATCCTCCTCAGCCCGTCACGACTGGAGGCACGTCAACACACTCTTCAACGTCAAGCAACAGCAATAACTGCATCAGCAGTAACAGTAATGTTGTCACGAACGCCAGCAGCATTCCGTCTGTAACGACCAGCAATGGTAAGTTAACTCACTAGTTAGACAACAGGCAAAATAAACACTGTAAGTTAAGCGCTAAGCTTCCTAGTGCGCGCATCGTTGTCTACTCATCCTAACGGACTGTAGGGTACGGTAGCTAGCCATCTTCATTGTATATAGTTGGCTAACGTTAGCTAGCTAACTGTGTAGCTAGCTAGCATAACTAGCTACGGTCATACTTCCCTGATGCTGTTACATTTCATTTTTTTAATTGAACCTTCTCCCTGCAAGCAAATAGAAAATATTACGTAATCTTCATGCAATAGCTAACGTTACCTCTTTTGATTAGGTTAATAACATCAGCCATTTCGTGCAAAGAACGTGCACTGACCAAGGGATTTAAAAACAACCGCTGTCAAAAATTATGGAATTACCACACAGATTATGTTCATCCAGCGTTTTTGCTGCATAGTAAATCAACAGATAGATGTGACACGAAACAACTTTGTTTATTAGCTTGGCATTCAGGCTTCTTACACTCTTTGAACAAATTAGAGTAAATTATTTTAATTCATGGCATATTTTTTTCTAAACCCTTGTCCTACCGTGTAGGGTCCGATCAGACCCCAGACATTTTCATTTATGTTTTACTCAAATATACTGGACAAAGAAAGTTGGGGATCACTCTGATTTTTAATATTGAAATATGATATGGAACATAATTTGAACTATCAAATATTTCAAATTCGAAAATTGGGGTGATCCCTAATTTTCTTTGTCCAGTATACCATATGTCATACCAAGCTAATAATTGAGTAATGTTTAAGGGTATCCTTCTACCACATGTTGCGCACAACAAAAGTTTTGTACGTGAAGTGACTTGAAAGTTACTGAAGCCTTTTCTTTGAGTAGACACCCTCTCTGAACTTCTTTTATTACTTCTAACTACTTTTATCAAATACACTGCAACTCCAAAAAAATAATCGCGCACCACAATATTTTTTTGGGCCTCTGTTAGCTTTGATCATGGCGCACATTCGTTGTGGTATGGTTTCGACAATCTTGTACAATGTAACAACATTTATATCCGACGGTATTTGCATTCATTTTTGGCAGAGATGTTTTATTGAGGACCGGTTGGTCAAACCACTCCGTTAAGCCTTCTCCAGCAGATACAAGGATTTTAATTGGTTAAGGTCTGGGATCTGAGGTGGCCAATTCATATGTGAAAATGATTTATCATACTTGATGAACCACTCTTTCACAATTTTAGCCCGATGAATCTTGGCATTGTCATCCCGGAATATGCCTGTTTGCCCGAAGTGCTCCCTTTCACAGCTTTGTCCATATTATAAACCTGACCCAGTTGTCTGAGTTGGTGCACATCCCTCCCTCAGTGTTACCTCCAGCTCTTTCATCAAAATGTCTGCAGCGTTTAAAAATCTCCTAGCGGCCTTCAACATCATCTCCATCCTTTACGACTGCCCCCTGTATTTCACAGGGTGCCTGCGGATGCTGAAAATTTAAGGAAAACTTTAATTTTAATGTGGCATTCTTCAAAGTTTGAAAAGTGCTTGGATTTTGAGTAAATTGCTTTACCTATGATATATTGCTATCTAACTGAGCATTTTGTTGAGTATGTTCTTTACTTTAGGTGTAGGTGCTGGAAAAGCTTGAAAGTGCTTGAATTTGAAAAGGTGTGGGAACCCTGATTTCAGCGACACAGTTGAAAACAATGGCAATGTATGCCAAAAAGCCTTTCTGGTCCCTACATATATTCTTCAGCTCCATTTCATTTCTGTTCCTGTTTTGCACCACCACCATTTCTTCATGTCAGTCAATTTTCTTGACAGCTCAAAAGTAAGATGGCCCCTTTCCTGATCTTGGTAACTTTAGTTTCCATCATCCTTTTCGCACACTGTGCTCGCTTTGCCTGGTGCTTTCTTTTGCTCTACGGTGGGGTCACGATACAATACACATCCCGATACAGGGGGGAAAACGATAAGTATCCCGATACACTATAAATTATTTTGCTGCTGATTTTCTTTCTACTTACAAGTAAGCTGCAACACTGAAAGATATCTGAAGACAAAGCTTTTGAAGTTTATTAAAACAAAGGAATGCAGTTAATTTACCTTTAGGTACCACTGTGTGTTTACTGTTCAGGTCAATGTCTTCAACTTAAAAAATTGATAAAAGCTGAATAGGTCTCCACTACTATTCACTAGAAGAAACAGTCATATTGCAAACTACTTACCATTAGTATCTAACTTGAAGTCTGGAAACTTAACCTCAAACAAGTTGAAACAACACTTCAACAAATTGCACTTGGAGCGATGCAAGGTCAGGTCAGGTATGAGGCAGGTCACTACATTTTCATTTAAAGCGATAGAAAATGTTGCAATTTCTGGGTTTAAAAAAATATGTGGACTTTTTTAAAAAGCCTTATGTATTCCGATACACGTCCTCCGAATCGATATATCGTATTGGAGGCTTTGTATCGCGACACAATACTGTATTGGCGTACCGTTACACCGCTACTGTTTAGTGCTGGCTCTTTTCTTGTTCTTAACACTCCTCCATATTGCAGTTGTCCTTCCCAAACCTCCCACATTATCTTACTCCTTTACACTCTGCAGCAACATGTCCAGATTACTGACAGCAGAAACGTCTGAGAGGAGCCCTCTCATATGCCCTCACGATGTAGCACACGTACTCTAGGCACGGTCTTTCCTGTGCTTCTCTCTTAAACATCAGACACATCAATTTATTTTTGGGCTGGGCCGAGCAGCGGCCCAGCCCCTATAAATGCAAATGTCACTGAGTGAGTGAGTGCCTGAGTGATCAAGTTCAACAATTGGCTGGCCGGCGGGGAAGAAGTTCAGCGATTAGTCGGCCGGCGGGGAAGAACTTCAACGATTGGTGCCTGAGTGATCAAGTTCAATGATTGGCTGGCCAGCGGCGAAGAAGTTCAGTGATTGGTCAGCCAGCGGGGAAGAACTTCAACAATTGGTTTGCGGACGATTGGCTGGCTGGCCGGGCATATCCTGTCCTTTCTTGTTTTAGGTACACAGTGGAAGTGGCGCAGACACTATTATGTTTCAGTATTTTCAAGAATACCAGTATGATATTTCGACTGGTTTCCAAATTAACTTATTCCCTTGCGCGTTCATGAGTTGGTTTGCTTGAACAGAAACAGCTGTGGTGGCCGCTTTGATTGTATCCATGAGAGTGACTTAAACCGACACCAATGAAAACACATTTTTTTTTACATATAGAATGTTCACAATGTCCAATTTTTGATGCCAATGAATGTTTCTTGGCGATATTGGTCGCCATTTTACAAAAATTAATGCGTATTTTCTTCTAATGAACAGCAAAAGGTGGATTAAATATTAATATAGCGGATGCATATACTGCGCTTGCCCCAGCTAGCATCCCAGTCTTTTCAGAAGTTCCATTCAATTTTGTTGCATTATCAGCACAATCCGACCATTATTAGGCTAATCTTATTTCACACTAGATTGGTTCGGTTTGTTGCAGTCCTTCATGCTTTTTTTCTCTGGTACCGGTTGCGAGATTCCATAGCGATAGAGGAATGTAACACATCATACCAATCTAGCGTGAAAGAATTATAACAATGGTTGGAATGTGTTTTTAATTTCCCTATTCAATCTCGCAACCGATACGACAGTTAACAAGCATGAATGACCGCATCGGTTGCGAGATTGAATAGGGAAATTAAAAACACATTCTGACCATTGTTAAGATTCTATCACGCTAAATTGGTACAATGTGTTGCATTCCTGTATCTCCCTTTTGAATTTCGCAGCCGGTACTAGAATTATTTCCTTAGTCTTCCTATTGAATCTCGCAACCGATACGAGAGAAAATGGGTACAATGAAGGGACTTGGGATACATTATCATACAGAGGTGTACATGTACTTTGTTACAGAAAGTATTTTTTTTTTTTTTTGAGGATTTGTGCTTTTACTCTACTGCATTTAAAAGATAAAAAGTATAGGCTACTTTTACTTTCTTACTTTGACACTGGCCACTTCGTTACTCGTTACACATTAAAATATGAATGTAATTCATCATTTAATGATTATCTGGATTTGGCGTGTTTGAGAAGAACAACGGTGCAGATGTGTATGCCAGCGGACATGGAGCTGCAAATTTATGCACGCAGTTACAATATTATATCACTAGATGGCACACCCGGATCAGTTATTGAACATTCACAAGCAAGCCGAGCTCGAACACGGTTTAGAATATGGACGAGTTCACTCCAATCCCTGTTTTTCAGGAGTTGCCTTAACTCCTCGGCTAAGCCTGATGTGCGAACTGCTCAATATACTTGCCCATAGTATCTATCCAGCAGTTCAAAAATATATATATCTCTTGCTAATTGTTGTCCTCTGTAGGAACCACTTCAGCTACAGTGAGCCAATGGTATCCCAGTTAGTAAAGAAAAATCAGTTTTCTGAAGCAAAAATTCAACATGGTATTGATACCATGTAATTCTATTAATTAAAGTCAATTATTGTTGTTCTTTTAATCAGCCTGTAAACTCAAGAAGAAATATATAAAAGAGAGACTGCCACTTTGTTTTTTGAATACTGTATCTTTCGTTCACCTGAAAATTGATTGAAGAGCACAAGGAGAGAACAATGTGTGGTTGCTTTGCTTCTTTCTATGCCTGCTATGAAAAATACGTTGTACTTGTACTTTGACTTTTGATACTTAAGTATATTTTTCACACAAGATACTTTTGGTACTTAACCCCTTTCTGCAGATGTAGACGTCCACGGACATAGAATTGCAAATTTAAGCATGCAGTTACAGTACTCTATCACTAGATGGCACCCCTGGATTAGTTATTGAATATTCACAAGCAAGCAGACCTCGAACACGGTTTAAAATATGGAGATATTCACTCCAATCCCTGTTTTTCAAGAGTTGCATGAATTAAACTCCTCAACTAAGCCTGATAAGCAAACTGGTCAATATCCTTGCCCATAGTATTGATCCAGCAGTTTAAAAAAATGATCTCTTGCAACAGAAAAAATTGTTGTCCTCTGTAGCACAGTTGAGCTACAGTGAGCCAACAGTATTCCAATTAGTGGTTAAGAAAAATCAGTTTTCTGAAGCAAAAAATTCAACATGTTATTGATTCTCTCACATTCTACTGTCAATTACAGTCATCACATACAAAAAATGCATAGTTCCCTATCGCGGATTACGTGTAGATTCCTCCATTGACAAATTCATCACTTCCTTATATCCACCCAAGTACTGGTGTTGATAGCCAATCATTCAATTATATACTCAGGCTCATCTGCGTAACTGCACAGTTATAGTTCACGCCCTCGTGAAACTTCCCCGGTAACAATGTATTGATTGGCTCGTTTCTTATCCAATTCCCGAGTGTTTAAACTTCCCACAGTAACTGAAACACATTTATTGGACAAACATAAGAGCATAGAAGCCTATGCGTATCAGCAAGGTAGGTTGTATCCGTTCAACGTTGAGCACGATTGCGCAGCTGAAAATGACGCGATTTATAGAAAAAAAAGAGTCCCTAAACCAGCCTGAAGTGTTCAGTTACATTTACAGGATTTAAGTGAGGTAAGGACATGGTCAATGGGAATTATTTCGAGTGAGACAGGACCGGAGGGTTCCTTCTACTGGACACATCTCTGGAGGAGGGATTCATGAAAAAGGTTAGGCTGCTACTTTTGCTTTTTGTTTCAGAATGTATACTGTATTCAACAAAATCGAATGCCAAGGTTTTTTTCCCGTTTAAAACGTGAACTGGTCATGCATTTCGGTGGACCCCCTGTTACGTTCATTGCACTATTCTGTTGAATATAGGGAGGCATATATTGTTTGATTTTCCCTGAAAGTGGAATGTCTGTTCTGTTTAAACAAGGCAATCAGAGATGGCATTCACGCAAATATTGGCAAGTGCGGAAACACAAACAAACACGCAGAGCCGCTGGATGGCAGACTTCACCCATTCACACTAATATTGGCAAGTGCGGAAACGCAAACAGATGGACAAACAAACACACAGAGCCGCTAAAAACAGTACTTCACCCCCGTGGGGTGAAGTAATAAGGTATATTTCAGAATTCAGATATTACTGAGTTAGTGAGTTGTGTTTGTTCCTTATAGGTGTTGAAATAAGGTTGTGAGCTTGGAAGTGGGAACTGCTGGCTTTCATTGCTGGGTGAATGTTCTGACCGTTTAATCAGCAGTTTATTTAGTGAGTATGTGTGCTGGCTTGGGGAACTTCGGAGAAAAATGGACAAAACTCTAAACTTTATAATGGAGAAAAGGTATGATTTGTGTTTGGAGAGGTTACTGGTGACCACTGATGTTCAACTGCACTGATATTGATAAATTCATGCTAAACCCAACCGGAAAATCATTAGTTCATATTGAATTTTATGCCTCAAAAGTTTATTTGTGTTAAATATAAGATTATTTTATGATTTGACAGTGCACCATTTTGAGGGATCTCAGACTTTGGGGAGCCACCTGGATAGCTGTCTAATTTGGCTAATAGTAAGTAGGTAATCTAGAATGTAATTCTCAAGATGAATAATACTTGTGGTCAAGGAGTTTACGATCCCAGAAATGTATAATTTTAAGCCCCAGCAGTTTTTCAATTCTCAGTAGTTTTTTTTTTTTTTTTTGCAATATCAATGTGGAATTTTCATTAAGATTTTTTGTGTTTGCAGCCCATTTTCTCTACCAAAATCATAAAAATAAACTGAAATACGAGGGGAGTCTAAATGCTTCAAGTGTCAAGAGTCAGTTGAGCCATACCTTTCCTGTCTGTGAAGCTGCAATCTTGAATTATAAAGCCTTAAATAAGGTAACCCCTAAATAGCCAGATTTGGCTTCTGCACAAAGGGATTAAGTACATTTAATGTGAGCTACTTTAAGACTTTTACTGAAGTAATTTTCTTATGGGTGACTTCAACTTTTACCAAAGTAACTTTCAGTTATGGTACTTCTACTTTTACTTAATTATTTTTTTTCCAGTACTTTATACACCTTTGTTATCATATTAGCTATGTGAAAAAGTACAATACTTGGTCAGATTGTAACCGTCGCTTATGAAAATCATCCATGCTTTCTTTCTTGAATTTTATTTAATTTTTTTAAACATTGCTTATATCATTTTCTTGACTGTCTACCATATTTGAGGTAAAATTGACCTAAATTGCTCACTTCGCAACACACTTTTATCCGCGGCGACTGAAATAAATACCAAACATTTGCTATTTGGAGGCACTATAAAATTCCAAAACTTTCTTATTTCTCAGCCAATTCTTATGATCTTGGTGTCAACTACAAGGCCTTTTCGAGAGCTTTCAATTCATTAAAATTAAGGGCATTTCAATTGTTTTGTCATATAGTTAACCAAATTCAACCATCACCAATATTGAATAACGCTTTATGTAAACACATGGCAACTCCTTTACTTGAACATATTTACTAAGCGGTTTTGCTCGAAACTGGATTATTTGTCCATAACATGCCGAAAGACGAAACATGGGGAAAAAAAGGATACTATAAAGTTCGTTCTTACACCATCACTATATAGGAACTGCCATGTGTTCACGAAAGTGACGTCACGTCCCCGGTTTGCACATTGTTTCATTACGATTCATGAACATACATACATACATACATACATACTTTAACTGCTATCTATATCTGCTGCTGCTGTCTCTCACAAATTGACATTCACAAAATCAATAACTGCTACCCTTACTCTAGCTCTTTGTCTAGTCAAATGTATAACTTGCTTTTGATATGTTTTCCTAACCCAAGACCCCCCCCCACCTCCCACTCCCTCACACACTCACTCTCACTCACTCCCACTCCCTCACTCACACACTCTCACTCACACTCTCACTCTCATACTCTCCCCACCCACTTTGTAAATAATTTATCAGCTCCAGCTCATTACTAAACTTGCACTTCATATAATTGCATGAGCTTTGCCTCATTTAGAACCCTTTTCTTGGGTCCAGATTCATATACAGCACTTGGCGGCCCAGCCATATACTAGGTAGCACTTAATCTTGTTTCCTTTTCTGCATCTTTTCATTCTTCTCATTTCAAACATGCCTTTAACATCCTCAAATGACTTGCTGTCTGCTGACATTGGGTCACCACTTATAACTCCTTTCTTGCTCCTGGTCCAAGTTGGAGGCATTCCACACAGCTACAGTTTGTATATTTGCTAATATCCAGTGCTTTCAATCCTTCACACCCAGGTACACAATTGATAAAAACCATCCCACTTCTTGTTACCCTGACCGACTTCACCCCTTCAAATTTTTCGTCAACAAACTTTCCATTTGCATCTGGATTCTTAAAAATGTAATTTGTTCTTGTTACTCCAATCATTCCAACAAGACACAACCCCTCTTTCCTCAATTGACTACTGGAATCAGTTGGAAAAACTTGAATTCTTTTTGTTTCTTTTTATGCCCATGTCCTTTAGGATCTTCCTTGTCAACTTTTATTTGGGTCATTCCATGTCATACCAACATGGGCTCCCAACTCACCATCGCAGATTTGCTTCAAACTTATAAACCCATTCCTGACAGTGGGAACATAAAATATTTGTCTAATATCTTTGATACTTTTTAGATACAGGCCGGAGAATAATGGCACCTTGACCTCACTTTAGCTTTGAAACTGACAGTGTGCAACATTCCTACACTCCTAACTTTTAAACTATAGAAGTTATAGTAAATTTTCAGGACTTGTTCTTTATTGTTTGTACTCATAACTCATGGAAGAACAACTCAATGTTTCAGATTTGCAAAGTTTAGACACTTTATATTTTGGGGGGAAAATGTCATGCACATTTTAACAACTGACCCATTTGTTGTCTGATTCCTCTCCTTAATCCAATATATCCTCCTCTGCCATTTCTCCGTCAGGATTTGCTCTGAATGCATCTGAACCAAACTGAACATGCCATAGGTTCAGAAAATATGCTCAAAAAACACCCACTAAAACAAAAACACATCATGGCACAAATTTTATCTGAGCCTACTTTGGTTTATGGGGTGACTGTCATTTTGCATCCCTCAGGATAATGTAATTTTTAGCCAATTAATGGTTTGCATGTGGTCGTGTACTTTTTTGCTGCAGTATCCACCTCTGCTGCCTTGGCCCCTCCATCAACAGAGAGCTCTGTGTCTAATGGGGTGTATGTGCCCACTGGGATCGCCAATGGTGATGTAAAGCCTGTCATCTCCACTACTCCATTGGCTGATTTCCTGATGCAGCTTGAAGACTACACTCCGACAGTGAGACCTGCCCAGGTTTACTCTTCTTCATTTCCCACACAGGGGGTGAGAATGTGACTTAGCTCTGTGTATTTATTTTACAGATCCCTGATGCTGTGACAGGGTATTACCTCAACCGTGCTGGCTTCGAAGCTTCAGATCCCAGAATGTAAGGCTTAGTTCACTAAAAGTGAAATAATTCTATATAATTATTGCAGAAACTTTGTCATATTGGACAAACACCTTTGCATAACTCCCATTTTCATTTGCTGTGGTTCCGATGGAATCTTAATTAGTATTTTGGCTAGTGGATGAAACCTTGTCTTGCACGTTTGTAACGCGACCTATCGATTTACAGAATCCGATTGATCTCACTGGCAGCCCAGAAGTTCATCTCAGACATTGCTAACGATGCATTACAGCACTGCAAAATGAAGGGTACTGCCTCTGGAAGCTCCAGAAGCAAGACAAAGGTGAGACTGATCATGATTTAAATGAAAGATTTTTCTTTGTTTTGGATATCCTAACTTGTATTTTGTTTATTCAACTTTAAAATGCAAGTGCAGATTTTTTTTTTCACATTTTCAAAGAAAGTGCAACACACTCTGTGCTGTAAATTGGATTCAGCACATGTATGTTAATAAGTATAAATGAGTAAGAATTCTGCTGATTGCGTCATTTTGAATGTTGAATGCTAGTCTTCCTAGGGATCAACATTTTCAAATAGGAGTGATTCCACTGTTTTATAACTAGTGTTTGTGCGCCCTAGGGCTGGTGTAATTGCCATACTTTTGAGCTTGGTGAGATGTAAAGCTAATCAGAGAAATTGCGAATGAGTTTCTTTGGACCTTTATACTGCTTCCAAAAAGTATGCTCTAAATGTTGCAGCATGCGCCAGCTTACTTTTTAATGCATGCATTTGTGAACAATAAAGATTAGCCGGCATGTGGTGGCATTCCCACTTTTTTTTTTTTTAAACCAATCCCACACATCTTACCAAAGATGTTTTGACATCCGTTTCTTGCACACTCCATATGTCCAGCGTGGAATTGATCTGTGAAGTTTCCAAAGTGGTGTAAAAATTTTATAGGCACAAACCAATTTTTAAAAAATTTTCTTGACTTTCTCATATGGTCGCCATGCTTCACCAGCTATTTTACCTGATGATTTCCTGCTTGTATTATTAGTTACTCCTGCTGTCTCCTTTAATTTTCAATTTTCATTTTAATGCAGGACAAGAAATACACACTGACAATGGAAGACCTGTCTCCAGCCCTCACAGAGTACGGCATCAATGTAAAGAAACCCCACTACTTCACTTAAGAGACTGTTTCCATGATCGATTGCTGACGCAGCAAATCGCTGGAGATGATCTTTTTGTAAATTTCCCAAACATGTCAGGGCCTCCTCTCCAGGAGAGCTCTCTTATTTGCGTAAGCACCCCCACTAGCATGGTTTACGTGGCATCCAATTTATTTGATGTTTCAGTTTATTTTCTTTGTGATTTTTTTTTATTTTAACATGCCATTGTCGCATATAATTAATTCTGTCTCATTTTAAGGTTTTTTTTTTGTATTTTTGACTCAAATAAAACATTCATGAAGTTAATGTTCTATGTCTTTTAATTTGTGTGATGCTGCTGCTTTCTGATGATTGGGAAAATTAAATACAGTTTCGTGAATGCAAACTGCAGTTGTGCTGTTAATATTTGCCAGTTTATCTGTTGCAGCTTTCTTGTATTTGTCTACCATGCAGATAAATCGCAGTATTGTTGATGTGAACGGTCTAGTGCAGGGCTAGTCAACAATATCCAGAAAGGACCAGTGTGGGGGCAGGCTTTCATTCCAACCAAGAACTTGCACACCTGATTCTACTTATCAAGCT